>OY728129.1:1766173283-1768673283 GCA_963277665.1 Viscum album
TTGATCATTTTCCTGATAATTCAATCATCATATTTTTACACATTTTTTCTTTTGAATTCCTTCCACTCACCTTCTTTCTTTGGATCTGTAGCAGTAACACATGCTACTTGGGCTGACAAACATTTTAGTTTCACTTGTCTAGAATCTAACATTTTTTGTAGGAGGTATTTAAAAACAAAAAACTCCTAAATGGGATGTCCCAACATTTGTTGAAAGGTGAAATAATTCAGATGATCTTCATCTCCTTCTTTGTTCAGTTTATTCACCCTTAGAAACTGAACCAAATTGTTCTCCAAATCTAAAATGAAGTTACTAGGAACCTGTTCATTCTGAAAAGAATATACATTATTCTTTAACTCCTCAAACTATCTTCGTCTTCTATCTTTTTGATCATATGAATAGGCGTTTTTTGTTGCTAATGATTGGGTGGTAGAGCCATTCAGTGTGGTGATGGTCTTGAAGTAGAAGAAGGTTTAGGTTCTTGTTTGAGTGTAACTATAATAGCCACTACTTTCCCTGATTTCCTTCCCATAGATGATGGAATTATATGAGATTTAGATTTAGTTTCCATAATGGAATCCTCCACCTATTGAGAAAATGATGCAAGGTCATGAAACCCTCCTGTGTATTTCATAGGGATCAATGGTGTGTGTAACTCATCACACAGATTTCCACATAATTGAAAGAAACTCTTCCTAAGGGAGTGCCAGATTTAAGGAATATGTCAATCCTTTCCATCAAGCAATGAAATCTGAAACTCTTTAATTTTTTATTTGTTTGAAATTTGTTAGATAAAAAACTATTTTTTGGCAGCGTTGAGTTGAATTGAAGAAGGAATTTCTGACAGAGATCTTCCCATCCGGTAATTGATCGAGACTACAACCTTGTATACTAGAGAAAACATGGTCCCTTTAAGGATTTCAAAATGAATCTGAGCTTTAGTCATTATTGTTGTTGAGGGACCCCCATCATGGGATCACAAAGAGAAATTAAATGTGTTAAGTGTTGCTCAAGATCTCCCAAACCATTAAATATTGGGAATGTAGTATTCACAATGTTTAGTGGGGGAGGGATCATATCCACCCATTTGGGGTAAGTTTTATTTTCGGGATATACTGGCGCACACCTTTCTTACATAGCTTCTAATCGAGTTGTTAATGCCTCAATTGTATTCATAAGTATTTGGGGAATATCTAGATGAGTTGGAACCTCTACAGGTACAATAACTAGTGATTGAACCGGTGTGACGACTGGCAAAACCACTGGTGGTGGTGCTGCTAGTATTTGTATTGGATAACCCATGGGGGTATTCCTATTTGGATGTGTTTAATCCTACCCTGGATGTGTACCCAATAGAGGGAATTAATTACCCGCATCTGTAGTTTAAAAAAATCCTCTTTTATAAGGAGTTCCTACAAGATGTGTAAGTTGAGGATCTTCCTAGGGAGTATGTTTGGTAGAAATACTGCTTCAAAGTAACTTTGTATTGAGCCTCTTCAACTCCCTCATCTACTATTATTGATGAGCAAATATTTATTCAAGTGAAAGAGATTGACCTTCTCTAGTGAAAAAGTGAGATGTGATCTGACTTTTACCTTTACCCTTGTTATAAGACTTTTGAAGGTGTGGGAGTTGGTTATTTGAGGGCATACCAAGATTCTGGGTAAGCCTCTCATTTTAGGTATGCACAACTCCTTCATTTGCTTCAGTGTGTACCGTGTTATGGATAATAACTTCATATTCTGACTCCCCTAAACTAGAACCATTCTCCAGAGGATCTTCTGCAATGGTATTAATGACATTTACTGACACATAATGTATTGATGGCATTATGTCAGTATCCTTGTAAGATCATATCATTCTGTATCTTCCATGTGACTCTGTTTTCTAATATGCTAAACTCATGGGAACTGTTTGACAGACAGTAACCCAAAGGAAATCCTTGGATAGTTTAGTTGTGCATTCACTTTGTGGCTTTCTCAGTAATCATGAGAAAAACTGACTTCCATTGAGGAGGGGATTGTAAATGAGAAAAATCCCCTAACCATGTAGGATGGGGTTGTTCCCGTTTTTATTATTCAAACCATTGATATTTTTTTATTGAATTCAAAGGTTAAATTAAACAATCCCCCAGCCATGGAAGCTGGGGTGGCTCTTGAACTACTATAGCTGAGATTCATGTAGTTTCTCTTATGATTTTGTGAATTTTGGTCTGAACATTGGCTGAGTGCATTATCGGACAACCACTGAAATCACCTATTTCGAAATTACTCTGTGCTATTTTAGAAATTTGAACCATATGATGGATGACATTCACTAAGTAGGATTCCTGCTTAAGATTCTCATATACTTGATGAAAAAGTATCTCAACAACTTTCTCTCTTTGGTCCTAACTCTGATGAGAGCTATTCAAGGCCTATTCTTGAGGATATAATTCATTACACACAAAATCTGTTGATTGTAGCCAGCCATGGGAAATAACAATACATGAGACCACTTTTTTCGGGTTTTTCTAATTTTGGAGCATAATTAAATGAAATGATCTATGTGCAGCCCATCCTCTGATACAAACACCATATAGGGTATCATAAATTAACCAGTGCAACCTCTTTAGTGCATCGATTCATGCGTTCTGAAGGGTTCTCTACTGCTTTTCAGCCTTTTAATGTTGGGAAATTGAGAGATATTTCAAGTCTATTTGGAATTGAAACCCTTATATTACCTTTAAATGACTTTGATATTCATCATATGTTAATAATTTGGGTTTCAAATGATGAAGATTTTTCTATAAGTTTAGGTGGACATCATGAATGCAATCTTCTACCATCAATTTTCAAATGTTATATTGAGCATTTTCCAAAGGCCAGAACATGACAAGTACTTCTCAATTAGCAAATTATTTTCTCATGTTCAACATATCTTCATCATCATTTACTAGAGGTTTCTCCACTTGGTCCAACCAAAGTGGATTCTTCTCGATTGTTTTATTACAAACAATGGAATCGGTTTCTTTTTAGTCTACTATATTGGAAGACAAATAACCCAAGGGAGGTTCAGAGAACAATTATTGCCTCAAGATGTCTTTTGGTTGAGAATGTATTTCACCCACTAATGACAAGTAATCAAGCTTGATTGGCCTTGTGTTGGAAAGCGCCTTAAGATAAGAGGTCTTTCTCATTACTACATTGTCAATTAGAGAATTATCTTGATAATGATAAACACTACTGTAGAGATAAATTTCATAGTGAGTTCCATCATGGGTAGGAACACCATGGTGGATTACAGCAAGGGATAAATCCTCTTTCTCTTTAGTCTTCTGGCCACATGGAGGGTTATTGTGGCTCTCATATGAAGATATTCTATCTAGATTGACCTAATTTTAATGAATAAATCCTTCGTGATGATGTGTCCATTGAGGAACTTCAAAATTACTGATACAACTCCCATAATTTTGTAATGATAGGGTAGTATCTTGAGCTGCTACAGATAAATGTCTAAGGTCTTTAAGACCTCTAGCATTAAGAGGATACAGATTGCAGAATGTATCTTATTTTACCAACTATATTTGGTGATACCTTTTCATTGATGATCTCTTACACTTTGTTGGGGCCACATGCTGGGATAAGTGGTTATCATGGGCAGTTGTATGTTCATTCCTTGGAGTGGTCATCAGAATGGTCCAATTAACTCCAATTGGAAAGGGTGTATGTTCCTGATCTAGTTGTCTGTATGACATGGGGAGTATGCCCCATAACCCTCCTAGACTAGAACAGAGGTATGTATATTCTCTAAGATGTCATGCAGATGTGTCATCCTATATGTGGGGACATAGTTATCTATATGTTCCCCTGTTACTACTAAAGTTTCTGTTATGATATTCTGGCATGTTTCTAGAATATGAGTAGGAATTTGTGTCTTCCCTTTCACCATTGGTAAAGTTTGTTTGGTGACTTTAGCAACTGGAATGGGAATATACGTCCATTCCGTATCTAGAGTAATTTTATGTTTCTTCTACTATCATCGCTTTCTTGTCAGTGGTTATTGAAAGTACTCATGTATGGGGGAAGAGAGTTGAATATGCCACATATTTGTCATCAAAGCTTTCCGACTAACATCTCTGGGTGATGCCAAACGTGACTGTTGACAGGCTTGATGAGTGCTGGTAGGTGTATGTACCTGCTGGCTATTTTCCATCAAGCATGGATGACAGACTTCTTTCCATACTAACAGAAGAGATTGCTGGAAGAATTTGTGAGTGTGAGCAGGTGTATGTTCCTGTTTACTAGTTGCCACCACTTTTTATTGGCAGTATTCCTTGAATGTATTCAGATGAGCCTGTTGACTAGAGGATAGTTTGTAAATAGGTTTATGTGAATTTTCATGGTACTCCTCCGAATTTAAATAGTGTGATTGGTGGGTCGCTTCCAGATGAGTCTAATGGGAAATGAAATTGGTATGGATGACTATATGTTCCCGTTTATTGTCTTCCATCAAGTTAGGTTGATAGACTTCTCCAGATGGGGAAAAGGTAAGAATCAGTTCCCTATTGGATGAATGTTTTCCCTGGTGGTTCGTCTTTCATGCCCGAGTCTATGAGACCTAGGCCGAACAACTAGAGGCAACACCCCCATCATGTTGGGGGTTCACTGTCATGCTATTTTGTCGATGGTGATTGTTGGTGGGAGTCCTCAGGAAGGACCCATACATCTTTGAATTGAGTCCATGAGTGACCTCTTGATCCACCTCCCTGTAGTATGGGATGGACTAGTTGTTGCATTCTGGGGATAAGAACCTAAAATGGTTGAAGATGTTGGTTGGCACCATCTTCTTCTTGACCCCCAGTCACTGCTGACTGGACGATCGAGTGTTGTTGTTATCCTAGAGATCCTGTTGGGAAACCTACACGGTTGGGATAGTACCGTGTTGAAGGTATTACCTTACCAGTACATTGGAGACCTAGCATTGAAGATAATGAGTTGGTGTTGATGTCCTTCCAGTGGATGATGATTTAACTTGTGTAGCGGCTGAAGCATTCACATGAGAAAACTTTAAGGAATCCATTTAGAGTGAAGGGAGTTCTTAGAAAACTTGATAAAAACAATAAAATCCATTAAATAAACATATTTTAGATAGATAAATGCATGATTCATTCTTTTTTATGGCCTTAATTTATCAATTGATAAGGGCCTGACAGATGGGTAACACTATTAACTTTGTTAAGGATTTGCATTGGGTTCACCATTTTTTTATGTAGTTATTAGGAACATGTGTTCTAGTTAGGAATCACTATTTCCATGAATTTTCCATTGGATTTATTTATGGAAATGGAAACATCCAACATTTCTTTTTCCAAAAATGGACCTACATCCCAAATTAGGAATTCTTTGAGTTTGAACTTATGATACTTAAGAACATGTATTGGTCGAGAGGATGGGAGGCTGGACTCATCATGCCCTTTTGGGGGGAATTATTTTCTACTTTGAGACTCTCTTATAGATTTGAGATATTTTCATGAATCCTTATTAATTCACCAAGTATGACATAGGTTTCCCTTGGAATTCGAAATCAATTATTATCATGTGTGAAATTTAGAATCATCCACATGTATTCAAGGATCTTCATTAATGGAGACATCCATATGTATTTTAGGTTCTCCATCATTGGTATCCTCTCATATAATATTTAGAAATTATTTTAACCATTATTATGAAGATACTAGTTTTTAAGCCACTTAGTGGGGAACTCTGGAATTTATTGTCATCTAGGGAGATGAAAGTTTGTTTTGATGTTGGGATAATACCCATAAATGGGCTACCTATGTATCCTTGTAAAAGGAATTAGATCCCTCGTAGTTTGGTGCCACTTAATGGGACACATCATACCTTTTAACGTCATGTGATAAGGACCCAGTTGGGAAATTTAATGTCATGTGGTAAGGAAATCTAAGATAAAGGTTCTTAGCCAAGGTTTGGTGTGGGAATTATACCTAAATAAACCAAGGAACTTGGAAAGAATATGGGTTTTCAAGTAATATTAGACCCTATTAGGAATACGGTCCAGGAAGAACATCGTTTATTTGAAGCATTGTGTTTGAACATCAAAGAGGCTTCTTATGTATCTCATTTGTATGGGAATCAAAACCCATGTAGTTCGATGAGTCTCACAAGAGTGTATTGTCCTTTAAGAGAAATGAGTTTGGGCTTACTTTCTGAAAATGATTCCTTGGTGACTTGGGGATTTAATTTGGGGCTTACTCCTAAGAAGGATTCCCATTTATGGATGAAATGAGATGGAGATCAGGCCTTAGTAAGGCTTACTACATATCCCAATTTTCGTGGGAATTAGAGTTCTTATAGTTCATTCAAATGAGGTGTTTGTGAAAATGTTTTGATCATCACAAATCTCTAAGCCCACATGAGTCATTATTGGTGTGAGAAACAAGAGGATGTGAAAGATTCAATGAACGTACCCACACTTTTCCTCCTCCTCTGGTGGAAGAGAATGCACCTACGGAGGCGACAATGGAAGAGGCTGAGGCAACTAGGGAAGAGGGTGAGGCGACATTCCTTCCCTCTGCTCTATTTACATTGGAAAAGGTTCCAATGTAAAGAATGATTGAAGGTCAAAGAAGTTGTGAGGAGAAAGACTGAAACCTTACTACTTGAAAGGTTAGGGGATTACACTAGGATGAATACCCTAAAATTGGTCCTGGTAGGGGTGAAAGACTTATCATTTTCTTGGATAGAAAAGAAATTGTGATCCGTAACTTCCCTACAAGAGACCTAAGGTTCTGGGTTTTAGAGATGAAAATGGGAGGAGAGAACCCAAACCCGAATCCTCCAAACTAGGATCTTCCCAACACAATTCCTAGGAGAAAGGTCGATCTGACTACGGATATACAAAGCCATAGACACTCCATGAATCCTAACCCCATTGCGAAATAGATGTGAGAAACCTATGACTGCGAATATACAAACCCAAATAGGAGAAACGCTGATGTGCCTTTCCCAAAGGTTTGATATGTCAGGAGGTTTTTGGGGGAGGATTTAACATAATCCCTTTCAGACAAGGGATCCAATGAAGAAGAATCCTTTCCATGAATGGATTTAAAGAAGGCTTGATGGATTTTAGACTAAAGGGAGTAGGTTAATCAAAGAAGGGCACCCAAGTATGTATCTGGAGAGCAAGTATGGGTGCACAATTAGGCTTGGCCAACCTTATGGTCACTTAAGTGATGAAAAAACTAGATGTTAATACTTGGGTGAGATTTGAATCAATCCTTCAAGAGTATTCATAGGTATTCCCAAAAGTGGGGTGCTCAAGTTCCTTTGAGAGGAATAGGTGGCGTGCAAGTGTTTTTGATTCAAGGAGGTTTGGCAATTTAGGAACACAAGTGTTATGGATTTTAAACACTAAAAGGACTTAAGTCCTATGATCATCCTTTAATTCCTCCACTCTAGGTGTCAAAAAACTATCTTTAAAGTTTCAGAATACTTGTGAGAAGAACTAGGGTGACCATAGCAATAATTAGGCTTCATGGAAATTCATCCATACAAATGAAATCCAAAAAGGGTCTATTTATAGGAAAAAACAGGACCCTGAGTGAAAGAGTTTTGGGCGTGCAACTGGATTATGCGCCTGAATGTTGAATGTAAGTACATTGCACACCGACAATGTTTTAGCTAAAATGGGATGCCACTTTGAGAACATAGCCAAAACAATTACTTCATTCAGCTCCATCATGGTGGCACGTAGGTGTTTGTGCGTAGGTACCTTGGGTGCCGCTTTGGGGACATAGAGAAATTTATTGCTCCATATCACGGAGGATGTGCCCCTACTTCCCTGCCTGGGATCAGTGTCGGGCTGCGGTCCCAACCCTTCGGGCCAGGGCCTTCACTACCGTCACTGACCCCCATAAAAAATTTAAAGTTGCACTACGAACATTTTGATCCCAGTTGAGTCCATTTTGAGTTGAAACACATGAAAATACATCATCAATTTTTGGAGAAGTGCATGGAACACATTTCATGGTGTCTACAAATTACTACATGGATAAATATTCACAAAGCATACCACATTCATTTCATATAACCAATCAACTCCATACTAATCAACCGAGGCATGGAAGAAAAGGTTTGACAAATAGACATTCTTGACCGAACGTCCATAATATTCAATCAATGGAAAATGCACCCATGGGGTGTCCCATAAACAGGGAATATAACCTTATTTCTAAGTAACAACCCCTTAACAATCATTCAAACCATTGCAGGCAAAAAGTAGGGTTAAATTCCAAATCAAGAAATACCCCAAACATGGATATGTGACACTTTTAGCACATATAATCCAGAGACGAACAACTAAATGCACAAACCACCTACCTCGACGTCTCATGATCAATATCCTTGAACATTGGCTCTTGAATCAGCCCAGAATAGTGTAGATCTACAAAAAGATAAAAAAATACCAACCTTGAATAACTCAAGGGAGAGGAAGAATCTGAAAGAAAGGCTCAAGTGGAATTGAGAACTCACCGGTGGGATTCCAATGCAACAGAAGATGTCTCAATGAGAGCTTGGATAGAGAATCGGAAGGGGTTTGGAGTTCATTGGCCCTTCCATTACTCTCCTGTATGAACCAAGGGAAGAAGAAGATGTTTATGAAGATGAGACGTGACCCTGCTCCAATTTATCAAATAATAAACTACACGACGTTTTCATTAAAGGTACACGCTTTGTAGTAGACATAATTTTTCCCCGCCTTAAGAAGTATGTCAAGCCACTTACACATCCATATAATTAGCTATTACATGACCAGTACGCGGTTGTACACAGTACCTGGGTACATGACCTGTACTCATAAGCACAGGATGTGTGCTTGGAAAATTCAAATTTCTTCCTTTTTCTTCAAAAACAACCCGAAATCAAGATCCATACCTATAATTAAGATCCAGGTTCTTACAAACTTCCCACTTAAAGAAATTTATCCCCGAATTTCCATTCCAAGGGTGGTGAAGATGAATCTGCAAACAACTCCGGCCACTATGATCGTACGTTGGAATCCCTCTCTCAAGTCTCATCCTGTACATTACTGTGCTTCCATAGAACTCGTACTATAGAAACAGACAAACCATGAAGAACCTTCGTGTTACGATCCACAATCCAAATAGGGTGATCCTCTAAGGATGCATCCACCTCAAACCCAACCTCTTTAGATTAAAAAACATGAGACAAGTCTGAAAAGTAACATTGTAGCTGAGAAACATGAAAGAAATTGTGCATAGTCCGGTACCTTTGAGGTCACTGCAACCAATAGGCAACAGGAATGAATCTCTCCAAATCATCAAACAGCTTGATGTATCTTAGTGAAGGCTTCCCCCCGTCTCTTAATCCTCCTGTGTACCAACCTCGGTGTGACACGTAAGAAAACCTGATCCCTAAACTCGAACTCCAGAGGTCATATTCATCGATCAGTATAATATTTCTGGTGAGGCTACACAATATCCATTCTATTTCTAATCAACTCCACATGCTCAGTGATCTCCTGGACAAGATGAGGTCCTAGAATAGCTGTATTTCCTACCTCCAGCCAATATAGGGGTGATTGGAATGGACTACCATAAAAATACTCATAAGGTTCCATCTAAATCCTTTCCTAGAAAATATTATTGTAAGAAAACTCTACTAGGGGTATGTATCTATTCCAAGAGCCCCCAAAATCCAAGATACATGCTCGAATCCTATCCACCAAAACTTGAATCATGCGCTCGGACTGGCCATCTGTCTGGGGATGGTAAGTTTAACTAAGAAGTACTTGTGTACCCAAAGCCCTCTGTAGTCCCTACTAGACACAAGAAGTAAATAGGGCGTCACTCTCTGAAATGATAGAGTGTGTAACCCTGTGTAATCATACAATCTCTAGAACCTTTAAATATCATCAACACTAAAGGTTTCCTTGATCATTAGGAAATGTGAAAGATTTGTGAGCATCTCAATAATAACCCAAAATGCATCATTCCCTCAAGTCGACCTCGGAAAACCTATCATGAAATCCATTTCAACATCATTACACTTGTACTTGGGAATGGGTAACTACTGTAAAAGCACTGCCAGTCATTGATTCTCATGCTTCACCTGCTGACAGGTGGAACATCTCATAAAAAAACAAGCTAAATCCTTCTTCATTCCCAGCCAGCAATACGGAAAATGTAGATCTTGATACATCTTGGTGACATGAGGATGAACTGCCCATAAAATGGCATGAAAGTATCTCAAAAGATCGTCACCTATGTATTCTGGAACCCATACGCATCCATGAAAATACAAAACCTCATCCCATCCTATGGTCCACTCAGGATTAGGGTCCTCACCTAACACACTCTTCCTTAGGACTAGGCCTTTAGAATCTGATAGCCGCCTCATTCGCACCCGATCCAATAGAGTAGAGGTAACAACTATAGAAGAAAGAAACATCTTCCCATGTCTGTCATGAACCTCCAAATGAATTTTAGAGAACATAGCCATAAGCTGCCACTCATTTTTGGCCTCCTGAACTACTTCTATCTGAGTCCTCTTGCTCAAAACATCACCCACTACATTGCCTTTCTTAGGCATGTAGGCAAGCTCAATGTCAAAAGACTGAATGTACTCAATCTACCTTTGCTATCTCTAATTCAGATCACACTAAGTAAAGATATACTTGGGTATTTTATGATCAGTGTGCATAAAAAATTATCTCCGAAAAGATAATGTATCCAACAATGCAAATAATTCACAACTACAGCTAACTCAAGATCGTGTGTCGGGTAATTCTTTCATGTGGTCTCAACTGCCGAGACCTTTACACAATGACTCCTTCCCCCTTCGAAAGCACTGCTCCTAGCCCGATACCTCATGAATCATAGTAAATTGTGTAACTCTTGACTAGCTCTAAAAAAATCAGTATTGGTGCATTAGTCAATCTTCCCTACAGCTCCTAAAAGGCTGCATCGCATGATTATTTCCACAAGTACTTCATCCCCTTCTAATCCAGGCCCATAAATGGAACTACTTAGCATAAAAAATCCTATATAAATCACCTGTAGTGACCAACCATCCTCTTTGTACCTCAAAGACATTCTTAGGATGATCCCAGGAAACTACTACACTCACTTTCTCTTGGTCTACTGATACTACTGTCTCTAAGATGACATGACCCATAAAATTAATATGGTCCATCCAAAAGTATCATTTTGAGAGCTTAGTATATAATTTATCCTATCCCAGTATACTAAATACGATCTCAAGATGGGTGGAATGGTCATGTCAATTTTGATAGTACCCCAAGATATCATCCACAAATTCTACCACAAAAGAATCAAAGTAAGGATGGAGCGCTCGGTTCATGAGTGGCATGAAAACTGTGGGAATGTTTGTTAGACTGAATGCATAACCAAATACACATATAGACCCTACCTACTCCAAAAGGTTTTAAGAGGTATATCTGATGCACTAATGTGCAACTGATGATAACCAGATCTCAAGTCGATATTTCAGAACACACAGGATCCTCAAAGATGATAAAAAAGATCATCAACCCTCGATAAGGGATATCAGTTCTTGACTGTCAACTAATTCAGATTTTGATAATCCACACAAATTCTAAGGGCACCATCCACCTTCTTCACAAAAAGGATAGGTGAACCCGAAGGAGAAGTACTGGGTCAAATGAAACCCTTTACTTGAAACTCCTCCTACTATTTTTTGAGCTCCTGTAACTCTGATTTAGCCATCCTATAAGGAGGAATGGACACCGGTGCCACTCTTGGAACAAGGTCAACAGAAGAATCTACCTCTCACTTTGTAGGTAAACCTAAAAATTCATCTGGAAAGACATATCTAGAATGATCCACCATTGGAGGAAAGCCCATATGTGAAGTACCCTAGTCATCCAGATATAAACTAGAAATCTGGGATATAATTACTCCCACCCATGGTTCTCGGTTCCAGCTCTGCTCACCTGGACATCCTATTCACCCTCGTGTAGAAAATAATTTCCCTTTGGTGATGTGAAACTCAATTTATGGTGATAGCAGTCAAAAAAGTCCTGAAAAGAGACCAAACAGTCCATTTTGAGAATGACATCAAAGCCTATCATCTCTCAGACATAGAGGTCCCACAAGAAGTTACACCCACCAGCCTCAAGAGAGAACTCCGACCATTGACGTACACAAGCCGTCCTAATTATTAATGGAGTGTCTAGTATCATAAAATCATCAGAATTAAATTTGCAGAGCCCAAGGCTCTTCATAATGACAATAGATATAAAACTATGTGAATCCCCTGTATCAAAAAGAGAATAATCTAAAACTGAGGAAACTATAAGCATACCTCTAACCATAGAGGGTCTGGGATCCTGCTCATGTTGGGTCTATTCCATCGCAAAATTAGGACCTATACCACATCCCTATGACTCTACCTGACAAGCCTGAGCTAGTCCACTCTACTGTCACTGAAAACTTGCTATCTGTCTACCATGGCCATGACCACCTCCTCAGCCTGAACGGTCTGACGAACTTTAGTTCCCAAAATAATGAGAAAATGGTGGTCCTTCTTCTGAACGTTGAGTTGTAACAGATCCCCTCTCACTAGTTGATGGTGAGAATAGACAACAAAAACTCTAAAGATGACCCATCCTTCCGCAAGATCAGCACTCAAATGGGTCTCTCGGGCATTGAGGTCTCATGTGACCACTCTTCCAACACTAGTAGCATCTTACCTGGATACCTAAATATACATCCCTAAAACTAAAATCACCACATGAAGTCTCCCTATGGCACTTATTTCTATCAAATGATGGTGTACCAGCCCTGGATGCTGAACCACCCTAGATCATAGCTCCCAACTCCCTTAGATTTCGCTTGGTAATCAGCACCTGGTTTACTATATCAGTCACTAAAGTCAACCTGTAAACATTCACCTATGATCAGATTTCATACTTGAGACCATCCTAAAATCTCCTAGACAAAGATAACTCATCACCTCTCAAAATAGGTGCGAAGCCCTAAAGCTCAGTAAAACGAGAAGAATAATACATCATTGAAAGAATGAATTACTCCAAATGCATGAACTCCTAGTCTCGTTTGGCCCTCAACATCTTGGGGTAGAATTAATCATATAAGGTCCTCTAAAAATCTTCCCAAGACATATCCCAATGATGTTCCACTTGTCAAAAATCATACCACCATATCTTAGCAGAATAATAGAGAATGTAAGTTGCAAGCTTCACCCATCTCTTAGGATGCGTCTCTAGATGCTCTAAGATAGAAATAATTTCCTCTAACCATGAATCTGCAGCCTGTGGTCCTCTATCCCATGAAAAAGTGGGAGGATGCTGCTGTTGGAACACCCTCTTTAACTCTGCCATAGTTGGGGCATGATATGGTTCTCTCTGAAAAGTACTCATTATCCTCATGAAGCCTTCACAGAAATGTGCATCACCACCTGTATTTGGTACAACAGCTGGTGGTAAGATGAGAACGATGAGAGGATATTCTTGTAGTCCCTGATTTACCATTTCTAGTGTTTGATCATTTATGTGTACCTGGAATACAACCGGAGGATGTCTCAGTGGCATGACTCTTTAAGGTCAAGCACACACCCCAGTTCAAGATATCAAATAAAACAACTTAGAAGTGAAAGAACAGAATAGGAGAAATAAAGCATCCATGTTTTTCAAAAGAGGGTTACACGGAATGTAGAACCACTACACGACATGTTCCCTTAAGCCTTAACATGGGTGTGTACTCCTGCCAACCCAGTCGTGTAACACCCCATACACATGGCATGTTCCTCCTCAGACATGGTATGTACTTGAATATTCCCTCCATACCAAATTCTTCTACACAGCTATAACTACACGGTTCTACTGGTGTAACACTACACAACATGTTCACTCTAGACATGGTTTGTATTAGTTAATTTCCATCCACCAGTGTCATTAGTCACATAGCCGGATGCACGGTTGATTATTACACGACATGTAAAATTTAGACACGACATGTAACACCCAAGTTTAATCCACCCTTGTTGTTAGTTTCACGGCCATATAAACAGTTGACTACTACACACAGTGTACAATCCAAACATGGTGTGTACAACTCAAGTTTCTTCCACCCGTGTCGTTAGTCACGAAGCTGGATACATGGTCTCTTACAGCATGGAATGCACTCCCAGTACATGGCGTGTTTTACCAAGCATTTATAAGCCCCATGTCTCTTCTCACACAGTTAGTCACATAGTTATCAACTACAAAATTTGTATATACAGTACTTGGAGTATACTTAAGAAAATTCATTTCTTCCAAAATAGAAGAACACATGGTGTGTGTTCATAACATCACACGCCATTTTGTCTTGGTTTTTAGACAGTAAGTCTCTAAAAATTCTTCAAAACACTTAAAAACTTAAATTTTGTCCAATTCATTCCACGTTCTAATCCGTGAGAGCCCATATTTCCTACGAATCAAGGTTTGGAATCCTTAATCATATTATGCCTTAATAGAGTTCACTTAATGTTCAAACATGATCCACCAAATTCTGCTCCAAGAGGGCCCATAACACCTTAGGGACCAAAGATTGACATCCATCCAAATGAAACTTTACATATACTAGTACCCTATCAAAATAGCAGGTATTTATATCATGACATCTTTCACAACAACATGCATATCTAGCACTACATCTATCACAACAACATCCAATGAATAATGCACCCTAAATGGCATGATAAGAATACATGGCATGTAATTTCTAAAAATTTCCTATGTGATGGATGAGATGGAACACTCTCATATCATCAAGTTAAAATAGAAATAGAACCATAATTATATCAATTATAACAACAAAAAATAAGTGAATCACCTAACAGTGAAATCAGATCAACTGTAACAATTACAAAACTAGAAAATTGCAATATTAAAGGTACCTTGGCTTTTCCCTGTACACGGGTTAGCTACTTCCAAGCATAGATTATTACTAACTACCCATTCCTTCTTATCCCAGTATATTTAATCCAAATAGAAAGGTAAATCAAAAAATAAATTCCTTTGATACCACTTTGTAACGTCCCAGATCTGAGTTTCACCTAATGGTTCCTTGAACCCGGTTGGTCACATAACCTCAAGCGCATTTCCCCAAACATCAAAGGCTTATGACTAGAAGAAAGGGCCAAGGTGTGATAATGGGGAAAATATTCCCTCATTAGAAGAGTTTACACAATGGAAAATAAATATTAAACAACAGTGGGAGTAGTAATATGATACAACAAAAGTAAACAATAGAAGACTGATAGTAATAAAACAACTGGTGCATATATATAAATGATGCATGTCATATGTATCTAGGAAAGAATCCAAACAAGTCACAATTATATAAATAAAATATAGAAACTAAATTATAGAAAATAAAGTAAACTCCAATATCATCACAAGCCTCATCTTGGTCCCATGCTTTCCAGATAAAACGACAATCAAGTACTTGATGAAGAATGGCGCTTGCCCTTATCTATACCTGGAATCATATAATCTATTTGGGTCCAAAATCATAAACCAAATAGGGTGTGAGACGAATCCCAGTAGGCAATCACCAAAATATCTATTCCTAACTTTCAGTGAATATATATACTAGGTAATAAGAAAAAAATGAAACAATAAACTAGGAAGTACTCAAAAGTAATCAATACTATAGTTTTCAATTACATTCATTTAAATTTATTATTCATCCTTTCAATCATGTAATATCAGGATCTAGCCTATGCTCTATATAACCTTGTGTATTTGTAAAAAAATATATGTCAAAGACCATCTAAACAAACAAGTAATACTGTTTCTGACGCTTTCGCCGGGGCGCGCGCATCCGTCCGTGAGGACGCGCGGCTTTGTTGCCCCGCATTCCCGCTTTCCAAAGGCGGGCGGCATTCGCTCCTTATTCAGGGACGTCTGCTCCTTGATCGAAACGGGATGATGGGATGTCGGTTCTTCCTCCTGTGGATTCCTCCTCAGAACTCATCACCTAGTCCGGGTCTCCCTTATAGATTTAATACGTAGTTCGTGAAACTCTTCCCAGTGCCATATTATCATGGACACCGGTTAATTACACTACTTCCGTCAAGACTTTCCATAGGGTCTTGGCATGGTAGCGACCTTCGGTCGGAGTAGACGGAAACATCGGGAATGTTGGGGCATCTCTGGGTGCGTGGACATTGGGGAACCTGTATTCTTCCTCATAAGAGGGCATCTCAAGGGTGCAGAACCCGAGGCGTACATCTGAGGTTTTCCTCAGCTTCCTGTGTTTAACACAGGGTATGTTACAAGATTAACGTCTAGCAGAGACGGTTACACCAAAGGCGTTCCATCCGAGGTTTTCCTCAGGCATCTCATGTTTATCACGAGGTGGGCCGCGAGTTTAACGTCTTGCGGAGACGGAATGAGGGTGATCAGAACGTCCCATAGAGACGGATCAGATTGGTATATCCCTAGGAGGGAACACCTGGAAGGTTTACCAAGGCGATGGATCAGAACGCCCAATGAGGACGGATCCGAGGTGGTGCACTCCCTAGAGGGGAAAAGGGTGATGAATCGGGGTGTACACAGAGGACAACGACCCAGAGATATGATGGGGCTTACACGTGGAAAGCGGCCCATGCGCCGCTAGGAGCAGCGAGGAGGTGGATGGCATGATCCCACCGGGATGTGGCGGCCCGGGTGAGAATCAGGATGGGTGGTGGATGAATGAATGAAGTGGAGGGGGAATGAAATGGGACCATCGCGGGGGGCGACAGTGAAGTTGGGCTTGAGCCTTGAAGAGGCTTCCTACGTATCCCCGTGGCAGGGAATCAAAGTCTGCGTAGTTCGGGATGGTGCCGGTAAACCGACGTGAAGGTGGACCTTGGCCCGATGAACGTCGTCGGCGAACCAACGTGAAGGTGGACCTTGGTCCGATGGGCATCGTCAGCGTACCGACGTGAAAGTAGACCCGTGGGTCCACTAATGGTGGGCTTGAACCTTGGGAAGGTTTCCTACGTACCATGCCTTGACATGGATCAAAGTCCTCGTAGTTCAGGGAATACAGTTTAACGTCATGCGGGACGATAGTGAACCCTGACGTGAATGAACGACGGGCGATGGGTGTCGGCGAACCGACGTAAATGAGGGACCTTGATCCACTGTTAGTGGGCTTGAACCTCGTGGAGGCTTCCTACGTACCATGCCTTAACACGGATCAAAGACCTCGTAGTTCAAAAGCGGATGATCGCAATGGCTTACCACTGGACCAGAATGGGACCCGACGTGAAATGACGGGTGGGTGTGTCGGTGAACCGACGTGAAAGTAGACCTTGGTCCACTATTGGTGGGCTTGAACCTCGTGGAGGCTTCCTACGTACCATGCCTTGACATGGATCAAAGACCCCGTAGTTCAAATGGCGGGGTCGCAATGGCTTACCACTGGACCGAAACGGGACCCGACGTGAATGAGCGACGGGTGGGCTTGAACCTCGTGGAGGCTTCCTACGTACCATGCCTTGACATGGATCAAAGACCTCGTAGTTCAAATGGGGCTTTGTCGGTAAACCGACGTGAAGGTAGACCTTGGTCCACTATTGGTGGGCTTGAACCTCGTGGAGGCTTCCTACGTACCATGCCTTAACATGGATCAAAGACCTCGTAGTTCAAATGGAAAGTAGACCTTGGTCCACTGATGGTGGGCTTGAACCTCGTGGAGGCTTCCTACGTACCATGCCTTGACACGGATCAAAGACCTCGTAGTTCAAATGGGGCTTTGTCGGTAAACCGACGTGAAGGTAGACCTTGGTCCACTATTGGTGGGCTTGAACCTCGTGGAGGCTTCCTACGTACCATGCCTTAACATGGATCAAAGACCTCGTAGTTCAGATGGAAAGTAGACCTTGGTCCACTGATGGTGGGCTTGAACCTCGTGGAGGCTTCTTACGTACCATGCCTTGACATGGATCAAAGACCTCGTAGTTCAGGCGGGGTGGGTCGCAATGGCTTACCACTGGACCGGAATTGCAGTTTAACGTCGTGCTAGACGGGGTGAAACCCGACGTGAAAGACGGGTGGGCTTGAACCTCATAGAGGCTTCCTACGTACCATGCCTTGACATGGATCAAAGACCTCGTAGTTCAAATGGGGCTTTGTCGGTGAACCGACGTGAAAGTAGACCTTGGTCCACTATTGGTGGGCTTGAACCTCATGGAGGATTCCTACGTACCATGCCTTAACATGGATCAAAGACCTCGTAGTTCAAATGGAAAGTAGACCTTGGTCCACTGATGGTGGGCTTGAACCTCGTGGAGGCTTCCTACGTACCATGCCTTGACATGGATCAAAGACCTCGTAGTTCAAAAGGAAAGTAGACCTTGGTCCACTGATGGTGGGCTTGAACCTCGTGGAGGCTTCCTACGTACCATGCCTTAACATGGATCAAAGACCTCGTAGTTCAGATGGAAAGTAGACCTTGGTCCACTGATGGTGGGCTTGAACCTCGTGGAGGCTTCCTACGTACCATGCCTTGACATGGATCAAAGACCTCGTAGTTCAAATGGGGCTTGTCAGGGTCGGTGCTCACTCTAAGCCCACGTGAGTCATGCTCGGTGTGAGAAACAAGAGGTTGCATGGACCTGACGATCACGTCGCGAAGGGTGCGTCCGTGAGAAGCGAAGAGGGTCTTACGCGTTGGGCGGCCCATGGTGTTGGGACTTACTCCAGGATGGAGGCCCAGGTGCCGCTATGGGGTGACAATGGTGGGTGGGGCTTACGCTAGGAAGCCGCCCGGGTGCCGCTAAGGAGTGGCACTGGTGAATGGGGCTTACGCTAGGAAGCTGCCCGGGTGCCACTAAGGAGTGGCAACAGTGAATGGGGCTTATGCTAGGAAGCTGCCCGGGTGCCACTAAGGAGTGGCACTAGTGAATGGGGCTTACGCTAGGAAGCTGCCCGGGTGCCACTAAGGAGTGGCAACAGTGAATGGGGCTTACGCTAGGAAGCTGCCCGGGTGCCGCTAAGGAGTGGCAATGGTGAATGGGGCTTACGCTAGGAAGCTGCCCGGGTGTCGCTATGGAGCGACACTGGTGAATGGGGCTTACGCTAGGAAGCTGCCCGGGTGCCACTAAGGAGTAGCACTGGTGAATGGGGCTTACGCTAGGAAGTTGCCCGGGTGCCGCTAAGGAGTGGCAACGGTGAATGGGGCTTACGCTAGGAAGCTGCCCGTGTGCCGCTATGGAGCGACACTGGTGAATGGGGCTTACGCTAGGAAGCCGCCCGTGTGCCGCTATGGAGCGACACTGGTGAATGGGGCTTACGCTAGGAAGCCGCCCGTGTGCCGCTATGGAGCGACACTGGTGAATGGGGCTTATGCTAGGAAGCTACCCGGGTGCCGCTAAGGAGCGACAATGGTGAATGGGGCTTACGCTAGGGAGCCGCTCGTAATGTCTTCCTCATGTCTGGCCATGAGGGCATCCCAACTTACTGGTGGGTTGAGGTATGTGCCTATGCACAAGTGCACAAGCGGGATAACGCCAAGGGCGTTGGAATCAGCCCAAACAAATGGACAAGAAAAGTGTGAATCACATGCCCAATATTCAGAACGTCGTGAGATTGGCGTGGTGATGGAGGATTACTGCTGACCATGTTCGCAACGCAGCATCCATATCACGTTAGCCAGAAATGAGGACAACAAACGAGGGTCGACCGTTGACCATGTTCGAAACACGGGACCATGTCACAAGTGTCGTCGATCGATCCTTCGGGACGTTGGCCCAGGACAGCAGGCGGACCATAGGTCGAGCATCCATACTGTTAGGGGGTCCCTCCAGACGTGATCAGTCTTCCGGGGCGTTGGCCCAGGACAGCAGGCGGACCATAGGTCGAGCATCCATACTGTTAGGGGGTCCCTCCAGACTTGGAAGTGAATGACGATCCAAACGAAGGACATGCAAAGCGTGAGGTGGAGTGATGGAATGTTTGAATGGATTCCAACGCTCTTGATGTTACGCCACTGTGATCATGGCGTTAGGCATCTTATGCTTGGCGCACAAGGCATCTCTTTTTTAATGGAAGAGGCATCCTATGTTTGGAACATAGGGATTACTACAGTTTATAGTCATGTAGAAAGGACTATTAGCATCTCATGCTTGGAGCATGAGGCATCTCTCGCTTGGAACAAGAGGCATCCTATGTTTGGAGCATAGGGATAATACTACAGTTTATAGTCTTGTAGGTAGGACTATTAGCATCTCATGCTAGGAGCATATGGCATCTCTCGCTTGGAGCAAGAGGCATCCTATCATTTGTTAGATAGGGAGAATACTACAGTTTAGAGTCATGTAGGTAGGACTATTGGCATCTCATGATAAGAGCATGAGGCATCTCTCGCTTGGAACAAGAGGCATCCTATGTTTGGAGCACAGGGTTTACTACAGTTTATAGTCATGTAGAAAGGACTATTAGCATCTCATGCTAGGAGCATAAGGCATCTCTCGTATAGGGCAAGAGGCATCCTATGTTTCGAACATAGGGAGAATACTACAGTTTATAGTCTTGTAGGTAGGACTATTAGGCAGAAGGTGCCTAGAAATGGTTGGTGTTGGGACTTACGCAAGGGCGGCCCTTTCTGGTTGAACCTGGCATAGGAGCCAAGTGATTGGGTTTGGAGGAGTTACCTGAGGAATGGTTCGACTCAAGGTACCCGGGGAATTGATGATGAGAATCTCGACTCACGACATGGAATGAAACCAAGAGGAATATGTCAACTCAAGGTGTTCCATGGTGTGTGGAGGAGTATCTCAAATCATGGTGTCCCATAGGTGGTAGGTGGGAGCGCATAAGGGCGCAATGGAAAATCCCGGCACCCCGGCCCGAAAAGTCCGCGGTGCGACTCTCCATTTTTCATGGGGGTCTGTGACGGTAGCGAAGGGACCGGCCCGGAGGGCCGGGACCGCAGCCCGGCACTGACCCCAAGCGGGGGTGCGGGGGCGCAGCCCCCGCGGTATGGACCGGTGGGCGCGAAGGTAGGATCCTCGCGAAGGATGGGTCTCCGCGAAGTAGCTTCGCGAAGCATGGCCTCGCGGAGCAATGGTCTCTCGCGGAGCAAAGGGGTCTCGCGGAGCAAATGGGTCTCGCGGAGCAAATGGGTCTCGCGGAGCTTGGTCTCGCGGAGCTTGGTCTCGCGGAGCAGATGGGTCTCGCGGAGCTTGGTCTCGCGGAGCAGCATCACGGAGCATAGGCTCGCGGAGCATGGACTCGCGGATCTTGGTCTCGCGGAGCAGATGGGTCTCGCGGAGCTTGGTCTCGCGGAGCAGCATCACGGAGCATAGGCTCGCGGAGCATGGACTCGCGGATCCTCCGCTCGCGGAGCAGCAACGCGAAGGAAGCTGCTCGCGGAGCATGGCTTCGCGGAGCCGCAATGCGGAGCTCCGCCCGGCCGCCCAAGGGGCGAAGTGGCCGTGGCCGTTCTTGGCCGTTTTTTTTGGCCGTCCTTTTTTGAGAAGGGGGGGTGAGCTGGGTATTTATAGGCAAGGGGCGCCGCGAAGCAAAACTTCCGCGCCGCCTCAGGAGCTTCGCGGCGCGCTCGCGAACGTCAAATGCGTTCGCGGAGCATCACCGCCTCTGGTGCTTCGCGGCGGCTCGCGAACGTCAAATGCGTTCGCGGAGCATCACCGCCTCTGGAGCTTCGCGAGGCCGCGATGGTCGGGGCGCTTCGCGGCGGGGCTTCGCGGGACCGCGCTGCACGGGTGCTTCGCATCGGTGCTTCGCATTAGTGCTTCGCGAGGGGTCTTCGCGGCGCATCGCAAATGTCAAACGGGTTCGCGGAGCCTCTCACCTCATTACTTCGTGGCGGCGCTCCGCGATCACGGAGGGGGGCTTCGCGAATGGGCTTCGCAAACCAGATTCCCAGCCAATCTTCAAACGTCCATAACTCCTAATCCGTAGCTCCGTTCGGGCCCTACGACCTACCAAATCGAAGCTTGCGAAATGGACTACGATCTTGGATCATGTATGGAAGCATTTGGAAAATTTTGGGGACGCATTTTCTGGGGTCTACAAATACCGAGTCCAAACTTGTGTTTTGGCATGACATACTCATCATAATCATTCAATCATTTATAAACAACCCTCTGGGAAAGCTCTTTCGGTCTAACCCCTTTGGTTTAACATAGACCCATACATTCATAAATGATCACCTGGCCTCCTGGGTAGCTCTCACGGTCAATACCCTTGGGTCAACAAGGAATAAATAACTTATAAACTACCCCTGGGTAGCTCTCATGGTCAATACCCCCTAGGTCAACATAACATAAATAATCATAAACGAACTCCTGGGTAACTGTCACTGTCAATACCCCTAGGTCAATATCTACACCAGGGATATCATGGTCCTATGTAAATAAACATGGAAACCCCCTAGTTTTCCTCGTCCAAGCCTCTCACAATCCATTGAAAAAACAACACCCATATCATATCAAAGCAGCACATGTAATATATAACTACTACATGTATAAATATTTACAAATCATACCACATGCATTTCACATAAACAATTAACTCCATCATAATCAACCAAGTCATGGAAAGAAAAGGTACTCCAAACAATTATTCTAGACCAAATGTCCATAATAGTCAATTAAGGGAAAACACACCCATGGGGTGTCCCATAAACAAGGTATTTTACCTTACACCTGAGAAACAACCCCTGAACAATCAGTCAAACCATTGTAGGCAAGAAAAAGGGTTAAATTCAAAATCAAGTAATACCCCAAACATGGATATGAGACACTTTTAGCATATATAATCCAAATATGAACAATTAAAGGTACAAACCACCTACCTTGATGTATCAAGATCGATATCCATTAACATTGTCTGTTGAATTGGCCTAGAACGATGTAGATCTAAAAAAAGATGAAAAAATTCAAACATTGAATAAATCTATAGAGAGGAATAATTAGGAAGAAAGGATATAGGGGAATTGAGAAATCACTGGTGGGATTCTAATGCAACTGACAGTGTCTCAATCGGAGCCTGGACAGAGAATCAGGAGGGGTTTGGAGTTCGTCGGCCCATCTATCAATCTCATGTACAAGCCAAGGGAAGAAAAAGTTGTTTCTGAAGATGAGACGTGACCTCGCTCTGATTTATCAAATAAAAATAAAACTACATGGCATATTCATTAAAGGTAAATTCCGTGTATTGACTTTAATTGCCCCCTCCTTAATTGGTCTACCTGGTCACCTACACGGTCATATACTTGGCCATTACACAACCAGTATGTGGCTGTACGTGGTACTTAAGTACATGGAATGTGCTCATAAGTACACGACATGTACATGGAAAATTATCCTTTCTATATTTTTCGTTAAAAACAACCCGAAATTAAGATCCATACCTGAAATAATGATCTGAGTTCTTACAATCACCAAAAAAAATTCCTATAATAAGGATATCCATTTGATAAAACATAAGTTTCCAAAATAAAATTTTTATTAACCCATAAAATAATTTAACTGAAAATAATAAGTCATACTTTGATTCTCACAACCTTGCCGGATGTGATGGGTTGTCACCCATCGTGCAGGTTGTCCATTTTATAAAACTTCAAAGTAACCCCAACATATTTTTACCATAATGGTTGTCTTATAACTCTCATTTTCATCCCAACTCTTAATTACCTCAACATCTTAATTGATGAAGTCTTATATATAGTTATTTTATTATTTCACCTCTATATGATAAAATAAAACTATTCACAAAGAAAGGACAATGTACCATGATCATGGTGTCCACCTAGTTTCATCATCATCAAGTTCACATAGATTGAAGGTCCATGCATTGAAATAATGATTTATAGATCATTCAAAATCATTTGCTTCCTTTATCCAAATACACCTTTCAAAACTTGGGTTATATGGGTGTTCATAGAAAAATAGTTTCAGAAAATAATCATGTATGACATATAATATCAAAACATTTGATAAAACATGATTTTTATAAAATAGTCAGACCGAGTTTTTGTTGAATATTTCAATCAATTTTCCTTTTAAAATACAATAAGTATGTGCTAAAAGACTGTATTTTAATAGAAAATATAAATATGCTGCACAAGGGTCTCCTTCTTAATCAACTTTTTAAAAATCATAATATACTTCAAAATCTTGTGTTAAGGTAAAATGTTTGAAAATGCCTTGAAATTATTTTCCTTTCTTGAAAATATGAGAATATTAAGAAAGTTGTATTTGATTAAATGAAACTCATGTTCCACGATGGTATTGAGGTATAGTTTAGGTATTTTATATGTCAAACAACTACTTGTAGGTGAGTTGTATGCTAGAAAAATATTCACAATCATCCGAACATGACTTTGTAATAATGATTCCAAGAATTTCATCCGGAATATATAAGAATGCTATTTGAGATCTTCCTCCTTCCATTTGTTACCAACTTTCCTTGATCAAAAAAATTTATAAAACAATGTTTTAACTAAAATAATAGACATAGATACTTAACACGTGGTTATCTAGAACTCTTAATCCCTAAAGTTGTCTAAACCTCTCCTTTGATACCAACTATAAGGACCCAACCTTAAAAATTACATAATCTTTAGTTAAGTAAAGAATTCACATTGAGTATATTTTTAGGTTTAGTTTTTTAGATAATTAGGCCATAACTCATACATAAAAAATTAAAAATTACAAGTAGACACTTCTACTCACTATATATTTTTTTCGTAAAACAAGAACTCTTTAAAAAGAAACCTGGAATAATTTCATGTTTTAACAAAATAAATTTTCCTCAATCCCATCCTTGATTATATTATTGTTTATTTCTAGTGAAAACTTTTCAAAACATGGGATGAGCATAAAAATTACAATAAGGGATACCCAAAGAAGGAAAACTATTATTCTTGGGAAACATGAAAACTATTAATACTTTATCATAAAGCAATAATTTTCACCTTTAAGAAGTATCAAAAAACCCTTTTCTGAATATAATATCATTTCATACCCTTTTTGTAACCAAAATATTACCATAAATACCATAGAAAGAAACATATAACATATAAAGGTAACTTTGTACAAAAACATACATAAATAGAATAACCATACGATCGAATTCCACACATATCACTAAATGGAATATCCATATGGATGACTTCCATACCAAATGAATTAGAGGTTATAACATAACCACCCTTACTTGGTTTATCACAGAACCACCCATCTTTGGATCATCACGTAACCACCTGTCATTGGTTTATCACATAATCACCCATCAAATGTCCAAGTACCATTATATAATCATAACACATAAAATATTGAAAATATCATCATTTGAATAATAACATTTAATTTTAAATCACACAAAATCATTTCAAGATATTGAAATATTCAATTCATTTTCCAAACCATTTTCAATACCAAAATACCCAAAAAAGGGAATATTGGATTTCTTTTCCTTTTAAAAATATTAAGGCTTATAGAGGAAACAAAATATCAAATAAAATTTTTGGTGGCGAAGAGTTCATTGTCGCCGAATATGTTAAAAACATTCCTTTTGTATTTTAGTAAAATGATTCTTAAAAAAATATTCCTTTTGAATGAAATTAAAAGTCAAAATGGGTTGATTATATACCGTATAAAAGCAGGTTGTGTATAAACCAAAATATGCCTCAATGAAAAGAGATTGAGATGAAGTCCCTTACAAAGATCATATCATTATATTAAGGAAAAATCAATGCAATTATTATGTGTGAAAAATATAAATGCAAAAAATATATGTGGATATTCATTGTAAAACAATAAGAGTTCATTCACACATATTTTGGAAAAAACAAAACCAATGACATGGATATTTAACTCAATTTATGAAGATTGAGTTAAAATTTCCCTTACAAAGATAGTATAAATGAAATAAAAATTTATTAATCGGTTGATTATGTGTATCAAAAGTATATACACAAAAATTGAAGTGGAAATTAAAACATAAATAAATAAATAGTGATTCCACACATAATCTTGGTATAATATAATCGACGAAGTATGCGTAAAACCCAATGAGTGGAAATTGAGTTTAGAAATCCCCTTACAAAGATAATTTTGTTAATAAAATATATTGATTATGTATATTCACTATAAATAAATATAAATAAATTATAAATAAAATATAGGATATCAAAATTTATTTCTCACATAGTCATAACATGACATAATCAAGAAGTAGAATATTAACCCAAAGAATGGAAATTGGGTCTAGAAGTTCCCTTACCTTGAATCCGACTTTCCCTGTTTGTTCTTTAATATCCTAAATAATAAAATTAGGTTAATTTATAATTTATTTATAACCTTTTTAATGTTTATTATTCATTTTATATCACTTATTACCTTATTATAACAATTAGTTAGTTATTTGATCTCATTTAATACATTTTGTCGATGTTCGTTACTTGAGTAAAAAATGAACTTGTTTTGATGAAAATTATCCATGTGTTCATAAGTCCATTATCATAAAAATATTATTCATGATTTAAATATGATATATATACTTTAAATATGTTTTTATAATAGTTCAAAACATTTTTAGATAATAAATGAAATGCACCGTTCATGGAGATGGTAGGTCGTATGTACGCATGAACACTACTTTCATTTCTTTGTAATATTAAAGGAATGAAAACTAAATGATAAATAAGTATATTATAATTAAATTATAATATCTATGTTATATATGTTAAACAATTTCATTTACTCCATACTTTATATGTTTCATGTATTGAATGAACGATTCATATCTCTTTGAGGGGGTGGTAGTCCACACTTCCTCAAATTAAATTATCATATTTACACATTATGGAAAGCATAAAGGTCTGTTGTAAATAAAAATTAAAAAAAAATAGAGACAAAATAAATATAATAAATATAATATATAAATATAGTTCCATCATAATGGATACCATGATATGTGGTAGAAGAAAATTGAACAATCGTCGTTTCGTGAGGCAGTAGTTCGTCGTACACTGAAACTGTATGTTCATATCCATTAGATGGAGGTGCATGTAAGGGTAGTTTGAAACCATCTCATAACCAAATCCTAGTATATTGAGGATAATTTTTTTATATAATCATATAAAAATAAGAGCATAGGTAATGGAGAAGGATAATAAAGTAAATGAACTTGAGAGAAGACGTTACCTCTAAATCAGGTAATTTTTTTTATTTAAGCCAAAAGGCTTTCTTGAATTGCCTTCTACCCAAGGTAAGGATTATAGGAGTAAGGGGGGGATGTTGGGAGATTATTTTGGTAGAATTAGGATGAGAAAAGGGGCTATAGAGGTGTGATTAAATGGGTAAAGTTTGTGGCCTTTTATAAGAGGGAGGTGAGGAACTTTAGGAAAGTCCTTAAATATTATTTTATTATAAAATTATTTTTGAATAATAATTGTTCCGAAGTGATAAATTTATAGGATATGATGATAATGGGTCTAAATACTCTCAACCAATAGGTTTTAGATAAGTTTAGGTCAGTAAAGTAACCTTCTCATTCAGATTTAACCCTTAGTTAAAAACATTAACTCTTATCACGTTTTCTTGTATTTTCATAATATATGGTTACTATAGTTACTATATAATTAAAAGAGAACCAAAATTGGATAATTAATTAAAATTTTAAAATTATGTAAGTCATTTGGTCATATCTAAGATTTTTAGGACTATTATATCATTTAATAAAATAGTATTTGTTTTAAAAACTCATTTATGTAAATTTTTACACTATTTAGTAATTGATTTTTGTTAAAGTCATAAAAAATGAATCCTTTGAAACAAATGAGTTAAATCCAAGATAATATGTCAATATAATCCATAAATTTAGTGTATGACATCAAAATGTTCAAATTATATTTCTTTAAATATTTATAATATCATTTATTTGAATCTTTCATTAACAAGGTAATCAATGCATCATCATTGTGTCATAAATAAATTTATTTAATAAAATAACATAATGTAGGAAATAATTTTAACGTTTTAATGACTATTTATAGTCATGTAGATCAGTTATATAACCCCACCTTAAAATTTTTTTAGTAAAAGATTCATGTTTATGTTATATTTCTCTTTACTTTATATTAATTCTTATAACATGTTATTATCACACCCAAGTGGCTCCATGGGGTCCCAAAATCAACCTAAGGATTACCATGGTCAAACATATCTCATCCCAAAGGATTAGAAAATTTTTAGGGTAGTTTAATATTATTATAATATTATTTTTCCCTTATTTACAAGATTTACCTTTTAACCATGGTAAATAAAAATAAATACTGAAGTTACTATTCATAATGTCAAAAAAAGGTACATATTTACACAATTTGAAACTTGTAATTAAAAATATGGAATCCATTTTTCCAAATTCAAAACACAGAATTTTCAAACATTAATTTAAAATTAATTCCCATTTTCTAAACCAGAAAGTGGGATTTTAAGCAGTAAAAACTATCAAAATATTGACATGTGTTTATGTCCAATTTAAAAGTGAAATTAATTCTAATGACCATAATTGGATTAAATTCTAAAAAAATAAAATTACACTTTAAAACAAAAGTAAAATCTAACTATGTAAGTAAATTAGATGAAAATTAATTTTGAATTAAAATGCAGTATTTTTCATTATTCATAAAAAAATGAACTTTATAAGAAAATTACAAAAAAATATCCAAAGTAAATTTTTATATCCCTCTTCAATAGAATAAGTTTATTTTGTCTAATATAACATATAAAAGTTACAAAAAACAATATTTAAAAATAGTTTCCCTTCAAAAGATGGTAAAACAAACTTTTAAAAATATTAGAGTATTTTGTGCTTAAATTTGGATTCTTTCTCATTTTAAGCTTATAAAATTTATTGGATAAATAAAAAAACATTTAACAAACATGTGTGATCATATTTTTGTTATTTCAATTCATTCCTTCTAATACAATGGCTAGAACATTTAAAATTATAATATTTTTATTATATTATTTTTCAGTATAACTCAAAGTTGTGTGCAACATATGATTTTAGAGAAACCCGTTGTTACCTTTTGATTACGGTATTAGAAAAAGAACCCCCTTTAAAGTAAAATTAAAATCTTATTTATAAAAATTAATAGATATGAAAATCTATTATTCTATAAATACCTAGGTTGTTATACCAAGGATCCTACACAATGGAATTTATAAGATTAGATCATTTATAGGGATAAAGGAGAGTTTTCCTATAAGAGAATATGGTCTGTGGTTACCAGTGGACCGACATGTGGATGCATCAGCTATGTGTTGTGGTGTTTGTGTGTTACATGTACTGATCCCCTACTACCAGCTGAAGGGTGTTGTGACACCAATTGTAATATAAAGAATCACTATACGTGCTGCATGTTTGATATGGGAAAGCATCCAGTGAGGAAACTATTCATCCAACTTAATGAGATGTAGAAATTTTGAGGGTTATTGAATGAGATCTAAAGGAGTCGTCTGATTATTCTGACGATTTTATTTTACCTACAGTGACACCCAAATGTTCTAGTATACCAGAATTAACATCAAAACTCAGATGTATCAAACCGAGCAACTGATAACATTATAAGACCATATGAATTTTGTAAATGATGTCATCATCATTAATGAAAATATATCATCCATGCATGAAAAAAAATATAAGGATAGTGTTATGGATGCGGATATCTGAGTTTTTTTATATTTCTTCACTAATAGCTTAACAATATAACAATAACAGTATCATCTACGGTCAGTGATGGTGGTTCAGAAATAGTAGATTAGTCTACTTCTTAATGGTAGATCTTTTTTATATTCCTTTGGAGACACTATACTATAAACAACACACCTACCTCTTGACAATTTTAGATCTTTAGTTATAGTAGCATGTCCATGTGGCATGGTAGCACTGCTTGCCTTCCTCACCATAGTACCATGCGACATCAAAGTTATATCAACTCTTCACAGTAGTACCATGCTACCCAAGCGGTAGATCAACTTTAAATAGTGGATCATACTTCAATAGTATAGCATCATTGATATTAGATCATCAGTGATGGTAGATCAATGTGATGGTATATAAATGTGATGATTGATCATCCATGATGTTAGCTTGGATCTATCCTATAATAATAACATGTCAATAATAGAAACCTCTCACTACCGTGAGGTATTTTTTATGATCCTCTAGTTAAAAATATATATTTTTAAAATTTTATTTTTTATTATTTTACTTACTCCATATGAAATAAAATTGTAATTACTATTTTATTTTTCTAAAAATTAATTTCTAGTTTAATATATATTATGAGAAAACAATTTATACACATATAAAGATGATTTATATTCTTTGTGATACTTTTTATTATGATTCTTTTAATTTTTCAATATATAGAAAACTTGTTCAGATATTTAAATTTTATTATTAATATTTAATATACATATTTATATTATAGATCTTATTATAAGTCTCAAAAAACCATTTCTTGTTGGAATAAAAGATCTAAAAAATTATTTGATATTGAGTTCCATATTTCAATTTACAAGTAACATCATTTTTTTGTTTATTGTTTTATAACATGTGGCATGAAGTGGATGGATAATTAGACACTTTGAGAAGATAATAGATTTTTTAGGAAATATTAATCCATTTCAATGTCATTAAGTAATAAAATAAACTTATAATAGTTTATTCGATAATAATTGGCAGTACATATTCATGCTGGATATATAATGAATAACTCCTACGACATCTATTTCCTTACTATGATTATGAAGAGACTTAATTTTTTGAATCCTCTATTACTGATGTGATAAAATATCATCAAGTGACATCATCATAATCTTCTAATCATTTGATAGTTTTCATTTTTTTTGGTTTTCATCATTTTATTTTTATTTCTTTTGTTTGTAATTATTAGAGTTGGTTTTTTATTTTCCTAGTAAAAATGATGTATTATCTTGGTTATTATACCACCCTAAAGTCATTTCTCAGGTTGTGACTCATATAGAGAAGCCAGGTCCTAACTAGGCAGAGTTACTAGTAAAATGGTTTTTTTGTGCATCCATATAATGTAAAATATGGAGTTTTTCACAAGTTATCGTACTTGTATAAGTAAAATTTTCATCATGGGTTCCAATTTTCTCACTTATTAGAGAAGGTTTAATAGTTTACTAGGATAATTATGATAAAAACAATATAAAAATATTTCATTAATTATATTAAATTTTATTTTACTAAATAACATGAACACTTCACTCAATGAATATTAATTAAATAATAATATTTGATTGATTATTTATTCTAAATTTTAAACAACTATTCACCAACCCACCAAATCTAGTCAATTTTTACATTAATTTTGATCCACCACCCACATCCTCACAATATCTTCTTCATGATATTTCATCATTTTGTGGATTTCATGATCCTTATGAGAAGATCATCCTTATATTATTTTCAGGAACATACAATTATATGGAACAAGAATAATCTGACATTTCTAGAATCCTTTAAAACTTTATCAATACATCTTCACATATATTGAGGTATTCTAAATACTTCAATATCAATAAAATTTACTTCACCCAAACCTTATTCCAATCGTATCATAAATGTTTTAAAATAACGAAAATATCCTTTAATTATTCCATAGGTAATTTTTCTTAAATTATGATTTGATGCATAATATTACACTAATAATATTCATTATACAATGATATATCAAAAGTTCTAAAAGAAAAAATTTAATAAATATCTATAATCTCATTGATTTTTCTTCATATAACTCCCTAAAACTATAAGAATGAAAATTTTAAAATCTTTACAATTACATATTCCTCATATCTTTAAGTATTTTTCCCACTAATGATTAATATACCTATAATACAAAAACACATGGTCATGGTGACCCAAATGAGCTCAATTATTCAAAATCAGACCCCATGAATATTGTTAATCAACCAAGTGACTCTAAAAAAGAACCAAAATAATTATTTAGTGAAAAAAATACCCTATGATGGAACAAATTCATGTATTTAATTAGGATAGCATACATACATATAAACTAATGGAAATGGTTTATTTATTTTAATATATGTTGATTTTCCATGTTGTTTTTAACTTATAATTTCAAATCTAAAAGTTAACTATATTACACAAAACCCAAGGTTCATTAGCATTGTCCATAAAATTTTATTATATCTATCAAACATAGACTCCCACTATAATTTACATTCTCAAGTAACCAATATCTATTAATTCATATAGTTGTAATAGAAATGTTAATCCACACCCCACCATAATTATGTCATCTAATCATGTATAATAATAATTTAAAGTATTTCAAGAAGTAATATTATCACTCAATATTATCAAGTGGCTATTTCTCATAGTAATGAGTCACCAATGACTCATTACTCGTCCCTTCTTGAAATTACAAAAATTTCAAACAATATAATATAATATATACCTATCACAAAAGAACAAAAAAATACCATACCTTATGGAATTTACATATCATAATGATCAAGAACTAATAATAATTGAAACATTAACAAATCACCATCTCCATGTGAATCTAACCATCTATATATAAAAAATGACAATTATCTAATGCCAATATTAATTACCTAAAACAAGCCCATCATAAAAAGATATATTATAATTTAAAACATCCTCGATAGGGAAAACATGTAAAAACCATCTATCCAAGGCTCCATTACATAAAATTTTAAATTCCAAGATATGTGGTTAATATATATCTACAAATAAAAAAAATGTACCATAAGAATAAATTATCTCAAACTCTATATTTTTATCCATAATTATCTCATTCCATAATATTGTAGTAAGAGTATGTCTCTCATACTTGAGTCCCGAGATGAAGTGCTTATCGTTCGAATGATTAATAACATATGTATCTAGGTTAGATAAAAACCTTATCAGTGAAAACTTTTAACATTAGATAAAATTTTCCAGATGATGTGATAACATGGTCAAAGGAAACTATAAACCTTTTTATGGCCGTAGTGTAATGGAGATGGAAACTTTTGAAGATATTATAAAAATTTCCCCATTATTCATCCAACAAAAGTAGCTCTATCATAAGAAAATATGAATATTGATAATGCTAAAACTACTATTTGGTGAATTCACTAACCTAATTATACCTTACAATCATTGATATAAATATATGGGTTTTTAATAGAAAATCATACTCTTGATATAGGAATGAATCATCCCTCATAAAATATATTTTTTAATCTATATTTTTATACTTAGCTCTAAAACCTCTAACATTATTTCTTTAACATTTTCCCCCAAAAAATAAATTCTCACATATCCCAACTCAAAACTCAAACATATATCTTAAATAAATGTGTTTGATACAAATATTTTATGATAATAGTATTTCTGAACCACACCTCGGTCACCGATGAAACCAAGTGAGACCCCTGAAGACTTATTCAAAAAGGTCACAAGTTGGTGACTAGAGACAAGAGAATATATATGGCATATAAGAATCCTCAACCTCTAAGAAACATAGATGTAGACTAAATAATAAAATGAAATTAACTAAATCATGATCAATAATTAATCCATGATGAATTGATATCATCAAAATTCTAATAATTATTATTTTTATACCATATAAAAAAATAAAGACAACTATACCTATGGTGAAAATACCATTTAAACATAATAATGAAATAATAACTATAAAACTCGTATACCTTAGTATTTTAATAATTAATTGATGAAAAACAATATCCTCTTATCTACCTCTTCCACGGGGCTAATATTTCTTGAAAAATACACAAATAAAATTATCTACAATTTTTTGTAAATGTATTAGTGAATATTTTAATATACTTACTATACCATCACTTATAGAAAAAAACACTTTTAATATATTTCAGGTATAAAAATAAAAGAATAAAAATCACCATACATAGTCACATCCTCAGTATCAAAATCCACCAAAGGTAATATATGTAATATGATAGGTAATTAATTATCAAATCATAAAACCTCTTTATATTTTGAACATGTCTATTCAATTCCATTAACCCACACATAATTGTTCATAAATCTTACTCATGGGAATATTCTATCCCCAAAATCACCAAAAAAATAAAATCCAAATAATAAAGTATGTAAAATATAACTTGTTTTGTCATTGTATAGAAGCCCCCCAACAAACTAACTCCTACTAACCTACTCACTTATAGTCCCATTTCATCAAATCATGAAATAAATCAACCTCATTCCCTCTTCCCCATTACCACATCAACCACATAGACACATAATAATGGAAATCATCCTTATAAACACCTATTTATAATCATCTCAACTATATATCTTGTGGGGGACACTCCCTATTTTTTATCACCATGAACCTCCACTACCCCAGCATATCTATATCATAAAAACATCCAAATATGAGGAAGTGACTAGTTTTGATTTTTGGTTTTCACACATGGTTGTTCGCTTATTTTGTATGTCTTTACACAAAAAAAACACCAATAAATGCTAGTTTTGTTACTCTCATCATTGAAATAACATCAGAAATATAATAAGTAATATCTCAAAACACCACAAAACAAATTGAATCACCAATATAAGTCATACTCAAATAATTATTGTTATAATAAACACAAATAATTTTATTTTCCCCCTCAAATCATAATTTTCATAATTCTTACATCGTAATAATATTTAAACTCACAATTATCACAAGGTAAAAATCCCAAAAATAAATAGGGACCCCTATGGAGAACCGTATAAACAACATTATCACATAATCATCAAAATATACATCTCATGGAGTATAACTCTCAAAGTAAATTCTATGTAGTGAGACAAGTTGGTTACTAAAATTTGAAAATAATTTTACACCCAATATGTTATCCTATCAAGGTTATGAAAAAAATTTGGATTCTCTTCTTCATAGAAAGGAAAAAGAATTTGTGTAAAATAACTTTTTTGATGCACCATAAAGATAAAAAAAATTATTATGTGTTTGATCATCATAGAAAAATTTTTAATCAATGAGTCCATGTAAAATCAAATCAATTTTAAATTTCAGGACACTGATATATTAATGACATTTTTAACATTAAAATAAGATTAATCCATAACCATGGGTAATCTATAATGTAAATACAAATGGAAATAAAAGTATCAAACAATAATCTTCACCATTCACTCAAATTAACCATTTTAATTTCTATACAATAATTCCATGACAAAAAATTATTTCATAATATTCATCCCAACTCATCATTTTTTTAATACCATCAAATCCATATATCATACTAATTAATTGATAGATATGATTCAAATTAAGTTTTACAAGTGTTTTTATGTCATATTTGGAGATCCAGATAAATATAGGTCATCATAAAAGTTGAATGACTATCTAGGTATACATTCATTCCCAAATACACTCTTAAAACATTTATATATTTCTAAAATTAAAATCACTCAATAAAGGGTGTTACAGTGATATAATTTCTCTACTATGTTTGTCATACTTTAAAAAATAAAATGATTCACATCACTGAATGTTTTTGATGTCTAGCATGTGAAAATGTAAAAAAATACCCTTTAATAAAAACTTATCCCCTCAAGATTATAAATATTTTTATTTAAATAGAAAAAACATTTGATAATGACCATTGATTTATTGAAAATCAATAACTTATAGAAAATATATATTTTACCATATATATATAAGGGAGAAATTATATTAAAACACCACTCAAATGAGTGACCAATGATCTTGGAAACCAAAATGTTATGTTGAAAAATAGTTTATATTTGAAACAAACAAAATAAAATTTCCATTACCCACCATTATATCTATTATATATTCTAATTTATGAGAGATGGAATTCTAATAGTTATGCTTTATCATTGTTGTGTAATATTCTTGAATAGCATAATTTCTCTTCTTTTCAATTCTACACATATTAAGGAGACTTGGTTTTACACTAATCATTGAGGGTTATTAAAATATAATAGAAAAAACTATACACCATTTCCACCATTCAAAAAATACAACAGATCATCCAATTGATATTACTCTTAAATAGACACATGGTTCTGAGCTTCCCTAAGAAAAGTTTTCACAAGCCAATTATTTTTGGTATCTTCTTTCATTATGTGATTTCTATTACTCTTAAAACTAGAACAATTTTCCCTTTGATCATCATATTTCCCATTATGTAGTTTAAAAACAATACCTCCAGGCCCATATTCTCTAGTAGGTCATGAAGAAATTAATTCCATTGAATGTATGTATATATATAAGTATAATAATAATAATAAAAGTTTTTTGGTTTTTATTAACATTCTTTTTTTATGAACAACCTTTTATAAAATTTTATGTGTTTATATATATTTTTGTGTGGGTGTGTAATAAAATAAAAATTTCATTATTTTTAATATTAAAGCATAGATATACAAATTATTTATCTAATATGTAATATAAAGAAACAAATATGTTTTCTTAAATACACCTAAATGAGAAGGGGTTGGACCATTTTCCCCTAAACAACTAATTACTCCCATTTTTTCTAATATATATATATATATCTTTATATTTTATTTTTTTCAATATTTAAAATACAATAGTATCCCCACACCCATGCCATAATTTTTAGAATCTTTAAGTGAGACATTTCCCCTCTCAACCACTTATTTAGGTACCACAACCTCTCTTCCACACATCATTTCAGGACACCTTCTCAATTGAAGACCTTAAACTAGATCTCTTTTACATTAATTTATGAGTCTAAAAACCATTTAAATTTCTAAAGAAACCTATCCTAGAATCCTTCCACCATTCACCTATGGATCCATATTTATCACTACGATCTCTCAACTGAGTTTAGCCTAATTTATCAGATCATCTTCATCTAATGGTTAAACTTAATGGTTAACATCTCTCTATTTATCTATCCTTTATCAATTATATAAGACATCAATTTATTGAAAATTACTTGAAAAAAAAATCCATGTATCATGTTCCTATAATCTATAAATGTTGAATGCTTTTTTTCCCATTTGATATCCATTAAGAATTATTTTTGAAATTAATGTTTCATGATTCATAATCATTTAATATTTTAATTGTGTGGGTATATTCAACCAAAATTTACCCTATGTTCCCTATTATAGTATTAATTATTTTTTCTAAAATTAGTAATGATTGTAGTTGTATTGATACTAGTTTGGGAAGATATGTTTTGGGTCTTGAGAGATATTCAATATGCCCCTGATGGATTGCTGCTACCACAATGAGGGATAGATGGTGGGTTCATACCACCCACTACACATAAATAATTTATTAAGTTTTAACCAAAGTTTTATTCATTTAATTTAATAATAATAATTTTTTTTGCTTCTAATCAACTGAATTAATTAAAAAAACATACCAATATTATCAAAGTAATTTTCAATCCTGACTCAATCAAGCCACAACTCAACCTTTTCTCTTTTATAAATAATATCATTGAATATAATTACATGAATTAGGGTTAGAGATGTTTAGACATCCATTTATAGAAAATAAATTTAAAAAGAATTAATTTGAGCCCAAATAACAAGTCTAAATAACATCACCACTAAATAAAACACCATTCCCTAAACAAATTTATGATAAAAATATATTTATATGAAAAGTAGTTTGGGATATTTAAATATAAAGTTTATTTTTATAAAACCTTCTCACTCGGGAAAATACTATATTTAATGATCCATAGTACTATAATTTTTTTTAATTATATTATAAGGTAGATATTTTAACCACAACACTGATAATCCAAATGAGAGGGGTTAATAAGGAGTATTTTTTTTCTTCTCTTCCCTTAGGATCATGTTCTCATATTAGGAAGAACAACATAAACCTATCTATTTTTAATCAATTCACTCAATAAAGCAATATAAAAAATAAATTTAAGGATGTGAAAGTCTTACTTTGTTTACCATAAAGGGATAATCAATGGATAATATGACGACATCATATAAATGCACTAGAGGTTTATTTTATTCACTATATATGTGTTACTAATTTTTAAGAATGAAACACTATTTATCCTAAGAGAACTTCCTTACTTTTCTCTTTATGCACTAGTTTTAGAAAATAAAAATATAAAATAATGGTTATATAAAGGTCACTTAAATTTTTCTTTACAATAGAGAAAAAACTTGTGTTGGTAATAGTGTTGTCATTGAGACTTGATTCCTTCTTTATCTTTTGATCCTTGAAGTAGTTTTCTCCTTGAAACATCCGTTATAAGATATTTTATTGATCTTTAATGACTTCTATAATTCCTAACCATCTTCAGAAAATAATTCATAATTGTATATTTTTTTAAAAATCTATAATATTTCATCTATTTTTTTATATGGATTCGTTTTATCTTGATTATAAAATGAGATATTTTACTATACTTCAAATATGAGGAGCTCTAAAAATATTGTAGTGTGATTTCCTTATTCAAAACCAAGTAGAAATTGATCATTTAATAAATATGAATATTTACATTGAATAATTACATGAAAAATATTTTCTATATTTTTTAATATAGAAACCCTACTTAATCAATACTGAATAATCATCACAGACTCCTTTAAATATCATAGTCTTTGTCCTTCTAAAAAGTCGTCATGTTCATCTAACTATGGATGAATGTATTAACAATCGTATATTATGATTGATAATATATATCAAAAACCATTGTATATATAACAACCAATGTAATGATAGAATTTTTTTTCATATTTGTTAGTATTCTTTAATAACGTAGTTATAGTCATTATAAATGTATTATGTATTTTTTTATTTAAAAAAAATAAAATGTTTTATTAAACTTATTTCATATAAAGATTCATTAAAAATTATAACATATAAATTATGAAATTTCAATTATAAAAAATTAATTTATTTATTTAATTGATCATATCAAAATTATCTTATGATTAATTTTTTGTAATTTTCAAAAAATACTATTTTTCTCATGAATAGTGAAAAATACTTTTTTTATTGAAAACTGTATTTTCTTCTAAATTATTTAAAAAATTAAATTAAATTATGGTTTAGTTTTGAAATTTAATTAGTTTATTTTTATTTAAAATAATTCAATTATGGATTTTTAAATGGATTTATAATGTAATTATTTATAAAAATAAATTATATTAAAAAAGGGCATTTTTATGAAAAACTATTTTTCATTCCAATTTTCATATTTGATTTTTAATTAAATTATGAAAGATATTTATTTTGAATTTTTGAAATTGGGCTCCATATTTTTAATAAGTCGGTCTTAATTTATAAAAGATTTCATTTTTATTTATTTCAATACGAATTGTAACCTTAATAATTTTTATTATCATTGTAAAGTGTAAATCAGGTGATCAAGGCTTTAAAATGACATGATAAGGAATATAAAATGACCATAGAACCTTCATAAATTTTATTTTATGAGTATATCACTTCTATAATCATCAAAAGGAATAATAAATTGACTTTTTTCTATTAATATGTGATTATAAACTTTATGATATATTATTTAAAGCGATGTCAAAAATGTCACACTCTTGTTTTTAATTACATGAATATTTTTATCATTGCATAAAATAGATGATATGTTTGGTTATATGTATTAATTTGAAATATAAAATACTTATATTCATCATGGTAATTTATCTTTAATTTTTAGATAGGAAATAATTACCATAAATTCTTACACAATGTTGAGGTAATAATTATTAAATTATTAGAAAAATTAAATAAAAGACATAAAAATATTAAAAGTAATATTACTTGTGATAATTAATATTATTAATGAATCTTACATATTTTAATGAAATTTTATTGGCATAATAAAATATTTTTTCAAATTTTATTTGTTTTATTGATGTTATTAGAATCAAAGCACTGAAAATTTCCCAAATTTACATTAATGATATTTTATAACAAATAGTATTTTATTATATGATATAAAATTAAAAAAATGATTATATTTATCCAAGGGATTAGTATATGGTTTAAATTATCAAATATGGTCCATTTATTGTCCTTTTTTCTAATTATATTATTTTGATGCTCTGTTCCATCACAGAGTCCAAAGATTGACTAAGGGGAATACCTCGAGCAAAGAAGAGGGAAGATTCATCAAATATTGCAAAGGCGTTAAGGTGCACAAGTATACCTGCGCGCCAGCCTTAGACGCGCAAGTCACTTGCGCGCCAGATATGTGGCACGCAAGTCACTTACGCACCCTAAGTGAAATTTCATCCAAACCTCAGGTGGCCTATGAATACCCCCTATGCCCCCCCATTTCGAGGACGAAAAATCCAAAACTCAGATTCAAGCTCTGGTCGCCCAAGTCTCTGTCTGAAGTCTTCCGAACACTTGTAAGGTAATTCTTTACCTAGAATTAAAGATCTAAAAAGTAAGAATAAGGACTATGTATTAGAACTCATCAATACTTTCGCGCCTAAGTGTCCAGCCCTTAAGGGAAGTGAAGACACTTGCATGCCACCTTTCCCTCTTAAGGAAACTTGCGTACCACACATCTAAAAGCCTCTAGGGATGATCCTAAAAGCCCCAATTCAAAGCCACCCAAGTATCACTTCATGGATTATTCGTCACCCTAGTTGACTCATGTCGCGCAAGTATATTTGCATGACCAGGACTTGCACGCCAGAACAGGACTTTCACGCCTCCTTCCTAGTCAATTCATTTCCTTAGATTCACCTTTCCTATTCAAAAGATAGCCTTCAAAACCTTATTCAAAGCCATTTTTGGCATGGTTCCTTTTTTGGATTCCTTATCTAAAAGAAATTCTGAAAAATTCTTTTGATTTGGGCCTCCTCCTTAGGAGTAAGCCCTTGTCTTAAGTTCTTTTGATTTGGGCCTCCTTCTCAACAGTAATCCCCAAATTACAAAGTCCCCTTAACCTGGGCCTCCTTTTCATGAGTAAGCCCCAGTCATAATTTTCCTTAATCATGGGAATCATCCTTAGGAGTAAGCCCCAAGTTCCTTAATCATGGGCTTCCTCCTTAGGAGTAATCCCCATGTTCCTTAATCATGGGCATCCTCCTTTTCAGGAATGAAACCCAAATTACAAAGTCCTCTTAAACTGGGCCTCCTTTTCAGGAGTAAGCCCCAGTCATAATTTCCCTTAACTTGGGAATCCTCCTTAAGAGTAACCCCTAATAATAAGTTAAAATTCCCCTTTAATCTGGGTATCCTCCTTAGGAGTAATCCCCAAATTAAGAATCTAAATCTCCATAAAGTACAAATACCTTTATGGACCCTGTTAATGGGCATCCTCCTTAGGGGTAAGCCCCAAGTCCTCTCTAATTTAGGCATCCTCCTCAGGAGTAAACCCCAAGTTAGAGTATCCAAATATCCATAAAGTACAAACACCTTTATGTACCCTGCTCTTAGGCTTCTTTCCTGAAAGCCTTTGTCTTCATTTACTTGGGTGGTCATACATATGTAAGCCCCACATCATTTCTTATTATTTCATATTTCATGGCACAATCGTTAGGTTTTACTAATACCTCTTGTTTCTCACACCAAGCATGACTCATGTGAGCTTAGAGTGTAAAATTAATTATGACATCTCTCTTTGAGCCATTAATCATGCATAAACATCATACTTATTCATTTGAACTATGTGGGTTCTGATTCCCTTTCTAACAAGGATACGTAGGTATCCTATCTGTGGGTATGATCCCAACTTTAAAATAATCCCTGTCTTTCTGAACGACAATAAAAATCAAGTGCCCCACTGAGTGGCTTTAAAACCAGCATGGTTATCATAACGACCAAGATATTTCTATATAATGTATTGAAGGATACCATTAACTAATAATCTTAATAAATATGGATGATTCTCTATCGATGAAGAACCTCAAAAACATATAAAATATTCCCGAAATATCATACATATCAATCATTGATTGCAAGATCTAAAGGAAAAACTCATTTTCATGCTTGGTAAATTAATAAAGATTCATGATCATAACTCAATTCTATAAGAGAGTCCTGGAGTAGACAATAATACCCCCCAAAAAGGTGTGACGAGTCTGACCTCCCATCCTCTCGATCAATGCAAATTATTAAATCTCATCAGTCTACAACTAATGGGAACCTACCTTTGGAAAGTATTTTCAAATGGATATAGAATCATTGGATGTTTTTGGTTATATGAATAAACTCGTAAGAAACTGATTGGAATGTTTGATCCTTAAACAAACAAGGTCATCCCCATTTCCAGAAGAAACAAAAATGGTGAACTCGACCTGAATCCTTAACCAAGATAAATGATGTTTTACTTATTTATAAGGCCCCTATTTAACTTAATGTGAGGGCTATCAAAGCAATCAATAACATATGTGCTCATCCAAAAGATATATTTTGGCCAAACTTATCTTGATTATGTAGGTTATATCAAACAGACACTCTTTTCCAAGATCTCTCTACATTATAGAAATGGCTTCTCTGAAGTTCACACCTGTGAATGTCTCGGCCACTACTCCTGCTGGATCCTCATCCGCTCTGAGGATGACATCACCTACTTAGAACCTGAAATGCTAGGTCTAAAATTAATTGATTAAGGAATACCGTCAACACGGTACCATTCTGACTCTGGAGGCCGCTCGAGAAGCCCTCCAAGTTTACAATTCACCCTGGTTGTCCGGACAACTACAATCAGTGGTCAAGAAGCAGGTGGTTCCAACCACTGTTTCCAACCGTTTCGGGTCATTATCTCTGGAACACAACAACCAGTCCCTCCCATATTATAGGGAGGTGAATGAAGTGGTAACTCAAGTCCTCGGTTCAAGAAGGCAGGAGTCCTCCATGAGGACTCCCATCAAAAATCGCCGCGAGACTCATGCGGTAGTGCCCCCTAAACATGATGAGGGTATCTATTTTAGGGGTTCGGCTCAGGTTACTCAAACCCGAGCATGCAAGATGAACCGTCAGAGGATAAATATGGTCAACAAGGAGAAGGTTATTACTTCTGCCCCCTTCGGAGAAGTCCATCAAGCCAACTTGATGGCAAGCAATGAGCGGGCATAAACACCCGTTCGTCCTGATTTTACTGCCCAGGAGACTCTTCTGGCAGTAACACATCAATCCCGCCTGCCAATTCCAGTGGAGTACTATAGACAATCACATACACCTTTTTATAATTCATCATCCAGTCAGGAGAATCGTCTGACTGCATCCAAAGAAGCTGCCAATCTAATATGGTGACAACTGGTAAGCAGGAACATACACCTGTTTACAATCACCAATTCTGTCAGCAGTCTCGTCTACCAATATTGAAGGTAATTATTCAACCATACTTGAAGAAGAATACATAGCAGGTTCATACACCTTCCAATGTTCATCAAGCCTGCCAACAGTATCGTTTGGTAGCACCCAGGGAAGTCAGTCGGAAAGCTCCGACGACAAATTTGGAGCAGACTTAACTCTGTGCCCCTATGCATAATTACTGTTAGAATTCGTTGACAAGAAAAGGAGGACAGGAAAAGACACATACACCTACTCCAAGCACGGAATGGACTTATATTCCCGTTCTGGTAGCTGATTTTACTAAGCACATTATGACAATGGTGAAAGAGCATAAGCAAATCCCTGCCCATATTCTGGATGCCTGTCAGAATATTATAACAACTTCAGCAGCATCACAGGGAAGGAATCATAAATCTATCCCTATCAGTGGATTGATTCATCAAAATTTCACCCTGGAACAAATACACACCTCTGTCCCAGTCCAGGAGGGTTGTGGGGAATACTTCCCCATGTCATACAAACAATCAATTTAGACACATACACCCGATTTGAATGGAGATAATCAGCCTAACCTAAAAATTTATCCTAAGAAGGCACATAAACCTATGCATAATAAACAATTTTGTCAACAAGTGGTTTCCAAAGTGATTAAGAATGTGTCCAAGAAAAAGACCCATCCGGCACAGTCGATAAATCAAGTGCCAATTTGTAATAAGGCCTTGATCGATGCTGGAGTTCCTGAAGCCCTCAGACAATTATGTGTTGCAACTCAAAATTCTACTCTTTCATTTCCCAATAGTGGGAACAATAATTCCGAAGGTCTTAATTAGAGACTTCCTCATGAAGGCTTGCTTCATGACAGTTTGGTCGATCCTCGAAGTATCATCTTCAGATGAGTGCCATGATAACCCTCTATGTGCCCAAACGATCAAGGAGCAAAATGTTTCATATTTTTCTGTAAGCCACCATGGTGGTACTCCCCATGATGGTGAATTTAGCTTCGAAATTCCTCTCCATAGTAGTAATTCGCATTGCCTGGAAAATTCTTCAAAGGACAATGCAGTAATGAGAAAACCCTCTTATCTTGAGGCACTTGAAAATGTGAATCCAATCATGTCTGATGCTTTACCATTAGCAGGTGAAATACTTTCTCAATCAGAATATAGATCGGGGTGTAGGTCATTGTTCAAACCATCCTTGGGTCATTCATCTTCTAATTTGATAAATGAATTCTCTACCAATCTTGTTGAATCCGATGAAGCAACAAAGAAGCACTAGCTTTGGTTTAATCAGGTAGAATAATCTTCATCGAATGATAAGGAGGAAGTGCTGAATATGATAAAACAACCAGCGAAAGGTGAAGTACAAGTCATGTTTTGTCCTTTGGCTGAATCTCAGTATGATATTCCAGAAATTTTGACGGAAGATTGTATTCACAATATTCGTCTCAACATGTGGAAAACTATTTGTCACTTGAAAAAGAAAATATTATCTTATGATGAATAGCAAAATCATGTCAAGATAATTGAAGGGTTGCAATTCCAAATTGATTTGGCATCTCTCTCAGTTTGTCGATATCAAAAGGTTGAAAAGTAGTAGAGAGACCTTCTGCGTGCATGTTTTGGTGCACTAAAAAGGTTGCGCTAGTTAATTACCAATGCCCCATCTGGTATTCATATCAGGGGATTGGGGTGTTCATGGATCACTGCATTTCACTATACTCTCCAGTCAACAAAGCCCGCCAAAAGTGGTCTCATGCAATGTTATTTCCCATGGATGGCCACAAGCAATTGGTTTTGTGTGTAATCAAAGGCTTTCTCAGGAACATGCCTCAACTAGTTCTTCCCAAAGTCAAGCATACAAAGAACAAGTTTTCGAATTACTCTTGCATCAAGTAAATGAGAATATCGAATAGGCTTCTCGTTTAGAGCATGCACATCATTAGGTGACAGAAGTGTTAGAAATAATCCAACGTTCATTTGATCCATGTGATTTGAGTGGATGTAGGTTGATGCATCCAACCAATTTTTGGACTAAAGTCTGCAAAATCAGGAGAGAGTTTTATAATGTTTCAGATGTATCAGCTCAAGAACCACCTCAGATTGCCAGGTTGGGGACTCTTTTAGCCCAACCCTTAGGATCAACATATGTGATTCAAGGAGTTGAGTAGGGAAAGCAGGAACGGCCCTAGTCCACCAGACTGGGGACTTTTTCAAATCCTCAATCTCTTCCTCAGCAAAAGTCAGTCTTCTCTCAATTAGGGAAGAAGCCACAAGAGGAACACAGAGCCAAATTATCAGGAGATTACCTCAAAATTAATATTCATTAATAAGTTCCTGAGGGATCAACTCAACAAAAGGAAATGTCTCATAAAGGACATGGAAGAAGAAAATATCACAAAAATGATGATAGAAGGGATGCAATGCGTTATGCATTGATAAATGTCATCAATGCCGTTGTTACTGGTCCCCTAGAACATGAGGCTCACTCAGAGTAATCAGATGAGGAAGTTCCTATTCCAGAGGTTGTGCACACAGAAATAAATGAAGAAGGTGTTCGTACCAGAAGACAGAGGGCTACCCAGGGGCAAGACATTTCCTTGGGTAATTCCCTTCCATACTCCAGAAAGGAACATGCCAACGAGAAGGGTAAAAGTCAGGTTACATTCCAACCTTCCTCTGGAGAAGGCGAATCACTCTAATTAGAGGAAGGGTTCACACAACAAGAGAAAGAAATGAATGAGTTAAGGAGGTTGAATGCAAAATTACTACAAGGTAGTCTTCCTCCTAAGCGTTCTGGAGTCTGTCAGTCAAGGGAAATCGTTGCAGTTATTGGGATGGATCAAGAATATCCTCTTTTACAAGTACACCCTCATAGGTCCAATCCTACGGGTAATGCACAACAACAACCGTCAGTGCTACCATCAGTTGCAGTACCAGTCACCACACCTGTCCAAACTCCAGTTATTGCACCTGCTCGGGTCCAAGCTCAACCAGATGTTTCTCAAAAATTAATGACTACAATTGAGTCATTAACAGCTCGGTTGGAAGCTATGGATGGAAAGCATTCACAAATTCAACCAGAAAAGAGATCTTAACCTGAATGGGTGGATGCAATTCCTCCCCCATAAAATTTTTCAAGTACCACATTCCCAATTTTTAATCGTTTTGGAGATCCAGAACAACACTTAACACATTTTGTTTCTCGTTGATATCCTATGATGGGAACTCCTCAACAAAAAGAAGTAGTTAAGATCAGGTGTTTTGTATAGTCATTACAAGGGCCTGCCTTGGTCTGGTATACAATCTTGCAATCCCATTCAATTACAGGGTGGGAAGATCTCCGTCAAATATTTCTCCTTTAATTTAGCTCAACATTGCCAAAGACGATAGTTTTTGATCTTACAAATTGTAAACAAAGGGAAAATGAAAGAGTTTTGGATTTCATTTCTCACTGGAAGGGATTAACATATTCCTTAAGCTTAGAACTCCCTCAAAACGAGTTTTTGCCAATCTATGTGGAAACTTTGCGTGATGAATTACGCACACCGTTGATCCCAGTGAAATACACAGGAGGGTTTCAAGACCTTACTTCAATCGCTCAGTAGATTGAATACTCTCTTACAAAGACTAAGGCTAAAACTCATGTAATTCCATCAGTTCTAGGAAAGAGAATGGGGAAAGCAGAGACTGCTACAGTTACACTTAAACAAGCATCTATACCTGCTTCCACTTCAAAACCTTCATCTTATTGTAGGGATCCACCTTCTGATCATCAACAACAGAGGCTATCTTGTCAAGATGATCGAAGAGATCAAATACAGAAACAATTTGAGGAGTTAAAGAACAAAGTATATTCTTTCCAAAATGAACAAGTTCTTGGCTACTTCATTTCCGCTATGTAAAACAACCTGGTTCAGTTACCAAGACCCAAAAGGGCGAACAAGGAAGGAGATGAAGACCTTCCCAACTATTGCCCATTTCATCAGATGTTGGGGCATCCCATTCAGTAGTGTTTTGTCTTCAAAGACCTCCTACAAAATATGGTGGCATCGGGACAAGTTAAACTGAAAGGTTCTTCAGCCCAAGTAGCATGTGTTACTGCTACTGATCCAGAGGAAGAAGGTGAGTGGCATGAAGTAAAAATCCAAAATGTGCAGAAATATGATGATTAGATGCTCAGGAAAATGATCAACCGAACTCATGCCGTTTTGCGAACACAATTGAAGAAACCAATGGTGCCTTATGATATTTCTGCCACAACAAAACTCCCTTCGTTAGAAAGAAAATCCTCAAAGAGGCGGCATAATTCGAAGAAAGAAGAGAAGTCAGAAGAAGATGAGCTCATGTCAAAGCCTAAGTTGTCTTTGACTCTGGAAGATTTTATGCCATCTACTCCAAAAGCACAGGCACCGCCCCACCAAACGGTACAACCTGAAATGGTTCATCAGGTAGAGTCTTCATCAGATGAAAAGTTGATCTTTGGTTCTGTTAACATGATTCACTTAACAGATCTGTATACCAGTCACAATTTCGATCTTGATGAGCCCGAGTTCCCTGTATCAAACAGAGTAATTAGATGGAGTTCCAGAGGTCTAGGATACAGGGGAAGACGTGGATATTTCAGAAGCCACTATTCCAATTCTACCCCTGCTAGAACTGTATATGCAGTAGAAAACCATGGAAAAGCCCTTCAGCGAGCTCAACAAGAACAAGAAAGTTCTTCCACACATGGCAGATTCCGTCCTGGCACAATTATTTTGGAAGATCGGTTAGAGGTTATACCTTCTTCCTCTCATAAAATAAATAGACCTAGTTAGTCTAATCTACCAAAGCCATGAGTATTTCCAACTCCTACCCCGATACAAGATGAATCTACTTCCAAAGCATCAACTTCTAATGCACCTATGAAACTACATGTTCCTGTTGGGAAATGCAGACCTTTGGACCAAAAGTATGATGTCTTAAAACATTTGGCCCAAGTATCATCCAACTTATCAATTCTGGATGCCTTGAATCTATCAAAGGATCTTTGAGAGGCACTCATTGAGGCTTTGTCAATTCCTCAGGAATTAGAAACTGAAATGGTTGCGGCTGAAGTCTACCATATAGAGAATGATCATGTATAATTCCATGCAGTGATATCTTTTACAGATGAAGATGAAGATGATGTTGTGCATGGACATATTAGACCTTTGTATTTATCTGGAAAGGTAAATGATGTAGACATCTGACGAGATTTCATTGATAATGGTTCAGGAGTCAACCTCATCCCTATTTGTACACTTTTTCGATTGGGCCTCACTAAATCTAATTTATCTCCTTATACTTTGATGTTTCAAGGATATGATAAAAATGAAAAAGAACCTCTGGGAGAGATTACCCTCAGAACTCAGTTTTGAGACCTTGTATCCAATTCAGATTTCATGGTTGTTTGTCATGACACAGCCTTCATTATTTTTCTTGGAAGACCTTGGCTACATCAACATGCGGCTATACCTTCATCAAACCATCAATGTCTCAAATATTATTTTAATGGTCAAATTGGGACATTGTATAGTGATAAATATCCATTCAAAACATGTGAATATCAATACATTGAGGTAGAATTCTATCACATGGAGGGAAATGAGATATCCACAACAAAGGAGGTTACCAAAATTAATTCTCCATATGGTTTGGAAAAGATTACAGTAAACCCATTCATACATGTGAGTATGGATTATGTGTTTCCTATCAGTCAAATTGAGAGGATAGACCCAAATCCAAATAATCTTATGGAAACTTTCATAATGTCAATTATGGAAACCAAGCCAGAAAGCATGGTAGAAATCGTTGATTCACCAGGAAATGATGAAAGCTCAAATGGAGATGTCTTCATTTCATCCGCGGAAATCCAGCAATTCTATACTTCATCGACCAGGCCAGAAGAATTTATAGAAATACCAGAGGAAAATAATGATGTCGATTCTCAATCCATCATCTCCTCTCTAATACCCAAGGAAGACCCTTCATCATCAATAGGGTCAGAAATGGTAGCCATGTATTAAAAATGTTCAAATTCTAACTTCACCCTTGATTATGGAAATTCTGCTTCATCATCTACTATGAAAGTAGAAACAAAAGAAGTAACACATATTGAAGAAGAAGAGAAGATATCAGGGATGCTCCTCTAGCTTTTGAAGAAGGTATCTCTATCACTATGGATGAACTCAGAGAAATAAATCTGGGTACAAAAGAAGATCCATGCCCCACTTTAATTAGTGCGGCCATGACTCTTGAAGAGAAAGAAATGTATATTTCATTTTAAAATTAAAATTGAGATATATTTGCTTGGAATTATATTGAAATTCCAAGGCTTAATCTTGATGTTGCTACTCATCATCTGGGTTTTCCAGAAGAACATCGAGGATTCAAGCAATCCACAAGAAGAACACACCCAATTTATGCCTCCAAAATTGAAGCTGAAGTGGATAAGCTTATCAAGGCTAACTTCATCATAGAAGTTCAATATCCCAAATGGATAACTAACATTGTCCCTGTGAAAAAGAAGAATGTACAAATTAGAGCTTGCATTGACTTCAGAGATCTTAATTGGCATTGTCTTAAGGATGATTTTCCAGTTCCAATCATAGAACTCTTAATTAGTGCAATATCTAGATATGAAGTACTTTCCTTCATGGATGGATATTCTGGGTATAATCAAATCCAAATGGCTCTAAAAGATGAATAATCTATAGCCTTCAGAGGCCCTCAAGGTGTGTTTTTCTATCAGGTAATGCCCTTTGGCCTGAAGAATGCAGGTGCAACATATCAACATGCCATGCACCATATCTTCAAACCCTTTTTAGGGAAATTTGTTGAATGTTATGTGGAAAATTTGGTGGTTAAATCCAGACAACGTTCTAATCACTTGGACGATTTGGAAATCATATTCCAAAAACTTCGACAACATAATTTGAAGATGAACCCCTTGAAATGTGATTTTGGGGAAACCGCATGAAAATTTCTCAGATTTATTGTACGCCATCGTGGTATCGAAGTTGATCCTGAGAATAAAAAATAAATCCTTGGTATGTCACCTCCTCAAAATTTGAATGAATTGAGAGGACTTCACGGACACTTAGCCTATATTCGTAATTTCATTGCCAATCTGGCAGGAAAATGTTTACCCTTCACCAAATTAATGAAGAAGGGAGTCCCTTACCAGTGGACCGAAGATTACCAAGAGGCATTTGATTTCCTCCAAAAATATCTCTTGAGTCTACCGATATTAATGCCACCTATTGAAGGAAGACCACTTATCCTCTATGTAACAGATTTAGAGTGATCATTAGGTTCCTTCCTTGCCCAAAAGAATGATGCTTGGAATGAAAACAACCTTAATTATCTCAGTCGAACTATGATTGAGGCAGAAACTCGATATTAAAGTATTGAAAAGTGCTTCCTAGAATTAATATTTGTAGTTCAGAAATTGAGACACTACCTACAACACCATGAGGTCCAATTGGTATCTTGCGATAACCCACTCAAATTTATCCTTAGTTATCCAATTTTACACGACATCTGGCAAGATGGGAAGTTATTTTGCAATAGTTTGATATCTAGTATGTGTCTCAAAAGAAAATAAAGGGCCATGCTCTGGATGATTTCCTTGATGAACACCCTTCAGTATAAGATACATCTTTAGATATTGAACTTCATGATGAGGAAGTATTCTCTATTCAAGATAATATTCAAACATGGGAAATGTACTTTGATGGTGCTTCCAGAAGTCCAATAGGTAAGAAAATGGAAGATACTAAATTCAACAAATTTGGGTTAGGAATTGTACTTATTTCCCCAAAAAAGAAAGTGCTACCCTATTCCTTCTTATTGTTAGAGGTCGGTACAGACAATGAAGCAGAATATCAAGCTCTCATCATAGGATTGGAGTTGGCGCTTCAGGCATAGGTGAATCACTTAAAGGTTAAAGGTGATTCAGAACTTGTAATCAAACAAGTCAATGGGGACTATGCCATCAGAAAAGAAGAGTTAATCCCTTTGTATGATTACATCAGAGAGTTAATGACAGAATTTCCTTCAGAACCAATATTTTATTATGTCCCGCGATCACAAAATGCTCAAGCTGATGCACTAGATAATGTAGCCACTGCTCTGGCAGATCCAAATCGGGACGAAACAATCATCAGTATTGATCACCGTCATACAGTATCACCTTATGTTCAAATCAGAACAGAGGAAATCAATGAAATTAGTCCCATTTCATAACCATATGGTCATACTATGGGATAGATGATAGTTATCAGGGAATACCTTCAAAATGGAACACTCCCATCTGATAGAGCTGGGAAAGAACAATTCCGGTGATGTTTGGTCAATTTTACTATTTATGATAGCCCACATCACCAAGAAAAAATTATTTACAAGCGAGGTTTTGATGGAATTCTCTTCAGATGTATTGATGGTGAAGAGACAATGGCTGTCATGAAATAAGTACATGGAGGAGTTTGTGGTTCCCACCAGTCTGGACATAGACTGTCTGATCAAATTCGAATACTTGGATACATCTGACCTTCAATGATACAATATTGTGTTGATTTCACTAAGAAGTTTCATTCTTTCCAATTATATGCCAATTTCATTCATCAACCCCCATAGTTGCTCCATACAGCTAAATAATCATGGCCATTTGCCACATGAGGAATGGATGTAGTAGGACCTTACCCTTCGGCTCCATCCAAGAAGTTTAATTATATTCTTACTACTACTGACTTCTTTTCCAAATGGGCAGAGGAAACACCTCTCAAATATGTTAGTTCTAAAAGCATTGTTATCTTTATAAAGTCTAACATCATTACCATATTTGGTGTCCCTCATACCATACTGATGGACAATGGCCCCGACTTCTGTTCATCGGAGGTAAGGAAGTTGTATCAGGAATACAACATCAAATCCAACCATTAATCTCGGTATCATGAAGTGGCCAATAGCCAAATAGAAGCCTTTAATAAGACTCTTTCAAACATACTGCAAAAGATGGTAGATAAAGATAATAAATCATGGCCTGATAAACTTTTTCATGCTTTATAGGCTTATCGGACCACTACCCGCACTACTACACGGTCAACTCCATATTCATTGGTATATGGAACAGAAGTAGTCATGCCCATTGAGGTTCAATTACCTTTCCTCAGAGTATCCATTTGTGATCAGTCATCTACTGATGAAAAATCTCAAAAGTGATTGGATTAATTGAAATGATTAGATGAAAAAATATTGTGCACCCTGCACCACTTGGAAGTCTATCAGAATCGAATAGCACAGGCTTTTAACAAAAAAGTTAGTCATCATTCATTCATTCAAGGAAAATTGGTATTGGTCCTCATAAATCCAATGATACCAGGAAAGAAACCTCCAATGATTGAGTCAAAGTGGGAGGTACCTTACTCAATACGTAAGGTCTACTCCAATGGAGCTTATTCTTTAATCTCAATGGATGGAGAACTCATCAAAACTATAACCAATGCCAGATTTATGAAGAATTATTTTGTGTAACACAAACAAATTCACTTTTCCTAGCTACATGACACTAAACTATGCAGCACTGGTCTATACATATGACCATAAACAATTTTAGTCCTTACTGCAAGACTTGAAACTGCACAGCCCCCATAGTTCTTACTGCAAGACTTTAAACTGCATAGTCCCCATTGTCCATACAGCAAGACTTTAAACTGAACAGTCTCTTTAGTCCCTACTGCAAGACTTTAAACTGCATAGTCCCTCTATCATCCAACATGATGTTAAAATGCATCCCTTTTGTCCTACATGACGTTAAACTGTGCACATTTCCTACAAGATGTTAAAATACAATACGTCATAGCTACATGATGCTAAACTGTACATCACCCTTTTGTCCTAGATAATGTTAAATAGTGAATCATTAGGGTTGTTGCTACCTCTTGTTTCTTACACCGAGTATGAATCGCACGAGCTTAGAGTAAGCTTCAACCATAACACCCTTTCTGGGCCACTAACCACACGTAAGTCCCAACATCATCTTCGGGTTGTCCTCAAGTACAACTTGATCACCAATTCATTCTTAATAGAACTACGTGGACTTTGATCTTTTCCTTCTAGGCTGGGTATGTAGGCAACCTCCCAAGGCTCAAGCCCCAAACCAATCTCTTCACATCTGTTCACCTCCTTCTCATATGATGTTTATTCGTGAAGCAGCCCAAAAACAATATCTTCACATTGGTTCACCTTCATCAAATATGAAGTTAAACTATATACACCCCTTTTGTCCTTGTTACATGACACTAAACTGTGCAACACCATCGTCCTTGCTATATGACGTTAAACTATACAGTCCCCCATTGTCCCTCACTGGAAAGGGAATCATCATTGACATTGATCTCCAATCATGTCATATTTCAAAGACTACATGCATACATAGTAATGCCCGAACCTTTAATCTTGGGTCAAACCATCATTGCACTAAATTTCCCTTTCACCCTTCACTTGTACGAACCAAATTTGTACAAAGGGTATTTCAATAATTACATATGGATTTATTCCCATCCTTATGGGATACATAGGAACGTTCGAGCGTCCCTCGAATCTAGCCCCAAGTCTTTGGGCGTAACCCCAAATTACACTTTCAGTCCCTTGACTGAAAAGTCCCCCTGTGAAAACATGAATGTGGTATGAAAACCCTGGTCTTTATTCACATCAAGTTTATAAAACACACAATGTGTATTTCTCATTATGGTCCGAGCTCTAAGACCCTAAACTAAGATCTCCTACACTTTCGTCCCACATGACATTAAAATTTATTTCAAGAACTATATATGGCTTGATTCCCATCCTTATGGGATACATAGTGAAGTCAAGAACCTCAATTCAGGACCCAACCACAACATGATTATGGTTAGCATTGGTCTATGTATCTCCTTTATGCATTGGAAAATTCCCATTTTCAGGTGTCATACTCCTAACCTTAAATACTTCCAAATCTCCATAACCCTTTTCTTGACTTCTGGTAACAAAATATTTGATACCCGGGAATTATTTTGCCTGACTATGCAACACGTTCCCTTATGAGGCCTTGCATAAGTAGTCGATATAACAGACCTGTTAGCCAAAAGATTCTATTATTTGACTATGCAGCCAATGCCCTTCAGTGGCCCTGCATAATTCAACCCCTTAACGGGTTTGTTAAATAGTGGAAATTTCATTCTTGGGAGGAAAACCTCTTTTGTCTTTATTGGTCTTAACCACAATATATAGGGATCGACAAAAAATATCTATCCTTAACATATTTGTCCCATACTCTTTTTTATGATCTGAAAGTATTTAAGTATATGGTTTATATTTCCCTTCCCTACGTTTGGGTCAGACCTTCACAAGAGTGACATTTATCCAATTCTTTGACAATCTTGATTGGGAATATCCTCTCCATATTCAAATACCCCTCTTCATACAAAAAACTCTATTCTTTGGAAAATTTTAATCTCCATAAACTTCCACTGGATTGTTAGTAATAGGAAAGTAAAAATTTTGAGAGTTCTTTTGCCTGACTATGCAGCATGTGCCCCTAGGTGGCCTTGCATAAGTAGTCTACATAACATACCTGTCATCCAAAAGACACTATTATTTGACTATGCAGCCAATGCCCTTAAGTGGCCCTGCATAATTCAACCCCCTAACGGTTTTGTTAAATAGTGGTAACTTCACTCTTAAGAAATACTTCCTCTAATGACTTTTAGTCCTTTTTTCATATCGTCCCTCAGATTCAAAATTTCTTAAGTCATAGTTTACATGTTTTCCCCCATACTTGAATGTGGTAACCTGTTTTCAAACAAATTAACAAGGAATTGAGTCAATTTTAATCCATTCAGTCAAAGATATTCGACCTTTAAATATTAGACTTTTTTATGTTAGAAAAGCATGAATTTAAACTGCCAAAAAAGACAGGGTACTCATTAAATTGGGAACTTGTAAAAGGAACTCTGAACAAAAGTCGAGTCCCAGCTTGCTAAACGTACATATTGTATGATTTAGGCAATATTGAGCAACAAAAGATGAAACATTTGTCGGGTTTTTTGTGTCACCCTAGAAAAAAAATCAAACTATTCTTACTAGGCCCATTAGCTTAGGTAAAATTAATTAAAGCAAGTAGCAAGAGAATGCAGGCACAAATGATTGAAGATGAAAGTGTCTTTCATTGATGCACAAGAGTTAGAAGGACATCCACAGACTGGAGTCTCTTCTCTTTTTTAATAATTACAAGAGGCTTTCAACATAACTCTTCATTTGATTTACGAAATCACGAGCTTCATCAGTAGCCACCTAGAGTTTATTCATTCAACTGGATACAATCAGAGACGTAGTGATACCATCTCTTCTTGGAACAATTGTAAAGAATGTTCTTGAGTGCGGATTGAGAAAATTTTCTACTGATCAAACAATGACTCTGTTTCTGTCCAAGATACTTGGAAGATGGATACATGGATTTGAGAATGGAGCATTGGAAGTAAAGAGCCATTTGGAGAGAGTAGTCTTTTCAGATATTGTTCTCATGTCATGATGGTCTTCTCTCCACCAACCGGTAGAAGAAAACATATCAACCCATGGGTTTTCCATTTTCATATCTACAAGGAAATGGAATGGAGGAAATATTTGAAAGTTCACACCATTTTTGCCGCTTTTAATGCACAACATAACCAAAATAGAGGGGTAACATTGCGGCTGTATCTCGGGCATATAGTTCTTTGGCTCTGGAATCTTGAATCCTTGTAGATGACCATGGCCATATAAGGGAAAGTAAATGCTTGGTGGAAAATTAACATGATACTTTTTCAAGTACTTGGAAAAATATGGGAGAGTGATGTCACATATATCATAGCAGTCATGTCCAATGATGTTCATCATGTCATCAATACACTTGCTAGCCAATTCATCTGCTGATCCAATTATTCTGGGAGTCATTGGATCTATACAAAGATCAAATAATTAACTTCTAAGTAAGTTATTTTTTCATAAAATTTTTGAAGAAATTGAAAAAAATGGCTAAGGCATTAAGGCACGCAAGTCTAAAATTGGCACACAAGTCTAAGCCAGTCGCGCAAGTTTTACCGCACAAGTACTGGTGCGGAAGTCAAAACAGACTGAGGAAGCGCGATGCAATGAATAGAAGCGCAGATGAGCTAAAAGCCAAGGCACCTACATGACGAGAGATTACTTACGCGATGAGAGAGAGAAGATTTGGAAAGTCTGGTGCTTTTCACGAGAATGACACCCACATATATAGGCGAGGTCGTACCCCTGTGCACCGTAACCTGTGCGCCTCGCACCTACACCCCGATACCTGTGCGTCCAAAATCCTTGGTTTTCTCTTTTACCTCAGAGTCAAATACTCTTTCCTTTTTATGGATCCAACACTGAGGGGGGACTTTTGTTGATGCTCTGTTCCATCACAGAGTCCAAAGATTGACTAAGGGGAATACCTTGAGCAAAGAATAGGGAAGATTCATCAAATATTGGAAATGCATTAAGGCGCACAAGTATACCTGCGCGCTAGCCTTGGGTGCACAAGTCACTTGCACGCCCTAATTGAAATTTTACCCAAACCTCAGGTGGCCTATAAATACCCCCTGTGGGCCCCCCATTTTGAGGACGAAATATCCAAAACATAGATTCAAGATATGGTCACCCAAGTCTCTGTCTGAAGTCTTCCAAATACTTCTAAGGTAATTCTTTACCTAGAATGGAAGCTGTAAAGAGGAAGAATAAGGCCTAAGTATTAGAACTCATCAATACTTGTGCACCTAAGTGTCCATCCCTTAATGGAAGTTAAGATACTTGCACACCACCTTTCCCTCTCAAGGAAACTTGCGCGCCACACATCTTAAAGCCTCTAGGGATGATACTAAGGGCTCCAATTCAAAGTCTCCCAAGTATCACTTCATGGATTCTTTGTCTCCCTAGTTGACTCATGCTGCGCAAGTATACTTGCATGACCAGGACTTGCACGCCTCCTTCCTAGTCACTTCCTTTCCTCAGATTCACCTTCCTCTTCAAAATACGGCTTTCAAAACCATCTTCAAACCCATTTGTGGCATGGTTCCTTTGTTGGATTCCTTATCTGAAAGGAATTATAAGAAGTTATTTTGATTTGGGCCTCTTCCTTAGGAGTAAGACCCTGTCTTAAGTTCTTTTTATTTGGGCCTCCTTCTTAAGATTAAGCCCCAAATTACAAAGTCCCCTTAATATGGGCCTCCTTTTCTGGAGTAATCCCCAGTCACAATTTTCCTTAATAATGGGCATCCTCCTTAGGAGTAATCCCCAAGTTCCTTAATCATGGGCATCCTCCCTAGGAGTAAGCCCCATGTTCCTTAATCATGTGAATCCTAATTTTCAGAAATGAAACCCAAATTAAAAAGTCCCCTTAACCTGGACCTCCTTTTCAGGAGTAAGCCCCAGTAATAATTTCCCATAACTTGGGCATCCTCCTTAGGAGTAAGCCCCAATCATAAGTTAAAATCCCCCTTAATCTGGGAATACTTCTTAGGATTAAGCCCCAAATTAAGAATCTAAATCTCCATAAAGTACAAATACCTTTATGGACCCTATTAATGGGAACCCTCTTTAGGAGTAATCCCTAAGCCCCCCCTAATTTAGGCATCCTCCTTAGGAGTAAACCCCATGTTACAGTATCAAATTCTCCATAAAGTACAAACACATTTATGGAACCTTCTCTTAGGATTCTTTATTAAAATCCTTTGTCTTCATTTACTTGGGCGGTCATACATACGTAATACACACATCATTTCTTATTATTTCATCTTTCATTGCACAATCGTTAGGTTTTACTAATACCTTTTGTTTCTCACACCAATCATCACTCATGTGAGCTTAGAGTGTAAAAGTAATTATGAAATCTCTCTTTGATCCATTAATCATGCATAAACCTCATACTTATTCATTAAAACTATGTGGGTTCTGATTCCTTTTCTAACAAGGATACATAGGTAGCCCATCTACAGGTACAATCCTAACTCTAAAATAATCCCTATCTTTCTGAACGACAATAAACTTCAAGTGCCCCACTGAGTGTCTTTAAAACCAGTATGGATTTCATAATGACCAAGATATTTCTATATAATGTATTAAAGGATACCATTTACTAAGAATCTCTAATAAATACGGATAATTATCTATCAATGAAGAACCTCAAATACATATTAAAGATTCTATAAATCTCATACATATCAATCATTGATTGCAAGATCTAAAGAAACAAATCATTTTCATTCTTGGTAAATTAATAAAGATTCAGGAACATAACTAAAATCTATAAGAGAATCCTGGAGTAGACAATAATTCCCCACAAAAAGGTGTGATGATTCTGACCTCCCATCCTCTCGACCAATGAAAATTCTTAAGTCTCATCAGTCCATAACTAATGGGCACCTACCTTTGGAATGTAGGTCCAAATGGATATAGAATCATTGGATGTTTCCGGTTCAATGAATAAACCCGTTATAAACCGATTGGAAAGTTTTAACCTGAAACAAACAAGGCCATCCCATTTCTAGAAGAAACATAGTAACTATCACAACTCTCCAAGTGTAAAAAATCTCATTGTCACGGTAAGTTTTAAAAGGGTTAATGAGATGTTAAAACAAAAATATAAGGATAATAAAATAGTAAAAACTTGTCTATTTTTTATTTTATCAGAGTATTTATATCCCTTATTATCTTATATTTTAAATAAAATAGATTGGATCCATATGGAGGTGAAAATTAATATATATTAATTTAATATTTTGAGAAGTCCCAAGAGTTCCCATCTCCTCTCTAATATAAGGGAACCTCTTCATCTCATTATATTAAACATAAAAACCCATTTTTTTGTATAATAACTACCCAAATTATTTCCTAAAATCTCTCTCCACATTCTATATTTCTTATGTTTTTTAAATACCAATATTAGTGGTCTTAAGGTTTAAATAAAAAAAGAGTTTCTAAAGATGGTATATAATTCTAACCGAGCGATTTGGTATTATTTTATCCTCCACTTCCACAAAATATTCTTTAAATAAGAAGATATAATAACATTAGTATCTCCCATATATTGAGATTTTATTATATTAATTGAATAACCTCTATCCATCTCCAAACTCCATAAAATGGGAAAGTAATCCATTATTTGTGTATATAGTGGACTACCACCTCACAAACCGATGTAATTCATTTTCCATCAATGCCTATAATTACTAGTTATAGTGATGGATATATGGTATATATATGTTATTCAAGAAATTTTTATAATTCAAAAAACAAAAATCTATCATTTACATTCTTATTTTTTATTCGCTGAAATATGATAACGCCGTTTTTGCATACATGTGGACTACCACCTTTATGAAGATATGTGATTCATCTTTCAACACCACATCATAGGGATGATATGTATATATGTATTTTTAAATAAATAATATGATATAATAATAATTATGGAAATGTAAAATAATAATTACCTTCCTTCCACAATGATCATTGAAAAATGAAAAAATTACTCATGTGTATGTATAGGCTACCATCCAATGATTATAATTTAATTAATTTTTCCTATCCATATTTCCTGATTAGTTTTTAAAGTTTAATTTATGTATAAAAAAGAAATTATTTCATGATTATTATTATTGAAATTGTATAATAACGCCCACTTTGACCATAATTAACCTATCAAATTTATTTTGGACATACAAACAAAATATCCTCAAATATTCTATAGTGACCTTAAATGATAATTTAATTATATATAACATGGTATTAAATTAAATAATGAAATAATTAACATGAAAAATATTCTTAATAAAGTATAAAATTAATGTAATCTTCCATTCAGGTTGAAATAAAATATATATTATGAGTCTGAATTAATGTTAGTGACTTTATTTTAAAACTATTGTTTAATATTTACCTTAACAATCCACATTTATTCCCTTTTAATTTTATTATTTTCTAAATATTATTTTCAAAATGTTTTAAAAATAATTCTATGTTTTTATAATGTTCTTTGACCATATTATACTTTTAAAATATTTATTAAAAATAATCTTCTTATCATTTTTCAAAGGATTTACATTGTGACTTTTTTGACAAAAGTATGGAAGGAATGTTTTTTAAATTATATAGACTGAGGGTCTTTTCCTTCCGTCATGAATAATATTTTCATTGAATCTTGGTTTCCAATTTTACAAGTTTATATCTAAAGGAAATGTTTTCTTTCATATTTTCACATTTTTTTAAAAATAATTATGTGATTTTAAAATTGAATGGATATTTACCAAAAGAAATATTCCAATTTATATTTCCAAATAATATTACATATAAGACGACATACATTGATTTTTTTGATGTTGTATTCCTTTACAATATTTAAAATTTTCATTAAACCCCCCTAATTTTTATGGGTATTCTTGTTCATTAAATTTTGTTTTTTTGAAGGAAGTAGATATTTCAATATCTAGAAATGTTTTCTTTGATTTTCAAATAATATTTTTTTAGAAACTGTATGATATTATTTATTTCCGACTATTTTAGGTATCTTACAAATTGTTTTTGATGATGGGTGCTTCATTTATAAACCATAGATGAATGGTTACATTATAATCCAAGGAAGGTTTTTAATGTTATTAAAAAAGGATGGGTCATTATGTTATTAACCTAGGATATGTGGGTCCGTGATAGTTCCCCAACACATTGGGTACTCTAAAGATGAAATTTGACAATAATGGTTGTTCCATTCCTAAGAATGATACATAAATTTTTTCCCATGTTACCTATATAACATTTATATTCCTTCTAATTATTTTTCTTTGAAAAAATTTCATTTTAAAATGGTCAGATAATAATCAAATTGAAAAAGATAATTTCATTTTCTATGTTAAAAAGGTATGTTTTTAAGAAAGGGTTTTTCATGGGATTTATTGTTTTTCACTAAAATAATGATTTTATTCTTTTTTTGTCCCTTAATATGATTTTTAAACTCACTTTACTATTTAAAAATGTTTATTACAATGTTTAAGGATGGTTAATGGAAAATAATAAGTCAAGTCAAATGTTATGGAGATTTTTCACTAAAAGAAAACATGTTTTATTTTAAATGTTTTATATTGTGTGGAAAATAGATACTATATAGAAGTTTCCACATTGAAATTATGGGTTTTTATGTATGATTTATGAACTATGTCTCTAAAACTATAATATTAAAATATATTTGAGAAGGTTAGAATGTGAATTCTATTTTAAAGTCTATAAAATTTGTAATGTTTAATGTTAGGTCCTTATAGTTGGTGTTAGAGAATGGTTTGGATATTTTTAAGACTAGGATAATTTTTATATAATACCCTTAAAATATTTTACCTTATAGTTAAGTTAAAATTATATACCATTTGTAGATTTACTTGTTTCATATTCTAAAATTTTAATATTCAGAATTGTTTTCTATAGAGGAAACATGGTTCCTTTAGTAGGAAGGGAGTGTATGGGAAATGTCCTTCCAAATCAGCATCAAAAAATGATTGGAATTAGAATATAATAGTTTATTGTTATAATCTATTGATTAAAATATTCTATAAATGGTGGTTGAATTCATGTAAGAGAGTATCCAATTATACCATAAAGGAACATCACAATAGCGGAGTATTTTGTGAGACAACATCCTCCATCTTTCACTGGATCCTTACATCTAGTTGTGCATGAAGGATGGTTAAATTCATTTAAAAATATATTTTAAGTCACGAGATTTCAAATATATCAAAAGGAAACCTTATAAATTTATCATTTTGAATGTGCAATTGATCGATGATAGTCTCTGATTAAAAATACTAGAGAGATATTTGATATTAACTCTATATAATAGGACTCTTTTAAGAATATTTTTATGTAAAAATATTTTTCTACTAATGGTCATCTCATAATAGAGAAAAAATTATTCAAACTAATGTAAACATATGAAGATTATGTGGCTACATATGAACCAAATTTTACATGACTATCTAGGTAACTTCCAATTTTTTAGGATACTGATGGTAAAATTAATAGATTTTACTCTTCTTTGAAACAAATTTTATGAAGAGCTTTGGATTCACAGGAATTTAAAATCTATGTGAATTATTTTCAATGTGCTGAAAACATTGAAATTGTGTTTTATGACATTTATATACCTCATGGACTAGATCCAGAATAATCCAAAATGGGGTTATAGATAGCCAACTAGTGGTGAGGTGTTTTAGTTACATTAAGTTGGGCCATTATGATAACATGCATCTAAATTAAGTTACATAGGTTATAAATCATCAGGATCAGAGACAAAAGTGTGTGTAAATATATTTTTCTACCACTATGGTTGATGTTTGGCTCCAAATGAAGTGGTGATAGGTATGTTACTTATTTTTTCTAATTATCTCAATACCAAGATTTACTATAGATCATCACATTCAATCAATTTTGATACATTTTCTTATAAATTGGAAATACCATATAATAAATTTAAGATAGAACTTTTGGTGTAAAATAGAGGTGTAAGTATTAAAGAAACAAAAATTTATAGGGATATTACTATTGGTATTAGTGGAATTTTCACAAACCATCCCAAGTACCCCAGTAACCTGATAATCGAGCCATCTCTGACATAGCCTGATGGGAATTCTTGATCCCCATGGTTTGGAGACAAGCACATGGAATCATACAACATGCAAGTGGGAATGATTTTTTTCACAAAACATAGATAAAGAAAAAGAAACAAGACAATATGAATAAAAAAGGAAACTCCACTAAAAGTGATGTACTAGAATAAAAAAAGGAATAAAACCCCAAATTACTACAACCCAATAACCAAAATAGAGTAAAAATGCCCCAAGTCCTTGAGGACACAACTCACCACGACCATGGTTCCATAGCTAGATCCACCTCAAAGAGATTATTTTCCCATGCTCAAATTTGGAAGACATTAATCTAAAAACACCCAAAGGAAAATGTTGGGTGTGAGATAAAAATACCGTTAGGGTCTCACCAAGGATTGAATAAGAGTTTTCAAATATAGATTAACCAAAATAGTGCATTCAATTTTAAAAGTAGATAGTTTTGTAATTTTAAATCGTATTTAAACAAATCATACTATATAGTTCAAATGATGGAAATTACATTAAGAAAAAGCTTTACAAATGATGGAATATTTCTAAAATAATGGATTAAATGAAAAAATCTAAAACAGTTTATATAAATCCAAAAGGCATGTAAATTAGTTTTTATAACATTAGAATACATTTATATATCAAATATAAATAACAAGCGAGCAACAAGGTCATCTTCCCAAAGGCATGATAGTATTTTTGGCTATATGAATCCACACTCTAAGTAATCTCAAAAAAATGTGTATACACATGTCCCCATGACACTGGCTATAGGAAACTCTTCACCCTCCCATTAGATATGTGACCCATAACATGTATGTTTTAGAATGTTTTAATATCATAGTGTGTGTCCAAATAAATCACCAACTAGCTAAGGCTTATATGCACTGTTATATAATCCATGATGGGAAATTTATTTTAATACTGCCTAAAATACATTTAAATCCCATTCTCCCATTTCAAAATTTCAGAGTACCATTTAAAACTAAAAGGGTTTTTAATAAAAAAACATGCCTCTTTCGAAGATAGAATTACTAGGTTTCTATCAAAACATTTTTAAGCCATTTCCAAAAGTTTTAAATCAATTAAAATCCAATTACATCAATTTTCACAATTATTTTTCACTATTAAATTCAACAATTTTATTGAAATAATTTCCATCTAATCCACAATTTAAATTTAACAATTTAAATTAACCAATATCCATAAATACACCCCAATTTATTGGAATTTAGGATTTTCCCAATTTTCCATGCCAAAACCATTTCAAATCTCCCAATTCACTGGAATTGGGTTTATTAAATCCATTGAAAGAAAGTTTAAGCAATTTAATTTAACTCAATAATTGAAATAAACCAAGAAATTAAAGGTTAACAAATTTGGCCATACGGGATGAAACCACCTAAGTTTTTCCTGAAAAAAAAACTCGCAACGTCACCCGTCAACATGAACGAAGGTGTAGAAGGCCTCGATGCAGAACCTAGAGGTGAGATCTAGAAAAATAAGAAATAGATCCATCAATTCTAGGATGATCTATTGAAACACCAAGGAGGGTGAAAGAGAGAAATACATGGAATCAGGAAGAAAACTTACCCGAGTATCACATTGTAAGCGCTATGATGGCTAGGGGCCAAATGAGAGGATCCAGATGGTTTGGAAGGCTCCAAGTTTACCTGGTAAAATCCTTCATTCAACGGAGAATTAAAAATAGAGGATCCAAAATGAAATACCAGCTGCACTTACTATTTTAAAAAACACAGTTAGGGTATTATACGATGTGTAATAACAATGCACGTCATGAAATAGTTGAGTTTTGTAATAGTCGAAAGGCACACCATTTTTCATTAAAATCCAGTGCTCCGAGTTAAACACTGATATGTAAAATATTGAAAACATGAAATGGATTTTCATGAAGTTTACCCTTCACCACATGAAGCCTTTCACGAATTGTATCATGAAAATATTACATAATGTGAAACTTAGTTACACGGTGTGTAATCATCTGACAGTCTGTAGAAAACCCTAGTTAAATAAGAAAACTCCAAAAGGTCTGTGACTTCACCATCATAGGTATCCTCCCAATTTCATCTCAATCCTATCCAGTTAATGAAAAGTTGAAACCATGAAAAGGTTAAAGGAATACGTGTCATAATGGTAATAGGATGTTACATGAATTGTCTTTCCTACAAACCTTGTTGAACTACCCATAGAAGAGATTAATATTATTTTGGGTATGGGTTGTATTTTTATATACTATGTTAAAATAGATTGAAGAGAAAAGAATGTTTTATTAAATAATTTCATACCTCTTATAACCTACCAATAAGATGTTAAATTAATTACAGATAGTAGTGAATGTTAACTAGATCATGTATTGAGAAGAAATAAGTTATTCAAATTAATGATGTGTGAAAAGTTAATGAATAATTGGATTTTTTTATAAATAATTCCCTTGTGTTATTCCATATTAGGAGGTTAAGTTTACTATTGACTTAGTACCTAATGGAAAGCCTATTTAAAAACCCACTTATCAAATTTTTCAAGTTGAAATTTTGGAACTAAAAAATAAATTCTTGGAGTTTCTAGATAAATTTTTCATCAAAGTTGTTTTCTCCATGGTTATATCATATTTTTGGTCAAAAATAAATAGATCAATGAGGATTTTTATTAATTTCAAATCCTTGAAAAATATCACTATTAAGAACAAGTACCATATTAATCAAATTAATTAATTTCTTGACCATATCCAATGAGTGAAATAATTTTCAGAGATTGATCTCAAGTCAGGGTACCATCAATTGAAATATAAGGAAGTATATATTCAAATGATTTGATTTAAAACTATATAAGAGAATTATGTGGTTTTAGTTATCCATTTTTAGGTTTTCTAATGAACCAACTTAATTTTTGGTTTGAATTAATAGTGTTTTCCAAATGTTATTACATAAATTTGTGGTGGATCTTATTATTGATATATTTTTATATTAAAAAATTCACAAGGTTAATGAAATAAGCCTATATATTGTTGTGAAAACCATTTAAGAAATTATGTTGGATGGAAAATATATTGAGTGTAAATTTTTGTTACAATAAATTTTCTTCCATGGGAACATTTATTTCTAAATATGGAATAACTATTGACCTTACTAAAACCTTAGTTGTTGAATAAGTTTTAAGACCAATAAATTTCACATAGATTCATAATTTTATTGGTTTATAAAGTTAGTATCGGTGGTTGTTTTGAAAATTTTTCGTTTTTTTCTAGCCCAATGACTAAGTTAACTCAAAATAGAAAAAAATTAATCTAGAAAAAAAGAATCTGATAATAGTTTTCTGGAACTGAAACTAAAATTGGTGAATGCTCTAATTTTTCCCCTTCCAAATAGAAAGAGTGATTTTTTCATCTATTACGATTATTCTATGAAGGGGTTTTGTTGTTTCATAATAAACAGTTATCAATATATTTCTTATGATACACTTAAAATGAAACCAAATTAGAAAAATTATTCTACAGAGGATTTAACTGAGTAGTTGTGCTTATTCATTGAAAATATAGTGACATAATTCATATGGATAAAAACATGAAATATATATTGATCCTAAAAGTTTCAAGTATTTATTCACTTTGATATAGTTTAACATGATGGATAGAATATGGTCAGAAATAATCAAGGATTATGATTTCATGATTCATTACCATAATAGAAATTCAAAAAAAGTATTCAATTATTTTAGTCAAAAAAATATTGATGTATTCACAATGTTACATTTAGAACATGGACATTTGGTTAATAATTTGATTAATTTTTTCCAAGAAGTTGGGGATGCAGAAACTCCATCTATTTTGTTTCGGGATTTAGTACAATATTATCTATTATAATAAATTAAGAAGGCTCAAAAGGAGGATCAAGTTTTATAGAAAAAGGTATAATTTGTTACGAAGTGTGATTTTACTAAATATAATGTCGGTAAAGAGGATGTTTTGAGATTTATAAAGAGATTGTGTGTCATGTTTGATTCCCATATGAAGTGGTAATTTTTGAATGAAGCTCAAATTTTTTGATTTTTTATTCAACCTGGCATTATTAAGATGTACATATACATTTGGGGGTATTACTGGTGGGATGGAATGAAAATAGATATTTGTGAACATACCATGGGATGTTTTACTTTTCAACTGGTTAAAGAAAAATAATAATTACCAAAGGTATGATTCTGGCTTTACTAGTTCCAGAGTGGAAATGGGGAAATGTATGCCTGGATTTCATGGTAGGATTACCAAATTGATCTTGAGTTAAAAACAAAATTTGGGTAATTGTTTATGGATTAACTAAATCTATATATTTCCTTCCCATTGATGATACTATGTATTTAGATAAAAAAATTTACTTTATCTCAAGGATATTTTTAGGTTACATAGAGTTCCTCTCTCTATTTTATCTCACTATGATCCTAGGTTCACTTCTAATATTTTTAAAGGCTATGAAATGTATTTTGGTACTGAATTAAATTTCAATATAGTGTTTCATCCATAGTATTATAGATAGTATGAGAGAATAATTTAGACCATGGAAGATAATTTCATATCAACATATTTCTTTGGTTCATATTTATTATAATAACAATTTTCATTCCATTATACATATGGATCCTTTTGACTAATTACATGGAAATATATGTTTACCTCCATATTTTTAGGATGATGTACACGAAAGGAATTTGATGGGATAATAATTTTTATAGGAAATGACTAATAAGGTGATGATTATTTATAAGTAAATGAGGATAGTTCATAGAAGGGATAAAATCTATGCAGATAACTGAAAGAAGTATCTATCATTTGAGGTAGGTGATCTTGTTTTTCTTAAAGTATCTCCATGGAAACGTCTTATGCATTTTGGAAAAAATTGTAATTCTTGTCAACGGTTCATTAGATAATATTAAATATTGGATAAAGTTTGATTATTTTCTTACCAAGAATACTTTTCCCTGATTTTATCCTATGTATAAAATGTATTCCATTTTTTAATGTTAAGGAAATATGAACCAGATTCATCCAATGTTTCAAACCCTAAAATAGTTCAGTTAGAAGATAACCATTATGATGATGAATATCTGGTTCATATTCTTAACTATATAGAGAATTTAATATATAATAAGTTAATTTAAATGATTAGGCTTTTTTAGAGAAACTATATGGTTGAATAAGAAATATGGGATTCATAAAATGTTATGAGTGAAATATATCCCCACTTGATTGATAAGTGAATAAAAAACTTGAGGATGCAATTTTCAAAAGGGGTACAATGTAACAACCTAGTTAATGATTTAATAAATCATTTTTATTATGATTAGTATTCTTGAATAATATATTCATATTCAGTATAAATATATTAATTATTTTTAAAATCAAAATAAAAAAATTGTTTTATTAAACATGTTTCTCATAAGATTTTATTTAAAATTATAGTTTTAATATTAATGAATTTTAATTTTAAAAAATTAACTTCATTTTTCAATTCATCAATTGAAAATTATCTTATGATTAATTTCTGAGAATTTTCTAAAAATATTGATTTTTAATGATTAGTGAGAAATATAGATTTTTATTGAAAACCGTATTTTATTTTAAAGGATTTACAAAGTCAAATTAAATTTTGGATTAGTTTTAAAATTTATTTAGTTCCTTTTGATATAAAATAATTCAATTAAAATTTTTAATTTATTTTAGGATTGAATTAGAATAAAAAAACTTCTATTTAAAAAAATATAAAAAAGTTGTTTTCATCACATGTTTTCAATTTAATTATAAATTAAATTCTACCACCTATATGTTTTTAATTTTGAATAATTTATTCCATGTTTGTATTCATTGGTTAAAAATTTAGTAAATAGGTCCTCGCTATTTTTGTTCAATTTGAATAATAACATTATAAATTTTGGTTACCACGATAAAGGAAAAATAAGGTAATTAAGGATTAAAAATGATATGTTAAGGACAATAAAATGACACTAACAATTTTGTAAATTTTATTGAAAAATTAAATCTCATATATAATCATCCAAAGGTAAAATATATAACATTGTTTTGCAATTTTTTTTGTGATTATGACCTTTGTAATATTTTATTTAAAGGAATATAAAAATTGTCACACTCTTGTTTTTAATAACTATAATATTTTTAACATATGTTAAAATAGAAGATATGTTCGTTTATAAATATTAATTTAAATATAAAATATTTATCTTTATAATGGTAATTTATCTCTATTTTTTAGTGAAAAAATAATTAGCAGAAACTCTTACACAATGCTGACATGCTGATTATTTAATTATTGGAAAAATAAAATAACTGATATTAAATATATTAAAAGTAATATAATTTGAAATAATTATTGAATGTAAAAAAAATTTAGATGAGATTGAAAATTTAAGGTTATAATAAAATATTACTTTTAATATTTACTGGTTTTCATGATTTTATTAGAGTAAAAGTAGTGTATAATTCTAAAATTAACATCAATGATATTTTAAAATAAAAAATATTTTATTAAATGATATAAAATTCATAAAAATATAATATTATTCCATGTGTTTATGATATGAATGATAATATCAGAAATGGTCCTTTTTTGGATTTTTCTCAATTATAGTAACTATCTGGACCTTAGAAGGGTAAAACACATTGTTTTCTTGGTATGTTTAAAAAGGTTTAAGAAGGAGTTAAAACCCAAATATAAGAATAATAACATAGTAAAAAATATGTATTTTTTATTGGATAAGATAATTTTGACTCATAATCATCCTATATTTTAAATAAATCATTTTGTATCTATTTTGAGTTGAATATTAATATATTTTAATTTAATATTTTGGGAAATTAAAAGAGTGCCCACTACTACAAACACAGCCTTTATCAGCGCTAAAAATGGCCTTTATCAGCGCTAGAAAAGCGCTGATAAAGTCAGCGTAGATAAAGGGGGGGGGGGGGTCCCCTTTATCAGCGCTCTGAAAAGCGCTGATATAGGACCCCTTTATCAGCGCTAAACAAAAGCGCTGATAAAAGTACCCCTTTATCAGTGCTTTTTTTAGCGCTGATAAAGGGGTCCTATATCAGCGCTTCCTTTATCAGCGCTCTCGTTTTAGCGCTGATAAAGGACCCTTTTATCAGCGCTTTTAAAAAAGCGCTGATAAAAGTTAAAAAAAATTAAAAAAATTTTAAAAAATTTTAAAAAATTTAAAAAATACTACCAATCGGGGGGGCTTTTATAGCGCTTGAACCCCCCCTTTTACAGCGCTTTTCGGCCCTTACAACACCCCACGCACCCCCCTCCACCTTTTAACAGCGCTTGCTCCAATATTCCCCATGGGCGCGCACCCCTGCCTGCACCAGGATTTGAACTCAAGACCTCCCCCCTGTGCGCCTAAGCCCTTACCACTACTCTATTTTGATTTGCTTTCCAATTAATGATATCTATATATATATATATATTTATATATTTAGTTATATTTATTCGTATAGTAATATATATTTATATTAATATATATATAGTTATATTATAATATATATAGTAATATTAATATATATATATATAGTGGTATTAATATATATATATATATATATATATATATAGTTATATTTATTCATATAGTAATATATATTTATATTAATATATAGTTATATTAACATATATATAGTTATATTAACATATATATAGTTATATTAACATATATATAGTTATATTAACATATATATAGTTATATTAACATATATATAGTTATATTAACATATATATAGTTATATTAACATATATATAGTTATATTAACATATATATAGTTATATGAATATATATTTATATAGTTATATTAATATATATATAGTGATATTAATATATATATTTCTGTTGATATTAATATATATATTTATAGTAATACTAATATATATATATGTAGTTATATTAATATATATATAGTTATTAGATTAATATTTATATAGTTAGATTAATATATATATAGTTAGATTAATATATAGGTATATAAATATTCATATATTGGTATTTTAAATAAAATGGATATTAGTTATTATTTAGATAAAGCTAATATATTTTATATGTAAATATGTTTAATTATTTATTTAAAAAATTTAATTTTTAGGTGCGAATATATAAAAAATATGTACATATAGTTATATATTTGATTATAAATAGCAGTTCATTATAAAAAAGGATGAAATTTCAAAGGCATAATATCAATATGAATGTAATACCTTGGAATAAATTTAGTCCCCACCAAGAAAAGCCAATAATACCCCCTTAAACGAGTTTGAAAATCCACAAAATGTTAAAAAATCTGGGTACCCCGAAAAAAAACTCAGTTTTGGAGGCCTTCTGGGCCTCTTCTGGCCTCGAAAAACGCTTTACTGGGGTTTACCCCAGTCATAGCGGCATAGAGCTCGTCGCAGGCTTCGATTTGATATGTGGTAAAGCTCAAACGGACACCCGGATCAAAAGTTATGGCCGTTTGAAGTTTGAGTTGCGTTTTCAACATATTTTGGATCTTTTTTAAAATTTTTTAGTTTTTTTTGTCCTCAAATTGTTATTAAATGACTATTACTCCATAATGATTATCAAAATATTAATTAAAAATATTTTTTTAATTTTTTAAGAAGTCATTTTCACTAAATATCTTAAATATTAAGTATAATAAGTGTAAATGTACATTTATACTTATCTAAAATATATTTAAAAATTATATATTATATTTATATAACAATATAACTATATTTATATATTAATATATTTTTAATTTTTTTTTGAAGTCGACCCTTTATCAGCGCTAAAAAAGCACTGATAAATGCCCCCCTTTATCAGCGCTACTAAGCAAGCGCTGATAAAGGGGGGCGCTGCGAAAAACTGTTTTTGTGGTAGTGGCCCCTCCACTATGTTATATAAGGGAACATTTAATCTAATTGCTTCATACTTTAAAAACCATTTTTTTGGTAAATATCTATACAAATACCTTTCTTAAATAAATCCAATATTCATAGAGGCATTATTTTTGGTATAATACCAATCTTATCTGTCATAATTTGTTAATCAAATGAGATTTCCCAATGAAGAGGTATCATTCTAACTGAGTGCTTTTATTTTATTTATTCTTCCACTTACATAAAATATAGTTTAACCAAGAAGATATAATAACATAAATATATTTCATATACTATAACCTGTATCCATATCCTAACTCTATCAAATGGGAAAATGAATCCATCATTTTTGTATACAACGGACTACAACCTCATAATTTGAGGTTATTCCGTTTCCATCAACTCCTCTCACTGATGGTTATAATGATGTATGTAAGTTTTATATATGATATTCATTAAATATTTATCACATGTTAAAGAAAATATATCATTAAATTTATTTTTATATATTTTACTGAAATATGATAACTTCCTCCCGACATACATGTGGACCACCACCTCCCTGAAGTGATGTGATTTGTTTCTCATCTCCACATCACATGGATGATATATATAATATTATTTAAAGATAAAATATATTATTATAGTCATTATATAAAGGTAAAAAAAATAACTTTCTTTTTATAGTGATCGTCGAAAAATGGATGTGTTAATCATATCTACTACGTCCTACCATCTCCATGATTGTAACGCATTTCATTTTTTATAACCATATTACAATATTGTGTTTAGGAGTTTAACTTATGTATAAAAATGATAATTATGTCTCAATTATTATTCTGGAGATGGATAAATAATGACCTCTTTGACTGTAGTTAACTTATTATTTTCATTTAAGACTTATGAACCAAATATCATCATATCTTATGAGGTGAACTTAAATAATTATGTATTTATATATATCATAGTATTAAATTAAATAATGAAATAACCAACATGAAAAATTATTACATGGATGTAAAAAATTTAAATAAATTTTAATTCATGAAGGTAAAGAACATATGTGACTAGTTAGACTCAAGGAAAGTGACTCTCTTTTAGATATAATGTTTCAAGTTTCCCATAAAACACTCTAATTCTTACATATCAATATGATTTTTTCTAAAAATTATTTGAATAAGGTTTTAACAACTCTTTAAAGATTTTTTTAATTATTTTTTACCCATTTTTGACTTTTTACAAATATTTTTGAAAGGAATCTTCTCATCATATTTCAAATGAGGTACTTTATGACTTTTCCAACAAAAATTATGAAATGATTTTTTTAACATATACAGTGTCACTAGATTTTACCATTATTAAGAATAATATTATCATTTAATCTTCCTTTACTTGTTCACAATATTATTTCCAAGGGAAGCTTTTTCCTTTATATTTGCATTGTTTTTTAAAATAATAATAACTGAGTTAAGAATGAAAGGGTTATTTTCATCAAGAATTATCCATAGGTTCTATTAAAATAATTTTCCATCTAATATGACTAATCAAACTACGATTCACTATTTTATTTCACCCTTACACACCTATATTAAACTAATTTTGTATTATAAATTCTAATTATTATAATAAATTACACTTCATGTTTGATTAAATGATTTAATTCAATTTAATGTTAAAAATGGAAAATATCACTTGTTTTGATGATTTCATTGTAGGTGGATGTTATTTGGAGGGCCTAGGATGAAGTTGAAGAAAAATGGGCTTAACTATGCAGGAACCCAAGAACACATGTGGACTAAACCACACACTTCAGCTAATATATGCATGTAATTGTCTTGTAGTTTTGTTTAATGATAAAAAATTAAATGGGATACAGATCTTATGAAGACACGCAACTCAATTCATCCACTAAGGGGGGCCAATCAGACCAATATCTATAGAATAAAGAATCTGTTTGAAGTCAAAAGCTGGTTTATATATTCTAGAAATATATCTCATTTTATACATTATTTGGCCATCAAATTCATCATATATATAGATAAGAATTTGTAAATGAATATGTTTCTTTACTAAAAGTCATTATAAGGTAGTTAAATTTCCCAAAACATTGGTCCATGTGATGTCACAAAATATCTGTTCCCAATACTACCTCCCATTTTGGATATGAAATAACACTTTGGGAACCTAATTTGGGAGTTCAAAAAGGAAGAAAATATCTAGAATTTTGGTGACCAAAAAGAGTCCTCTCTACATTACTAGATGTTCTGGAGGCCATGGGATGTTATACTTCAGCATCTATTTATTTTTGACCATTCCATGGAGTTCTAAACTCCTTATGATCACTGGGAGAGGAATGTTATGTAAATCCTGAGATTTATATTCCTAATATTTGAAGGATATTATTAATTCTAGGTTTTTATTTTATTTTTATTCATTCTATCTTATTATTTAATTGTGTTATGTACTATTATTTCACTATTATACTCATATTATCATTTTTGGTGGAATCCATTCATGTGATGTTTCACACACTGTTCTTAACTTCTTCTTTCCCCTTTCAATTGTAGTGTTCTTGTTGCTCATATTGGTTAATTGAACTCTCATAAAAACTAATTTTTTTTGTTTAAATTTATATCATGGTATCACACTAAAATATCTTACAAACTTGGAAAACATTCATAGTTCTTCATTTGTTGACTTGGTGTGTTTTGGTTATGATGTCGAAGATAAATAACCTTATCATCAGCGATAGTTTGTGAATCATTTTGTTCTTTCATCCAAACACAAGGAGGAATCATAGTATAAAATTATTAAAATTCTAGTCCTAGTTTTTACAAACTAGGGATAAAATGAATTATACCATATCCCTTGAAGTGATTAATGGTGAACATCATGATATTTCCTCACGTTGATGATGCTTAATTAATCTTATAAATTTTTTCTCTATTTTTTCTCTTTCATTTTTTATATTAGCTTATTAAATAATCAAATCCCATGTTTTAAAAAGTAACATTATCATTTTATTTCCATAAAAAAACCTTATTTTTGAATTAATTATCCAAGGCTCTCTTGATTGATAACCTAGGGTTCATGTTATACGGTAGAAATTATTATAAAACCAAATGTCTAATTTGACATTCTCGACAATGTGATCAAATTTTTTTTCACTATTGAAAGGTGTAAAAGATCATTTCTTTCCTTTAATTTTTTATTTTATTTTAATTTATTACCCCTTTTCAATATTACCACTTCCCTTTTGATTGTTTTTTTTTATTTTTTTGTGTTTTTTTCTCTCTCTCTCTTCATCTCTCTCTCTGTATCTAATTATATAGTATAGAATTATCTTTTAGTTTTTTCCTTTAATTATTATTATGTTATTTTATTTTATTAATCTTCCATTACAAAAATAAAAAAATTAAAACAAAATACAAACAAACTTTAGGAATTTTTTGCATAACCCAACTAGGAAAAGAAAATATGTTTGAAATAGACCCTATAATTGAAAATATGCATCACTTACAATTAGGTCATCTATAGTAGGAAAATAAAGTAACATGGAGGAAGCAATTGTAAAACCTCAAATATTACAAAACCAATCAGAAATCTAACCAAATAAAATCCCATAAATCATGGATGAAAATAAATTACCTTTAAAAGAACTGATAACCCTTGATATAGAGTACCTACCTCCATACATACAGTACCCTGAAAAAGATTCCAAATTTGACCTAAGATCAGGCCCCATCCACCTTCTTCCAAAATTATCTCTCATTCCTGGGGAGGACCCTCACAAATATCTCAAGGAGTTTCATATAGATTTCTCTACCATGAAATCCAAAAATGTGAATGAGGACCTCATCATGTTTTGGGCCTTCCCTTTCTTCCTTGACAGAGTTTCCATAGACTGTCTATACTATCTGACTACTATAAATAGTGGTTGAAATGAAATTAATTGACTCTTTCTAGGAATGTTTTTTCTTCCCACTAGAAAAGAAATCTATGTAATTAGGCAATCCCAAGGAGAGACCATTCATGAATATTGGGAGAGATTCAAAAGACTTTGTTCAAGTTTCACCCACCAACAAATTAGTGAACAATTGAATATTTACTAATTCTATGAGGGATTTCCTCCTATGTATCATGACATGATAGATGTTATAGTTGGGTGTGACCTAGTGGATATAACCCATGCAGCTGCTCATGAATTAACAGCCAACATGCCCCCAAATGCACAAAAATTTGGTACACAAGAAATTTAACCAACCTGACGAGTTCATAATGAAAGTCATTCATCCCTATAAAAAAATGTAGATACTAATATTGATAAGATGAATACCCTTATAATAAAATTATCTCATGATCAAGGTAATTCATACAATCCTCCCATTCCTTTTAATTATAGAAATTGTTCTAATAACACTCATTTTTATGATAAGTTCCTACAATATTAGGATTCATATGAGTTTTATACAGTAGTATTCCCTTGACATCCATTCTTACAATCGAAACCCTTCATGAAAGACCAATTTTGGCCAAATCTAAACCATGGGTGGAAAGAACAACCACAATACCAATAAAGAGGAATGTTGAGATACCCTAAACAAAACTGGTATTGACAAGTCCAAGGTATGAAACCTTCTTATCCTTAAATATCTCAAAACAATCCTCTTTCTCCCAATTATGAACCAAGAATCAAGGGAATGGTGAAGAAAATGTAAAACCAAAACCTCTAGTCCCGACATACCACAGACTCAGTTATTCAATACCTATAACCTCAATTTTGAAAATTTGAAAACATCATCACTAAGATAAATATCCAAGTATCTAGACATCTACAATCCCAACCATTTTCTAATCCAAAAGATAAAGGTAATGTATGTGAAATAAAACTTCATATTGGTAAAGATGTTTATTCTTGCTATTATTCTAAACAATAAGTATTTCACCCACTTGAATACTCTCTTTCTCCGCCCATAAAATATTATTATGAAGAAAAACAAAAATAATAATAGAAATGTTATTATTGATAATTCCATTCGAAAAATACACTACACTTTATTTCCCCCAAAGACTCAATATTTTTACAATGATATTGATAAAGAAATCATCGATACATTTAAAAAAGTACATGTTAGAATTCCTTTATTGGATGTAGTTAAAAAATCACTTTCTATGACAAATTTGTTTAATATATTTGCACTTGTAAATGGTGACTGAAGGGGTATGAGAGAGTAAAATGTGTAAGGATTGTATTGCTTTTGATCCAACCAACAATTCCAACCAAATGCAAGGATCTTGGAACAATCATGATACCTTGCTCCATAAGGTAACCATATTCTCTGATGTAATGCAAGATTTAGGTTCTTTAATTAATTTAATGCATACTATATGTACACTTATATACAGGTTGGAGAGAATCAACCAATGAGAATATTTGTAAAACAAACCAATTGGAGAAAAACAAATCCATCAGGAGTGATCAAGGATGTCCTCATTAGAGAGAAGAATCTCATCTTCCCTACAAATATATACATTCTTGAGATAAAAGATACCCAAACACAATGGTAGGATCCTCTCATACTAGGGGAGGCCATTCTATATAATAGAAAAGGAGATCATCAATATTCCAAATATAATTTTTTTCAGGGACTTCAGTGGATACAATGTATGTTTTAATATCCCCAATTCCATGAAACAACCTATTGAATATCCATCCACTATTACTTTCTATTCAATGAAAAGTTCCCTCAAATGACACAGACACACAAAATTTTCTCCTCAAACCATACACTAATAAATTTTCTTCTTCTTCACCCTTGGATGATTTGAGTTTTGATTAATGTTTTTAGTGTTGTGTGGGTTCATAAAAGTGTAAATTTTGTGCTTTAATTGAATAGTGTGTTCATTATGAGTTACCCATAATCATTGATGATTTTGGAAATCCTATTTCCATTGATTCCCTTTCCATAGATAATAAATATAAGGAGATAAATAGTTTCCTGGACCTCACTCCCCCTAAATCCCCTTCCATAATCCAAAAACCATTAGTGTTGGAATTTTCCATCTATTTTAAAATATTCTTATCTTGAAGGTATTAACCATTTTCTCATCATTATTTACAAGAATCTCTCTCTATAGGAGGATTTAAAATTTATCGACTATTTAAGAGTGTGTAAAAAATTTATATGATAGACATTGGCTAATATTCCCAGGATTATCCCATCTATTTATATGACTATATTTTTAGATGACCGGACTAAAAATATAAGGGAATATCAATGTTGTTTGAATCCCATCATCCCTGTATTTGTTAAAATGGAAGTTAATAAAATGATCGATGATTGGATCATCCATCCTATATATTAATTATTCCTAAAAAACTAGAATAATAGTTGTGTCAAATGAAAGGATTGAATTGGTTCTAACATGTGGGAAAAAAATTGGTGAGTCGGTATTGAATGCCATCGATTTAATCAATCCACCTAAAAGGAACACTTTCCTCTAACTTTAATTCACCAAATTTTAGAAATATTGGTTATTAAGTCCCATTACTATTTCCTTAATGGCCATTCGGGTAATTTTCAAATCCACACCGCCCTTGATGATCAATAAAAGGAAACTTTTACCTCTTCATTAGGCACATTTTCATATAGAAGGATGCCTTATGACCTCTGAAATGCTCATAGTACTTTTCTGTAACGTATGTTATGTATTTTATTTGAGTACCTTGACAATTTTATGGAATTTTTTTTGGATGATTTTACTATTTATGGCTCTTAATTTGATATATGTTTGGAACACCTAGTTCTTTCCTCCACCATTTCATTGAATAAAATCTTGTATTAAATTTAAAGAAATTACATTTCTTGGTTGAGTGGGGGATTTTTATTGGGAATGTTATTTCAAATTATGGAATTCAAGTGGACAAATCAAAACCTAAATTAATTTACCCCTTACATATCCAAAAATGTGTTCGTAAGGTGTTATCTTTATTAGCTCATGCTAGTTTTTACCTCAAATTCATTAAAATTTTATGACGGATACCCATGTCATTATGTAAGCCTCATGTACCCTTGACCATATTTAGGTAAACTACAGAACCACTAAAAATTAACTCTTTTCTATTTTCTTTTCCTTAGAAAAATTTCTTTCATATCTTATTGGGTCGAAAATCATTTTATTTTCTAATCATGTTTCCTTTATTTTTCTCTTGAAGAAACCATAACTAAGCCCCGCCTCATTCAGAGGATTATCCTCCTCAAGGAGTTTGACCTTTACATTAAAGATAATAGATGTGTTGCTAGCCACATTAGTAGGATTTCCCCATAATTGGACCATTATGTTGACTCACCCCTACCTATTGAATAACTCTTTCCTCATGTGAATATTTATGATGTTGTGGAACTTACCCCATGGTATGCAGAAATTTTGAATTTTCTAGTAGGATCTAGTTTCACCATTGATTTCAATACATCAAAATCCCATAGAATTATGAATGATTCATGATGGTAAATTTGGGAAGACCTTTATTTTTTGGAGTTTTTAGTGACCATGTTATTTTTTGCTGCATCCCTAGCCATGAGTTCACCTATGTTTTGAGCTTCTTCTACACATTGTCTTGTATTGGCCACTTTCCCTCTCAATTTACAGATCAAATGGTCATTGACTTGATTCTATATTTGGAAAAATTGTATAGGGATTCCAATTAGTTTTTAAGTCATGCACATGATGTAAATTCACATGGAATATCTCTAAGATGAATGAAATTCCCCAATAACCCATGTTATTCTGTGAAATCTTTGATGCATGGTGCATTGAATTCATGGGGCCTTTTTCAAATCCATTTATATTTGTGTATATCTTATTATCTATTGAATACATCTCTAAATGGGTGTAAGAAAAGGATTCTAGGACTGATAAAACCTGAGTGGTTTTTGATTTTGTGAGGTCCTAGATTTTTAGTAGGTTTGGTTTTCCAAGAATCATCATTAGTGACCGGGGTTCAAATTTTTATATGAAAAACTTTATCTGAAATTATGGGGTTGTTCATAAAGTCTCTAATTTATATCACCCAAAACTAACGCGAAAAAACAAAATTAGGAAGATGAATTAATCTTGGAAAGAATGGTACAACCTAATAAAAAATATTTGATTTTGCGCTTGGATGATGCACTTTTGGATTACTGTACAGCTTCTAAAACCCCAATTAGAATGTCACCATATAAGATTGTGTTTTAAAATTATTTTTCACCTTCTGGTGGAGGTAGAGAACCATGCATATTGGATTGTTAAAAAATTTAATATGAATATGTCAAATGCAGGTGAACATAGAAAGTTGCAGATTCATGAGTTGGAAAAAATTATGCGTGGTGCATATGAGAATTTGAAATCTATAAAGAGATGATGAAGGATATCCATGTTGAGATGATTCATTAGAGAAAGTTTCATATTAGATTTAAGTTCCTCATGTAAAATTCTATGATAATGATCCACTATGATAGGATTCATTCCTGATGGATCAGTCCTTGAACTATAACTAACGTTTACCCATTCTGTGAAATATATGTTTTTCATGACTAGTGTGGAAAAAGTATTACCATAAATGTGAAGATACTTAAATAGTTTTAGAATGATTTTACAAAGAATCTAGAAAAGGGAATACACCGTGAATAAGAAACATACCAGTGAAACCCACCACGTTTTATCCTTCCATACCAAATCCTCTTTTATTATAGTGAGGACACTGCACACTCTAGGTGGGGGTGGGGTACATTCTTGGTTTTGTTAGGATTTTTATTTTCCTTAATTTTTTTTCTATTTTTTTCTTGATGAATAGTAATTTTAATTTTTTCCACCTTTTTAAGTTCATTAGTATTTTCATCTTATTTCTTTATTCATTCATTTTCCCTTACCGAATGGTATTTTTACATTTCCCCCCACTTTTTCTCACAAAATAATTGAACATACAAAAAATACATGTGTAAATTCGTAATTCCATGTTGTTTTAACATTTAATGATTTTTTTTTCAATTATGGAATGAAATTTTCATGGATTTAACATTGGGGTGTGTTTTATAGTAAATTGGTTGGTTTTAATGATATAAATGGTTGTATCTCTATGAAACATTTGAGATGAATAATACCCTTGGTATGAGTAGTGTTTGGGAAACTTTTTTCACTAATATCTCAACACATATGTCTACCCAACCATGAAGTGTGAGTATATCTAAATTACGAAATGTTAGATATAAGTTTGGATAGTTTTAGAATATTTTTAAATTTTTTTCCATACTTTTTTTCCTTATTCGATTTGTTTTATTACTACAGCAGATTGACCTATGCATGTGTACCTATTAGCTGACTGTTGAACACCCAAAATAATAATAACAATAATAATAATAAATAATGAGAGGAGTGATGAAAAGTAAAAAAAATATGGACATCTTGGTCATGGGATAAAGTTTTGACTTCTAAGAATGATTAGTGAGGGAGTCTTGAATGTTGATTGCAAAGGATGTAGGGCTGGTTTGGTGGAATGAATCATGTTTGAAGATTTTTTAAAATAACCTAAAATAACTGGATAGAAACTATAAATACTAGAATGAAAGGTTTTTCACACACAAACACATGGATAGTTAGTGGCATGGTTAAATTTTTAATTCCTCCCTCAAATTGTTATCATGCATCTCTTTGAATTATTTTTCTGATACAATTTATGAGATACTGTTTTCCATGATCATTAGGAATAACACCTTGGTGTGGTTTTTTTATTTGATCACATTACTATAATTAATTAAAATTCTATTAAATGTTAAATATTAATTAATTTTGAAATATCTACATTTATCATTATTTATTGTAAATGTTATTTTTTCCATGAGTCCAAATGTTTAGGTGTGGGGGTGTGATTGCACTACGATTCACTTTTTTATTTCACCCTGACACCCCTATATTAACTTGATTTTGTATTTTAAATTAAAATTATTATAAAAAAATTCAATTCATATTTTTATTCAATTAGTTCATGTCTATAATTATTAAAACAAGTAATTTCACTTAGTTTGACAATTGTATTATAGGTTTATTTGATTTGGAGGGCGTTGGATGACATTGAATAAAAATGGTTCAAACTGCACAAGGGTCTAAGAACATGTGAGAACTCAACCATACCATAAAACTAATCCTTATATCCAATTGGTTGTGTTATGGCCCAAAATGAAATGGGATACAACTCTTCTGAAGACATCCAATCCCATTTCATCCATTATGGGTCAAACCAAACCAATCTGTCCAAGATGAAGAATCTATATAAAGTCAAAAATATTTTTTCTGTATTTTGGAAATAACTCCCATTTTATATATAATATGGAATATAAATTTTACATGGATATATATATTAATTCATAATAAAAAATACTTGACTATTTCTGAAGTCTTGATAAGTCAGTTTACTAGCCCAAAACCATGGTCCAAGTGTTATCACAAAATCTATGTACCCAAAATAGCCTCTCATTTTGGCTATAAACATGTAACATGAGTACCTAATTGGGGATTTTGACCTAGAAGGAATGATCTACCATTTTTGTGACCCAAATGAGTCCTCTCCACATTACTATAATTTCTGGAGTCTATAGAAAGTTCCACTTCAATATTTATGGATTCCTTTATTTCTATGGAGTTCTAAACTCTTTGTGATCACCTAGGGAGGGACATGATGTAAATCTATAGCTTTATGTTTGTAATATTTGATCATTGTTTTTAATTATAGGTTTTTATATTGTTTTTATTCATCTTACCATCTTATTCAATTTATTTATGTAATGGTATGTCATGTTCAAACTCATATGATCATGTTTGGGGGTACCCATTCATGTGATGTTTCACACACCATTCATAAATTCATCTTTCCCCCTTAAATTATAGTGTTTTTATGGTTCATATTTTTCAATTTAACTCTTATAAATAATTATATATACATTTAAATTTATTTCATGGTATCACACTAAAATAATATAGAAACCTGGACAACATGTCAAGTTCTTCAGGTGTTTCCTCAGTGAGTTTTGGTTATGAAGTTGGACAAAAATAACCCTATGATTGACTATAGTCGATGAATCATTTTTTTAAATTAACCCTTAGAGGCATCCAAGTATAATATTTGTAATATTATATTCCTAGATGTTATTTACTAGGGATTAAAATATCTGGACCCTATATATTGAAATGATAAAGATGAGCATCATGATATTTCCATAAGTTGATCACGCTTAACTAAACTTGTTAATTTTATATTTGTTTTATCATTTTCCTTTTATATTGGATTCTTAAATCATCAAACCCCATGTTTTCCAAAATACGATTCCCATTTTCTATTTATAATAAAAAATTTCATTTTAAATCAATGATCTAAGGCTCCATGAAGAGATAACCAAGAGTTCCTTATATACTATAGAAATGCTAGTGAAACTAAAAATATAATTTGACATGCTAAAAAATGTGACAAATGACATACTTTGAGGATATTTTCTGTTGGATTACTTTAAAATATTCCATAATTCCTTAAAAAGAGAAAAACATTTTCCCCATTTTCTGGGTATTTTGGTATTGAAAATTACGTTTTTAAGGAAAGGGATATTTCAATATCCAAAAATGTTTTCTTATGGGTGTGATGGATATTTTATGTTGGGAACTATATGATTTTATGTGTATTTTGAATATGTTATATTTATTGGGAAAGGTTTGTGATGAAAGACGAATATTATGTAAACCAAGGATGGGTTTTTCCATAATATACCATGGAAGGGTGGTTACTTTATTAACCATGTAAGGGTGGTTATGTTATTAAACGATGATAGGTGGGTACATGATTTCCCCCCAATTAAATGTGTATTCTAGAGATGGAAGTTGATCGTATTGTATATTCCATTTTTTAGGGTGATATAAAAATGATTTATCATCTTACCGACATAACATTTATATTATTTATATTGACTTTTCATGGAAATTTTTTAATATTAAAAAGGTTATATAATGAGATTTTTGAAAAACATGGTACCCTTTTATATATAAGAAGGTATGTTTTTAAGAAAATGGTTTTCATGGTTTTTTAATAATTTCATTTGAGTAACATTTTCCTATTTTTAATGTCCCTTAATAAGCTTTTTGTGATCATCCCCTATTTATTAAATGATTTTCACAAGTTTTAAGGAAGGTTAAAGGAAAGTAATAAGTCATTTTAAAAGTCAGGATGATATTTTATAATTACAAAATATGTGTTATTTTAAATTTTTTACAATGTGTGAACAATGAAAACTAAGAAAAAGTTTAGACCTTGTAATTTATGGTTTTTTATGAGTTATGGCCTAATTATCTAAAAATATAATCTTAAATGTTCTTTGAGATTATAAGAAATTTCTTTTTTTATTAAAGTCAATAGAATGTGTAATTTTTAATGTCATGTATTAACACTGTATATATTTATTCTTTCGTTCATGTAGATTTCATGTGAGGAAGCTTCTGGTCATAATATGTTAAATATTATATTTGTTCTCTAAGAAAATTCACTTCCATCTCATATCATTCGAATAAACCTTTAAGTATCCTTGATAAGACTCTAATGATCCTTTCCTAATGCAATAAGAATTCTTAAATTTCACACTTTATTTCAAATATGGCTCTTACACATCTCTTATATTCTGAGTAAATGAATCTTATATATTATCTTGAGTATATTTGGATACCACTGTGAGTATTTAAAACATTTCTATTTTCTCTAATCAACTCTAAATTACTATTTTTGACATTTAGATACTACAATTTACTGATTTGATTACTCTTATGATTTTGTCTTGTGACCATTATATATTGTTGATAGTTATATACTTTTTGGATTCTTTAGATAGTGACTTGGACTTCTTCTATATATTGTGTTGATGAACCATATGCATCTAATAGAGTTCTTCATCCTTTTAAAAATTCATCAAGAGTAAAACAAATTTAATTTTACCCATTTATTTCCTTTTCCATATTCCACCTCCCCTTCCAATCTATCACCCCATTGCTTTACCATATTTCCATTTTATAATAAATTTAATTTTTTTGATAGCTTGCCATGCACGCAACAGCATGATTAAATAAAACAGTATTTATTCAAAATTTTCATGGTAAATTAAATTATATAAAATTTATACATTATATATCCAATAAAACATTTTGAAAATAATTCAATATATTATATATTCATAAGATAAACACAAACCCAATTTTATATATAAAAATCTATATTTTTATAAAAGAAGTTCTACATCCTTTTAATAACACGTGAATTTCGAATTTGAATTTTGAAAATTTAATAAATTTAATACGGAAAAATAAATTTTCTTTTTCAAATATAAACCTCAAAATTATGTTAGGGTAATTTTTATTATTATTTCACTTTTTGATGAATAATGAAAAATACTGAGTTTAAATTCAGAAAATGATTTTCCTCTAATTTATTTATTAGGATAAATTGTATTTTTAATTGGTTTTCAAATAAAATTATATCAATTATTTATCAATTAAACAAATTTAGGTTATTTAAATTAATTTTAGTTTGAAATTGGATATAAAAATATAGAAATATTTTTAACATTTTCTTAACCTGCATTGTCATCCCGTCTCCGGGGTTAGTTTTAAATTAATTCTTCCACTTTCTTGATTTTAATTTGGAAAAATTTATTCCATATTTGGAATTAGAATAATTTATAATTTATAATAAGGTCATATTAGTTTTTGAAAAAAATATTAGTGAATGTAATTAAAATTATTTATATCGATTAATAGAAAAATTAGCCTTACAAGAGACTAAATCATAAAACATAAGGTCCAAAATGACCTGTACACATTTACGAAATCCATTTTCTATCTGTATTTTTTATCTATACTCTGTTAGATAAAAATTGGAACATTATTGGGGCCAATTGAAATAGAAAAACATGGTTGAAATTACGGTTCCAAAAATTTATAGGAATGTCACTCCTCCTCCACTATAAAAAGGCACTCACCCCTCCCACCTCCTTACAAATATTAAGACATTATTATAGAAAAAAAACTAATAAAAAATCTCCCAAAAAACCTCTACTTATCCTAGAAACATCACCTTGGGTAGAAAACCATCCATGGAAGCCCTTGGGGCAAACCAAAAGAAGTTACCCAAAGAAGAGGTAGCATCCTTTCTCAAGATCATTTGATTTATTTACATTATCCATCCCCCAAAATCTTATTATTACAATATTATACAATAAAATCAGTATCATTTGTATGATGATATTTTTTTAGGTTATTGTTTTTACCTCCACTTACACACGCATCCATATAATGGTTAACAAACCCACCATTTAGGTTTATAGAGAACTACCGCCTCACAAAATAATGATTGTTCATTTTTCCTTTACCACATTTAATGGTTTGGAAATATGATGGAAATGATATTGATATTATATATATATATATATATATTATATTTTTAATGTATTTATTCTTATATATATATATTTTTAACACATACCATTATGCACTCTATTTGGTGGGAGTATGATAACATAATTTGTGGAAGTGTGGACTACCACCTCCACTAAGTGATGTGATTCATTCACACTTTACATGGAACGTATAATGGATGGTTTTAATGAAAATATGTGACATATATGAAATTGATATAATACTATAATTATAATATACATCATTTAATTTTCATTCTTTTAATATAGAAAATAAATGATAGTAGTGGTCATGCGTACATATAGCCTACCATCTCTATGCATGGTGAATTTCATTTCTTATATCATAATATTATCGATTATTTTAAATACATATTTTAGGAATATATATGAAATTTAAATCAGGTTTTAAATTATTTAGATGAATAAATCATGATCTAAGTAATAACAACAACAAATAATAAATCAAACTATACTCAAGAATCTAGGAAATTAACACCCAATATAGTGAAAATAATTAACCAATGGATAATAAGTTACTATAATAATATCATATATGATATCATAAATATGTTCATGGTTCTAGTATATGTCAGTAAAATTTTTAAGACAATATATAGGAGGAAAAATAACACAAAAAAGGAAGGATAAGTTAATATATTTCATCTCAATTTCCATTTAGACATATTTGTTGTTATGCACCAATTTACTTTTATATGGTGTATATACTTCCATTTGACATGTTATATCATTAATATACTTATTATCATGATATTATAAGTCTAATTTAATTTCATTCCTTCATGGGGACTATGATTTAAATGTTTTAACGTGGTAAGGGACACTTTAGAATGTTTAAAGATTATTTTCCTCAAGAATGTTCTTAATGATTATATTTGTAATGTCACTTACTTTTTTGATTGTTAACTTTATATTTAAAAAATAACATTATTTTAATCATTTTTCATTTTAAATTTCCTTGAATATCCCAATTCACATACAATGTATATTGTTATTTCCTATTCCATATATCATTTTTACATACAATGTTCACTTTGAAAGTTATTTTATTGACTAGGGGAATTACTGAGAAAGTCGTATTATTTATTCAATATGGATATTTGATAAGGAATATTTTTTATTAATTGATTAATTGATATTAGGAATTCTTTGGATATTAAGTGATAGATTGGGACTAAACCTTATATAGCCCTTTGATGCATTGACAAGTTCTCATGAGACAAATAATTTGGCCAAATTAAATACGTTTATACTAGTAGTTTTGAACCTTATTATAAAAGGTATTGATGGTATAGGTTTTCAGGTGCTTTATACATGATGTCCAATAATTAATCATTTAATTCATTGATATTTCAATTATTAATTTTTTTTATCCGTGATATTTTCACAAATAAGATCTATGGATGCATTTCAATCTCAGTTTATTGATTAAATGGAGTGTGTTTCAGTCTCTTATCTTTATATATTGATTATGCATTAAATTGTTATTTTAATGACATGTGTTATCAATTATTTACCTTTTCATATTGATTTACTATCATAAACTCATCACTTCTTCTAAATTACTTTCCCATACTGAGCATTTCAGTTCACCCTTATTATGTTTTCTTTCCTCATGTTATGAAGAAGAAAACTCTGAATAAACTTTCAAGGAAGTAGTTTATTTCATTTTATTATGTATCATTTTTTATTTTATATTAACCAATGTAATATGGGTATCATGTATGTAATATGGTTTTCCAAAACTATTGAACTAATCAGTGATTTGGGATTTGATTCCTTGTAATCATACCAATTTGACAAATAAATGCTCCAACTCCAAGATTTCTAGGGCTCTGGTGTTACAATTAGTATCAGTGAAAGTATCTCAATAATCATAGAAGATATATTTATGGAACTTATATTAGGGAATATCCCTAAGTTATAATTTTAGAATAAGTACAGAATAATATCCTGGAATTTTATTAAGGTAGATAATATTTGGTATTCCAAAAAATACATCTATGTATGGATACTACCACTACTACAAAAACGGGCAAGGGAAGCGCTACACCTTTATCAACACTAAAAAAACACTGATAAAGGGGGCCTTTATCAGCGCTAAAAAATCACTAATAAAGGGGTGTGTTTATCAGCGCTAAAAAAAGGACTGATAAAGGCCCCCTTTATTAGTGCATTTTTTAGCACTGAAAAAGCCCCCCCCCTTTATCAGTGATTTTTTAGCACTGATAAAGGGGACCCCTTTATGAGCGTTTTTTGTAGTAGCACTGATAAAGGGGGGATTTATCATCTCTTTTTCCTACCGGTGATAAATTTTATTTTTAAAAAAAATAATGAAAAATAAATTATTGTTATATAAGTATATTTATATTAATATAAATATAATATATATTTTTTAAATATGTTTTAGATACGTATAAATAGAATATTAAATTTAATATATAATAAGTTTAATGAAAATAACTTTAAAATATTTTAAAAAATATTATTAATTAATAATTTGCTAATTATTATCGATTAAAAGTAATTTAATAACAATCTGAAGACATAAAAAATCAAAACAATTCATAAAAGATCAAAAATAAGTTGAAAATGTAACTCAAACTTCAAACAGCCATAAATTTTGATCCGGGTGTCCGTTTGAGCTCTACAACGTATCAAATCGAATCTTGCGATGAGCTCTATGTGCCTGTGGATCATGAAAAGCCTATGTCACATTTTTCAAGGCCAAAAAAGGCTCATATGTCCTCCAAAACTGAGTTTTTTGTCGGGATACCTCGATTTGTTAACATTCAAATAGGTATAAATTCTGATCCGGATGTCCGTTAGGCCTGTATCACATATCATATCAAATATTGTTTCATTTTATTTGATTTTATTGTTTTTATAGTTGAAATGGGCTTCTGGATTATAAGTTTTGATCTTTATAACATTCTATGGCTTTTCAAATACACATATATATGTATTTATTCGTAAATATATATGTGTTTTTGTGTGTGTGTGTGTTGTATATATGTATGTATGTATTTATTTATTTAATTATAAACACAAATAAAAAACATATTTCATAAATGTATTTAAAACTAATCTTATAAGTATATATTAATATACAAATAAATATACGGATAAAAAATTATAACTATATATTTATATATAAATATAAATATATATTAATATATGAATGAATATATATACTAATATATGAATAAATATATTTATATTAATATGAATCTATATCAATATACGAATAAATATAACTATATATATATATATTAATAGATATATTATTAAATAAAGAAAAAAATGAAATAGTTTATTGGTAAAGGGGCAACCACGAAAGGGGGAGGTTGCGGGTTCGAGTTTGGGTGGTAGCAAAGGGGTTCACATGTGAGGCTGTGCAAGAAGGGAAGCACGTGGGAGACCTCCTAGCACTGATGGGGGGGGGGGGGTCAAGCGCTGTTAAAATCTCTCCCCGCATTTTTAAATTCTTTTTGTTAATTTTTTTGACCTTTATCAATGCTTTTCAGATCGCTGATAAAAGGGACCCCTATATTAGCACTGAGCTTTATAGTGCTTTTTTAGTGTTGTTAAATCCCATTTTGAGTGCTAATATAGGCCGTTTTTGTAGTAGTGTACAAGTGGACATGGTTATCAAACAGATGTCCATTGGGGTAACAACTCCAAAAATGTGTGTTGGGTCTGACTCAGTGTAACCTGGTACACAACAATGGCCATTTCAACACACTAGGTGTGACCCTCCTAGGAGTTACACTTTGGATAATTCACAATCCATTTACTTAACATTATGAATGATTTAAAGGAAAAGATGTCCTCGAAGAAACCAAAATTTATTATTCTAGGATTTATGATTCATAAATTAATGTTATATACAATACAATATTTGAAATTATACATTATAATTTTATGAGATATTCCTGTATATGACATTGTTTAGAAATGGAATCTTGAAGGGAGAATGATATCAATATTGGTGGAAAATATAGAAATTTACCTTGTTGAGAAAACCAAAATAACTGGTTTTCAAATAGGGAAAATTATTAAAATATTAGGTAAACTTAATTAGGTCATGAAAAGTATCCTCACCCAAATGGAGAAAACTATTCCACAAAGAGAAGCTTCTATAAAGTATCCTATTATGCGATAAAATCCCCCATCGTTTACTGGTACTATTAATCCAATGGTAGCAGAGAAATGTATTTATTTATTAAAGAATATATTTACATCCTTTCTATATAGTGAAATGGAAAATGTTACACCTACAGTGTATTTTCTCCAAATTGATATTGATCAATGGTGGTCCTTGATACAAAATAATATGGAGGATGAATAAATAGATCTCATGGAATAAAAAACATTGAAGGAAACATTCTTTGATACATAATTCCCACGTGATCAACAAATCTAGATGATGAGAAAGTTCCATACCATGAAGAAAAATAAAGAATAAATTTTTTAAATTATGAAGCTACGATTACATTGATAGCGACATACACTATGGATTACATATACAACATAGAGTGCAAGATAAACCCATTATTTTATGTTATTAAGTGAAATATTTAAAGGGAATTGTTTTCTCATAATTTTTCCCCACATGATAAAATTGTTTTATGTATGATAAAAAAGAGAAGAAATTATATAGGTGAAATATATTCAAAGTAAACAATGAGAAGTAGAGGTCTTATAAGAACAAATAAAAATAGAATTCATCAAAGAAAATTTTGAATTTTGAGAAATTTCCATCTTGTGAAAACTATAGAAATAGTCACCCTGGTAAATTCCTGAAGAGAATGAGATTTTTTATAAATATAGAGAAAGGGCATCATCACGATAATTATTTCAAGTAGAAGAGGAAAATAAATGATAAATAGTTTCACAATTGTAAATATATGGGATAATATTCAAATAAATTCCCCAAGAGTCGCGGAAATCTGCCCTATAAAAGCCCGATGGGAGATGACCAAATTTATGATATCACAATAGCTAAAATAGAAGTACCTAATGATGTGGTTAAAGGTTCAATAATCATATATTCAAATTTAGTTATTTTTTTATTTGATTCTAGATCATCACACTCTTTTATATCTACCCAATTTCTAAGAAAATTTTACATTTGACATTTTATTTAATAAGAGATTTTTCAAAAAACATCATAAGGTAAGTATCTATCTAGTAAATATGTGTCAAGATTTCCCTATTATGACTCATAAAAGATCATACTATGTAGACCATATTATAATATCTATGTTTGGAATTGATATAATCATCAGTATAGACTGGATCTCAAAATATGATGCAAAAAATTATTATAAGAGGATGGAAATTATGATATATGAGGAAGATCTCGAATCCCTTATCTTTAGAGAATAATCTTCCTCACCCAATTCTTAGTTGGATCTACTCCTATTAGATCTACTAAATGAAATTCTTGGGGAAGAAAAGAAAAACATTAAGCGATGAAGAAGGTAGTCTTCAAATTGAGGATATACCTAGTATGAAGGAATTCATTAATGTATTTTTGAAGAAAGTACATAAACAAACACCGAAGTGTGAAGTTATTGTTTCCATTGATTTAATCCCCAATACAAGTACAATATCATTGAATCCTTACAGAATTACCATTTTGTAATTAGTGGAATTGAATAAACAACTAGGGGTTTTTGGTAATAAGGGATTTATTCACCCTGATATTTCACCATGGGGAGCTGCTGTCCACTTTGGAAAGAAGAAATATGGATCCATGAGGTTTTTCATTTATTATAGGAAAATTAATGCTATTAAAATAAATAAAAAGTATCCTTTACCCCTCATTTATTACTTGTTTGATTAACTTTTTAGAGCCCAATTTGTTTCACAAATTTATCTTCATTTTGGGTAGCAGTAATTGCGAGTGAAGAAGGAATCCATCCCAAAGGCAACATTTCAGATAAGGTACAAACATTATGTTTTTATAGTAATTCCATTTGGATTGACTAATGCACCCTATTTTGTATGCCCCTAATTTACAGATTATTTAACGAATATCATGATTTTTTATGGTATTCATTTATGATATTTGAGTGTATTCTAAAACCAATGAGGATACTAAGAATCACTTTCAAATCCTCTATAATTCTCTAAAAAGAGAATGGTTATATGGTAAATTTACTAAGTTTACATTTTTGTTCTAAGACTCTTTTCATGGTTATATTGTCTCCATGGATGGAATATGCGTTGACCCTACAAAAGAAAATGTAGTAAGATAATGTCCTACAACAACAAACATAACTAAGGTACATAGTTTCATGGTTTGGCTGGTTATTATCTATGACTTGTTCAAAAATCTTTCTAATTAGGTGACCCATTAACCAATCTTATAAATAAATGGTTTTTGTTTTTTTGGAAAAAGGAATACAAAAAATTCTTTGATGAACTAAAGTTAAGATTATTCAATACTCAGATTTTGACTCTACTATCCGAAATTGATGGTTTTGTCCTATAAAGTGATGCATCAAATAAGGGACTTAGATGTGTCCTAAGGAAGAATTATAATTTTATTACCTACACATCAAGGAAATTGAAGACTCATGAATATAACTATACAACCCATGATCTTGAGTTAGGGTCTGTAATATTGTCCATTAAAATTTGGAGACATTATATCTATGATGAAATATGTGAGATATAAATGGATCCTAAAATCATTAAATACATATTCCCATATAATAATCTCAACATGAGACAAAGGTGATGGATCGATCTAATCATGGATTATTATTGATCAATACTCTATCACTAAGGGAATGTAAATAAGTTAGTGGATTCATTGAGTAATAAGGATCAAGGAGTTTTAAACCAAATGAGGATTAAGAAGTATCCTATGTTCATGGATCATATAATGATGAAAATGGGAATTTCTATAAAAGTGAAGACAAAAATAATTTTTCTAATTATTCAGAAATGATCATTAGTATATAAGATATAGAAATATCAATCTTATGCTGATTACTTTCAGAAAAAAATTACACTTGTGAATGGTGGAAAATTAGCATACATTTTCTATGAATATGGTGTTCTAAAATTTGGGAAAAGACTTTGTGTTCCATCCATATCTAATATAAAAAGGGAACTGTTGGATGATGAGAATAAATTAAATTAACCTATACACATTAGTATAACAAATATGTATAGGGACTTGAAGGAACATTTTTGGTAGGATAACATGAAGAGGGAAATTTCTCATAATATTTAACGTCCCAACCCGAAAAACCCAGAGTTGGTGTATTATTTATTACATTATCCTGATTACACAGAATAAAATACTAAATGACCATTTAGTTTATCCACCTAATAAATTCAGATTACATTCATGACACCCATAATACATTTTTAAAATAATATAAAACATGATACATAATGAACTAAAAATAATATGTATCCTTGAAATCTTATTCAAAGTCATCTTCATTATAACCTGGGAATAGAAACATAATATGGGTGATCTCAAATGATTAGTAAGGGTAAATACAATGAAATTAATCATGAAACCATCTATATAGAAAGGTATATAACTAATCACACTTTCCATTTAAACAACTAGATAATTCATAATTAATATGGTATGGTAAGAAACTGAAACCCATTCCATAAATCAATAAAAAAAGAATGAATTACATCCATAGATATTTAGACACAAAATATAATAGGTTAATAATAACTGGATCTAAATGAAATAAATTAATTCTTATTGGATGTCATGTCTAATTAACAAGAAAACCTATACCATCAAGACCATTCACAAGATGGTTTAATACTATATATAGAACCCTGTTTAATTTAGCCAACTTATTTGTCTCATGAGAACCTATCAATGCATCGAGAGGCTATAAAAATGCAGGGCCCCATACATCATTACAATTCAAAATAATTCCTCATATAAAATAATCAAATAAATTATATTCCTTATTAAAAATACGGATTGAAAAATTAATAAGGTTTTGTCAATAATTCCCCATTTAATCAAACAATTTTCAAATTGAACATTATATGAAAAATGATATATGGTTTTGGAAATACTAACATCAAATGTATAGTAATATGGATATTTAATTAAACTTCCAATTAAAAATGATTTAAATAAAGTTATCTTTTGAATATAATGTTAATAATAATAAAAGTAAGTGATATTACAAAGATAATAATTAAGATCATTCTTCAGGAGAATAATCTTTAAACATTCAAAATCACACCATATAACTTTGAGACATTTGAATCATAATCTCCAGAAATGTATGGAATTTAATGGAACTTATAATATCATGAGAATAAGTATATTCATTATATAACATGAATAAGGTAGTCTATACATTATATAAATGTGAATTGGTGCATAATAACAAATAATTCTCAATGAAATGTAAATTGAGATGAAATTCTCTCACCTTAATCTTACTTTGGGTTATAGGGTCTATATATTATTTTATAGTGTTTTAAAATATGTTAATAACTAATAACATAACCATACTCATGTTTATAATATCATATATCGTCTTTTTATAATATTTTATTACCTGTTTGTTAACAACCTTTCATTATTTAAATTATTTCATGTGTTAATAGAATAGTTGGTTGAGTATGTTTTATGTTGTTATTTATTGTTATTATTAAATATATCATGGATAAATTATCTCTATAATATAATAAATTATGTGAATATGATATATATCTAGTATATATGTACCTATAATAAATTATACTATTTGGAGATAAGAAAAGAAATGCACCATTCATAGAGGCGGTAAGTTGTATGTTCGCATGAACACTACCACCATTTCATTGTCATATTTTAAAAGAAATAAAAGTAAATAATATGTATGTAAATTTATATTATAATTATATTAACCTATTTATTTAATATATTTACTATATTTTTACTAAAAGTATCCTGAATATGTTCCATGTTTAATGTGAATGATTCATATCGCATTGAGGGGGTGATAGTCTACACTTACACAAGCGATATTATCGTATTTAGGTAAAGTGGAATGTATATAGGTATGTGTTATTAAATATTTATATAAGAATAAATTTATTATAAATATAATATATATCATGAATAAGTATATAGACCATTAAAATGACCATTATGAGAGGTGGAAAATAAAGAATGAACATTCATCATTTTCTGAGGTGGTAGTTCGCCATTCACATAAATAATATGTTCGTCACCCATTAGATGAAGACATGTGTAAGTGTATATATAAGACTTAATAAAAAACATCCCAAAATATTGATCACACTAGTTTCATTATATAATCAAGATTTAAAAATAATTGAATAGGTGGATGGGTAAATGAAATAAAAGAGAACATTTGAAAGTGTTGCCTTAAAAATCGGGTAACTTCTTTTGGTTTATACCAAAATACTTACATGGAAGGATTTCTACAAAAATAGAGGATTCAAGGTCAAAGGGAATGATTTTGGTAATCTATTTTGGTATATATTTTCTGAACCTAAGTGGTGTGAGAGGTGTGAGGAAGTGGGAGACGTGGTGGCCTTTTATAGTGGGGGAGGAGGGGTACTCTTGTAATATTTTGACAAAAGAATTACATGCATGTTTTTTACATTGAAATTGGATACAATAATGGAAAAAAATCAATCCAATAGAGAAGACGGTCAATATATAGCCAGCCAATAGCTCTTGGACTAGTGTATAGGTCTTTTTTGGTAGTATGGTTAAGGTTTGGTCCATTATTAAGGTTAATTTAACCTCAATCATTGTAAATATTTTAATTAAATTCACTAATATTTTTTGTCAAAATACTGTTTTTCTTATTATACACTATAAATTATTCTGATTCAAAATATATAATCCATTTATCCAGATTCCAATCATATAAGTGGCTGAAATTAATTGAAAATTCATCTCGTAGGAGGAATGACAATACATGTTTTTAAAGTAAAAACATCTGAAAGAATACTATGATTTTATAGTCAATTTCAAATTAAAATTAATTAAAATGATATAAATAGTATTAATTTATAAAAATATTAACTAATTATTCTTTAAAACAAACTAAATGTATAATTTTACCTTAAAAATAAATTAGATTAAAATGCAGTTTCGAACTAAAATTTAGTACTTTTAACAATTCATTAAAAATTGATATGTTTTTGAAAAATATAACAAATTCACCCTACCCTAATTTTTATATTTATATTATAAATATGAATTTTATTTTGAAATATTTAATCAATTAAAGTGTCAAAATTTAGTTTTAAAATGGGTTCTCCTTTAAATGGCGATAAAATTTCCTTTATAAAAATATAGATTTTTATGTGTGAAATTGGGTCTGTACTTATCTTATGCCAATAAAACCTAATAAATGAATCTAAATTTTTTTATTGAATATATAAAATATATATTGAATTAAAATTATTCAATAATTGTAATTAATTATGTTTATTAAGAAAAAAATTATTTGGAAGAATGAAAATAATAATATTTCTTTTTATATCCAATTGGTTCTTATTTTTGTTTCTTATTAATTGGTAACCAATGAATTCATTTTATTTTTATTTAAAACATAGATTTTAATAATTTACTTAATCCTTTTATTATCTAATAATTCAATGGATATGTTATATTAAATAATATGTTATCAATATATATAGTTATTTGGTAAAATTTAGTATTTCATGTAACACATGCCATTTGATGGAACTTGTTGTTGTGTTCGACATAAGATAAATCATTAACTCATTTACCACAAGATATATCATAAATTTAATTTATTGAAAATACTAAATATATTTTAAATACTTGGGGTATTATATCCCCTTACGCGCTTGGTGATGCGTGTGATACGCACTATCAAATACAATGTTCTTACTTTAGGATTTCAGGGTGTTACATTCTACCCACCATAATTAAATAGCATCCTTACAATTTAAAATTGGTCTCGGTAATAGAGGGATTGATATTTAAAAATAACTACTGTTGAAAACTCCACATTTTAAAATGGTTAATATCACATTTTCTTAATTAGAGAGAAAGGAAAGTAAAATTATCACATAACTAAGTTCCCTAGTATGAGAACGTAGGTGGTAAATGGAAACACTGATACATAGAATAAAATATAACAATTTAGTTCTAATGGTGGGTGATAGAGAACATGGTTTTGAGAAAGTTAACAATAAAAAATCCCTAAATACTTAATGATAAATGGGCCATTTGATTAATTTAAATGAAGGTATTATGAAAACATTTTTGGTTTGAAGATCATTTTTCTGGAGTTGAGTAATTCTTTCACTCTCTAAGAATATAAGTAAATATACTTTATTAGTAAGTTTCTATAAGAAAAATATTATATTTTGGAATTTCCTTTAACTATTTCTATATCATATCTTAGAAAAATATACTTCACATAGTGGTTTAATATATAACTCTATAAAATGAGATCAAAATATTAACATAAACCATTTAACAAATGGTTAACCCTTACAAAAGATTATAAGTTAATACTTTATAAATAAGGTCATTGAATTTAAAAATCAATCTTATCATTATCCTTTAATCGAAATGAATCATCACTAAATTTTCACATTCTAAAAATGTAAATAACTTCATCATGTCTCCTCTAGAAATATATTTATAACTCTAATCACCATAAAAACTTATTAGAAACATGAATTATTCCTTATTCCTTATGTAAGGAACATGTTATTGGATATATTCCTTAAATAAAAAAAGTGTTGTAAACTATAGAAATTATATAATTGACCACTTTTCAAAAAATCATTAATCAATTCCAAGGTAGTCAAAACATATCCAAATAAATAATTTCTTCATCATTATCTCACATCATGAACATATTAAGGGTTGCCTTTCACTCAATCGTGTGTTTTTTGAAATTTTTACTTTCTACTGAATAAAGTTTATTAGAACCATTAAGAATAGGATCTCAAATACCTAACGAAAATGTAATAGAATAAAATCCTTAAATATTTCATAAATCTTGTGATTGGAACATCATAAAAAAAATACTTTATAGCATATTTCATAGATCCAATTACAGAATTACATTAGTCATTCCCCTTCGGTTGTGTTAATAAAATATGCTTGGCCTTGATCCCCTATGTTATTCAGAGGTATATTCCCTTGATTCTTGGGGAATTATTTTTCATAGTTCCCAATATCCTTACAATTTTAATAAATAATAGCATTATTTTCCATCTTCCCTCTTCATTCTTTTCCTTGGTTACCCTTTTCTCCACATTTATAAAGAACTCCCACTCCCATCAAACATTTCTGAGGGTTCTTTTTTCCCATAGTTTTCAAATGTGGGAAAATAATTATTTTCCTTATTCCCTTTATATGTTATTTTATATTCCTTTATCTTATTATCTTACTTACCTATGAAGCCATAATACTTGGATAATTCCTTCTTTGTCTTGATAGCATATAAAACTATGTCATTGTATGAAGAAACGTTTTGAGGTGCTAGTTCCATTCAGAGACATGGATTAAGTCCTTAAAATAAGTGTTCAATCTTGCACTATGTGTTTCATATCAAATTCATAGCATACCTTTCTAACCTTTTAAAGGTATCCTCATACTCTGCAATAATTTTTTCCTCCTTTTTTCATAAATAAGGGAACTACCTCTTTATCTCAGTTTTTTTATCAAGAGGGATGATATATAGAAGAATGTATCATTAAAAGTCTTAAATTCCATGAGTTCAATTTACTATTCCTCCCAAGTGTTTTGGATGAGGGTCCACCACTTATCAATGTCACCTTGAAGATAATAGACTACAAGTTTAACCTTTTAATTTTCACTGCATCACAAGGTCGTAAATATCTTCTCTAAGGAATTAATACATTACTCAAACGCAATTGGATTAGTAGTCCCACTAAATTATGGAGTCTACTATCTAATAAAGTGATCCAACATAGGATATTCCCTTTGTGGAATAGGTTACTCCATTCTATAAAGTTTAATTGTCATAATATGTTTAAGATTCCCTATGATATCACTAACTTTCTCAGTTCTAATACCAACTACATTGAGTTTCTCAATAGGGAATCCTATACATTGGCCACAAGTATTGATACCATTATTCCTTACATGGTCCATTTCTAAAAAAATTAATATACAAGATTAACTTATAATATATATATATATAATGGTAAATATGGTCTAGTACAGAACATAAATTTATTCATCATAAATCCTAAAATCATAAAAATTGATTACTTTGGGGGAATATTTACATATAAATCCTTCAAAAGTTAGGTAAATAAAATTTTAATTATACTAATAATATTAATTTAGAGTGTCAAACCTATTGAAAAGTAATTCCCATTGTCTTATAATAGGTTACCTCAAGTTAGGCACAAAATAGCTTGTCAGAGTTATTACTCCTAGATACATATATTCCAGAACCACACCCCCTTATAGTATCTAGACATGGATTTATTGCTAGGAATACACACATAATATATACCTTTCCATAATTATAGGATGTTTTTCTATACTCATACTAAAATTAAATGCTAGTGATATTTTACAAAATCTATGTTTTCAAAACCCAGTCTCCATGGTTGTTGCTAAGCTTCTATTAATACCAACTGTAACGCCCCGACCCCAGAAGCCCAGAGTCAGTGCATTATTTTATTACATTGGTGTGATTAAAAGCAATAAAATATCAGATGAACATTTAGTTTAATAGTATTGGAAATCTAGATTACATACATGATACTAATAATACATCAGGAAAACAATATAAAACATGTTACATAATAAACTGAAATAAACTACATCCTTGAAAGCTTATTCAATGTTCTCTTCTTCAGAACCTGGGTAAAGAAAAATAATTTAAGTGATCTCAAATGATCATTATGGGGAAATAAAATGGAATTAATAATGAATAAATTGATATGGGAAGTTATATAACTGATCACACTTTCAATGTACACAACTTGATAAGAAATAATGAATATCGAAAGGTAAGAAACTAAAACGTATACTATAAATTAATAAACATAGAATGAATCACATCCATAGATATGTTGATGAAAAATATATTTTATAAATAATAAAATAATCTAAATGAGGTAAATTATTTCTTAATGGAAATAATGTCAAAGGTACATCGATGCATATACCTTCAAGACATTTCACAAGATGGTTTAAAACTATAGATAAAAACCCATTTAATTTGGCCAACTAATTTGTCTCATGATAACCTATCGATGTATCAAGGGGATATATACAGTTTGGGCCCCACCCAAAATTAATAATAAAAATAATTCCTCATATAGAATAATTAAATAAATAATAATCCTTATTAAACATTCATTTTTAATAAAGAATACAGTTTTATCAATAATTCTCTATTTATCAAATAACTATCAAAGTGAAAATCGTATGTAAATTGATATAAGGTTTAGGAAATACTAATATTAATTATAAGAGAATATGGATATTAAATTAAACATAAAATTAAAATAATTAAAATAAAGTTATCTTTTTAACATAATTTTAGCATTCACAAAAGGAATTGAGATTATAAAGATAATAATTAAGAACATTCTTTAGGAGAACAACCTTTAAACATTCCAAAGAATCCCATACCACGTTGAATCATTTGAATCATAATATATAAAAATTTTATACATTAAATAAAAACATATAATATCCTGAGAATAAAGGGATTCATTATATAACATAAAAAAGGAAGTATATACACAAAATAAAACTAAATTTTCACATAATATCAAACAAGTCTCAATAGAATGTAAATTGAGATGAAATTACCTCACATTAACCTTCCTTTTTCTTATGTGGTATTCATCCTCATGTATAGTGGCATATAATATGTTACTAAATAATACCATAAACATGATAATATCATTTATCATCTTATTATAATATCTTTTTACCTATTTGTTAACAACCTTTCATTATATTAACCTTTTTGGGTGTTAATTGCGAAGTTTGTTGAGTATGTTTGAAATTGTTATTTTTTTTCTTATTAAATACAACATGGTTAGATAATATAATGAATTTAAATCATGAAGTGAATATCATATATATCCATTATATATTTATGTATAATAAACCAAAATATTTGGATATAATAAATGGAATGCCCCATTCATGGAGACAATAAGTCGTTCGTATGCATGAACTCTACTTCCATTCCTTTTTCATATTTTTAAATAATGAAAAGTAAATTATATGTATATAAACTTATATTATAATTCTAGTACCATATTTATTTAATATATATCATATTTTTTTGTTAAATATATCCTTAATACGCTCCATGTTTAGTGTGAATGATTCACATCACATTGAGGGTGTCGTAGTCCACACTTCCACAAGCGATGTTATCGTACATACACAAAATGGAATGTATAGAGGTATGTGTTATAAAAAATTAAAGAATAATGAATATATTATAAATATAATATATATCATACATTATTAGAGTATCAATCATAATTACCACCACGAGAGGTAGTAAATAAATAATGAACAATCATCATTTCGTGAGGCGGTAGTTCACTATTCACATAAACAATATGTTTTTCACCCATTAGACGGAGGAATGTAAATGTTTACCAAGAACCATTAATAAAAAAACATCACAATATATTATTCATAATTTTTTAATTATATAATAATTATTAAAAAATAATTTAACGGGTGGATGAGTAAATGAAAGAAAAGAGATCGTTCAAAAGTGTTACCATAAAAATCGGTTAACTCTTTTTGTTTACCCCAAAAAGGTTTCCATGGAAGGATTTATTCCCAAATAGATTCCTCAAGGTCATGGGGACAGATTTTGGGAAGATATATGTGAAATTATTCGTCGATCCTATGTTTTTTGAGAGATGTGAGGATGTGGGAGAAGTGGTGGGCTCTTATAGTAGAGGAGGAGCGACACTCTTGTAATATTTTTACAAAGGAATTCCATACTAATTTTTCACATTGAAAGTGGTACCAATAATGGTACCAATTAAATACAATAGATTATAGGGTTGATATATGTGCATACAATAGCTCTTTAAATTGTTTATAGGGTTTTTTGGTCCTTATGTTTAAGGTTTAGTCCCTTGTAAAACTTAATTTATTCTAAATCATTGTAATTTATTTTAATTACTTTCACTAATATTTATATTAAAAAAATTGTTCATATTAGAAATTAGAAATTGTTACTATTCCAAATGTGGAATCCATTTTTCTATATTTCAATCATATAAGTGGTAGAAATTAATTTAAAATTCATCCCACAAGGGGACGACAATGCAGGTTTTTAAAGTAAAAATGTCTGAAGGTTTTGTTTTTTTTATAATCAATTTAAAAGTGAAATTGATTACAATAACATAAATTGTATTAATTTTTAATAAAATTGTCTAATTAAACTTTAAAACCAATTAAAATTATAATTTAACCTTATAAATAAATGAGATGAAAACCTAGTATTGAACTAAAATTCAGTATTTTTAATTTTTCATTAAAAATTGACATATTTCCAAAAAATATAAGGCATTCAACCTAAACAAATTTTAATGTTTATATTTAAAATATGAAATTTATTTTTACATTTAAAATCGATTAAATCAAAAAAATTAATATTTAAAATGGGCTCTCCATTAAAAGGAGGTAAAATCGCCTTTATAAAAATATTGGTTTTTATATGTGAAATTGGGGTTTTCCTTATCTTATTCATATAAATACTAATGGATGAATATAAAAAATATTTTAATGAATATATAACATATATATTGCATAAAATTGTTCTCTATTTTTAATTAATTTTGTTTATTAAGTAAAAACTCATTTGGAAGCATAAATATAATAATATTTCTTTTTATATCCAATTGGTTATTATTATTTTCATATTAATTAGTTACCAATGAATTAATTTTATAGTTATGTAAACCATATATTTTTATAAGTTAGTTTACCCATTTCATATCTACTAATTTAATGGCTAGGATATATTAAATAATATGTTAATAATATATATCATTATTTGGAAAAAATTAGTCTGGAATGAAACACAAGCCATTTGATGAAACTCATTATTATGTGTGATATAAACTAACTCAGAATCATTTTAATTGAAATATATATTATATATTTAATTTATTTTTTAAAGTAAATAAATTGTAAAGCCTCAGGGTTTTATATCCCCTTATGCACTTGGTGATGCGTGTGATACATGCTATCAAATAAAATGTTCTTACTTAAATATTTCAGGGTGTTATATAACATGTAAAAATGTTAGATTTGTCAAAAATTGAATGATGTGAGGCAACATACTATAGGATTTCTACAACCTATTACTATTCCTATGTGGAAATGGGATGAAGTTACTATGGAAATTACCATGACACTATCAAAAACTCATAGAAAGAATGATGCAATATGGGTTATCATTGATCGCCTAACCAAATATTCACATCTAATTTCTATAAGATAAGTCATGCCTATTGAGTACCTTCCAAGGATATATATTAATGAAGTTTAAAGAATTCACTAAAATCCTCTGTAAATTGTTTTTGATCGAGAATCCCATTGTACATCGGTATTTTGGAAACATATTCGAAAGGCTCTTGAGACTAAGATTCATTTGAGCACTTCCTACCATCCCTAAACTGATGGAAAATTAGAAAGAATTATTCAAACAATGGAAAAAATGTTTAGTTCATTCTCAGTTTACTTTCAAGGTATGTGGGATCAACACTTGCCTTTAGTATAGTTTTCCTATAATATTTTCTTCCATTTAAGTATTCAAATGGTGCCATACGAAGCATTATATGAAAAGAGGTTTCATACCCCCAGTTGTTGGGATAAAGTTGGTGAAAGGAAAATCATTGGCCTAGAGATTTTTGAAGAAATGAAGATAAAGATAAATGCTATTATGGATAAAATTAAATAAAAAAAGTAGGCAAATTATTTACGATGATAATCAGAGGAAAGATTTAGAGTTCCAAGTGGGAGGTCATGTTTTATTAAAATTATCTCCATGGAAGGGTTTTATAAGGTTTTGTAAGAAAAGAAAATTGATTCCTAGCTACATTTTAACCTTCAAAATTTTGGAAAGAGTTGGAGTTACCACTTATCAATTGGAAATGTTGTAAAATCTCTCAAAATTACATGATGTATTCCACATATCTTTGCTAAGGATATACAAGCTTAACCTAATGAATTTTATTACCTATGATTAAATTATGCGTTAACCTGACCATTAAAACTTTCAATAATTTATCCAGATTATTGATACCATGAAGAAAGTGTAGAGGAATCAAATGAATCTTCTAGAAAATTTACTTGGGAGAAATTAGAAAATAGAAGAAGTAACATGATAACTAGAAGATTCTATGATGGAGAGCTACCCACATCTTTTTAGAAGGTAATACCCCAAAAATTTCAAGGATGAAAACTTTTTAGGATGGAAGAATGTAGAACACCAAAAATTTACCATATTTTCCTTTTAGAATAAATTTAATTTTGTTGAGAGCTAGTAATGCATGCAACACCGGGTTTAGAAAAACACTATTTAGTCTTATTTCTCACATTCAATTAAATTATACCACTTTTACAGAATTTATAAAGTAAATTTATATGTTATATATCCAATGAAATATTTTTAAAATCATTCAATATATTTTATTGCTAAAATATAAAAACAAACCCAATTTTACATATAAAAACTATATTTTTATAATGGCAGTTTTATCGTCTTTTAATGGTGCGCCTATTTTAGATTTAAAATTTTAAACTTTAATAAATTTTATATTAAAAATTAAACACCATTTTTAAAATCGAAACATTAAAATTTGGTTAGGGTGAATATTTGGAATTATTTCATTTTTTATGAATAATGAAAAATACTAAAGATAAATTCCAAATTTATTTTTCTTATAATTTATATATAATGGTAAATTATATTTTAAATTGGTTTTAGAGTAAAATCATATCAATTATTCATCAATTAATAAAATTTAGTAAATTTATATCTATTTAAATTTGAAATTGTATATAAAAACATTTTAATATTTTGAACCTTTTTACTTTAAAAACCAGCATTATCATCCCATATATAGGATTGATTTTAAATTAATTTTTTCCACTTCAATGATTTGAATTTAGAAAAATTGATTAAATAATTTGAATATGAATAATTTCTAATTTATAATAACATAAAATTGTTTTTTGAAAAAAATATAAATGAATGTAATTAAAATTAATTATAGTGATTGATAGAGAAATTCACTTAATAAGAGACTAAATCTTAAAATTTAAGGCCCAAAAAAACCTATACACTTATCAAAAAGTGATTGGTTATCTATATTTCGACTTCATAGTCCCATGGATCAAATTTTGTCCATTATTGGTTCCAATTGATGTAATAACCTAGGTAATGATAAAACTGGTCCTTTTCATTTATAAATTAGATATTAATTCAAATAGGCACTACGTTTAACATCGTATATGATAAAACTAGTTTAATGGTTAAAAATATTATTTTTCGATAAAGTAGTTTTATCACCTTTTAATGGAACACATGATTTAATCATTTTTCTCACTTTTATTAGTTATATAATACAAAATAAACTTATTATTTAGAAGCAGGATATCAAAATTTTCTTTGGTTAAATGTTTGGTATTTTTCTGATATGATTCATTTTTTTGATGAATAATGAAAAAATAATGCATTTAAATTGAAAACTAAAGTTTTATAAAATTTAATTATAGTGTTATATAATATTTTGTAATATTTTAGAGTATAATTAGATTATTTTTTTATAATTTGATCCAATTTAGGTTATTGGAATCAATTTTACATTGAAATTGGATCTAAGAACTATGTGAACTTTAGAGCGTTTTACTTTAAAAACATGATTTCTTATTCCATCAAAGAAATTATTTTTTAATTAAATAATAAAAATTATGTCATTTGAATTTGGAAAAATGGATTACATATTTTTAATTAGAAGGTAAAAATTATTTAAATAGGTCCCTTTTATTTTCGGACTTTATGAATGGTAACTTTAGTAATAGTTTTTATTTCCACTCTTAATGGTAAATCGAGTAATTAAAGGTAAAAATTAAATAATAAAATATAACATTACCCTAACACTTATTCTAATTTAATTTTATGAGTTTTTTCTGACTAGTATCATCTTTGGTTCTATTTTAGGACAACTTGAATCCACTTGGATGGTTTTAATGCTTTTTTAATATTATATTAAATGAAAAGTCATTTTTGTTACACTTGTTCTTAAAAGTAATGTATTTTTAATATTGGGTTATACAAGGGATATATTAAACTATAAATAGTATTTATAAATATAAAATCAATTCCAAAATTATGGTAATTTATGTATAATTTTTTGGAAATAAATTACTAAATTAAAAGTGACATAATGATGATATGGTAATTTCTTAATTAATAAAATAATAAAATAAATGATATTAAAAATTTGAAAATATAGATAATTATACATAATTGATTCCATAAAAAATGGATTTATTTAACATATTAGTGATCTGTTCAAAGAATTGTTTTTATAATATTTCATGAAGTTATGATATTTTTAAAAAGTTAAGAATTGAATAGTGTCGAAATTGACACTTGTGGTATTTTAAAATACAGAATATTTTATTAAATGATTTAAAATTGATAAAAATACACTATTAAGAAAAATACTTGGGATAAGTCCAAAAATATCCTAAATATATCTTTTATTGGTCGTTTGGAATGTTATGGTAAGTACATTGACCCTCAAAGTGTAAATGACCCAATAAATCGGTAAGAGTAAAACGGTCTAGAACAAAAAGGTAAGGATTAAAAACATATTAAAAACATGTCTAATTTTATTTGGATGATTATATTTCAACCCATACACTTCCTAGATTATAAATAAATCACTTTATATCCTTTTTAAATAGAAAAATAATTTATATTAATTTAATATTTTGAAGAATGCCAATAGTGCCCCTTCCCTCTCTTATAAAAAGGTACTACTTCCTATCATTTCTTCACACTTAAAAAAGAATTTTGGTTCATCCAAGATCTAATGAAATATATTATTAGAAGTCGTCCCTAAATTCTTTTTTAATTAGTTTAGGAAGAAAAACCTTCTTAGAGGTTTTGAGGTGTTAATCAAAGGTGACCGTCCAAAGGAAAAGTATCAATATTTAACCAAGTATTTTTGTTTTATTTCTTTTTAGACCTCCTTAAAATAATATTCAACCACGATGATATAATAACTTGCATATCATAAATATAATAATATGTAATTATGTTAATATCATCACCAGAATCGATATCCTCTTACATCAAATAGGAAAAGAATTAATAATTTGTTCGTACGGGTGAACTAACACCTCCACGAATCGATATTATTTGTTTTCCATTAATATCCCTCAATAATGGTTATAATGATTGAATTAAAGTTTATATATTACATTAATGAAATATTTATCATCATTATAGAATAATATATCAATTTGTTTTACTTTCCATGCATATAAAAATGATAACATCATTCATGCGTACGTGTGAACCGTCACCTCCACGAATAGATGTAATAAATTTCTAGTCCCCATATATCATGGATGTATATAAGTATATTTAATTGAAAAACATTATATTAATCATATTATTTTAATTCTGTAATGACAAAATAATACTTACATTTATTCCATAATTGTCAATGAAAAACGAGAACATTACTCATTTGTACATAAGGCCCATCAACTCTATGATTATAACGTTGTTCATTTTTCATAACCGTACATAAATGGTCTGATATAAAAGAAAAATTTATTGATAAAAGTGATTATTATGTCTTGAATATTATTTTTGGAGATGATGGACTAATGACCACTTTTGGCTACAGACACCATACCAAGTCAATTTGGAATCATGTACTGAATATCATCAAAAAATCCAACATGTCACAAACCAAATCCAGTCACCATACAAAATGGAACCCATCCCAGTCCGTGGAAAGGCCCAAAGGGAATTCCCTATCCATGTAACACCCCAAGATTCCATGGTACACTTCTTATTATAATTGAATAGCTTATGCTACACGCAATACCAAGTTCAAGCACATCCTCACCTATCAAACTAGCCGTTTAAAAAGCGGTTATGAATCGTATTGACCACATTTTGAATTTTATATATTACAAATAATTTTAACCATCATATTATGTTTTTATTAGACATAATATAAGGACAAATTAAATTTTTTAGATAAAAGAACTATTTTTTAAAAAATACAGTTTTCCCGCCTTTTAATAGAGAGCCTTTTAAAATATAATATTTGACATTTTTATATATTCAATATAATGAAATAAAATTATTCTTTATAATCCGGACATAAAAATTTAGTCTGGATATTGTTTTGGTGTTTTTATGATAACTTTCATATTTTAATGAATAGTGAAAAATACTGCATTTTAATTCAAAACTGCCTTTTCATTTAAATTATTTATATAGTTATAATATCTTTTTAATTGAGTTTAATGTGTAATTGAATTATTTTTTATCATTTAACACAATTTTGTTCATTTTAAGTAATTTAACTTTGAAATTGGACATAAACACATGTCAATCTTTTGTTAGTTTTTACTTCTTAAAAACCCGCTTTCTAGTTTCGACAACGAGAATTAATTCTATATTAAAATATTCCAATTTTGTGTTATGAATTTGGAAAAATGGATTCAATATTTGTAATAACAAGGTCCAAATTTTGTAAATAGTTACCTTTTATTTTTGGACATTATGAATAGTAACTTCAGTAAATATTTTTATTTACCATGGTTAAAGGGTAAATGAGGTAAATAACGGTAAAAAATAATATTTTAATAATATAAAAAACCCTAACACATGTCCTAATCTTATTGGATGAGATATTTCTGACCATGGGCATCCATGGGTCGATTTTGCGACCTCATCGAGCTACTTGGGTGTGATAATGACCTTTTATAAAGTTTTAATTAAAGAAAAGGAAAATATAACATAAATATGTATCTCTTACTAAAATAATTTGAATTTGGTTTATTTAAATGATATATTAAACTATAATTTGTAATTTTAAATCTAAAAATATTTCATGCATCATGGTATTTTATTGGTAATTTTTAGACATTAATTAATTAAATTTTTTACAACACAATGCAGTGTTCGCCTTATTAATGAAGGAATAAAATAAATGATATTATAAATATTAAAATAAATGTAATTTAAATGTTTTTTGTAAAACCCCAAGCTTCCACAGTACGCTTCCCATTGAATAATACAGTAGCGTGTGTTGTACGCAACTTCGAGTTCTAACATACACCACAACCAATCAAACTAGCCGTTATGAATAGTAATACCCACTTTTTGAAATTTTATAAATTTTACCTTTCAAAATGGACTTCATTTTTAGATTTGGAATATCGAAATTAGCTTAGGGTGAAGTTTTGGTATTTTTCTGAATACATTCAATTTTTGATGAATAGTGAAACAACACTGAGTTATAGTTTAAAACCGAATTTTTATTTAAATAATTATTTATTTTATTTAAATTTAATTAAGGTCAAAATAGATACATAATACATATATAATTTCAATGTAATTCATTGGAGTTAGTTTAGAATAATTTTAGATATATAATTTTTTTTGAACTTTTCACCGTCTTTTACCCACCTCCTTGGAGAATTTGGAAATTAAAATAAAACTTAATTTTACCGCTTCTGTGAGTGGAATTTCAAAAATATGAGAGACATGGTTTATATCAAGGAGTAAAATGTGGTTCAATAAGATAAAAATAATTTTTGGTGAATAGTAACCTTTTACTTTTATTTACCACGGTTAAAAGTAAATAGGGTAATTAAGGGTAAAAATGATATTAATATTACCCTAACACATGTACTAATTCTATTGGAAAAGTTTATATAGACCAAAAAAAACCTTAGGAATAAAATATTATCCTTTTGGTCCACTTGGATTAGATTAGGACATTTATTATTATTTAATTCAAAGAAGAGTTAAAAGAGTTAAAATCAAAGTTTAATAACTAAAACATTTTTAATATAGAGTTATACATAAGATAAATTCGATTATAAATATTAATTAGAAATATAAAACGATTTATTACATAATTGTATTTTATTTATAATTTTTAGACCTTAAATAATTTAATTTTTTTATGACACAATGGTGATGCAGTAATTACCTAATTAATGAAATATTAAACTAATTGATATTATAAATATTACAATAAATGTAATTTGAGACTTTTTATGAATTACACTAATTTTCTAGGTTAATATGAAATATTAGGAATGGTTATATAAGTTTTTTTCGAATTAATAATGTCGTTATGAAATTATCAAAAACAAAATAGCCAATAGTGTCAAAATTGACATAAAAGAGTTTTTAAAACAAATATTATATTAATAATTGATATTCTATTCCTAAAAATATAATGTTTGGCCAAAGGACTTATATAATGATAGTTGTATCATTAATGGACCACTTGGGGGTCTCTTGGAGGTATATAGTAATTTATTAACTATATAATATAAAAATACAAAGAGACATGGTAAATGTCAAACTATTTAACTAAGAGTAAAATATAAATGATAAGGTTAATATAGTGAACCAAAACTGTCTAAAATCTATTGGTTGAAAGGATTTAAACCCATCCCCACCTTAACATTTAAATAATCCACTTTGGATCCATTAGAAACCGAATATGAATTTATTATAAAATAATATTTCTAGCTTTTCCAAAGGTGCCCCTCACCCCTCTTATAAAAAGGAACCCCCCTCACTCTAACATACACCTTCAAAGCCTTTTGTCTCAGCCAAACCCTGCCTAAATATTCTCTAAACTTCTCTCAATTAAACATAGAGGCCTTAGTTTGATCAGAAATCCAACTTAAGAAGCTCTTTTGATCGAATCAAAAGGAGGAACCTGAAGACGAGGTAATGTTTTCACCACCCTCTTTCAAGTTCCTTTCTTCATCAACTTCTTCTTTATTTATTAGTTCCATTCTAAAATAATAATTCTAGTATCTTTTATATACTGTGATGCTATTATAAATATGGTACAACCATATTCAGTATTCTATCCATCATTTTAATGACATGTCACCATACGTGCGTACGTACGGCCTACCGTCTCCACATCCTGGTGTAATTGTTATTCAATGCATTATTATTCAGATGGGTATAATAATGATGTGTGATTCATGTAAATAATAAATATAACATGAGAATGATTATTTAGATATGATATACCATCCAATTATATATTATTTTAATATCAAAAGAATGATATTGTCTCTCGTGCGTATGTACGGATTACTGTCTCCACGAACGCGGTGAGATTCATTCCCCATCATATCCATTCAAGAATAAATTTCATTTTATGATTAAAAATAATTTTTATAGACATGATATCATTCTGGATATGAATAATATACATCCCATACATAAAAAATATGGCCCACATAACAAAGAATATAAAGGAAAACAAATCCATTAACACCCGAAACGATGATAATACTAAGATATTATTAACAAATCAATGTTAAAAGATCATATATGAAATCATATTAATGTATATGATTATTGTATAATTTAATAACAATTATTTCACCATTATAAAATAGGTTAACCAACCCTCAACCAAATAAAAGTACAAGGTAAGGGTTTCTTTCATAATCTCTTCATTATCCGAGGTTGTTAATACGTAATTATCTACTCAGAACTCTTTATCATCGACATCCATGTTTCTTAAAAATGTATTTCAAATCATTATTATTGTTTTACAGACTATGCATTAAAGTCATTTATACCCTTGTTGACTTTTTATATGTTTTTTTATAAAGGAATCTATTTTTCGTTTTCCAAACAAGGTCCTTTTTAACCTTTTAGACAAAATTAAGGTAAGAATGTCTTTTTTAACTTATACGGCGTGTGCGGCTATTTTCCGCTGTTATAAAATCGTTGAAGCTTCCCTTAAAAATATTATAAGAATATTTCCAAATTAAATGTTTTCTTTTATTATTATGTGACTTTTAAATGATTTAAAAAAAAGAGATATTTATCTCAAATAGTTTTGATTTCATCTATGTCAACATCCTTTGATGGATTTTAAGCTTATTTGAAGTTTATTTATTATGCTACAAAACTTCCATATTGTATTGAAGGTTTTGTGATATGTTTGACTGTGGATGTGTTATTTTTATACCATTCATGGTTTATGGAGAAATTATTGACATTTCTTATGCTAGATTTAATACGAATGTTTATGTTATGTTTAAACCTGTTCATATGAGGAATGAATTGGACTTAATAAGTGACGGGTGTAGCCCGCTATAGCTCCTCGATGCATCGGTAGGTCTCATGAGACAAACTAGTGTCTTGGCACAAGACCTTGACAAAATATTATTTATAGTCTTCGCATAAGGCCTTGACTATGTGGTTATGATAGTCTGGCATTATGCATTCCATCATTATGAAAGTGGTTATTGATATTGCATGTGATTATTCGACTAGTAGAATATCCATTTGAATAGGTAAATGGAATTATTTCATTTTATATTTTCCATATTATGCTAAAGTTCAAGTTTAAAATGATTTTTTTGTTATACATTACCTTAAATTTTTATGTTTATTTATGAAAGTATCTCCTATATTGTTATCCTTACTGGGCATTTGAGCTCACCACTTTCTATGTTTTATTTTTTCCCAGGATGTGAAGAAGTATTTTATGAATGACCTTCAGGGATATTATAAGGGGATATGAGTGTGGATATAAGATGTTGTTTTAGTTTTTACTTTATGATGAAAATGTAAACTTTATGAATGTATCTAGTGATTCCAAGGCTACTAAACTAATCAGTATTTTGAGACTTGACCTTTTGTGATCATGCCAAAGTTTTGTAATATTGCACTAACTCTGGGTAACTGGGGTCGGGGCGTTACAGTTGGTATCATAGGAAGTTTAGTACAAACCTTGGGAGCTAGATTTAGATAAAATCTGATTAGAGCACATAGACCTAAGATGGACTTTGAGGATTATTATAGAAGATCTTCCTAGAATTTTGGTATTGTAGAGATTTTGTGAGTTTTTCGAGCAATAAATCCCTGTCTAGATACGAGCAGGTTGAGGCGGATCAAGCACAGATGTACCTAGGGGTAAAACCCGAACACACCGCTTTGAGATGGACTTGAACGGGAACTGGTGCACGACAACGGGCCTTGCTGCACTCTTGGTTACGACACTCCCGGGGGATATGCTTAGGATAATTCTCATTTTCTTTACAAACCATTATGAAGGGTTTATGAGTATATACTTCCTCAATGAAAACATTTTTATGGTTATGGATTATATCCATAAACTATTCAATTTATGTTATGTGTTTTACAAGTTTGGATTTATGTATTGTGATTCATAAACTAATCTAGTGTATGAAATTGTTTATAAATGGAACCTAGTGAAAGAAATGGAAACCATATCAATGCACGCACTCCATGTAGGGATTTCCCTCCTGCTTAAGATAATTATCGTGGAGCTGGTGATGCAACTGGTGCTGATCATCTAATCACCATACTGGGACAACTCACTCAGGTTATGAATAATAACCTTACCCGTATGGAGCACCCTGATCCGCAGCGTGGGGGATCAATGTTAGACCACTTCATAAGGAAAAAATCACCAACATTAAATGGGAGTACAAATCCCTTAGTAGCTGAGCAATGGATAAATTCCTTAGAGGAAATATTCCATGCCTTGGGAAGTAGTGAAAGGGAAAAAGTTATCATGGAAATTTACCGCCTCACTGGAGATGTTGATCAATGGTGGTCATTGATTCAAAACACAAAATAAGATGATGAAGTATCAAATATAGAATGGAGGGAGTTCAAAGAGATTTTCTTAGAAAAATACTTTCCTCGTGACCATCGAGTAGATATGGAAGGACAATTTCTGAGTCTGAGGCAAAAGGAGGATAAGAATGTCGCAAAGTATGAGGCTAACTTTACAAGGTTAGCAAGGTATGCTGGAGATTATATACGTAACCCAAGAAGTAATATTGATCATTTCTTTTATGGGTTAAAACCATTTCTGCGTCGAGAATTAGTGTCACAATCCTTCTCATCGTACGATGATATTGTCACATGTGCTATCAAGATAGAAAAATAATTCTCTTAGTCTTACGACTTTAAATCAAATCAAGAGAATAAGAGATCTGCTGATCACTCTAGAAATGGAAATAAAGGGAATAAGGGAAAAGTTTATTATCCATCCTATAGTAAATGTGGGAAGAAACACCCCGGTACTTGCTTGAAAGGAATGAGAGTCTGTTACACGTGTGGTGAAAAATACCACCAATCTCGTGATTGAAAGGGGAAGAAAGAAGCTACCGATGTTCAATGCTACAACTGCAGGGAGATGGGACATTATGCAAATGAATTTCCTAAGCGTCATGGGAACTTACCTCAGAAAAGGCCAATGGATCAAGGCCATGCTTATGCTATCACTACTGCTGAGGTAGAATCTCCAAAAGACGTGGTAGCAGGTAATTTAATGGTTTCCTCAAGTTTAGAAAAAGCATTATTTGATTCTGGATCATCGCATTGTTTCATATCTTCCCAATTTTCTAAGAAAATTAGATATTTTCAATTTGATTTAAAAAGGTAGTTTTCAGATAAAGCTCCTAAGGGAAGTGTCATTGCTACAAATTTCTGTGGATCTGTCCCTATTAGGGCATATAAATGTTCTTTATCTTCTGATCTCATTGTCATACCCATGATTGAATTTTATATAATCCTTGGTATGGATTTTTTTCAGACTATGATGTGAAGATTTATTGTAAGAAGAAGGAGGTTACGATTTTTTATGACGATGATAAGGAACACCTTATCTTTAGAGAAGAATTGTCACCACCTGATTCTTAGATAGATCCACCCCCAGTAGCTCAACTAAATTCAATTATTGGGGAGGAAGATAATGAAATAACTGTGGGTAAGGAAAGAATGTTCAAATAGAGTATGTACCTATTGTGAGAGAATATGTTGACGTGTTTCTAGAATATTTACCTGGATATCCTCCATAAAGATAAATTGAGTTTTCCATTGATTTAATTCCTAGATCAAGGCCTATATCGAAGACCCCTTTTAGAATGGCCACTGTGTAATTAGTGTAACTAAAGAAACAACTAGAGGAATTTATTAATAAGGGATTTATTCACCCTAGTGTTTCTCCATGGGGAGCCCCTGTCCTTTTTGTTAAGAAGAAAGATGGATCTATGAGGTTATATATCGACTACAGGGAGATCAATACAATAACAATAAAGAACAAGTATCCCCTAACTCACATTGATGATTTATTTGACCAACTTCATGGAGCTCAATACTTTTCTAAGATTGACCTTTGATATGGATACCATCAGTTGTGTGTGAAGAAGGAAGACATTTCTAAAACAGCATTTCGAACCATGTACGGGCATTATGAGTTTACAGTAATGCCTTTTGGGCTGAATAATGCACCCTCTATTTTCATGGATCTAATGAACAGAGTTTTCAAGGAATATCTCGATGATTTTGTAGTGGTATTTATTGATAATATCTTGGTATATTCCAAAAGATACGAATACAATGAAAATCACTTGCGCATTATCCTAAAGACTCTTAGAAGACATGAATTATATGGGAAGTTTAGAAAGTTTGAATTCGGGCTTCAAGAGATCTCTTTTCTTGTCCATACTGCCTCTAAGGATGGAATATATATTGATCCTTCTAAGACCAAGTAAATCCAAGAATGTCCAGCCCCGACAAGTATAACTGAGGTACACAGTTTTATTGGTTTAGAAAGGTTATTATCGGCGTTTCGTCCCGAATTTTGCCCGATTGGCTAACCCATTAAAGAATCTCACACGTAAAGAGGTTAAATTTGTTTGAAAAAAAGAGTGTGAAGGATGTTTTAAATAACTGAAAGGAAGATTATTCAATGCTTCTATATTGACTCTACCATCGGGGAATGATGGGTTTGTTATTTATAGTGATGCATCGAAGAAAGGACATGGTTGTGTCCTTATATAGAATGATAGAGTTATTGCCTATGCATCACGACATTTGAAAATTCAGGAGAAAAAATATCATACTAATGATCTTGAGTTAGCTGCTATAATATTTTCTTCAAAGATATGGAGACATTATCTCTATGGTGAAAATGTGAGATTTATACTGATCACAAGAGTTTGAAGTATATTTTCTCCCAAAAAGAACTCAACATGAGGAAAAGGAGATGGCTTGAACTACTCAAGGATCACGATTTCACGATACACTACCACCATGGGAAGGAAAATAAGGTGGCATATGCTTTGAGTAGAAAAGATCATGGAGTTTTTCACAAGATGAGAATTGAGAGGGATCCTATTTTCATGGATCTAGTAAAGTTGGATATGGGAATAACCATGGAAGGTGAAACAAAAATTATTTTTCAAATGGTTGCCAAACCATCTTTACTAGAAAAGATAAAGAGTTCTCAGACCGATGATGAAGAGTTTATTAAGAAGATTAAAGCTATGAATGATGGGAGATTGAGTGACTTTGTGTATGAATATGGAATTTTAAAATTTGGTAGGAGACTTTGTGTTCCCGATATACCTAATCTAAAAAGGGAATTGTTGGACAATGCTCATAGTTCCAATTTCTCTATACACCCTGGGAGAACCAAGATGTATAGGGATTTTGAGGAATATTTTTGGTGGGACAACATGAAGAGGTAGATTTCTGATTTTGTGTCAAGATGTATGGTTTGTCAACAAGTGAAAGTTGGAAGGCAACAGCCTGGAGGAGTCATATAACCTCTTCCCATACCTGAGTGGAAATGGGATAATATCACGATGGACTTCGTCACGGGACTACCAAAGACTCCTAGAAGGAACAATGAAATATGGGTCATTGTTGATCGTCTTACCAAGTCAACACATTTTCTTTCTTTAAGGGAAGATTTAACACTTGAACGTCTAGCAAAGATATATATTAATGAAGTTGTGAGACTTCATGGAGTACACATATTGATTGTTTCTGATCGTGATCCCCATTTTACTTCAAGATTCTCGAAGAGTCTTCAGAAGGCCTTGGATACTGAACTTCATTTGAGCACTTCCTACCACCCTCAAACAGATGGACAATCAGAATGGACTATTCAAACCTTAGAAGACATGTTGAGATCTTTCTCACTTGACTTTCAGGTTATGTGGGATCAATATTTACCTCTGGTGGAATTTTCGTATAACAATATCTTCCATTCGAGTATTTAGATGGAACCATATTAAGCGTTATATGTAAATAGATGTCGCACACCAACCTATTGGGATGATGCTGGTTAAAGAAAACTCGTAGGCCCAGAACTAGTGGAGGAAATGATGGAAAAGGTCAAGGTAATCCAAAACCACATCAATGTAGCTCAAAGTAGGTAGGATAGCTATGACGACAACCGAAGGAAGGATTTGGAATTTTAGGTGGGAGATCATGTTTTCGTGAAGGTATCTCTATAGAAGGGAGTTATACGTTTCGGTAAGAAAGTTAAACTGAGTCCCAATTACATCAGACCATTCGAAATTCAAGAACGAATTGGGGTTGCAGCTTACCGTTTGGCAATGTCACTGAGTCTCTCCAAAGATCACGATCTATTCGACGTATCATTGTTGAGAAAATACATGTCTAGACCAATGCATGTACTCACTTACAAGGAATTAGAACTGGAAGCCGATCTGTCTTATTGCGAAGAGCCCGTGAGTATTTTTGATACAAGAGAACAAGTACTGAGAAACCGGACGACTCGTCTGGTAAAATTTCTATGGAGAAACCATAAGATAGAAGAGGTAACGTGGGAACCTGAGGAACTCATAATGAAGAACCACCTGAGTCTTTTCATGCAGTAGTATTCTAGAAATTTCAAGGATGAAGTTTTTTGAAGGATGGGAGAATGAAACACCCCAAGGTTCCACAGTACGCTTCCCTTTAAATAATACAGTAGCGTGTGTTGTACGCAACTTTGAGTTTTAACACACACCACAACCAATCAAACTAGCTGTTATGAATAGTAATACCCAATTTTTTGAAATTTTATAAATTTTATCTTTCAAAATGGACTTCAATTTTGGATTCGGAATATCGAAATTAGCTTAGGGTGATTTTTTGATATTTTTCTAAAAACATTCAAATTTTAATGAATTGTGAAAAAACACTGAGTTATAGTTTAAAACCGAATTTTTATTTAAATAATTATTAATTTTATTTAAATTTAATTAAGTTAAAAATAGATATATAATACTTATATAAGTTCAATGTAATTAATTTTAGTTAGTTTAGAATAATTTAAGATATATAAAAAGTTTATTGAACTTTTCACCATCTTTTACCCACCTCCTAGAAGAATATGGAAATTTGCATAAAACATAATTTTACCGCTTCTGTGAGTGGAATTTCAAAAATCCGAGAGACATGTTTAATATCAAGGAGTAAAATTTGGTTCAATAAGATAAATATTTTTTGGTGAATAGTAACCTTTTACTTTTATTTACCACGGTTAAAAGTAAATAGGGTAATTAAGGGTAACAATGATGTTAATATTACTCTAACACATGTCCTAATTATATTGGACAAGTTTATCTCGACCAAAAACAACCTTAATAATAAAATAGTATCATTTTGGTCCACTTGGATTAGATTAGGACATTTATTATTATTTAATTCAAAGAAGAGTTAAAAGAGTTAAAATCAAAGTTCAATAACTAAAATATTTTAATATAGGGTTATACATAAGATAAATTCAATTTTAAATATTATTTAGAAAGATAAAACAATTTCATACATAATGGTATTTTATTTATAATTTTTAGACATTTAATAAGTTAATTTATTTATGACACAATGGTGATGCAATAATTACCTAATTAATGAAATATTAAAATAATTGATATTATAAATATCAAAATAAATGTAATTTGAGACTTTTTATAAATTACACTAATTTCCTAGGTTAATAGGACATATTAAGACTGGTTATACAAATTACGTTCAAAGTAATAACGTCGTTATGAAATTATCAAAAACAAAATACCCAATAGTGTCAAAATTGACATAAAAGAGTTTTTAAAAAACATATTATATTATTAATTGATATTATATTCCTAAAAATCTAAGGTTCTACCAAAGGACTTATATAATGATAGGTGTATAATTAATGGACCACTTGGGGGTCTCTTGGAGGTATATAGTAAGTTTATTAACTATATAATTGAAAAATACAAAGAGACATGGTAAATGTCAAACTATTTAACTAAAAGTAAAATATAAATGATAAAGTTAATATAGTGACCCCAAACTGTCTAAAATCTATTGGTTGAAAGGATTTAGACCCATCCCCACCTTAACCTTTAAATAATACACTTTTTAGCCATTAGAAACCAAATATGAATTTATTATAAAATAATATTTCTAGCTTTTCCAAAGGTGCCCCTCGCCCCTCTTATAAAAGGGAACTCCCCCTTCTCTCTAATTTACACCTTCAAAGCATATTGTCTCGGCCAACCCCTACCCAAATATTCTCTCAAATTCCCTTACTTCAACCTAGAGGCCTTATTTTGATCATAAATCCAACCTATGGATCCCTTTTGATCAAATTAAAGGGAGGAACTCGAAGAAGAGGTAATGTTTTCACCACCCTCTTTCAAGTCCTTTCTTCTTCAACTTCTTCTTTCTTTGTTATTTACATTCTAAAATAATAAATCTAGTATATTTTATATAGTGTGATGTTATTATAAATATGGTACAACCATATTCATTATTCTATCCATCCATTGAATGACATGTCACCATACATGCGTACGTATGGCCTACCGTCTCCATGTTGTGGTGTAATTGTTATTCAATGCATTATTATTCAGATGGGTATAATAATGATGTGTGATTCATGTAAATAATAAATATAACATGATAATTATTCTGTATATATGATATACCATGCAATTATATATTATTTTAAAATCAAATTAATGATATTGCCGCTCGTTCGTAAGTATGGATTACCGTCTCCACAAACGCGATGAGATTCATTCCCCATCGTATCCATTCAAGACTAAATTTCATTTGATGATTAAAAATAATTTCTAGGGACATGATATCATTCTGGATATGAATAATATAAATCCAATCCATAAAAAAAATGTCTCACATAACAAATAATATAAAGGAAAACGAATCCATTAACACCCAAAATGATGATAATACTAAGATATTATTAACAAATAAATGTTAAAAGATCATATATGATATCATATTAATGTATATGATTACTGTATAATTTAATAACAATTATTTCACCATTATACATGAGGTTAACCTACCCTCAACCAATGAAAAGTACAAGGTAAGGATTTCTTTCACAATCTCTTCATTATCCGAGGTTGTTAATACGTAATTATCTACTGGGACCTCTTTATCATCCATATCCATGTTTCTTAAAAATGTATTTCAAATCATTATTATTAATTTATAGACTATTGGTTAAAGTTATTTATACCCTTTTTGACTTTTGATAAGTTTTTTATAAAGGAATCTATTTGTCATTTTCCAAACAAGGTCCTTTTTAACCTTTTCGACAAAATTAAGGTAAGAATGTCTTTTTTAACTTATACGGCGGGTGCTGCTATTTTCCGCCGTTATAAAATCATTGAAGCTTACCGTACAATATTATAATAATATTTTCAAAGTAAATGTTTTATTTTATTATTATGTTACATTTAAATGATTTAAAAAAAGAGATATTTCTCTCAAATAGTTTTGATTTCATATATGTCAACATCTTTTGATGGATTTTAAGCTTATTTGAAGTTTATTTATTATGATACAAAACTTTAATATTGTATTGAAGGTTTTGTGATATGTTTGACTATGGATGTTTTATTTTTATACCATTCATGGTTTATGGAGAAATTATTGACATTTCTTATACTAGTTTTAATACAAATGGTTATGTTATATTTAAACCTGTCCATATGAGGAATGCATTAGACTTAATAAGTGACGGGTGGAGCCCGCTATAGCTCCTCAATGCATCGGTAGGTCTAATGAGACAAACTAGTGTCTTGGAACAAGGCCATGATAAAATATTATTTTTTGTGTTGGCATAAGGCCTTGACTATGTGGTTATGATAGTCTGGCATTATGCATTCCATCATTATGAAAGTGGTTATTGATATTGGATTTGATTATTTGACTAGTAGAATATCCATGTGAATAAGTAAATGGAATTATTTCATTTTATCTTTTCCATATTATGCTGAAGTTCACATTTAAAAGGCTTTTGTTTTAGTTATACATTTCCTTAAATGTTTATGTTTATTTATGAAATTTTTCGCTATATTGTTATCCTTACTGGGCATTTGAGATCACCACTTTCTATGTTTGATTTTTTCCCAGGATGTGAAGAAGTATTTTATGAATGACCTGTAGAGATAGTATAAGGGGATATGAGTTTGGAGACAATATTTTGTTGCAGTTTTCACTTTATGATGTAAATGTAAACTTTATGAATGTATCTAGTGATTCCATGGCTACTAAACTAATCGGTCTTTCGAGACTTGATCTTTTGTGATCATGCCAATGTTATATAATAAGGCACCGACTCTGGGTAACTGGGGTCGGGGCATTACATTTTTTCCATAGAAACCTTTTATGAATGATTATGACATATTATCTTGGATTTAATTCCTTTTTCTAGAAGGAATCAAGTTGTTACAACTTTAAAAAAATCAGTTACCCAATAGTGTAAAAATTGACATAATTGAGTTTTTAAAACAAATACTATTTTATTAAATGATATAATTGTCCTAAAAATATATGATTTGGTAAAATGACTTATATAATGTTAAATTTTTTATTAATTATACACTTTTGGTTCTCTTGGCATTTTATAGGAACTATAGTCACCATATAGTATGAAAATACATGAAGATATGGTAAGAGTAATTGTTTTTAACTAAGGGTTAAATCCAAAAGATAAGGTTATATTAATGACCTAAACTTGTATAAAACTTATTGGTGAGATAATTTCTACCCATATTCATCTAAACCTATAAATATTTCACTTTTTATCTTTTAGAAAACGAAAATAAATTTGTAATAAATTAATATTTCAAGCTTTTCCTAAAGTACCCCTCACCTCTCTTATTAAAGGGTGCTTCTCCTTCTCTTTTATTCACACCTCCAAATCCATTTGGCTCAAACAAACCCTACCCAAATCTCCTCCAAGATTCCCTAAATTAATTATAGAGGCCACCCATTAGGTATAAAACCAACTTAAGGATTCCTTTTTGTGAAAATAAAAAGGAGACACCCAAAGAAGTAGTAATCATTTTATCTCTTCTTTCAATGTTTTTTTTCTTCTACTTTCTCTTCCTAAGTTGTTACCATACTAAAAAAATAACTATAGAATATAATATATGTTGATATTTTGTTATTATTATGGGACAACCATATTCCTCCTTTTACCTATCCTGTGAAAAACAATACCACCATTCATGCGTATGTACGACTTACGATCTCCACACTGAGGTGTAAACTATTTTTCATCTATTATTTATTTTTATGGGTATAATGATGAATATAAACAAATTAAATAATAAATATAACATGGTATTATTTTTTTACAATTCATATTCCATACAAATCTATACTATTAAACCATTAAAGAAATTATACCATCACTTGTGTGTACGTACGACTTATCATCTCTACGACGTGATTAGACTCATCTTCAACATTCACCATCCAAGAATGATTATAAAAAATATATATATTATAAATAATTATGAAATAAATGGAATAATAAGGACACTGGAATAATATTTAAAAATATATATATATATATATGTATTTACATATATTTCATTCACTTACTTCTATTCAATACGATAAGAAAATGGAAACAACATTCATGAATACATACGGTCTACTGTCTCCATGAACAGTGTATTCCATTTCATATATCTATCTTTTGTATATATTTATATTATGAATATTTATGATATATAAATCAAATTATACACTCTAGAAGTAAGTAAATCATGATCTAGGAAATATGATCAAGAATAACAAGTCAAAACACATACGATAAACAAAGCTATTATTACCCAAAATGTTGCATTAACTTGAAATTGTTAATAAGAGGTTAATATAATGTTATAAAATAATTATATATGATATCATAAATATTATTATTATTCTTATATAAGTTAATAATAGGATTAAAATCATTATTAAGGATTTTAATACACGTATGGATAGTATTAGACCTAAGGTAAGGGTTACTTCCTCAATCTCATTATTATTCGAGAATGTTTATGTGTAAGTATTTACTGAGACATATTTATCATTTGTGTCCATGTTTTATAAAAATGTTTTCAAAAGGAATATTTTATGTTTTTACTGGACAAAATATTTAACTAGATCATCATTTTAAAAGTTCTAAATATTTATTTATCAAAATATATTTAATTAATTTCCTTGTTTTCAAAATGATTCTAAGGATTTATTTATATGGACATGATTTTTTTTAAATTGTAATTCCTTTAAAAAGTTACAAATTGGTATGAGACACTTTGATTCAAATATGGGTGGAGACATAATTTTGAGTTACTATAGTAGTACTGTAGCAGGTACTATAGTAGGTACAATTCGGTACTGTAGTAGCCAGAACTATTCATCCATATGGGCCTTCAGGCCACCTGTTTGGTCCTCTGGTCCTGTAAGGCTTTCAGGCCACCCAAGTCCTTTGGGCCAGTTGTCTCTCAAGGCCTTCAGGCCACCTCAAAAACTTCAGGATACCCCAAGGCCTTTGGGCCACATGGAATATACAGATATGTCAGGCATATTACAAGGGACAAGGCTCCAGATGAGGATTTATAGCATGAAAATTCACAAGAGAAGATCTAACCAGAATTGGAAGAATGAGAGGGTATGGAATTTTGATCAGTACTAGGCCTATGTAGCTCTACACATGAAAGCTATCTAACCAGCCTTGCGAAGGTGATGTTTGTATTTTATGACATTTTTTTGGGATGAGCAGTTCCAAGTTGTCTTGTCTGGGTGATTCCCTTAAGACATACGAGTCATGTAATTGTCTCATAATAATTTGGTCCTTGTAAGGGTTCCACCTCACCCCTTGAAAATTGGATTATCAAAAACAATAAAAAAAAATAAGGGCTTTGGAATTTTCAGGAAAGATGTTCTATTTTTATACCATTCATGGTTTGTGGTTAAAGTATTGTTATTTCTTATGCTAGTTTTAATACGAATGTTTTTGTTATGTTTCACCCTTTTCATATAAGGAAACCATTGGACTTAGTAAGTGACGGTCAGGAGCCGCTATATCCCCTCAATTCATTGGTAGTATCATGAGACAAACTGGATATGGTGTTGGATGAGGCCTTGTCCATTTATTTTCAGATACATATTTCTCTAAGGCCGTAAATATTTATTTTTAGATGTCTTAGACGAGGCCCCGAAATTATGTTTCAGATGTCCGACATTATGCGTTCCCTTATTATGATATCATTTATTGATATCTCAGGTTATTATTCAACTAGTATAATATTCATGTGAAATTTTAAATGGAATTATTTAATTTATTAGTTCCATATTGTGCTGAAGATTATTTTTAAAAGGCTTTTGTTTCATTTTTTGTACCTTACCTTAAAAGTTTAGGAATATTTACGATGGATTACACTATATTGTTAATCCTTAATGAGCATCTAAGATCACCTTTTTTTTATGTTTTCTTTTCCCAAGATTCTAAAAAAAAATTATGGTTTATATGTAGGGTTAAGCTTAGGGAATAATGGAGTTATCAAAGGATTATCTATACTATGTTTTATGTTAGAAATTGTGATGTAAAGTTCATGTATGTAATCTATTTTCCAACACTGCTAAATTGATCAGTCCTTCGGGACATGATTCATTATAATCATTCCAATGTATTAAAATAATGGACCATATTTTAGATTATGGGTTAGGAGTATTATAGTAGGTATCAATGGAAGTTTAGCAAAAACCTTGAAAACAGATTTTAAAAATGTAGATTAGGGATCATAAACCTAAGATAGACATTGAGGATAAGTATAGAAGGACCCCTAGAATTTTGGTAAAGGATTACATGGATATTCCAAGAAATACATCTATGTTTGGATAGTACAAGTGGATGTGGTTCCGGCATAAATGTACCTAGGGGTGAAATATCCATCAAGGTGTTTCGGGCATGACTTGGGGTAACCTGGTACACAACAATGATCCTCACTGCGCACTTGGTTTGACACTCCTAGGGGATATTCTTAGGATAATTCATATTTTCTTTACAAACCATTATAAATGATTTATGAGTAAATATTTCCTCAAAGAATCCATATTTATGATTAATGATTATATATGCATAAATTTTTCAATTTATGTTAATTATATTACTAGTTTTGAATTATGAATTATGATTAATAACCTAATCTAGTGTATGACATTGTTTAGAAATGGTGCCTAGTGGAAGGAATGGAAATTGTATCAACACACGTAATCCATGTTGGGATTTCCCAACTATGCAAGATAATTATAGTGGAGATGTAGATGAAACTGGTGTGGAATAGCTTATAACCGTACTAGGATAGCTGACTCGGGTTATGAATTACAACCTTACCCGTATGGAGCACCCTAATCCATAATGCAGAGGATTAATGTTAGACTGATTAATGAGACAACAACCTCCAAAATTCAATGGGAATACAAATCCATTTTTGGCTGTACAATGGATATGTTCCTTATAGAAAATATTCCATGCTTTGGGAAGTAATAAAAGGAATAATTTTATCAGGGAAGTTTACCATATATCAGGAGATGCAGATCAATGGTGGTCATTAATTTTAAACGCAAACGGGGATAAAGAAGTTTCAAATATGGAATGGTGGGAGTTTAAAGAAATTTTCTGATAGAAATACTTTCCTGGTGAATGGAGAGATGATATAGAAATGATATTTATGATTCTAAGGCATAAGGAGGATTAGAATATAGTAATGTATGAGGCTGACTACAAATGGTTAGGAAGGAATGCTTCAGACTATGTATGTAACCCAAGAAGTAAGATTTATATAGTCTTTGATGGGTTAAAACCATTACTCCCATGAGAACTATTATCACAATCTTTCTTATCATATGAAGATATGGTATCATGTGCTATCAAGATGTAAAATGAATTCTCTATGTCTTATGACACTAAAGTAAAGTAAGAGAAGAAGATAACAATAGAGGAAGAGATAGATAAAGGGAAATTGGGAAAGATGGATTTTCCCTTACGTGATAATTGTGGGAAGAGACACCCTGGTACATTCCTAAAAGGAATGAGAGTTTCTTACAAATGTGCAGAAAAAGGTCATGAGGCTCGTGATTGTAATGGAAAGAACGAAGCTATGAAATTCTATAATTGTATAGATATGGGACATTATGAAAATGTTTTTCCAAATCTGCAAGGAAATATAGCTCATAAGAAGCAAATGGATCAAGGTCAAGCTTATCCTATTACAATGGTCAAAGTGGAGTAATTAATGTATTTGTGTTTTTGGATTCATGAATTATATTTTGGTTATAATAATAATTTAATATATATAGGGATTGTATTGAATTACTTTTTCTTTTAATTAAGGTTTTAATATGATCATATATTTAGTATATGACAATAAGAGAAACATTACGTTGTTTGGGGAATTTGATGTTACAATTGATTTTTGGAAATTTTGAGACCTTTTAGACAGAGTTTGGACAGAAGTATTTTGGATAACTCTAAAGGTTGGAATGGATTAAGTTGAAATTTGGATAATATTTTTTAAGGTTAAAACATTTCTTAACGTTATTTCTATAATGTTATCATAATATAGTTTGAGAAAAGGAAACCCCATAGGTCGGGCAACAACCCATCGTGTCAAACCAGGCTACAGGAATCGAACCCACAGCCGAAGTGCGATAAGGCTTCATCGCCTACCATTAGCCTATCATAATACCTTGGTTAGTAAAACATAGTTTTTTATTTAAATGGTATAAGTCAATATTTTGAACCTTATACGATTAAGATAAATAGAATATTTTTTTTGAGTTTATTATCTTTTTAAGAGAAAGATGAGTTTGTGGTAGGAATTAGTTAAAAGATGAAACATTACATGTAAATTAAATATTCTTACTTGTGTTATGAGTCTATGTAGGAATTCTTCAAATCCATGGAAAATATCATAAAACCAAAAATTTCTTCCTAGTACATTCATTTATGATGAATTAAATGGTCCCTTGGGTCTTCGTAGATTTATGACTTTCAAATTGTTAATTTTATCCTAATAATTTTCTCTATCACTCTCCATTAAAACATGATGGTTAGATTATTCTTTCCTATCCGTGTTTTCCTATATGTAACCCAAGTATGTGTTATCTTCAGTAACCTTCACACATACTTTTCTTTATTTTAAAATAGCTTTCTCATTAATCCATTTTTTGATGTGAGTTTTCAACTAAGATATTATGAAATTTAAAACCCCTAATTTTTAATCTTGATTTTAAATTATGAGGATGCAATTTATTTAAGGATGGGATAATGTAACACCCCAAGCATCCATGGTACACTTCTTCTTATAATTCAATAGCTTGTGCTACACGCAACACTGAGTTCAAGCACATAATGACCTATCGAACTAGATATTAAAAAAGTGGTTATAAATAGTATTAACAAAAATTTTAATTTTATATATCCCATATAATTTTAACATTCATATTATTTTTTTCTTATACATAACATAAATAAAAATTTAATTTTTTAGATAAAAGAAGTATTTTTCCCAAAATGTAGTTTTTCAAACCCTTTTTAAATATAATATTTGAAACTTTTATATATTAAATTTGATGAAATAAAATTATTCTTTATATGAGGGACATAAAAATTTATTATGGATAAATTTTGGTGTTTTTCTGATAACTTCCATATTTTAATGAATAATGAAAAATACTGCATTTTAATTCAAAAATGTTTTTTCATCTAAATTATTTATATATGTAGATTATATTTTTAATTGGTTTTGAAGTGTAATTAGATTATATTTTTATCATTTAATCCAATTTTTTTCATTTTAAGTAATTTCAAATTGAGATTTGACATAAACACATGTCAATCTTTGGATAATTTTTATTTCTTAAAAACCTGCTTTCGGGTTTTGACAACAGGAATTAATTTTAAATCAATTTATGAAAATTTTTTGTTTTGAATTTGGAAAAACGGATTCCATATTTAAAATTATAATTTCCAAATTTTTTAAATAGGTACCTTTTATTTTTGGACATTATGAATAGTAACTTCAGTAATTAATTGTATTTGCCATGGTTAATGGGTAAATCTGGTAAATAAGGGTAAAAAATAATATTATAATAATACAAAACTACCATAAAATGCATACTAATATTATTTAATGAGATATTGACGACCTTGGGAATCCATGGATCGATTTTATGACACCATGGAGCCACATGGTTGTGATAATGGCATTTTATAATGTTCATTTTAAAGAAAAGGGAAATATAACATAAATATATATCTCTTAACAAAAACAATTTTAATTTGGTTTATATAAACTATATCTTTGACTATAAATAATAATTGGAAATATAAAATTATTTCCTACATCATGGTATTTTATTTGTAATTTATAGACATTAAATAATTAAATTTATTTATGGCACAACAATGATGCAGTGTTTGCCTTATTAACGAAGGAATCAAATAAATGATAATATAAATATTAAAATTAACTTAATTGTATTGTTTTTATTCCATCCACAAATTTTTTGGATGATTATAATATATTATATTTTATTTAATGCCTTTGGTTCGAATGAATAAATTTTTTATGTCTTTAACAAAAAAATTACTAAATAGTGTCAAAATTGACATAATGAGTTTTTAAAAAAAATACTTTTTTATTAAATGATATAATAGTCCTAAAAATCTAATATTCAAAAAAATGACTTATATAATTTTAATAATTTTACTAATTATCCACTTTAGGTTCTATAGCCATTTTATAGTAACTATAGTAATCATATATTATGAAAATATAAGAAAACATGGTAAGAGTTAATGTTTTTTATTAAGGGTTAAATCCAAAGGAAAATGATAAATTCATGACATAAACTTGTCAAAAGAATATTTTTTGAGAGGATTTATACCCATAATTATTTTTAACTCTAAATAATTCACTTTTTATCCATTATAAATCGAAAATAAATTTATAATAAATTAATATTTCAAGCTTTTCCTAAAGTGCCTATCACCTCTCTTATAAAAGGGCACTTCTCCTTCTCTTTTATTCCCACCTCCAAAACCATTTGGATCAGCCAAAATCTTTCCAAATCACCTCAAAACTTCCCTAAATGTATCCTAGATGAAACCATTTGGGTATAAAACAAACTCGAGGAGTCCATTTGTGAAAATCAAAAGGAGACACCCAATGAAGAGGTAATAATTTTATCCCTGCATTCAAATTTCTTTTATTCTTATACTTCCTCTTTTTAATTTTTTACCATACTGAAATAATAACTCCAGTATATACTATATTTTTATATGTTTTTATGATTATTTGGAAATCATATTCCAACTTTTACCCATCCTATAAAAAACAATACAACTATGCATGTGTAAGAATGACTTACCGTCTCCACGCTATGGTGTAAACTGTTTTTCATCTATAATTTATTTAGATGGGTAAAATGATAAATATAAATGACTTAAATAATAAATATAACATGATATTATTTCTATAAAAATTCACATTCCATCCAAATCCATACCATTAAACCATTAAGTAAATCATACCATCGCCTGTGTGTACATACGACTTACCATCTGCACGATGCGATGAGACTCATCTTCCATGTTCACCATCCAAGAATGATAACAAAAAATATATATTATGAATAATTATGAAATATATGAACTAATAAGGCTACTGTAATATATATATATATATATATATACATATATGTCATTCACTTACTTAATTTCAATACAATAAGTAAACAGAAATAACATTCATGTGTATGTACGGTCTACCGTCTCCATGAACAGTTTATTCCTTTTCATTTATCTATATATTATGTATGTATATTTATATTATGAATATATATTATATATAAATCATATGACAAATTCTGTAAGTTATTAAATCATGATCTAAGAAAAATTATCAAGAAAAACTTGTCAAAACACGTATGATAAACAAAGCGATTATTACCTGAAATGTTGCATTAATTTGGAATTCTTAATAAATGGGTTATATGAAGTTATAAAAAAATAATATATGATATCATAAATATTATTATTATTATGATATAAGTTAATAATTTGTTTAAAAACATTATAGAGGAGTTTTAGACACGTATGGAGAGTGTTAGACCTAATGTAAGGGTTATTTCCTTAATCTCAATATTATTCGAGATTGTTTATGTGTAAGTATTTACTGGGAAATATTTATCATACATGTCCATGTTTCAGATTTTTTTTTCAAATGGAATCTTTTATGGTTTTCTGGAAGGGACTCATTAACTAGATCATCATTTTAAATGTTTTAAAGATTTATTTTTCTAAATCTATTTATTTAGTGTCCATGTTTTCAAAATGTTTTTAAGGATTTATTTATATAGACATGATTGTTTTAAAATGTTAATTTATTTCAAAAGTTTTAAAGTGGTATGGGGAACTTTGATTCAAAAATCAATTCTAAATTTCTTCCTTTATAAATTCTGTTACTTTAAATGATTTCAAGAAAAAGGTATATTGCTCTCCAAAAGTTTTAATGATTATTTTCATCTATGTCAACATCCTTTATTGGATATTATTATTGATTGAGGTTTATTTATTATAATAATATCATACATATTGAATTAAATGAGTTATGTTTTGTTTGACTATGGATGTGCTATTTTTATACCATTTCTAGTTTAGGGTTAAAGTATTGGAATTTCATATGCTTGTTTTAATATGAATGTTTATGTTATGTTTCACTCTTTTCATATGAGGAATGAATTGGACTTACTAAGTGATAGGTGGGGCCCCCTATATCCCCTAGATGCATTAGTAAGTCTCATGAGACAAACTAGATATGGACATGGTTGAGGCCTTGCCCATTTATTTTCAGATATGGATTTGGATAAGGTCATAACCATTTATTTTTAGATGTCTTGGCGAGGACTTGATGGTATGTTTTAGATGTATGGCATTATCCATTCCCTCATTATGAGATTATTTATTGATATTGAATGTGATTATTCAACTAGTATAATATTAATGTGAAATTTTAAATATATTTATTTGATTTATTCTTGCAATATTATGCTTAATATTATGTTTAAAAGGCTTGTGTCTCAGTTTTATACCTTTCCTTAAATGTTTATGCTTATTTACGATAGCTTTCACTATATTTTTTATCCTTACAGAGCATCGGAGCTCACCCCATTATTATATTTTATTTTCCTAGGATGCCAAGAAGTGTTTTATGATTGATATTCAGGGTTAAGCTCTAGGAATAATGGTGTTCTCAAAGGATTATCTATGTTGTGTTTTATGTTAGAAATTGTGATGCAAAGTTCATGTATGTAATCTATTTTCCAAGACTGCTAAACTGATAGGTTCTTCAGGACATGATTCCTTGTGATCATGCCATTGTATTAAAATAATGCTCTAGCTCTATGTTAGAGTTGGTGTCCTAGAACCAACAGTTTGTACTTTAATTACATGTATATTTTATTCATGTAAATATTAAATATGTCATTACATATTTTTCATTGTTCTGTATAAATATTATGTAATAATGTCTTAGAGTATTTGTTGCATTCATAAGGTCATGGAAGTTCCACGCTATGATGAGAACCATGAAATGATATAACAATATTCTTAAATATAGTTCTGTGGTTGGATGACATACTATGATGGGACACATAGTATACAGACCATCTGGTACAAGTACTCATAAGAAAATGATACTTCCTTTCATGAAGTTCATACTTGGTAATCTCCAAGATAGAATATTACGAGAACGGACTTGCAAGTAAGAATTCATCATGTTTTGGTGTTATCATATATTCCTATATGTGAGTGAGTGTCATAGTCCTTTGAATTTAATATTATCATTAATACATGTCACGACTCATGAACTTTGATTTACTAACAAAAACGGTCACGCCATATGTCGGCATAAAGTAGGGTACGTTGAGAGTGTCATGAGTTGCATGTTATTAATGGATAAGTCGAGGAAGGATTTGTACCTTCCATTTATAGAAGATGATATCTTGGACCTTTGATTGAAATAGAACATTCATGAGAAATTCCATGGCCATGGTGTAATGACGAGTTTATTTTAGGTAGTCAAATAACAACATATCAAGAACAAAGGTTGATGACACTATCATGAAATCTGTTTGATGAGATATTGAGATAAAGAGATTATATTACACTGTGAGCATTCGTATATTGATGTCGTTGTTGCAACTTTAAGTTCTTTCTCTTGGGTGCCTCGACCTTTTTCTAGATAGTATCATTGGACTTTAGGCAAGCTTGCTTAATTCCAAAGAGAAAGAATCCTATAGGGTCACACACTAAGTGTTTCTGGTGGTATTGGTTAAATTCTATTTGAATTTAATTAATGGAATAAATATTATTCTCAGGAAAGTGGAATAATTTTATTCAAGTTAAAATGATTTCACAAATTAAATAAATATTTATTCAGTATATTATGGGTAATATATATATATATATATTTGAACATTTAATAAATAAATATTTACTTGTTTGTAAATAAAATTTTTATTTAAGAAAATAAATTATTTATTTATTTATTCAGGTGTTCAATAAATGGAAGTGGAGTTCAAGTGGACCAAGGTTGGTCCGGTAATAAAATAATTATTTGCAAGATGGTAAATAATTAATTAAATAGTTGGTAGAAGTTAAAATAATAATAATGCTGTTATTATTTTGTGATGTGGAATTTTATTTATAATTACTTTTTATGCATGTTGTCAAACCATAAATAATGACACAGTATTATTATTAAAATCATGAGTTTTCTCTAAGGTTATGAATATATTTAATTACTATTACATAATTAAATATTTGTTTCGCACGGAATCCGGGGATGACCTCCTGGACGAGAGATTCAAACGTTCCGATCGGTTTCTAACGGGTTTGTTCGTAGAACCGGAAACATCCAATGATTCCACATCCGTTTGGACCTACTTTCCAAAGGCAGGCGCTCATTAGCTTGTGGACTAATGAGGCTTAGGAATTTGCATTGGTCGAGAGGATGGGAGGTCGGACTCATCACACCTTTTTGAGGGGAATTATTGTCTACTCCGGGACTCTCTTTATAGATTTAAGTTATGTTCGTGAATCCTTATTACATTACCAAGTATAAAATGTGCTTTCCTTTAGTTTTAACAATCAATGATTAAATATGCAAGAAATTTAGAGAATCTTTTATATGTATTCGAGGTTCTTCATCAATAGAGAATCATCTATATTTGTTTAGAGATTCTTGGTCAATGGTATCCTTCAAAACATTTATATAAAAGTCTCTTGGTCATTTATGATGACCAGGCTGGTTTTAAAGCCACTCAGTGGGGCACTTGAAGTTTATTGTCATTCAGAAGGACAGAGATTATTTCAAAGTTGGGATCGAACCCATAAATGGGCTACCTACGTATCCTTTGTTTTGGAAAAGGAATCAGAACCCACGTAGTTCGAGAAATGGGGTATGCTGTTTATGATTGATGGCTCAAAGATGAATGTCATAATTACTTTTACACTCTAAGCTCACGTGAGTCATGCTCGGTGTGAGAAACAAGAGGTATTGGTAAAATTTAGACAATTGTGCCATAAAAGATGCAATCATAAGAATTTGTTTGGGGCTTATGTATGGATGACTGCCCAGATAGATTAAGGTTTAGGATTTTACTTTTTTAGGGAGAAAATCCATGAACAGGGTCCATAAAGTTATATGTGCTTCATGGAGATTTGAATACTCTAATCTTGGGGCTTACTCCTAAGGAGGATGCCTAAGTTAGGAGGGGAATTATGATTGGGTTTTACTCCTGAAAAGGAAACCCAAATCAAAGGTAAATTATGACTGGTTAAGAGAATTTTAAGGGGACTTGGGGCTTACTCCTGAAAAAGGAAACCCAAGGTTATGACTGAGTCTTATTCCTGAAAAGGAGACCCAGGTTAGGGGACTTGGGGCTTACTCCTGAAAAGGAAGCCCAAGGTTATGACTGGGACTTACTCCTAAAAAAGGAGGCCCAGGTTAGGGATTATGGTTTGGGGCTTACTCCTGAGGAGGATGCCCAAGATTAAAGGACTTGATTGGGGCTTACTCCTGAGGAGGATGCCAAAGATTGGGAACTTTAAGGATTTGGGGCTTACTCCTGAGGAGGATGCCCAAGATTAAAGGGATTTATAACTGGGGATTATTCCTGAAAAGGAAACCCAAGTTAAGGGGGATTCTCTCATCTTAAAGGATGAGGTTGAATGAATGAACTCTCAATCTTTGGTGACATAAAGATGTTTAAATCACTAGGTTTTGAGAGATATTTCACAAAATTCCTTTCAGACAAGGATGTCAAATCAAGAAATCATGCCATAAATGGCTTTGAAGAGTATTTTGAAGACTGAATCTTGAATAGGAAAGGTGAAATGGCTTAAGAGGGATAAAATAGGCAAGAAAGGCACCCAAAAAGGTAGGGGCGCGCAAGTCTTGAGAGGCGCGCAAGTCCAGCGGCGGCGCGCAAGTTTGGGTCGCGCAAGTATACTTGCGCGACATGAGGGGTACTTGCGCGATTTTCAATCAGAATTGAAATACTTGAGCGACTCTTGATAAAACCCTTTAGAATCCCCTTGAGGTTCTTCCAGAAAAGGGACGCGCAAGTTATATTGAAGGAATTAAGTCGGCGCGCAAGTGTTTGATAAGTTTCAACACTTAGGCCTTCCTTCTTCTCTTTAGATCTTCCGTCCTAGGTAAGAAATTACCTTAGAAGTGTTCCGGAAGCTTTGAGAAGAGACTTGGGCGTCGGGAGTTTCAATCCGAGTTTCTGGAAAAAAATCTTCTTGAATGGGGGGCCCACAGGGTCTATTTATAGGCAAAAGAAGACCCCGGGCGGTTACTGGACGGTTACCAGGCAGTTACCACATATGTCGCGCAAGTCCCTTGCACGGCCATGAGGAGTCGCGCAAGTATTGAGTCGGCGCGCAAGTGTACTTGCGCGACCAAGAGGTAACTTGCGCGACCTATGGGCAATGTTCTCCTTGTTCATCCCTTTGTCGATTTTTGATGTTTCTTCAAAGGATGAATCACATTTGAGCTCAGATATTCCCTTTTCCGATCATTGGATTCTGTGACGAAAGGAGCGTCAACAAAAGTCCCCCCTCAGAGTTGGATCCGGAAAGAAATGAGGATTTGACTCTGAGGAAATTGAATACATTCAAAGGAAAAGGGGGCGCGCAAGTCTTCAGGGCACAGAGGGCAGCACGCAAGTGTGCTCGAACTTGACTTTTATTCAGAGTTCCTTTGCCTTTTGTGGGCAGTTTAAAGTCATGCATGCCAGACATAAAGGGGCTAATGTTTAAGGTCAAAATAGCTTTGACCGAAATGGATTAGAATTGACACAATTCCTTGAAAGATCATCTGAAAACAAATTTCCATACTCAAGTTTGAGAGAAAATATGTAAACTATGGCTTAAGAATATTTGAATATGAGGAATGATATGAAAAAGAGCTAAAAAGGCATTAGAAGAAGTAGTTTCCAAGAATGAAGTTACTATTATTTAACAAAACCCGTTAGGGGGTTGAAATATGCAGGGCCACCTATGGGCATTGGCTGCATGGTCAAATAAATAGCATCTTTTGGCTGACAAGTCTGTTATGTGGACTGTTTATGCAAGGCCACCTATGGGAACGTGCTGCATAGTCAGGCGAAAGAACTCTTAGAAATTTACTTTCCTAGTGCTAAAAGCCAGTGAAAGTTTATGGAGATTCAAATTTTCTAAAGCATAGAGTTTGTTGTATGGAAAGAGGTACTTGAATATGGAGAATATATTTCCAAACAAGAATATCGAAGAACTGGATGAATATCACTCCTACGAAGGTCTGACCCAAACGTAGGGAAGAAGAATAAACCATAGACTTGAATACTTTCAGATCATGAAAAAGGATATGGGACAAATATGTTAAGGATGGCTATTTTTTGCGGATCCCTACATACTGTCGTTTTAAGACAAATAAGGACAAAAGAGGCATTCTTCCCAAGAATGAAGTTACTATTATTTAACAAAACCCGTTAGGGGGTTGAAATATGCAGGGCCACCTATGGGAATTGGCTGCATGGTCAAATGAATAGCATCTTTTGGCTGACAAGTCTGTTATGTGGACTGTTTATGCAAGGCCACCTATGGGCACGTGCTGCATAGTCAGGCAAAAGAATTCTCAGAAGTTTGACATTTTTGTGACTAGAAGTCATGAAAAGGGTTATGAAGATCTGAAAATATTTAAGGTTAGGATTATAATACATAATGATGGGTATTGTCCAATGTATATAGAGATACATAGGTCAATGAAAACTATAATCATGTTGTGGCTGGGTCCTAAATTGAAATTTTGGACTTCACTACGTATCTCATAAGAATGAGAATCAAGCCATACGTAGTTCTTGAAATGTAGTTTAACGTTGTGCAGGACGAAAGTATGAGTGATCTTAGTTTAGGGTCATAGAATTCGGACCATAATAATGAATACACAGTGTGTGTTTTCATGAGGACTTTTCAGCCAAGGGACTGAAAGTGAAATTTGGGGTTAGGCCCAAAAGACTTGGGACTGGATTCGAGGGACACTCGAATGTTCCTACGTATCCCATAAGGATGGGAATCAAGTCCACGTAGTTCTAGAACTACCCTTTGTACAAATTTGGTTCGTACATGTGAAGGGTGAAAGGGGACTTTAGTGCAATGATGGTTTTAACCTAAGATAAAAAGTTTAGGTATTACCATGTATGTACGTAGTCTTTTGAAAATGAAAACCATGATTGAAAAAGAATCAATGTTAATAATGGTTCCTTTTCAAATGAGGAAATCAAAGAATATTGTAGTTTATTGTCGTACCGGACAAAAAGTGTTGTATAGTTTAACGTCATATAACAAGGACGAAAGTGAATCAATGTAAAGATATTGATTCCAGGGGTGGTTTCACAAATCATCATCATATGAGATGGTGGTGAACAGATGTGAGGAGATTGTTTTTGGGCTTGAACCCTGGGAGGTTGCCTACATACCTAGCCTGGAGGGCAAGGATCAAAGTCTGTGTAGTTCAATTAAAGAATGAATCAATGATCAAGTTGTTCTTATGGACAATGATCTAATAAAAAATATTGTTGGGACTTACACATGGTTAGTGGCCCAAAGGGAGTGTTATGGTTGATGTTCGCTCTAAGCTCACGTGAGTCATACTCGGTGTGAGAAACAAGAGGTAATAACAACCTTAACGATGTACAGTTTAATGTCATGTAGGACATAAAAAAGGGACTTTCTGTACAGTTTAGCGTCATGTAGTTAAGACGATGGGGACAATATAGTTTAACGTCATATTGGACGAAAGGGGGATTGTGCAGTTTTAATGTCATGCTGGACTTTTGATGATTATATAGTTTAACGTCTTTCCGGACGTGAGGGACTTTTATACAGTTTAGCGTCATGTAGTTAGGACGTCACAGTTTAAAATCTTGCTGGATATGGTAAATAGTTTATGGTCATATACATGGACCAGGGATGATGCAGTTTAGGGTCATGCTGGACGGTTCATGGAATTTTTTTTTTCCACAGTTTAATGTCGTGTGGGATGAAGTTGCAGTTTAAAGTCATACTGGACCATTGCTGTATAGTTTAACGTCATATAGCAAGGACGAACTGGTGCTGTACAGTTTAAAGTCATGTAGCTAGGACTAAGGTGAACCAATATGAGGATATCAGTTCTGGGGACTTTTTACAGTTTATCGTCATGCTAGACGTTGGAAGTGCCACACAGTTTAATGTCATGTTGCTAGGACACAATATAGTTTAATGTCATCTCGGACAAAATATGGGAACTTCTATACAGTTTATTGTCATGTAGGACAAAATCAGGGACTATGCAGTTTAAAGTCTTGCAGTTAGGACTATTGGTGCTGCACAGTTTAGTGTCATGTTGCAGGGACATAAGTGCGAATAGTTTAAGGTCATATGCATGGACCGTACAGTTTATCGTCATGCTGGACGTATTATAGTTTAATGTCATCTCGGACAAAATATGGTGACACAGTTTAATGTCATGCTGGACCAAGTTGTAGTTTAAGGTCATACTGGACCATTGCTGATGCAGTTTAAGGTCATGCTGTATGAACCAATTGTAAGTCTTGGTTCTGGGGACCATATTTTGTGTTTATACAAAATACTTCTTCAGAAATCTGGCATTAGTTGGAGTCGTGATGTGTTCTCCATCCATTGAGATTAAACAGAACCAAAGATTAACTCTTCGTCTGATAAAGACTCTGCCTGATTAGCCTGTTTAGGCTGTGCCATTTGATGGGGCGGTGCCCGTGGCTTTGAAGTAGATGGCATGAAATCTGCCAGAGTCAAAGACAATTTAGGCTTTGATACATACTCATCTTCTTCTGATTCTTCTTTCTTCTTTGAATTGAGCTGCCCTTTTGAGGATTTGTCTTTTGATGGAGGCTTTACTGCAGCTTTTGTAGGAGACACAATTGGCTTCTTCAATTGTGTTCGCAAAATGGAATGGGTCCGATTGATTGTCTTTCTGACCAACCAATCATCATATTTTTTCGCAGTTTTGCTTTTGACTTCCTGCCACTCGCCTCCTTCCTCTGGATCTGTAGCGGTAATACACGCTACATGAGCTGAAGAACCCTTCAATTTGACTTGTCCCAAGTCGACCATCTTTTGTAGGAGGTCTTTAAAGACAAAACACTCCTGGATGGGATGTCCCAACATTTGATGAAAGGGACAATAATTGGGACGGTCTTCATCTCCTTCCTTGTTTGGTCTCTTCGGCACTGGTAATTGAACCAAATTATTTTCCAGAGCTGAAATGAAGTAACCAGGAACCTGCTCACTTCGGAAAGAGTATGTTTTACTCTTCATATCCTCAAATTGTTTTCATCATTGATCTTTTTGATCATTTGGACGAAACAGCCTTTGTTGTTGGCGTTCAGGAGGTGGAGCCCTTCGAGAAGATGAAGGTTTTGAAGTAGAAATAGGTACAGGTGCCTGTTTAAGCATAACTGTAGCAGTTTCTGCTTTACCCATTCTTCTTCCTGGAGCTGATGGAATTACACGAGATTTAACCTTAGCCTGCATAAGGGAATCTTCAATCTGTTGAGCGATTGAAGTAAGGTCTCGAAACCCTCCTGTGTATTTCACAGGGATCAATGGCGTGCGTAATTCGTCACGCAAATTTGCCACACAGATTGGCAACAATTCCTCCTAAGGGAGTGATAAACTCAAGGAATATGTTAATCCCTTCCAACGAGCAATGAAATCAGAGAATCTTTCATTCTCCCTTTGCTTGCAGTTTGTAAGATCGAAAACTGTCGTTTTTGGCAAAGTTGAGCTAAACTGAAGAAGGAATTTTTGACGAAGATCCTCCCATCCGATGACTGACCGGGATTGCAAGCTTGTATACCAGACAAAAGCTGGTCCTTGCAAGGTTCGCACGAAGCATCTGAGTTTCACTGCTTCTTGTTGCTCTGGAGTTCCCATCATAGGATCACAACAAGACACGTAATGCGTCAAATGTTGTTCAGGGTCGCCTGATCCATTGAAAGTAGGGAAAATAGGGTTTCCAAAACTGGAAGGAGGAGAAATTGAATCTACCCATTCAGGGTAAACTTTCTTTTCAGGTTGAACTTGCGCCCGTTTCCCTTCCATAGTTTCTAACCGAGCTGTTAATGACTCAATAGTAGTTATTAACTTTTGAGAAACGTCAGGTTGAACTTGGTTTTTGGTAGGTGCAATGAATGGAGCTTGGACAGCCGTGGAGGTTGGTGCTGCAACTGATGGTAGTGCTGCCAACCATTGTTGCGTTTGACCCGTAGGATTAGACCTCTGTGGGTGTACTGATAAAGGAGGATATTCCTGATCTATCTCAGTAGCTACAACAAATTCTTTCGGCTGTCTGACTTCAGCATTCTTAAGAAGAAGACTACTCTGAAGTAGTTCTGCATTTAACCTTCTTAATTCTTTCATTTCTTCCTCCTTTTGTGCAAACCTTTGCTCTAATGAGAGCGATTGACCTCCTTCAGAGGAAGGGTGAGAAGTAACCTGATTCTTTCCTTTCCCCTTATTGGATCCTTTTCGGAGAGGGGGAAGTGGGTTACTTGAAGGAATACCCAGATTTTGGGTAAGCCTTTGATTACGTGTGCGCACACCTTCTTCATTTAGGTCTGTGTGCGCGACTTCTTGAGCAGGAACCTCTTCGTCTGATCCCTCTGATTGAGCCTCATCTGGTGAATCAGCAGCAACGGCAGTGATGACATTAATGGATGCATATTTCATGGAATCCTTTCTATCAGAACTTCTGTGATATTGTCTTCTTCCATGTCCATGATGAGACATGGAATTCCGTTGACTTGATCCCTCAGGAATTTCTTGGAGAACCGTCACTTGGAGAGAATCTCCTGACATCTTGGCTCTTCGTTCCTCTTGAGGCTTATTCCCTAATCGAGAGAATACTGACTTTCTCTGAGGGAGGGATTGAAGATTTGAAAAAGTCCCCAGTCCGGTGGACTGGGGATGTTCCTGTTGCTTCCGCTCAACTCCTCGAATCCCATTCGTTGATTCTGAGGGTTGGGTTAGAGAAGTCCCCAGTCTGGCAAGCTGGGGTGTCTCTTGACATGCTATGTCTGAGATCTTTTTAAAATCTCTCTTGATCTTGCGAATCTTAGTTCGGAAATTAGCTGGATGCATTAATCTGTATCCACTTTTATCACCTGGTTCAACAGACCGTTGGATGATTTCCGAAACTTCCGTCATTTGATGACGTGTTTTCTCCAGACGAGAGGCTTGTGCAATATTCTCGCCTGCTCGATGTAGGAGCAATTCAACAACTTGTTCTCTATGTACTTGAGTTTGAGAGGAACTAGTTGAAGCTTGTTCTTGAGCAAGCTTTTGATTATGAACAAAGCCCATTGACTGTGGCCGGCCATGGGCAATAACATTGCATGAGACCATTTTCGGCGGGCTTTGCTGACCGGAAAGCACTGTGAAATGTAGTGCTCCGTGAACACCCCATCCTCTGATATGAACATTAGACGGAGCATTGGAAATTAACTGACGCAATCTTCTTAGTGCGCCAAGGCATGAACGTTGAAGGGTTCTCTGTTGCTTTTCAGCCTTCGGATACCGAGAGACTGATAGAGATGCCAAATCAATCTGGCGTTGTAACCCTTCTATTATCTTAAGATGATTTTCATATTCATCGTAAGATAATACCTTCTTCTTTAATTGACAAAGAGTTTTCCATATGTTGAGACGAATATCATGGATTCCATCATCCGTCAACATCTTTGGAATGTCATACTGGGAGTCAGCCAAAGGCCAAAACATGACTGGTACTTCACCTTTTGCCAGTTTTTTCCTCATGTTCAGCATTTCCTCTTTATCATTGAATGAAGATTCTTCTACCTGTTTGGACCAGAGTTGGTGTTTCCTTGTTGCTTCATCAGATTCAACAAGATTGGTAGAGACATCATTATTCATGCCGGAAGATGAATGACCCAGGGATGGTTCGGAGAATAACCTGAACCCCAGACTATCTTCTGATGGAGAAAGAGTTTCACCTGCCGATAGTAAAGCATCAGACATGACTGGCTTTACGTTTGCAAGTGCCTCAAGATAAGAGGGCTTTCTCGGCACTACATTGCCTTCTGAAGAATTTTCGAGACAATGTGAATCACTACTGCGGAGAGGACTTTCGCAGCGAAGTTCATCACCATGAGGAGGACCATCATGATGGGTTACAACAAAAGATGAAATCTCTTGCTCCTTGGCCTTCTGACCACACAGAGGGTTCCTGTGGCTCTCATCTGAAGAAGAAACTTCAAGATTGACCGAATTTTCATGAAGCAAGTCTTCATGAGGAAGTGTCTGCTGAAGACCTTCAGAATTAATGTTCCCGTTATTGGGAACTGAGGGAGTAGAATCTTGAATTCCGACAGATAAATGTCTGAGGGCTTCAAGAACTCCAGCATCGAGCAAGGCTTGGTTGCAGATTGGCCTTTGATCTCCTGACTGTGCTGGGCGGATCTTTTTCTTAGATGCCTTCTTACTCGCTTTAGAAACCACTTGATGACGAAAGTGATTGCTCTGAGCAGGTGTATGTGCCTGATCAGGAAAGATGGTCAGGTTAGGCTGACGATCATCGCTCAAATCAGGTATATGTGCCTGACTTGTTTGTCCGTATGATATGGGGGAGTAGGCCCCACAACCCTCTTGGACTGGAACAGATGTGTGTGTCTGTTCCGGAGTGAATTGTTGATGAGTCACTCCATTGCTAGGGATAGATTTATGTGTCTGTCCCTGAAATGATGCTGAAGATGTTATGATATCCTGGCAAGCATCCAGAATATGAGCAGGAATTTGCTTCTGCTCTTTCACCATTGACAAAATATGCTTGGTGACTTCAGCTGCCGGAACAGGAATATACGTCCATTCCGGGCTTGGAGTAGGTGTATGTGCCTGCTCCTGTCCTCCTTTTCCTGTCAGTGAATCCTGACAGTACTCAAGTGTGGAGGCAGAGAGTTTAGTCTGCCTCCTGTTTGTCGTCGGGACTTTCCGACTGACTTCTCCGTGCGCTACCAAACGAGACTGTTGGTAGGCTTGATTAGTATTAGTAGGTGTATGTGCCTGCTGTTTACACTTCGCCAAACGTGGTTGACGAGATCCATCATATGTAGTCAGACGAGCCTGCTGACTAACTGATGATGTATAAGCAGGTGTATGTTCCTGCCTATGGTACTCCGCCGGAATTGCCTGGCGGGATCGGCTTGATGCTGCCAGACGAGTCTGCTGGACAGCTGAATTAAAATGAACAGGTGTGTATGCCTGTTCATTGCTTGCCACCAAGTTAGGTTGGTGGACTTCTCCGGAGATGGCAAGGATGACAACCTGCCTATGGTTAACCGGATTCCGTCTCTGGTGATTCATCTTGCCTGCTCGGGTTCGAGGAACCTGAGCTGAATGCCTGGAGTCGGTACCCTCATCATGTTGAGGGCGTACTACCGCACGAGTCTGGCGGCGATTGTTGATGGGAGCCCTTGAGAAGGACTCCTGTCATTTTGAATTAAGGCCCTGCGGGACCTGCTCATTCACTTCCTCAGAGTAAGGGAGTGAATGGAAATTGTGTTCCGGGGATAACGACCCGAAGCGGTTAGAGACGGTAGTCAGCACCGCCTGCTTCTTGATTGCTGGCCACCGTTGTCCGGACGACCAGGTAGAATTGTTAACTTAGAGGGCTTGACGAGCGGCCTCCAGAGTTGGGATAGTACCGTTGCGACGGTACTCCTTAACCAGTGCATTAGAAACACAGCGTTGAAGACGCTGAGTTGGTGATGTCATCCTCAGAGCGGATGACGTTCCAGCAGGAGCAGCAGCATTGATTTTCACAGCAGCAGACCTCACAGTAGAGGTGTTCCCAGCAGCAGTATTCACAGGGGTGAATTTAAGGAAAGCCATTTTGCAGAAGATCTTGAGAAAAGAGTGCCTGTTCCATATAACAGACATAATCAAGATGAATCTGGCCACTGCATCTTTTGGATGAGCACATGTCAATGATTGCTTTGTTGGCCCAAGGGGCCTAACAAATAAGAAGAACATCACTTTCACTTGGTTAAGGATTCACGTCGGGTTCACCATTTTTGTTTCGCGCGGAATCCGGGGATGACCTCCTGGACGGGAGATTCAAACGTTCCGATCGGTTTCTAACGGGTTTGTTCGTAGAACCGGAAACATCCAATGATTCCACATCCGTTTGGACCTACTTTCCAAAGGCAGGCGCTCATTAGCTTGTGGACTAATGAGGCTTAGGAATTTGCATTGGTCGAGAGGATGGGAGGTCGGACTCATCACACCTTTTTGAGGGGAATTATTGTCTACTCCGGGACTCTCTTTATAGATTTAAGTTATGTTCGTGAATCCTTATTACATTACCAAGTATAAAATGTGCTTTCCTTTAGTTTTAACAATCAATGATTAAATATGCAAGAAATTTAGAGAATCTTTTATATGTATTCGAGGTTCTTCATCAATAGAGAATCATCTATATTTGTTTAGAGATTCTTGGTCAATGGTATCCTTCAAAACATTTATATAAAAGTCTCTTGGTCATTTATGATGACCAGGCTGGTTTTAAAGCCACTCAGTGGGGCACTTGAAGTTTATTGTCATTCAGAAGGACAGAGATTATTTCAAAGTTGGGATCGAACCCATAAATGGGCTACCTACGTATCCTTTGTTTTGGAAAAGGAATCAGAACCCACGTAGTTCGAGAAATGGGGTATGATGTTTATGATTGATGGCTCAAAGATGAATGTCATAATTACTTTTACACTCTAAGCTCACGTGAGTCATGCTCGGTGTGAGAAACAAGAGGTATTGGTAAAATTTAGACAATTGTGCCATAAAAGATGCAATCATAAGAATTTGTTTGGGGCTTATGTATGGATAACTGCCCAGATAGATGAAGGTTTAGGATTTTACTTTTTTAGGGAGAAAATCCATGAACAGGGTCCATAAAGTTATATGTGCTTCATGGAGATTTGAATACTCTAATCTTGGGGCTTACTCCTAAGGAGGATGCCTAAGTTAGGAGGGGAATTATGATTGGGTTTTACTCCTGAAAAGGAAACCCAAATCAAAGGTAAATTATGACTGGTTAAGAGAATTTTAAGGGGACTTGGGGCTTACTCCTGAAAAAGGAAACCCAAGGTTATGGCTGAGTCTTATTCCTGAAAAGGAGACCCAGGTTAGGGGACTTGGGGCTTACTCCTGAAAAGGAAGCCCAAGGTTATGACTGGGACTTACTCCTAAAAAAGGAGGCCTAGGTTAGGGATTATGGTTTGGGGCTTACTCTTGAGGAGGATGCCCAAGATTAAAGGACTTGATTGGGGCTTACTCCTGAGGAGGATGCCCAAGATTGGGAACTTTAAGGATTTGGGGCTTACTCCTGAGGAGGATGCCCAAGATTAAAGGGATTTATAACTGGGGATTATTCCTGAAAAGGAAACCCAAGTTAAGGGGGATTCTCTCATCTTAAAGGATGAGGTTGAATGAATGAACTCTCAATATTTGGTGACATAAAGATGTTTAAATCACTAGGTTTTGAGAGATATTTCACAAAATTCCTTTCAGACAAGGATGTCAAATCAAGAAATCATGCCATAAATGGCTTTGAAGAGTATTTTGAAGACTGAATCTTGAATAGGAAAGGTGAAATGGCTTAAGAGGGATAAAATAGGCAAGAAAGGCACCCAAAAAGGTAGGGGCGCGCAAGTCTTGAGAGGCGCGCAAGTCCAGCGGCGGCGCGCAAGTTTGGGTCGCGCAAGTATACTTGCGCGACATGAGGGGTACTTGCGCGATTTTCAATCAGAATTGAAATACTTGAGCGACTCTTGATAAAACCCTTTAGAATCCCCTTGAGGTTCTTCCAGAAAAGGGACGCGCAAGTTATATTGAAGGAATTAAGTCGGCGCGCAAGTGTTTGATAAGTTTCAACACTTAGGCCTTCCTTCTTCTCTTTAGATCTTCCGTCCTAGGTAAGAAATTACCTTAGAAGTGTTCCGGAAGCTTTGAGAAGAGACTTGGGCGTCGGGAGTTTCAATCCGAGTTTCTGGAAAAAAATCTTATTGAATGGGGGGCCCATAGGGTCTATTTAAAGGCAAAAGAAGACCCCGGGCGGTTACTGGACGGTTACCAGGCAGTTACCACATATGTCGCGCAAGTCCCTTGCACGACCATGAGGAGTCGCGCAAGTATTGAGTCGGCGCGCAAGTGTACTTGCGCGACCAAGAGGTAACTTGCGCGACCTATGGGCAATGTTCTCCTTGTTCATCCCTTTGTCGATTTTTGATGTTTCTTCAAAGGATGAATCACATTTGAGCTCAGATATTCCCTTTTCCGATCATTGGATTCTGTGACGAAAGGAGCGTCAACAATATTGTAACTGAAGCCCCATGTCGATAAATAGAGTTGTACATCTATTGCACCATGTACCGAACCTCACTCCCAGTGAATTGAGAATTTTTGAGCTAAACTGTTTCTCTCTCAAATCATCTTATGACCCATCTCAAGAACGAGAGACATTTTTCAAGATCAAAGAACAAGTGATCAAGAAAGACCGACAAAAGACACTCTCTTCACTATGCTAGCGCCCGGAGAATGAGTTGTTTCAATCAGATTCCATCAGAGTACTTGTGGATCACCACTAGAGGGATTCTTGTTTGGATCCTTGCAAGCACAACAAGACAATCTAGAAGGGTCATTCCGAACAATCAACATCATCAACGACGAAAATACCAAAGATCCAAGTATTCTTTTCATTATGAAATAAATTAAATTAATTATAAACATGATGTGAAAGATTCTCTCAAATGGTTTCGAGTCTTTTCCTTCTTTATCTAAATATTTGATTCTATTATATGGAGACAGGAGTTCATCATTGTATTGATCACGAAATAATCATTGACCATGGTAAAAATTATAGTTGGGTGTCGGTCCAACTATGCTTATTCTACGCCCGGAACCGACAAGTGGTATCAAAAGGGTTATATCATAGTTTTTAATTATTTAAATAATTCATTTATGATTTATAGTATAATAATTTAGTTTTTCAATTCAAGTTAAATCATTTTTTGTCGTTCGGATTTCTAGACCTGTTCTCCTACTTTTTGTTTCTAGTAGATTTAATAGAAATAAATGATTTTTTAATTAAAATGAAAATGGAGAACTCATCCAGAGGCACTGAAGATTCTTCCCAGGTGACTGTTTCTTCTGGAAATGGGGATGACCTTGTTTGTTTAAGGTTCAAACTTTCCAATCAGTTTCTAACAGGTTTATTTATAGAATTGGAAACATCCAATGATTCTATATCCATTTGGACCTACTTTCCAAAGGTATGTGCCCATTAGTTGTGGACTGATGAGGCTTAAGAATTTTCATAGGTTGAGAGGATGGGAGGTCAGACTCATCAGACCGTTTTGGGGGAAATTATTGTCTACTCTAGGATGCTCTTATAGATTTGAGTTATGTTCATGAATCCTTATTAATTTACCAAGCATGAAAATGAGTTTTGTCCTTTAGATCTTGCAATCAATGACTGATATGTGGGAGATTTAGAGAATCTTTTATATGTATTTGAGGTTCTTCATCAATAGAGAATCATCCATATGAATTAGTGATTCCTAGTCAATGGTATCCTTACATACATTATATAGAACTCCCTTGGTCATTATGATAACCATACTAGTTTTAAAGCCACTCAGTGGGGCACTTGAAGTTTTTTGTTATTCAGAAAGACAAGAATTATTTTAGATTTGGGGTCATACCCGCAGATGGGCTACCTACGTATCCTTGTTAGAAAAGGAATCAGAACCCATGTAGTTCGAGTGAAGAATTATGAGGTTTATTCATTATTAATAGCCCAAAGAGAGATTTCATAATTACTTTTACACTCTAAGCTCATGTGAGTCATGCTCGGTGTGAGAAACAAGAGGTATCAGTAAAACCTGACGTTTGTGCCACGAAAGATGCAGTTATAATAAATGATGTGGGGCTTACGTATGTATGATTGCCCAAATAGATGAAGATCGGGACTTAATTCAGGGAAGAAGCCCAAGAATATGGTCCATAAAAGGTATATGTGCTTTATGGATATTTGGATACTTAACTTAGGACTTACTCATGAGAAGTATGCCAAAATTAGAGGGGACTTATGATTGGGTTTTATTACAAAGAAGGAAGCCCAAATCAAAAGAAATTAATACTGGGGCTCACTCCTAAAGAGGATGCCCATATTAAGGGGATTTTTAATCTAGGGCTTACTCCTGGAAAGGAGGCCCAGGTTAAGAAAAATTATGACTGAGGCTTACTCCTGAAAAGGAGGCCTAGGTTAAGAGAAATTATGACTGGGGCTTACTTCTGAAAAGGAGGCCTAGTTTAAGGGGACTTGAGACTTGGGGCTTACTCCTGAGAAGGAGGTCCAGGTTAAGAGATATTATTACTGGGGATTATTCCTGAAAAGGAGGCCCTGAGTAGGGAACATGGGGCTTACTCCTAAGGAGGATGCCCGGATTAGGGAACTTGGAACTTACTCCTAAGGAGGATGCCCAGATTAAGGAACTTGGGGCTTACTCCTAAAGAGGATGCCAGGATTAGGGAACTTGGGGCTTACTCCAAAGGAGGATGACCAGATTAAGGAACTTTGGGCTTACTCCTAAGGAGGATTCCCAGATTAGGGAACTTCTCATCTTGAAGGATGAGGTTGAATGAAGGAAATCCCTAACCTTAGTGACATAAAGTTATGTAAATCACAAGGTTTTGAGATATGTTCCACAGAATTCCTTTAAGATAAAGAATCCAACAAAATAACCATGCCATAAATGGCTTTGAAGAGGGTTTTGAAGGCTAAATCTTGAATAGGAGAGGTGAATTTGAGGAAAGGAAGTGAATTGGAAGGAGGCACACAAGTATTGGTCTGGTGCATAAGTCCTGCTCGCGCAAGTATACTTGCGCGACATAAGTTCACTTGGGTGATGAAGAACCTGTGAATTGATACTTGGGAGACTTTGAATTGGAGCCCCTAGTATCATCTCTACAGTCTTTCAGATAGGTGGTGCACAAGTTTCCTTGAGAGGGAAAGGCAATGCACAAGTGTCTTCACTTCCGTTAAGGGGTGGACACTTAGGCACACAAGTATTGATGAGTTCTAATACTTAGGCCTTATTCTTCCTCTTTAGAACTTTCATTCTAGGTAAATAATTACCTTAGAAGTGTTCGGAAGACTTTAGATGGAGACTTGGGCAACCAGAGCTTGAATCTGAGTTTTGGATTTTTCATCCCTCAAATGGGGGGCCCACAGGGGTATTTATAGGCCATCTAAGGACCTTGGGTGAAAAAATAATAGGGCACGCAAGTGACTTGCGCGACCCATATGTGGTGCGCAAGTATACTTGTGCGACCAGAGCTTGAAACTTGTGTGACCCATGTTTAAAGAGTTCCTTGTTCATGCCTTTTTCAATTTTTGATTTTCTTTAAAGGATGAATCTCTTTCTGCTTAAGGTATTCCCCTTTTTCATTCATTAGACTCTATGAAAGAAAGGAGCGTCAAAAAAATTCCCCCCTCAGAGTTGGATCCGAAAAAGGAAAGAGGATTTGACTCTGAGGTAAATGAGAAAACCAGGTACTGTGGCGTGCAGGTTTTGAGCACACAGGTATCAGCGCGCAGGTTACAGCGCACAGGGGTACGACCTCGCCTATAAATATGGGTGCCACTCTCGCACAAAGCACCCGGATTTTAAAGCACCTCACTCTCATCACGCAAGTGGGCTCTCATTCGCGCAAGTGACTCAGATTTTCATTCGTTCGTGCTTCTGTTCACATTGCACTTCTATAGTGAGCTTCTAACTTGCGCTCTAGTACTAGCACGGTAAAACTTGAGCGACAAACATAGATTTGCGCGCCAACATGATAATTCCACACCTTAATGACTTAGGCATTTTTTCAAAATATCTTCACAAATTTTTTGAAAAACCAATTTACTTAAAAGTCAATTATCTGATCCTTGAGTAGATTCAATGGATCCCAAAAGAATTTGATTGGCTGACGAGTTGGCTAGAAAGTGGATTGATGACATGATGAACATCGTTGGCCATGATTACTATGATATCTACGACAACACTCTCCCGGATTTGGCCAAGTACTTGAATAAATATCATGTCAATTTCCCAACAAGTATTTACTTTCCTTTTTATGGCCCTGGTCATTTGCAAAGATTCAACATTCCAGATTCAAAGAACTATACTCCCGAGATGCAGCCACACTGCTACCCCTCTATTTTGGTTAGGTTGTGCATTAAGAGCAGCAATAATGGTGTGAAATTTCAAAAATTTTCCTCCATGACATTTCCTTGCAGATATGAAAGTGGAAAACCCATTTGCTGATATGTTTTCCTCTGCCGGTTGGTGGAGAGAAGACCATCATGATTTTAGAACGATATCGAAAAATAGTACTCTCTCCAAATGGCTCTTTACTTCCAATGCTCCATTCTCAAATCCATGTATCCATCTTCCATGTAACTTGGACAGAAATAGAGTCACTTTTTGATCATCAAAATTTTTTCTCAAATTGCACTCAAGAACATTCTTATACAATTGTTCCAAGAAGAGCTGATATCACTGCATCTCTTATTGTATCCAGTTGAATGAATGAATTATAGGTGATTGCTGATGAAGCTCGGGATGCCGTAAATCAAATGAAGAGTTATGTTGAAAGCCTCTTGTAATTATTGAAAAAGAGAAGAGTCTCCATTCAATAGATGTCCTTATAACTCTTGTGAATCAATGAAAAACACTTTCATCTTCCATTATTTGTGCCTGCATTCTCTTGATACCTGCTTTAAATGTTTACCTAAGCCAATGGGCCTAGTAAGCATAGTTTTATATTTTGCTAGGATTATAAAAATAACCCTACAAACATTGAATCTTTTTGTTGCTCAATATTGCCTAAATCATACAAAATGTACGTTTAGCGAGCTGGGACTCAACTTTTGTTCAGAGTTCCCTTGTATTTTATGGGCAGTTTAAATACATGCACATCGGACATAAAAAGGCTAATTTTTAATGTCGAATATCTTTGACCGAATGGATTAAAATTGAATCAATTCCTTGATAATTTATCTGAAAACATATTACCACTTTCAAGTATGGAGGACAACATGTAAACTATGACTTAAGAAATTTTGAATCTAAGGAATGATATGAAAAAAGGGCTAAAAGGCATTAGAGGAATTATTTCTTAAGAGTGAAGTTACCACTATTTAACAAACCCGTTAGGGGGTTGAATTAGGCAGGGCCACTTAAGGGCATTGGCTACATAGTAAAATAATAGCATCTTTTGGCTGACAGGTCCGTTATGTAGACTACTTATGCAAGGCCGCCTAAGGGCATGTGTTGCATAGTCGGGAAAAATAACTCTCAGAAATTTTACTTTTCTACTGCTAAAAATCCAATGGAAGTTTATGGAGATTCAAATTTTCCAAAGCATAGAGTTTGCTGTGTTGAGAGGGGTACTTGAATATGGAGAGGATATTTCCAATCAAGATTGTCAAAGAATTGGATGAATATCACTCCTGCGATGGTCTAACCCAAATGTAGGGAAGGGAAATATAAACCATAGACTTGAATACTTTCAGATCATGAAAAAGAGTATGGGAAAAATATGTAAGGATGTATATTTTTTTCGGATCCCTACATATTGTTGTTAAGACCAATAAGGACAAAAGAGGTTTTCCTCCCAAGAATGAAATTTCCACTATTTAACAAGCCCGTTAAGGGGTTGAATTATGCAGGGCCACTGAAGGGCATTGGCTGCATAGTAAAATAATAGCATCTTTTGGCTGACAGGTCCGTTATGTAGACTACTTATGCAAGGCCGCCTAAGGGAACATGTTGCATAGTCAGGCAAAAGAATTCCCGGGTATCAAATATTTTGTAACCAGAAGTCAAGAAAAGGGTTATAGAGATCTGGAAGTATTTAAGGTTAGGAGTATGACACATGAAAATGGGAATTGTCCAATGCATAAAATAGATACACAGACCAATGATAACTATAATCATGTTGCGGCTGGGTCCTGAATTGAGGTGCTTGACTTGACTACGTATCCCATAAGGATGGGAATCAAGCCATATGTAGTTCTTGAAATACAGTTTAACATCATGTGGGACAAGAGTGTAAGAGATCTTAGTTTAGGGTCATAGAGCTCGAACCATAATGAGGAATACACATATAAACCTGATGTGAATGAAAACCAGGGTTTTCATACCACATTCTTGTTTATACAGGGGGGCTTTTTAGCCAAGGAACTGAAAGTGTAATTTTGTGTTAGGCCCAAAAGACTTGGGGCTGGATTCGAGGGATGCTCTAACGTTCCTACGTATCCCATATGGATGGGAATCAAGCCATACGTAGTTCTTGAAATACCCTCTATAAAGATTTGGTTCGTACAAGTGATGGGTGAAAGGGGAATTTAGTGAAATGATGGTTTGACCCAAGATTAAAAGTTTGGGAATTACCATGTATGCACGTAGTCTTTGAAATATGACATGATTGTAGATCAATGTCAATGATGATTCCCTCTAAGGAGAGGGACAATGGGGAACTATATAGTTTAACATCATATAGCAAGGATTATGGTGTTGCACATTTTAGTGTCATGTAGCAGGGAAAAAATGGACATACACAGTTTAACGTCATGTGGGATGAAGGTGAACCGACATGAAGAGATTGGTTTTAGGCTACTTCACGGATCAACATCGTATGAGATGGAGGTGAACCGACGTGAAGAGATTTGGTTTTGGGCTGCTTCATGGATCAACATTGTATGAGACGAAGGTGAACTGATGTGAAGAGATTGGTTTTGGGTTGCTTCACGGATCAACATCGTATGAGATAGAGGTGAACCGACGTGAAGAGATTGGTTTTGGGCTGCTTCACGGATCAACATCGTATGAGACGGAGGTGAACCGACGTGAAGAGATTGCTTTTGGGCTTGAACCTCGGGAGGTTGCCTACGTACCCATCCTAGAAGGACAGGATCAAATTCTGCATAGTTCAATTGAAGAATAAATTATTGTTCGAGTTGTACTTGAGAATAACAACATAAAGATGGTGTTGGGACTTACACATGGTTAGTGGCCCAAAAAAGGTGTTATGGTTGAATTTTACTCTAATCTCATGGGATTCATGCTCGGTGTGAGAAACAAGAGGTAGCAACAACCCTAACGATGCACAGTTTAATTTCATGTAGGACATATAAGGGACTAGACACAGTTTAATGTCATGTTGGACAATGAAGGGACTGTGCAGTTTAAAGTATTTCAGTAAGGACTGTGGGGACTGTGCAGTTTAAAGTCTTGCAGTAAGGACTAAAATAGTTTAAGGTCATATGTATGGACCAATGCTACACAATTTAGCATCATGTAGCTAGGACAACACAATTTAACGTCATGTTGGACGAATGTGTATTTGTGTTACACAAAATACTTCTTCAAGAATCTTGCATTGGTTGGAGTCAGAATGAGTTCTCCATCCATTGAGATTAAAGAATAAGGTCCATTGGAGTACACCTTATGTATTGAATAAGGTCCTTCCCACTTTGGCTCAAGCTTTGGAGGATTCTCCCCTGGTATCATTGGATTTCTGAGGACCAATACCAATTCTCCTTGAATGAATGAATGAAGATGAACTTTTTTGTTGAAAGCTCGTGCTTTTCGATTCTGATAGACATCCAAGTGGTACAGGATGCACAATCTTTTTTCATCTAATCATTCCAATTCATCCAATCACTTTTGATATTGTTCATGTATAGATGACTGATCACAAATGTCTACTCTGAGCGAAGGTAATTGAACCTCAATGGGCCAGACTGCTTCTGTTCCATATACCAATGAATATGGAGTTGACCGTGTAGCAGTGCGGGTGGTGGTCCGATAAGCCCATAAATAATGAAAAAGGTTATCAAGCCATGATTTCTTATCTTTATCCACCATCTTTTGTAGTATGTTTGAAAGAGTCTTATTGAAGGATTCTATTTTTCCATTGGCCACTACATGATACCGAGTTGAATTGTTGGATTTGATGTTGTATTCTTGATACCACTTCCTTACCTCGGATGAACAGAAGTTGGTGCCATTGTCCATCAATATGGTATGAGGGACACCAAATTTGGTAATGATATTAGACTTGATGAAGCTAACAATGCTTTTAGAACTAACTTTTTTGAGAGGTATTGCCTCAGCCCATTTGGAAAAGAAGTCATTAGTAGTAAGAATATACATAAATTTCTTGGATGTAGCCAAAGGGTAAGGTCATACTACATCCATTCCCCAAGTGCTAATGTCTATGAGTATTTAGCTATATGAAGAAACTATGGGGGTTGATGAATGAAATTGGCATATACCTGGAAAGAATGACACTTCTTAGTGAAATCAACACAATATTGTATCATTGAAGGGAAAAAGTATCCAAGCCTTTGAATTTGATCAGACGGTCTATGTCCAGACTGGTGGGCACCATAGACTCCTGCATGTACTTCCTTCATGACAGCCAGTGTCTCTTCACCATTAATACATCTGAAGATAATTCCATAAAAACCTCACTTGTAGAGAATTTTCTCTAGGTGATCTGGGCTATCATAAAGAGAAAAATTGACCACATGTCGCCAGACTTGTTCTTTCCCGGGTCTATCAGGTGTGAGTGTTCCATTTTGAAGGTATAACATGTTAGGTGTCATCCATCCTATAGTATGACCATATGGTTCAGAAATGGGACTAATTTAATTGATTTACTATGTTCTGATTTGAACATAAGGTGAAACTGTACGACGGTGGGAAATACTGATGATTGTTTCATCCCGATTTGGATCTGCCAGAGCTATGGCCATATTAGCCAATGCATCAGCTTGAGCATTTTGTGATTGTGGACATAAGAAAATTTCGGTTCCAAAGGAAATTCCTCCATTAAATCTCTGACATAATCATACAAAGGGATTAACTCTTATTTTCTGATGGTGTAGTCCCCATTGAATTGTTTGATTACTAAGTCTGAATCACCTTTAACCTTTAAATGATTTACCTGTTCCTGAAGCGCCAACTCCAATCCTGCGATGAGATCTTGATATTCTGGTTCAATATTTGTACTGCATTCTAACAATAAGAAGGAAAATGGTAGCACTTCCTTTTCTGGGGAAATAATCCAATTCCTAACCCAACTTTGTTGAATTTAGGATTATCCATTTTCTTCCCTGTTGGACTTCTGGAAGCACCATCAAAGTACATTTCCCATGTTTGAGGATTATCTTGAATATAGAAGATTTCCTCATCAGGAAGTTCAATATCTGAAGATATATCTTATACTGAAGGATTTTCAGCAAGTAAATCAGCCAGAGCTTGGCCCTTTATTTCCTTTTGAGACACGTACTGGATATCAAACTTCTGCAAAATAACTTCCCACCTTGCCAGACGTCCTATAATCATTGGATGACTAAAGATAAATTTTAGCAGGTTATTTCGAGATACCAATTGGAACTCATGATGTTGTAGGTAGTGTCTTAGTTTCTGAACTGAAAAGATTAATGCTAGGCATCACATTTCAATACTTAAATATCGAGTTTTTGCCTCAAGCATAGTTCAAATGAGATATTAAATGCTGTTTTCATTCCCAGCATCATTCTTTTGGGTAAGAAAGGCACCCAATGATCTCTCTAAAGTTGTCACATAGAGGATAAGTGGTCTTCCTTCAACAGGTGGCATTAATACTGGTGTAATTAAGAGATATTTCTTGAGGATATAAAATGCTTCATGACATTCTTCAGTCCACTAGTAGGTGACTCCCTTTTTCATTAATTTGGTGAAGGGTAAACATTTGCCTGCCATATTGTCGATGAAACTCTGAATATAGGCCAAGTGTCCTTAAATTACTCTTAATTATTTCAAATTTCGAGGAGGTGACATAACAAGGATTAATTTCTTCTTCTCATGATCAACTTCGATACCACAATGGCGTACAACCAAGCCAAGAAATTTTCCTGAGGTTACCCCAAAAGCACATTTCAAGGGGTTCATATTTAAATTGTGTTGTCGATGTTTGTGGAATATTATTTCCAAATCAACCAAATGATTAGAAAGTTTTCTGGATTTAACCACCAAATCATCCACATAACATTCAACAAATTTCCCTAAAATGGGTTTGAAGATACGGTTCATGGCACGTTGATACATTGCACCTACATTCTTCAGGACAAAGGGCATTACCCGATAGAAAAACACACCTCAAGGGGCTATGAAGGCTGTAGATTCTTCATATTCTGGAGCCATTCAGATTTTATTATACCCCGAATATCCATCCATGAAGGAAAGTGCTTCATAGCCAGCTGTTGCATCAATTAAGAGTTCTGTGATCGGAACTAGAAAATCATCCTTGGGACAATGTCGATTAAGATCTCTGAAGTCAATACAAACTCTGATTTGTCCATTATTCTTTTTTAGAGGGAAAATATTAGCTATCCATTTGGGATATTTAACTTCTCTGAATAAGTTAGATTTGATAATATTATCCACTTTAGCTTCAATTTTGGGGCCATAAATTGGGTGTGTTCTTCTTACGAATTGCTTGAATCCTCGATGTTCTTTTGGAAAACCCAAATGATGAGTAGCGACATTAGGATCAAGCCCTGGAATTTCTATATAATTCCAATCAAATATATCTCATTTTTTCTTTAAAAATGAAATATACATTTCTTTCTCTTCAAGATTCATGGCTACACTAATTAAAGTGGGGCGTGGATCTTCTTTTGTACCCATATTTATTTCTCTGAGTTCATCCACAATGGTAGAGATACCCTCTTCAAATGCTGAAGAAGCATCCCTGATATCTTCCCATTCTTCTTCAATATGTGTCACTTCTTTTGTTTCTAATTTCATAGTAGATGATGAAGTAGAATTTCCATGATCAGTAAAGAAGTTAAAATTTGAACATCTTGAAGAAGAGACTACCATTTCTGACCCCAATGACGATGAAGGGTCTTTCTAAGGTGATAGAGAGGAAATGAGGGATTTAGAATCGGCATCATTATTTTCCTATAGTATTTCTATAACTTCTTCTAACTTGGTTTATTAAGTATAGAATTGCTGGATTTCAGCGAATGAAATGAAGACATCTCTATTTGAGCATTCATCATTGCCTGGTGAATCAGAAATTTCTCCCATGTTGTCTGGCTCAATTTCTGTAATTGACATTATGGAAGTTTCCATAAGAGTGTTTAGATTTGGGTCTATCCTATAAATATGACTAATAGGCAACACATAATCTGTTCTCACATGTATTAATGGGTTTACTGGAATCTTTTCCAAACCATATGGAGCATTAATTTTCGTAACCACCTTTGTCATGGATTTCTCCTTCCCTTTAATGTGATAGAATTCTGCCTCAATTCATTATGATTAACATGTTTTGAATGGGGCTTTATCACCATAGAATTTCCCAATTTTACCATTGAAATAATATTTGAGACATTGATGGTATGATGAAGGGATAACTGCATGTTGATGTAACCAAGGTCTTCCAAGAAAAATGTTAAAGGTTGTGTCATGAAGAACAACCATGAAATCTGAATTGGGTACAAGGTCTCCAAACTGAGTTCTGATTGTAATCTTGCCCAAAGGTTCTTGTTCATTTTTCTCATATCCTTGAAACATCAAAGTAGAAGGAGATAAATCAAATTCGTTGAGGCCTAATCGATGAAATGTACGAATAGGGACGAGGTTGACTCATGAACCATTATCAATGAAAGCTCATCAGATGTCTATATCATTGACCTTTGCAAATAAATAAAAAGGTCTAATATGTCCATGCACAACATCATCTTCATCTTCATCTATAAAATATATCACTACATGGAATTCTGTAGTATCATTCTCTATATGGTAAACTTCAACCGTCACAATTTTAGTTTCGAATTCCAGAGGACTTGAGAAAGCCTCAATGAGTGCCTCCCGAAGATCCTTTGATAGATTCAAGGCATCCAAAATTGATAACATGGCCAATACTTGGGGAAAATGTTTCAAGACATCATAATTTTGGTCCAAAGGTCTACGTTTCCCAATAGGAACATGTGGTTTTGTAGGTGCTTTATAAGTTCATGCTTTGGAAGTAGATGCATATTGTATCGGGGTAGGAGTTAGAAAATAATCCTATCTTTGGCAGATTAGACTGAATAGGTCTATTTATTTACTGAGAAGAAGAAGGTGTAACCTCCATCCAATACTCCAAAATAATTGTGTCAGGACTGAATCATCCATGTGTGGAAGAACTTTTTTTGTTTTTGTTGAGCCCGCTGAAGGGCTCTAACATGAGTTTCTGCAGTATATATGGTTCTGTTAGGAGTAGGATTGGAATAGTGGCTTCTGAAATATCCACGTCTTCCCCTGTATCCTAAACCTCTGGAACTCCCTCTAATTTCTCTGTTTGATACAGGGAACTCAGTCTCATCAAGATCGAAACTGTGATTGGCATATGGATCTGTTAAATGAATCATACTAATAGAAAAAAAGATCAACTCTTCATCTAATGAAGATTCTTCCTGATTTTCCAGTTTAGGTTGTGCCGTTTGGTGGGGCGGTGCCCATACTTTTGAAGTAGATGGCATAAAATCTTCCAGAGTCAAAGACAATTTATGCTTTGACACGAACTCATCTTCTTTCTTCAAATTATGCCGCCTCTTTGAATATTTTTGTTCTGATGAAGGGGGTTTCTTGTTGCATTCATAGAAGAAGACACAATTGGTTGATTCAATTGTGTTCGTAAAATGGCATGAGTTCGGTTGATCATTTTCCTGACCATCCAATCATCATATTTCTGTGCATTTTTGCTTTTGACTTCGTGCCACTCGCCTTCTTCCTCTGGATCAGTAGCAGTAACACATGCTACCTGGGATGAAGAACCTTTCAGTTTTACCTGTCCAAAGTCCACCATCTTTTGCAGGAGGTCTTTGAAGACAAAAAAATCCATGAATGGGATGCCCCAACATCTGATTAAATGGACAATAGTTTGGGAGGTCTTCATCTCCTTCCTTGTTTGTCCATTTAGGCCTTGGCAACTGAACCAAATTAGTTTCCAAAGATGAAATGAAGTAACCAGGAACTTTTTCATTTCAGAAAGAATAAAATTTGTTCTTGAACTCCTCAAATTGTTTCCATCTTTGATCTCTTTGATCATCTTGAAAAAACGGCCTCTGTTGTTGACGCTCAGGAGGTGGATACATTCGATAAGATGAAGGTTTTGAAGTGGAAGCAGGTACAGATTCTTGTTTAAGTGTAACTGTAGCAGTCTCTGCTCTCCCCATTCTCCTTCCTACAGCTGATGGAATTACATGAGTTTTAGCCTTAGTCTTTGAAAGAGAATCTTCAATCTACTGAGCGGTTGAAGTAAGGTCTCGAAACCCTCCTGTATATTTCATAGGGATCAACAGTGTGCGTCATTCATCATGCAAATTTTCCACACAGATTGGAAACAATTCTTCTTGAGGGAGTGCTAAGCTTAAGGAATATGTTAATCGCTTCCAGCGAGCAATGAAATCTGAAACTCTTTCATTTTCCCTTTGCTTACAATTTGTAAGATCAAAAACTGTTTTCTTTGGAAATGTTGAGCTGAATTGAAGAAGGAATTTTTGACAGAGATCCTCCCACCCAGTAATTGACTGGGATTGCAAGATTTTATACCAGACAAAAGAAAGTCCTTGTAATGACTGTACAAAACACCTAAGCTTAACTAATTCTTGTTGTTGAGGAGTTCCCATCATAAGATCACAATGAGAAACATAATGCGTTAATTTTTGTTCTGGATCTCCCAAATCATTATAAATTAGGAATGTGGTACTCGCAAAATTTGATGGGGGAGGAATTGCATCAACCCATTCAGGGTAAGATCTCTTCTTCAGTTGAACTGGTGCACATTTTCCTTCCATAGATTCCAACCGAGCTGTTAATGACTCAATGGTACTCATTAACTTTTGAAAAACATCTAGTTGATATTGGACCTAAGAAAGTGCAATAACTGTAGTTTGGACAGGTGCGGTTACTGGTACTGCAACTAATGGTAGCACTACCGGTTGTTTTTGTGCATGACCCATAGGATTGGACCTATGAGGGTGTACTTGTAAAAGAGGATATTCTTGATCTATACTAGTAGCTGCAACAAATTCCCTTGACTGACTGACTCCATCACACTTATGAGGAAGACTACCTTGAAGTAGTTCTGCATTCCAGCTCCTTAACTCCTTCATTTCTTCCTCTTGTTGTGCAAACCTTTTCTCTAATGAGAGTGGTTAGACTTCTCCAGAGGTAGGGTGGGATGCAACTTGAATTTGACCCTTTTACATAGAATGTGCCTTTCTGGAGTATGGAAGGGCATTACCTGAAGGAATATCTTGATTCTGGACAGCCCTCTGTCCTCTGGTATGCACACCTTCTTCATTTATTTCTTTGTGTACAGTCCCTTGAATATGAACTTCTTCATTTGGTTCCTCTGAGTGAACCTCATGTTCTGGTGGATCAGTGAAAATGTCATTGATGACATTTATTGATGCATAACACATTTCATCCCTTCTATTGGCATTTCTGTGATATTGTATTCTTCTATGTACTTGATGAGACATTTCCTTTTGTTGAGTTTATCCCTCAGGAACTTCTCGATGAACTATAATTTGGAGGTAATCTCCTGATAATTTGGCTCTTCGTTCGTCTTGTGACTTGTTCCCTAATCGATAGAAGACTGAATTTCGCTAAGTAAGAGATTGAGGATTTGAAAAAGTCCCCAGTCTGGTAGACTGGGGCTATTCCTGCTTTTCCTTCTCAACTCCTTGAATCCTATTTGTTGATTCTGAGGGTTGGATTAAAAGAGTCCCCAGTCTGGCAAGCTAAGGTGATTCTTGAGCTGCTACATCTGAAAATTTATTAAAAGATCTCCTGATCATGCGGACTTTAGTCCGAAAATTAGCTGGATGCATCAACATACATCCACTCAAATCACCTAGCTCAAATGACCGTTAAATGATTTCTGACACTTCTGTCACCTGATGATGTGCATGCTCTAAATGAGAAGCATGTTTTATATTCTCATTTTCTTCAAGCAAGATTAATTCAACAACTTTTTCTTTGTATGCCTGACTTTTGGAAGAACTAGTTGAGGCATGTTCCAGAGCAAGGCTTTGATTACACACAAAACTAGGTATCTGTGGCTGGCCATGGGCAATAACATTGCATGAGACCACTTTTGGTGGGATTTTTTGACTCGAGAGTACAGTGAAATGCAGTGCTCCATGAAAACCCCAACCCCTGATATGAATACTAGATGGGGCATTGGTAATTAACTGGCACAACCTTTTTAGTGCACCAAAGCATGCACGCTGAAGGGCTCTCTGCTGCTTTTCAACCTTTGGATGTTGAGAAAGTAAGAAAGATGCCAAGTCAATTTGGCGTTGCAACCCTTCTATTATCTTAACATGATTATGATATTCATCATAAGATAATATTTTCTTTTTCAAGTAAAAAAGGGTTTTACACATGTTTAGAAGAATATCGTGAATACAATCTTCTGTCAACATTTCTGGAATATCATACTGAGAATCAGCCAAATGCCAAAATATGATCGATACTTCACCTTTCTCCAGTTGTTTTTCTCATATTCAGCACTTCATCCTTATACTTCAATGAATATTATTCTACCTAATTAGACCAAAGATGGTGCTTCTTTGTTGCTTCATCAGATTCAACAAGATTTATAGAGAATTCATTTATCAAATTAGAAGACGAATGACTCAGGGGTGGTTCAGATAATGACCTACACCCCAGGCTATCTTCTGATTGAGAAATTATTTCACCTGCTAACAGTAAAACATTAGACATGACTGGCTTCACATCTGGAAGTGCCTCAAGGTAAGAGGGCTTTATCATTACTACAATTTCCTTTGAAGAATTTTCCAAGCAATGCGAATTACTACTATAGAGAGGAATTTCGTAGCTAAATTCATCATCATGGGGAGGACCACCATGGTGGGTTACAACAAATAATTAAACCTTTTGCTCCTTGATCTTCTGGCCACGCAGAGGGTTATCATGGCTCTCAACTAAAGATGATACTTTTAGATCGACCGAACTGTCATGAAGCAAGACTTCATAAGGATGTGTCTGATGAAGACCTTTGGAATTATTGTTCCCACTATTGGGAAATGAGAGAGTAGAATCTTGAGTTGCAACAGATAATTGTCTGAGTGCATCAAGAACTCCAACATCGAGCAAGGCCTTATTACAGATTGGATCTGGATTTCTTAACTGTGTTGGATGGTTCTTTTTCTTAGAAGCATTCTTACTGAATTTGGAAACCACTTTTTAAAGAAATTGGTTATTATGGGTAGGTGTATGTGCCTACTCAGGAAAAATGGTGAGGTTAGGCTGATTATGTCCATTCAAATCGGGTGTATATGCCTAGCTTGATTGTCCGTATGATATGGGGGAGTATGCCCCACAACCCTCCTGGACTGGGACAGAGGTGTGTATCTGTTCCGGAGTGACATGTTGATGAGTCACTCCATTTATAGTGATATATTTATGATTCCTTCCTTGTGATGCTGTTAAAGTCGTTATAATATTCTGATAGGCATCCAGAATATGGGCAGGGATTTGCTTCTGCTCTTTCACCATTGTTAGAATGTGCTTGGTGACTTCAATTTCCAAAATGGGAATATACGTCCAATCCATGTCTAGAGTAAGTGTATGTTCCTGCTTCTGTCCTCCTTTTCCTGTCAACAGATATTGATAGTACTTATGCATAGGGGCAGAGAGTTGAGTCTGCTCTAAATTTGTTGTCGGATATTTCTGTCTAACTTTTCCGAGTGCTACCAAACGATACTGTTGGCTGGCTTGATGAACATTGGAAGGTGTATGTGTCTACTGTGTATTCTTCGTCAAGTATATTTGATGAGTTTCCTTCAATACTGGAAAACGATACTGCTGACATATTTGGTGATTGTAAACAGGTGTATGTTCCTTCTTATCAGTTGACACCATATTAAATTGGTGTGCTTCGTTGGGTAAAGTCAGATGGGCAAGATTACTGTCTGATTAATTATAAATAGGTGTATATGCCTGCCTATAATACTCTTCCAGAATTTCTTGGCAGTATTGGCGTGTTAATGCCAGACGAGTTTGTTGGGCAGTAATATCAGGACGGACGGGTGTATATGCCTGCTCGTTGTTTGCGATCAAGTTGGCTTGATGGACTTCTCCGGAGGGGGAAGAAGTAAGAACCTGCTTCCTGTTGACCGGATTTCACCTATGATAGTTCATCTTGCGTTCTTGGGTCTGAGGAACCTAAGCCTAACCCCTAAAGGTGGTACCCTCATCATGTTTAGGGCACACTACTGCATGAATCTGGCAGATATTGTTGATGGGAGCCCTCAGGAAGTATTCGTGTCCTCTGGAATTAAGGAATTGAGTGAACTTGTCATTCACCTCCCCATAATATGGGAGGGACTGGTGATTTCGCTCCAGGGATAATGACCCGAAACGGCTAGACACGGTGGTTGGCACCACCTGCTTCTTGACCACTGGTCGTTGCTATCCGGACAACCAGGGAGAGTTGTTAACTTGGAGGGCTTGTCGAGTGGCCTCTAGAGTTGGAATGGTACCGTGTTGACGGTGTTCCTTAACCAATGAATTTGAAACCCAGCGTTGAAGATGCTGAGTAGGTGATGTCGTCCTCAGAGCGGACGAAGATCCAGTAGGAGTAGAAGCCAAGGAATTCACAGGTGTGAATTTTAAAGAAGTCGTTTCTATAATGCAGAGAGATCTTGGAAAAGAGTGCCTGTTTGAAATAATAGACATAATGAAGATAAGTTCGGCCATTACAACTTTTGGATGAGCACATATGTTATTGATTGTTTTGTTGGCTCTCATATTCAGTTAAATAGGGGCCTAACAAATAATTAAAATATCATTTAACTTGGTTAAGCATTCACGTCGGGTTCAACATTTTTGTTTCTTTTGGAAATGGGGATGACCTTTTTTGTTTAAGGTTCAAACTTTCCAATTAGTTTCTAATGGTTTTATTCGTATAACTGGAAATATCCAATGATTCTATATCCATTTGGACCTACTTTCTAAAGGTAGGTGCCCATTAGTTGTGGACTGATGAGGCTTAAGAATTTTCATTGGTCGAGAGGATGGGAGGTCAGAATCATCACACCTTTTTGGGGGGAATTATTGTCTACTCCAGGACTCTCTTATAGATTTGAGTTATGTTTGTGAATCCTTATTAATTTACCAAGCGTGAAAATGAGTTTTTTCCTTTAGATCTTGCAATCAATGACAGATATGTGGGAGATTTTAAGAATCTTTTATACATATTTGAGGTTCTTCATCAATAGAGAATCAACCATATGAATTAGGGATTCTTAATCAGTGGTATCCTTCCATATATTATATAGAACTCCCTTGGTCATTATGATTACCATACTGGTTATAAATCCACTCAATGGGGCACTTGAAGTTATATTATTGTTCAGAAAGGAAGGGATTATTTTAGAGTTGGGATCATACCTGCAAATGGGCTACCTACATATCCTTGTTAGAAAAGGAATCAGAACCCATGTAGTTCGAGTGAAAAAGTATGAGGTTTATGCATGATTAATGGCACAAAGAGAGATTTCATAATTACTTTTACACTCTAATCTCACATGAGTCATGCTCGGTGTGAGAAACAAGAGGTATTAGTAAAACCTGACATTTGTGCCACAAAAGATGCAGTTATAAGAAATGATGTGGGGCTTACGTATGTATGACTGCCCAGATAGATAAAGATCGGGACATACTTCAGGGAAGAAGCCCGGGAATAGGGTCCATAAAGGTATATGTGCTTTATGGAGATTTGGATACTTAATGTAGGACTTACTCCTGAGAAAGATGCCCAAATTAGAGGGGGTTTATGATTGGGTTTTATTCTAGAGAAGGAAGCCCAAATCAAAAGAAATTAAGACTGGGGCTTACTCTTAATGAGGATGCCCATATTAAGGGGATTTTTAATCTAAAGATTACTCCTAAAAAGGAGGCCTAGGTTAAGAGAAATTATGACTGGGGCTTACTTCTAAAAAGGAATCCAAGGTTAAGAGAAATTTTGACTGGGGATTACTCCTAAAAAGGAGGCCCAGGTTAAGGGGACTTGAGACTTGGGGCTTACTCCTGAGAAGGAGGCCCAGGTTAAGAGAAATTATGACTGGGGCTTATTCCTGAAAAGGAGGCCCAGATTAGGGAACTTGGGGCTTACTCCTAAGGAGGATGCCTAGATTAGGGAAATTGGGGCTTAATCCTAAAGAGGATGCCCAGAGTAGGGGACTTGGGGCTTACTCCTAAGGAGGATGCCCAAATTAGGGAACTTGGGGCTTACTCCTAAGGAGGATGCCCGGATTAAGAAACTTGGGGCTTACTCCTAAGGAGGATGCCCAGATTAGGTAACTTCTCATCTTAAAGGATGAGGTTGAATGAAATAAATCTCTATCCTTAGTGACATAAAGTTATGTAAATAATAAGGTTTTGATAGATGTTCCACATAATTCCTTTCAGATAAGGAAGACAACAAAGGAACCATGCCATAATTGGATTTGAAGAGGGTTTTGAAGGCTAAATCTTGAAGAGGAGAGGTGAATTTTAGGAAAGTAAGTGAATTGGAAGGATGCACACAAGTATTGGTCTGGTGCGCAAGTCCTGGTGGTGCAAGTATACTTGCGTGACATAAGTTCACTTGGGCGACGAAGAACCTGTGAAGTGATACTTGGGCGACTTTGAATTGGATTCCTTAGTATCATCCCTAGAGGATTTCAGATAGGTGGTGCGCAAGTTTTCTTGAGAGGGAAAGGTGGTGCACAAGTGTCTTCACTTACCTTAAGGGGTGGAATCTTTGGCGTGTAAGTGTTGATGAGTTCTAATACTTAAGCCTTATTTTTCCTCTTTAGAACTTCCATTCTAGGTAAATAATTGCCTTAGAAGTGTTAGAAAGACTTAAGACGGAGACTTGGGCGACCAGAGCTTGAATATGAGTTTTGGATTTTTCGTCCGTCAAATGGGGGGCCCACAGGGGTATTTATAGGCCATCTGAGGTACTTGGGAGAAAAAATAATAGGGCGCACAAGTGACTTGCATGACCCATATGTGGCGCACAAGTATACTTGCGCGACCAGATCTTGAAACTTATGCGAACCATGTTTAAAGAGTTCTTTGTTCATGCCTTTGTCAATTTTTGATGTTCTTCAAAGAATGAATCTCTTTGTGCTTAAGGTATTCCCCCTTTTCATTCGTTAGAATCTGTGATGGAAAGGAGCGCCAATAGTGACACAGAAATACACAATGTGTGTTTGGACTTACAGACAATGTTCTCTTCCATACACATCATGTAATTCAGACTACACGTCGTTTATTCATGTACAGTGCATCCAGAGTATTTTGGAAATTACTCAAGCCGTCTGAATTTATTACATGTGGTACAGTTAATTTTACACCGTGTGTTGACCAAGATAGATAGGAAGAATGATACTAGATTATATGTCGTGTTTCCCAATGGACATGGTGTGTAGTCTTTTCGGGTCAGGGGCCAAACTATGTATCCCATACACAGCTAAGCCAACCAGTAACTGTGTAACGCGGAGTCAACAAAGCGTGTATCTCACTATACACCCCGTGTAATCTGAAATTTCTGAATTATACCTCACACGCCAATCCCCTAGGCATGTACTTCAGGAAATATGATAAAGGTAGTACATTCCGTGTAGTCAGAACTACACAGCGTGTACTTTACCAAATTAAACATATTTAAAACATTAATGTTTGTGTAATGTTCATAACTTATTATCATGTATAAATCGTACTATAGGTTGTTACTCTATGAATTATAGCATCATGTATGCCATATATCAGAAGAGTAAAACAATATACATATATAATACACATTGGGGATATTCAAATGGATATTCACCAGCTTACCTCCAAGGTGTATTTATGTTCAATGATGAGAATATCAAGGAAATTCAGAAAATGATTAAGATAAAAGGGTTGATTAATGAAATATTATAATTAATCGAATCAAGAAAAATTTATCTTAATAAGAACAATTAAATAATTTAATACTTGTTTTATTAAATAGGTAACATGTTACATATATGTGGGTGATTATGATATAGACCAAGACCTTTGTATGTGATTGGTTTCCTTTTAAATTATTTGTTAAATTAATTATTTGAATACAACCCATCTCTCCCCATTAATTTGTAGGGCTTGCGTGCCCATGGTTTCTTTTATTTAAAATCCCCCTTTTACCCCTCACCTGCATGTGAGTTAAAAAAGAATATGTAATGGATGGAACTCCCAAGCTAGTGGAGGCGGTTCAAGCTAAATCTGAGACGAAACTAGTCCCAAGAGATACATAGGTGGACATGTTGAAAGCTGTAAACAAAGACCCAAAAATTTTAATGTGTTTCTCCCCTAGGTCAAGGTTAGTTTATCAACCACTAGATAAAATAACCATTAGAAAATATCATGATCATTACCTTCAATTTATTTTATTTTTGTCAGTTGCATGGTTTATCATTATTTATGTGTCGTTGCGATCACATAATTAATGAATTAGACAAGAATGCAAGATGGAGCTAAAATAAACAAGTCTTATGTGTAAAAATTTTCAAGACGTGGTTAATCACTTAAGTAATTTCCAATTAATATTAAAAATCATGTGATAATGATAATACTCAATTCATGTATAAGAGATAAAAATCCCTCAAATAAAATATTAAGCCAGACCAAGCCATCTGTTATTTTATTAATGGAAAAACTCAATAAAACTATGTGTTTGAACAACCCTTTTTGGGACACTTACTTTTATATAATAATCCTTTATTAAAGGTTTCATGTTGACTTAACCATATTACATCAAGAGGAGTAGCCCTTGCTATACTTGGTGTAATATTGAAGGGAAGAGTTGAGGAAATCCAAAGTTAGGACTTCAGGATTGGGGAGTCCACTCAATAGTTCAAGGAGGTGCAAGCCCACAGTTGGAAAATACCTGCATACCTAAATACCTTCAAATAGTTTGGCCAAGCCTTGTTGAGGTTATGCAAAGGGGAATATGGATCCTTGACACTATAATGTCATGGAAACTGAACATTCTGAGTTCAATGTTGAGGGCCATTGGGACTTGATAAAATAGTCCGAGACTTAAAAAAAATTAATTCATTATTTCTCATAAAATATAATCAAGAATGTACCAATTATCTTATCTTTTAATTATAAAATAATAATGACAATATCATCAACCACGCTATCCATGTGATCAATTCGGGATAAAGACACAAAACTCACTGGTAAAAACTTCCAAGAATGGTTTATATACCTTTGGTTTATCTTACGCAATGAATGGGAGCATTATGTGCTGGAGCCTGCATTACTTGATCCGTCTTCCCAAGAGGCTAATGACAAGGACTTCTTGGTCTATGAGAAACATACGAACGACATGGTCGATGTTCAATGTTTGATGCTATCATCAATATCTAGTTACCTCATGAAGTCTCATGAAAATATGGATTCCTATAGTATGCTTGAGAACCTCCTTGGTCTTTACCATGAGAGAGAAATATAAGAATGGTTTGAGATCTACAAGGAATTATTTCAGATTAAGCTTGGAGTGGGTGCCCCAGCTAGGCCTTACATAGTCAAGTTCATTGGATACATTGAGAGATTGGAGGTTATAGGGTTTAAACTCCCCGAAGAACTAGGTATCGATCTCATTCTTTCATCACTCCCTCATAGATTCTCCAACTTTGTTGTTGATTTCAATATGAACAATATTGAGAAGCCTCTATCTGATTTCTTATCCTCATTCACCAAGTGGACAAATATATGAAGCATGAAAAGCCTTCTATTGTTATGTGGAATAAGAGGAAAGGGAGGGTGAAGAGCTTTAATACCAAAGCTTCTTCACGCCCTTCTAATAAAACGTAGATGAAAATGGGATGAAAGGGAAAATGAATATGTTTGTTTTTCATGTGGAAAGAAGGGCCACTGGAAGAAGAACTGCACCGAGCCTTAGAAGTAAGGGGAAGATTTAGATGCATTTTTAACCAATGTAATATATCTATTTTAAAATATTGGGTACTATATATATCTTTTGGTGCTCACATATGTATCAAAATACAGGAACAAAGTATATTTAAGAAGATTGACTGAGGGGAGGAAGATATACGAGTAGAAAACAGATCCAAACTTACTGAAGTAGCTGTCGGGGACTACCACCTCACATTGCCAACTGGGATGATCTTGGTATCAAAGGGTTGTTATTATGTGTCATATGTTACTAAAAACATTATTTATGTATCCATATTAGATAAATATGGGGTTTTTTCAAGTTTTTAAATGAATGTTGCTTCTTTTAGAAAGATATTATTTGTTTTGGTAGGGTGCATTTTTACAACAGTCTTTACATTTTAGATTAAACACACCAAGTAATGGAAATAGATAATAAAGATACTTCACATGATGCATACCACACCCAACTTTGGAATCACCGGCTAGGTCATGTAAATGATAAATGATACAAAAAAATTACATCAAGATGGATATTTAGATTTTTTGAACTAAAACCACTTGGCGTATGTCATGCTTGTTTACAAGGAAAAATGACCAAATCCCTATTTAGTATGAAAGGTTAAAGGGAAAAAGAGATACTTGAATTGGTTCATACCGATGTGTGTGGACCATTTCTAGTTGAAGAAATTGGAGGGTACTCATACTTTATAACATTTAATGATGATTTTAGTAGATATGGATATATATACTTAATGAGGTATAAATCAGATTCTTTTGATAAGTTCAAAGAATACAATAATGAAGTTGAGAACCAGCTTGGTAAGAAGATTAAGAAACTTTGCTCAGACCAAGGTGGTGAACATATTAATCCAGGCTTCATTGATTACTTATGTGAGTTTGGGATCCTATCCTAACTCAATCCTCATTACACACCCCAGTGGAATGGTGTGGGTGAATGGAGGAACCAAACCTTGTTGGACATGGTGAGATCAATGATGATTCATATGAGTATTCCATTATCCTTTTGGGGATATGAGTTACAAACAGCGGTGCATATACTAAACCAAGTACCAAATAAATCGATAAATGGTATTCCATATGAGTTCTGGAGTGGAAAGAAAGCTATGTTATCTAATTTTCATGTGTGGGGGAAGAAATGTGTTAGTTAAGGCCTCTTCATGTAAAAAAATTTCACCCCAAGGCACAAAGTGTACTTTTATAGGATACCCCAGGGAAATAAGGGGATATTACCTATACATCCCTTCAGAAAAAAAGTTTATAGTGGAAAAACACTCCGTATTACTTGAGAGGGAGCACATATTCGAAAGATATAGTGGGATAGAGATAGGATTCGATGAAGTAGAGGCTCAAGGTACACAAGAGTTGGTACAAGAACAGATTTCATAAAGCCCCGTGGAAGAATGAACTACTCGAGAGACACTGGAACTGAGTAGGAGTACAGGAGATGTTAGAGAACTGGAATGGTAAGGTTTTACAGTTACCTAGGAAGGTGAATCATTATTCGTTGATAATAATGATCTAATAACCTATAAGGAAGTAGTAAGTGGCACAGATGTTTCCAAGTAGCAAGAAGACAAGAATTCTGAAATGGATTCCATGTAAAAAAACCAAGTCTAGATTTTGGTAAATCCACCAGTTGATTTAAATCTTGTTGGTTTCAAATGGGTATTCAATAAGAAAATGGAAATAGAAGAAAAATTCGGTACTTACAAGGCACAACTGGTTGAAAAAGGGTTCAAGCAGCATTAAGTCATTGAGTACGATGAAACCTTTTCACCAGTTGCAATGATAAAATCCATCAAAATTCTATTGGCCATTACCGCTTACCATGACTATGATATTTGGAAAATGGATTTCAAAATAGACTTCTTTAATGGGAACCTTAAGAAAGATGTCTACATGACACAACCTAAAGGGTTTATGACTCCAAAGTATGCTAATGAGTTATGCAAATTGAAGAAATCCATTTATGGATTAAAGAAAGCATCCAAGTCACGGAACATTAGTTTTGAATCATCCATAATGAAATTTGGTTTTATCAAGAAAAAATGTGAGCCTTATGTCTACAAAATTTTTAGTGGGAGTGAAGTTGTTTTCCTAATAGTATGTTTTGATGACATATTACTTATTAGAAACAAGATACCGGTCTTATAGTCTATTAAGGAATGGTTGAATCAATACTTCTCCATAAAGGACTTGGGAAATCTAGCATATAATCTTTGGATCAAGATCCATTGTGATAGATCCAAGATATTTATGGGCCTAAGTCAAAGTGCATACATTGATATGTTTGTGAAGAGATTTAGTATGGAACAATCCAAGAGGGGATTGTTGCTAGCATCACATGGAATTCATATTTCCAAGAAAATGTGACCTAAAAAACAAGATGAAAGAAATATAATGGCAAGTAATACATACACATCAGTGATTGGGTCAATAATTTATGTCATGATATGTACTAGGATGGATATTTCCTATGCATTGAGCGTGGTTCGAAAATATCAAGCTGACCCGGGTGACCACCATTGGATTGCAGTCAAGACTATCGTAAAGTATCTGAGGCATACTAAGGATATGTTCCTCGTTTATGGAGGAGATGAGGAACTAGTCATTAGAGTATATGAATATTGTTGTTTTTAGAATGATCAAGATGACATGAATTTGAAAATAGGATACATCTTCACTTTGAATGGAGGTGTAATGGGTTGGAAGAGCTCAAATAAGAGTGTGGTGGTAGATTCTATAGCAGAGTCCGAGTATATCAGAGCTTCTGAGGTAGCTAAAGAATCCGTTTTTATTGAAATATTCATTGAGGAGTTGTATGTGTTACCTAGTAGTAAATATTTCATCACATTCTATGGTGATAATATTGCATTAGTGGATCTTGAAAAAGAGCCAAGGACACATCATCGAACGAATCACATACTTCAGAAGTATCATCTCTTGAGGTATTTTTCTCATAGAGGTGAAGTTTCAGTGAGCAGTATTTCCAAAAATAACAATGCGGAAGACCCCTTGACTAAATCCTTGACTCAACAAAAACATAATAATCATGTGAGGTCTAGCAGACTGAAATTCATAGGTAGTTGGCTCTAGTCCAAGTTGGAGTTTGTTAGAGTTGGTGTCCTAGAACCAACTATTTTTACTTTTATAACATGGATATTTAATGCATTCAAACATTAAACATCTTATTACATAATTTTCATTATTCTACATGACTATGATGTAATAATTTTCTAGAGTATTTGTTTCATTGATAAGGTCATGGATGTTCCTCGTTATGATGAGAATACTTGAAATGATATAACAATATTCTTAAATATATTTCTACGGTTGGATGAAATACTATGTTGGGACACATAGTTTATATACTGTTAGGTGCGAGTACTCGTAAGCAGATGAGACTTTCTCCCATGAAGTTCATACTTGGTAATCTCTAAGACAAGGGATTATGAGAACAGTCCCGCCAATAAGAATTCCACATGTTTTTTTATCATAGGATATTCCTATCTGTGAGTGTGTGTAATAGTTATTAGACTTTAATACTATCATTAATACGTGTCACAACTTGCACACTTTGATTTACTATTGAAAACTATCATGCCATATATTCGCAGGATGTAGGGTACGTTGGGTGCGTAACAAGTGGCATGTTATTAATGGATAAAGCGAGGAAGGATATACACCTTACATTTATGGAAGTTGATATCTCATCCCTTTCATTAAAATAGAATCGTCACACGAAATTCCATGGCCATGGTGTAAAGATGAGTTTATTTCTGGTAGTCAAATAATGACATGTCCAGACAAAATGGTTAATGACACTATCATGAAATCTGTTTGATTAGATATTGAGAAAAATTATTATTTTACATAGTGAATGTTCGTATGTGGATTTCGTTGTTGTGACGTCAAGTTCTTTGGCTGACTTGACCTGTTTCTAGACAGTACTCTTGGACTTTAGTCAAGCCCACCTAATTCCAAAAATAAAGAATACCAGAGGATCACACATTAAGTGTTTTTGGTGGTCTCGGATAAATTCAATTTGAATTTAATTAATGCAATAAATATTATTCGAAATATAGTGGATTAATTTTATTCAAGTGAAAATGATTGAATAAATTAAATAATTATTTATTCACTGGATTGTGGGTAAAATTTATTTATTTATTTTATTGAAAATTTAATAAATATTTACTTAATAGTTTGTAAATAAAATATTTATTTAAGAAAATAATTTATTTATTTATTTATTAGGGTGTTCAATAAATGGAAGTGGAGTTTGAGTGGACTAAGGCCAGTTCTGTAATAAAATAATTATTTGCAAGATGGTAAATAATTAATTAACTTGTTGGCACAAGTTAACATAATAATAAGGGTGCTATTAGTTTTTGACGTGGAATTTAATTTATAATTCTGTTTTGTGGAAGTTGGCACACCATAAATAATGACGCGGTATTATTATTAAAATCATGGGGTTTCTATAAGATTATGCATGTATTTAATTGCTTTTACGCAATGAAATATTGTAACATAATCCCTATGTCGATAAATAGACTTGTACGTCTATTGTGTCATGTACTGAACTTCACACCCGGTGAATTGAGAATTGTTGAGATAAATGATTTCTCTCTTAAATCCTCTTGCTTCCCCTCTCAAGAAAAAGTGATGTTCTTCCAGACCGAAGAACTAGCAATCAAGAACGACCAACACAAGACACTCGCTTCACCGCACTAGCACTCAGAGAATGAGTGGTTTTGATAGGAGGCCATCAGAGCACCTGTGGATAACTACTAGAGTGATTTCGGTTTAGATCCTCGCAAACACAATGAGACAATCCAGAAGGGTCATTAAAGATGATCAACATCATCAACAAATAAAGTACTAAATATCCAGGTATTATTTTCATTATGAAATTAATTAAATTAATTATAAAAATGGTGTGAAATATCCTATATAAAGGTTTTCGGTCACTTACTTCTTTATCTAAATATTTGATTCTATTCTGTGGAGACTGGTGTTTATCATTGTATTTATCTCAGAATAATCATTGATCATGGTAAAAATTAAAGTTGGGTGTCAGCCCAACCGCGCTTCCACTGTGCTCAGAACCTACACTTGGATATTCTGGGGTTAGAGTGTTACAATCCCCACTGGTAGGAACAAGTTCTTGGGTATCATAAATAATGTTTTGGGAATGATTTACCCAACTTTAGAAGCATAAAACAACAAAAAATGATAAATAAATAGAATCTAAAAAATCACACCAAACAAGTCTTAACAAAAATTCAGAATTGAATTACATAGTTTTAAACATATCCAAAGAGGGTAGAATAAAAATAGAGCATCAATTATGACTCAAGAACCACCACATGGTAAGGGGATATCACCCTCAAGCCTAATCCACAACACCGCACCTGGAAGATAATATAACATCCCGAACTGCCATCTCCAAAGACTTTACCATTACCTATTTCAAACATTACCAAGTCTACTTACACCCAAAGGTGTATGTATGGTGTGATCCTAAGCCCAATAGGATGTGATAAAATATATTCCATGTGATAAACATTTTAAGAGAAAAATCATGAATGTTTTTATAAACAAGAAATGCAATCTAAAAGGTTAAAATTTTAATGAAAATAGTTTTCAAGTGGGAAACTTTGAAGAAGGTAAAATTTTAAATAAAAGAAACATTATACTAAATTTTCTAAAAAAACACACTGTATGCTGATAGTAAGTACAATATATCCAATGAGAACTAGTCACAGGAACACCCCTAGGAACTAGCTAGTTGTGGGGCCCTAGCTACATTGTATCTCGGTGTATAAGTAACCATAACCAATATACGTCTCAGGAAAGAGACACTAGGAAAGGAAACCCCAATGTCCTAGTGGTCCTCAAACATCATCAATGTTTAGTTTTTGTCGTGATCGTCAGACTTACTATGTGAAACATATACGACACCACTACCGTATCACTAGCATACTGGTCCTAGTCTACCAACCTAGAAATCCGGGTTTCCCTCTTTGTTCTCAAACATGTTACACATGTTATAAAATACAATTTTCACATAAAAATACCATTTCAGAATCATACACACATAAAATAGTACCCAACATTCCTTAGAGCCTTTTGTGTAACTCAATAAACCATTTAAAATTTTCACAAAGCAATTTGAAGAAGTAAAACAATGATTTGCACATAAAATTCATTTCAAAACCCAATTTCAAGGAAAAAATCACCACAATACCATACCAAAATATAATTTAAATCCCTAACAACATTTAATAAACCATTTTAATATATTATGAAATGCTCTCAAATGATACCAAATGAGTTATACATGAAAAACACAAAATTTCATGTAGAACTGAAACTTTTAAAGCAAATGCTTAACCAAATATATCAAAAATAATTTTCCCACCACAAAAAATATGTAAGAAACATGATAGGAATTTCAACAAAGAAAATATAACTCCTCAAAGAATGCTTACATATGGAATCATCTACCTTAGATTTTAAAAACCACAAATCTTTTTTCAAAACCTCAACCACACCACCGCCGCACAACAAGGGATAGAAAACAAACCCTAAACAAGAATATTGACCCAAGAAACTCAAAAATAAACCCTAGGTATGAAGCCCTAGTAATTTTATATTTGTAACTTCATGGAGGAGTGAAGAGACCCTAAGGAAATTGGAGAAACAAGAGAGGAATTCACTTGATTATCCTTGAAGTTTCCACACCAAAAACCCCTAAAAAATGAGTTACAAGGAATCTTGAGGGATCTTGGAAGCCATCCATGGCTACTAGAGTCAAATTGGGGAAGAAATGGGTGAGATAGGTTTAATTCTGGAAGGGAAAAATTGGAATAACAAAAAGATTTTTTATGACCTCGACATTATGTAGGGTTTGGCCGCACGGTTTACAAAACCGTGAAGCCAAACCGTGCAGCCAATTCCGGCCACCCAAAAACCCTCCATTTCATCCAAATGTCAAGATGGTTCAAGGGGGATCATAGGGGGAAAATATATTCTAGAATATAAGAGGAAAATAACTAATAATATGGACATGGATTTGAAAATTCTCCCCAGCATGAAAACCTTCCACATAGGAAAGTCAACCTGAAACTTGATCAGAAAACAAGAATGGGTACTCTAGATCAACCCATGACTTATAATTCCATGAATCGTTCACATCATTCCCATTCTATCAAAGTACTCGGACTAATGAAATAGAATTTCCCTGAAGCACCTTATCTTGGGAATCCACTACTTTCACCGGTCGTTCAAACACTGGTAAATTGATCTCTATATCAAACTCTTCCCAATTCAACACATGGGGTGGATCTGTATCATACTTATTCAATTTGGAGACATGGTAGTGAATATATGTCAATTGGGAAGGAAAGATAACATGTATTCCACCTTTCCAATCTACTCGGTGATCTCAAAAGGTTCGACGTACCTCAGTGTTTTCTTTCCCTACTTTCCCAAATGATGATGGCCCAAATGAGGGGACACCTCTAAGAATACCTAATAACCACGAGAGAAATCAAGTGCCCGTCACATCTAGTTATCATAAGATTTGTGGAGACTCTGAACTTTTAACAACCACTACCTCATTAAATTGACCTTATCATATGTCTCTTGCACAAGGCTGGGCCCCAACAGTGAGGTCTCACCTGTCTCAGCCCAACATAGAGGGACCGACATGGCTGACCATATAGAGAACATAAAAAAGAGACATAAAAATAGATGATTGATAATTTTTATTATAAGAAAATTCATCCAATAAAAAAAATTTATCCCAAGATCCTCCAAAATCCAAAACACATGTATAAATAATGTCCTCCGAAATCCAATTTTCCTACTCAATCGGACCATCCATTTGAGGATGGTATGACGTAATTATCTTACTCTATGACACCAAAGACTTTTTAAGGCCTTCCTAAAAACAAGAGGTAAAACGAGGGTCTCTATCAAAGACCACTACTAACAGGACACCATTAATTCTTACCACCTCCGGAATACACAGTCGTCCCAACTCATCAAAATTGGTTGTATATTTAATTGAAATAAAGTGGGATGCTTTGGTTAGATGATCAATCACTTCCCAAATAGTGTTCTTACCCCGAGGTGTATGTAGTATGCCAATAATGAAATCCATGGCGACCTCATCCCACTTCCAGGTAGGAATGGGTAACAGCTGAAGAAAATCAGGGGGCCTTTGATTCTCTGCTTTCATATGCAAACATGTATAACACCATCGATAAAAAATCATCTATATCCATCCTTATACCTAGCCACTAGAAATACCTTATAACATCATAATACATTTTTGTATCCCTAGGATTGATGGACCACTAAGATTGGTGGCTATCCTACATCACCTCCTTCCTCAGAGACAAGAACACCTCCAAACATCCCTTGAAGCACAAGATGACCTCAGGAGATGAAGACCAATCAAAAGAAATATCCCCACCATGAAGGAACGTCATTGAACAATGAAATATATCATCAATGGGCTTCTCCCACCAAATCAACTCTTAAAGAGAAGGAGTCAATTGAACTCTAATCAAGAACACACCTCCTCTATTCTCCTTGGTCTCCAAGTGCATCTGGGAAAAAGCCCAATTAGAGTCTTCTCATCACTAGACTTCCTCAAATCCTAAAATGGTACTTTCCTTATCAAGGAGTCATCCACCAAAATACCCATTCCTGGGGAATATACAATATCAAAGTCAAAACCTTGCAAATACTAGACCTAATGGTGCTATCTTAGATTAAGATCCTTCTATGAGAAGATGTAGTCTAAGATCTTATGATCAGAGTAGACAAAAAAATTCTCCCCAAAGAGGAAGTGATTCAAAGTCTTAAAAGCATGAATCACCACTTCGAACTCCAATTCATGGGTCGTGTAATTCTATTAATGTGGTCGGAGTTGGTGAGATCTATACACAATCACATGATCACCCTTCATAAGCACACACCCGATACCCACACCTAAATCATCTCTATACACCACATATCCCTTTACATATTCCAAAGAGATCAACATGGGGGTGTTAGTCAACCATTTCTTCAACTCCTCAAAGGATGATTGACATTTTGAGCCCCATTCAAACTTCACCCCTTTCTGGGTGAGCGCAGTCATGGGTGAAGCAAGACAAGAGAAATCCTGAAATAACCCCCTATAATAACCTGCCATGCCAAGGAAACTCCTGATCTCGAACACATTCTTTAGCTGCTCCCATGACATAACTACACTAATATTCTAGGGGTCCACTGAAACCCACTGTTACGAGATGAAATGACCAAGAATATTTACTTCCCTGATCCATAAGGTGCACTTGGACAACTTTTCATAAAGACAATAATCATGCAGAGTGCCCAACCCGATCTACAAATGACGCTCATTCTTTTCCTTGAATCCAAAGTAAAGCAAGATGTCATCCATGAATATCATGACAAAGGAGTCGAGATACTGGTGGAAATCTCTACTCATGAGCTCCATATAGACCACTAGATAATTGGTCAATCTGAATGTCATGACTAAGTACTCAAAGTGGTTATTCCAACTTCGAAAAGCTGTCTTCGGAATATCCACCTCTCTCACCCTGACTTGGTGGTTACCCGAAAAAAAGTATATCTTGAAAAACCACTTTCCCTATTCAACTAATCAAACAATTAATCTATTTTGGGAAGAGGATATTTGTTTTTTATGGTTAACTTATTCAGCTTATGGTAATCAATGCACAATTGAATGGATCCCTCAAACTTCTTTTTAAAAAGAATAGAAGTGGCCTAAGGAGAGATTCTCAAGTGAATGAATCCTTTAGATTACAAATAATCCAGCTGTATATTTAATTATCTCAACTTGGTGAAGGCCATATGATACAAGGAAAGAAATATCATTTGTGTTCCCAATTCCAAATAAACTAAGAACTCTACATCCCAATCCGAGTTAAAGCCTGAAAAATCATCTAGAAATACCACAGAGAAATCATCTACTGCATGAAGTAATCCATCCTCAGAAGCATGACAAACATCCTCTAGACTGAGAGATGGTAACTAAAATACATTATTCCCCATCTCTGAGAGTGGATGTCCCACATTATCTGATCGAGGATCCCATTCCCCAAGAAAAACCTGAGGACTCCCATCAGGTTCCATGAAAATCACCCAATTTCTGTAACAATTGATATTTTATTGAAATTTCACTAAACAATACATGCTGAGGATTAGATCAAAAAGTTCCATATCCAAGACCAGGAGGTCCCACTCCATCTCAACCCCTGACATGGAAAGCGCACATGACGAGAACCTAAGACCCTGCTCCTTCTTCTTACCCAACAGCATCAGCAACTCCATTGAAAAATAAAACAAACCGTATGGAAAATTCACCAGGTTCACAATATGGGTTGAGGTAAAAGAAAAAGTAGCACTGGTGTTAAAGAGAACACAAACTAAAGAAGATTCAATAAAAATGAAACCTCAAACTGTTGAAGTCCCTACACATTATCTCATAGGTGCCTAAACCACAACATGGTGATGCCTTGGATCTACCTGAGAATGGTCGCTTTCTTATGGCTCTACCCTAAACTAGCTCTGCCTAGAAGATGATCGAGCCCTACATCCATGACAACAAAACCAAGATCCCACTATTCTAGACAACTTTTTCTGAATTGACACTCCCCTGGAAGCCACTAATTTTACCCCACTATATAGTGGACATGTAACCTTGAAAAAGTTCTTCAAGTTCCCCATAGATCCACACTGATAAAAAATCCTCAGAGGATATGTACATGCAGGTCGGGTGTGTCCTAGCCTCCCACACTTATGGAACATGATGAACCTCGCATCAGAAGCCACACATAAGAACTTCCCATGAGGATGCCCAAAACTACCACCTACCTTCTCACCATGTTCCTCTCACTTAATTTTATTCTCAGATGAACTACCACTACCCATCATTGAAACCATTCTAGAGAAACCAAACCTTCCCTTGTGATCAATATCCACTATACAATCTCGATCAACCACATCCGCATAGGTCTTTAGCTAGAATAGGAATACTGGAGAATAGCGCTTCAGCCACAAACCCCTCTTGATATTTTTGTCCTTCATATGCTCACTAGAGATCATTTCAGGTGTTTGTTGGACTTGCTTGGAAAAGAAGTTGGCATAAACCATAATTGACTTATCACCTAGTTGAAGGACCCCGGGACACCCTAAGAGGGGAGGGGTGAATCAGGGTGACCACTTTTTCTTTTAATGTGATGGATATTGTTCCCACGTTGGTAGGAACTTGTTGAACCTATATGATGATTATGATCAGAAAGAAAACATTCACATGTACAGACAAGACACAGCCATTTTTACTTGGTTCACCACTAAGGGCTACATCCAAGGAGCATACGCCGACAAGTTGTCGGTCGTACCAAAATCCACTATGCTTCACTAGCGGTAGAATACAAAAGTTCGGGTACAGTTACTCTATCACAGGATCACTGCCTTTAAAAAGGTTCAGGGATAGCCCACTGCTCCCCTCGGGTCACTCCCTTAACTCCCCCTGGCTCACTGCCGTTGGTGAAGTCCCACTCAGTTTATAGACTTGAAGGTCTCTTCATCATTTTCATAAGAATGCATCCTCTTTTGTATCTAGATGCTCTATTGAAGTCCGATTCTCACCAGAAGCAGAATATCACTTTTCCTCGAATGTATCAGGTAGTCTCCTGGCTTTCGTGCAGCTCCAAACAAGCTGACGGGCTTCAGCAAAACCTGGCGCGCTTCCCCAAGACGGACGCGCAAGTCCCAATACGGTGCGCAAGTCTAAACTGGCGCGCAAGTGTCAACAACGCACCTGTGCGACGCTTACTTCCCCGACAACAAACTTGCGCGGTTCACTTCATTTCTCTCCCAAACTGCCTTGGGCGCACAACAGACAACCGGCGCGCAAGCTCTACTTGCGCGACCAAACTACCACCTGCGCGGCTCAACCACCTACGCGACGAGAGCTCGAACAATCTCTCAGTATTGAACTCCGTTCCAAATGAGGAGGGGTGGTCCAGTATTTATAGGCAAACTGGACCCCCTGCGCGGAGGCGCGCAAGTCCATCATTGGCACGCAAGTCTCGTTTCCCACAACCTCTGTCGCGCAACTCACTTGCGCGACCCAACCAATACTTGCGCGGCCTTCTTTCCTTAGCCAAATTTTGAAGTTCTGATCCTCAAAAACATATGGCCCGCAAGTCTTTTATCCTCCAAGACCTCGGCGCGCAAGTAACTTTTCCAAACACACTTTACTTTATTGGCCGATTTTCAGGCCCAAAAATTTGGCAAACACTGGGAAATGGCGCCACCTTCACTACTGTTTTCAGCTTGAACAGTATGATCTCTTTGTTGGTACACATCCTGAACTTCCACTGAGGATTGACAACAAACACAAACCATACGCCAAATCATTCTTTGAAGACCCTAGTTACAACACTAGTATTAGTTCTATAGACTCTTGATATCTAGCATAATCTAAGACTTTAGGACAGTACTGGTCATTCAAGGTAACCTTTAATTCCTTCCAGCTCATATGCGCATGATTCCTAGCTTGAAGCACTGATTCCCACCACCTATAACTGGAACCTTCTAATAGAAATGAGGCCCATTTCACCCTATCCTCCTCTAGTGTGTCAAGAAACTCAAACATACAGCCGATCTTCTCAAGACACTCCTCTGCTTCCTGCAGTTCCATGCAACCTCAAAAGGTATTAGGTTTGTTCTTCAGAAACTCCCAGGTATTGTCCTTCCTAGGACTAGAGAAATCTTATTTAGCTGGGTCAGGAGTGGGATCATGAGAAACTCCCAATCCTAGAGCTTGGACAACCCATACCACAACTTCTACTAACCATTGATCAAGTAGTGAGGGAGAAATCTCTCCAACTTCCTTGCATGGGTGCATGGGAGATTTCTGTTGAGGCATGTTAAAAAAAAGGAAATAGTCACAAGAGAAAACATTGGTACAAAAATTCTGAAAAACATCAGTAATAACATAAATTATAAATAAACCAAACTAATCTTAACAATGAAATGAACAACTACTTCACCCCCACCCAATGTACATATGAATTTTGTAGCCCGCACGTCTCACCTGGAAGAGAAGTTAAAAAAATACCAACATCCCATGGAGAATTAAGGTCTATCATGGGAGGTATGAGTCAAGCACCCTACTCGAAATTAGAACATCAAGACCCAACATTCCTAGATATTGTCTAACTAGACTCATCTTGAAAAATAGAACCCAAAGAGATTAACCATGCTCTGATACCATTTTATCATGAACCAGATCTGGTCTCCGTCTAAACCCGCACCCGACCCGGTCTGTGGAAAGATACAGAGGGTGTTTCCTATCCTCATAGGCTGACACAACTACCCTTGTATCATAAATACATGTTTGGGGATAATTTACCTAAGTTTAGAAACATAAAACTACAAAAAATGATAAATAAATCATATCTGAAAATTCACACCAAACAAGTCTTAACAAAAATTCATAATTCAATTACATAGTTTTAAATAAATCCCAAGAGGGACACAACCAAAATGGTGTAGTAATACTGACTCAATAACCACCACACGTCAAGGGGACATCACCCCCCAAGCCTTCTCCATAACGTTGCACCTAGAAGAGAAGCTAGAAACCCAAACCGCCGTCTCCAAAGACCTTTTACTTTCCTAAGTCAAACATTACCAAGTCTACTTATGACCAAAGGTATAATTATGGTGTGAGACTAATCCCAATATTATGTAACCCATAAAGGTTCCATGTGATAATAATTTTAAGAAAATAATCTATTAATATTTTATAAACAAGAAGTGCAAGAATAATTTCTAAGAGTTATAACTTTTAATGAAAACAGTTTTCCAGAGGGAAACATTGAAGAAGGTATAGTTTTAAATAAAACCCACATGCTACCAAATTTTACAACAAAACACACCATATAATGATGGTATATACAATATAGCCAATGAGTACTAGTCTTGGGAACACCCATAGGCACTATCTAGTTGTGGGGCCCTAGGTACATTGTATCTCAATGTATTGGTAACCATAACCAATATCCTTTTCATGAATGGGCCACTAGGAGGGGAAACCCAATAGCCTAGTTGTCTATAAACATAATCAAAGTTTAGTTAGTGTTTTCATCATGAAACTTTCTATGTAAAATAGGGATGATACCACTACCTAGTCACCGATATACTAATCCTAGTCTACCCACCAACCTACCTAGGTTTCCCTATTTGTGCTCAAACAAGTTACACATTTTGTAAAATACCATTTGCAAATAAAAATATCATTTTTGAATCATACACACACCAAACAGTACCCAACATGACTCTGCACCTTTTTTGTAACTCAATAAACCATTTAAAATTTTCACAAAACAATTCCATGAAGTAATAAAAATCTTTGGAAAATAAATCCATTTCAAAACCTACTTTCAAGGCCAAACACACCCCAATACCATACCAAAATAGAACTAGTAGCCCTAATAATCCAATTTCATATATTACAAAATACCCTCAAATGATACCACTTGATTTATAAATTAAAAACATAAAATTTCAAGAAAAAAAAATAAAACTTTAAAATAAAACGCTTAACCAAATCTATAAAAAATAATTTTCTTCACAACACACAATATGTAAAAACAAGATAAGAATGTCAAGAAATAAAATATATCTCATCAAATAATGCTTACACATGGAATCACCTACATTACATGTTAAAAACCAATAATCTTTTTGGGAAACTTCAACCACACCACCGCCGCACCACAAGGGAATGAAAATGAATACTAATCAAGAAGCTTGAACATGGAAAATCAAAAATAAACCATAGGTACGATTCCCTAATTGTTGGAAATTTTTAACATCAATGAGGAGGTAAGAAACCCTAAGGAAATGGAAGAAACAAGAGAGGAATTCACTTACTTGATGGTCCTTGAAGTTTCTCCACCAAAAATCCCTTCAAAAATGACTTCCAAGGAAGCTTGAGGGAGCTTAGAGTCTTTCTATGGATTCTGGGGTCAAATGGGGGATGAAATGGGAGAGATAGGCTTAATTATGGAAGGGAAAAATTGGAATAATAAAAATACCTTTTATGACCTAGACACTTTGCATAGTTTGGCTGCATGGTTTGGTAAACTGTGAAACCAAACCATGCGGCTTGTTCTGGCCACCCAAAAAACCCTCATTTTCATACAAATTTCATGGGGGTTCAAGGGGAAGCCTAGAGGGAAATGATAGGACAATAATATAAGAGGAAAAAGACTTGAGAAGATGGAAATAAATGTGACTATTAATGTAACAGCTATAGTCAGGGGAGCCATGTGGCCTGTTCTGGCCACACAAAAACCCTCTTTTTCATCCAAATTTCAATGGGGTTCAAGGGGGATCCTAGGGAAAAATTAAAAGCCAATAATATAGGAGACAGAATACCTGAAAAGAGGGAAATGGATGTGACAATTAATGTAAAAACTATATATGGGTCCTGGACATCTAGTTACCACCATTTTCCCCGCAGACACGGGGTCCCAATCTTGGGCCCCACCCACGTGCTCGAAAAGGTCATCTAACTAATGACAGTCTTCATAGGACAACACATGTCCTTTACAATGTGATTTATCATCACTCACACACACCATGGGAAGCTTCCCATAAGGTCACTCATCATGATCACTACTCCAGGTTAAACATGCTTAACTGTGGAGTTACAATCAGGTATGATCCCAAGAAGGAAGGTGAACATTGTTGACACGAGTCGTATAATTTACTCATTCAACCCTTTATAATTCTATGGTGTTAAATCTCTCCCCCCCCCCCTTTAGAACACCAAATCTTCATTTTGGGCCTTACATCTCAACCCAGGTAGTGCACCACACTTAAGAAACATGGATATGATAACTAACAAAACAATTGTTGTCGAGGGAGCCATGTGGCATGTTTTAGCCACCAAAAAACCCACCTTTTAATGAAAGGTTCATGGGGGGGGGGGGTCAAGGGGGATCCTTGGGGAAATGATAGGCCAATAATATAAGAGGAAAAATACCAGAAAAGAGGGACATGGATGTGACTATTAATGTTACAACTGTAGTTGGGGGAGCCATGCGTCATGATCTGGCCACCCAAAAACCATCCCTTACATCCAAATTTGAAGGGGGAGCCTAGGGGGAGCCTAGGGGGAAATGACAGAACAAGAATATAAGAGAAAAAATATCTAAAAATAGGGACATTGATGTGATAATTAATGTAACAACTAGAGTCAGGTCTTGGATCGAAAAGTACCATCAGTTGCCCCGTAGACATGTGGTCCCCACCCTAGGACCCACCCACGTGCCTGAATAGGTCATCTGACTAACGACAATCTCCACAGTTCAACACATATCCTTTCTAGTGTGATTTTCATCACTCATACATACCATGGGAAGCTTCCCAAAATGTCACCCATCCTGATCACTACTCTAGGTGAAGCAAGATTAAGGGTGGATTTCTAATCAGGTAGGCTCCTAATAAGGAAGGTGAACCATGTTGACATGAGTCATATAATTTTTTCATTTAACCCTTTATAATTATAGGGTGTTATATTCACCCCACCATTAGAGCACAACTTCCTCATTATGGGACCTACATATCAACATAGGAAGTGAACCGCACTTAAGGGACACGGTTGTGATAATTAATGTAACAATTGTTGTCGGGTCCTGGCCCGCTAGTTACCACTACATGCCCCACAGACACGTGGTTCCCACCCATCCTGATCACTAATCCAGGTGAAGCAAGATTAACTGTGGAGTTATAATCATGTAGGCTCGCAATAAGGAAGGTTAACATTGTTGACATGTGTCATATCATTTAGTCATTTAACCCTTTATCATTCTAGGGTGTTACACCCCCCACCCTCATAGAACACCATCCTCGTTGTGGGACATACATATTAACCCAGAAAGTCCACCACACTTAAGGGAAATGGATGTGATAATTAATGTAATAACTGCAGTTGGGTTATGGCCTTCCAGGTACCTCTACTTTCCCTGTAGACAAGTGGCCCCCACCTAGGGCCCCACCCATGTGCCCAGACTGGTCATCTGACTACCCCATTTGAAGCATGTTTAATTTTGGAGTTCTAATTAGGTATGCTCTTAAGAAGGGAGGTGAATCTTGTTGAAGTGAGTCATATCATTTAGTCATTTAACCCTTTTTCATTATAGAGTGTTACATTCACCCCCAGACCCTACATCTCAACCAAGTAAGTAAACCACACTTATGGGAAATAGATGTGATAATTAATGTAACAACTACAGTCGGGTCCTGGCCTGCCAGTAACCACTAGTTTCCCCAAAGACACGTGGTCCCCACCCATCCTGATCACTACTCTAGGTGAAGCAAGTTTAACTGTGGAGTTCTAATCAGGTAGGCTCACAAGGAGGAAGGTGAACCTTGTTGACATGTGACATATCATTTAGTCATTTAACCCTTTATTATTCTAGGGTGTTACATACCCCCCCTTTAGAGAACAACATCCACACTGTGGGCCATACATCATAACCTAGTAAGTCCACCACACTTAAGGGAAATGGATATGATAATTAATGTAATAACTGATGTTGGCTTAGGGCCTGCCAGGTACCACTAGTTGCCCTGCAGACACGTGGTCCCCACCCCGGGGCCCACCCATGTGCCCGAACTGGTCATCTGACTACCCCAGTTGAAGCATGTTTAATTTTAATGTTCTAATTAGGTAGGCTCTTATGAAGGGAGGTGAACCTTGTTGAAGTGATTCATATCATTTAGTCATTTAACCCTTTTTCATTATAGGGTGTTATATTCACCCCAACCCCCCTTTAGAGCACAACGTCCTCATTATGGACCCTACATCTCAACCCAGGAAGTGCACCACACTTAAGGGACATAGATGTGATAATTAATGTAACTACTACAGTCAGGTCCTGGCCTGCCAGTAACCACCAGTTTCCCCGAAGACATGTGGTCCCCACCCATCCTGGTCACTACTCTAGGTGAAGAAAGTTTAAATGAGGATTTCTAATAAGGTAGGCTCACAAGAAGGAAGGTTAACCTTGTTAACATGAGTCAACTCATTTAGTCATTTAACCCTATATCATTCTAGGGTGTTACATTAACCCCCCGCCCCCGTTAGTGCACAACGTCCTCATTGTGGGCTCTACATATCAACCTAGGAAGTGTATGAAACTTAGAGCACATGAATGTGAAAATTAATGTAACAACTACAGTCGGGTCTTGGCCCTCTAGGTACCACCAGTTGCCCCACAAACACGTGGTCCCCACCCACATGCACAAATAGGTTATCTAACTAATGACAGTCCCCACATATCAACAATCGTACTTTCCATTGTGATTTCTTATCACTCACACACAGCCTAGAAAGCCTCCCAGAAGGTCACCCATCCTGATCACTACTCCAGGTAAAGAAAGTTTAACTATGGAGTTATAATATGGTAGGCTCCCATGAATAAAGGTGAACCTTGTTGACATGATTAATATCATTTAGTCATTTGACCCTTTATCATTCTAGGGTGTTACATTCACCCCCCCCCCCCCTTTATAGAACAACACAACATCCTCATTGTGGGACTACATCTGAACTCAGGCAGTGCACCACACTTAAGGCACATGGATGTGATAATTATTGTAACACCTGCATTCAAGTCCTAGGCCACTAGGTACAACCAGTTACCCCCCAAACCCGTGCTCCCCACCCTGGGCCCAACCACCATCCCAAACAGGTCATCTAACTAATTCAATTCCCCACAGGCCAACACAGTCCCTTTCTATTGTGCTTTTTCATCACTCACACACACCCCTGGAAGATTCCCAAAAGGTCACCCATTTTGATCAATACTTGAGGTGAAGTAAGTTTAAATGTGGATTTCTAATCAGGTAGGCTCCTAAGAAAGAAGGTGAACCTTGTTGACATGAGTCATATCATTTAGTCATTTAACCCTTTATCATTCTAGGGTGTTACATTCACCCCCTCCACCCCTTTATAGATCAATGTTCTCATTGTGAGACATACATATCAACCCATCCAGTGTACCACACTTAAGAGACATGAATGTGATAATTAATGTAACAACTACAGTTAGGGGAGCCATGTGGCTTGTTTTGGCCACCCAAAACCCTCATCTTCATCCAAATTTCACGGGGGTTCAAGGGGTACTAGGGGGAAATGATTGTACAAGAATATAAGAGAAAAAATAAATGATAATAGGGACATGTATGTGACTATTAATGTTACAACTGTAGCTAGGGGAGCCAATATGGCCTATTCTGGACACCCAAATATCCTCCTTCTCATCCAAATTTCAAGGGGGTTCAAGGGGTATCCAAGGGGGGAATGAAATGAAAATAATATAAGAGGAAAAATACTTAAAAATAGGGACATTTATGTGATAATTAATGTAACAACTTCAGTCAGGTCCTCACCCTCCGTTTACCACTAGTTGCCCCGTAGACATGTGGTCCCCACCCTGGGGCCCACCCACCTGCTCGAACAGGTCATCTGACTAATGATAGTCCCCACAAGCCAACACATGTCCTTTCAAGTGTGCCTTTTCATCACTCACACACACCCTAGGAAGCTTCCTAGAAGGTCACCCATCCTGATCACTACACCATGTGAAGCAAGTTTAATTATCAAGTTCTAATCAGGTTGGCTCCCAAGAAGGAAGGTGAACCATGTTGACATGAGTCATATCATTTTGTCTATTAACCCTTTATCAATCTAGGGTTTTATATTCACCCACCCCCACCCCCTGAGATCACAACATCCTCATTATGGTCCCTATATTTCAACCTAGGCAGTGCACCGCATGTAAGGGACATAGATGTGATAATTAATGTAACAACAACAGTTGGGTTCTGGCCCGCCAATTACCACCAGTTTCCCCGCAGACATGTGGTCCCCAACCATCCTGATCACTACTCCAGGTGAATAAAGTTTAATTGTGGAGTTCTAATTAGGTATGCTCCCAAGAAGGAAGATGAACCTTGTTGATATGAGTCATATCATTTAGTCATTTAACCCTTTATCATTTCTCAGGTGTTACATTCAACCCCACACATTAGAACACAACGTCCCCATTTTGGTCCCTACATCCTTACCCAGGTAGTTCACCACAGTTAAGGGGAATGGATGTGATAATTAATGTAACAACTGCAGTCAGGGGATCCATGTGGCATGTTCCAACCACCCAAAACCCTCATTTTCATCGAAATTTCAAGGGGGTTCAAGGGGGAGCCAAGGGGGAAATGACATGAAAATAATATAAGAGGAAAAATACCTGAAAATAGGGACATGGATGTGATAATTTATGTAATAAATGAAGTTGGGTCCTGGACTTTCAGATACCACGAGTTTCCCCCGTAGACTAGTGTTCCCCACCATAGGGCAAACCCACATTCCTGAATAGGTCATATAACTAATGAAAGTACCCACATAACAACACATATCCTTTCTATTGTGCTTTTTAATCACTCACACACACCCTAGGAATCTTCCCATACGTTCACCCATCCTGATCACTAATCCATTTGAAGAATGTTTAATTGTGGAGTTCTAATCAGGTAGGCTCCCAAGAAGGAAGGTGAGCCTTACTGACATGAGTCATATCATTTATTCATTTAACCCTTTATCATTCTAGGGTGTTACATTCACCCCCCCCCCCCCCCTTAAAGAAAAAAAACCTCATTGTGGTCCATAAATATCAACCGAGTCATTTCACCACGCATAAGGGACATGAATGTGATAATTAATGTAACAACTACAATCAGGTCATGGCCCGTCAGTTACCACCAGTTTCCCAATAGACATGTGGTCCCCACCCATCCTAATCACTACTCTAGGTAAATAAAGTTTAATTATGGATTTATAATCATGTAGGATCCCAAGAAGGAAGGAGAACCTTTTTGACATGAGTCATATCATTTAGTCATTCAACACTTTATCATTTTAGGGTGTTACATTCACCCCCAAGAGCACAACATCCTCATTGTGGGCGCTACATCTCAACCAAGGAAGTGAACCACACTTAAGGGACATGGATTTGATAATTAATATAACGACTGCAGTTGGGTCTTGGCCCACCAGGTACCACCAGTTGCCCTGCTGACACGTGGTCTCCACCCTAGGGCCCACCGGCATGCCCGAACAAGTCATCTGACTACTCCAGGTGAAGCAATTTTAATTGTGGAGTTCTAATCAAGTATGATTACATGAATGATGGTGAACCTTATTGAAATGTTTTATATCATTTATTCATTTATACCTTTATCATTCTAGGGTGTTACATTTACCCCACCCCCTTTAGAGCACACCATCCTCATTGTGCCCCCCACATTTCAACCCAGGCAGTGCACCACACTTAAGGGACATGGATGTGATAATTAATGTTACAACTGAAGTAGGGTCATGGCCCACAAATTAACACTAGTTTCCACATAGACACGTGGTCCCCACCCATCCTGATCACTACTCCGGGTGAATAAAGTTTAATAGTGGAGTTCTAATTAGGTAGGCTCACATGAAGGAAGGTGAACATTGTTAACATGAGTCATATCATTTAGTCGTTTAACCCTTTATCATTCTAGGGTGTTACATTACCCCCCCCCCCCATTAGTGCAAAATGGCCTCATTGTGGTCCCTACATCTCAACCCAGTAAGTGCACGACACTTAAGAGACATGAATGTGAAAATTAATTTCACAACTGCAGGCAGGTCCTGGCCTACCAGGTATTACCAGTTGCCCCAAAAACACATGGTCCTGACCCTAGGACCCACCAAAGTGGCCGAACAGGTCATCTAACTAATGAAAGTCCCCACATGCCAACAAATTTACCTTTAAATGTGATTTTTCATCACACACAAACATACCCAATGAAGCTTCCCAGAAGGTCACCCATCTTGATCACTACTCTAGATGAAGCAAGTTTAACTGCGTAGTTTTAATCAGGTAGGCTCCCAAGAAGAAAGGTGAACCTTTTCAACTGATTCATATCATTTATTAATTTAACCCTTTATCTTTCTAGGGTGTTACATTCACCCCCCTTTATATCCCAAATTACTCATTGTGGGTCCTATATCTCAACCCTTGCAATGTGCCACACTTGAGGGACATGGATGTGATAATTAATGTAACAACTACAGTCAGGTCCGAGCCCACCATGTACCACCAGTTACCCCACAGACACATGGTCTCCACCCTGGGGCCCACCCACATACCAAAACAGGTATTATGACTAATGATAGTCCCCACATTCCATCATATGTCCTTTCCAGTGGGATTTCTCATGACTCACACACCCAGGGAAGCTTCCTAGAAGGTCACCCATCTAGATCACTACTCCAAGTGACTAATCCAAGTAAATTAAGTTTAACTGTGGGGTTCTAATCTGGTAGGCTACCAAGAAGGAAGGTGAACCTTGTTGACATGAGTCATATCATTTATCCATTTAACCCTTCATCATTCTAGGGTGTTACATTCACCCCCTTTAGTTCACAACATCCTTATTCGGGGCCCTACATCTCAAACAAGGCAGTGCACCACACATAAGGTTGAGTTCCTCCTCTGATACCAAATGTTAGAATTGGGCCCCGTTGATAGCACATACACCCCTCCCTAACATGGCCGTCTGGTCCTGGCCTGCCAGGTATAAACAAGTTTCCCCACAGACACAAGGTCCCCACCCTAGGGCCCACTAGTTGACATGATTCATATCATTTAGTCATTTAACCCTTTATCACCCTAGGGTGTAATGGTCATCCTCCTCCCTTTAGATCACAACGTACACATTGTGGACCCTACATATCAACCCAGACAGTGCAACACACATATGGGACATGGATGTGATAATTAATGTAACAACTGCAGTCAAGTCCTGGCCTGCCAGGTACCATGAGTTACCCCACCGAGACGTGGTCCCCACCCTGGGGCCCATCCACATTTCCAAAAAGTTCATATGAATAATGAAATTACCCACATTCTAACACATGTCCTTTCCAATGTGCTCTATCATCACTCACACACACCCAGGGAAGCTTCCTATAAGGTCACCCATCATGATAACTACTCAAGGTGACTAATCCAGCTGAAGTAAGTTTAAATGTGGGGTTCTAATCAGGTAGGCTCTCAAGAAGGAAGGTGAACCTTGTTTACATGAGTCATATCATTTAGTAATTTAACCCTTTATCATTATAGGGTGTTACATTCAACCCCCTTTAGAGCACAATATCCTCATATCATTTAGTCATTTAACCCTTTATCATTATCGGGCCCACGAGTTGACATGATTCAGATTTTTTAGTTATTTAACCCTTTATCATTCAAGGGTTTTACATTAACCCCCCCCCCCCCCTTAGAGAACAACGTACGAATTGTGGTCCCTACATCACAACCCAGATAGTGCACCGCACGTAAGGGACATGGATGTGATAATTAAAGTTACAACTGCTGTCATGTCCTGGCCCACCAGGTACCACGAGTTTCCCCATAGAGACCTGGTCCCCCTGGATCCCACCCATGTTTCCAAATAGGTCATATTAATAATGATAGTTACCACATGCCAACACATGTCCTTTCCAGTCTTCATTTTCATCACTCACACACACTAAGTGAAGATTCCCAGAAGGCCACCCATCCTGATCACTACTCTAGGTGACTACTCCAAGGGAAGTAAGTTTAACTGTGGGGTTCTAATCAGGTAGGATCCCAATAAGGAAGGTGAACCTTGTAGACATGAGTCATATCATTTATTCATTTAAACCCTTATCATTCTAGGGTGTTACCTTCACCCCTTTAGAGCATAATATCCTCATTGTGGGCCCTACATCTCAACCCAGGTAGTGCACCATAATTAAGGTTGACCTTCTACTCTATTACCAAATTTGACAATTGTGCACTACTGATAGCACATACACCCCTCCCTAACATGGTCGTCAGGTCCAGGCCCTCTAGGTACAACTAGTTTCCCCACTACTTCAGGTGACTACGCCAGGTGAAGTAAGTTTAACTATGGGGTTCTAATCAAGTAGGCTCCCAAGAATGGAGGTAAACCTTGTTGACATGAGTCATATCATTTAGTCATTTAACCCTTTATCATTCTAGGGTGTTACATTCACCCCCCTTTAGAGTTCAATATCCTCATATTATTTTTTTATTTAACCCTTTATCATTATGGGGCCCACCAGTTGACATGATTCATATTATTTAGTCATTTAACACTTTATCATTCTTGGTTGTTACATCCACCCACCCCCCCTTTAGAGTATATCATACTCATTTTGGTCCCCAAATATCAACCCAGACAGTGCACCACACTTATGGGACAGAAATGTGATAATTAAAGTAACAACTGTAGTCAGTTCCTGGCCCTCTAGGTACCACCAGTTACCTTGCAAATATGTGGTCCCCACCCCAGGGTCCACCCATGTTCCCAAATAAATCATATGAATAATGATAGTCTGCACATGCCAACACATTTCCTTTCCAATGTGATTTTTCATCACTCACACACACACCCAGGGAAGCTTCCAAGAAGGTCACCCATCCTGATCACTACTCCAGGTGACAACTCCAAGCGATGTAAGTTTAACTATGGGGTTCTAATCAGGCAGGATCCCAAGAAGTAATGTGAACCTTGTTGGCATGAGTCATATCATTTATTAATTTAACCCTTTATCATTCTAGGGAGTTACGTTCACCCCCTAGACAGTGTACCACACTTAAGGGACATGGATGCGATAATTAATGTAACAACTGCAGTTAGGTCCTGGCCCACCAGGTACCACCAGTTAACCCACATAGATGTGTTCCCCACCCTGGGGCCCACCCATGTTCTCAAATAGGTCATATGAATAATTATAGTTTCCACATTCTAACACATTCCCTTTCGAGTGTTCTTTGTCATCACTCACACACACCTAGGGAAGCTTCCTAGAAGGTCACCCATTCTGATCACTACTCTAGGTGACTACTCTAAGTAAAGTAAGTTTAACTATGGGGTTCTAATCAGGTAGGATCCCAAGAAGTATGGTGAACCTTGTTGACATGAGTCATATAATTTATTCATTTAACCCTTTATCATTCAAGGGTGTTAACTTAACCCCCTATAGAGAACAACATCCTCATTATGGTCCCAACATCTCAACCCAAACAGTGCACCACATGCACTTAAGGGACATGGATGTGATAATTAATTTTTCAATTGCAGTTAGGTCATAGCCCACTAGGTACCACCAGTTACCTGACATAGATGTGACCCCCACCCTGGGGCCCACCCATGTTCCCAAACAGGTCATATGAATAATGATAGTCCCCACATGCCAACACATGTCCTTTCTAGTGTGCTTTTTCATCACTCACACACACCCAGTGAAGCTTCCCAGAAGGTCACCCATCCTGATCACTACTCCAGGTGACTACTCCAAGTGAAGTAAGTTTAAATGTGGAGTTATAATCACGTAGGATCCCAAAAATGAAGGTGAACCTTGTTGAAATGAGTCATATTATTTATTAATTTAACCCTTTATCAATATAGGGTGTTACCTTTACCCCCTTTAGAGCACAAAATCCTCATTATGGGCCCTATATCTCAACCCAGGCAGTGCACCACACTTATGGTTGAGCTCATCTTCTGATACTAAATGTAACAATTGATCCTTGTTGACAGCATATACACCCAGCTCTAAAATGGGCATCGAGTCCAGGCCCTCTAGGTACAACAAGTTACCCCATAGACACAAGGTCCCCACCCTTGGCCCACCCACATGCCCGAATAGGTCATTTGACTAATGAAAGTCCCCACAGTCCCCCACATGTCCTCTCTAGTATGCATTTCCATCACTCACACACAACTTAGAAATATTCCCAGAAGGTCACCCATCCTGATTAGTAGTCTAGGACAATCACGTTTAACTGGGGTGTTCTAATCAGGTAGGCTTCCGAGAATGAAGGAGAACCTTATTAGTAGGAGTCATATCATTTAACCGTTTGACCCTTTATCATTATGTGGTGTTATATTCCCAAAAAGGTCATATGAATAATGATAGTTCCCACATGCCAACCCATGTCCTTTCTAGTGTGCTTTTTCATCACTCACACACACCCAAGAAAGCTTCCCAGAAGGTCACTGTTTCTGACGCTTTCGCCAGGGTGCGTGCATCTGTCTATGGAGGATGCGCATCTATTACCTCACATTCCTGTTTTCCAAAGGTGGGTGGCATCCATTCCTTATTCAGGGACATTTTCTCCTTGATTGAAATAGGATGATGGGATGTCGGTTCATCCTTCCGTGGATTCCTCCTCGGAACTCATCACCTAGTCCGGGTCTCCTTCATAGATTTAAGTCATGGTTCGTGAATCTCGTTCTCGATGCCATATCTTCATGGACGACGATCAATTACACTACTTCCATCAGGACGTTACATGGGGTCTTGACATGGTTGCAACCTTCGGTCAGAGTAGATGGAAATGTCAGGCATGTAGGGTCATCTCTGGGTGCGTGGACATAGAAGAACCTATATTCTTCCTCATAAGAGGGCATCTCAAGGGTGCATAACCCGAGGAATCCCACATCGAATGTGGGGAATCATATGCCATAGGCACAGATAAGAGGTTTTCCTTAGCTTCCCATGTTTAACATAGGGTATGCCGCATGTTTAACATCTTGTGAAGACGGTTACGCCAAAGGCGTTTCATCTAAGGTTTTCCTGAGGTATCTCATGTTTATTACAAGGTAGGCCGCGAGTTTAACATCTTGTAGAGATGGGATGAGGGTGATCAGAACGTCTCATAGAGACGGATCATATTGGTATATCCCAAGGAGAGAACACCTAGAATATGGATGGATCAGAACACCCAATGAGGACAGATCTGAGGTGGTGCGCCCCATGGAGGGGACATGTCACACCGTAATGGCCGATCTGAACACCACTAAGGGAGGATCAGGGAGAGTTCACCCTAGGATGGGGGAAACCATGCTTCACCATTGGCTGGGATTGAACCTCAGGGAGGTTTCCTACATACCCTGTGGAGACGCCAGGGATCAAGACCCACGTAGTTCGAAGGGGTGATGAATCAGGGTGTACACAATGGACAATGATGTAGAGACATGTTGGGGATTATGCATGGATAGCGGCCCAAGTACTGCTAGGAGCAGCGAGGGGGGTGGATGTCATGATCCCACCGGGATGTGGCGGCCCGGGTGAGAATCCTGATGGGTGATGGATGGATGAATGAAGTGGAGTGGGAATGAGATGGGACCATCGTGAAGATGATGGTAGTGATGGGATTTAGCCTCGAAGAGACTTCCTACGTATCCCCGTGGCAAGGAATCAAAGTCTTTATAGTTTGGGAGGGTGTGTTGGAGAACCGACGTGAATAAGGACCATGGTCCAGGTGGATGGTGGGCTTGAACCTCAAGGAGGCTTCCTACATACCATGCTTTGACATGGATCAAAGTCCACGTAGTTTAGAATGGTGTGGGGCTTACACTCTAGGCTGCCCAAGGTGTTGGTGAACTGACATGAATGATGGTCGGAACGACCGAGTGGTGGGCGTGAACCTCGTGAGGCTTCCTACATACCATGCCTTAACATGGATCAAAGACCACGTAGTTCAAGATGGTGTCGGTTAACCAACGTGAAGGGACCATGGGTCTAGCTGGATGGTGGGCTTGAACCTCAAGGAGGCTTCCTACGTACCATTCCATGACATGGTTCAAAGACCACGTAGTTCAGAATGGGATGGGGCTTACACTCTGAGACGACCCATGGTGGGTATGGGGATTACACTCTGAGGAGGCCCAAGGTGTTGGGCTTGAACCTCGGGGAGGCTTCCTACATACCATGCCTTGACATGGATCAAAGTCCATGTAGTTAGGGTTGGATGGGGATTATGATCTGTGTAACGCCCCGACCCCAGTTACCCAGAGTCGGTGCATTAATTACATAACATTGGCATGATCACAAGAAAGATCAAATCTCGAAAGACCGATTGGTTTAGTCGCCTTGGAAACACTAGATATATTCATAAGTTTTACATTACATCATAAAACGAAAAACTACTACAACAACATATTGTCTCCATAAACCACACTCATATCCCCACATAATATCCCTGCAGGTCATTCATAACTTACTTCTTCACTTCCTGGGAAAAATAAAACATAGAAAAGGGGTGAGCTCAAATGCCCAGTAAGGATAACAATATAGCGGAAACTTTCATAAATAATAATAAACATTTAAGGCAATGTATAACTAAAACAAAAGCCTTTCAAACTTAAACTTTCAACATAGTATGGAATAAATAAAATGAAATAATGCCATTTACTTATTCACATGGATATTCTACTAATCTAATAATCACATGAAAAAATCAATAACCACTTTCATAATGTTGGAATGCATAATGCCAGACTATCATAACCACATAGCCAAGGCCTCGTGCCAAGACTACAAATAAGATTTTGTCAAGGCCATGTGCCAAGACACTAGTTTGTCTCATGAGACCTACCGATGCATCGAGGAGCTATAGCGGGCTCCACCCGTCACATATTAAGTCCAATGCATTCCCATATGAAAAGGTTTAAACATAACATAAACATTCGTATTAAAACTAGCATACGAAATTTCAATACTTTCACCATAAACTATGAATGGTATAAAAATAGCACATCCACAGTCAAACATATCACAAAACCTTCAATACAATATAGAAGTTTTGTATCATAATAAATCAACTTCAAATAATCTTAAAATCCATCAAAGGATGTTGAAATAGATGAAATCAAAATTATTTTTAAAGAAATATCTCCTTTTATTTTGAAATCATTTAAGATCCATATAAAATAAAACATTTTCTTTGAAAATATTCTTATAAGCTTGTAAGGGATGCTTTGACGATTTTATAACGGCGGAAAATAACCGCACCCGCCATATAAGTTAAAAAAACATTCTTATCTTAATTCTGTCGAAAAGGTTAAAAAGCACCTTGTTTGGAAAACGACGGAAAGATTCCCTTATAAACCTCTTATAAAAAGTCAAACAAGGGTATAAATGACTTTAACCCATATTATTTTAAATATTAAAAATGTTTTGAAATACATTTTGAAGAAACATGGATGTGGATGATAACGAGGTCCCAGTAGATAATTATGTATAAACAACCTCGGATAATGAAGAGATTGCGAAATAAACCCTTACCTTGTACTTTTCGTTGGTTGGGGTAGGTTAACCTCCTGTATAATGGTGAAATAATTGTTATTAAATTATAAAAGAATCATATACATTAATATGATATCATATATGATCTTTTAATATTGATTTGATAATAATATCTTAGTATTATCGTTGTTTCAGGTGTTAACTTACTTGTTTTATTTTATATGTTTTGTTACGTAAGCCAAGTTTGTAATGGATAGTTTGTATATTATTCATATCTAGAATGATATCAAGTCCTTAAACATCATTTTTAAATCATCAAATGATAATTATACTTGAATGGATACGATGGAGAATGAATCTTATCGCGTTTGTGGAGACGGTAGTCCGTACGTACGCACGAGCGACAATATCATTCTTTTGATATTAAAATAATATATAAATGGATGTTATATCATATATACAGAATAATTAACATGTTATATTTATTATTTACATGAGTTTCACATCATTATTATACCCATCCAAATAATAATATATTGAATAACAATTACACCACGACGTGGAGACGGTTAGCCGTACGTACGCACGTATGGTGACATGTTATTCAAAGGATGGATAGAATACTGAATATGGTTGTACCATATTTATAATAACATCACAGTATATGTGAGATACTGGAGTTATTATTTTAGAATGGTAAGAACAAAGAAAGAAGAAGTGGAAGAAGAAAGGAACTTGAAAAAGGGTGGTGAAATCATTACCTCTTCTTCGGGCTCTTCCTTTTGATTTGATCAAAAGGGCTCCTTAGGTTGGCTTTCTGATCAAACTAAGGCCTCTAGGTTGTAGTGAGGGAAGTTGGGAGAGTATTTGGGCAGGGTTTGGACGAGCCAAGTGGCTTGAGAGGTGTGAGGAATGAGTAGAAGTGGTCTCCTTTTATAAGGGAGAGGAGGGGCTCTTTAGGAAAGAGTGAAAGTATTACTTTATAATATATTTATATTCGGTTTATAATGGTCCAAAAATCATTGAAGTCGAAGATAAGATGACTCATTTTCTAAATAACATCAACCAATAAGAATTGGACAGGTTTTAGATAATATTTTAATCATTATAACCTTATTTATTTAAATGATTTATTAATGAGGTAAACATTGCATCATTATTGTGTCATTAATAATTTAAATTATTTGATGTCTAAAAATTATAAATAAAATATCATTATGTAGGAAATATTTTTAGCTTTCTAATGAATATTTATAATCGAAAATCCATCATGTATAACTTTATGTAAAAAGTTTTCTTCTAAAAGATGTAAGCTTATGCCATTTTTATTTTTATTTTAACTTTATTAATATAATGTGTCCCTACCACATACAAGTGGCTTTAAGGGGTCCCCAAATCGACCCAAGGATGCCCATGGTCGGGTATGTGTCCACCAATATGGTTAGGACACGTTTTAGGGTAATTTTTTATTATTATAATATTATTTTTTAACCCTTATTTACCGGATTTACCCTTTAACCATGGTAAATAAAATATTTACCGCAGTAATTATTCAAAACGTGTAAAAATAAAAGATACCTATTTACATAATTTGGACATCCTGATTCCAAATATGTAATCCATTTTTTCAAATTCAAAACACAGAAGTGGCAGAAATTAATTTAAAATTAATTCCGGTTGTTAAAATAAAAAGCGTGTTTTTAAGAGATAATAACTATCAAAAGATTGACACTTGTTTATGTCTGGTTTAATTGTGAAATTATGTCCAATGACAAACATTAAATTAAATTTTAAAAATATATTCTAAATATACTTTAAAACCACTCAAATTCATGATTTATCAATATTAATTATTTTGATTAAAAAAGTTGATTTTAATTAAAATTTAGTAATTTTCACTGTTCATCAAAATATAAAAGTTATCCGAAAAGTACCAAAATTTCACCCTAGGATAATTTCAATATTCCGAATCCAAAAATGAAGTCCATTTTGAAATATAAAATATATATGATTTCAAAAAGTAGGTATTACTATTCACAACGGCTAGTTTAATTAGTTGTGGTGTGTGTTAGAACTCGAGGTTGCGTACAACACACGCTATCGCATTATTCGAAGGGAAACGTACCGTGGAAGCTTGGGGTGTTACATTCTCCCCTCCTTCAAATAATTGTGTCCTCGCAATTTCTAGGGTATTAATGCATAAAAAGACTCGGGTGGTTCTTCATCATAAGTTCCTCGGGTTCCCACGTTGCATCTTCCATCTTATGATTTCTCCACAAAACTTTTACCAGACGCGTCGTCCGGTTTCTCAGTACTTGTTCTCTTGTATCAAGAATCCTGACAGGCTCTTCACAATAAGACAGATCGGGTTCCAGTTCTAATTACTCATAGGTGAGTACATGCGTTGGGTCCGGCATGTATTTTCTCAACAGAGATACGTGGAACACATCGTGAACTTTGGAGAGACTTGGCGGCATTGCCAATCGGTAAGCTACAGCCCCAATTCGTTCTAGAATTTCGAAAGGTCCGATGTACCTGGGACTCAATTTACCTTTCTTACCAAAACGTATGACTCCCTTCCATGGAGATACCTTCAGGAAAACATGATCACCGACTTGAAATTCCAAATCCTTCCTTCGATTATCGGCATAGCTCTTCTGCCTACTTTGAGCTGCTTTGATGTGATTTTGGATTACCTTCACCTTTTCCACCGTTTCCTCCACCAGTTCTGGGCCTACAAGTTTTCTTTCACCAACGTCATCCCAACAGGTTGGTGTACGACATCTCTTTCCGTATAACGCTTCATATGGTGCCATCTGAATACTCGAATGGAAGCTATTTTTATAGGAAAATTCTACCAGTGGTAAATATTGATCCCACATACCCTGAAAGTCAAGTGAGCAAGATCTCAACATGTCTTCTAGGGTTTGAATAGTCCGTTCTGATTGTCCATCTGTCTGAGGGTGGTAAGCAGTGCTCAAATGAAGTTCAGTATCCAGAGATTTCTGAAGACTTTTCCAAAATCTTGAAGTAAAACGGGGATCACGATCAGAAACAATCGATAGGGGTACTCCATGAAGTCTCACAACTTCATTAATGTATAGTCTTGCTAGACTTTCCAGGGGTAGATATTCTCTTATAGCAAGAAAATGTGCTGACTTGGTAAGACGATCAACAATAACCCATATTGCATCGTTCCTTCTAGGAGTCTTTGGTAGCCCCATTACAAAGTCCATCGTAATATTGTCCCATTTCCACTCCGGTATGGGAAGAGGTTGCATTACTCCTCCAGGCTGTTGCCTTCCAGCTTTCACTTGTTGACAAACCATACATCTTGACACAAAATCAGCAATCTCCCTCTTCATGTTGTCCCACCAAAAATGTTCCTTCAAATCTCTATACATTTTGGTGCTCCCAGGGTGTATAGAGAAATTGGAACTATGAGCATCATCCAGCAATTCCCTTTTTAGATCAGGTATATCGGGAACACAAAGCCTCTTCCCAAATTTCAAAATTCCATCTTCATACACAAAGTCTCTCAGTCTCCCATCATTCACAGCTTTAATCTTCTTTTGAAATTCTTCATCATTGGTCTGAGTATTCTTAATCCTTTCTATTAAAGATGGTTTGGCAACCATTTGAAAAAGAATTGATGTTTCACCTTCCCTGGTTATTCCCATGTCCATCTTCACTAGATCCATGAAAATTGGATCCCTTTCAATTCTCATATTGTTCAAAACTCCATGGTCTTTTCTACTCAAAGCATATGCCACCTTGTTTGCTTTCCCCATGTGGTAGTGTATCGTGCAATCATAATCCTTGAGTAATTCAAGCCATCTCCTTTGCCTCATGTTGAGTTCTTTTTGTGAGAAAATATACTTCAAACTCTTGTGATCAGTATAAATCTCACATTTTTCACCATAGAGGTAGTGCCTCCATATCTTCAAAGAAAATATCACAGATGCTAACTCAAGATCATGAGTAGGATAGTTTTGTTCATGAATTTTCAACTGTCGTGATGCATAGGCAATAACTCTATCATTCTGCATTAGGACACAACCAAGTCCTTTCTTTGATACATCACTATAAATAACGAACCCATCATTACCTGATGGTAGAGTCAATATAGGAGCATTGACTAATCTTCTCTTCAGTTCTTCGAAACATTCTTCACACTCTTTTGTCCAAACAAATTTAACCCCGTTACGTGTGAGCTTCGTTAATGGGTTAGCCAATCGGGCAAAATTCTGGACGAAACGTCGATAATAACCTGTCAAACCAATAAAACTACATACCTCAGTTATACTCGTAGGTGCTGGCCATTCTTGGATTGCCTTGGTCTTAGAAGGATCAACAGAGATTCCATCTTTAGAGACAATATGGCCAAGAAAAGAAATATCCTGAAGCCAGAATTCACACTTGCTAAACTTCCCATATAATTCATGCCTCCTCAGAGTCTTCAAGATAATGCGCAAGTGATTTTCATGATCTTCGTAGGTTTTGGAGTATACCAAGATATCATCAATAAATACCACCACAAATTCATCGAGATACTCCTTGAAAACTCTATTCATCAGATCCATGAATACAGAGGGTGCATTAGTCAATCCAAACGGCATTACAGTAAACTCGTAATGCCCGTACCTGGTTCGAAATGCTGTCTTCGGAATGTCTTCCTTCTTCACACACAACTGATGGTATCCAGATCGAAGGTCAATCTTTGAAAAGTATTGAGCTCCATGCAATTGGTCAAATAAATCATCAATACGAGGTAGGGGATACTTGTTCTTTATCGTTATAGCATTGATCTCCCTGTAGTCGATACATAACCTCATCGATCCATCTTTCTTTTTAACAAAAAGAACAGGGGCTCCCCATGGAGAAACACTAGGGCGAATAAATCCCTTATTACTCAATTCCTCTAGTTGTTTCTTTAGTTCGACTAATTCTACAATGGCCATTCTATAAGGGGTCTTCGATATAGGCCTTGATCCAGGAATCAAATCAATGGAAAACTCAACTTCTCGTTCTGGAGGATGTCCAGGTAAATCTTCCGGAAATACATCTACAAATTCTTTCACAACAGGTACATCCTCTATTTGAACATTCCTTTCCTCACCGACAGTTATTTCATTCTCTTTCTCCCCAATAATTGAATTAAGTTGAGCTACTGGGGGTGGATCTAAATAAGAATTAGGTGGTGACGATTCTGCTCTAAAAATAAGGTGTTCCTTATCATTATCATCAAGAATCGTAACCTCTTTATTCTTACAATAAATCTTCGCATCATAGTCCGAAAGCCAGTCCATACCGAGGATTATATCAAACTCAATCATAGGTATGACGATGAGATCAGCAGATAAAGAAAATTTATGTGCTCTAATGGGGACTGATTCACAAAACTTTGTTGCAATGATACTTCCCTTAGGTGTTTTAACTGACAACTCCCTTATTAAATCAAATTGGAAATATCTAATTTTCTTAGCAAACTGGGAAGATATGAAACAATGCGATGATCCAGAATCAAATAATGAATTTGCTAAACTTGAGGAAACCATTAAATTACCTGCCACCACGTCTTTCAGAGCTTCTACCTCAGCAGTAGTGATAGCATAAGCCTGGCCTTGATCCCTTGGCCTTTTCTGAGGTATGTTCTCCTGATGCTTAGGACATTCATTTACATAATGCCCCATCTCCCTGCAATTGTAGCACTGAACGTTGGTAGCTTCCTTCTTCCCTTTGCAATCACGAGCTTGGTGGCCTTTTTCACCACACTTGTAACAGACTCCCATTCCCTTCAAGCAAGTACTAGGGTGTTTCTTCCCGCATTTACCACAGGATGGATATTCAACCTTTCCCTTCTTCCCCTTATTTCCATTCCCAGATTGATCAGCAGGTCTCTTCTTCTCTTGCTTTTCTTTAAAGTCATAAGACTTAGAGAATTTCTTTTCGGTCTTGATAGCACATGAGACAATGTCTTCGTACGATGAAAAGGATTGTGAGACTAATGCTCGACGGAGAAATGGTTTTAACCCATCAAAGAAACGATCAATCTTAATTCTTTGTTTATGTATATAATCACCAGCGTACCTTGCTAACCTTGTAAAGTTAGCCTCATATTTTGCGACATTCTCATCCTCATTCTGTCTCATACTTAGAAATTGCCTTTCCATATCTGCTCGATGGTCGCGAGGGAAGTATTTTTCTAAAAATAGATCTTTTAACTCCCTCCATTCCATATTTGATACTTCATCATCTTCCTTCATGTTTTGAATCAATGACCACCATTGATCAGCATCTCCAGTGAGGCGGTAAACTGCCATGATAACTTTTTCCCTTTCACTACTCCCCAAAGCCTGAAATATTTTCTCTAGGGAATTTATCCATTGCTCAGCTACTAAGGGATTTGTACTCCCATTGAATGTTGGTGGTTGTTTCCTCATGAATCGATCTAACATTGATCCTCCACGCTGCGGATCAGGGTGCTCCATACGGGTAAGGTTATTATTCATAACCTGAGTAAGTTGTCCCAGTATGGTGATTAGCTGATCGGCACCAGTTGCATCACTAGCCCCACTATAATTATCTTGAGCAGGAGGGCAATCCCTACATGGAGTGCGTGCATTGATACGGTTTCCATTTCTTCCACTAGGCGCCATTTCTAAACAATGTCATAAACTAGATCAGTTTATGAATCAAAATACATAATCCCATACTTATAAAACACTTAACATAAATTGAACTATTTATGGATATAATCCATAATCATAAAAATGTCTCCTTTGAGGATGTATATACTCATAAACCCTTCATAATGGTTTGTAAAGAAAATTAGAATTATCCTAAGCATATCCCCCGGGAGTGTCGTAACCAAGAGTGCAGCAAGGCCCGTTGTCGTGCACCAGTTCCCGTTCGAGTCTAGCTCAAAGCGGTGTTTTCGGGTTTTACCCCTAGGTACATCTGTGCCAGAGCCGCCTCTACCTGCTCCTATCCAGACAGGGATGTATTGCTCGGAAAACTCACAAAATCTCTACAATACCAAAATTCTAGTAAGTTCTTCTATACTAATCCTCAAAGTTCATCTTAGGTCTACGTGCTCTAATCAGAGTTTATCTAAATCTAGCTTCCAAGGTTTGTACTAAACTTCCTCTGATACCAACTATAACGCCCCGACCCCAGTTACCCAGAGTCGGTGCATTAATTACATAACATTGGCATGATCACAAGAAAGATCAAATCTCGAAAGACCGATTGGTTTATTAGCCTTGGAAACACTAGATATATTCATAAGTTTTACATTACATCATAAAACGAAAAACTACTACAACAACATATTGTCTCCATAAACCACACTCATATCCCCACATAATATCCCTGCAGGTCATTCATAACTTACTTCTTCACTTCTTGGGAAAAATAAAACATAGAAAAGGGGTGAGCTCAAATGCCCAGTAAGGATAACAATATAGCGGAAACTTTCATAAATAAGAATAAACATTTAAGGCAATGTATAACTAAAACAAAAGCCTTTCAAACTTGAAATTTCAACATAGTATGGCATAAATAAAATTAAATAATGCCATTTACTTATTCACATGGATATTCTACTAATCGAATAATCACATGCAAAAATCAATAACCACTGTCATAATGTTGGAATGCATAATGCCAGACTATCATAACCACATAGTCAAGGCCTCGTGCCAAGACTACAAATAAGATTTTGTCAAGGCCTTGTGCCAAGACACTAGTTTGTCTCATGAGACCTACCGATGCATCGAGGAGCTATAGCGGGCTCCACCCGTCACATATAAAGTCCAATGCATTCCCATATGAAAAGGTTTAAACATAACATAAACATTCGTATTAAAACTAGCATACGAAATGTCAATACTTTCACCATAAACTATGAATGGTATAAAAATAGAACATCCACAGTCAAACATATCACAAAACCTTCAATACAATATAGAAGTTTTGTATCATAATAAATCAACTTCAAATAATCTTAAAATCCATCAATGGATGTTGACATAGATGAAATCAAAATTATTTTTAAAGAAATATCTCCTTTTATTTTGAAATCATTTAAGATCCATATAAAATAAAACATTTTCTTTGAAAATATTCTTATAAGCTTGTAAGGGAAGCTTTGACGATTTTATAACAGCGGAAAATAACCGCACCCGCCGTATAAGTTAAAAAAACATTCTTATCTTAATTCTGTCGAAAAGGTTAAAAAGCACCTTGTTTGGAAAACGATGGAAAGATTCCCTTATAAACCTCTTATAAAAAGTCAAACAAGGGTATAAATGACTTTAACCCATATTATTTTAAATATTAAAAATTTTTTGAAATACATTTTGAATAAACATGGATGTGGATGATAACGAGGTCCCAGTAGATAATTATGTATAAACAACCTCGGATAATGAAGAGATTGCGAAATAAACCCTTACCTTGTACTTTTCCTTGGTTGGGGTAGGTTAACCTCCTGTATAATGGTGAAATAATTGTTATTAAATTATAAAAGAATCATATACATTAATATGATATCATATATGATCTTTTAATATTGATTTGTTAATAATATCTTAGTATTATTGTTGTTTCGGGTGTTAACTTACTTGTTTTATTTTATATGTTTTGTTATGTAAGCCAAGTTTGTAATGGATAGTTTGTATATTATTCATATCCAGAATGATATCAAGTCCTTAAACATCATTTTTAAATCATCAAATGATAATTATACTTGAATGGATACGATGGAGAATGAATCTTATCGCGTTTGTGGAGACGGTAGTACGTACGTACGCACGAGCGACAATATCATTCTTTTGATATTAAAATAATATATAAATGGATGTTATATCATATATACAGAATAATTAACATGTTATATTTATTATTTACAAGAGTTTCACATCATTATTATACCCATCCAAATAATAATATATTGAATAACAATTACACCACGACGTGGAGACGGTAAGCCGTACGTACGCACGTATGGTGACATGTTATTCAAAGGGTGGATAGAATAATGAATATGGTTGTACCATATTTATAATAACATCACAGTATATGTGAGATACTGGAGTTATTATTTTAGAATGGTAAGAACAAAGAAAGAAGAAGTGGAAGAAGAAAGGAACTTGAAAAAGGGTGGTGAAATCATTACCTCTTCTTCGGGCTCTTCCTTTTGATTTGATCAAAAGGGCTCCTTAGGTTGGCTTTCTGATCAAACTAAGGCCTCTAGGTTGTAGTGAGGGAAGTTGGGAGAGTATTTGGGCAGGGTTTGGACGAGCCAAGTGGCTTGAGAGGTGTGAGGAATGAGTAGAAGTGGTCTCCTTTTATAAGGGAGAGGAAGGGCTCTTTAGGAAAGAGTGAAAGTATTACTTTATAATATATTTATATTCGGTTTATAATGATCCAAAAATCATTGAGGTCGAAGATAAGATGACTAATTTTCTAAATAACATCAACCAATAAGAATTGGACGGGTTTTAGATAATATTTTAATCATTATAATCTTATTTATTTAAATGATTTATTAATGAGGTAAACATTGCATCATTATTGTGTCATTAATAATTTAACTTATTTGATTTCTAAAAATTATAAATAAAATATCATTATGTAGGAAATCCTTTTAGCTTTCTAATGAATATTTATAATCGAAAATCCAACATGTATAACCCTATGTAAAAATTGTTCTTCTAAAAGATGTAAGCTTATGCAATTTTTATTTTTATTTTAACTTTATTAATATAATGTGTCCCTACCACATAAAAGTGGCTTTAAGGGGTCCCCAAATCGACCCAAGGATGCCCATGGTCGGGTATGTGTCCACCAATAAGGTTAGGACACGTTTTAGGGTAATTTTGTATTATTATAATATTATTTTTTAACCCTTATTTACCGGATTTACCCTTTAACCATGGTAAATAAAATATTTACCGCAGTAATTATTCAAAATGTGTAAAAATAAAAGTTACCTATTTACATAATTTGGACATCCTGATTAAAAATATGTAATCCATTTTTCCAAATTCAAAACACAGAAGTGGCAGAAATTAATTTAAAATTAATTCCCATTGTTAAAATAAAAAGGGTGTTTTTAAGAGATAATAACTATCAAAAGATTGACACGTGTTTATGTCTGGTTTAATTGTGAAATTATGTCCAATGACAAACATTAAATTAAATGGTAAAAATATATTCTAAATATACTTTAAAACCACTCAAATTCATAATTTATCAATATTAATTATTTTGATTAAAAAAGTTGATTTTAATTAAAATTTAGTAATTTTCACTATTCATCAAAATATAAAAGTTATCCGAAAAGTACCAAAATTTCACCCTAGGCTAATTTCAATATTCCGAATCCAAAAATGAAGTCCATTTTGAAATATAAAATATATATGATTTCAAAAAGTATGTATTACTATTCACAACGGCTAGTTTAATTAGTTGTGGTGTGTGTTAGAACTCGAGGTTGCGTACAACACACGCTATCGCATTATTCGAAGGGAAACGTACCGTGGAAGCTTGGGGTGTTACAATCTGAGATGGCCCATGATTGGTATGGGGCTTACACTCTGAGGAGGCCCATAGTGGGTATGGGGCTTACACTTTGAGGAGGCCCAAGGTGGGTATGGGTATTACACTCAGAGGAGGCCCAAGGTGGGTATGGGGCTTACACTCTGAGGAGGCCCAAGGTGGGTATGGGGATTACACTCTAAGGAGGCCCATGGTGGGTATGGGGCTTACACTCTAAGGAGGCCCAAGGTGGGTATGGGGATTACACTCTTAGGAGTCCCAAGGTGGGTATGGGGCTTACACTTTGAGGAGGCCCAAGGTGGGTATGTGGCTTACACTTTGAGAAGGCCCATGGTGGGTATGGGGCTTACACTCTGAGGAGGCCCATGATGGTGGGGCTTGAACCTTGTTGAGGCTTCCTACGTACCATGCCTTAGCACAGATCAAAGTCACCATAGTTCGGGAATACAGTTTAACGTCATGCGGGACGAGGGAATTTGGGGCTTACGCTCTGAGGCGGTCCATGGTGTGTCATGGTCAGTGCTCAATCGAAGCTCACGGGAGTCATACTCAGTGTGAGAAACAAGAGGTTGTAGGGACCTGATGATCACGTCACGAAGGGTGTGTCCGTGGGAAGCGAAGAGGGGCTTACGCGTTGAGCATCCCTTAGGTACCGGGACTTACTCCAGGATGGAGGCCCGTGTGCTACTAGGGAGCGGAAATGGTGGATGGGTGTTACACAAGGATGTTGCCTGGGTGCTGCTATGGAGAAACACTGGTGAATGGGGCTTACGCAAGGAAGTTGCCCGGGTGCCGCTATGGAGCGGCACCGGTGAACGGGGGTTACATAAGGATGATGCCCGGGTGCGGCTATGGAGCGGCAACGGTGCATGGGGCTTATGCAAGGATGCTACCCAAGTGCTACTATGAAGAGACACTGGTGAATGGGGCTTATTCAAGGAAGATGCCAGGGTGCTTCTATGGAGTGACACTGGTGAATGGGGCTTACGCAAGGAAGCTGCCCGGGTGCCGCTATGGAGCGGCACTAGTGAATGGGGCTTACGCAAGGAAGCTACCTGGGTTCCTCTATGGAGCGATACTGGTGAATGGGGCTTACGCAAGGATGTTTCCCATAAGGTCTTCCTCATGTCTGGCCATGAGGGAATCCCAACTAACTAGTGGGTTGAGGCTTTCACCTATGCGCTAGCGCACAAGAGGGATAATGTAGACGGGCATTGGAATCTATCTGAACAAAGGGAGATGAAAAGTGTGAATTACATGCCCAACATTCGTGATGCAATGAGGGTGGCTTGGAAATGGAAGATAGTTGTTGACCATGGTGGAAACGCAGCATCTACATCACGTTAGCCTGAAATGGGGACAGAAAAATGAGGATCGATTGCTGACTGTGTTGGAAACACCAGACCTATCACAAATGTCGTCTGATGTCTTCCAGGGCATTGGACCAGGATGGTAGGTGAGCCGATGCGGCATGAGACCAGGCCGTTACGGGGTCCCTCCAGACATGGTAGTGGATGATGATCCGAATGAAGGACACACAAAGCATGAAGTGGAGCGATGGAATGTTTGAATGGATTCCAACACTCTTGAAATTACGCCACTGTAATCATGGCATTAGGAGTCAAATTCATAGAGCATAATGCATCTCTTGTATAATGCAAGATTCATTATATGATTGTCACATAGGGAATACTACAGTTTATAGTCATGTAGAGAGGACTATTGGAACCCCATGCTTGGAGCATAAGGCATATCTTATTTGGATCAAGAGGCATCCTATGTTTGGAACACAGGGAGAACTATAGTTTAGAGTCATGTAGGTAGGAATGTTGGCATAAGGTGCATAGAAATGGTTGTTGTAGGGAATTACACAAGGGAATACCTTTCTGGTTCAACCTGGCATAGGATCCCAGTGATTGGGTTTGGAGGAGTTGCCTGAGGAATGGTTCAACTTGAGGTACTCAGGGAATTGATGATGAGAATCTCAACTCACGACATGGGAATGAAACTAAGAGGAATATGTCGACTCAAGGTGTTTCATGGTGTGTGGAGGAGTATCTCAAATCATGGTATTCTATAGGTGGAAGGTGGGTGCGCATAGGGGCGCAATGGAAATCCCGACATCCCGGCCCAAAAAGTTCGCAATGCGACTCTCCATTTTTCATGGGGTTCTGTGATGGTAGTGACAGTATCGGCCCGAAGGGCCGGGATCGCAGCCTGGTACTAACCTCGAGTGGTGGTGTAGGGGCATAGCCCCCATAGTATGGATCGGTTGGCATGAAGGATAGGTCTTAGCGAAGTATCTTCACGGAGCAAAGGGGCTTGGGGGAGCATGGGGGCTTGCAGAGCATGGTCTCGAAGAGCATAGACTCGTGGAGAAGCATCGCGGAGCATGGACACACGGAGAATCATCGCAGAGCATGGACTCGCAGAGCATGGGCTCGCGAAGCATAGGCTCACAGATCAGCAACGCGAAGGAAGCTTCTCGCAGAGTAGGGATTCACGGATCAGTAACACGAAGGAAGCTGCTCAAGGAACATGGCTTCGCGGAGCCGCTTCACGAAGGAACGCGAAGCTCTGTGAACTGGGAGATCGGCTACCGAAGGGGAGAAGTGACAGTCCAAGGGGTAGTGGCCATCCAGATAATGGGGGTGAGATGGGTATTTATAGGCAAGGGGCACCACGAAGCAGATATCTCTCGGCACGAAGATGGAGCTTGCTCCACGGTGGGTTCCCAAACATCAAATGGGTTCGCGGAGCGTCCCACCTCCTGTGCTTCGTGGTAGGTTCGCGAATGTCGAATCCGTTCGCGGATAATCCCACCTTCTGTGCTTCTCAATGGGTTCACGAACATCAAATATGTTCGTAGAGCATCCCGCCTCATTGCTTCGCAGTGGCGCTCTGCGATCGCAGAGGGTGCTTCACGAATGGGCTTCGCGAACCAGTTTTCCAGCCCAACATCAAATGTCCATAACTCCTAATCCATAACTCTGTTTGAGCCCTGCAACCTACAAAATCGAATCTTGTGAAAAGGAATACAATCTTAGATCATGTATGGAAGCATTTGGAAAATTTTGGGGATGCATTTTCCGGGGTCTACAGTCACCCATCCTGATCACTACTCCAGGTGACTACTCTAAGTGAAGTAAGTTTAACTGTGGGGTTCTAATAACGTAGGATCCCAATAAGAAAGGTGAACCATGTTTACATGAGTCATATTATTTATTTATTTAACCCTTTATCATTATAGGGTGTTACATTTACCCCCATTTAGAGCAAAAAATCCTCATTGTGGGCCCTACATCTCAACCCAGGCAGTACACCACACTTAAGGTTGAGGTCCTCCTTTGATACCAAATGTAACAATTGAGCCTCTTTGATAGCCCAGACACCCACCCTAACATGGTCATCAAGTCTAGGCCCGCTAGGTACAACCAGTTGCCCCACAGACACAAGGTTCCTACTCTGGGGCCCACCCACATGCCCGAATAGGTCTTGTGACTAATTAAAGTCCCCACAGGCCCCCACATGTCCTTTCTAGTATGCATTGTCATCACTCTTACACACCCAAGAATGATTCCCATAAATTCAACCATCCTGATCAGTAGTCTTGGACAAATAACATTTCACTGGGGAGTTCCAATCAGGTAGGATCCCAAGAATGAAGGTGAACCTTATTGACAAGAGTCATATCATTTAACCATTTGAACCTTTATCATTCTTTGGTGTTATATTCACCCCCTTTAGAGCACAAGTTCCTTGTTGTGGGACCTACATGTCAACCCAGGCAGTGCACCAAACTTGAGACTGAGCTCCTCCTCTGATACCAAATGTAACAACTGGGCCCCGCTACCAGCACAGACACTCAACCCTAACATGGTTGCCGTGTCCTGGCTCTCTAGGTACCACTAGTTTCCCCATAGGCCAACACATGTTCTTTTTACAGTGTGCTTTGTCATCACTCACACACACCTTGGGAAGCTTCTCAGAAGGTCACCCATTCTAATCACTACTCTAGACAATGTATCTTTAACTATGAAGTTTCAATTATATAGGCTCCCAAGAAGGAAGGCAAGCCATGTTGACAGAAGTTATATCATTTAGTCATTTAACCCTTTATCATTCTAGGGTGTTACATTCACCCCCCTTTAAAACACAATGTCCTCGTAGTGGGCACAAAGTCTCAACCAAGGCATTGAACCACACTTAAGGCTGAGGTCCTTTTCTGATTCCAAATGTAACAACTGGGCCCCGTTTACAGCAGAGACACCCCACCCTAAAATGGTCACTGGGACAACACATGTCCCTTACAGTGTCCGACACGTGATCCCCACCTTGGGGCCCACCCACATACTTGAACGTGTCATCTGACTAACGAGAGTCCCCACAGGCCAACACATGTCCTTTCTTTTGTGTTTTTTCATCACACACACACACCCTGGGAAGCTTCCCATAAGCTCACCCACCATGATCACTACTCGAGGACAAGCACATTTAACTGAGGAGTTCTAATGAGGTAGGATCTCGAGAAGAAAGGTGAACCTTATTGACATGATCCAACACATTTCCTTTCCAGTGTTAGACACGTGATCCCCACCCTGGGGTACCCCCATATGCCCAAACAGGTCGTCTAACTAATGAGAGTCCCCACAGGCCAACACATGTCCTTTTTAGTGTGATTTTTCATCACACACAGACACACACTGGGAAGCTTCGTAGAAGTTCAATCATCCTGATCACTGCTCGAGGCCAAGCACGTTTAACTATGGAGTTTTAATGAGGTATGCTCCTGAGAAGGAAGGTGAACCTTATTGACATGATCCAACACTTTTCTTTTCCAGTGTGATTTTTTGTCACTCACACACACCTTAGAAAGCTTCCCAAAAGGTCCCCCATCCTGATCACTACTCCAGGACAAGCACATTTAATTTCGGAGTTCTAATCAGGTAGGCTCTCGAGAAGGAAGGTTAACCTTATTGACATGATTAATGTCATTTAGTCATTTTTCCTTTATCATTCTAAGGTGTTACATTCACCCCATCCTTTTGAGCACAACGTGCTCCTCTGATACCAAATGTAACAACTATGCCCCACTGACAGCACAATCCACACATGCCAACACATGTCCTTTCTAGTATGCTTTGTCATCACTCACACACACCATGAGAAGCTTTCCAGAAGGCCAACCATCTCGATCACAACTCTAGGAAATCATGTTTATCAATTTAGTTCAAATTAGGTATGATTCTAAGAAGGAAGGTGGCCCTTATTGACTTGAGTCATATCATCTATTCATTTAACCCTTTATCATTCTAGGGTGTTACATTAACCCCCCATTTAGAGCACAACGTCCTCCTATGATATGAAATGTAATAGATGGGGCCCACTAACATAACAGTCCCCATATGTTGACATATTCCATTTCCAGTGTGCTTTTTCATCACTCACACACACACACACTGTGAAGCTTCCTAGAAGGTCACCCATCCTGATCACTACTCCATGCCAACCACGTTTATCTGTGGAGTTATAATCAAGTATGCTCCTAAGAAGAAAGGTGAACCTCATTGACATGAGTCATATTATTTAGTCATTTAACCCTTTATCATTCAAGAGTGTTATATTCACCCCCCTTTAGAGCACAACATCCTCCTCTGATACCAAATGTAACAACTGGGGCTCGCAGATAGCACAGTCCCCACATACCAATACATGTCCTTCCTAGTGTACTTTGTCATCACTCACACACACCATGGGGCCCACCCACATGCCCAAAAAAGTTATATGACTAATGACAGTCCCCACAGGCAAACACACATCATTTCTTGTGTACTTGTCATCACTCACAAACACCCTAGGAAGCTTACTCGAGGGTCACCCATCCCGATCACTACTTGATGCCAAGAACGTTTTGATGTGGAATTATAATGAGGTAGACTCACAAAAAGGAAGGTGAACCATATTGACATGATCCAATACACGTCTTTTAAAGTGTAATCTTTTATCACTCACACACATCCTAGGAAGCTTTCTAAAAGGTCACCCATCCTAATCACTTCTCCAAGGAAAGAAAATTTAACTATGGAGTTCTAATCAGGTAGGCTGTCGAGAAGGAAGGTGGACCTTATTGGCATGATTCATATCATTTAGTCATTTTTCACTTTATCATTTTAGGAGTTACATTCACCCCCCCTTTAGAGCACAATGTGCTCTACTAATACCAAATGTGACAAATGGGCCCTGCTGATAGCACAATCCCCATATGCCAACACATGTCCTTTCTAGTGTGCTCTTTCATCACTCACACACACCCTAGAAAGCTTCATAGAAGTTAACCCATCCTGATCACCACTTTGAGAAAGCATGTTTAATTGTGGAGTTTTAATCAGCTAGGATCCTATGAAAGAAGGTGAACCTTATTGACATGAGTCATATCATATAGTCATTTAACCCTTTATTATTCTAGGGTGTTACATTCATCCCCCCTTTAGAGAACAACCTCCTCCTATGATATGAAATGTGATAATTGAGCCCCGCTGAGAGCACAATCTCCACATGCTGAAAAATTTTGTTTCTAGTGTGCTTGGTCATCATACACAGAGCTTGGGAAGCTTCCTAGATGGTCACCCATCCCAATCACCACTCTAGGAAAAATACGTTTTACTGTGGGGTTCTAATCTAGTAGGCTTCTGATAAGGAAGGTGAACCTTATTGACACGAATGATATCATTTAGTCATTTAACCCTTTATCATTATAGGGTGTTATATTCACCCCCCTAGAGCACAACATCCTCCTCTGATACCAAATGTAAAAATTGGGCCACACTGGAAGCACAATCCCCACATTCTAACACATTTCCTTTCATGTGTGATTTTTCATCACACACACACACCCCCTGGGAAGCATCACAGAAGGTCACCCATCCTGATCACAACTCCAAGACAAACACATTTAACTATGGAGTTCTAATCAGGTAGGCTGCTAAGAAGGAAGGTGAACCTTATTGAATGAGTCATATCATTTAGTCATTTAACCCTTTATCATTCTAGGGTGTTACATTCACCCCCCCTTTAGAGAACAACGTCCTCCTATGATACCAAATTTAACAACTGGGCCCTATGGACAACACAATCCCCACATGCCACCACATGTCCTTTCCAGTGTGCTTTTTCCCATAATGTCTTCCTCTGATACGAAATGTAAAAACTGGGCCTCACTGATAGCATAGTCCCCACATGACAACACATTTCCTTTCCAGTGTGCTTTGTCATCACTTACACACACCCTGGGAAGCTTCCAAAAAGGTCACCAATCCTAATCACTACTCTAAGCCATACACATTTAACTGTGGAGTTCTAATCAGATAGGATCCTGATAAAGTAGGTGAACCTTATTTACATGAGTTATATCATTTATTAATTTATACTTTTATCATTTTAGGGTGTTACATCCCCCCCTTAGATCCGAACGTCCTCCTCTGATACCAAATGTAACAACTAGCCCCCATGAGAGCACAATCCCTACATGCTGACACATTTCCTTTCTACTGTGCTTAGTCATCACACACACACACTCCTTGGGAAGCTTCCCAAAAGGTCACCCATCCCAATAAATACTCCAAGAAAAATACGTTTTACTATGGAGTTCTAATCAGGTAGGCTCCTAATAAGGAATGTGAACCTTATTAACATGAGTCATATAATTTATTCATTTAACCCTTTATCATTCTAGGGTGTTACATTCACCGCCCCTCCTCCTTTAGAGCACAACGTCCTCCTATGATACCAAATGTTACAATTGGGCCCCGTTGACAGCACGATCCCCACATGAAAACACATTTCCTTTCTAGTGTTCTTGTTCATCACACACACACACACACACCCTAGGAAGCTTCACAAGAGGTCACCCAACCTGATCACTACTCCAAGACAAACACATTTAACAGTGGAGTTATAATAATGTAGGCTCATGAGAAGGAAGGTGAACCTTATTGTCATGATTCATATCATTTAGTCATTTAAACCTTTATCATTCTAGGGTGCTACATTCACCCCCCTTTAGAGAACAACGTCCTCATCTGATACCAAATATAACAACTGGTCCCCACAGGTAGCACAGTCCCCACATTCCAACACATGTCCTTTAGAGTTTGCTTTGTACCACAATATCTTCCTCTGATACCAAATGTAACAATTGGGCCTCACTAACAGTATAGTCCCCACATGACAACTCATTTCCTTTCCAGTGAGGTTTTTCATCACTCACACCCACCCTGGGAAGCTTCCAAGAAGTTCACCCATCGTAATAACTACTTCAATCCGTACACATTTAACTTTGGAGTTCTAATCATGTAGGATCCTAAGAAAGAAGGTGGACCATATTGACATGAGTTATATCATTTATTAATTTAAACGTTTATCATTATAGGGTGTTACATCCCCCCCCCATAGAGCATACCATTCTCCTCTGATAAATTATGTAACAAATGGGCCCTACTAATATCACAGTCACCACATGCCAACACATGTCCTTTCTAGTGTGCATTTTCATCACTCACACACACCATAGGAAGCTTCCCGGAAGGTCACCCATCCTGATCACTAATCTAATTCAAACATGTTTAACATTGGAGTTCTAATCTAGTAGGCTCCTAAGAAGAAAGGTGAGGCTTATTGACATGTGTCATATCATTTAGCCATTTAACCCTTTATCATTCTAGGGAATTACATTCACCCCCCTTTAGAGCACAATGTCGTCATCTGATACCAAATGTAACAAATGGGACTCACTAACAGCACTGTCCCCACATGCCAACACATATCCTATATAGTGTGCTTTATCATCACTAACACACACCCAAGGAAGCATCCCAAAAGGTCACTGATCCTAATCACTACTCCCGGAAAAACACATTTAACTGTGGATTTCTAATTAGGTAGGATCCTGAGAAAGAAGGTGGACCTCATTGACATGAGTTATATCGTTTAGTCATTTAACCCTTTATCATTCTAGGGTGAAACATTCACCACCCCCTAGAGAACAATGTCCTCCAATTATACCAAATGTAACAAATGGGCCCCACTATCAGCACATTCCCCCCATTCCAAAACAAGTCCTTTCCAGCGTGCTTTGTCACCACCCATACACACCCTGAGAAGCTTCCCAGAAGGTCACATATCCTGACCACTACTCCAAGACAAAAACGTTTAACTATGGAGTTCTAATCCGGAAGGGTCCTAAGAAAGAAGGTGAACCTTATTAACATGAGGCATATCATTTATTCATTTCACCCTTTATCATTATAGGGTGTTAAATTCACCCCTCTTTAGATCACAACGTCCTCCTCTGATACAAAGTGTAATAACTGGGCCTCACAGGCAGCACAATCCCCACATTCCAACACATGTCCTTTCCAATTTTCTTTTTTACATCACTCACACTAAGGTGTTACATTCATCACTCCCTTTAGTGCACAACGTCCTCTTTGTGGTCCCTACATCTCAAACTAGCCAGTGCACCACACTTAAGTATGAGTGCTTCCTCTGATACCACCAGTTTCCCCACATGCATGTGGTCCCCTCCAAAGGGCCCACCCATATTCTTGAATAGATCACATGACCAATGAAAAACTCCACATTCCAACACATGTCATTTCCAGTGTGCTTTATCTTTAGTCGCACTAAGATGTTACATTAAACCCTTGCTTTGGAGCACAATGTCTTCATTGTGGGCCCTAGATCTCATCCTAGACAGTGCACCATACTTAACGATGGGATCTTCCTCTGATACCAAATGTAACAACTAGGCCCCACTGACAACATAATCCCCACATGACAACACACATCCTTTCCAGTGTGCCTTTTCTTCACTCACACACACCCTGGGAAGCTTCCCAAAAGGCCACCCATCTTGTTCACTACTCTATGCAAAACACATTTAACGATGGAGTTCTAATCAAGTTGGATCTCGAGAAGGAAGGAGAATATTACTGAAATTGTTCATATCATTTATCCATTTAACCATTTATCATCTAGGGTATTACATTCACCACCCTTTAGAGCCCAACTTCCTCCTATGATGCCAAATGTAACAACTGGGGCCTGCTGACATTAGAGTCCCCACATTCCTACACATGTCCTTTCCAGTGTACATTGTCGTCACTCACAATAGGGTTTTACATTCACCCCTCCATTTAGAGAACAACATCATTGTTGTGGCCTTACATGTCAACCCAAATAGTGCCCCATACTTAAGGATGATCTCTTCCTCTGATACTATCAGTTTCCCCACATGCACGTGGTCGCTACCCTGGGGCCCACCCACATGCCTGAACATGTCATTTGACTAATGACATTCCCCACATGCCAATACATGTCCTTTCAAGTGTTCCTTTTCATCAGTCACACTAGGATGTTATATTCAACCCTCCATTTAGAGCACAACGTCTTCACTGTGGGCCCTATATCTCAACCCAAATTGTGCACATCACTTAAGGATGAGATCTTCCTCTGGTACCAAATGTAAAAGCTGAGCCCTCTTGATAGCATAGTCCCCACATACCAACACATGTCCTTTCCAGTGTTCTTTGACATCACTCACACTAGGGCATTACATTCACCCATACCTTAAGATAACAATGACCTCATTTTGGGCCCTACATCTCAACCCATGCAATGCAATACACTTAAGGAAGAGATTCTCCTTTGATACCACCACTTTTTCTTGAAGGCACGTTGTCCCTACTATAGGGCTATCCCACGTGCCTGAACAATTAATCTCACTAATGGCATTCCCCACATTCCAACACATGTCCTTTCGAATGTGCTTTGTCATCATTCAAACTAGGGTGTTACATTCACCCCTCCCTTTAGAGCACAACATCCTCATTATGGGCCCTACATATCAACCCATACAGTGCACCACGCTTAAGGACAAGCTCTTCCTCTGATACCAAATGTAACAACTGGGCCCTGCTGATAGCACATACACCCCTCCCTAACATGGTTGTTGGGTCATGGCCCGCCAGGTACCCCCAATTGCCCGAAAGACGCATGGTCCCCACCCTAGGGCCCACCCACATGCCCAAACAGGTCATCTGACTAATGACAGTCGCCACAGTCCAACACATGTCCTCTCTAGTGGCTTTGTCATCACTCACACACACCCTAGGAAGCTTCTTAGGGTGCACCACACTTATGGATGATGTATTCAACTGATATCAAATGTAATGACTGGGCCCCACTGATAGCACTTACACCTCGCCCTAACACGGTCATCAAATCATGGCCTGCTAGGTACCACCGGTTTCCTGGAAGACACAAGGTTCTCACCTCGGGGCCCGGCCATGTGTCCCACATGCCAACACATGTCATTTCCAGTGTGATTTTTCATCAATTACACTAGGATGTTACATTCACCCCACCCTTTAGAGCACAACGTCCACGTTGTGGGCCCTAAAAATCAACCAAGACAATACCCCACACCTAAGGATGAGCTCTACCTCTAATACAAAATGTAACAACTAGGCCCCACTGACAACACATACACCCCAACCGAACATTTTCGTAGGGTTCGGGCATGCGAAGTGCCACGTGTTTCCCAGCAGACACATGGTCCCCACCCTGGGACCCACCCACATGGCCAAACATGTGATTTGACTAATGATATAATATACACCCCACCCTAACATGGTTGTCGTGTCCTGGCCCACCAGGTACCATAAGTTTCTCATCACACACATGGTCCCCACCCTGGGGCCCACCAAATATCCCGAACATGCCATCTGACTAATGAAAATACCTATAGGCTAACACATGTATTTTCCAATGTGCTTTTTCATCACTCACACACACCCTGGGAAGCTTCCAAGGTTGAACCTCACTTAAGGTATGATCTCTTCCTCTGATACCAAATGTAACAACTGAGCCCTGCTAACAGCACAGACACTCCACCCTAACATGGTCTTTGGTTCTTATCCCGCAAGGTACCACTAGTTGCCTAACAGACAAATGGTTCCCACTATAGGGCCCACCCACATGCCTAAATAGGTCATTTGACTAATGACAGTCCCCACAGGCTCTGCTGACAGCACAGAAACTCCGCCCTAACATGGTCGTCATGTCCTGGCCCGCCAGGTACCACCAGTTTCCCATAAGACATATGGTCCCCACATTGGGGCCCACCCACATACTCAAATAGGTCATTTGACTAAGGACAGTCCCCACAGGCCAACCCAAGTCCTTTCCAATATGCTTTATCAACACCCACACACACCCTATGAATCTTTACAGGTGTCACCACACATAAGGATGAGCTCTTCCTCTCATACCAAATGTAACAACTGGGCCCCACAGATAGCACATACACTCTACCCTAACATGGTCTTTGGGTCCTAGCCCGCAAGGTACCACCAGTTTCCCAGCCGACACATGGTCTCCACCCTAAGGCCCACCAACGTGCCCGAACAGGTCATCTGACTAATGTCAGTCACCACAGGCCAACACATGTCCTTTTTAGTGTGCTTTTTCATCACTCACACATACCCTGAGAAGCTTCCCAGATGTTCACCCATCTTGATCACTACTCCAGGCAATGGACTCATTGTTGGCCCTACATATCAACCTAGACAATACAGCACAGTTAAGGATGATCTCTTCCTCTGATACCAAGTGTAACAACAGGGCCCTACTGATAGCATATACACCCCTCCCTAACATGGTCATCAGGTCCTGGCCTGCCAGGTACCACCAGTTTCCCAAGAGACACATGGTACCCACCCTAGGACCCACCCACATGCTTGAACATGTGATATGACTAATTATAGCACATAAAACCTACCCTAACACGGTCTTCGTGTCCTAGCCCACCACGTACCACCATTTTCCCATTAGACACATGGTCCCTACCCTGGGGCCCACCCACATACCCGAACAAGTCATATGAGTAATGACTGTTCTTACAGGCCAACACATGTACCTTCTAATGTGCTTTTTCATCACTCACACTTACCCTGGGAAGCTTCCCAGGTTGCACTTCATTTAAGTATGATCTCTTCCTCTAATACCAAATGTGACAACTGAGCCCTAATGATAGCACAAACACTCCGCCCTAATAGGGTTGTTTGGTCCTAGCCTGCAAGGTACCACCAGTTTCCCAAAAAACACATGGTCCCCACCCTAGGGCCTACCCACATGTCATAATAGGTCATCAGACTTATGACAGTCCCCATAGGCCCCGATGAAAGCACAGTAACTCCACCCTAACATGGTTGAAAGGTCCTAGCCTGCTAGGTACCACTAATTTCCCAGTAGACACATGGTCCCCACTCTGGGACCCACCCACATGCCCGAACATGTGATCTAACTAATGAAAACACATAAACTCCATCCTTACATGGTCTTTAAGTCCTAGACTTCCAGGTACCACCAATTTCCCATCAGACACATGGTCCTCATCTGAGGGCCCACCCACATACCCGAACTTGTCATCTGACTAATGGTAGTCCCCACAGGAAAACAAACTTAAGGATGATCTCTTCCTCTGATACCAAATGTAACAAATGGGCCCCTCTAACAGCACATACAACTCTCCCTAACATGGTCGTCAGGTCTTGGCCCGCCAGGTACCACCAGTTTCCCAGCAGACACATGGTCCCCACCCTAGGACCCAGCCACATGCCCAAACATATGATCTGACTAATGATATCACATACACCCTGCTCTAACATGGTCTTCATGTCCTGGACCAACAGGTACCACTAGTTTCCCATCAGACACATGGTCCCCACCCTAGGGCCAACCCACATACCCGAACAGGTCATCTGACTAATGAAAGTTCTTATAGGCCAACATGTGTCCCTTCCAATGTGATTTGTCATCACTCACAGTCACCCTGGGAAGCTTCCTAGGTGGCACCACACTTAAGGATGAGCTCTTCCTCTGATACCAAATGTGAAAACTGAGCCCCGCTAATAGCACAAACACTCCACCCTAATATGGTCGTCTGGTCCAAGCCTGCAAGGTACCACCAGTTGCCCGGAAGACACATGGTCCCCACCCTAGGGCCCACGCACATTTCAGAATAGGTCATCAGACTAATGACAGTCACCATAGGCCCCACTGACATCACATAAACTCTGCCATAACATGGTTGAAAGGTCCTAGCCTTCCAGGTACCACCAATTTCCCAGCAGACACATGGTTCCCACCCTAGGACCCACAAACATACCTTAACATGTGATCTGACTAATGTCAACACATACACCACAACCTTACATGGACTTCAGGTCCTAGCCCACCAGGTACCACCAATTTCCCATCAAACACATGGTCCCCATCCTAGGGCCCACCCACATACCCGAACATGTCATCTAACAAATGATAGTCCCCACAAGACAAAACATGTCCTTTCCAATATGAGTTGTCATCCCTCACACACAACATGAGAAGATTCTGATGTTGTACCACACACAAAGATGAGATCTTCCTCTGATATCAAATGTAATAACTGGACCCCGCTAACAGTATAGACACTCCTCCCTAACATGGTCATCGGGTCCTAGCTCGCAAGGTACCGCCAGTTTCCCGACAGACACATAGTCCCCACCCTAGTGCTGACCCACATGCCTGAAAAAGTCATCTAACTAATGAAAGTCACCATAGGCCAACACATGTCCTTTCCAGTGTTCTTTCTCAACACTCACACACACCATGGAAATATTCCCAGAAGGTCACCCATCCTAATCCCTACTCAAGTCCAAAAAAGTTTAACTATGGAGTTCTAATTAGGTTGGCTCTCGAGATGGATAGTGAACATTATTGAAATAAGTCATATCATATAGTCATTTAACCCTTTATAATTCTAGGTTGTTACATTCACCCACCCTTATACACATGGTCCCGGCCCTAGGACCCAACCACATGCCCGAATATGTGATCTGACTAATGATAGCACATACACTTCACCCTAACAAGGTCATCGTGTCCTGGCCCACCAGGTACCACCAGTTTCCCATCAGACACATGGTCCACACCCTGGGGCCCACCCAAATACCCGAACAAGTCATCTGACTAATGACAGTCCCTACAGGCCAACGCATGTGCCTTCCAATGTGCTTTGTCATCACTTACACACAATCTAGGAAGCTTCCTAGGTTGCACCGCACTTAAGGATGTGCTCTTCCTCTGATACCAAATGTAACAACTGAGCCCCACTGACAGTACAAACACTCTTCCCTAACATGGTCATCGGGTCCTAGACCGCAATGTACCACTAATTGTTCAGCAGAGACATGGTCCCCACAGTATGGCCCACCCACATGCTAGAATAGGTCATCTAACTAATAAAAGTCCTCAAAATCCCCCCTAACAGCATAAAAACTCCGTATTAACATGGTCGTCTGGTCCTGGCCCACTAGGTACCACCAATTTCCTAGCAGACACATGGTCCCCACCCACATTCCCGAACATGTGATCTGACTAATGATAACACATACACCCCAACCTAACATGGTCTTCAGGTCATAGCCCACCAGGTACCACTAGTTTCCCTTCAGACACATGGACCCCACCCTAGGGACCACCCACATACCTGAACAGGTCATCTGAATAATGACAGTCCCCACAAGACGACACATGTCCTTTCCAATATTCTTTGTCATCACTCACACACAACCTGGGAAGCTTCCCAGGTTGTACCACAAATAAGGATGAGATCTTCCTCTTATACCAAATGTAACAACTAGGCCCTGCTGATAGCATAGACACTCCATCCTAACATGGTAGTCGCATCCTAGCCTGCAAGGTACCACCAATTTTCAGGCAGACACATAGTCCCCACCCTGGGGCCCTCCCACATACCTGAACAGGTCATCTAACTAATGAAAACCCCTACAAGCCAGCACATGTCCTTTACAGTGTACTTTTTCATCACTCAAACACACCATGGGATGCTTCCCAGAAGGTCTCCCATCCTGATCACTACTCAAGGCCAAAAACATTTTACCGTGGAGTTCTAATCAGGTAGGCTCCCAAGAAGGAAAGTGAACTTTGTTGACATAAGTCATATCATTTAGTCATTTAACACTTTATCATTCTAGGGTGTTACAGTCACACCCTCCCACCCCTTTAGAGAACAACATCCTTCTCTAATACCAAATGTAACAACTGGGAAGTTTCACCCCACTTAAGGATGAGCTCTTCCTATGATACCAAATGTAACAAATGGGCACTGCTAACAGCACAAACACCCCACCCTAACATGGTCATCAGGTCCTGACCTACCAGGTACCACCAGTTGCTCGACAGACACATGGTCTCTACCCTAGGTCCCACCCACGTGTGCGAACATGTCTTCTGACTAATGACAGTCCCCACAGGATTACACATGTCATTTCTAGTATGATTTTTCATCACTCACACACACCCTGGGAAGATTCACAGAAGGTCACCCATCCTGATCACTACTTCTAGCCAAACATGTTTAACTATGGAGTTCTAATCATGTAGGCTCCCGAGAAGGACAATGAAATTTATTGACAAGATTCATGTCATTTATTCATTTGAACCCTTATCATTATAGGGTGTTACATTCACCCCCACCCTTAGATCACAACATCCTTCCCTAGTACAAAATATAAAAGCTAGGCCCCGCTGACAGCACAATACCCACATGCCAACACATGTCCTTTCTAGTATGCTTTTCCGTCACTCACACTCACCCTAAGAAGCTTCACAGGGTGCACCACACTTAAGGATGAGGTCTTCATTTGATATCGTATGTTGCAACTGGGCCATACTAACAGCACTTACACCCCGCCCTAACATGGTCATCGGGTCCGGGCCTACCAGGTACCACCAGTTGCCGGGCATACACATGGTCCTCACCATGGGTCCCACCCATGTGTCCCACATGCCAACACATGTCCTTTCTATTGTGCTTTTTCATCAGTCACAATAGGATGTTACATTCACCCCTCCCTTTAGAGAACAACGTCTTTGTTGCAGCCCTATATCTCAACCCAGATATTACACCACACTTAAGGATGAGCTCTTCCCATGATACAAAATGTCACAACTAGGGCCCATTTACATTACATATACCTCAACTTAACATGGTTGTCGACACTTAGACCACCAGGTACCCCCAGTTTCCCAAAAGACACATGGTCCTCACCCTAGGGTCCACCCACAAGCTCGAACATGTGATCTGACTAATGATAACACATACCCCCACCCTAACATGGTAGTCAGGTCTTGGACCACCATATTCCGCCAGTTTCCCATCTAACATATGGTCCCCACCCTGGGACCCTCCCACATACCCGAACAGGCCATCTCACTAATGATAGTCCCCACATGCCAACACATCTCCTTTCCTATGTTATTTTTTATCACTGACACACACCCTGGGAAGCTTCCCAGGGTGCAATGCACTTAAGTACGAGGTCTTCATCTATTACCATATGTTACAGATGAGCCCGATTGAAAACATTGACACCCCACCCTAATATGTTCATTATGTCCTGGCCCACCAATTACCACCAGTTTCCTGGCAGACACATGGTCCCCACCCCGCATGCCAACACGTTTCCTTTCTAGTTTTTTTTCATAAGTCACACTAGGATGTTACATTCATCCCTCTATTTAGAGCACAATGTCTTCATTGTGGGCCCTACATCTTAACCCAGATAGTGTACCACAATTAAGGATGAGCTCTTCCTCTAATACCCAATGTCACAACTGGGCCTCACTAACAGCACATACACCTCGCCCTAACAAGGTCATTGGGTCCTGGCCCACCAGGTACCACCAGTTACGCAATAGACACATGGTCCCCACCCTACACTAGCACAAAACTGGGTTTTCACAACGCCACCCTTTATCAACGCTAAAAAAACACTGATAGGGGGGGGGGCTTTATCAGCGCTTTTGTTAGCTCTAATAAAGCCCTGTTATCAGTGTTTGTTTAGCATTGTTAAAGGGGTCCCCTTTATCAGCAATTTTTTAGTAGCACTGATAAAGGGGGGGCTTTATCAATGCTTTTTCTTAGTGCTGATAAATTTCAAAAAAATGTATGAAAAATAATATATTGTTATATAAGTATATTTATATTGATATAAATATAACATGTATTTTTTAAATATGTTTTAGGTAAGTATAAATAGACTATTACATTTAATATATAATAAATTTAGTGAAAATGGCTTTAAAATATTTAAAAAAAAATTATTAATTAATAATTTTCTAATTATGATCGACTAATAATCAATTAATAAGAATTTTAAGACACAAAAAGTAAAATAATAATAATAAAAGATCTAAAATAAGTTGAAAATGTAACTCAAAATTCAAACAACCATAAATTTTGATCTGGGTGTCTGTTTGATCTAAAAAACATATCAAATCAAAGCTTGCGATGGGATCTAAATTCTAATGACCAATGGGAACCTGCAATCACATTTTTCGAGGCCCATAAGACATCCAAAACTGAGTTTTTAGTCAGGATACCACGATTTTTTTAACATTCAAACAGGTATAACTTATGATTCGAATGAACGCTGGGCTTGTAAGACATATCATATCAAAGATTGTTCCATTTTATTCGATTTGACTGGTTTTGGAGATTAAATGGACTTCTGGATTAAAAGTTATGGTCATTTTAACAATCTATGGCTTTTCAGATACACATATATATGCATTTATCCCTAAATATATATGAAAGTGTGGGTGTGTGTGTCTTTGTGTCTTTTTGTGTTTACGTGTGTGTGTTGTATATATGTATGTATGTATTTATTTATCTATAAACACACATAAAAAACATATTTTATAAATGTATCTAAAAATAATCTTATAAATATATATTAATATACAAATAAATATAAGAATAAAAAACTATAACTAAATATATATATATAAATATATATTAATATATATTAATATAAGAATACATATATATATATATATTAATATATTAATATAAGAATACATATATATATATATATATTAATATATTAATATATGAATAAATATATATCTATTAATATAACTAAATATGTTTATTTTAATATGAATATATATTAATATACGAATAAATATAACTATATATATATATAAATAAATAGATATATCATTAAATAGAGAAAAAATGGCTCAGCGGTAAAGGTGCAGGCGTGCAAGGGGGGAGGTCTCGGGTTCGAGTTCTGGTGGAAGAAAAGGGCACGCAGGAGCAAGTGGGAGGGGGTAGTGTGGGCAAAGGCATCATGTAGTGAGAGGGATGGGACTCTGCCCAGCACTGATAGGGGGGGGGGGTTCAAGTGCAGTTAAAAGATCACCCCACATTGTATATTCTTTTTAATTATATTTAATTTTTTTGACTTTTATCAGGGCTTTAAAAAAGCGCTGATAAAAGGATTCTTTTATCAACACAAAAAAAGTGGTGATAAAGGACCTTTTCATCAGTGCCGATAAAAGAGACCCCCATTTATCTTCACCTTGATTAACAACATTTTTCTAGCACTGTTAACACCCTTTTCTAGTGCTGATAATGACCATATTTGTAGTAGTGCTAGGGCCCACCAACATGCCTGAATAAGTTATCTGATTAATGAGAGCACATACACCCCACCCTAACATGGTCGTCGGGTCTTGGCCTGCCAGGTACCACCAGTTTCCCATCCAACACATGGTCCCAACCCTGGGGCCCACCCACATACACGAATAGGTCATCTGACTAATGATAGTCCCAACAGGACAACACATGTCCATTCCAATGTGCTTTGTCATCACTCACACACACCCTAGGAAGCTTCCCAGGTTTCCCCATACTTAAGGATAAGCTCTTCCTCTGATAGAAAATGTAACAACTAGGCCCTGCTGACAGCACAGACACTCCGCCCTAACATGGTCGTTGGGTCCTAGCTCACCAAGTACCACCAGTTGCTAGATAGACACATGGTACCCACCCCTGGGGCCCACCCATGTGCCCGAACAGGTCATCTGACTAATGTCAGTCCCCACAGGCCAACACATGTCTTTTCCAGTGTGCTTTTTCATCACTCATACACACCCTATGAAGCTTCCTAGAAGGCCACCCATCCCGATCACTACACCAGACCAAGAACGTTTAACTATAGAGTTCTATTAGATAGGCTCCCAAGAAATATAATTAACTTTATTGACATGAGTAATATCATTTAGACATTTAACACTTTATCATTCTAGGGTGTTACATTAACCCCCCTAGAGCACAACGTCCTTCTCTAATACCCAATGTAACAATTGGGCAGTTGCACCACACTTAAGGATGAGCTCTTCCTATGATACCAAATGTAACAATTGCCCCCCCCTAACCACACAAGCACGTGGTCCCAACCCTAGGACCCACCCACGTGCCTAAACAGGTCATCTAACTAATGAAATTCCCTATAGGCCAACACATGTCATTTCCAGTGTTCTTTTTCATCACTCACACACAACCTGGGAAGCTTCTCCGAAGGCCACCAATCCTGATCACTACTCTAGGACAAAAACATTTAACTGTGGAGTTATAATTAGGTAGGATCCTAAGAATGAAAGTGGACCTTATTGAAACAAGTCATATGATTTAGTGATTTTTTCCTTTTTCATTCTAAAGACTTACATTCATCCCCAAGAGAATAATGTGCTCCTCTGATACCAAATGTTACAACTAGACCCCACTGAGAGCACAATCCCCACATGCCAACAGATGTCCTTTTCAGTGTGCTTTTTCATCACTCACACTCACCTAGGGAGGCTTCCTTGAAGGTCACCCATACTGATCACCACTCTCGGAAAGCATGTTTAATTGTGGAGTTCTAATCATCTCGGATCCCAAGAAGGAAGGTGAACCTTATTGATATGATTCATATCATTTAGTCATTTAACTTTTTATCATTCTAGGGTTTTACATTCACCCCCCTCCATCAGAGTACAACATCCTCCTCTGATACCAAATGCTATAATTTTTCCCTGCTGACCACACATTTCCATTCCTGTGTTCTTGGTCACCACACACACACACACCGTAGGAAGCTTCCAAGAAGGTCACCCATCATAATCACTACATCAGGCCCAACAAGTTTAATTGTGGTGTTCTAATCAGGTAGTCTCCTGAGAAGGAAGGTGAACATTTTTGACATGAGTCATATCATTTAGTTATTTAACCCTTTATCATTATAGGGTGCAACATTAACCCCACCTTTAGAGCACAACGTCCTCCTCTGATACCAAATGTAACAATTGGGCCCCGGTGACAGCATAATCCCCACATGCCGACACAATTATTTTCTAGTATGCTTGGCCATCACACACACACACACACACTAGGAAGCTTCCTAGAAGGTCACCCATCCTGATAACTACTCCAAGCCAAACATGTTTAACTGTGGAGTTCTAATCAGGAAGGATCCCGAGAAGGAAGGTGAACCTTATTAACATCAGTCATATCATTTAGTCATTTATCCCTTTATCATTCTAGGGTGTTACATCCCCCCCTTAGAGCACATCGTCCTCCTCTGATACAAAATGTAACAACTGGTCCCTGTTGACATCACAACCACCACATGACAACACATGTCCTTTTCATTGTGCTTTGACCCACAATATCTTCCTCTGATACCAAATGTAACAACTGGGCCTCGCTGACAGCACAGTCCCCACATTCCGACAAATGTCCTTTCCAGTGTACTTTGTAATCATTCACACACACCATGGGAAGCTTCGCAAAAGGCCACCCATCCTAATCACTACTCCAAGTCATACTCGTTTAACTATGGAGTTCTAGTCAGGTAGCATTCTGAGAAAGAAAGGGAACCCTACCGACATGAGTTATATCATTTATTCATTTATCCTTTTATCATTTTAGGGTGTTACATTCACCCCCCTTAGAGCACAACGTTGTCCCCTATTACCAAATGTAACAACTGGGGCCCACTTATAGCACAATCTGCATATGCCAACACATGTCCTTTACAGTGTGTTTTTTCATCACTCACACATACCCTAGGAAGCATCCTAGAAGGTCACCCATCCTGATCACTACTCCAAGCCAAATATGTTTTATTTTGGAATTCTAATCATGTAGGCTCCTGATAAGGAAGTTGAGCCTTATTCACATGAGTCATGCCATTTAGTCATTTAACCCTTTATAATTATAGGGTATTACATTCACCCCTCCCTTTAGAGCACAACTTCCTACTCTGATACCAATGTAATAACTGGGCCTCACTAAAAGCACAGTCCCCACATGCCAAGCCATGTCCTTTCCAATGTGCTTTGTCATCACTCACACACACCCTGACAAGATTCCCAGAAGGTCACCCATCCTAATCACTACTCCAAGCAAAACACGTTTAACTGTGAAGTTCTAATCAAGTAGGATCATGAAAATAAGGTGAACCTTATTGACATGAGTTATATCATTTAGTAATTTAACTCTTTATCATTGCAGGGTGTTAAATTCACCACACCCTTAGAGAACAATTTCCTCCTCTTATAACAAATGTAACAATTGGGCCCCACTGACAACACATTCCCCACATGCAAACACAAGTCATTTTCAACGTGCTTTTTCATCACTCACACACACCCTGAGAAGCTTCCCAGAAGGCCACCCATCTTGATCTCTACTTTAGGCCAAACATATTTAACTATGGAGTTCTAATCAGGTAGGGTGTGGATAAAGAAGGTGAACCTTATTGACATGATCCGTATCATTTATTAATTTAACCCTTTGTCAATATAGGGTGTTACATTCACCACTCTTTAGATCACATTTTCCTCCTCTTATACCTAATGTAACAAATGGGCCCCGTAGACAGTATAGTCCCCACATGCCAACACATGTCCTTTAGAATGTTCTATTTACATCACTCACACAAGGGTGTTACATTCATCCCTCCCCTTAGTTCACAACGTTCTCATTGTGGGCCCTACATATCAACCGAGCCATTGCACCACACTTAAGGATGAGAGCTTCCTCTGATACCAACAGTTTCCCCACAGGCATGTGGTCCCTACCATAGGGCCCACCCATATGCCCGAATAGTTCATCTAACTAATGACAATATCCACATGCATACACAAGTTGTTTACAGTGTGATTTGTCTTCAATCACAATAGGATCTTACATTCAACTCTTCCTTTAGAGCACAATGTCCTCATTGTGGGCCCTACATATTATCCCAGACAATGCACCACACTTAAGGATGGGCTCTTCCTCTGATACCAATTGTAACAACTGGGCCCCGCTGACAGAACATTCCCCACATGCCAACACAAGTCATTTTCAACGTGCTTTGTCATCACTCACACACACCCTGAGAAGCTTCCTAGAAGGCCACCCATCCTGATTTCTACTCCAGGACAAACATTTTTAACTATGGAGTTCTAATCTTGTAGGGTGCGGATAAGGAAGGTGAACCTTATTAACATGATCTATATCATTTATTCATTGAACCCATTGTCATTATAGGGTGTTACATTCACCCCTCTTTAGATGACAACATCCTCCTCTTATACCTAATGTAACAACTGGGCCCCATAGACAACATAGTCCCCACATGCCAACACATGTCCTTTCCAATGTTCTATTTACATCACTCACACAAGGGTGATACATTCATTTCTCCCATTAGTGCACAATGACCTCGTTGTGGTCCCTACATCTCAACCCAGCCAGTGAACCACACTTAAAAATGAGCGCTTCCTCTGATACCAAAAGTTTCTTCACAAGAATGTGGTCCCCACCATAGGGCCCACCCATATGCCCGAGTAGGTCATCTAATTAGTGATAGTCTCCACAATCCTACACAAGTCTTTTACATTGTGATTTGTCTTAAATCACAATATGATGTTGCATTAAACTCTCCCTTTAGAGCACAGTGTCCTCATTATGGGCCCTACATATCATCCCAGACAATGCACTACAATTAAGGATGGGCTCTTACTCAGATACCAAATGTAACAACTGGGCCCTGCTGACAGCACAATCCCCACATCCCAACACACGTCCTCTCTAGTGTGCTTTTTCATCACTCACACACACCCTGGGAAGCTTCCCAAAAGGTCACCCATCCTAATCACTACTCCATGCCAATCACAATTAACTATGGAGTTCTAATCAAGTAGGATATTGAGAAAGAAGGTGAATATTATTGAAATTAGTCATATCATTTAGTCATTTAACCATTTATCATCTAGTGTGTTACATTCACCCTCCTTTAGAGCACAATTTCCTCCCCTGATACCATATGTATCAACTGGGCCCCACTGACATCATAGTCCCCACATGCCTACACACGTCCTTTCCAGTGTGCTTTTCCATAACTCACAAAAGAGTGTAACATTCACCCCTCCCTTTAGATCATAATGTCCTCGTTGTGGCCCTACATGTCAACCCAAGCAGTGCACCACACTTATGGATGAGCTCCTCCTCTAATACAACCAGTTTCCCAACAGGAATGTGGTCCCCAACCTGGGGCCCTCCCACGTTCCCAAACATGTCATTTGACTAATGACATTTTCCACATGCCAATACATGTCCTTTAAAGTATGATTTTTCATCAGTCACACAAGGATGTTACATTCACCCCTCCCTTTAGAGAACAACGTCCTCATTGTGGGCCCTACAAATCAACCCATACTATGAACCACACTTAAAGATGAGCTCATCCTCTGATACCATATGTAACAACTGGGCCCTGCTGACAGAACCATCCCCACATACTAACACATGTACTTTCTGGCATGCTTTGTCATCACTCACACTAGGGCATTACATTCACCCCTACCTTTAGAGAACAATTCCCTCATTGTGGGACCTACATCTAAAGCCCTGAAGTGAATTACACTTAAGGATGAGCTCTTACTTTGATACAAATTGTTTCCTTGAAGCCACGTGGTCCCCACCATAGATCCCACCCACGTGCCTGAACAAGTCATCTGACTAATGACTGTCCCCACATGCCAACACATGTCTTTTCCAGTGTGCTTTCTCACCAGTAACACTTGGATGTTACGTTCACCCCTCCCTTTAGAGAACAAAGTCCTCATTGTGGGCCCTACATCTCAACCAAAATAGTGAACCACACTTAAGGATGAGCTCTTCCTCTGATACAAAATGTAACAACTGGGACCTACTGATAGCACATACTCCCCACCCTAACATGGTTGTTGGTTCCTGGCCCCCCAGGTACCCCCAGTTGCAGGACAGAAACATAGTCCATGCCTTGGGGCCCAACCTCGTTACCGAACACGTCATCTGACCAATGACAATCCCAACAGGGCAACACATTTCCTTTCTAGTGTGCCTTTTCATCACTCACACACACCCGAGGAAGCTTCCCAAGGTGCAAAACACTTAAGAATGAGTTCTTCATATGATATCAAATGTAACAACTGGGCCCCACTGATAGCACTTACACCCCACCCTAACATGGTCATCAGGTCCCGGACTACCAGGTACCACAAGTTACCTAGCAGACACGTGGTCCCCACCATGGGGCCCACCCACTTGTCCCATATTCCAACTCATGTCATTTCCAGTGTTCTTTGTCATCAATCACACTAGGATGTTACATTCACCCCTACCTTTAGAGCACAACGTCCTCGTTTTGGGCCCTATATATCAATCTAGATAGTACAACACACTTAAGGATGAGCTCTTCCTCTGATTCCAAATGTAACAACTGGGCCCCGCTGACAGTACATACACCCTACCCTAACATGGTCATCGGGTCTTGGCCCGCCAGATACCACCAGTTCCCCAAAAGACACATGGTCCCTACCCTAGGACCCTCCCACTTGCCCAAACATGTGATATAACAAATGAAATCACATACACCCCACCCTAACATGGTTGTCGTGTCCTGGCCCGCTAGGTACCCCCAGTTGCCCATCAAACCCATGGTCCCCACCTACAAACTCAAACATGTCATCTGACCAATGAAAGTCCCTACAGACCAAAACATTTCCTTTACAATGTGCTTTATAATCACTCACACACACCCAGGGAAGCTTCCCAGGTTGCACCGCACATAAGGATGAGCTCTTCCACTGATACCAAATGTAAAAACTGATCCTTGCTGATAGCATAGACACTCCTCCCGAATATGGTTATCGGGTACTAGACTACAAGGTACCACCAGTTGGCTGAGAGAGATGAGGTCCCCACCCCAGGGCCCACCCACATGACCGAATAGGTCATCTGACTAATGACAGTCCCCATAGGCCCCGCTGACATCACAAACACTCCACCTTAACAAGGTCGTCAGGTCTTGGCCTACCAGGTACCAGAAATCTCCCAGTAGACACATGGTCCCCCCTGGGATCGACCCACATGCCCGAACATGTGATATGACTAATGAAATCACATAAAACCCACCCGTAACATGGTCTTTGGGTCCTGGCCAACTAGGTACCACCAGTTGCTCATCAAACACATGGTCCCCAACTTGGGGCCCTCCCACATACCCGAACAGGTCATCTGACTAATGATAGTCCCCACAAGACAACACATGTCCTTTCTAATAGGCTTTGTTATCACATGGTCCCCACCCTGGGATCCACCCACATGCCCGAACATGTGATATGACTAATGACATCACATAAACCCCACCCTACCATGTTCTTTGGGTCCTGGCCAACCAGGTACCTCCAGTTTCCCATTGAACACATGGTCCCCGACCTGGGGCCCTCCCACATACCCGAACAGGTCATCTGACAAATGACAGTCCCCATAGGCCAACACATGTCCTTTCCAATATTCTTTGTCATCACTCACACACACCATAGGAAGATTCCTAGGTTACACCACACTTAAGGATGATCTCTTACTCTAATACCAAATGTAAAAAATGGTCCACGCTGACAGCATAGACACTCCTCCCTAACATGGTCATTGGGTCCTAGCCTATAAGGTACCACCAGTTGCCCGATAGACAGATGGTCCCCACTCTGGGGCCAACCCATGTGCCCAAACTTTTCATCTGACTAATGACAATACCCATAGGCCAACACATGTCCTATCCAATGTGCTTTTCCATCACTCACACACACCCTGTAAAGCTTCGCAGAAGGTCACCCATCCTAATCACTACTCCAGGACAAACACGTTTAACTGTGGAGTTCTAATCTGGTAGGTTCCTGAGAATGAAAATGAACTTTATTAAAATAAGTCATATCATTTAGTCATTTAACCCACTATCATTCTAGGGTGTTACATTCACCCCCACCTTTAGAGAACAACGTAATTCTCTAATACCAACTGTAACAACTAGGCAGTTGCATTGCACTTAAGGATGAGCTCTTCCTATGATACCAAATATAAAAACTGGGCCCCACTAATAGCACAGACACCTAGCCCAAACATGTTCATAGGGTCATGGTCCACCAGGTACCACCAGTTGCCCGACAGACACATGGTCCCCACCCTAGGGCCCACCCACATGCCCTAACAGGTCATCTGACTAATGAAAATCCCCACATGCCAACACATGTCTTTTCCGATGTGTTTTTTCATCACTCACACACACCCTGAGAAGCTTTACAGAAGGTCACCCATCCTAATCACTACTCCAGGCCAAACACTTTTAACCGTGGTGTTCAAATCAGGAAGGCCCCCGAGAAGGAAATTGAACTTTATTGAGAGGAGTCATGCCATTTATTCATTTATCCCTATTTCATTCAAGGGTTTTAAATTTACCATCCCTTTAGAGCACACCACCCTTCTCTAATACTAAATGTAATAGCTAGGCCCTACTGACAACAAAATCCCCACATGCCAACACATGTCCTTTCCAGTCTGCTTTTTCATCACTCACACACACCCTGGGAAGCTTCTTAGGGTGCACCACACTTAAGGATACGGTCTTCAACTGATACTATATGTTACAAATAGGCCCCTCAAACAGCATTGGCATCCCGCCCTAACATGGTCACCGTGTCCTGGCCTTCCTGGTACCACCAGTTGTCTAGAAGACACATGGTCCCCATCCTGGGGCCCACCCACATGTCCCACATGCCAACACATGTACTTTCCAGTGTGCTTTGTCATCAGTCAGACAAGGATGTTACATTCAACCCTCCCTTTAGAGCATAATGTCCTCATTGTGGGACCTACATCTCAACCAAGATAGTACACCACAATTAAGGATGAGAACTTCATCTAATACCAAATGTAACAAATGGGCCCTTATAATAGAACATACAACCCACCCTAACATGGTCGTTGGGTACTGGCCCTCCAGGTAGCACCAGTTTCCCAGCAGACACATGGTCCCCACCCTAGGGCCCACCCACATTGTTGAACAGGTGATCTGACTAATGGAAACACATACACCCCGCCCTAACATGGTCGTCAGGTCCTGGCCCTCCTGGTACCTCCAGTTTCCCATCCGAAACATGGTCCCTATCCCAGGGCCCACCCATAGACCAGAACTGTTCATCTAACTAATTATATTCCCCACAAGGCAACACATGCCCTTTCTAATGTGCTTTGTCATCACTCACACACACCCTGGGAAGATTCCCAGGGTGCACTGCACGTAAGGATTAGGTCTTCATCTGATACCATATATTACAATTGTGTCCCACTGACATCACTAACACCCCACCCAAACATGGTCATCGGGTCCTGGCCTGCCAGTTACCGCCAGTTTCCTGGCTGGCATATGGTCCCCACCTTGGGGCCCACCCACATCACCCACATGCCAACACATGTCCTTTCCAGTGTGTTTTGTCATTAGTCACACTAGGATGTTACATTTACCCATCCCTTTAGAGCACAATGTCCTCGTTGTGGCCCCTACATCTCAACCCAGACAGCGCACCAAACATAAGTATGATCTCTTCCTCTAATACCAAATGTCTCAACTGTGCCCCGCCGATAGCACATACACACCACCCTAACCTGGTCATTGGGTCTTGGCCTACCATATACCACCAATTGCCCATCAAACACATGGTCCCCACCCTAGGGACCACCCACATGCTTGAACATGTGATTCGACTAATGACAACACATACACCCCACCCTAACATGGTCGTCTGGTCATGACCCACCAGGTACCACCAGTTGCCTATCCAACACATAGTCTCCACCCTGGGGCCCACCCACATACATGAACATGTTATCTGACTAATGATTGTCCCCAAAAGCCAACACATGTCCTTTATGATGTGCTTTTTCATCACTCACACACACCTTAGGAAGCTTCACAGGGTGAACCACACTTAATAACGAGGTCTTCATCTGATACCATATGTTACAACTGGTCCCCACTAAAAGCATGGACACCCCGCCCTACCATGGCATCGGGTCCTGGCCTTCCAGGTATCACCATTTTCCTGGAAAACACATGGTCCACACCCGGGGTCCCACCCACGTGTCCCACATTCCAACACATGTCCTTCCCAGTGTGCTTTGTCATCAGTCACACTAGGATGTTACATTCACCCCTCCCTTTATAACACAACTTCCTCATTGTTGGCCCTAAATATCAATCGAGATAGTACACCACACTTAAGTATGAGCTCTTCCTCTGATACCAGATGTCACAACTGGGCCCTACTGACATCACATACACCTCGCCCTAACATGTTCGCCGTGTCCTAGCTCGCCAGGTACCACTAGTTGCCCAACAGACACATGGTCCCCACCCTACACTACCACAAAACTAGGTATTCCATAGCTCCAACCTTTATATGTGCTAAAAAAAGCGATGATAAAGAGGGGGGCTTTATCTGCGCTAAAAAAGCACTGATAAAGGGCAATTTTAATAGAGCTAAAAAAAGCACTGTTAAAAGGGACCCTTTTTCAGCGCTGATAAGGGTGGGGTTATCATCATTTTTTCCTAGCATTGATAAATTTCAAAAAAAAATCATGAAAAATAATATATTTTTATATAATTATATTTATATAGATATAAATACAATATGTCTTTTTTAAATATGTTTTAGATACATACAAATAGACAATTACATTTAATATATAAGAAAATTAGTGAAAATGGAATTAAAATATTTTTTAAAAAATTATTATTTAATAATTTTCTAATTATAATCGATTAATAATCATTTAATAACAATTTAAAGATACAAAAATCGAAAAAATTAATAAAATATCTAAAATAAGTTAAAAATGTAACTTGAACTTCAAACAGACATAACTTTTGATCCGGGTGTCTATTTGAGCTCTACAACATATAAAATTGAAGCTTGTGATGAGATATACATGCTAGTGACCTAATGGAACTTTATGTCACACTTTTCGAGGCCCAAAAGGCCCCAAAGGCCTCCAAAACCGAGTTTTTAGTCGAGATACCCCAATTTTGTTAACATTCAAACATGTATAACTTCCGATATGGATGTCCACTAGGCCTTTACCACATATCATATCGAAGATTGTTTCATTTTCTTTGATTTGACTGGTTGTAGAGTTGAAATAGACTTTTGGATTAGAAGTTATGGTCATTTTAACATTCTATGGCTTTTTTAGATACACATATCTATGTATTTATTCGTAAATATATATATGTGTGTGTGTGTCTATGTATGTGTGTGTGTGTTGTATATATGTATGTATTTATTTTTTTATTTTTTTATAAAAATAGATAATTTTTTTATAAATGTATTTAAAACTAATATTATAAATATATATTAATATACAAATAAATATATGGATAATATATATATATATATATATATATATATATTAATATAAGAATATATATATATATATATTAACATATGAATAAATATATATGTATTAATATATCTAAATATATTTATATTAATATGAATCTATATTAATATATGAATAAATATAACTATATAACTATATATAAATAGATATATCATTAAATAGAGAAAAAATGAAATGGATTAGTGGTAAAGGTGCAGGCATGCAAGGGGAGAGGTCTCGAGTTCAAGTTCTAGTGAAAGAAAAGGGTGCACTGGAGCAAGTGGGAGGGGGTAGCATAGACAAAGGCAATGTGCAGTGAGAGGGAGGGGGCTCTGACCAGCGCTAATAATGGGGGGGGGGGGGTCAAGGGCTATTAAAATCCCCCCCCCCACAATGTATATATATATTTTAAATTTTTAAATTTTTTTGACTTTTAGAAGCCCTTAAAAAAAGTTCTGATAAAAGGAGACCTTTATCAGTGCTAAAACAAGCGCTGATAAAGGACCTTTTTATCACCACTTTTTTTAGCGCTAATAAAGGAACCCTTTTATCAGCACTGATAAAAGGTGAATTTATCATCACATTTCAGAGCATTGATAAAAGGGAACGCCCATTATCTTCTCCTTGATTAAAAGTGCTTTTATAGCGATGTTAATGCCCATTTCTCACACTAATAAAGGCCATAATTGCAGTAGTGCTAGGGCCCACTCACATGCACAAACATGTGATCTGAATAATGAGAGCATATACACCCCACCCTAACATGGTCATTGGGTCCTATCCCACTTGGTACCACCAGTTTCCCATCAGACACATGGTCCCCCCTTGGGGCCCACCCACATACCCGAACAAGTCATCTGACTAATGATAGTTCCCACACGATAACACATGTCCTTTCCAATGTGCTTTTTCATCACTCAAACACACCTTGAGAATCTTCCCAGGTTGCACAACACTTAAGGATGCGATCTTCCTCTTATACCAAATGTAACAATAAGGCCCCGCACACAGCACAGACACTCCACCCTAACATGGTCATCGAGTCCTAGCCCCCCAGGTACCACCTGTTTCCCAACAGACACATGGTCCCACCTTGGGGCCCACCCACATGCCCAAACAGGTCATCTAACTAATGTCAGTCCCCATAGGCCAAAAAATGTCATTTATAGTGTGATTTTTAATCACTCACATGTAACAACTAGGCCCCACTAATAGCATAGACACTCCGCCCTAACATGGTCGTCGGGTCCTAGCATGCCAGGTACCACCAGTGCTTTTTTAAGCACCGATAAAAGGGGCCTTTATCAACGCTTCTCATAGTATTGATAAAAGGGACCCCCCCGTTTTCTTCACCTAGATTAATAGTTTTTTTCTAGCACTATTAATGTCCTTTTCTAGAACTGATAAAGGAAATATTTAAAGTAGTTAAAGGGCCCACCCACAAGCCTGAACAAGTGATCTGACCAATGAGAGTACATACACCCCACCCTAACATGGTCGTCAGGTCCTGGCCTGCCGGGTCCCACCAGTTTTCAGTCCGACATATGGTCCCCACCCTGGGGACCACCCACATACCTGAATAGGTCATCTTACTAATGGTAGTACCCATAGGCTAACAAATTTCATTTCTAGTGTGATTTGTTATCACTCACACGTAATAACTAGGCCCTGCAGATAGTATAGAAACTCCACCCTAACATGGTTGTCGGGTCCTAACCCGAAAGGTACCACCAGCACTTTATTAAGCAGCGGTAAAAGGGGCCTTTATCAGCTCTTCTCAGAGTGTTAATAAAAGGGACCCCCCGTTATATTTACCTCGATTAATAGTTCTTTTCTAGTACTGTTAATAACCTTTTATAGCACTGATAAATGTAGTATTTAAAGTAGTGATAGGGCACACCCATAAGCCTGAACAAGTGATCTGACTAATGAGAGCACATACACCCCACCCTAACATGGTTGTCAGGTCCGGGCCCACCGGGTACCACCAGTTTCCCCTCGACACAAGGTTCCCACCCTGGGGACCACCCACATACTCGAACAGGTCATATGACTAATGGTAGTACCCACAAGACAACACATGTCCTTTCCAATGTGCTTTTTCACTACTCACACACACCCTATGAAGCTTCCAAAGTTACAACGCACTTAAGGATGAGCTCTTCATCTATTTCAAAATTTAACAACTAGGCCACACTGATGGAATAGACACTCCACCCTAACATGGTCATCGGGTCCTAGCGCACCAGGTACCACAAGTTGCCCGACAGACACATGGTCCCACCTTGGGGCCCACCCATGTGCCCGAACAGGTCATCTGACTAATTCTGTCCCCATAGTCCAACACATGTCATTTCCAGGGTGATTTTTCATCACTCACACGTAACAACTAGGCCCCACTGATAGCACAGACACTCCACCCAAACATGGTCGTCGGGTCCTAGCCCGCTAGGTACCACCATCACGTTTTTAAGTGCTGATAAAAGGGGTCTTTATCAATGCTTCTTGGAGAATTGATAAAAGGGACCCCTTGTTATATTATCCTTGATTAACAGTGCTTTTCTAGCACTATTAATGCTCTTTTCTAGTGCTGATAAAGGCCATATTTGCAGTAGTTCTAGGGCTCACCCACATGCCCGAACATGTGATCTGACTAATGAGAGTATATACACCCTCTCTAACATGGTCGTCGGGTACTGGCCCACCAGGAACCACCAGTTTCCCATCCGACACATGGTCCCCACCCTAGGGCCCACCCACATACCCGAATAGGTCATCTGACTAATGGTAGTACTCACAAGATAACACATGTCGTTTCCAATGTGCTTTGTCACCACTCACACACAGCCTGAGAAGCATCCCAGGTTGCACCACACTTAAGGATGAGCTCTTCATATGATTCCAAATGTAAAAACTAGGCCCCACTGATAGCACAGAACCTCCAACCTAACATGGTCGTCAGGTCCTAGCCCAACAGGTACCACAAGTTGCCCGACAAACACATGGTCCCACCTTGGGCCCATCCAGGTGCTCGAACAGGTCATCTGACTAATGTCTGTCCCCATATGACAACACATGTCATTTCCAGGGTGATTTTTAATCCCTCACAAATAAAAACTAGGACCCGCTGACAGCACACACACTCCGCCCTAACATTATCGTTGGGTCCTAGCCCGTCAGGTACTACCAATTTCCCGGCAGACACATGGTCCCCACCCTTAGCCTCACCCATCTGCCTGAAAAGGTAATCTGACTAATGTCTGTCCCCACAAGCCAACACATGTCATTTCCATTTTGATTTGTCATCACTCACATGTAACGAATGGGCCCCACTAATAGCACAGACCCTCCACCCTAACATGGTCATCGGGTCTTAGCCCACCTGGTAACCACAAGTTTCCCGACGGACACTTGGTCCCACCTTAGCCATATTTGTAGTAGTTCTACGGCTCACCCACATGCCTAAACAGGTGATCTGACTAATGAGAGCACATAAACCCCGTCTTAACATGGTATTCGTGTACTGGCCTACCTGGTACCACCATTTTCCCATCCGACACATGGTCCCCAACCTGGGGATGACCCACTTACCCGAACAGGTCATCTGACTAATGGTAGTACCCACTGGACAACACATGTCCTTTCCAATGTGCTTTTTCACCACTCACACACACCCTGGGAAGCTTCCCAGTTTGCATCAGACTTAAGGATGAGATCTTTCTCTAATTACCAATTTAACAACTAGGCCCCACTAATAGCATAGACCCTCCACCCTAACATGGTCGTTGGGTCCTAGCCCACCGGGTACCACAATTGGCCCAACAAACATATGGTCCCACCTTGGGGCCCACCCATGTGCCCGAACATGTCATCTGACTAATGGTTGTCCCCACAAGCCAACACATGTCATGTCCAGGGTTATTTTTCATCACTCACATGTAACAACTAGGCCCCACTAACAGCACAGACACTCCGCTCTAACATGGCCGTCAGGTCCTAGCACGCCAGGTGCCACTAGTTGCCCGATAGACACATGGTCCCCACCCTCGGGCCCACCCATGTGGCCAAATAGGTCATCTGACTAATGTTTGTCCCCATAGGCCAACACATGTCATTTCCAGGGTGATTTTCCATCACTCACATGTAACAACTAGGCCCCACTGACAGCACATACCCTCAACCCTAACATGGTCATCGGGTCCTTGCCCACCAGGTACCATAAGTTTCCCAACATACACATGGTCCCACCTTGGGGCCCACCCATGTGCCCGAACAAGTCATCTGACTAATTTTTTCCCCCACAGGCCAACACATGTAATTTCAAGGGTTATTTTTCATCACTCACATGTAACAACTAATGGTAGTACCCACCGAACAACACATGTCCTTTCCAATGTGCATTGTCACCACTCACACACACCCTGTGAAGCTTCCCAGTTTGCATCGCACTAAAGGATGAGCTCTTTCTCTGATTCCAAATGTAAAAAATATTCCCCAATGAAAGCACATACCCTCTGTTCTAAGAAGGTTTTCGGGTCCTAGCCCACCAGGTAGCACAAGTTTCCCAACAGACACATGGTCCCACATTGGGGCCCACCCATGTGCCTCAACAGGTCATCTGACTAATGTTTGTCCCCAGAGACCAACACATGTCACTTAAATGGTGATTTTTCATCACTCACATGTAACAACTAGGCCCCACTGATAGCACAGGCACTCCTCACTAACATGGTCGTCGGGTCCTAGCATGCTAGGTACCACCAATTGCCCAAAAGACACATAGTCCCCACCTTGGGGCCCACCCATGTGCCCAAACAGGTCATCTGACTAATGTTTGTCCCCACATGGTAGCATATGTCATTTCTAGGGTGATTTTTCATCACTCACATGTAACAACTATTCCCCACTGATAGCACAGACCCTCCACCCTAACATGGTCATCGAGTCTTATCCCACTAGGTACCACAAGTTGCTTGACAGACACATGGTCCCACCTTGGGGCCCACCCACCCTCCACCCTAACATGGTCGTCGGGTCCTAGACCACTAGGTACCACAAGTTTCCTGACAGACACATGGTTCCACCTTGGGGCCCACCCATGTGCCAAAACATGTCATCTGACTAATGACTATCCCAAAAGGCCAACACATGTCATTTCCAGGGTGATTTTTCATCACTCACATGTAACAACTAGGCCCCACTAACAGCACAGACCATCCACCCTAGCATGGTCATCAGGTCCTAGCCCACCAGGTTCCACAAGATTCCCGACAGACACTTGGTCCCACATTGGCCATATTTTCAGTAGTGCTAGGGCTCACCCACATGCCTGAACAGGTGATCTGACTAATGAAAGCACATACAGCCCGTCCTAACCTGGTCGTTGGGTACTGACCCACCAGGTACCACCAGTTTCCAATACCACACATGTTCCTCACCCTGTGGCCGACCCACATAACCGAACAGGTTATCTGACTAATGGTAGTACCCACTGAACAATACATGTCCTTTCGAATGTGCTTTCTCACCACTCACACACACCCTGGGAAGCTTCCTAGGTTGCATCACACTTAAGTATAAACTCTTTCTTTGATTTCAAATGTAGTAATTAGGCCCCACAGATAGCATCGACCCTCCACCCTAACATGATCGTCGGGTCCTAGCCCACCAGGTACTACAAGTTGCCTGTCAGACACGTGGTCCCACCTTTGGGCCCACCCATCTGTCCGAACATGTCATATGACTAATGTTTGTCCCCACAGGCCAACACATGTCATTTCTAGGGTGATTTTTCATCACTCACATGCAACAACCAGGCCCCGCTGACAGCACAGACACTCCGCCCTAACATGGTCGTCAGGTCCTAGCACGCCAAGTACCACCAGTTGCCTGGCAGCCGCATGGTCTCCACCCTAGGGACCAACAATGTTCCCAAATAGGTCATATGACTAATGTTTGTCCCCACAGGCCAACACATGTCATTTCCTGGGGGATTTTTCATCACTAACATGTAACAACTAGGCCCCACTGACAACACAGACCCTCCACCCTAACATGGTCGTCTTGTCCTAGCCCACCAGGTACCACAAGTTGCCTGACAGACACATGGTCCCACCTTGGGGCCCACCAACCCTCCACCCTAATTGGTCATCGGGTTCTAGTCCACCAGGTACCACCGGTTTCCCAATAGACACATGGTCCCACCTTGGGGCCCACCCTTGTACTCAAACAGGTCATCTGACTAATGTTTGACCCCACAGGCCAACACATGTCATTTCCAGGGTGATTTGTCATCACTCACATGTAACAAGTAATGGTATTACCCACTAGACAACACATGTCCTTTCCAATGTGCTTTGTCACCACTCACACACACCCTGGGAAGCTTCCCAGGCTGCATCGCTCTTAAGGATGAGCCATTTATCTGATTCCAAATGTAACAACTAGGCCTCACTGGCAGCACATACCCTCCACCCTAACATGGCCGTCGAGTCCTAGCCCACCAGGTACCACAAGTTTCCCGACAGAAACATGGTCACACCTTGGGGCCCACCCATGTGCCCAAACAGGTCATCTGACTAATGTTTGTCCCCACAGGCCAACACATGTCATTTCCAGGGTGTTTTATCGTCACTCACATGTAACAACTAGGCCCCACTAACAGCATAGACACTCCTACCTAACATGGTCATTAGGTCCTAGCATGCCAGGTACCACCAGTTGCCCATCAGACACATGGTCCCCACATTGGGGCCCACCCATGTGCCCAAATAGGTCATCTGACTAATGTTTGTCCCCACAGGCCAAAACATGTCATTTCCAGGGTGATGTTTCATAACTCACATGTAACAACTAGGCCCCCCTGACCGCACATACCCTCCACCCGAACATGGTCATCGAGTCCTAGCCCACCAGGTACCACAAGTTGCCTGAGAGACATATGGTCCCACCTTGGGGCCCACCCACCCACCTCCCTAACATGGTCGTCGGGTCCTAGCCCACTAGGTACCACAAGTTTCCTAACAGATACATGAACCTACCTTGGGGCCCACCCATGTGCCCAAACAGGCCATCTGACTAATGTTTGTCCCCACAGGCCAACACATGTCATTTACAGGGTGATTTTTCATCACTCACATGTAACAACTAGGCCCCACTAATAGCACAGACACTCCGCCCTAACATGGTCATTAGGTCCTAGCATGCCAGGTACCACTAGTTGCCCATCAGACACATGGTCCCCACACTAGGGCCCACCCACATGCCCAAACAGGTCATCTGACTAATGTTTTTCCCCACAGGCCAAAACATGTCATTTCTAGGGTGATGTTTTATAACTCACATGTAACAACTAGGCCCCCTGACAGTACATACCCTCCACCCGAACATGGTTGTCTAGTCCTAGCCCACCAGGTACCACAAGTTGCTTGACAGACACATGGTCCCACCTTGGGGCCCACCCACCCTCCACCCTAATATTGTCATCGGGTCCTAGCCCACTAGGTACGACAAGTTTCTTAACAGATACATGGTCCCACCTTGGGGCCAACCCATGTGCCAGAACAGGTCATCTAACTAATGTTTGTCCCCACAGGCCAACATGTGTCATTTCCAGGGTGATTTTTCATCACTCACATGTAACAAATAGTCCCCGCTGACAGCATAGACACTCCTCCCTAACATGGCGGTCGGGTCCTAGCCCGCCAGGTACCACCAGTTGCCCAGCAGACACATTTTTCTCACCCTAGGGCCCACCCATGTGCCTGAACAGGTCATCTGACTAATGTCAATCCCCACACTCCAATAAATGTCCTTTCCAGTGTGATTTTTCATCACTCATACACACCATGGGAAGCTTCCCAGAAAGTCACCCATCCCGATCACTACTCTAGGCCAAGCATGTTTAACTATAGAGTCCTCGCCCACCAGGTAGCACAAGTTTCCTCCCAGACACATGGTTCCACCTTGGGGCCCACCCACCCTCCACCCTAACATTTTCGTCGGGTCCTAGCCCACTAGGTACCACAAGTTTCCTAACAGATACATGGTCCCACCTTGGGGCCCACCCATGTGTCAGAACAGGTCGTCTGACTAATGTCCGTCCCCACATGCCAACATGTGTCATTTCCAGGGTGATTTGTCATCACTCACATGTAACAACTAGGCCCCGATGACAGCATAGAAACTCCTCCCTAACATGGAGGTCGGGTCCTAGCCCGCCAGGTATAACTAGTTGCCCATAAGACACATTTTCCCCACCCTAGGGCCCACCCATGTGCCCGAACAAGTCATCTGACTAATGTCAATCCCCACAAGCCAATAAATGCCCTTTCCAGTGTGATTTTTCATCACTCATACACACCATGGGAAGCTTCCCAGAAACTCACCCATCCCGATCACTACTCCAGGCCAAGCATGTTTAACTATGGAGTTCTAATCAGGTTGGATCCCGAGAAGGACAATGAACTTTATTGACAAGAGTCATATACTTTAGTCATTTAACCCTTTATCATTCTAGGGTTTTACTTTCACCCCCCGACTTGTGGGTGGGACATAACACTACTAGGCCCCGCTGACAGCATAGACACTCCCCCCTAACATGGCCATCGGGTCCTAGCCTGCCAGGTACCACCAGTTTCCCAACAGGCACATTTTCCCCACCCTAGGGCCCACCCATGTTCCCAAACATGTCATCTGACTAATGTCAATCCCCATAGGCAAATAAATGTCTTTTCTTGTGTGCTTTTTCATCACTCATACACACCATGGGAAGCTTCCGAGAAGGTCACCCATCCTGATCACTACTACAGGCCAAGCATGTTTAACTATGGAGTTCTAATCAGGTTGGCTCCCGAGAAGGACAATGAACTTTATTGACAAGAGTCATATAATTTAGTCATTTAACCCTTTATCATTCTAGGGTTTTACATTCACCCCCCGACTTGTGGGTGGGCCCTAACACTACTACAGATATGACCTTTATCATCTGACTAATGTCTGTCCCCACAATCCAACACATGTCATTTCTAGGGTGATTTTTCTTCACTCACATGTAACAACTAGGCCCCACTGACAGCATTGACACTCCTCCCTAACATGGCGGTCGGGTCCTAGAACTGCCATGTACCACCAGTTGCCCAGCAGACACATTTTCCCCACCCTAGGGCCCACCCATGTGCCTGAAAAGATCATCTAACTAATGTCAATCCCCACAGGCCAATAAATGTCCTTTTCAGTGTGATTTTGCATCACTCATACACACAATGGGAAGCTTCCCAGAAAGTCAACCATCCCGATCACTACTCCAGGCCAAGCATGTTTAACTATGGAGTCCTAGCCCACCAGGTACCACAAGTTTCCTCACAGACACATGGTTCCAACTTGGGGCCCACCCACCATCCACCCTAACATTGTCGTCGGGTCCTAGCCCACCAGGTACCACAAGTTTCCTAAAAGATACAGGGTCCCACCTTGGGGCCCACCCATGTGCCAGAACAGGTCGTCTGACTAATGTTTGTCCCCACATGCCAACATGTGTCATTTCCAAGGTGATTTGTCATCACTCACATGTAACAACTAGGCCCCGCTGATAGCATAGACACTCCTCCCTAACATGGCGGTCGGGTCCTAGCCCGCTAGGTACCACTAGTTGCCCAGAAGACACATTTCCACACCATAGGGCCCACCCATGTGTCCGAACAGGTCATCTGACTAATGTTAATCCCCACAGGCCAATAAATGTCGTTTCCAGTGTGATTTTTCATCACTCATACACACCATGGGAAGCTTCCCAGAAAGTCACCCATCCCGATCACTACTCCAGGCCAAGCATGTTTAACTATGGAGTTCTAATCAGGTTGGATCCCGAGAAGGACATTGAACTTTATTGACAAGAGTCATATACTTTAGTCATTTAACCCTTTATCATTCTAGGGTTTTACATTCACCCCCCGACTTGTGGGTGGGAAATAGCACTACTAGGCCCCGCTGACAGCATAGACACTCCTCCCTAACATGGCCATCGGGTCCTAGCCCGCCAGGTACCACCAGTTGCCCAATAGGTACATTGTCCCCACCCTAGGGCCCGCCCATGTTCCTGAACATGTCATCTGACTAATGTCAATCCCCATAGGCAAATAAATGTCTTTTATTGTGTGCTTTTTCATCACTCATACACACCCTGGGAAGCTTCCGAGAAGTTCACCCATCCCGATCACTACTACAGGCCAAGCATGTTTAACTATGGAGTTCTAATCAGGTTGGATCCCGAGAAGGACAATGAACTTTATTGACAAGAGTCATATAATTTAGTCATTTATCCTTTTATCATTCTAGGGTGTTACATTCACCCCCCGACTTGTGGGTGGGCCCTAGCACTACTGCAAATATGACCTTTATCATCTGACTAATGTCTGTCCCCACAAGCCAACACATGTCATTTCTAGGGTGATTTGTCATCACTCACATGTAACAACTAGGCCCAGTAGACACATTGTCCCCACCCTAGGGCCCACCCATGTTCCCGAACATTTCATCTGACTAATTTCATTCCCCACAGGCCAATAAATGTCTTTTCCAGTGTGCTTTTTCATCACTCATACACACCCTGGGAAGCTTCCCAAAAGGTCACCCATCCCGATCACTACTACAGGACAATCATGTTTAACTATGGAGTTCTAATTAGGTTGGCTCCTGAGAAGGACAATGAACTTTATTGACAAGAGTCATATAATTTAGTCATTTAACCCTTTATCATTCTAGGGTGTTACATTCACCCCCGACTTGTGGGTGGGCCCTAGCACTACTGCAAATATGGCCTTTATCATCTGAATATTTTCTATCCCCACAGGCCAACACATGTCATTTCCAGGGTGATTTTTCATCACTCACATTTGACAACTAGGCCCCGCTGATAGCACAAACACTCCTCCCTAACATGGTCGTCGGGTCCTAGCCTGCAAGGTACCACCTGTTTCCCAGCAAACACATTGTCCCCACCCTAGGCCCCACCCATGTGTCCGAAAAGATCATCTGACTAATGTAATTCCCCACATGCCAATAAATTTCCTCTCTAGTGTGTTTTTTCATCACTCATACACACCCTGGGAAGCTTCCTAGAAGGTCACCTTTCCCGATCACTACTCCAGGCCAAGAATGTTTGACTATGGAGTTCTAATCAAGTTGGCTCCCAAGAGGGACAATGAAATTTATTGACATGAGTCCTATACTTTAGTAATTTAACCCTTTATCATTCTAGGGTGTTACATTAACTCCCCGAATTGTGGGTGGGCCCTAGCTGTACTGCCAATATGGCCTTTATCAGTGCTAGAAAAGAGCATTAAAAGCACTAGAAAAGCACTGTTAATCGAGGTGAAGATAACGGTGATCTGACTAATGAGAGCATATACACCCCGCCCTAACATGGTCTTTGGGTCCTGGCCCACCAGGTTCCACCAGTTTCCCATCCGACACATGGCCCCCACCCTGGGGCCCACCCACATACCCAAACAGGTCATCTGACTAATGATAGTCCCCACATGAAAACACATGTCCTTTCCAATGTGCTTTGTCTCCACTCACACACACCCTGAGAAGCTTCCCAGGTTGCACCACACTTAAGGATGAGCTCTTCCACTGATTCCAAATGTAACAACTTGGCCCCACTGATAGCACAAACACTCCACCCTAACTTGGTAATCGGGTCCTAGCCCACTAGGTACCACAAGTTTCTTGACAAATACATGGTCCCACCTTGGGGCCCACCCATGTGCCAGAATAGGTCATCTGAGTAATGTCTGTCCCCACAGGCCAACACATGTCATTTCCAGGGTGATTTGTCATCAGTCACATGTAACAACTAGGCCCTGCTGACAGCACAGACACTCCACCCTAAAATGGTCTTCGGGTCCTAGCCTACCAGGTACCACCAGTTTCCCGGCAAACACATGGTCACCACCCTGGGCCCACCCATGTGCCCGAACAGGTCATCTGACTAATGTCAATCCCCACAATCCAATACATGTCCTTTCTAGTGTTCTTTTTCATCACTCATACACACCCTGGGACCACCAGTTTCCCGTCAGACACATGGTCCCCACCCTGGGGCCCACCCATATGCCTGCTGACAGCACAGACACTCCGCCCTAAAATGGTCGTCGGGTCCTAGCCTACCAGGTACCCCCAGTTGCCCGGCAGACACATGGTCCCCACCCTGGGGCCCACCCATATGCCTGAACAGGTCATCTGACTAATATCAATCCCCACAGGCCAATACAAGTCCTTTCCAGTGTGTTTTTTCATCACTCATACACACCCTGAGAAGCTTCCCATAAGGTCACCCATCCCGATCACTACTATAGGCCAGGCATGTTTAACTGTGGAGTTCTAATCAGGTTGGCTCCCAAGAAGGACAATGAGATTTATTGACATGAGTCATATCCTTTAGTCATTTAAGCCTTTATCATTCTAGGGTGTTACATTAACCCCTGGCTTGTGGGTGGGTCCCAACACTATTGAAAATATGTCCTTTATCAATGCTAGAAAAGGGCATTAATATCACTAGAAAAGCACTATTAATTGAGGTGAAGATAACGACAATCTGACTAATGAGAGAACATACACTCTTCCCTAACATGGTCGTCAGGTCCTGGACCACCAGGTTCCACCAATTTCCCATCCGACACATGGTCCCCACCCTGGGGCCCACCCACATACCCGAACAGGTCATGTAACTAATGATAATCCCCACAGGACAACACCTGTCCTTTCAATATTTTTTTTCACCACTCACACACCCCCTGAGAAGCTTCTGAGGTTGAACCGTACTCAAGGATGTCCTCTTCCACTGATTCCAAATGCAACAACTAGTCCCTACTGATAACACAGACACTCCACCCTAACATGGTCGTCGGGTCCTATCCCACCAAATACCACAAGTTTCCTGACAGACACATGTCCTTTCCAATGTGCTTTGTCACCACTCACACACACCCTGAGAAGCTTCCCAGGTTGCACTACACTTAAGGATGAGCTCTTCCACTAATTCCAAATGTAACAACTAGTCCCCACTGACTAATGATAGTCCCCACAGGACAAAACATGTCCTTTCCAATGTGATTTGTCACTAATCACACACCGGGACTCCAATTCTTTTGCTATCGATATCGTTTGAACCGCATGGGTAAGGAATTCCTTCTCCTTGAGCCTCTCATTCCAATTCTGTTCACCATGAGGGAAAGGTTCTGTTCATCCCAAGAGCAAGGTTTTGTTTTTCCTGAGGGAAAGGTTCTGTTTAGCCTGAGGGAAAAGGTTCATATGTCTGAGGACAATGTTTACTTTGAATATTCACTATGGTGATTTCTTACATTGTACCTTCCAAGATAAAGCACATGCTTGGAATTATTAAATAATTTTTAAAATGGAAATTTAACAAGTATGAATAGTTACTTTTGAGTACTTCCAAGTTTACTTCATTTCATTATTGCACACTTCTGTTGAACTTTTTCACTAACAACTTGGAACGGGCCTTTGGTGGTTGCCTACTAGAATTTATTTCTCACACCCTGTTTGGTGGTTGCCTACTAGAATGTTCTTGAGTGCGGTTTGACAAAATTTTCTGCTGATCAAAGAGTGACTCTGTTTCTGTCCAAGAGACTTGGAAGATGGATACATGGATTTGAGAATGGAGCATTGGAAGTAAAGAGCCATTTGGAGTAAGTAATCTTTTCAGATATTTTTTCTAATTTCATGATAATCTTCTCTCTATAAATCGGTAGCGGAAAACATATCATCCCATGGTTCACCATTTTCATATCTTCAAGAAAATGGCATGGAAGGAAAATTTGATAATTCACACCATTGTTGTTTCTATTAATGCACAACATAACCGAAATAGAGGAGTAACAATGCAGCTGCATCTCAGGCAGATAGTTCTTTGCATCTGGAACGTTGACTCCTTGCAGATGACCATGCCCATACAGATCCAGGTATATGATCTAAGGGAAATTAACATGATATTTCTTCATGTATTTAGCCAAATTTGGGAGAGTGTTTTCTCATATATCATAGTAATCATGGCCAACAACATTCATCATGTCATCAATCCTCTTTCTAGACAGTTCATCAACCGTTCTGATTCTCTCGGGAGCCATTGAATCTGCACAAAAGTTGAATAAATTAACTCTTAAATGGGTTGATTTTTCATAAAATTAGTGAAGAAATTCGAAAAAATGGCTAAGGCATTAAGGCACGCAAGTCTAATTTTGGCGCGCAAGTATGGATGTGTTGCGCAAGTTTTTGGCGCACAAGTATCATCGTGCAAGTCCAAATACCTTGACAACAGCGCAAAAACGAAGAAATAGTGGAAAACAGTGTAACTTGTGCGAAGGAAGCAACTTGTGCGGTGAGAGCTCGAATGTTTGAAATTCGGTGCTTTGCGCGAAGAATGATCGCGCATATATAGGCCAGGCCACACCCTTGCTCGCCGACGCCTGTGTGGCTCAACACTTGCACGCCAACCTCTGCGCGCTCAACACTTGTGTGCCTCATGTTCCTTGGTTTCCTTATTTTCCTCAGAGTCACATCCTCATTTCTTTCGGATCCATCTCTGATGGGGGACTTTTTTTGACGCTCCTTTCTGTCACAGAGTCTAAAAGAATGTAAAGGGAAATACCTTGAACCCAAATTGATTCATCCTTTGAAGAAACATCAAAAATTGACAAAGGCATGAACCAAGATTCAAATGCACTTGGGTCACGCAAGTTCCACCAAGGTCGCGAAAGTATAGTTGTGCGCCGCCCATTGGTCGCCCAGGTGACTTGCGCGCCTTCTTTGAAATTCGCCGAGGGTCTTCTCTAGCCTATAAATACCCCCTGTGGGCCCACCATTAAAGAAGGAAAAATTTCCATAAATTCATATTTGACCTCCCGGCGCCCTAGTCTCTTCTCAAAGATTCAGAACACTTATAAGGTAGTTTCTTACCTAGAACGGATGATCAAAAGAGAGGGTGTAAGGTCTAAGTGTTAAAAATCATCAACAATTGCGTGCCTAAGTGGCCATCCCTTAAGGGAAATGGCCACACTTGCGCGCCGCCTTACCCCTTCAAAATAACTTGCACGCCTCTCTTCTGGAAGTCTCTAGGGGTAGTATTAAAGGATTGAGCCAAGTCTCACCCAAGTTATAATATAATGATTGATCGTCGTGCAAGTACCCATGTGTCACGCAGGTACACCTGCACGACCAAGACTTGCGTGCCCACGCAGTACCTGTGCGCTGACCAGGACTTGCGTGCCCCTCTCTTTTTGGGTGCCCTCCTACCTATTTTACCTCTCTTATGCCTATCCACCTATCCTCTTCAAGATTAAGCCTTCATAACTCTCTCAAAATCCATTCATGGCATGATTTCCTTGCTGGATTCCTTATCTGAAAGGAATTCTGTGGAACATCTCTTAGAACCTAGTGATTTACGTATCTTTATGTTACTAAGGTTAGTGATTTCATTCATTCAACCTCATTTTTTAAGATGAGATAATCCTTAACATGGGCCTCCTTTTCAGGAGTAAATCTCAGTCCAAGTGTCCTAACCTGGGCATCCTCTTTAGGTGTAATCCCCAGTCATAATTTCCTAAATTTGGGCATCCTCTTCAGGAGTAAGCCCCAACCTTAATTCCCTTAACCTGAGTTTCCTTTTCAGGAGTAAGCCCCAGTCTCAAATATGGGAATCCTCCTTAGGAGTAATCCCCAAGTCCCTTAATTTTCAAATCCCTTTAACCTGGGCCTCCTACTTAAGAATAAGACCCAATCTTAATTTCTCTTAACCAGTCTTAATCTATTTTTTGATCTGGGCATCCTTCTCATGAGTAAAACCCAACCATAAGTCCCCTCCTAATTTGGGAATCTTCCTCAGGAGTAAGCCCCAAGTTAGAGTATTCAAATCTCCATAAAAGCACATATACCTATATGGACCCTGTTCCCGGAGTTCTTCTTTAAAATAAGTCCTAATCTCTATCTATTTGGGCAGTCATCCATATATAATCCCCACATCATTTTCTATTATTTCATATTTCATGGCACAATTGTCTGGTTTCACCAATACCTCTTGTTTCTCACACCGAGCATGACTCACGTGAGCTTAGAGTGTAAAAGTAATTATGACATCTTTCTTTGAGCCATCAATCATACATAAATATCATACTCCCTTACTCGAACTATGTGGGTTATGATTCCTTTTCAAAAAAAAAGGATACGTAGGTAGCCCATCTGCGGGTACGATCCCAATTCTGAAATAATCCATGTCCTTCTGAATGAAAATAAACTTCAAGTTCCCCACTGAGAGGCTTTAAAACCAGTATGGTCATCATAATGACCAAGAGACTTTTATTTATTGAAGGATACCATTGAATAAGAATCTTTAATAAATACAGATGATTATCTATCAATGGAGAACCTCGAATACATATAAATGATTCTCTAAATTTCCCACATATCAATCATTGATTGTTAGATCTAAAGGAAATATCATTTCATACTTGGTAATGTAATAAGGATTCACGAATATAACTTAAATCTATAAAGAGAGTCCCAGAGTAGACAATAATTCCCCTCAAAAAGGTGTGATGAGTCTGACCTCCCATCCTCTCGACCAATGAAAATTCCTAAGTCTCATCAGTTCACAACTAATGAAAACATACCTTTGGAAAGTAGGTCAAAATGGATATGAAATCATTGGATGTTTCCGGTTCTACGAACAAACCCGTTAGAAACCGCTTGGAATGTTTGAATCATAAATCAATGAGATCATCCCCAATTATAGAGGAAACACATATATATAATATGGTTTTCCAAAATTGTTAAACTAATCCGTACTTTGGGATTTTATTCATTTTAAACATGCCCATATAATAAAGTAATGCACCAGCTTTGGGATCTCTGGGGTTGGGACATTACATCCACAACATACTCTTATGAATAGAGGGAATTTTTTCCACTTTGGCACATTTCACTAAGAGCCCTAAATTGTTATATTTATTCAAGGGTAGAAATAAACTTTATGTATATATGGTACATCCCTAGAATATTTTGTATTGAAATGGGATTACCCATACACATAACCATGGTTACCCTTAAGTATAGAATATGAAACTTATAAATTTTTTTCCCAAACTGTCTAAATAAATTTTATCCATCCAAAAAAATTTCATACATCCAACTCATCCTTAGATACCCTTTAAAAAATAATTTCTAGATTATCAAATGAATTCCAGTTGAAGAAAATCTCAATTTATAATATATCCAACAATACATGATATGGTTCAAACCATACCCTCCTATGAATTTTTTTTCAATCTATTATTGTAAATTTGTGTAAAACGTTTACATGATTCTAACCATACTACCCATTTTGTTTCACCCTTAGTGTAAGTTCACCCACTACCGAGATTATCCCGCTATAAAAACAAAGGGTTAATTTTTTTTCTAGATCCTATCACATCTATGAACTTAGAGGATTTCACCAAACCAAAAAACGAATCATAGAGTTTTCAAAAACTTTTCTAAGCCCACATGTTTTAATGATATTTATATGAAACTAGAAAAAATGTCAATATTTTTAGCACCATCATTTTATTTCACCATCATTCATGTTTATTCCAATTACACTTTGGTTGTGTGTCCCCTAATCTACTCAAACTAATCCTAAAATGAGAAAATGAAATATAAACACCCAAAATAACTATATAACTAATTATAGAAAATAAGGGTGAGGTGAACCTCCAAACAACCTTAATATGAGTGTCATTTTGGAACACCAAGGATCAAATTGTTCTTCTAATATATAGGGGTGTCTAAAGTTTTAGCCATGATTTGCTCCACTTTAATGATCATTTCCAACATGCACCATTTTATTCACTCATAGATATAAATTTTCTTTAATAAACCGACTTATTATTCTACATAACATCCTTACTTCTACATATTCATCATCTGGATTTCAAAGTGACTTTCAGACCAACATAATGTCATTAATATCAAATTAAATTTTTAGAATATAGGAACATTCATAAACTCTTTCTACATAACTTATGAGCCTAACATTTACTTTTGTAACAATATTAGGTCAAATTTCAAGATAACATATAGATTAGAAAATGAAAAAAATCAAACTTCCAAAAAAGTTTCAAGTCTTTTCAAACACTTCTCAAACTTCCTCCATTAACATATACACTTAAATAAGATTAAAATTTATCTTTAAATATAAGATATACCTTCAGACCCCAAAATATAATAACATCTCAAATTATCCACATTTTATATACTTGAAATTTGAAAATATATTGGTTTATATTTCCATATATCTAGAAGTGTTTCCATGTACCCCACATCCCACAATCATTCAGGACTATCCAGAAAGTGCATCCCCTAGAATGTTAATTTCAAGCATTTTTATACCACTGTCACCGTGTCTTCTAAAATAATCCTTAGAAAAATTTCATCATATCATATAGAAATTTTCAATAAATACATCCTAATGAATCTTGGTTGAAACATTATAACTCATTGTATTTTCTTTAAAATACTGGAATATAAATTTTTCGTTCATCTCAATCCTATCCTGGACATTTTTCTAGTCATTATGTTTAATATAGAAAGGGTTGGATTACCTAAATTTTATATTCTATGAAATCTTATTTATCATAAAATACCATATGGGATACCATGTTATATCTAATACCCCTTCAAGTATAAACTATTTGCACAAGATTTTCAATTATATTCATAAAGATCATGTTTTGGAATGAAGATTTTAATTTCCTTTTCCAAAACTATATTTCTAGATATTATTATAAAATTTTATCATGAACTATTCCTATAGATAATTTAATATTAGGATCTTCTTATAACATCCAAATATAGATTTATATCTTGAAATTATATCATTTTTACCACCTTTACACGTTTAAGCTCTCACAATAACTAATTGATTGCACCTATGGATTTTTTTACCACTAGTTTATGCCCCATACTGAAAGGAAGCTATATATTTTTACATTCCAAACTTGAAACATATTTCCCATATGAATTTTTCTATAGGTCAATTAATGATTTTCTACATTATCCTATAAACCATTTGTTGAACAAGAATAATTACATATTTAACAAATTTTGTACTACGAACCACACCCTTTCATCAAATAAATTATACTCAAAACATTTCAATCTATTGAATTTACCCCATAGAAATGAGTCGTTGAAAAATTATCGATTGAAACTATGTTGGAACTCAGTGTAAGAAGTAAAATTTTAATTCAAAAACTTAAAATTCGTCCATGTCACTCACTTAATTCCATAAAATTATTAGATATTGTTATTTTATGATCTCCAAGATATCATGTGAACTCAATCACATTTTCCCAATAAAAATATCTAAATAAAAAATAATGATCCAAGAGTGTGAGAGATACCATGTGTATTACTAGCTAATGAAAAAATTTTATGGGAAAATCTTCATATTATATGATGTTTGTTAATATTTATTAATTCATGTGGATTATTTTCTCAGATGAGTCTAAATAGGAATTTAGTGCTTCTTAAAAACTCCCCCCAATTTCCTTCATCTCATAAATTTATTTACAGAGATAGTTTCAACATTGAGAGCCCTTTAATAATTTATAGATCATTCTTCGAAAAATAAATTGAGTATCACATAAAATAATCGTATTATAGAAAATGGTTAGTATATGAACAATTAGAATTGAAATCCTTGATCATAACTATTTAATCCATCAATTTATCTTCTCTTTATTATAGAGGTCAAATACCACTTGAGATGTTTCATGATATCACTTATTGATCTCTAATGTTTTATTTTAAACACTATATATTTTATATATTTCTTTCACAGATGTTTTATTTAAGATCAGGCTGTTAATAATTTAAACAACTTCATCATAACATGAAACTCTAGATTCAATATAGAAATTCAAAGTGGTTTTCGGAAACCACATATTGGGTAAGATCAGGGCCTTAAAACCACTTAATCATTTTTTAGGCACAATACTAATAAGTAACACTAATAATTCAAAATCTAATTATTTCATTTATCTAGTTTTAGTATATACACATATATGCCTATCCTTTTAGCTCGTATAACCCCTAGATCATCCCTAAATCTTAAATTTAGGTCACTTTAAATAGTAGTTCAAACATTTAAATACACAGAGAGAGTAGTAAATCCCTGTATCCAAATGTTTGGGAATGTAGTTGGTCTTTATAGAAAATATTTTTCTTCCAAATTTCTTCCACACATTTTTATTATTTATCATTTATGTAAAAAATTATACAAACTATTATACAAATGCCTAGATAATAAGTATTCTTACTTAATATATTTTTTACTAATCTCATTTGTGAGAGTATTCTCCCAAGTGAATTTTAACTCATTTGATGAATCATTTATTAATTATTTTCCAAGATTCTTTTTTTATTATAGAACAACACTACCTTCCTTCCTCTAAGGATTTAGTGGTATAGATAAAACTAATTAATTATGCTCCATGATTTTAATTTTCAATAGATATCAATATCAAATCATTAATTTCTAATCATGATGAATAATAGTTAATCATTTTTCTCTAAAAAATTATAAAACAGAATATTGGCCTTTAAAAAATTAATTATTAAGTTCATCACAATTAAAAAATATTATGATTCATATAAAACATCATCCCCTAGATAAAAATCTAATTTAAAATCATTAGAAAAATACAAATTATTTTTTACGGTTATTTATTTGGTTAAACTTGGATTTCACCACTCAATTGAGAAATTACCAAAGGTTCCCTAAGAAATTGAAATCCCAAAATAATTTTCTAAAATTTTAAAATTACTAATGGGGTTAAACATATATTTAGATATTAATATATACTCTAAAATTCTTAATCCCTTGATATTTCCACCAAACTACCTTGACTTGATAAATATTAACAATAGGAATGACTCATCTATACATCACTTTCTCATAGTGATCTTAAATATGAACTAGCGAATCCAAAAAATTTCATATCATCATCAACATCAATTAAACCTAATCAATGACTTATATTTCATCTTGAAGATACCTCCTAACCTATGAAATCTAGAATAAATCGTGATTTTTCTTCATATAGTGTATATGAAAAAACTGATACACTATATTCCTCACACACTATTGTACCTTAAGAGTCAAAAAAAAACATTTATAAATATTAATAACATGAACAAATATAGGTTTTCTATATTAGGGTTAAAATTTACAGAACAAATAATCACAAATATATTACTTTAATAATAAAATCCCTTTATTTACTTATGATTTCTAGTGATATTGTGCAGCCTTTATTTGATTCCAAATAAATTTTTTATTCCCATTATATCATATTCCAAATACGGTCAAGAAATCAATATAGAATGAAATAGACCATATCAAAATGTGATATTAATAGTTTCTCATACGTAGACTCAAAAATATTTATTTAAATAGAAAACACATAATTTCTTTTAAAAATTAATGCATAAGAAAAATTCCCCACCCACAATGCACAAAAATATTTGTCGCACAATCTGAACATATCATTGAGTATATGTATTTTTTTTATAGTTTGGCTATTAGTCTATAGATGAAGTAACATTTCATGGAATGACCATGTACGAAAATCACACTGAAATCCTTGATAAATTCATCATTCAAACAAAGAATCATTATCATAGACATTTTTTGGGCCCACGATGTCTCTCTAAGACCCTTGTGTAAAGTGTCACAAAAACATCCACCAAAATCAAATCCATGATCAATAATAAATGATTTGTTCTATATAGTCCATCAACCATTTTCCATTATAATCACATACTTGTAATTCATGGAGTAAAATAATTCCAATATATATATATATAGAGAAGTATTTTCACTTCTAAATAATAACATTCATGGTAAAAACACACCCTAGAAAAAATCAATGTTCAACCTTCACTTTCAAACCTATAAGATATCAAGACACAAAACTCCCTATTGTTTTATTTCATCCTAGGAAACCTGAAATAATTTTTAAATCCATGATAAAAATTCTCTTGAAACAAAATTAAAACTAAAGGTAATCAATGAGAATCATATAAAACAGACTCATACTCACTCTCAGGAAAATATAACTTCTAAAGAAACAACTTGAGTTTTTTTATCATCCTCTTGACCATTAAGAGTGTATCCATTAATTATCTAGTATCAACACATTTCAATATCAAGATCTCCATGATGAGACTTTTATACCTACTAAAAAAGGGAGACTACATCATTATATTATATTGAAAACCTCTATCACCACCTTGTCTAAGTCCGAATGCATGGTTTCAAGTTATTCCAAAATTTCACACTCATCACTTACTTAATATGTAAGATTTCTATAAGTATTTCCAAAAAATGAATCATTTACTAAATTCCATTTTATAGGAGTATACAATATTTGAAAATAATTATCACGAAGGAACTTAATATATCATATAAAAGTAGTTATTAGGATTATTTCAAATAATATATAATGAATGATTATATGATCAAAAAATATTATAAATAATTTAATAATAAATTTAGGTCTCCATGAATTTTTAGAAAAAACCACATATTAAAATTCATGATTACGATTATCATAATTTAATTAACGAGGACACAAATACCTAAAAACATAAAACATAATCTCTATATGATATAAAAGCGCGACACCCATGATATTTTTCCAAATAATTGAAATAAAACTAGAAAATAACTATTTACTTAGATAATAAAATGGTGTAAGTGATAGAAAACTCCTCTTATAATAACATAAACACTAACTAAAACTACAATGTCCAAATGAAGTATTTAATCATCTTTTTAAAATAAAAAAATATTGATAAAATCAAAAAGAAATATAATTCAATCCTATTATAATATCTAACCAATATAATAATGTTATAAACCTTAGAGATTTTTTTAAACTTTATAATAATTAACTAAATTTATAATAGATAGATCCAAAATTTCTTCTTATTTAGAAATAACATTCCTATGAAAATACTCTTCCCATGCTTCAAAAATATACACTTCCATGTTCTAGGATAATTGATGATGATGAGGTACCTCTTAAAGAACCCACAAATTCATAGAACATGATACTCATTATACCAATATATCATCATTAAACACTATTATTAAAGAATTATGGATTTTCTTAAATACACAATTCATTAATCCCTCAAGAAAAATGGGTTCATTGGCAACTCAATAGGGCATCATAAAAAAATATATACCTATAACAAAATAAAAAAGAGTTCATCTAAATATTACCATAATTTAAATTAGTTAGTGGGTATAATGAAAGAAATTAAACCTTATAGGATAAACTAGATTCATTTAGATAACAAAATAAATCATCAATATTTGGTATAGGAAAATAATTCTTCAGTTCAAAAAGATTCAAATATAAGTAATCAATGTAAAAAATCAAACCTCTCTCATAAATCTTAGTAAATGAATAATGAGATTCTTAGGGAGACACACTAGGGAATGAAAAAATTATGTGTTAAAAAATCTATGGAAAATAACAAGTCCCAATTATAAACAAGAAAGATTATAGTAATGTCAATTTATTTCTGTAATATACACATATAAAACTAAATAGAAGACTTGTACTCCCTCCTTAGTGGAAAACTCATAATATTCTCAAGGAAAATATCAATGAAATCCATTTACACCCTAAAAATATTCACTAAATTCACATCCAATGCATATAAAATTATAAACACACATTCAAATTTAATTACTTGAGATTAAATATTCCATAAACCATTCTTATAGACTCTTTATCTAATGGAGACCACTTGATCTCTATACTATTTCAAATAAAACAGCTTCCTTCAATTATAACTAATAATATACCCCATAAAATAAACCCAATCCAAGCGAAGTATAAAAATTTATGGATATATGTGTAGAAAAACATATCCTTCTCTATATAGTTAACTTTTAACCCCATAACTACCCAAAAAAAACACCTCAAATAGAAATGATGGGTCACTAACCAATATATATAGATTGAGAAGTTGATGAAACCTCTCAATAATCAACACAATTCCACTATATACTCTAGAAGACATAATGTAATGTGATACACCAAATTATAATAAAATAGTTGAAAGTGTCAATAAGATAGATATTATACCTTGTACTACCTCAAGCCCTCCCTACTCATCAGCTTCTGTGGTATGTTTTCACCCCCATATTTCTCTTTAGCCACACTATCATATTTTTCTTCCATCTCATTGCCACTAATCATTCCCCAATTCTAGAATATGAGGAATTTGTTTAGGAAACCCTATACAACCACCACCATGAACTATATTTTAATAACTTCATTGTTACTACAATCACTAAAAGGGTTAGGGTGGATACGAAGGTCAACAAGTTGGCATGTCCTTCATTATACAATGCCCCGTTCACACTAATTGTAACATCCTAAGATTTTATGAAATATATTCATTAAAAATAATTTAAATCATGTAACAAATTTTGTTACACTCAATACATAGTTTATATTTTATTTCACACAACACCATGTTTATCTTTCATTGAACAGAACATTGAGTCCCTTTGATGACTTATGTAATATACAAGGACGATTCCTTCCAAACAACAATATACTATTAATATTATTTATTTAATATAATATTTATATCATATATTTTGGAATGATGGGAATGAATATGATAAACTAAATTATGAAATTATAGTTTACACATGTTTTTAAAATAAATTCATTTGTTACTAATTAATTAGAAATGAATATGAAGTCCAACTGAATATAAAGGATTTGTTTTTAGGAAATCTATTTTAAAGACCAGAATGATGTTTTATGTTTATAAATTTGATTAAGAAGTATTAGTGAAATATATAAATGAAATTTATATGTTATATATTTAATAATTTTTTTAAATTCATCCAATAAGTTTTATAGTATTGAGATAATAATAAATCCAATTTTATGCATAAAAAGCGGTATATTTTTTAAGGATAGTTTTATCAACTTTTAAAGGAGAACCTATTTTAAATCTAATTTTGGACACTTTAATAATTTATATTTTATGAAATAAACTTATTTTTGGAAATAATAATATGAAAATGTACTTTATGTTATTTTTTTGGCATTTTTCTGAGAAGTTTTATATTTTGATGAATAATGAATGACACCGAATTTTAACCAAAAAATGTTTTTCATATAAATAATTAATAGTGATAAATTACATGTATACTGATTTTTAAATTATAAATCTATAAATATGAAAAATATAATACAATTTAAATAATTTTAATCACTTTAATAGGGTCTTTCGATATAAAAACGTAGCAAACGTTTGAACATTTTCAATTCAAAAACCCGCTTTGTCATCCCGTCTACTGGATTAATTTTAAAATAATTTATTCCACTTCTTTGATTTTAATTAATAAAAATGGATTAAATATTTTTAATGAAAATAATTTATAATTTATTATAATGTAAACATAGTTTTTGACCTAAAATATTAGCTAATGTAATTAAAATTAATTATAGTGATTAAGGCTAAAATGAGTTTACTTAGTGGTTAACGAATAATCATAAGGGGACAAATGCCCTCCAAACATTCTGAAAAACCATTGGTTGGACATTATTTGACCATATATGATCTTTTATATAATTTATATCATTATTTGTGTCACATGAAGTAAAGGAGAGCTCTCAATATGCTAACCTTTTTATATTAACAAGAATGCCATTGCCCCTCCAATAAAAAAGTGCACTCACCCTCCCCCATTTTTTCACATATATAAAGACATTGTTTCATCCAAAAACTACCAAAATAATATTCTAAAATCCATCAAATTACCCTATAGTAATAAATTTGTGAATAAATCCATCCAAGGAATCCCTTTGGTTCAAAGAAAATGGATTGTCCCAAAAAGAGGTAACATTCTTCAACATGCATTTAGGTTTTATTTCTTTCTCCAGCGATTCAATTAATATTATTAAATGAATATATAATAAATTAATTAGAATAAATATACTTATATATTATTATTATATCTTCTACATTCACCTAAACACACTTCCATCAAATAGGTAATGAAATTACCATTTGTGTGTGTGGAAGACTACCATTTCACAAAACGATGTAATTCATTTTTCCTTTACCACATATCATGGTTGGGAATTATGATGGAAACACTATTTTTATATGATATATATTATATTTATGTTTTACTAAAACTTATATAATTTTTATATATGACATACATTCATGCTTTACATTTTTTTTAATTACAATAACATTGTTTGTGGAAGTGTGGAATACTGCCTCCTCAAAGCAATGTGATAGGTTCACACTTTACATAGAAGGTATTAATGACGGGTTCAATTAAAACAATGTGATATAAATGACATATATATGTTATTAATAATATAATTACATTTATTTAAATAAAATATATCATTTTCATTAACTTATTTTCACACACTAAACAAGTGATAACGTCGTTTGTGGGCGTGTGGACTACCGTCTCCTCGAAGTGATGTGATCCATTTTACATCATAAGAAATATATGCATAAGTTTATATAATTAATAAATATTTTATTTATTGTATAATTATCACTCTAGAAAGATAAATGTTACTTAAATTCTTTCTATATGGATCACTAAAAAATGGGTATGTTACTCATGCGTACGTACGACCTACCATCTCTATGTTTGTAACATTAGTTCATTTCTCATAAACATAATTAATGATTGATTATAAAATTATAATTTATGTATAAATATTATAATTTTTTCTTGATTATTATTTAGGATATGTTTCAGTAATGACCCTATGACCATGGTTGACCTACCAAAGTCATTTTTGAAACATAAAACAAATATGGTCAAAACTTACAAGTTAAAAATTATATAAACTATTTATAAGTGAAATAAATATAATAATAAACATGGAAAATGTTATGAAGAATTTATATAATTAACATCAGTTTATTATTCATAAAGATAGAGTATAATCATGAAAAATCACACTCAAGGTAAGGGATTCTTATCAACCTTTTTCTTTCACGAGTCATACACCATTTTCACAACTTATTTATTTTATGTGGTTTATATTCTTATAGTATTGTATTTTATATCCTATATAAATTTATATTTAAAGTATTTATTGTTTAATTTGAAATTATTTCTTTTTTTAGGATTATAATTCAAAAGTTACAAATTAGTAAGGGAATCCTTAACTCAATTTCCATTCATTGGGTTAAACTTCTATGTCATTGGTTTTTTTATTACAAGAATATATGTGAAATGACCTATGAATTTGTTATTATTTATTTATAATTTTATTTTTTGAATTTATATATTTCACTCATAATTATATCATTTATTTATTCTCTATCGAATGATACAGTCTTTGTAAGGGTTTTCTCCTCTGATATTTATTTATATGAGATATATTCCATATTCATGAGTTATTTTTTTGTGTGGTGAATATAATACCAATGAATGTATTTAATGATTCATATCCTTAAATTTATGGGGTTTTACATATCTTTTTTATTATATATTTTATGGGGTTTATGGTTTCAAAGTTACCAATGCGGTATTACATTTTTGTCACAATTTTACTTCCTTGTGATGTTTATTATGCTATACACCTATTTTTTTTATGAGGTTTATAAAATTGTAATTTGAAATGTTATATCATGAAACTCCTTATTCTCAAAATATTATATGCTTCATTTAATATCATTCTATTCATGGGTATAATACTTTAAATGTTTCATTGCGGTATAAAACATATTGTTATGTTTAAAGATTATTTTCCTCAATAATATATTAATGATCATTTAAGGTTATTCCAATTTATTAAAATCAAGAACCCTTTTTGTTACATATCCCACATTAGGGATATTTTATATTTATATCATCCTAATTTTTTATTTGGATGGATTATGTTTGTTCCATAGAAATTTTTATGGAACCCATTTCTTTCAAATGAGTTGATTATGTCCTAAAGAGATTATTATAAAACCCATTTATTTTCCATGAGTTCATTATGTCCTAGAAAGATTGTTATAAAAACCATTTCTTCTCCGTGGGTGGATTTGTTCCAAAATATATTTATATGGAACCCACTTATTTTCAATGGTACAATCATCTTTCAAAGATATTATTTTGAAAACCATTTATTTTCCACAGATTAAGAATATTTCAAAGAGATTATTTTGGAAATAATTTATTTTTTAATGGGTTAATATGGTTTGAAAGAGATTATATTGGAATCCATTTATTTTCTATGGGTTAATCATGTTTCAAAGAGAATGTTTTAGAACCAATTTCTTTTCCATGTTTTAATCATATTTTCTAATATATTTTTATATCATTTTATATTTCATGGTTTAATCTTATTTCAAAGAGATTATTTTGGATCCCATTTCTTTTTTAGGTGAAAATCTTGTTTTGAAACTGATATTTTGGGAAAAAATTTATTCTTCATGGGTTAATCATGTTTCAAATAGGATGTTTTGGAACCCATTTCTTTTCCATAGGTTAATCATGTTTTAAAGGTATTTCTATGAAACTCGTTCTTTTTCTATAGGATAACCATGTTTCAATGATATTGTTAGGGAACCTATTTCATTTCTATGGGTTAATCATGTTATGAAAATAATAAAGGATGATATAGTGAGTTTTATGTAATTATATTTCTATTTGGTTCTTGGAAAATATAAATGATGGGTGTGTCATGTTTTTTCTCTGATGCATTTGTCACTCTGAATATGGAATTCGGCCACATTGGTTATTCTATTTGTAAGTGTTTTGTAAGGGTTCTGTAAGGGTTATGCAAGGGTTCAAGGAGATGATTTTCTAAGATACCAATATGTTTTCCTAATTTTTCATATTTTTTTATAATAATTTTAATGATAGATATTGATATAACAAGGATAATTATTATTGATTCTAATGAATCTTTCATTTTCTATGTTTTCATGTTTCATGATCCAGGTATTGATGGGTATGAATATTAATATGTTCTACTCATGCATTTTGATTATTTCATTATACCCATATACTATTCTTATATTCAATGATGAAATTAATTATTAATGATTATGTTTTCCCTTACATACCAACTAAGTTTACACTTCTTATGTTTCCTTTTCCCCATGTTTTAAACAACAGTGTTGAAAGATTTATTCCTATAAGTGATTTCACATGGATGATGATTATGACCTCAAGTGAAATAAGAAAATAAGGGTATAATAGGAGATGATTTTTAATATTATGAACCAGTTTTTATGAGTTCTAACTGATGTGAATTGTTTGTGTTAGAGTTTTTCCTAATTCTATAATACTATAAACTAAACATTTATTCCAATATATAAGTGATCAATATTTTATTTTTGATTTTTTAAAGTTTACACGAACAATTTGGGTCTCAATCATTGGAAACAAATCTAGGAATATAAAGATATGGATTTTAGTACAGGAGCTAGGAGTGCAGATTCTAGGCCATTATATTTGGTATCAAAGGTCGGTTTAGATAACTTTGGATATTGGGAGGATTTTATATGAGGTTATATTAAGAGTTATGGATACCTTTTTTGGACTATAATCATAAGTTTCATCAAATGTTCAAAGTCTTAGGAACCCCATTGATGTTTTAAGCCATGATATCTTAAATTGAATTTTGGATATGTCTTTTTTGGATGAAGAGATATTTTAATCCATAGGATCATGATGAAGCATTTTTAAGGAGGTATTAATATTCATGTTTAAAGGAAAAAGTATGACTCGTATGCTCAGTAAAAATCCATAGCATTCGGAAAGGTGTGGAGCTTGAACCATTGACTGAAGAATGATAAGGGTCTCATGTACTAAAACTAGTTTACATGATGTTCTGGTTAGTGTGAAAATTTGTATAAGTAAATATTATGTCAGAAACATTATTTATCTTATTTTAGGAATAATGGTTACTTTATACTAGAAGAATATATAATCAAATCCTTATAATCTTTGGGTTTTATAAATAGTGAGAAAATGTTTGAATAATTTTAAGGATTGTTATTTATAGAACAATTTTCATTGAAAATTTGGTATTACAATTGAATTTGGAATATTAGTGTTTCATTTTATGGTTTACCCATTTTTATACTTGTATTATCATGTGATAACCATTATGGGTTTAGTTAATGTTTAATAATCGGAAGAATACCTTATTATCCCATTTATGATTATATTGTATTTAGAATTTTGAATTTAGTTCTTTAGGTTTGAAACAATTCTTCTTGAATACTCATCATTTGGACAAAAATATGATATTATGTTAGAATATGAAATTCACATTTCAAGTTTGTATTTTTCCATATTCTATTTGTATAGATGGAGAAATAATTATTCAACTTTAGGAAAAGGATCCTGAAATAAATTTTATCCTATTACTAACTTTTCTAGTGATATAAATGACATTTTCCAAACTTATTTGGTTTTAGGTTTTTTATTTATTGACTACCTCTTTAACACAATATATATCACTCTATATTGGTCCATGAGAATTAGTTTTCCTTCCAAATCAATATTCTAACTTTCAACTAAATCTCTCTATATTTTGAAAACCAGGTATACATAACATTAGACGAACATTAAATTTCCCTCTTTCCCTTTTTAAGAGTATGTTTAATTTACCCTATATATGACATGATTTTCAATAAGTGAAATCTATAAATGTTAATAATTTTATAACCAAGTCAAATCTTGGGGGAAAAATTCATTTTTAGGGGGTAGGATGTAACATCCCATGATTTTATAAATTAAACTATTTCAAATTAATTTAAATTATTTAACATATTTTATTAAACTAAATAAATATTTTAGCTTAAACCATAAAAAACAGCAAGTTTATCTTGTATTTCACGTAGCATCAAATTCCTTTGATGACTTACGTTACATCTAAGGATGAGTCTTAGTGGATAACAATATATTGTTAATATTATTTATTTAACATAATAGTTATCACCTCGCCATTGTAATTCTAGGAATTTATATTATTAAAAAAATTATTAAATAATAGTCTATACATATTTATAAAATTAATTCATTTTGTTCCAATCAATTATACAAGAAGATAACGTCTAATTTAAAATAAAGGTTGTGTTTTTATGAAAACTGTTATTAGGACCAGAATGACGTTTGATCTTAATAAATTAGATTAATCACTATTAGTGAAATATATTGATGAAATATAAACATTATATTTTTAATAAAATGTTTTTAAATTCATCAAATAGGTTTGATATGGTTAAGATATTAATAATTCCAATTTTGAGCACAAATTGCTATATATTTTTAAAAGGGGGTTTTACCGCCTTATAATGGATCACTTATTTTAACTATAAATTTTGACACTATTATAATTTTTTTTAAGAAATAAATTATTTTTTGAAATATAAATATGAAAATTTAATTTGGGATAATTTTTGGTATTTTCCTGAGAACTGTCATATTTTGATGAATAGTGAATGACATCAAATTTTGATTGAAAACTTTTTTTTGGTCAAAATAATTTATTTTGTTAAATTTTAATTATAATTAGTTTTAAATTATGAATAGATAAATATTATACCATTTAATGAAATTTAGGTAATTCAAATCATTTTCATAGTGACATTATATGTAAAAAACAAAGCAAACATCTAATCATTCTTACTTTAAAAAACCCACTTTGTCATCCTGTCTCCAAGATTAATTTTAAATTAATTGCAACCACTTATATGATTATAATTTTGAAAAATTAATTTTTTATATGTAAACATAATGAATTTTTATTTATAATAATTTCAACCAAGTTTTAGACAATGAAAAATAGTGATTGTAATTAAAATTAATACAACGATAAAGGTAAAAATGTGTTTACTTAGTTGCTAAATTTTAATGTTAAGGGGCCAAATGACCAATAATGTTCTAAAAAACCCATTTTATGGACATTATTATAACATATGAACACTTTTATATAATTGGTAACATTATTGAAGACAGATGATGTAAGGGAGACCTCTCAATAGTGTTTACCTATTTTATTTAGAAGGATATCACACCCCTCCACTATAAAAAGACACTCACACTCCCCGATTTTTTCACACCTATAAAGACATTTGGATAATTTAAACCATATTTAAATAACATCCCAAAACCCTATACTTACCCTATATTCCTCAATTTTGGCATAAATCCATCCAAGTAAGATCTTCGGTGAGAACCAAAAGGATTTACCCGAAAAAGATGTAACATTCTACAATGTGCTTTTATGTTTTATTTGATTATCCATATATTAAATTACTTTTATTCCATGATTATATGAAAAAATATTATCCTAAATATATTTATATCTGTTATTTTAAGGGTTTTACCTATACCTACAAACATTTCCATAAATGGGTAACAAAATTACCATTTATGTGTATGGCGGACTACCACCTCGCAAAATGATGTCGTTCTTTTTTTCCTCTAACACATCTCATGGTTTAGAATTATGATAGAAAAAATATTTTTATATGATATATATGCTATTAATTTTGTCTTAATACATCTTTAATTTTTATATAATACATACCTTCATGAATTCCATTTTATGTAAATATGACAGCATTGTTTGTAGACATGTGGACTACTACCACCTCAAAGCGATATGATACATTCACACATTACATGAAATGTATTAAGGATGTTTTTAATTAAAAATATTTTACATAAATGAAATATATATTATATTCATGACATAATTACATTTATATAAATATAATATATCATTTAAGTTAACTCCTTTTCACAGACAGAGAATGCGATAAAATCGTTTGTGGATGTGTAGACTACCGCCACCTCGAAGCGATGTGATTCATTTTAAATAAAAAGATTTATATTTATAAGTATGTGTAATTAAATAATATGGTATTTATGATATAATTATTATTATATAAATGTAAAATTTACTTAACTTATATATATAATGATTATTGAAAACTATGAACGTTACTCATGCATACATACGACCAACCGTCTCCGTGATTGTAATGTTGGTTCATTTTTCAAAACCATATTTCATGATTGTATTTAAAATTATAAATTATTTATAAATATTATAATATTTTCATTATTATTATTATTCAGGAAATTTTTTAATAATGACCCCTTTGACAAGGGATATCCTACAAAAGTTGTATTTTACACATAAACCAAATATGGTTAAAAAATTAGACAAAAAAATTATTGATTAAGTAATTGTTTATAACCTATTTATAAATTAAATAAAATTAATAATAAACATGTAAAAGGTTATAAATAAATTATATAATTAACATATGTTTTTTATTCAGTAATATAGAGGAAAATAATGATAAATAAGAGTCAAGGTTAGGGATTCTTGTCTCACTTTATCTTCAATGAGGCATAAACCAATTTCAGAAAATATTTCTTTTGTGTGGTGTATATGCTCCATGTATTTTATTTTATATAATGTATGAAATTATATTCATGGTATTTATAGTTTAATTTTAAATTATTTATTTCATGAGGATTATAATTTAAAATTTACCAAGCAGTAAGTGAATCTTTAATTCAATTTCAATTAATTAGGTTAAAAATATATGTGATTAGTTATATTATACCAAGAATATGTGTGGAATGACTTCTGATTATATTGTTATATATTTCAAATTTTATTGTTTTGATTTAAATTTGTTACACATAATTATATATTTGATTTATTCTTATTCTAATGGTATAATAATTGTTAGTGTTTTATCATCTCACTTCTATTTCAGTGAGATATTTTCCACATTCACCACATATTGGTATTCTAAGGTGTATATACTTACCATAAATGTATTTTATGATTCTTATCCTTAAAAGTTTTTGGTTTTACATATCATTTTTATGATTTATCTTTCATGGGATTTATGGTTTCAAAGATACCAATGTAGTATTAGATTATTTCTACAATTTTCCTTCCCAGTGATGTTTGTTATGTTATACACCTATTTTCTTCTATGAGGCGTATATATTGCTCCTTTGACATTTTATATCATTCATATCCCTATTATCATGATATTAAAAATATCATTTAATGTTATTCCATTCATTGGGATTTTGATTCAATGTTTTCGATGTGGTATGAGACACTTCAGAATATTTGAAGATTATTTTACTCAAGAATGTTTTTAATGAAAGTTTTATTTCATTTCCATTCATTAACATAAAAAACATTGTTTTTTACTTATCCTCCACTGGGAAATTTTTGTTTTTCTACCACCATCATTCATTAATTATATGTATTATTATTTTTCCAAATAGATTATTATGAAACCTATTTCTTTTCCTTGGGTTGATTATGTCCTAACAAGATTGTTATAAAACAAATTTCTTTTAAACAGGTTTATTATGTCCTAAATTTATTGTTATGAAATCCATTTATTTTATATGGGTTTATTTTTTACTAAATATATTATTATGTATCCCATTTCTTTTCCATGAGTTAATCATGTTTCAAAGATATTATTTTGTATGCAATTTATCTTCCATGGGTTAATCATATTTCAAATATATCATTTTGGAACCCATTTATTTTCCACATCTTTATCATTTTCAAAGAGATTTTTTTGGAACCCATTTATTTCCCATGGATTAATTATTTTTCATAGAGATTTTTTTAGAACACATTTATTTTCTAAGGGTTAATCAATTTTTATAAGAGATTTGTTTGAAACACATTTCTTTTCCATGGGTTTATCATATTTCATATAGATTGTTTTAGAAACCATTTATTTTTTATATTTTAATCATGTTTTCCAAGTGTGTATTTTGAAACCAATTTGTTTTCTATGAGTTAATAATGTTAAAAATAGATTATTTGGGAAATCATTTTTCTTTCATGGGTTAATAATTTCTAAAAAATATTTTTATGGAACCCATTCCTTTTCTATGGGATAACTATATTTCCAAGAGATTGATATGGAACCTATTTACTTTCCACTGGTTAATCATGTTATCAAAAAGATAAATGTTGTTTTAATTATTTTAAATGAATTATCCATGTATTTGGTTCTTGTAAATTCTAAATGATGGGTGTAACCAAATAATGTTATGATGCATTCAGTACTTTAGAAATGGAAGCTGGCCATATTGGTTATTCCATTTGTAAGGGTTTTATAGGGGTTCAATGAGATTATGTTCCAAGAAAATAATATGTTTTCCCTATTTTGTGTATGTGTTTATAAAGTTTCAAATGATCAATATTAATATAACATGGAACATGATTATTGATTATAATGAATCTTTACTTTTCCATGTTTTCATATTTCATTATATAAGTATTGATGGGTATGAATATTCATTTTTTATACTCATGTGTTTGGATTAATTCATCATACCCTTATTCTTTTCTTATGTTCAATATTGATATTCATGGTTAATGCTTAAATTTTCCCTTACTAGCCATATGAGATCACCCTAATTATATTTTATTTTCACTAGGATTTAAAGAATAATGTTGAACAATATATTTCTATAAATACTTTCACCAATATTAAGTTGATGACCTAATGTGAACTATGAAAATCAGGGTATAATGGTAGATGATGTTAAACATTATAAAATAGTGGTTTATGGGTCCACGTTGATGCAAATTTTTCATGTAGTATTTTCTTAAAATTATCTAAAAATACAGACAAAAAGGTACACTAATATATAATAGATCCATGTATTAATTTTGAGTTTTTAATGTTTAGATGAAAAATTTGGGTCACAACTATCAATATCAAAGCCTAGAATGTAAAGTTATGGAATTCTTTACTGGATTTGAGAGTGTGGGTTCTAGGATATTATACTAACTTCCATGACCTAAAGGACTCAAAACATACTAATTACCTCTAATTGAATTTGTAATAAAATATCACACAACCCTTAACACCTAAGTTGTACAAATTACAAATTCATTAGAACTATTAAAAAAGGATCTTATGTCAATGATATAGCTACCCTCAGATGAAAGTGTCATTATATAATTATCTACCAAACATGAAGTTTTATAATCCTCCATAATTTAAATCAATCATCCTCTCCATTATCCCATAAATGAACTATTACTTATAAAATACCTTAGTTTAAATACTCAAGATTAATCGAGTGACCAACTATAGAATATAAGGTGGAAGTCCCCTATCAAGGTGGTGAGCTATCCACTCCATGTTAGTTATAAAATAAAAAATATACCATATCACGCAACTCCATGTATACACTTGAATACACAATATAACATATTTAAAATATATGGTATATAGTTTTCACTTCAACAAAATATTAATAGTGAGGAACTCTTCTCAAAACAGATATCAAAATTGGCTCAACCTTAGAAAAAACATTATGGTCACCGAGAGAAAAAGTCAATAAATATGTATATAATGTTTCAAAACTAAATTATAATACTAAATAATTTACTAATAATAAATAAATTGAGGAATTAATATTATTTACATTCAATAAAATAACAACATTTTACAACAATTATGATGAATCACTTGCTTGTTATTTTAAACTCATCCTTATTCAATATAGAATATTGATGAATTTAACCAATTAATTATGTTACTCGACTCATTAAAATTATAAATAAAAGTGGAGAAATAAAATATACAAGGTTCAATATTCAATATAAATGGATAAATCTTTTCTATAAGGTGGAAAACCAATGATTACATTATCCACAATAATCATCATGGATAAAAATGATTAAATTCTATTTTAAATTAATTTTATAATAATATTTCTCCAAATTTATTTAAAAATATCTCACATAATGAAAATAAATATATTTTAGATATATAATAATGGGAGTATTAAATATCTTAGAGTAAACCATGATACATTATAAATGACAACAAATTCCAATTCAGATCATATCACACCAATATTATAACTAAAATAGTCATAAATATTTATTCGTTACAAACCAATATATTCCAAAACATTCATCTATAAAATATTGATGATATTAATATTCTATAAATTATAATCAATATGAATAATCTCATAACATCACTATAAAAACCAATGAAATCCTAATTCTCTTCAAGGGAGACTTCAATATTTGAATATGAATATTTCAAATTTAAGAAATAAAATGATGATGATCAAAATAAATAATTCACTTGTTGTAGTTTATTTTTAATATTAATTCTCTACTACACTCTCCTTAATTCATATATTACACCATTTTTTTCTAACTCACATCCCCTCTAAGAAATTTGAAGATAAAATTAAAAAACAGTCAACTAAATTCAACAACCATCTACGACTATTAAACTATGATTTCATAGATCAATTAAACCCATAAAAACACCATATATTAGGTAATGTTTCATTAAAAATAAAATTATAGTTAGAATAATTTTTAACCATAATTCCATGCCCAAAAAAATTAAAATATTATTTTTTGTTGAATAATTTTATAACCCTATTGGGTGATATAGTAAGTCCATTTTGAGGTAACCACTCAAAAATTCACCTCTTTATTTATAATTGGAACTCTAATATATGACACAATAACTTTGGTGATACTTATACTACAAATTACCTCAAAAAAATTGGACACTAGAACTTTGATGTCAACTAAAGAACTCTGGTGGTTATATAGTATGCATGACTACTTATCTTTTCATTCCAACTCATTTCAACTCCAAAGACTCTTTTAGTAACATTTATCCTTTATCAAAGAATATTTATTCTCAAATTTATATTTTTTAATCATGCAGTGACTTTTGTGTTGAGCCAATAATTTTCCTTTTGAATTTTTCATTCCCTTATGTTTGGAAAATCACAAACTCATTTTTCTAAGTAAAATTATATTTCTCTAAGAAATATTTTCTTAAGGAAAATTTTATTTCTCAAATAATGGTTTTGACCTTACCCATGGATTTCAATGAATTATATAATGTTTCGTTAAAACAATTCTAACAATATTTTCATAAGTCAAAAAATATGATCCTTTTATAACTCAGAATCTTATAGTTCATTATAATCTGATTTCCATAGAATTGTGAATCCAATTTCTTATGAAATATGATTTTGATTTATTCTGAAATTAGACTCTAATTTATCCTTAAATCCGACCCCTATTTCTCCTTAAATCAGACTCTGATTTCTTATGTAATTAGAAACTGATTTCTCCTAAAATCAGACTCTGATTTCTCCTAAAATGAGACTCCAATTTCTTCAGAAATCAGATTCCGATTTCTTCTGAAATAAAAACCAGATTTCTACTGAAATCAAGCTTAAAATTATTTAGAATTATGACTCCCACTTCCTAAGAAATTATAATTGGATTCTATATTATTTTAGAATATGACTGTCAATATTTATAGACACTAATTTTCACTATCTTAAGAATCAAATTAAATGATTTTATTATAGTTACTAAATTTAGTTAATGTAAAATTTAATTTTATTGAATCCTAAATGGAATAATGTGTCATTAGAATAATAATGTTTCTAATATTTTTTTTATTAAAAATGATTTCATCCAATATGGTTTAACTTAACTATTTACTGAGTGCCACGTTTACATGTCCATATGAAATATAAGTAAAAATACGTCAATTAGAGGAGGAAGTCTACTATTGGAATCCATGACTATAAATACTCAACCATTTCAACTATCACATTACATCGTTCAAGTTAAACTCATGAATGAAGTGACAATCTACAAGAGCACTACTCCAACCCACCTTGTGAAAATATTGTGAACAACTTATTCAAGCTAAAAACATCATGTTCAACCTACCATGTGTGAATCTGATTGTTTTTGTTATCTATCAAGGGCTTGCAAGGATATGAATATATATGTTTCAATCACCTTTGAGATCAAGGGCCTGTAGGGATATCAATAAATATACCGATCTTCGTATTGAGTGATTACCCAAGTGTGGGTAAGACCGAATTTATTGAAAGTATAAATCAAGGGATCATTATCCATGGTTGTTGGATACCCTTCTCTTTGGGTAATAATATTTCTTATACTTGTCCTTTTTTGTTACAAGTTTCATTCCCGCTACATTTTTTTAAATACTATAAGTGTAACATTCTTACACATTCTTATAATTGTATAATCTGATATAAATTAGATTCTATAAGATTTATGGTAGAATATTTCCATAAGTAAACTTTTCTTAAGTATATTTATCAAATAAATTTTATTTGATCCTAATAAAATTAGTTTCTTTGTTAGGAACTAAAGAGTTTTTTTGAATCTATCTTGTTTAACTTTGTTAAACATAGATTCTATTAAGGATAAAAATGAATGTTTTAAACCAACAATTCAGCCCCTCAAGTAATTGAGAAATATACATATACATTTAGATCTAATAATTGGTAACAGAGTAGGTCTATAAAATACTTATACTTACATATAAGTTTTCTTGATCAGTTTTTATTGCTTAAATTTACTTGTTAATGTTTTTCTTTATTTATAAACTCTTTATACTAATATTTTTTGTGGAAAAAGATCTTTTGTATTATCTTATAGAATGATAGAAATGAACACTAGATCAATAGAGAATTTAAATCCTATCAGACCCCCAATTGTTTTTATGGAAATGTCTATGAATACTGGAGAGATTGGATGAAGACCTTTAATATCAATATTAGTGTGGATAACTTTGTTATGTTTACAAGAGACTACGAGATTCCAGAGAAGGAAATCAAAAAATCCCCCAATCAAGAAAAACAAGAGTATCATATTATATTTAAGGTACACAATACATTATTTTGTTCTATTAATAGAAATACCTATAGCCAATTTTCATCATGTGAAGATGTTAATAGCATCAGGAATAAATTAGAAGTTATACATTTTAGCACATCTAAGGTTATTGAAGTAAGAAGAGCTATACTTAGAGATGAATACCATGGTTTTATGTTTCTTTATAGAGAACCTGTATGAAATTTTTAGAAATGGTTTATGAATATCATCCACAACAATCATTCTATGGGTGAGAACGAAGTTGTTGATGATATTATTATGGATAAGATAATAGATATTTTTCCCAATGAGTGGGAATCTAAAAGAATAGTAATTTATGAGAATAGAAAACTTTCAAACATTACTATTGATGATTTATTTAAGACTATTCTATACTATGAAACTAGAATAAATAGAGATGCAGAGATCAATAAGAAAAATAATGGTAATGGAAATGTTTCTCTCACTACTAAATTAAATCATATAAAACCCAAGACTCCTGAAAGAGTTACTAGATCAAAATCCAAGAAAGATTCTGTTATTTATAAATCAAGTGATAGTGATCATTCTCATAATGAAGTTTCCATTCTTTATTAAAGAATAAATAATATTTTGGGAAGGAAATAATTTTAATAGAGGCACAAGAAGAAAGACATAAAGGATTAGAAGGATTTAGAAGTAACTTTCTATGAATTCAAGAGGTTATGTCATATCAGACTAGAATATCCTATGATCTAGTGGAAAGAAAGAAAGGACATGCATTCAAAAATAAACAAGAAAAAGTACAATATGTATAAGTCTATGAAGATAATAAAAGCTAATGACACCTGGAGTGTTATTGGTAGTGACACTTTAGACGAATATTCGAATACTAAATCTTCTAGATTGGAAAATATTTGTCTTATAGCCAGAATTCCTACTAGAAATCAATGTCTCATGGCTAAGGTAAATATTACCGAATCTTTAACCAATAATTCTTTACATCCTAATTATCCAAATAAAGAATATTATGAATCTTTGGGTGAAGAATATTCATCATCAAAAGATAGTACATTACTTTCTTTAAAAGAAGTATCTAGGTTTTCCTAGTTACTAGAGAATGAAAATTGTATGATAAAAAAGACACTTGATAATGAAAATTAAAGAATCTATATTTTGACAAAAGAAGTATTAGATCTTTCAATAGATCTTGATAAAAAAAATCTTGATTTTGAAAATGTTTCCAAAATCATTACGGAAGTTAATTCCAGAAAGGTTATAAATTCTAAAGATCTTGCAAATGTTAGTTACATGAAAAATGTTTTATAGAGAAACTCAAATTATAAGACTAATAACTATGAGGATAATAATTTAATCATTAGACTAAAATATAAAATATTTTCATTAAAGAAAATTTTATCAAACTTTAATCATGGAAAGAAAGGTTTTGATAAAATGTATTAAAAAATTCATCCTCTTAGGAATAATTCTGGATTTGGTTATTCTCATTCAAAACCAGTTTTTAGTCACAACTATTTTGTTCCCCAAAGTTAAACTTTTTCAATAAGTGTCAATGTGGGGGATATTTGGAGAAAAATTGTTCTTTAAATAAAACCCACCATTTTGGTTTTCATAAATACCTTTTCAAAGCAAATATGGATTCCTAATATTTTATTTTCTAACATTTCTGGATCTAAGAATGTTTGGATTCAAAAAGTTTAAATTTTTTTCTTCATCAAAACAAAGAAATTTCCAACAATAATATATGGTACATGGATAGTATATTTTCTCAAAATATGACAGGTAACAAAAACTTATTTGAAAAGATTATTATGATGAAAGGTGGAAAAGTTACTTTCATAGACAATAATCAAGGAGAAATTATTGGAATAATTAATATTTTTTTTCTTGGAGAAATTTTAATTTCAAATATTTTATTTGTTAAAGGTCTTATGAATAACCATATAAGAATAAGAAATTGATGTGATGAAGGTTACCTTTTTAATTTTAGGAATGATAAATTCCAATTACACAATTCCAAGGATTTTTTTTATTCTCTCTTCCCATATGCATGAGAATGTTTACTCCTTCCCCCGCTGAAGCTGAATATGTTGGAGATAGATGTTGTTTAGCTCATGTTTTATGGATGCAACACACACTCAGAGACTATGACATGATTTTTACCAAAACACAGATAATGTGTGATAATACTAGTTCTGTTTCCCTATAAAAACCATGCACATCACTCTCATACAAAGAACATTAAAAAAAGGTGTTACTTTCATAGGGATCACATAATTAAAAGAGATATAATTCTTCAATTAAGAGAAATTCAAGATCAAATTTCTGACATATTTATATATCCTATACAATATGATAGATTTGAATATATTAAAAAAAATTTAAGAATGATAACCATAATGTAATCATCCATATTAACTTTCTGTTGAAACATATCTCATAACTTTGAGATACTCCTTTTCATTTGGGGAGTACATATGTTTACTATTTTATATTTCCTTTTCTTATTTTTTTGGAACATAAAATTTTCAAAAACTAAAAAAGTTTTCTTTCAACAATTAATTTTTTTAGAACCTAATTTCTATAAGAATAACATTATCAAAATTGATAAATCTTTCTGAGAAATTTGAAAGGTATGTTTCCTTATTTCATCTTAATTCCAATTTTTTGTTTTTTGGTATTTTTAATCTTATTTTAAGAAAACCTTTTTGGATTAAATTTCCTTAAATATGATTTTTCCTCAAAATCTCAAAAGATCAGAACCTGTATATCCATCATCGGTATTGATATCAACCATTAGATCAAATCATGTAAATCTAAACCGTTGGATTGATTCATGAATATGAACTGTCGCTATGAGTCTTATATAACAGAACCCCCAATTCGTGTCCCACATCATTTTTTCTATAAAATGTTTCACCGAAGATCTACCACTCTTCAAGTTTACCATTCAGTTTTCCCATTCTCCTTATGCTCTGAATCTCTGTTGAGGTCTCCTCAGAAGCTCCGATGGAATCCAACAAGGAACTCAAGGATTGGAAAATATTTAGGGAAAGGCTAGTGAAACCAAATTTATTTTTCAAGTATGAATATTTGATTTCCAATATCATAAAAAATGGATTCGAAATCCTTTGTGTAGCCAAGGAGAAGAATAAATATCTAGTGTATTCTAATTTGGTAATAGAATTTTAGGATATAGTTCTGTTTTATAAACAAGGTGGAAGAGAAACAATTTCATTTAAGAGTATTGTAAATAATTAAAATTTATCTTATAAGAAGGCTGCAAGTATTCTGGACATACCCTATGAAGGAGAAACAGTCTTTTTCCCACACAGATTTCCTAATATGGAAGGTTCTTTTGAAAAAGTCAAGGCTATTGAATGCCATGGGCTTAAGAAAGTGAAGACAGCAAAGATAAAACATATTTTAATAGACCATATATTTCTAGTTCTTTGATGCAAGGATTTCTAATTCCAAAAAAGGGAGATAAGAATATTTTAAAGATATGTGATATCCTTTCGATGGATATCATGGTGAATATAAGGAAGATAAAACTCATCAATTACATCCTTTTAACCATTAACAATATTTAGAATGACAATGTCAAGGATAAAATAATTATGTACCCTATGATCTTGTCTAAGATCATTTTTTATTCTTAGAATCCTTTAAAATCCCATGAAACTCAATGACCAAAAAATTCAAGACCATGTTGTTATGTGATGATACTTTGATAAGGATGAAGTTCAGTTTTAATGTTAAGTTTGTATAATTATTTGATCTTCCTGATAAAGATGATGAAGTATAAAATAAGAAAAAAGAATTTAGAGAAAGGTCAAATCCAACCCCTAAGAAAAGAAAATCTACAGAGTTGGAACCATTGGAACATGCACCAACACATGGACCAGAATCTTCTCCACCCATGCCTAAGAATCAAAATATGTTTTCTGTTAATGTTTTTTCCAAATGGATAGGGCTCAAAAAGAACAGGAATGAAGGAGAAGTAGTTTTTGGGTGATATACTATTGAGGCTAAGGACATAAAAATCCAAGGAGTTAGAGAGTTTGAGAGGAAAGAAAAAGAAAATAATCTAAATAAGAAAAAGTCGGAAGCTAAAATTATCCATGATTTTCTAAGAGATAGCAAGAAGGCATCTGAATAAGTTCAGGTACCAGAATCTTTTCTGGAATAACCAGACATAATCTAGACGCCTGCACCAGTTAAAGTAAAGAAGAAAATTTTAATTCCAGAACCCATAGTTAAAGAATAAGAAGAAGTTAAAAAATAAGAAAAACAAGAATAATATAAATGTAAGGATGTCATAATAAGGGTTGAAGAATAACAAGAGAAGGAGAACCCTTATGACAAGCTAGCTATAAGAACTAACCCAGATGAATCCACCAAGATTAATTCAGAAGGACAATCTATTCCAAAAGATGACAATGATCATGATGAGGTCTATAAAGTTATTTTAAATAGTGAAGGCTGTAATGATGAAATTGTTCAAAGTGTTTTCAACAAAGATGATAAGGAAATTAATGATAATTTTTATGATAAAGATGTTGTTGATGATAATGATTAAGTTTATGATAGTGAGAATGATGGTCAAAAAGTTTTGAAGAAAATATCTAAGGCTATGAAAGGTAATCAAATTCTTGTCGATTGACAAAAGAAAGTTGTTGTTGAAAAATTGAATGAGGATATTGAAGGAACATAAAATAGGAAAGATGACGAGCAAGATAATATTCCCTCACCAAAAAAAGAATCTTCTTCAGAATCTTTATCTTCTTTTGGACATGATTTTTTGGGTTCAGTCTTTGAAGTATATTGTGAATTCCAATCCTTTATTTACATGAATTGATTCCAGATGTCAACTAATTCAAGAAAAAATTAATCAGACATTATATTCAACAAATCATCTTATGGAAAATTTCATCAAACTTGAATCCGAGCTTAAGAACTTTCATATCAGTTACGATGTTCATAAAAGATCTTGAAAAGAAATCACAAAGTGGTAGAAGTTAGTTATAGATGATCTTAAATATTTTTGAGGATTTCACCGATTCAGTCAAAGATGCCTTTGATAATTCTAATGGAATAATAGAGGATCTTTCAACAAATGTTTCGGAGAAACTAAAGGATGAGAAAGAAATTATCCATCAAGAAGATAAAATTTTGAATGAGAAACACAATTATGTTTCTCTAAATCTAAAAATGTACATGGAAATTAGGGAAGATATGGCTAAAAATCTAAAATATCAAGAAGAAGTGATAAAATCCCAAGGAGAAATTCATATGTTTCAGGAAGACAGAATCAATGATCTTGAAAGGAAAAATCAGGATCAGGAACAGTGGTTTAAGAAGTTTGAAGATGATCATAAAGAGTTAAAGAAGCTAAAATCCACCTTGAAAAAGCTGATACTAATGAAGAAAAAGAAGGATGAATAATTTTTTTCAAAACTAATATTTTGTTGTATTTTCCTTTGTAACAATTTTTTTATCTTAATGAAATTTTTTGATTTCAATTGTTTCATTTTTTATATTTCCTAACCTTTCACGTATTTTTTTCTTTCCCTATATTCCTTTAGAAAAATAAAAATCAGGGAGAAAAGATCAATAAAAAATAATATTAAGTTAAAGGAATATAATATCAAAGTTAGGGGGAGATTACATAAATAAGAAATTATTAATTAAGGAAGAGTTATTTCTCTAAGAAAGAAAAGAATACGATCCTTAGGGATTTCATATCATAAGGGGTTAAGTTATTCATATTCACTGTGATCCATAAAATAGAAAGGGAGATAATTTTTTTTAGTTCAAAAATGAAAACCTTAGTTCCTTATATTTTTTTATGAAATGATTTTTTTACTTTACAAAAAGAGGGAGATTATTTAGTCAACAGGTTTCCTTATTACATTTTAGTTCTTTTATGTTTTGAAAATCATGAACAAATTTTTCTAAGGTAAATTATCTTTCTCTAAAAGATATTTTCTTAAAAAAAATTTCCTTTCTCCCAGAATGGTTTTGACCTTACCCATTGTTTTCAATTATTTATCTAGTTATTTCTTAAAAAGAGTATAAACTTCTTTCCTTTGGAAAAAAATAGATCCTTATCAATCTCATAATCTTATAGTTCCTTAGAATATGATTTCCCCAGAATTGTGAATCTGATTTATTCTAAAATTAGACTCCAAATTCTACTGAAATCATACTCCAATTTCTCTTAAAGTCAGACTCCGATTTCTACTAAAATTAGACTCCAATTTCTCTAGAAATTAGACTCTGATTTATCCTAAAATTGGAATCTTATTTCTCATGAAATCAGGCTCTAATTTTTTCAGAAATCACACTCTCATTTCTTCTGAAATCAAATTCTGATTTTTTCTAAAATCACACACCGATTTATCATGAAATAAGACTTCAATTTCCTTAGAAATTAGAATCCAGTTCTCCATTATTTCAGAATTGGATTGTCAATATATCTATACTATGATATCCACTATCTTAATAATCTAAATAAATTATTTTTTTTACAATTAGTAAATTTCCTTAATGTAACGTTTCATTTTATCAGATCCTAAATTTAATAATATTTCTTAAGCATAGTATTGTTTCTCACAGTTTTTTATATAAAACTATGTCTTCAAATATATTTTAACTTAACCGTTGATTGAGTTCCACATGTACATGTCCCTCTAAAATTTAAGGAAAAATATGACCATTGGAGGAGGGAGTCGACTATTCGATTCCATGCCTATAAATACCCATCCATTTCAACAATGAAATTACATCATTCGAGTTAAAATTTGGAATGAAGTGATACTATGTGAGAGCTCTTCTAAAAAATTTCTTATTCGAATGATGTTAATTACATGTTCAAGACAATAACATATTTCTTGAACATTCCTAGTGGGAATATGATTACTACTGTTATCAATCGAGGAGTTCCCGGTATAGGAAGATAGAGGTTCCTATCACCTTAGAGATCGAGGGATTCTTTGGATTTCAAGAAAAATACTGATCTTAATATCAAGGGATTACCCTAGTGTGGTTAAGTCTGAATTTCTTGAAATTATAAATCAAGTGAACTTTATATGAGGTTGATAGATAGCCTTCTCTTTGGGTCAAAAGATTTCTTATACTCGTCTTATTTTGTTACAAGTTTTATTTATGCTGCCACTAGTGCAGAAATCATTTTTTACGTCACCATTTTTTACGTCGGTTATATATAACCGACGTAAAAATGCGGTGAGTAGATTTTTCACGTCGGTTATTTTAATAACCGACGTTACAAATCGCGCCTGTTGGGTTTTTACGTCAGTTATCTTATAACGGACGTAAAAAACCAATGCGCGGGGGTTTTTTTACGTCGGTTATTTGGTAACCGACGTAAAAAACCCAATATGGACGCGCTTTTTACGTCGGTTATCAAATAACCGACGTAAAAAACCAAAGCGTGGTGTGTTTTACATCGGTTATTTTATAACCGACGTAAAAAACCCCCGGGGCTTTGGTTTTTTACGTCGGTTATTTGATAACCGACGTAAAAAACCAAAGCGCGGGAGCTTTTTTATGTCGTTTTTATGATAACCGACGTAAAAAAGCTTAAAAATAGTTTATAACGTCGGTTATATAATAACCGACGTTATAAAGCATTTAACAAAATTAAAGCCCGTGTTCTGTCATTTAGAATTTTTCGACTGACAGTCACCGGCTCGTCTCTCTCTCGCGCGGTAAACCCTAATCGGCTCATCGATCGCCTGCATTAAACTCATTTTGGCTTCATTTTTTATCTTCTTCACTCCTCTCGGATCTATCATCTCAACTCGTGACATTCAAGTAAGCCTTCCACGAATTTATTTCGTTCGTTTTTGCTTCGATTCTTGATGTGCTTTTCGTTCATTTTTGAATCTCGTGGAATTTTTTGTTATTGCAAATGGTTATTATGTTCATTCAACTCGCAACATTCAACTCGCAAATGGTTATTAAAACATTGAGGATTAGCTTCAGCAAAATCTGAAAAATAATGGGTGGTACTGTAATGTTCCATTCTTCCAGCAACATTATTATTTCCTACTTAGCTAAAATGTGTCTTTCTGGATGAAGATTGTTAGTACTTATTTTCTTAAAATCATATTTTCAATATGATTGTCCAGAAAATTATTTTCATGAATGAAATTGGACCAGGTACAATCGGTAATACCTATCCTTAAAATTTCATTCAACATTCTTACATCATAATATTTTTTCAAAAAATTATGATTTTTAGAACTCCTAGATCAGAAAACCATCATCTGTTTTCATCTGCATTCATAAAAATATCAATTCATACCTATTACAATCAAATATTTAATTTTGGACTCATGGTGAGTCTGATAATACATTTCTTCTTTCAGTCATCTCCTAAAAATGATGGACCTTTTCATGCAAAGTGTATCTGATTTCTTGAATACGATGGTATGTCCGATTTTCAACAAAACCAAGTGAGGTGATTTCTTTTATTATTAATAATTCATAAAAAATTATAATACCTAAATATTATTATCATCCTTTTCAGATTTTTCATTATAAAAAAGGTAAAGGGTACTTTCTTTTCATTCTCAAGTTAAATTATACTTTTTATAAAGGTCTTTTCTATCTAGGTAGAAATAATTTAATGATAATTAGATTGAATTAGGTATATTATCTTATCTTACCATCCAAACACATTTTTATGTATTAATAATTATTATGTTTTGTAAAAACAATTATGACCCCCATTTCATTTTTGTTAGTTAATTGATCTACGAAAGTGTTATAAATGATTTGATGATCACGATTCACCCATATATATGGTTAGTCATTATGTGACATTTGGGTCCATAATATCCTTCTAATGCATTCAACAATGCATTATATATCATAGATCAATATGGGATACAGATGGTTATACCATGTCCAATGTGTTATGTGATGTGTCTCGTAAGAAATATTATAATAAATTATAGGAAAGGTGATTAACATATCCCAATATGAGGTGAATGAAACTATGTTTTCCCTTGACATATGTTATGACTTATATGATTATGTTTGTGGCACACTCTTATGTTATTCCACATACCAATGTTGTGATCTTGTGAATAAGGTTTTTTAAATCATGTTCCCACTATCATATAAATCATGTCTTATGTTATGCTAAAATTGTTATACTTGGACTCAGGTTTTATGATCTATGATTATATAGAACTGTTTCACTTATCTTTTTGATCATGTGCTTTGTGTATGCTCTTATACCCCCATGGATATCTTTTTATGAGATTAGATATTATATTTATATATATCATGTTTACCCATAATGAGTATCATAAATCAAAACTTTTATTATTTTCATTCCCTAAGTTATAAAAATAAGTATTATGTAGGATGATTCAAAAATTTAATCTGTGAGATGAGTTGTTTTATGTGTGAAACCCAGGCCAAACACATATGTATTTTTTTATTGGTATTACATATATATAGTTCGACATATACTTTTTTTTACATTACCATGATATTAACATTACTTTTTCTAAAGAAATATTAATGTCCTTAGATTATATATCGGATCAAAAGGATATAGTAATTCTAATATATAATCAGAATGATCAGATAATATGACAATATTATTAAACATAAAACAAATGGTCTATATTCATATTTTTAACATGACACTTACGATGTATAGCTATTTGGTGTTGGGTACTTATGAAAACTACTACTAATTTCAAGATTTTGGCACTTGAAAGTGTTGAGTACTTTAGATCATAATGATTGAACAACAAGCATGAATAACACATGTTATATGATCCATTAGGTATTCCTATATTTTAACATGTTTATTAGTATATTGGCATGAGATTATTATAAATGTGTATCATCTGATCATATTCACTTATTCCAGATAAAAATCATTTTGTTTATGTTTTATTGATTTATATTTTATTTGGAGAATCATTAGGCGTCATGGTTTTCTTTGATTCAATGAAATTTAAAACTGTTACATCTAACTATATTTTGTTTTAAAAATAATATTCAAGCATATTTTTTTAAATACCTATAGATTTGTTTTATATTTTAAATTGTTTTACATTCAAATTATGATTTTTTTCATATAAACATGTTTTGTCTTATCTTAAGAATATATATTTTTTGTTGATATTTGTTATAGGTAATAATGAGTCGAAGTTGGATTACGGCACATCGAATGAGCAATGAATTTGAGGAAGGTGTTGATGCCTTTTTGGAATTTGCAAAACAAAATGTTCCAAGTAGTGACATTTTTTTCTGTCCATGCCTGAAATGTTTGAATATGAAGAAGTTGAAAAGTAGAGAGATAAAAGATCATCTGATATGTCATGGTTTTAATCCGAGTTACAGCCCTTGGATTTGGCATGGTGAAACTGGACGGAATGTCACTGATGATGATGATTCGCAAGATGGTAACTCCGATGGAATTGAAGAAATGATTCGCGATATTGTAGCAGAACAAATTGAGATAGAACCGACAGTTGCACGTCTATATGGTGATGCTGAAAAACAATTATATCCCGGTTGTACAGATTTTACGGTTCTGTCGGCGGTGTTAAGATTGATTAACCTGAAGGCGAAGCATGGATGGAGTGACAGAAGTTTTACAGAGCTGCTACAATTGATGAAAGAAATTCTTCCAAAAGATAACGATCTTCCAGATTCACATTACAAAGCCAAGAAAATATTATGCCCGATGGGATTGGGATACAAGAAAATACATGCCTGTCCGAATGACTGCATTATATATAGGAAGGAATATGAATTTCTGTCAGAGTGTCCAAAATGTGGGACATCACGGTATAAGGTGAAAGAAAAATCACAGCGTAATGTAGAGATTACAAAGCTACCTTCAAAGGTATTTTGGTATCTTCCTATAATTAATCATTTCAAACGTTTATTTGCTAATTCACATGATGCAAAAATGTTAAGATGGCATGCTGAAGAGCGGGTATGTGATGGAAAAATACGTCATCCAGCTGATTGTCCACAATGGAAGATAATTGATGCGCAGTATTCTACATTTGGAAATGAAATAAGAAATCTCAGACTAGGGTTGTGCACAGATGGAATGAATCCATACCGAACAATTAGTAGCACACATAGTTCATGGCCTGTTTTATTGGTAATTTACAACCTCTCTCCTGAAGTTTGTATGAAGCGCAAATATGTCATGTTGAGTACAATGATCTCTGGTCCAAAGCAACCCGGTAATGATATTGATGTTTACTTGTCACCGTTGATTGATGATTTGAAACTGTTATGGGCTGATGGTATTAGGGTGTATGATTCTTATAAAATGGAATATTTTCAACTGCATGTAGTGCTTCTGTTCACTATAAATGACTTCCCAGCGTATGGAAATTTGTCTGGATATAGTGTTAAAGGGCATAAAGCATGTCCAATTTGCGAACAACAGATGTCCTATTGTCAATTGCATCATGGGAGGAAAACAGTGTACATGGGTCATCGAAAGTTTTTGCCTATGGAACACCCTTATAGAAGACTAAAAAAGGCATTTAATGGCTCACTAGAATTTGATACTGCTCCAAAACCTTTATCCCTTGATCTGTATTTTGAGAGGGTGAAAAACCTTGATGTGACATTGGGAAAGACACAGAAATCTGGTAATGATAGACATATTTGGAAGAAAAGGTCAATTTTTTTTGAGCTACCATATTGGAGGTATCATGAAGTTAAACATAATATTGATGTCATGCACGTGGAGAAGAATATCTGTGATTCTTTGATTGTAACATTGTTAGATATTAAAGGAAAGACTAAAGATGGGTTGAATGCAAGATTAGACTTACTATCAATGGGAATACGTTTGGAGTTAGCTCCCACTCCTAAAGGAAGACGAACATTTCTTCCCCCGGCTTGTCATACATTATCGAAGAGGGAGAAAATTAGCTTCTGTCAGTGTCTTCATGATACCAAAGTGCCTCAAGGTTATTCTTCTAATGTAAAAAATTTTGTCTCATTGAAGGACTTGAAGTTGATAGGTATGAAATCACATGATTTTCACGTCATGATGCAACAAATTCTACCAGTTGCATTGCGTGGAATATTTCCCATTCGTGTCAGAAAGACTATAATAAAGTTGTGTTGTTTTTTCAATTCAATTTGTAACAAGGCGATTTATGTGAATGCTTTGAACATTTTGGAAAAGGATGCAATTTTTATACTTTGTTAAATGGAAATGTATTTTCCTCCAACTTTTTTTGATATAATGGTGCATTTAATGATTCATATGGTTCGAGAAATATAGCTTTGTGGACCTGTATATCTTTGTTGGATGTATCCTTTTGAAAGGTATATGAAAATATTAAAGGGGTATGTTAAAAATCTATATCGACCTGAAGCCTCCATTATTGAAAAGTATATTTCTGAGGAGGTAGCAGAGTTTTGTACGAGCTACTTGGCTGCGGCGCAACACATAGGTTTGCCTCCATCTCGCCATGAACGAGTTAATAATGAGGGAAAGAGGATTCGTGGCTTGAAAGTCAAATCATTGTCAGCTGAACAGATGAAGAAGTTAGAATCATACATCTTGAATAACATAGCTGATGCTCAACCATATATCACATTGCATATTAATGAGTTGAAACAATGTCATCCAAAGAAGAAAGAAATGTGGATTTTGAATGAGCACAACAATTTTTTTTTTCATGGATTAAAAAGACTTTGCTTGGTAGATCAGATGTATCAGAGACATTAAAATGTATAGTGGGTGGTCCATGTTTAAATGTGATAACATGGTCTGGTTATGACATTAATGGTTATACATTTCATACAAAAGCTCAGGACAACAGAAGTGCAGTTTAGAATAGTGGTGTATTGGTGTTTGCAGAAGCAATGCATTTTTTGAGTGCTAAGGACAAAAACCCAATTTCTACATCAAATGCATATTATGGAGTGATTGAAGACATATGGGAGGTTGATTACTTTAAAATTAAAGTTCCCGTTTTTAACTGTAAATGGTTTAACGGTAACAACAGTGTCAGACACGATGAATTTGGAATGACACTTGTTAATCTGAATAGATTGTAAGACACAACTGATTCTTTTATAATGGCAACACATGCAAAACAATTTTTTTATGTAGTAGATCAATCAGATATGCAGTGGGCTGTTGTTTTACAAGGGAAAAAACAATATGTTGGTGAGGATGAACTTGATGAATATGCTGATTTATGTGAGATACCTACTTCAATGGAAATATTAACAGAACATAATGATGACCATGTTGAAGACATAGTTTGTGCCATAAGGAACGATCACGATGAAGGAATTTGGGAAAACAATCCATCTGTACATTCCTAAAATTACAGGTAACATATGTTTATTTGTTGTTTACATTTATTTTTTCCATAAATGTTAGATATTGTAAGTTTTTTATTTATTAAAACATGTTTTAAAATAAAATAAGTATATGTTTCTGTTTGTTTTAAGTTTGTTTAGTTTACATTATCATGTTTATAACCATTACATGAATTTTAAAATGCTTATTTTTGTTCACTGACAATTACTTTACCATGTTTACAATGTTTACCAAGTTTACCATTTTTACCATTTTTACCATCTTGACCATCTTGATCATCTTTGCCATCTTTACCATTGTTTAACATGCTTACCATATTACCAATGTTTACTATTATGTAACTTAGTACACTTTTCTATTTTCTGATTACATTAGTATTAAAATATTTGATTTTTTATATTTGTTCACTGACAATTACTTTACCATGTTTACAATGTTTACCAGGTTTACCATTTTTTCCATTTTTTACCATGTTGACCATCTTGACCATCTTGACCATCTTTGCCATCTTTACCATTGTTTAACATGCTTACCATATTACCAATGTTTACTATTATGTAACCTAGTACACTTTTCTATTTTCTGATTACAGTAGTATTAAAATATTTGAATTTGTATATTTTTGAACTGACGTTTGTTTTTTTGATTTGAAGGATAATGACAGATCATTCAGATGATCAACCACATGATTCTGGAGAGGAGCATATTACTGGTTATACCTCTGGGGATGAACATTCACATGCTCCTATTACGACAAAGATTTCAAAGGTTGGTAAACGTGGTTGCACACGTTTACCAAAATTATCACTTGCCCATACACATGATCAGAGGATAGTAGTTGAGTTTGATGATGATGATAGTCCTAGAGGTCCGAATGCCAAAGATTTTAAGAGTTTTGTTGCAACTCAGGCTAAGACCAAAGTAAGCATTCTGTATGATGATTGGAGAGGTGTGGATAAAGCGATTATCTCTCAGTTGTGGGAGACGATTTTGGTAAGATCTTTTGTCATTGTTTGACCATTATTTTAATGTTTCTGGTATATATAATATGTTTAACCTCTTCTTTATCAGATGACATTTGATATTCCTGACACTGGAGGAGTCAGGAAGAAATGCTTATCGTTGGCTGCCAGGAGATGGAGGGATTTCAAATCAACCCTCTCATCTGATTTCATTTATGGTCATAGGAGTCATGACAATCCATGTCGTATATATCCTTTTATAGATGAAGACACATGGAGACCGTTTTTTGAAAGTAGAAAAAAAGAGTCATTTCTGGTAAGGGCAATGTACACTTTTATAAACTTTCTTATATAAATGATTTTATTAATGTTTTGTTAATGATTTCTTATTCTTAAATTACAGCAAACAAGGAAAGCTCATCAGGAGATCCAATCTAAAAATGTATACCCTCATAGTTTATCTCGGGGAGGGTATACATTATTGGAAGAAAAAATGATAGCGGAAAAATTTCAACAACTAAGAGCTGAGTCTTTAAGCTCTGGAGAGGTGGCCCCTCCATCCCCTCCATCTAGACATGAAAAATGGGAGAGAGCTCGGAAGGGAAAAAGGGCAATAACTTTCGGAAGAATCGAGAATCGTAGCTGAGAGGATTGTAAGATATCTATTTAATTTATTTAAGTTAAATTTTTTCTTCATATAAGTTTCAATCATTACAGAAATGTTCAATTAATTAATACAGAACTCTCTTGAGGAGCAGAGTTCAGAGGGGACATTTACATCTACTGGGAGGGAAGATATTTTATTTGCAGCATTGGGAAGGCCCGAACATCCTGGTCGTGTAAGAGGATATCTGACAGGTGTATCGGTAAGAAAAGTGTTTCCACGTTCTTCAACTTCTAACATTGAGGGGGTTTATAAAAAAAATAGAATCCTTGGAGGCTGAAGTTAAAAATATTAATGCGACGATGGAAGAAAAGATTAGAGATTCGGTGCAGTCTATGTTTGCAGAAATGCAAAGACAATTTCAGACTGCAGCTCCCACTCCTCCACCTCCCCCTGCAGACCCCATTATTTATCCTCCACCTCCGCCAGTAGCTCCCACTCCCCCACCTCAGCCTGCGGACCCCATTTTTTATCCTACGCCTCCGCCGCAGCTTCCTACATATTGAGAGTTGTATGTTGATGATTCTCAACATCATATAGTAGCATACGGGTTGGTATATTGTATAGGAGATACAGTTCATCATCAATAATTAGAGGTAGAGAATCAGAGGGTCACTGTACAGGATATTATAGATAGATCAGCTAGGGTACCAATACCTACAGATGAGGTGGCGACAGTTGGACAGAGTATCGGCCATTTTTTAGTTTGGCCATCCAGACTTCTTCGACTCATTACCATAGAGGTACGAATGTTATATCTTTTATTTTATTTTTTTATTAAAGTTGTTTTATCATTAGAAAACTACTATAATTCTCAATTTTTTTTCACAGGAATACTTCAAAGGTAAAGAAATACTGTATAGACAACAACAAAGACAACATGCTATGACATCAGATACAGATTCCAGTGGTCTTGACAGATTGTCAAGATATTCACATTTGTTGTTGGGTTTTTATGAGTTTCCAATGGAATCTCATGTTTGTGGACGTGAAATAAGTGTGGGTATTACAAAATATGATATCATGGAGCTTGTTACTGGAGATAAGTTGGGCATCAACGTGGTGAAATTTTTTTCCCTGTAAGTCTTAACACCTTTTCCCTGCGTTATATTTATTAAAAATGTATACTTATATATGTTTTGTATTAGGTATCTTTATAAAATTTGTGAGAGGAATGAACTGACAGAAGTATATGGATTCATGGACCCGCAATTGATTTCCCCTGAAGCATGTGCATTGACTGAGGAACAAAGAATGGTTTATATTGCTGAAAGATTTGAAAAGATGCCTTTTTGTGAGAGGTATGAAACACATTTCTCTCAAAGAGTTAATTATCTTTTAACATAAAAAACCACTAACATTAAATTTCTTTTTATCAGTAATCATTGGATGTTAGGGATTTTTTGCCCAAGGGAGAAAGCTCTTTATTGGATATGCTCTGTTCATGGTGATGTGCGGGCAAGTTTTAAGAATATATTGGAAAAGTAAGTTTCAATTTCTCAATAGTTTTATATATTATAATGAATTTTAAATTTACCCCATTCGTATTATTTTCTAATAGTGCATGGGTCTACTTTCGAAAAAACACAAAGAAAAAAAATGCAAAGATCAAATATGTAAAGGCGAAGGTAAATTTCCATTTATAATTTGTAATTTTTGATTTATTACATAAAAATAATATATTGAATTTACACTCATTCAAAACAGAATTGTCATGAACAATAAGGCCTCATCGAATGCAGATATTATATGTTAAGATTTATGTATGAAATAATAACAACTGGGATAGTTGTGAATTTTGACCTGGTACGATTTCCTCTTAAACTTTTACATCATATTTCAATTTGATTTATTCATTATACACGTTAACTATCTTCTTTTTCATTTGTAGCTTTTTGATGACCCTCAACCCTATACTGCTCAAGACATCAAACACGTACAAGTGGAGTGGTCAAATTATTTTACAGGTTTGATTGAATTTTAGTTGTTTGTAATGTAAAATTTAATTTTGAATATTGTCGTTTTAATTGTCTATTTGGTAGTTGTTTAGGTTTGATTTAGTTTTTTTTTGAAGTTGACAGTGTAAGTTTTGAATGTTATATAAGTGAATGTTTAATTTTGCTCTACTTCTTGTTTTGGTCTACTTTTGATGGTTCTTCTGGTATGGATTTGGGTCTGTGGGGGAGGGGTTCCCAGGGTGTGGGGGTGTGTTCAGTGGGGTTTGGGGTGTCCAGCGGTCTGGGATGGCTGTCCGGTGGGGTGGGGGATAGTCTTGGGGGGTGACAGGGATGTCCATGGGTGTGGGAAGCCATTCCAGGGGTGTGGGAGTGCTGTCCAGGGGTGGGGGGTTGTCCAGGGGTGTGGTGGGGGCTGTCAAGTGGGGTGAGGGGGTGAGGAGGTGTTGTTCAGGCGGGTGGGGGGTTGTCGAGGGGTGTTTGGGGGTGTCCGGGGGTCGGGGGGCAGTCCAGGAGTGTGGTGGGGGCTCCAATGGGGTGGGGGAGGGTTGTCCAAGAGGTATACATGAGGGTGGGAGCTCCAATGGGGTGGGGGAGGGCTGTCCAGGGGGTATACATGAGGGTGAGGGCTCCAAAGGGGTGGGGGAGGGCTGTCCATGGGGTATAAATGAGGGTGGATGCTGTATAGTGGGTAAGTTTTATATGCTATCTATTTACATGCTTAATTTTGATGTACTTCTATTTTTGTGGTATGATTTCTTGATTTATTTTCTGGTTGATTCTGGTGGAGAGAAGATCACTGCATTCTGTTAAAAAAAAATGGGTTTATCACGTCGGTTATTTAATAACCGACGTGATAAAATGCCTGGAAAATAGTTTATCACGTCGGTTATTTAATAACCGACGTGATAAAATGCCTGGAAAATAGTTTATCACATTGGTTATTTAATAACCGACGTGATAAAAGGCCTGGAAAATAGTTTATCACGTCGGTTATTTAATAACCGACGTGATAAAAGGCCTGGAAAATGGTTTATCACGTCGGTTATGTAATAACCGACGTGATAAAAGTCCTGGAGAATGGTTTATCACGTCAGTTATTTAATAACCGACGTGATAAAGGGCCTGGAGAATGGTTTATCACGTCGGTTATTGTATAACCGCCGTGATAAACCCCCTCCCTCCAGTTTATCACGGCGGTTATACAATAACCGACATGATAAACCCCCCTCCCCCGGTTTTTCACGTCGGTTTTATATGAATCGACGTGATAAACCACGCTCATCCCGGTTTATCACGTCGGTTCTTATAGAACGGACGTGATAAACCACCCTCACCCCAGTTTATCACGTCAGTTCTATATGAACCGACGTGATAAAACCCCTCACCCCCTGTTTATCACGTCGGTTGTTTAAGAACGGACGTGATAAACCATTGTCCAGGCCATTTATCACGTCGGTTCTTCGATAACTGACGTGATAAACCATTCTCCAGGCCCTTTATCACGTCGGTTCTAAAATAACCAACATGATAAAAATCGCGATTTTATGTTTTTGACGTCGGTTTTTAAATAACCGACGTCAAAAACCTTATTTATAACATCACACGTATTAACGTCGGCTAGAAACCGACGTAAAAAATTAAAAATAACCGACGTAAAAAACGTTTTCTGCACTAGTGTGCATTTTGTTAATGATATGATGTGTATCTATCTTACACTTTATTATACTTGTATACTATGATATAAATAATATTATATACACATTAAGGTAGAATATTTCCCTAAGTATACTTGTCTTATGTTTCTTTATCGAACCCATCTTATCAGATTCTAAGAAAAGTAGTTTTTGTGTTAATAACTAAAGAGGTTTTGTGAATCTATCTTGTTTACCTATGTTAAACATAGATTTTAAGGATAAAAACCAATGTTTTTAAACCTAAAATTCACCCCTATTGTAATTTAGAAATATACATATGCATTTAAATCCTACAATGTGTTTGTAATCGAATCTAACACATGATTTAAGGATGCAAAAAACAGTGTGAGAAACATCAAAGATGGCCTCAAAATTATCCCATGGAATCAATAGTATCCGATTTGCGATTTTGATTTCATCCATTTAATAAAATTAAACATCATATAAATCAATATCATTCATATAAAGTAGTTATTATTTAATCAATTTTAAACCCATGGGAGTTGATTTAGTGTAAGAAACAATAATCATTTAAAAAATAACTTGATGTTATTTGATTAAAGGAACCACGATCCCACTTTTTTATTTTTAATAATCAATTAAAAGAAAATAAAGGATACTTTAATAAGAATAGATCTAAGAATTATATGATGCATTTTGAGTGATTGGGAAACTAATATAGGTTGGATCTAGGAGGATTTAGGGTGAATCAAGCTACTGGGTGACATTGGTTGGTTTATTGATTGGGAGAGCAATGCGGATGAACAACTGGGAAACAAGATCACATGATGGTGTACAACATTAATCAAGTGAAAAAAATAGTTTGATATATATACGAACTAACGGTGTGAAGAATAAATAAAATAAAATAATTTAATTGTTAGTAGGTGATTGAACCCCCTCCCTATGAGATGTGAAGTAGGAGGACAACACCACTTAGAGACAACCTTATCCACAAAAAGTTATTCCTAAACTAATTTCACTCACAATCACTTCTTATGTTTTCTAATATTATAATAAAAATTGAACTTTAATATCATCCAAATATGTTTTAATAAACATAATAAAAAAACAATTGAATAGTTCCAAAAAATATCAACTTACACAAAAATCATATCATTAACATTTTGACAAAAACCTCCAATATACATTCACCCTTTTAACTGTAAACCAATCACATTTAATGGGAAAATATATTATTTGAATTTATAATTTTATCTCCCTAGTTTAAAATAAAAATATGAATACATTATAGAGAGGTAATGGAACACCATACCATTTCCATAAGAATATTTAAAATCACCCTCGACCTCAACTTTTCAAACGTGCCATTGGGAAATAGTTTGGTAATGATATCTGGTACTCTCTCCTTGGTTTGAAAAAACTCCATATTCAGTATAAGTAACTGAACTATTTACATTATGAAGTAGTTCATGATAACTATGTACATAGGTTGAGAATGTTTAACTAAATTTATTCAATTATTGACTTCACATTAATTATCACAGAAAAATTAATGGTAATTTAATATCCATGTTAAGATCTTGAAGTAGAATTCTAATAAAAATAAATTATGTTATTCTTTAGTTTTTCCAATACACTCAAGTTTTTTTAAACTAAATAATGGATATTTTATTCTATGTGGGCCAAAGAACAAATCTCTTACCAAAAATTAATACACTACTAGATATATACATTCTTTCATTAATATTTCATACCAAATGAACATATGAAAACATAAATAGATTTAACATACCTTTATTGTAATATGGTATACCTTAATCAAATTTACGTATTATTTTTTTTATAATTCACATCATTGTAATAATGTGAGACTATATATATGCACTTTGAAAAAGAGAACATAATATGGAAGAAAAACAATGTCCATCCTTCAATACATCAAACCGAGTAAACATTCAATGAAATTTTAAATCATTTCTTGATTTATCTATATCAATGATCATTTTTAATGTTTTATAACCATTTCAGTTGTATTATATGATTCCTATACTTCCTTCATTTAAAAAATCCTAAAAAGTTTCCATGTATACTTCTCTTGAGAATGGAAAATACTATCCTTTACATGGAAAATTTGGAGACCCAATTAATACTTCATCTCTTCCAACATTATCATATTGAGAAAATTAATAATTTTAGTGTAAATATCTTCAATTATATTATTTATTTTAATGAAATATAATATAATAAATTTAGATGATATAAATGAGAGATCAATTCTTACATTCTTGATATAGTAGGTTTTTTCTACAGCTCATTTTCTAAACTTACACAACCTCAAGTAAGGATCCCATGTATAATTAAATACAATGAGATAATTAATTAACCCATTTTTTTGACACACCCCCATGCCTAATAATTCTTTTGAGTTGGGGTGGGACTACTTTTCAAAGGAAGTTAACTACTATGAATTTACCACCAATGCTTTGGGTTGTTTATTTTTCAGTAAAATGGGAGGTCACTCACCCATTAAGAATTTTGAATTCTTATTCTAAGACTATATTAATTATTTTTGAATATTTATAGAATCCTTTCTAGTAACAATATAAATAATGGTTACATATTTGTAACTGATTTATAAAAAAATGAATTGATATGAATATTTTTATGCATTAGAGGTTCAATATAATTATTTTTCTATTTGATTGTTCAATGAATAGAGGAATATTAGATGAATAATTTTGAATTTATCACCATATCTAGAGCTGGTATTAGTTTTGTAGATGGTATTGGTTACCTTTAAGGGTCTTCCTTTGAAAAACCATTATATTTTAGAATATATTTTTTCTCTAAATTATCAATATGTTTGATAGTTTGATTCATACGCAACAAAGAACTAAAATGAGTCACAAAATATTTTATGATTATTATTAAGAAAAATTTTCAATAATGAAACATATAATAAATAAAAATATTATTAACAATTATAAATACATAAAAATTTAGATTAAGAAAACATACGATTTTAGATGGGTAATTTTCAATAAAATAATTTTTCTATATATATGTTGTATTTTCTCTTGAAGGATACAACTTTAAACATTATAATTTTAATTATTTAAAATTATCCTTATTTTTTAATTCATAAAATCAAAATTATATTAGTTTGAATTATGTGTAAATTTTTCTAAAATCATTGATTTTTAAGTGAATAATAAAAATATAGTTTTTACCAATATTGTCAATTTTATGAATTTATCATCATATAAAGATGAAAAAAGAATTTATTAAACATTTTATTTATTCAAATATTTATTTAAGGGGTAAATTTATAAACATGTGTTTAATTTTTGGAGATAGCGTATCATTTTATTCCCATTTAAAAACATGTTTCCAGTATTTATTTTAAATAAAAATTTTAATTGTAATTTTTTTGGATCACCTTATAATACACATAACATTCATTGTTTCTAAAATGAATCAATTTATGACATTTAATGTAATATCATTGATATTTCAAACTTACCAAAAAATTAATCTTTAAAATAAACTTTTCCTCAAATTTTTTTATATATGCCACACACATTAATTATGAAATTTACATTTTTAAATACCGTATATTTTATTTTATAAAAATATTATTAAAATATAAATAATCATTTTTATATTATTAAATAATTAAAAATATAATTTTGGTAATTAAAATTAATTACCATGGTTAAAAGAATTAGTTTTTGTGGTAAAATTAAACAGGGTAAAAAGTGTTTTACTGAGTGAAAAAGACATAAATGATTTTAAAACCATACCTAAAAGTGTTTTTATTATATTTTTATTGTAATATCCGCCTCCCCTATAATATTTCAATATTTTGGGAGGTTTATCACTTAAATGGTGAAATACCATTATTCAAATGTAGTGAGTACATCCATAATTACCCTTACCTTCACTTATAAAATTGGTTCACATCCACCACATCATGATACAACTATCCATTCCAAATTAATCCTTAAAATAAAAAATATTCCTTCCAAGAATCCAATCTCAATTATATAATCTTTTGGTCACAATTATTTAGCATCTGGACACTATTTCCAAGGACATTTTCTATAGAAATCCAATGTTCTCAATGTTATTTTTTCTTACTCTTCAGTCATTTATTCTTTATAATCCACTTAAAAATTTATTATATCCAAACTAATAGAATTAAATAATAATTATTAATAGAATTTAAGTTTATTATGTTAAATGATAAAGCATTATTCAATCCATTCCATCAACTAATAAAAAAACAATTATTATCACCACCATTCATGGCCAGTAACGAGGATAGATGTGATGAATTAATATATTAACTATTTCAGAAGTATAATTTTTAAATGATAGTATTTCATATATACTCTGTCGATCAAAATTCATTTAGAAATGGAATAGTTAATTATCTGTACATGCAGACTACCACCTCTATGAGTGATAAATTTAATTTATCATCACCTACCTACATATATGGATCTAATAATGAATTTAATGAAGGAAAATTATTTGTTATGAAATTATTAATCTTATATAAAGGTTATATTTACAATATAAAAAAATAATTCCTTACTCATTAAATCTTTATAGCATGCTCTTGTTTGGGTCAGCTTTACCACCAACATGAAAAATGTTATAATGTTTATATCATGAATTATTATGAAATGTTATATAATTATAATATCATGTCATAATAAATTATTTATTATTTTTCAATTATTATATAATGTGTTTTATATTTAAAATATTTATTAAAATACCATCTTTTGAACATTAAACACACAGAAACTAGTTCTTTAGAATTTTATTTTTCATTAACCATATTTATGTTGTCCACCTAATGAAATTAGATTAAAAGAATAACTAAAAAAATTATTATTATATCTATAATAATATGTTAATGATGAAAATTAAACCAATAATTTGTAATAAACCCCATTTATTTGAATCTTGTATGCTAGAAACAATCAAAAAATCATATCATCTCATGATGAAACTAAACTATAACAAGGTGAAATATTTGAGATAGATGGTAAAAATATCGTGTTTAAAAGGTAATAAATATTAATAATTATTTTGAAATAGTGACTAATATAACTATGCTAATTATACGTTAGCTCATAGCATGTTCTCCTAGGTTGAATTTAAGGTAATGGGTTCTTAATCTGAAATTTAATATAATGAGTCATATTTCAAAATTTTCACCATAATAACATTGATATTGGAATATTACAACCTAATTGGTTCCTTTTACCATATTAATGTTTTTTATGTTGTTATAAGGCCATTTAATGTTTATTATTTAAAAGGATTTCAATTCAAATAATATCATGGTTGTTAGGGTTTTTACATCTAAATTATTCTTCTCCCAGATATAGTGTGTGTTCACAACTTGTTTTATTTTTATGGTATATATATTGTATTCCATAGATTTATTTTATAATAATTTTCATGAAATCTAAGCGATATAAAAATACATCTTGAGATTCATTTTCAATGGTTTTTTATCTTGGTGTTACTAAATTCATAAGGTATTTTGATAATTAAAATCACATACATATGAGTCATAATTCCTCCTATTAAACGTCTTTTTTAATGCTTGATTTGGTCCACACTGTGATTTTATTTTGAAAATTCCATTTATCTATAGAGTAAGGATACTTTTGATTCAAATCTTTATCCTTGATGAAATTATTCCCCAAAAGTATAATATTTTTAGAATAATTCACCTCCACTATAAGAAATCTCTTTGTATTTCATTCTATATTTTAAAATGATTTTAACTATTGATTATTCTGAAAAGGAAATGATATGTTTTCATGTTTTTTTAAAATTAATGTTTTATTTTTAAATGGAATTAATGTTTTTAAATGGTATTTTAAAGGATTTTGTTTTAAGAATTAATTATTTAAGTATTTTTACAGCTCTTAATAATTTTTCTAAATTATATTTCTCTTATAATATTTATTTTTGGAAAAACATATTTTTTATATTTAAGGATAATTTATTTAAAAATATTACCATTCAAAAGGTATTTAGCATTAAAGAAATCATTTTAAGGGGTTTTTAAAACATTCATAAAGGGGTATTTCTTTTAATTTCTCATGTAATTTATCAAATAATCTTAAAGAGTAAAATTTCATCTATGTAAATATTAATAATGAATCTTATTCTATAATAGATATATGTACTACGATACCAACTAAATTATTTCTATAGATTTAATTTGGAATGTTCTAGTAGTTTTTTTATTGAAACCCATATCGTTTCCATAAGTTAATTATGTGATGTATGAATTATGAACGTTTTAATGTTCTAATGTTACACATATATATAGATTATTATTATTTTAAAATTTGGGGTCCAATATTACCTTCCACCGAAATGGATAAGTATTTATATCTAATGAGATAATTAAGGGAATCATGTATTTATTCTCACTCCACTATAATAATTAGTATTTGATTACTTATCCACTATGTTATGCATATCAGGATGTGACTCATGCTTCAATATGTCATATGTAGTGGGTATTCATTCTTGGTCCACTATTTTAATGGGAATTATGTAGTGATTGATATTCCACCATGTTATTAGAAATAGGTATAGATTCTGAATCCACTAATTTAAAATTTTAATACCTATGATTGTTCCATATTAAAACAATATTTTTGATTTTAATGAAATTTCAAATATTTATCCCTATATTTATGATTAATTGATATTTTTTATTGTTTAATGTCTCGGCACTATTGGTATATGGTTCCTTTTTCTGTTCATATATTACATGCATTGTGATTATTTCTTATAGATAACTCTTATTATTTGAAGTTATTTTTAATTAAGCTATTTCTACCTATCTCATTTTCCTCATATTCTTTGGGTTTATCCATTGATGAAATGTCACTTATTTTTCCCTTTATCAATCATTTGAGCTTATCCCTTTCTTATGTTTCCATTCCCTAGGTTATGAAGAAAATAATAACTTATAAAAATTCAATAATGGAAACTTGCATGGTTTGATTATATTATAATGTTCATAGGTATCCTAAAATTTGATACTTATATAAATAATCCTACTAGACACTAAACCATATGGATTGAATGATTGTTTGTAAGATATAAAGAAAAAAATATAGAAATGTTTTAAGATAAATATATCTTGATCTCATTCGGAGATAAATCCAATATTTATGGTGAATGTTTTTAGCACCAAACTTGAGAGTGTGGGTTTGGGGCACTATAGTTTGAATCAGATTATGGATTAGTTATTAATTAGGATTTGTTTTTTTATTTTATATATTAATATAATATAAATTATTTAAAAATACAAGAGAAAATTCTAAAGGAAAAACTTATGTATAAAAAATCAATCTAAAGTTTTTGTGAAGTAATGAGTAGGAGGTTTTAGTAATTATTACATACCTATATAGATACTAGAAAGTGTATTCAATTATTGGTTAGATGAATCATGGGGTAATCACCCTAAAAAATATTGGTAATTTATAAATTCAATCACCCCTATTATGTATGATGATTTGGCCTAATACTATAAACATGGCTAGATAGACATATGGTATATGCTTTAGTTTATCAAATTCTCTATACAAGTCATTATGATGGATTTACTATGTTAAAGTATTAGGTTAAGAAATATGAGGGAACATATCCTAATGAAATTCAAATTTTACCAAGCATGATTTAGGTTGAACTGAAAGATAATATAAAAACTTCAAAGTGTAAGATATTATTAGGGTTAATTTTTCATGAAACCATCTTAACATAGTTCTCTTATGCTAGGAATTATTTACAACTCATGTAAACTAATTTTGGAATCTATAATATCTGATCTCTGAAGGGACCTAGATAACAATGATTTCTTTGGAAAATATAGAGATCATCCCAAACAGAAACAAAATGGTATAGAATCTGGAGTACAAAAAGAAATGATTATACCAAACTAGCTATTAAGAATTATTATTATTAATGTGAACTAATTTAGGTTTCCAAAAACATTAAATAATTTAATGATAGAGTCTCATAATGGTTATCAAGATGAATAAGATGAAGGGAAAATATTGAATTATATTCGTGAAAATGTTTTTGGAAGAGGAACATGGGGGATTGTCTTAAAGTAATATAAATATATTTTATACATGGTAAATGGAAGTATCTATTAACATAATCAAACAGGAATATTATGAGTTCAATTATCATGGTAAGAAAAAATAACATTCTTTATAAGGATCCCTGGGCTACTCAATGTTTTAGAAATGAGGAATTCCAACAGTATGGAAAACAGTGCACTAATATAAGTGATTAAGATGAATGTTAAAAACAAAAACCATTTAGACCATGTGGAAAACGAAACTCCCATACAAATACTACTATTGATTTTAATAGTGATAATTAAGCCGTGTTTGGTGATGTTAACTTGATATTTACAGATGTCTTATAACATATATGTTCTCACCAACCAATAAATATTGAAATATGAATAAAAAAATCTTAGTGGTATAATTATTATATATAAGGTTTTTATTTTAATTAATAGATTATGGGTTTATGCTTCACCCAAGTATTATTAATTCTCCCTTTAGAAGAATTTTTTTGTGATTTTGACAATGGGTCATCTATATTTACATAGACAATTCATAGGGAAATAAAATTTTAAATAAACCTATGATCATCTATCATTGAAAGGATGAATATTACCCCTCTTGGAAGTAATATTCTATGATAAGAGTTATGATACCTAATCACAAGAGGTGATTATCTCATAATATTAAATGAAATAAATATTTGGATAGAACTATTTTGGGGGAAACGATATGTTTATGATGTTTATAAAGCTTATATATATCCTAATAAATTAGATCTTAAGTTTTATATATCAATTAGATATCCTTAACTATAGAGTTATATTTTAAAATTAAGAGGAAAAAATAATTTAGCGGATATAATATAAAACCTTGATATTTTGGAATATATATTTTTCTCTAAACTAGAAAAATGTTTGAGAGGATTATTCATAAGTGATACTAAACCAAAACAATCCTTGAAATATTAAATGAATATTAGTAATATAATTTAACAATATTTAAACTCCTAGAAAATAAAAATATTTTGAAAAATTAGAAATTAGAAAAACACTATTAAGAACAATTAATGTTTCAAATGATCAATTTTCAACCGATGTAATTTTATTTTTATATTATATATACATTTAAAGATAATGCTTTATATTTTGAAATTTAAAATTTTCAAAATGAACCTAATTTTGTATTATTTATTATGTCTAATTTTTATAATGGTAATTTGTTATGATTTTTCTAAAATAAATTATTTTTATTTGAACAGTTAAAAATATAGTTTTTACCAAAATTAGAAATTTTATAATGTTATAATTATATAATAAATACTTATAAATGTATTAAAAAAATTATTAATTGAATTTTTTTTAGGTTTAAAAAATTTATTTTAAATATTCTTCTAAACTTATAAAACATATGATTAATTATTAGAACTGGGATAATATTTTCTTCCAATTTAATTTTTTTATCAATTAATTTAATTAATAATATATGTGGTAACATTTATTTTTTGATTTATTTAATAAAAAAATTATTTGGGTTATAATAAACAAATTTATTTAATTAGAAGTAGTAATATTGATAATTTTAAGAAAAAAAATACAATTTAATCTTAGAAACACACTTTTTCAATAAATGTTTTTACACATCATGTGCATTAATTATGAAATTAAAAATTTTAACCTTAGATATATAATTCAATAATTTTAATTTCATATTTAGTTATTCTAAAATAAGTAAATAAGTAAAATTTAATTTGTTTTCATTAAAATTAATTTCTAAGGTTAAGGACATAAATTACCACGGTAAAAGTAAAGAGGGTAAAAAAGAGTATTAATTACCATAAATAGACAAAAATATTAAAACAATTAATCAAAGTGTTTGGATTAGATTTTTATTTTACATGACTCATATACATATTTATTTTAAACTATTTTAGCCTTTATCCCTTTAATAGTCAAATTATATAATTAATATGTATTGGGGACTTCAAAAATTACCATTCTCTTCAGTTCTGAAAGGGGATCACTTACACAAATCCAAGATACACTGATCTAATTGAAATTCATCATGAATTTATACCATTTCCATCATAAAATAAACTTCTCTCAAGTTCATAATCATCTAGTCTCCTTTATTTAGCATACTCCCTCCATTTCTAAGGTTATTTCAAAGATAAATCTAATGTTCTCAATGTGAGTATTTAATACTCCTTAGTATTTTATTATTAACAATCATCTTAAAAAATTATCTAGACACCCAAATATAATTATATAAGTTCTATTAATATATTGTAATTTTATAATATAAATGATTAAAAAAATATTCCATCGTATCTATACACTAAGAAAAAACAAAACAATATTGGTCATGAGTATGTGTGGACTATTGCTTCCCTGAAGCGATTTGGTTAATTTTTTATCAATTAATTTCATAGCTAGTGAAAAGGATTAATTTTTTTAATTATATTTTTAGTAGTTAAAAATTATATTTATGAAATAATAATTTATCATTTACGATTTCTCCTGCATATTCATTGAAAGAGTTCATCATTAGTTATGTGAATGTACGCACTACCGCTGCCACAAATGATGGATTTAATTTATCGTTACCACCCTAGAAGGATGGTTTCGAGAATAAATTTAATGAAGGTAAATTATATTTATGAAATTTTTAATCTTATTTAGTAGTTATAAAAACATTATATGAAATCATTTCCTTACTCATTAAATTATTATAACACATTCTCAATTAGGTCAGTTTTTCCACATATTTGAATGATGTCATAATGTTTTTATGAAAAATGATTAATGAATATTATAAAATGAAAATATAATTTAATAATAATTTATTTAATATGTTTTAAAAATTATTTATCGTTGTTATTTATATTTAATATATTTATTAATATACCACATTTTGATCTGTAAACACATAGAATCAAGCTCATAACAATTTATTTTTCCATGAACCATATTAATATATTTGACCAAAATAAATGGTACTTAATGAATCAATAAAAAAATTATTATTATAAAATTAATAATCCAGTAATGATTAAATTTTACTAAATATGTTACAGTTAATCTCGTCACTATGAAATTTTTATGGAATAAAGAATAAGAAAATCCTAACTTATAATGATTGAAATAAACTATAACCGAGTAACATGTTTATTATATATGGATATAAATTATTTGAATAAAATATAATATATTTACATATGGATCTAAAATTATTTATTAAAATATCTATATTCGTTATACAGGGGGTCACAATACCTTTGACTAAGAAGGGTTTGATGTAATGTGTTCTTTGTCCCCAATTTAATTTCTTGAGAAATATTTCATATTGTCCCCCATAATATATTTTTTATAGTTATATTACTCACTAATAGATTTATTTTAACATATTCTTGTAATTAATTGGGTTTGATGAACCATGTCATTTTATTTCTTTAAATTGATAGTAATTCAATAGATATCTAAGTTGTCTGGGTTTTTATATCTCAAATTTTCTTCATTGATATGTGATGTTTATTCACCACTAATTTCATTATTGTCATGTGAATGTACTTTAAAAGGTTTTATTTAATCATATATTTTTTAAATATAATAGATTTATACATCCATCATGATATCCATTTTTAGGGTTATTAAATCTGTTAGTACTAAATCTATAAGGTATTTTGATAAATCAAATCTCATTTCATGGAGTTAAAATGCATTTTAATGATCTTAATTCTTCTATGACAGTTTATTTACACCGTTAAATTTTATATTTTATTATCCCTTTATATCTATGGAAAATTAATCTTTAGATTCAAGTATTCCTACTTGATTAAATTCTTCCCCATAAATGTATGACATTATTAGGAGTAATTTCTATCCATCCTAAGAATAATCATTATCCTTCCTTCCATATTTTAATATAGTTTTTTAAATTATTTTATTTATTGTTTATTTAGATAATAAAATTAAAATTCATATTTTTTTTCAAAATTAAGTGTTTTAATTTAAAAAAATATTAATATTAAAAATGATTTTAACAGTTATTTTATGAAATAAAATTTAAAGTGTTCTTATGTCTTCTGAAAGAATTTTTTTTTCTTCTGAACCCGTATTTCTCCAATAGTTTTTTTCAGAAAATATTTTGTCTTGTTTTAAAGTATAAATTTTAAAATGACTTATCACACATTAAGAATTTAATTTTAATAAAGAATATTTGAAGAGTTTACAAGTATATCATAATGGAGTATTTCCTCTTATATGTAAAGTTATTTAACCAATGAACTTAAACATGATTTTATTCATAAATTTCAACATCCTTAAATATTATAATGTTACACTGGTGTTATTTTTTTATCCACCATCAAAATTATTTCTCTAATTTTATTATGAAATGTTCTGGTAATATTTTTCATGAAACCCATCACTTTTTCATAAGCTTAATTAAGTGATGTATAAATTAATATTTTTTAAGGTTATAATGACATGCATATGTATTTATGTTGATTATTATAAGGGTTATGGTCCTATATTTCCCTCTGATTCATTGAAACATGATTTATACCTCAAAATATAAGTATTGTAATCAAGTGTTGATTCTCTCTCTACTATGGGAATCGGGATGTAATGCCTACATCACTTTGTTATATGAATCAAGAAGTGGTGAATTATATATTGGGTTATTGTAATAAGGTTTTGGTTCTTATTCCACTATATTTTTGGGAATTTTGCAGGTGTTCCTACTTTACTATAGGAATTAGATAGTTTTTATACTCCACCATATTATAGAAAATGGGTACAGATTAGTATTCCAATATTTTATAGTTTCTACAACTTTATTGGTTCCATAGTTTACTATTATAATTCATTTAAATGACACTAAATATCTTTAAAAATATGAATATTATCCATGTAACATGTTTATTATATTATTTTTTTGAAATATTATTCCATGGTATGTATTAAACCTTTTTATATTACACTCATTATTTTCATGGATTATAGAAAACTGTTATTATTCCCTATTATTTTTAATAAGATATTTCTCCCTTGATCATGTTTTCTCATAATATTATAATATAACCATTTATGATATTTTAATCAAAATTTCCCTTTAATATTTTTTATCACCACCATTTCTTTTCATGCCATCCTCAAGGTTATGAAGACCACTATAACCAATGTGGAGTCTTCAAGAGAGATTGTGTGATACTATTATAATGTAATGTAAAATAAGTCACTTATATAACCGATCATTATTTTAAATAAACTAACCATTCTTAGGATAATGAAATTATTTTTGAGAAATAAATTAAAAAATATGTAAATTTCAAAAACAATCATCAATTTTTTTTTTCAATTATTGGTTTTAAGTTAGGGTTTTTAGCACCAATATTGGAGGTATGGGCCTAGGGAGTTATATCATATTTACCCCTATAATGGGTATCAGAACACTTGAAGTTTGGATCCAAAATATGGGGCATGTTATAACCTTTTAGTACATATGATAAGTTCCAATGTGGTTCCTTTTATGTTCAATTAACCAAAATCATATGGAGTTCCTTTTTAGGTTGTACGTCTTAGGCCTTAGTTTTCCTTTCAAAGTCATGAAACTAAGACCATGTTGTCTTTTTATTTTAAGGTTATATGACTAAATAAATTTTTTTGTATTTTAAAATCATGTGGAATGGATTATACACTATGAAAATTAAAGTAATATTATAAGGACTACCTGGAAAAAGGTTCCTAATAATGGTTGTTATTTGAATTATATATGAGTATCTATTTATGGTTTATCCAGTCTGTTGTTGACTATACAGGATGGGATATTTTTAGAGTTTACAACTTATAAGAGGTTAATTTTAGTTGAATTTAGTATATTACTCTTATTATGGTAGGTTTGGTGGATTAAACCACCCTAGGGGCCCAATTTGACATATTGAGTAGAAAAATGAGTCCCATTGGTTACTAGGGTAGACGAGACGCATGATATGGGACCACCAAGTTGAGAATATTGAACTAATAAAGGTCAAAATTACTGAAAAATAATGTCTACCAATATTATAAATGGAACATGTGATTCTAAATATCTCTAGGGATCTATCAATTTGATAGGGAAACCTATAATGATCCATTATCAGTGGAATACAGGATTGAATGGTTGCATTATTATTCTTATAAATCATTCATGTATCTCACGGGGATATAGACGAGGCATGGGTAGGTAGGAACCCATGGTGTGGGACCTAGGTGATGTTGATTCTAAATATGTCTTGGTGAATATGGATCAAAGTGGGGATTTTGGTGAATATGGATCCTATAGAGGTGACTTGAGAAAGAAACTGTGTGGGGAGACCTGGGTGTTGCTTTACTTAGAAGAACCAGGTGCATCCTCCTTTAAAAGGACCTGTGCAATATGATGTGATGACATGGAAACTTAGGTTGATACTATTTTAAAGGTTCCTCTATCCTAGTCTTGTTTATTTTCAATGAAAAGTGGTTATTAAATGGTCATGTGTACTAAAAGTAAAAAAATACTCCTTATTTCCTTATGTTTATCTTTTGTTTGGAGTTGAAACTCACATAAAGGGAACATTATAAGAGTTTGGTGTCGATTTAATTTTCTTGGTTACTTATTAGGATTTCCTATTACACTAATCTCACACTCCATTACAAATCATATCAATTTTTTCCTAGGTGTCCTTATAAATTCACAAGTCATTGTGCTCATTGGTATCCATCATATACCTCTTGGGGTGACCCTCTTTTTGAGAAGGGAACATGGAGAAGATGAGAAAAAGTCTAGGAATATAAAGACATATTGATATAAGTAGCACATGGTTCATATAGTTACCTATATATTAGGGATGTGGAGCCTTAAAAATATAGGCCTCATGTGATTTGGGTTCCTAGGGTTTCTTCAACACATTGAAAATTATCCAACATTCTCATGGAATTTTTGAAATCATCCCTTTTTTAAAATTTCAGTTCCAAAAAATACCCCACCCTCAGAATTAGATCTAATAGGTAATATAAGGATTGAATTATGTGGTAAATATAAATTAGGTGTGATATGTGATCATAATTCATGTTGATGGAGGAATGTTTTTCATGCTCAAGTGGTGTGAAGTGCATGCTCTATTAGTGCATTGTGTTCTCATGCTATTCAGAACACATAAACCAATTTAGGATATATCCCTTTACAATATATAAAATGGGAAATAATCATTAATTTATACTTGAGACAATATTAAATATATATATTTTCCTTTCACTTAAGTTGTACACTGGGTATTTGGTAAGTCCTGGGAAATGATATTTTTCTCTACAAGGTGTGAGTGAAAAAGCATATGAGCAAGGAATGATCAATTATGGAGCAGGTGTCCTAGTTCTTGTGGGCCTAGTTATTGAACTTAGTTGGAATTTATAAAAATGTATACATTTCTAATAACCTCTCTAAAAGATCACCTGGGCATCGGGACCTGGGTACAAAGAACTGAACACAATGAGCTTTGACAAAATTCTTACTTGGTGAAATTTTCACCCTCTCATCATTTTCATCATGTCACATTCTATATAATAATTTTATTTCCCTAATATTTATTTATTTATAACCTAATTATACTTGAAAACTTATCATTCATGAAATAGTGATATTTTTAAACACTATTGCTAGTTTAAATGTCATAATACACATTTCGTACCTCATAAAAGATATTGAACTTGGATAAGTCAAAAAATGTTGTCTACATCTATTAGAAATATCTTATTTTATTTGTGTACATAATTAGAGTTTTCCAATATCATTCTCCAATCACTTATATATACATGGAAGGTTTAATGATGTCTATATCCCAAATATAGATGAAAATATACCAAATTCTTGGTTCAACCACTACACTAATTTAGTTACGACAAGCATACTATCTATAGAATTATACATATAATATGGAATGACTAACTCATCCCACATTCTAAATAATTTTAATGAATATCCTAACAACTATCAGTATGATTTAGATCCAAAGTCAAACTATTGTGTCTATATCTACCACAAGGTAAACATCGATCAACACAAAAAATGTGACAATGCCTAGGATCTATGCCCTGATTGTAGGTTCAAGAAAGAATGGATACTAGCATGTGTGGTTTGATAAAAATGAATCCAATTTGAAAATATTATTAAGGTAGAATAAATATATGTGTAAGTATTGACATCATAGACATATATGTATAAGAACACACATCTTATCCCAAAGATTCTGAGTTGTTGGAGTCCCCAGACCAAAAACACCCAACTATTATATGGGGAATTTTAAATAATTCCATGGGATTTATACAATATTTTGGGGGCACCGATCCTTGGTTCCCAATATATATATTTTATTACCATAATATCTTCTTTGGGAGAAACTTTCCTGAGACCTTCATTGGTATAAGTGATTTTTATGAAAGGAGACAAATGATGTGGGGAAGGACCTTAGAGTGATAATTGATATTGTCTATGAAAAGTAGATGAATTATTTCATTTTAATGTATAATGATGGGCTATCTTAGTAATTTTCTACACTATGAATCATAATCTAGAACATATGAAATATTTTCACCTTCTGGAACCAATAATAATGATGCCACTGTGAAGGATGGGGCTTCCATGAAAACCTATACATAGAGGCCCATAATCATATATCTAGCTTCCTCGTGATGTATCTAAGGAGACATATTCTACAAGCCTGTGAATAAATAAATTTGGTATGAACAATCATGTATCAGACGAAGGCTAGAATAGAATATAAAAAAGCATATTAGATTTTTTATATAGGTAATTTTAAGGATCAATCAGTTTCTATTAAAAAAATAAAACAATAATTTTTCTTTCCATATGTTAGGGTAATTATACTTTTGTTATGTCTTTGTATTAGTTAATTTCAAAGAATATTAATTCAATATACCATTTTAAATTTTTTGGGTTTGGTTTATAAAATTCATCTAAGATGCATTGGTAATTCTTCATATCCTAATGAATGATTACATGTATATAAAGGACTTACTAGTACCTTTAGAGTTCAAATTGTTCCCTGATAGTGACATCCTATGAGGAATATTTTTGATGATGTTCATTATTCATATGATAGGCATTCATAAATGATAGATTTAGGAGGTGACATCTCCCCAACATGGGTGTATTGTGACTTATTTAATAAAGACTGTGCGATTTACCAGTTCATAGTCTAGTTATGGATCTTATAATGTTGATTATCATAACATCATACATATATGAGAAATGAGAAATATCTTATTGGGGAATGAAAACTATGGTTTATGACTACAAAAGAAAGTAGAAATACTGAGATCTAAATGCCTACATTAATTATAATCACCGAGTTAGAACCAAGATACACATTTCTCTAGATGTACTCATATACTAGTGATATAATGGATCAAAAAGTATCTATAGTGATCCGAGAGTTAGTTGTAAATAATGGAATGCGAGGAACAGTAAAATCTACAAAGAAGGAAAATGTGTCTAGAGTATCTAATAACCCTATGTTTTAACACTCGCAATCATCACAAAGGATTAGAATTTTAAGGTGGATATATCTAATGCCAGTAAAAAATATATTGAGCTATAAAAGGAATGATAATGTATAGTCAAATGGTCACCTACTACGAAAAAATCCAAACACAAATGGATCATAATACTATCCATTATATATAAATATGTATATATATATACATATACTAGGGACATCTATTTGGGGAGCATGTTTCGCATAGTTTAGAATGATAATGATCTTTGGTTTTCACTTCAACGTTGAATAAGAATCCCATTTATTAGGTATGTGATAGATCCTATCAGCATAACATAGGAAAATAACCTAGTGGAAGTCGATATGTACGTCAATGAGCTGCAAATTATGGTGCATGATTTGGATGATAGAGTTACCATCACCAAGTGTGTGCAAGAGAAGATGGAAAATAAGAGTGTTAAAGGGGTATTCAACTAAAACATTGATAAAGAAGAGAATAAAACCCTTGACTATAATATTTTAATATGAAAATCATATGTGGATTATGAATTTATTCGTTAAATTTATTATTACTATTTATAATATGTGACTCTTTTTTTGTAAAGGATGAAAAAAAGAGGTTCCAATGAAGTCTCCTTAGTGTTTCAAGGGTGGAATGTCGGTACGTAGTGCTATGGTGTTAGCCACTCCAAAAAAGGGCTATTTCACCTAAACAGTGTTTGATACTATATTAAAAGGGAAATGATTCATTCTATACTTTCATATTCTTTGGAACATATATCATGGAAATGTGGCCAGATATCCCTCCACCTGGCCATTCTCTAATGAAATTATAAAATAGTGGCCAAGGACATTTTCACAAATGAATGATTTTGGTCAAAAAATATTTTATATCATTTTTTACTAAAATTATGATATCTCACTCTTTTAAATAGAAATTTATTTATTCTTAGATATGGAACTTATGAGGTGATCTCAGGTGTTGAGGTAGATGAATGTTCCCCCTTGATTATTGAATCCATCCTCAGTATGTTGGATCCTTATATCTTATTATGTCTTCCAAAATAGTACTAGATTGAATACAAAAATTGTTTCTTTGATCATTAGTGCCTTACAATTTATGCAGAGAATAATAAGAGTTCTATGTTCACAATGAAACCAGGATGATTATAGTAATTAAAGAATAAATCTTCACTACAAGGTATAAGACTTGATGACCTAAACAAAATACCTCATTACCATCAATGAGGTCCTGATTCCTTTGAATGATGTATGGGTTATTGTGATAGAGGTTATGTAAATAGATATTATTAAGACTCTATTTTTGCCTTTTATTACAGTATGGGATCTATCAAGAGTGTCTTTATTAGGAATCATTTGTAACTTGGATGTATGTATAATATATACTTCATTTAGATTTTCCACCAATACACTACAATGAAACTAACCTTATTCAAATAAGAGGTCCTAAGAAAGATTCATGACTTTTGGAAACTGAATAATACACAAGGGAGTTAATAATAATGGATTCCTTAGAGAATTAGAAATCCATTTAAGAACTCCCAAAAGGTTCTTCAAGAATATAGGGGATTTTATGCCCATAGAAAATATGCTAATAAAACTAATTGATGAGATATAAGTAAAGGGGGTGATAAAATCTCATTAATTACTTAATACAATGGGCTGGGTGGATAAAATATATATATGTTGTTCTCACCAGGAAACTTAACATTTCCATAGTAGTGGGGAAAGTTCATAATCGAAATAGTGGAGGTAAAACACCAATATTATTCATATTTAATTATCATATGATTTAACTGATCTGTATATTTAATGTTATTAGTTATCATAACACCATTAGTAAGAATGAAATATCATATTTAATTGTACACAACTAGTTACCTACATCATTATATAGGTTATAAGGCATTGAAAATATCTTGCTCATGTTTAATTTAAGAAACTCAATTCCACATTATATTTTGGCCACACCTATGGTATCTATTTCAATCAAAGAGTTCCTTAGACTCTATTAACCCATGTGGTGGATGGTGTGGTATGAAATATTTCCTCAAATCTATAATATTCATGTTTGGGAACAATTCCCCCATCTACCCAAGCTTGATTACAAGTTTTCGACTCTATTGTATTGTGGGTTCAACTATTAAGAAATCTAAAATGCCATGAAGGAAATTGTTGACATAAGATAGTAGGTGGAGAATACCTGGATAAATATGGAAAGGTTCAAATTTTTTATTCTATATATATATATTATGGCTATAACATTTTTTGAGGTACAAAAACTTACTGATATTTTGACTGGGTAGTGATAATATTCTTCCAAATGGGGTTTCCTTAGTGAATCTAATCCATCAAAAGCTATCCTGAATCAAGGATAAAATATGGAAAGATGTGATACTTCCTAAAGTATAAGAGAAAATGGGTCAAGATACTTCCATCAGGACCCATGATATATTTTCACAGGATAAAATAGATTATGCAATGCTAGTTAGGCTTCATCAAGAAAATTGATGAATCTCAAATATTAGTAGTTAAATTTATATAATCAATAGATCAATATTTATAGTGGAATGAAAATATAATTTAAAACTATAATTTTTTAATTCACTAATATAAGATCCAAGTCTTTGTATTTCCCTCTATCTTTTTATATTGAATACAAACAAATTCTATCAAATATAGCCATCACTATTTTTTTCTAATTCCAAAGTTTCAGTGAATATCAATTAATGATAATATAAAATAATCATAATGAGTAATATAAAGAAAATTGAATCCATTTAAATATTATATGGGAATGTATCAATAAATTCATAACACTCAAATACATAATTCAATGATGATATATATAAGTCAGTATTTTTTCTCTTAGACATGTTCCCTTATATGGATATAGATGGGTAAAATACGGTGGCTCATTTATCATCACTGTAAGTGAAGGTTAGACCATTATGTTTACTCCATAAAAAATGATTACCCTTGGATTTATATAGTTAGTATGGATATGGTTTCACATTTACCATCACAATAATCCAAGGATAGTCAACGTGAGTACTGCCACCTCTATGAAATGATGTCATTCATTTTTCATTTCTATTTTTAAGGATAGAAATAAGTATGTATTTGAAGAATATATATGATATATATGATATAATTATTATTATATAAATGTGATTTTATATATACCTTTTTCTCATTCCATCAATTGAAAAATGAAAATAAGGTTTATACCTATGCAGATGTTACCATCTCCATGAACAGTTTCATTCATTTTTATATCCATAAATTTTATGAATGAATCTATCTCTATATATAATGAATATATATACATATAATATTTATATAATTATAAAAATTCTAGAGATTATGAGACCATGATAAATGTTCAATGACCAAAACTACCAAATATGAACAAACATGAAAAATGGAACAATTATCACCCCAAACATTGATATTCATATATTATTATTAATAAGGTGGAGCTAAAAGGTTATAAGTATTTCATATATGGTTTTATATATATGATTATTTTTCATTAATTTTTTTTAGATAATCCTACATTTATTATACATGAGTTTTAAACATCTACGAATGAAGTTAGACCAGAGGTAAGGGTTTTATTTTACAATTTCATTATTTACCAAGATTGTCTATGATATAGTTCAGATGATGAAATTATTTGATATAAAATTTATGAATATAATTATTTTTAATAACATATATTTATTTCTAGAGAATACATATTTTCCTCTCAATTTTCAATCCTTAAGTACTCAATATACTAAAAATATGTATTTAATGAAAGTAATTTTATTTTTCTCTTATATCAAATAAACTTTCTCTTTACCATCCTTGTTTTCTAAAAATATTTTTTAGTGTTTTTTTTATATTATTTTATAATTTTTAAAAGTCTTTTTTACCCACATCTTACTTTTTACAAAATGTTCCAAAATCAACCTTCTTGTACTTTTTCGAATGTGGTATGTTTTGAATTGTTTATAGAAGTGTAAAATGAATGTTTTAATTTAACTTATATGTTATAAATAGAATTTTCCACCACAATGACCAATTAATACATTAAATATTACATTAAAAGTTTCCATATTTCATTATAATTAAGGTTTTATCCATAATATAATGTAAATTTTAAGATTTTAGGGAGGATTTTTGAAAAATTAAATTCTATTTGCTGAAGAAAATTTTAGTGATTTTCAATGGTATTTATATTCATCAAGGATAGAAAAATATTATTCCATTTATGATTTACTAGGGATATGATCCATTTATACCATCTTTATTCTTTCTCTGATGGTTTATATTGATGATGAAATCATCTTTATGAAATCCATCTCATTTGCGCAGGTTATGCTATGATGAAATATTTATTAAACCCATTTAATTTCATGGGTTCTAATATGATGAATGTTCTATGATCTTGTGGAAAACATATGTATTATTTTCATTATTTTATGTGTGGGGCATATATCTCCATCTAATGAATTTGGTAAATATTGATAGCTCATGAGATAAACTATACTTGAATGGGGAGTGATCCGAGCTTAGTAGTGGACTTTTTCCACTATTATAGTCATTAGAGTGAACCTTGAATACTATGATGGTTTGGGGAGTGAAACCATTCCACTATGATAGTCTTGGATATAATCCTTGACTATTAAAGAAACTATTTTATATTATTATTTTTATTCAAAAAACTATTCATTATTCCTATGATATGATCTCATGGATCATGTTAAATGATTCCTTTACGATTCATGTCTTATGAACTACCATGATTTATTCCTTGATTCAAGACTATAATCATTGATATATAGGGTATGATTTTTTTAAAATGTTAAGATCATATGATCAGACATTTATTCTAATATTATTTTTAAATTGATTCTTGATATTTCCTTTTTTACCCTTAATTATCATCATATCTCTCTCTTTCTAATGTTTACTTTCTCTATATTATGAATAAAGTTGTTATGTACGATTTATCAAAGAAAGTTTCAATTTATGAAGAAATTAGTGAACGATGATATAGTACATTTATAAGAAAGTTAATATGTATCCATGTTCCGAAATATAATATAACTCTAATATTTTAGCACGGATCATTATCTTCTATAAAATATGGTTTAATATATATGTAGGAAGAGAATAGGTCACTATATTCTCTCTCTCATTCCTCTTAGGGGATAAGGTAATTTTATGAAAATACCAACCCTTAATGAATTTTGAAACATTCATTTGTGACAATTTACATCATGTAACTGATTCCAGCATACTTATTTATGAGAAATATATATTATAGAACTCCACTACATCTAACGACACCTTTTCAAATCATTCCCATGACACTAAATTCATAAAAATCTGAATTTTCATTATAAATCTTCCATCATTAATATTTACTCAACAACAATCCTAAACTCATGGAACTCAATATATATAGGTGTCTTGGCATGAATTTTCATGAGAATGATTCATTTTATTTATTTTCTAGTTAAAACATCCTAATAAAACTCATCCACTTCCAAATTCATTCTATCATTAACATATGATTTCTTCATAGTCCTAGATCTTCATTAAATACTTTTAATAGTTTAGTTTTATTTATGATCAGAAACTTCAGGGAACTATTCACATGCACATAGTGACAAGTTATTTTTCATTGACATGTTTTCTATCACGACATAATACAAAAAATAATTATTTGTTGCTCCCAAAAGCTTCTACAGATATATTATTCCCTCTACCTTATATAATTTGTAATGATTGGCATTTCAAGATCACATCATTATTCTTCTCATCTACCAATTTATATTTTTCTACATATTGGAACCAATACTCATAATTATTTTAATAAACAACTTTGTCGATAAATCCAATGCTTCACTTATTTTATGACATGGTAAAAAAACAAAAATAGTCTAATTAACTAGTAAAGGTTGTTAATGTATCCAACTCTTAGTGTAACCAATTTTCACAGGATTCCCATAGATATTCAATGTTTCTACCTATAAATGAGATATAAAACATTTTCTAAGGGATAATTTATGATTTTTTAACCAAGAGAGTATCACACCCCTTGCCTTTACAATTTCACGTCATTTATAGGCATGACTAGTGAATGTAGTTTTTATGGTCAGACTACATTGACCATAATATTAGGCAGTCTACATGGAAAAAAGACAACATAGAACCATTGTGAATGAGTGGGGGCCTCCATAATTATAAAAATACTCAAAAAATGTTCTTATAGTTTATGTTTATAACTTTCATGCTAATGGTAAAAGGGTTTGAAAACTAAAATAGAGATTAATATTTAGGAGTGATCTAACAATTTTGAGAAAGGTATTTAAATGATTTAAATCATAACCTATGATATTTGAGTCAGGAAGAGATAATGTGGATCAATAATATTGATGATGAAAACTCTCCAAAATTGAGTGATGAGTTCTACATTAGAACTTTCAAGGGCCAAAGTGGTTAGTGGATCCTATCCTCGTGATGAAAACCTACCTTTGATTAGTATGTTCTATATTAATTACTAAAAGGAGGATTCCACTTTGGAATTAGATACACTCATTACCAATATCTATGACTGGTTTATGGAGATTCAAGAAATTATGGTAGAATTTGAGACACATGGATAGAGTTCATTCAATATATTATTGAAACACTATAGTCCTATGGTGGAATGTTAAAAGCGAGTACAAATGGATGATGACTAGTAGCTTAGTCAAAGATATATGTCAATGAAATCACTATATATCTTGAAATAATAATAATAACTCAACATAGAAAACATATTGATGAAATTTAATCCTATAATAGAGTCTATTATAGAATTCCTCGATGTGAATTAGGAGACCATGCACTGGGAGGGTTTTGATAGTGATGAAATATATTATTTATCCCAAGATAAACAATCTCATATGTCACTACATATCCCTTTATAATATGAACCAAGACATAAATAGTTATTAATGATTCTATTTTATGTAAGAGTACAATTACATAAAAATAATCATACATCAGGAACTCTGAAATGAATTTTGATCTCATGTAAATAAATTTGGTCATATATCACTGACCATCCAAAGTAGTTAAAGGTTTACACATGGCAGACCATATGATATATAGTTCAACATCATGATATAAGTACTTGGATCCCATGTAGTCTAAGGGTCAAAAGGTAGAACATTATGTAGATGGATTTGTGAAATCATGACTCATTCAGAAAAAAATTAATTTTCCTCACCTTAACAATAAACACATAGACAAAACCCAACATGACTGTGTAAGATCTTGATCACTATGATAAAGTTGGTGATTTTGTTTTTGGACCAAGAGTATGAGGCTTATAAATTACCACACATCTCGATATAATAGGAATAATGTGAGACATAGTTCTTATAAGGCCTATTCATAGATTGGAATCATGAATAAGGTAACTTGTAATGAAATGTAGAGCTATCATGGTGTGAGAATGGTGGATAAATGATGTTAATAGAGACTCAAAACAATGACATCCTAAAACTATCACATCCTAATACATGGCCATAGAAAGATCTGAATTTTTTTGGTTCAGGATTATCTCCAGAGTGAGATCCTAAATGAAGATAGAATCTATATTTGGTCTATATATGAAGGTTTAATGTGTAACTATATATCCCGTGATAGTGGAAATAAATACAAACATAGTTTGGTAGGGGAATTTTTTTGACCATATTATTTCTGAAGCATGAAAATTAGGTGGGTATATGTTTTAATTACCAAAAACATATATTTATAAAGAGAACCCCTGAATTTGTTAAATATTTTATAAGGAAGTGATTTGGAAACCTAATAATACATAAAAAGATCAATTTGAGTAGTTTATCATCACAAAGTATGGAAATATATATATAGTTTAATGTCTTGTTGTATAGACTTTGATGCCATGTAGTTTTGGGTTCAATAACAGGGATCATACTCAAGAAGTTTAGGGTTATATGTAATAGAATATATGCTACAATGTTTAGAGTCTTATATCTAAAATTATCATTTATATACTTCAAATTCATTACATGAATAATTTATGAACCTTTAGTAAACTATGAAAATTATTTCATGAGAAACATATAATTTTTGGAAAGCGTGATATATTACCCATCCTAATAATTAGGGATTAACCATTTTCATATTAAAACTTATGTATTTGATAATGTTTTTCCCATTTCTATTAAAGATTCGGTGGATTCTTTCTGGATATTATGGGAGTTCTTAGGTCCAAATCAACGTTTCCTTATAGTAATGAGTAGAGGTAAACCTTCTTATTGAATTCTAATAAGACCCAATTTTAATGAATCTCAATGTTTTTTTATTATAGATAACCATTTATCATTGATTTAATCTATTTAAATGTGTCATATATAATTATATTGATATTCATACAGTTGATTGGAGAAAAAAATGTGATGTGAAAGAAACTAGTCCTTAATAGGTTGGATTGCTTTTATCTCATATACAAGTATGTATATGGTATCTTTTTGGAAGTATTGGTCATTTCATGATAAACCCATAGAGAATATAAGAATTTTTCTGTCCAATATTTCTTTTGATTGTGCACTATATTCTATATTATATTAGATTGGGATATGTTGAATACCTCTGTATGTATGCTTTCTACTATATGATAGTGGGACGAGTGACTGGACTGAATATTTTATTCCTAATATAGATTTTTCAAAATGAGAAAAAAAAATTTGTTCCTTTTTTATTTATTACTATTTTAAAGATATTAAATTATGTATTTATATTTGACATCATGAAATTGAGGAAACAATTTATTCTGAATTCCATGTAAAATATTACCATGACTCTCATGGAAAAGAAATTGGCAATAGTAAGAATGAAACTAAACTGTGTGGAAGTAATTGTGTGACATGAAACCCTTAAATAAATCTCCCATAATGAAAATGAATAGTATTAATTTTTGGTATTTTTTCATTTGATGAATGATTTAAAAATTTATCTTTAAAATAAATAATTTCATAATGAAATCCAGGAAGTCTAGAATCATCGATGATTAAAATTATCTAGGTCTCTTGATTTGATAGTAGATCATGATTTCTAACTGATAAGAACCATAGGCTCCAACATATACATCAAATATAATAGTGTGTATCTCTTATTCTATAATCCATCTGATGAGAATTCTATTAAATCCTTATTTTTAAAGGGTCATGGTAGAATTCAATCCATCATAAGGGATGATGATTATTAACTGATGTCAGATCTATTCTTTACGAAAAAATATAGTGGGGAAAATATATATTTAAGGTAGTTTATTATGGTATACAACCATTTAGTTATGGAATTAATCATTGAGGATACAATTAACACTTGATTAAATGTGAAATTTACATCATTGATATCTTTCATGGAATTGATGATAATTATATATTCCTACCTTTAATGTATGATACAAATGACCATCTTGTCCTAGTATAGATATTATAATTCCATGAAAACATTACCTAGTGAATATGCTTGGGTGTTTTGTGAATGATGTATGTGATACCATGTATGACCTAAGGGTAATTCAACCATCAACCCTCATACTCAATAAATTAAGGGATCCAATTACTACACAGTGGAATAATCTCCATTCATTTTGATGAATAAAAACTTATAATTACCCATGATTCTCAATATGATAACTAGCATCTGTAGGGGAATTCATAAGAAAGAAATGAGAGCTTGGTATTTACTCGAATTATTGTTGTATTCTTACAATATATAGGAGTGGGGAATAGTCGATCCCATTGGTCAATTGAATATCACCCACAAGCAATCCATGTTGAGCATTTTTTTTCCATCTTTCCACCTGTTGGGATTTATAAGCACCATCTAAGTACATTTCCCATTTTTGAAAAGTTACAAATATATAGGAAACCACCACATATTGGAGTTATATTTATAATAATGAATTTTCCATGATAGGGTTAACCGTAAATAAATCAACCAATACATTCCATTTGATTTAATTTTAATACCTAAATTGGGTGTCAAATTACTAGAGGATAACTAACCATCATGTCAGGTATCTAGTCAACATTTGATGGATGATGATTATTTTAATATTATTTACTCAAGATACATAGTGGAACTCATGGTGATGTAAATATTTTCTTATGTTTTGTATAATGATATTCAAGAAGAGTTATTTCATCTATATACCAGAGTGTTGGGTCTTATTATTCTGTATTGTTTTATTGAGATAATAGATATAATACTCTTTATACATATCATTCTTTTGAGTAAAGAGGGAACTAAATTACTATTCTAGGGTTAACACAAATAGGATGAGAGGATTTTCATCTACCAATGACATCAACAATAGTGGATACATCATGTATTAATTGAGATAATTAATGAATTTCTAAAAATATTGATCCTACTTAAAATTTACCCCTTTCTTTATTATGTTTTTGAATAGTAGGAACTTTATGAATAGTTTATCTAGGAATCATCTGATGTATACAAGATTTCCTTAAATTTATCTCAACTCCTTGAGATTTTTAGGATGAGGTATATTGAGTATTTTAAGGGAATTTTTAGGGTAAAATTTTATATCATAAAGGTGTATAATAAAGCCAATATTTGTTTTTTGATTTTACCCTAAAAGAAAAATTTAGTGGGATCATCATCCATCTTTGTTATCATAGATTTTTTAATTTTTCCTCATGATTAGTAATATGATGGATGTAGTTTTTATATTTTTATCATCGGATACTTAGCTCATCACTACATATAATTCTTCAAGTAGGAATTAAAAATAAGATTCATGGAAAATTGATAAGAAAAAATATATTTTTTTCATCCACACTCCATTAAATTATAGTCTCATACTCCATAGGTTTCCATAATGATTATATCATCTTTAGAGGATATTTGGAGATGGTTATATCTTCAATATCTATCAATTAAGTATTTGGAAGATATTTGTTTCATTAATCAATAGTTACATGTACATGATTGGGAAATAATCATTTATGAAATCATAGTTGAGTTCTCTTAAGTCAATGAATGTTTTAAAAAAACAACTAATATCACCCAAATATAAAGGAAAATTATCCAATACTGATATAGTGTGATGGGAATTCCTGATAACCATGGGTTTTCAATAAGATCCTGGGCATCAAGAACTACCTTTGGGAACAATTTCACTAAATAAGAAAAAAACGTTGGTATATATAAAGGAAAATCATTATTACAAATGAATTCAAAAGTGGAAAAGGTATATAAGAAAGGAAATAAATGTGCCAAACAACAAACCAAACCAATGTACACAAGTATAGTAAACAACCATATCTAAAATATATTCATTCCACACAAGACTCTCACACCCTACTAACGAACAAAACTTTTTCAACACTGTAGTTCTTTTACATTACCTTCATATGATGGAAAAATGTCTATATAAACCCAAGGTGTATGGAGGGTGTAAGAAAAAATTTCCTAGTAGAACCCCACCAAGTATTTTATAAGTAGTATTAAAAATATAAAATAATTACATTCAAATAAATTAAGAAAAGGCATGAGAAATAGTTTTTTAAAATTTGATATAAAAGGTAGAAATTCACCCCTTTTAAACACTCTATAATATATTTCTAATAATAAAGTTTTTTAAAATAATTCCATAATAAAAAATTTATCTAAGAGTTTGAAATAAACATAACAATTACTGACAACATTGAAATTAGTCCATGGGTAGACTATGCCCAGGTTAGTGAGGATCATCTCATGGTTTCTTTGATCAATAGACACCTAGTAATCACATTTACCTAAAACAATGGGCCCAGTGGTTAAGAGAACACTACCAAGAGTGCCTCCTTACCATAATAATGTTGGCCACACGTTGGTAAGATTACCCTAGAATAATCATTCTATTGGTAAGGGTCTACTCGCAAGAGTTAATCCTTTCCGCAATAATTGACCACCCTTGTGTTATTATGTCTAAAAATTCAATCATTCAAAGTGAATTTACTATATATATATAATCACAGAATAATTGAAACCACACAGAACATGATTTGAAATCAATTATCTTTAATCACAATAATAGGAAAATCTATTTCATCGAGTTTTCATAAATCAACCATATTACCTAAATCATGAATTTAAAAATTATTCTAAAACTATTTCTTATATAAAACAATAAGTCATGCTATCAACCCTGTTTAGGAACAAAATTGAATGAGTAGGCAATAATGGTTTATAGTGAAAACCTATCTCATAAAACCAACTTATTTAGTCTTCATGATCATTGTGGAATATCTAGTTAACTTGCAACATAAAGAACATATCATAGTTAGTCATGAGTAAAGAAATCACAATTTACATGAAATGACCTTAACTTTTCCTTAAGGTGGTATTCAGAATAGCCAACTCTTTTATTCTAATATGGTTCTAACATGATAAATTATCAATTTTTTAGAACTGTTTTTATCCTTAAAACCAATCAATCAAATCATCAATTTGGGAAATCTTGAAACTATTAATGGCCATTAACCGATTTAACTTCGAATAGACAATAGATAATAGGAGAGTATCATCAGCCTTCTTGGATACGGGTATATGATCCACCCATGTTGACTGACTTGGGTATATGAATCCCTTGGATCTCAAATCATCCAAATCACTTTTCAGATCTTTCAACTTAGATACCACCATGTTTTTAATGGAATAGATATCAAAAAAATTTATGGATCTAATTTGATCATGTACTCTAATTTCCTATTCATATGAAAGCTAGAAAAGACATCTAGAAACACATTAGGAAATTCATTGACTATCATAGAAATCTTAAAACTGAAATATTTCTATTCTTATTCAATTAAAAAAATATATTTACATACCAAGATCTCGAAAATGAGGTCCCACACAAAAAGACTTTGGGTCCCACTCTCTTTGAAACACTTGGGAGTTTCCATGGAGTCCCATAAAAGACACAATGAAATGATATTATTAAATTTGATATTTATGATAAATATACCAATCCATCATGATAATAACTTTATAAAGGTCCATGTTGAGACATAGAAAAACTCACCTAGCTCATTTTTTGGACATAAAGAAATGGAATGATAGGAATAAGAAACCCTACCCATTTTTCTTTTATAGAGGAATATCCAACCCTAGAAGGAATAGTAAGAGTTATATTGTATTTTTTAAATGATTCAAAAAACATCATTAAGATAAAAGAGTGGTAGTCAACTATATAAAACAAAATTCGTCTATAATGGTGAATAAATTTAAAAGGTACCTCTTACAGTTATTGGACCCACATAAAATTCCATTAGATAATCTTATGTGGTGTTAAATGGCTTTGTTTTAGAGGCCTATAACTTGAAACTTATTGTACATAAATCATTTGAATGAATCATAGAACCTCTAGGTTTCAAAAACCCCATACCAAATTGTGGGAAATAGAGATCCTATCAAAAACTCTATTAGTGACCTCGATATCCACACATACTGTAGATTCTTATAGGTATGAGGCAATAACACTTTGTGTATCCCTTATAGGCACACATGTAACTAGTAAAACTACTAATAGTGCTTTATGGTGTGGATTATTTTATCTTTGAAGAACCACTATTTTTTATTCTGGAAAACATGATCCACATCCTATTCCCCATATTAGAACCATTAGAGATACCCCTAGAGATAGGGCGAACCATATTTAACCCTGAAATTCCATCCAGGTTTATGTACACCATCAGTTCCCAATCCACCACCTCTATATAGAATGATATATTTACTTTGAAAATTTATGACTTGATATTATATTGAATGATCATCTGAAACCTTTAAGCCTTCGTCATCACATTTAACACAACCTCAAGTGAAAATGGAGAAATCTCAATGAAATGATTGGCATATTGAATCACAATCGGATTCCTTTTTCTCATGCTTATGTAACTACATTGATTTCAACAAGATAATATAATATTTATAGAATTGTTAGGTGAAGGTGAAAATTATGTACTTCCACTCCAAGCCCACATTATTCATTTCCAAAACTAAAAAATCCTACTACTTTCTACTTCGGTCATCAGGATTGAAGAAAACACACCTCACCTTGATGGAATCTGAAGCCTCTAAGAATTAAAAGATCCTTTTGATTATTCATGACCAGTCTTACACATTTTAGGGATCAATTATCCCATGTAATGATGGATATTTATGAAAAAAACTCTGAGGATCAATTCTTATCCTTGTTTCATTGATTTTCTTCATACCTACCCTGAGTGTGGGAAGGTTTAATTCCATGTAATGTAGCTCAGACTATGATAAAAACTAATTCAATGAGATTATAGTAAACTAGAGGTTTTACCTACCTAGGTTCATTAGTAACACCCTCTCAATGATTCATTTTAATTATTATGGGGGCATAATACTAAACAAAATTAGCCTAAGAAACATAAGAACATGATACCCATGATTCAATTATAATTTTAAATAATAAATTTCAACTAGATTAATGGACGAACATGATAGTGGATACTGAAATTAAATCAAACTCTATCCCAAAAATAATTCCCTAGACTTTGGTGGTAACTTAAGGATCATCACAAAGACATACGTTCAGAAACATTATCACAACCAACCCCTAATGTCACACCCTGATTTTTTTAAGTTTATTTTTATTTCATTATTTCTTGGATTCAAATTTTCTCACCGAGGTACGGGATGTTTCCCAATTAAATTTTTTATCATTTAATATTTTTCATGGGTTTCGAACCCCTGTGCGATCACCGCATAACAGGCGGTAGTCACGTCGTTAGACCGAATTCCTGTGCAAGTATCTAACAATTAAAATAAATAATGTTTCTGTGAATAAAGGGAGTTAAATTGTTAACTTACAATGAGAATAATATTATTATATAATTGATAATATTAATATCAATAAAGTGTTATTATAATAATAGTTATAATTATTATTATTTTTGTTATTATCATTTTTTTATTATAACTTTTATGTTTATTATTATTTTTATTATTGTTTTATTATTTTTTATATTATTATTACTATTATTATTATTTTTATCATCATTATTATTTTTTACATTATTATTTTTATTATTATTATTGGTAATACTAATATTATTATTATTAATATTACTATTGTTATTACTATTATAATTGAATGAAAAAAATGTTAACCATAGTATACCTGTGCGGCGCCCCCCCTTTTTCCCCCTTCTTCATCCCCTATTCACCGTACTACCATGAAGATGTGCATGCCTCAACTCACCCTCACACACCTGCCGCCTCTGGCCCTCTCAACACCCACCGACTCTGGGGTTCCGCCTCCCCTTCGTCCCTTTGCACGTGACCGCCCAGGCTGACAGACTCCCCAACCCCTCACGGCCCACAACCTTTGCACCCTTAAGCTGCTTCTCGGCCTCCCCTCACCAGGCTACCGTGGACCTCACCTCTCCCTATCAGCATGTCTCACCAGCACCGCCCTTCTAGTGCATGACTCAATTGGCACGACCATCCACCTTCGTCTGGTTCTTCGCCGATGACATGAACCCCCTTCAGCAACCTTGCCACCATGTTTCCCTCTGGATGAACAGACCTGCGACAAGCACCCCTACTATGCACGAATCTTCTGGGAGACCTGTCCTCTTGTCATACATCCCCTCCTCATGACCCCCCTTGGCCGGCACACCCTCCTTCAGCCGCGATCTCACCGACACATCTATCTCCGGTGGCCAACCTCCCCTTTTTCCCTTCTGATGACATTTTATTTTTATTTATTTATTGGTAATTGATTCTTGATTTAAGGTTTTCGGTTTTCCCAAACCCTAGATGATAGGGTTTCAATATTTTTATGGTTGATCCTAAAATTTGTGGTCAAATGTCAATATTTAGGTTTGTTTGGCTTCCCACAAGTGCGGTTGTGGTGCGAATGAGGTTTTGCACTGACTTTGGGAGGGCCATCCACGGTCAAGGTAGGATCCATCAATTTGACCCTTTAAATTTAGGATCAATTTGATTTCTTATATTATTATTATTATGATTATTATTATTTTCAATTTCATTGGTATTAATTATTATTTTTGATTTCTAGAGTAATTGTTTTGGGTGAAATTATTAAATTTTGTTTGAAAAACATTGTTTGGATAATTATTTTACCAGCTTAATTGATTTGGCATGGTTTTTGGTGAGTTAGTTCAGTGTGAGGTTTATTTTTTAAATGAACTTAGTTTTCATTTTATATTGGGTATAAATCTCATGTGGATTTAAGGTATGTTTTTTTGAAAACTAGTTTTGTGATGTTTAATATATTTTCATGAATTTCTGTATTTAGTTTTTCTAACTATACAAGTTGTGAGTTTTCTATCATGGTATGTTGTGGTTGTTTCTTTATTCAAAAATGTGTTTTTTGGATGAGTTTTCGGTGTGTGGGCTGTGGGTTTCTCTTTGAAAATCGTTTTATAAATTTCAAAGTGGTTTATTAAATAGTTCAAGTGGTGTGAGTTATGTTGTGAAAGTAGGTCGAGGTGGTTCTTTTGCAATGTTTGTTTGCTTGGATTGTTGAAGTTCATGTTTATGTATTTTAGTTATCTTTGTGGTTGTAGTGCGTTGGCAAGGTTTTTCCATGATATTGCGGTCGTCAGCAGGTTGCACGTACTTGTGCATGAGTGTGAGACGTGCTGCATCTTTGTAATTGAACTGCAAGTCGAGATAGGTCCCCCACTGCACTCGCCTTTAAATTTAGAATTTATTAATTCCTTGATATTTTATTAATTTTAATAAATTGGAAATTATATAAGGTAATTTATTTTTAAATGATTATTTTGGGTAGAAAGATCCATTTATTTTATACACGACACTTGAAATATCTTCTTGATGAACAGACACCCAGTAGTGAAAGAATGCCCATTTGGCCTTTAAACATAATTCATGGAATTTTAAATGTAGTTCTGGTTTATTGATAGATGATTTATTTTGAAGCGTGAACAAGGGTTTTGGTTTTCTTGATAAATGAGTATTTTCTTTAAAATTGGCGAAGGCCCGTTTAGCACTTTTAAAAAAATAAATTATTTTGGAAAACTCTCTTTGGGGTGAATCAGGGGTGATATTTGGTGTATGTTGACTGCTCGATTTGTGTGTGATGTTTGTGCTGCTAGATTAACTTTGTTGACTCACCCCTTTCTGGTCTATTATATGTGTTAACATGGGAACCTGGCATAGTAAGTGAATATTCTGAGAACGATTGCTGCACTAGTTTAGATTACGCACTGGCTAGTGGACCTTAGTATGGATTATACTCAGCTAGGGGATTGGGCTCCTTGTTTAGGCCATGTAGGGAAACAACTAGCATTAGGGCATTATGACGTCATCAAGAGTAGTCTTTCCTTTAGGTTGAGTCACATGTATAGTACGTTCTAGATTGTTCACAAGCTCCTAGGTTCGACCCAAGTTTCCTTTAGTGTTTATTTTCATGTGGTGGACGATTGAGAGGTCTAGTACGGTTGCTCGCCCCTATGTGACAATTCTTTTCCATTTCCCTTAGTGTGTGTTGTTTGTTGTGTGTTGTTTTCCCTTTGACTAACAACTACAATTTGAATTTCAAAATTGCTCACAGAAATTTTTTAAAATTCAATTCACCTGTTACTTTCAAACATTAAACTTGTTTTAAATTAAAAAGGGCAATGGAATGTTACTTGTCTTAGAAATGGAAGTGTGTGTGTGGAAACCCCTATTTTGTATTACTTAGTTCAAACCTGGAATTATTATGTTTCTTTATTTAAAGGTAGTGCATTGGGTATAGTTTGTTGGGCATGCCTACTGAGTTTAAATAATCATGCCTATAGTGTTTTCTTGTTTTTAGCTTTGTTGCAGGTTTGACTTAAGATTGCTCGCCATGGAGGAGAGTTGATTGTGGACTAGTGAGAGACACATAGAGTCGCGAGGAGTTTTGGTCGTGGTCATATTTGTTTTTTGTTATTGGTTGTTCTTCTTTTTTCGTGTCATTTATATGCCTTGAGTTATTCCACTGCTTTAATTGTCTTTCATTTATGGGAAAAATTATTCCCAATTTCCTCTATTGATGCCCCGATGCTTGTTGCCATCTCAGGAGGATCAACAATGCCTCTCGGGCCATGTCGCGGACTGGATCGAGTGACTAGTTTAGGGTCGACCTGAGTTGGTTCATGACAAAATGGTATCAGAGGTGTTTTTTTTATTTGGGGTTTCTGGTAGATGGAGATTAGGATTTCCAGGTCTCAAGAGGTAGGTACGGGAAGGATGTCATGAACTGTCACCCATTCCGAACCTTGAGTTTCCAGGGGTAGTCCGGGAATTTTGTATTTGTCTCGTTCTAGTTCGTTTTAGATTTATGGATGACAATGGAGGCAAGCCGATGTTACATCATGATTTCACATAGAGATGTGACCCATGTGGAGTCCGAGTACACAGTTTAAGTTCCTTTAAGTTGTCGATGCTTACTTGGGGCATGAACCACTAACAAGTCACCATGTTAAGCATAACTACTAGTCCCTCAGTCTGGTAGTTTGATGGAAGTTGTGTGTCGTTTTGGTTCTGATTGGTGTAAGTGTGATTTTGAAAATGAAAAAAAAGGTTTTGAAATGAGAATGATTTCTTTTAAATACCTTTAAATTCGTGAAATGGGTTTTAAAACTGAAATCTCTTGGTCAAAAAAAATCGGTGTTTGCTTGGATTTGGTAGAGATATGGTTTGGTTGCAACTTTAGATACTCTTTATTAATGTTTGCACATGTGAGGGAATGCATGGGAAGTGCGTGTTGGTACGTATGGGCGAAAGCATATGAAGACATGTGCAATCGTTCATGGGATTACTGGGATGTGCACTTGCAAGTAAATGATTGACCTTGTTTCTCTAAAGTGATTTTAAAAATGGAAATGATTTTTGAAAAATTGAAATTGGTTTTCAAAGTGGGTTTGGTATTTGGAAAATGGACTTCAAAGAGGGAGGTTCTTAAATCTAAAATAAAAAGGAATTTTTCTGTTGTGTTGGTATTTGTTTGGTTTTTTGAGTTAGTTGTTTTTGGATGAAAACACTTTCAATGATATTTCTTCGGCATGATATTGGTATTGGATCTGTGTTTTATATTTTGTTCAGAAAATGCCACCCAGAAAGGTCCCCAGAGTTTCTGATAAGTCATGACCAGTTTTTGGTCCTTCTTGGACATTGTCTGTGCTTAATGGTGATCAATATCCGTTAAAGGTAGTTATGTGGTTTGAAGATATCGAGTGTGCTTTTAGGATGTTGGGAACTCCTGAAGTTGTCAGAGTGTGTGCCATTTTGGGCATGTTCGAAGTTCTAGCCCTGGACGAATGGGAGTTGTTCACCCCGCCATCACTATAAGTTGGGATGACGATGGATGTCTTCAAATATTTTTTCATCCGATGGTTTATACCTGAAGAAGTGAAGATGAAGAAAAGGGAAGAGCTCATCTGTATTAAACAAGTCCAACAGACAGTGAAGGCATATGTTGACCATTTTAAGGAGCTTGTGTCCTTTTCTCTGGAGGTAGCATCACAAGATTTGATGCAGACTTCTCTCTTATTCGGGGGTCTTCATCCAGAGATCAAAGAGCGGGTGCTCCTTTTTAAAGACCATCATTTGAGAGGCTGGTGGATGAGGAGTTCTTAGCTGAGTTGGTATTCAGATCGAAGATGGTTGGCAGTCCAGTGTATCCAGTTTCTCTTCAAGGTTCCCCATATGACGAGCATAGTGTGCCAGAGAGAACTATTCCTAAAGAGTCCTCTATAGTGGTTCTAAGTTCTAGTTCTTCGAACCATTCAGTGGTGTGCCACTAGTGTGGCCGGTTTGGGAATGTGAGGCCGTCATGTCGCATCCCATCAAAAACGTGCTATCATTGCAGATGTCTGGGCCATCTAGAGAAGTTCTTCAGGAAGCGTCACCTGAAGAAGACGTTGTGGCTGAAGGGTTCCCATACTTGACTATGTGGCAGGAGATGCTTCATCCATTAGAGCCCTAGCCACAGGTCTTGGGGTGAATCTCGCGCACAGTCAAGAGTTTCCAGGGGTGTGAAGCCTCGGTTCGGGTTTCGTGTTCCGTGTTGGTGGTGGAACATTTAAATTCTTTTCATTATTGTTTTCTGTTGCTAATGTTTTGACATTATTTTAAGTTAATTGTTTTTCATGAAGTTATGATGGACTTTTTCTATTGTAATCCAGACAGTCTTATTTTTCGGATCATGGTTTTCTAAATCATGCGTTTTTCATAAAAGTATGTTTGGCCCTTGTCTGGTTTGATTTTGTTTAGCTGTGTTCATTTGGAGATGTAACTGCCTATAAAGAGCCGATTTTTGTTGTTATGCTCAGTTTTAATGCATGGGTTTAGTTCTGCTCAGAGGTTTTTCTCTAGTGTTCATGCTTTCTTTGTTCTAATTCGATATTTCCATGTTTCAGCAGAGGTGTTGTTTCGCTCGTGACATAGAAGTTAGTTTAGATCGGCTGAGAGTTCCTGCGTCAGCTCCCCCTCTTGGGGTGATATGTTTGGGTGTTTAATTTCCATGCTAGCTGAGTTCTTGTGGTGGGGAGAACCCTCTCGTGTTCTCCCATTCTCTTAAGTTGTGGTTTCTCTTAGTTTCAATCAGTTTTTGACTACCATTTGGCTGGGTGACTTTCTGGGGGCAGAAAGTGTGTGTGGTGGGGAAAATTGTCATACCCCGATTTTTTTAAGTTTATTTTTATTTCATTATTTCTTGGCTTCTAATTCTCACGTAGAGGTTCGGGATGTGTCCCAAGTAAATTTTATGTCGTTTAATATTTTTCATGGGTTTCAGACCCGTGCGTGGTCACCGCACAACGGGCGGTAGTCGCGTCGTTAGCTCGTTTGCCCGTGAAAGTATCTAACGATTAAAATAAATAAATTTTATGTAAGTAAAGGGGGTTAAATAGTTAAATTGAAATGATAATAATTTTATTATCTAATTTATAATATCAATATAAATAAAGTGTTATTATCATTATTATTTTTATTTTTATAATTTTTGTTATTAACATTTTTTTATTATAACTTTTATGGTTATTATTATTTTTATTACTGTTTTATTATTTTCCTTTATATTATTATTACTATTATTATTATTATTATTATTATAATTATTGTTCTTTACATTATTATTATTATTATTGGTAATACTATTAATATTATTTTTAATATTATTATTGTTATTACTATTATAATTGAATGAAAAAAATGTTAACCCTAGTCTACCCTCACACCCCCCTTTCCCCCTTATTCATCCCCTCTTCACCATCCTCCTGAGAAGATGCGCATGCCTCACCTCACCCTCACACACCTGCCACCTCTGGCCCTCTCAGCACCTACCACCTCTAGCACTCCGCCTCTCCTTCATCACTTTGCACGCAACCGGCCAGGCTGGCGGCCTCCCCAACCCCTCACCCCACACGACCTTCGCACCCTTAAGCCGCTGATCGACATACCCTCAACATGAAACCTCAGACCTCACCTCTCCCTATTAGCACAACTCACCGGAAACACCCTTCCGGTGCACGACTCAGCCGGCATGACTAGCCACCTTCGGATGGTTCTTCTTCGATGACCCGAACCCCCTTCAGCAACCTTGCTGCTGCATTTCCCTCGGATGACCAGACCTACAGTGAGCCCCCCCTGCTGCACACAACTCTTCCAGTGAACTCTCCTCTTGTCAGACAACCCCTCCGTGTGACCCCCCTTGGCCGGCGCACCCTCCTTCCGCCGCGATTTCACAGGCGCATCTATCTCCAGTGGCCAACCTCCCCCTTTTCCCTTCCGGTGAGGTTTTCTTTTTTATTTATTTATTGGTAATTTCTTCTTGATTTATGGTTTTCAGTTTTCCCAGACCTTAGATGATATTGTTTCAATATTTTTATAGATTATCCTAAAATTGGTGGTCAAATGTCGATGTTTTAGGTTTTTTTGGCTTCACACAGGTGCGGTTGCGGTGCGAACGATGTTTGGCACCAACTTCGGGAGGGCCATCCGCAGTCGAGGTAGGATCCGTGGCTTTGACCATTTAAATTTAGGAGCAATTTTATTTCTTGTATTATGATTATTATAATTATTGTTATTTTCAATTTCATTGGTATTAATTATTATTTTTGATTTCTAGAGTAATTATTTTGGGAGAAATTATTAGTTTTTGGTGGAAAATCATTGTTTGGATAATTATTTTATCTGCTTAATTGATTTGGCATGGATTTTTTTGTGTTATTTCAGCATGAGGATTTGTTTTTAAATGAACTTAGTTTGCGTTTTATAGTCGGTAGCATGCTTATGTGGATTTAAGATGTGTTCTCTTGAAAACTAGTTTTGTGATGTTTAATATATTTTCATGAATATGTGTATTTATTTTTTTCCAACATTGCAAGTTGTGCATTTTCTATCATGGTATGTTGTGGGTGTGAATTTATTCAAAAATGTGTTATTTGGATGAATTTTGGGTGTGTGGGTTGTGGGTTACTCTTTGGAAATAGTTTTATAAATTTTCAAAGTGGTTTATTAAATAGTTCAAGCGGTGCGAGTTATGTTGTGAAAGTTCTTCAAGGTGGTTCTTTTGTGATGTTTGTTCTCTTGGATTGTTTATGTTCATGTTTATGTATTTTAGTTATCTTTGCGGTTGCAACGCATTATAAAGGGTTTTTAGTGATATTGCCATCGTCAGCAGGTTGCACGTACTTGTGCGCGAGTGTGAGACGTGCCATGTCTTCGTAATCGAACTGCAAGTCGAGGTAGGTCCCCCACTATCCTTGCCTTTAAATTTAGAATTTATTTATTGCTTGATGTTTAATTAATTTTAATAAATTGGAAATAATATAAGTTAGTTTTTTTAAATGATTATTTGGTGTAAAAAGAGCTTTTTATTTTATACACGACACTTAGAAAACATTCTTGATGAATGGACACCCAGTATTGAAATAATGCTCATTTTGTCTTTAAACATAATTCATGGAATATCAAATATAGTTTTGGTTTATTGATAATTGATTTATTTTGAAGCATGAACAAGGGTTTTGGTTTTCTTGAGAAATGAGGATTTTCTTTAAAATTGGTGAAGGCCCGTTTGGCACTTTAAAAAAAATAAATTATTTTGGAAAACTCTCTTTGGGGTGACTCATGGGTGATATTTGGTGTACATTGACTACATGATTTTTTTGTGATGTTTGTGCTGCTAGATTGACTTTGTTGACTCACCCTTTTCTTTTTAATTATATGTGTTGACATGGGAACCTGGCATAGTAAGTGCATCTTCTAAGAATGATTACTTTACTAGTTTAGATTACATATTGGATAGTGGCCCTTAGTATGGATTATACTCTACTAGGGGATTGGGCCCCTTGGTTAAGCCATGTAGGGAAACACTGGGCGTTAGGGAGTTATGACGTCATCGAGAGTAGGCATGCCTTCAGGATGAGTCAGATATGTAGTATGTTCTAGATTGTTCACGAGCTCCTAGGTTCGACCCATGTTTTCATTAGTGTTTATTTTTATGTGGCGGATGATTGATAGTTCTAGTTAAGTTGTTGGCCCCTGTGTTCCACTTCTTTTCCATTGTCATTAGTGTGTGTTGTGTGTGATTTTCCCTTTTACTAACAACTAAAATTTGAATTTCTAAATTGCTCGCAAAAATGTTTTAAAATGCAATGCACATATTCCTTTCAAACATTAAACTTGTTTTAAATTAAAAATGGAAATGGACTGTTACTTGTATTAGAAATGGAAGTGTGTGTGTGGAAACCCATATTTTGTATAACTTCTTTCAAACCTGGAATTAGTAAAATTCTTTATTTAAAGGTAGTGCATTGGGAATCATTTTTTGGGCATGCCTATTGTGTTTTAATACTCACACCTATAGTGTTTTCCTATTTTTAGTTTTGTTACAGGTTTGAATTGAGCTTTCTCTCGGTGGGTGAGATTTGGTTGTGGACTGGTGAGCGACTCTCGGAGTCACGAGAAGTTTTGGTCGTGGTGAGGTTAGTTTTCTGTTATTGGTTGTTCTTCCTTTTTTGGGTCATTTAGATGCCTTGTGTTATTCCACTTTTTCCACTGCTTTACTTGTCTTTCATTTATGGGCCAAATCGTTCCCAATTGTCCTCTATTGATGCCCTGATGCTTGTTGCCAGCCCGGGAGGATCGGGAACGCCTCTCGGGCCATGTCGCGGACCGGCTCGGGTGACCAGTTCAGGGTCGACCCGGGTTGTTTTGTGACACCTTATGTTCTAACAATCATATTTCAGGTCTACCGGGACATACCAATATTCATACTAAAAACAAGTTAAATTAAATGTGTCTCTAATATATATTTATCAAGAAGTAACTCAGATCACCTAATAATCTATGAACCTGAACCAATCCTATCATAGCTTGAAGGGAATTCCTGATCCCTTGGGGATAAAGACTGGAACATGAGCATTAAGAACACCCTTTGGAAATGATTTCATGACATTAGGTAAAAAACATGATGACATATATACAGAGAAATTTGCTATTCCAAAAGTAGTAAATAGTGGAAAAGTGACATAAATAACAAAAATACATGTTCCAAACAATAAAAAAATTACTATATAGATAAATCAATATGAATGAATATTTGGTCTAAATAAAAAATTACTTTCCTATATTTTTGAAAGAATGTGCCCAACATGATGTCAATTTTAAAAATTACTATGATTGTAGCAATGACAATATCCAATTCTTCACTATCACATTCATATTCCTACTCGATCCTCTATATAAAAAAGGATTATCCACCACCTTATTCCCCTATATAACCACAAGGATTCAGTTATGTATTTTCTTTAGGATTAATCAAAGAAGTTATTCTCGTCCATCCAGTCCTGGTCCCTCCCACTACACAATAATTTCTTGAAATCTCCATGGAACCTATCTGAAATTCTTTTGTAGAAGGATATCTATTTCTTGTGTTTCTGGTGAAGGAATTGGAGGAACATTAGGCTTTGAATAAGTGGACATTAGTGGCCAAATATGACCATGATATGTCCCTCTTCTATTTTTCTAAGATTTAGTGGGATATTGGTGTTTGGTGTCCTTGGTGAGGGTTTCCATCCTCAACTAAAAATATTACTACACGGTGCTCTCCTCCAAGGAAGATTTTGTGGAGGCATGGTCTTGTATATCTAGATCATGGGGTAAGTGGTGTTTTTATTAATTCAGGTGGATTATGGTGATTCATTCTGGCTGGGATCCATTTGTGTTAGCAGCCTAGGTTAACCTCTAAGGCTTACCCAAACCCCTCAATAACATATCCATCCTTTAAATCATATGATATGCTTTCGGATCCTTCTTTCATTAGGATGGTTGAACTCTTTCCATGTTGGATACTTTATTGGTTCACATCTTCACAATTATAGACCTCTCAAAAATTACTTATGGACCATCTTCATCTTTGTACTAGTGATTATATCTCTTAGTGGAAAAGGATTTTTTGTTCTTTCCAGGCTCAACGATTCATACTTTGTCATATCCTTCGATACTCAACCATATCTTGTAGAAATATCCAGGTTAGTACTTTTTATGAGTCTTATTAGGCTATATGTTGTATGGGAAAGAATTAGAAGAATCATTTTTAGCTCAAAAATTCTCTATTATTTTCACCTCCCCTTTCTAGAGTGATTCCTTACTTTTGTAGGTTTAATTTTACACTTGTTTAGGATACTTCCTCAGATCTTCCTCTTCTCTGGTGCCCCTTCTTCTCTACCATATCTCACGCTAGTGGTGTACAGACCACTAAAGACCCTCATCTGTAGAATGTGGTTAAGTTAGTTTCATCCCAAGATAATGTGATGCTTTCCCTCCCTTAATATTCATCAGGATGTCCAAGAAAACCTCTTGACTCTCATGGTACCCCTCATATTCATCTTTACAACATTTTTGGAGCTATATGAGGTTCTCCACTATAAACTTCAGCTGAATTTTGTATACCACTCTGATATATCTTCTACTTCTAGGATTTTATCTAGATCTCAAACAAGATGTAATTGTTCATGGCACTCTTACCTCGTCAATGATTCAACAATGTTTGGTGATAAATCTAGGTGCACCATTATATAATGATTTCTTTTACCATTTGGAATTATTTTGTCCTTGGATTAAGGGTAAAAATTGATATTATTTCCAATGATTTCTTCAATAACAATATCTCTATTATAGTTGTGATTTAACCCATGAAAATTCACTCTTGGATCAATATTTATGCTCACTAGATGGGTCTTCATGATTACATGCATGGCTACTGAGATAATATGTATGTTTATATTTTTTAGAATCCTTATAATATAATAAATATGGAAGTTATTTATGATGAATTTCACTACCATATAGAGTAAGGGAGAATTAAACTTTATTATATCATTTGTTTATGCCAAATATGATATAACCTTATCAAATTTCTATGGTGGGGCATAATGTACTTTGACTCAGGATACAATGTCTGGATAGTGGGAGGCGACTTCAATTTCATTATGGATGGTACATAAAAGAAAGGTTTATGTTTTCACCCATATAATTTTAGCGAAGTTTTCAACACATACGTGGATTCGTTTTGACTTTCAGAATTGGATTTCAAAGTGGAAAAATTCCCTGGGGGTAATAATCATAAGGGAGTCAATCGTACCAAGTGCCTCTTATATTGTTGTTTGTGTAACATCAATTATATATCACCCTTTCCTTCTTCCAAGTTAACTAATGTTTTGAGATCCCTTTTGGATCATTCTCTTATTATGGTGTCATTAATGGGTGGTAGAGAAAGAAGTGTACTCCTTCTCTTCTCAAGAAACCCGACCTTATATCACCAATATCACCAGCTGGTGAATGTGTCTTGGAATATAATTGTTTATAGAAGTTTATGGGTTGGACTTCATAAAATAATTCGATAACTCAATGGGGACTTATTATTGTGGTCCAAAAGGTGTCCAATGTGGTCCAATAATTTCCACAGTATAAAATCCTCAATTGGCTAGATGAAATCCTCTATCATAGTCACATCGGATCATGGTATCTTTTAATCCCTTATTATAATAAATGAGGCTAGTCGATATGCATCTAGAAAAATAACACATGGATCATGTGATTCACAAATATATGTGGTTCAAAGAGGGAGAAGAAAAATCATGTCCTTTCATTATTGTATCAAAGATAGAAAGCGTATCAATCATTCTAGTATTCTTAGGGATAATGGTTCTTTCATTAATGACTTCTAGGTTGTGTTAGATATAAAAAGTATCATTTTAAATCACTTTTATGTAAAATTATTCTCTCTATATAGGAAGAATATCCAAGGGGTAATTTGGGCCTCTTTGATGCCATACCCTAGGTGGAATATGATAATATGGATGAAATCATGGCTCTATAATAGAAGTGTAGGATATCAAGGATGTTTTTCATTATACTAATTTGGATTGTACCCCTAGCCCTAAAATTTTTCCAGGTTCCGTCAATATGGACTCCTAGGATACTATGATGCTTGACTATGTGAAAGCAATATAGGTCTTTTTTTTCAGGATATTAACCTAGAGTCACCAGAGCCACCACCAATATTCATATCATAAAAGTAAAAGACCCATATTATTTAATCCAATATACGATAATCAACATGTTTAATTTCCCCTAATTTTTTCTTGTTATAATCCTCAATATAATATTATCATCTTATCTTGAATCATGTATTTTTAGATAACAACATGGTTTTAACCAACATTGGTCCATCCATGGTGCAATTGGTATTTCACTTGACATGATTTATGATATTAATAAAGAGTATTTTTCTAAAAATTTTCTATTAATGTGGATATGTACAAATTGTATGATAGAATGTAATGAAACATCATATTTAAGGTCTCATATTTGTTATATTTTTCTACTTTTATTTTCTATCTATTATTTAGATGCTTTAATTCTCCTGGATGTCCATTAATTTTCTAAGGGAATGTTGGGTAATTTCTATATTAGTGTGGTTCTTAAGGAAGGGTGATCCTTGGCCACCAAGATTATTTATTTTAGTTTAGGATTCCAATAGAAGAATTATTAACATAAACCAGGAGAATGCTATATCCCACCATTCTAGTTCAGATCCCTAAACCATGTCATCTTCCATCTCCTGTTCACAGATAACATGATTCTCTTTTCCTATTATATTTTTAATTTAGTTAGAATCATAATTAAAATATTATAGGAGTACTACATGTTGTATAAAGAAATTATCAACCATCGCTATAGTAATGTTTAAATTTTGAAGAGATATTCAGAGAGGAACACCACTTATATCATTTCTAGTATGGGTATCCAAAGAAGGAATCATCCCCTGTAATATTTAGGTTCTTATATATCTTTTGGGAGATTATATATTCACCATTTTATTAAAGTGGTGGATAATGTGGATAACTATATTAACAACTAGAAGAATAAATTCCTATCTTTTATTGGTAGAATAAATCTAAATAACAATTTAAATTCATTAATTACTATTAATATTATATTGGTCCTCGAGATGATAAACATTTTTTCAAAGAGATAAAGGAGTTATTGTGTTCTTTTTTTTGGGATGCACATACAGATGGGTGGTGTCACTGGGAATCATGGGAGAATATGGTTAAATTGAAAAATGATGGAGGAATCAACCTCATGTTCAAGATGGATTTCATGAATAAATTTCATGAAATGTTAGAATGTGATACTATTTAAGGAAGGCTTCTCTGGGATACATTCACAGTTTCATGGAATGGTAGTAATCTAAATAATGAAAGAGGTAACACTTTATTATTTTTGAATGCATGAATATGACATCTATATTCTCTAATTCCATGCACGGTGAATCATTGGTTAGGGGGATGCTAGTTTCTGGGATAATAATTGAGTGGTAATGAGGATTATTTTTCCTAGGCTTCCCATGCCAAAATTTTCATTCAATCAAGCTAACACCTATCCCAAATTGATCCTAAATATATTTAATAGTTATAGTAACGAGATAATTATTATTATTATGATGAATTATATGTTGGATTATTTTATTTTCACTAGATCTCCTTCGGGTATTTTTTTATATAAGTCTTATGATAGAATCATTTATGCTACTAACACTCATGATATCTAGGTAGAATTCGTCTGGGGTAAGGTGATCATAGAAACGAATAATTTTCTTTTATGGAGAGTTCATAATCATGCAGTTCCCATGATTAAATCTTTTCTAGATAACTGGATCCACTACACTTACAAGAGTTTTTATGTAAACCACATGGAATAAGAATCTATGCATCCCTTATTTTTATTAGATAGTGGGTTGTTACTGTTTGGAATTCCATTGGATCCTTTACTTGTATAGTGACTTAAGAAACTACCATTAAAGTTTTTGTTTAGTATTGGTTCCAAGGATTTGAAAATAAAACCCAAGAAGAGAAATAAAGATCCATTCTATTAGTTGATGGGTATTGGTGTATATGTAACTCTATAAATTATTCCCACATTGATGAAAATAAATGTTAGAGGCCTATGCTGGTTGTAGGGGCCAATAGATTGGTTGGAGACCCTTCTACCCATCTTAAGATAATCTTCCCATAGGGCTGATGGATTTGATGGTACGCTTTATAACTAGGATACAAGCTCAATATCGATGAATCCTGCACTTCTGGAGTTATTTGAGGTGGATGCATAATCCACCAGTAAATGATTATCTTTTATCCTTTCTTTTATAGCATCCATCAAGAAATGTTACTCACTTAGGGTAGGGGCATGTGCAATTTTTATGGGAATAGAATTATACATCCTGGAGAACATAAAGATTGAGGTTTTGGAACCAAATTCACCGAATATTCATGATCCCCTCAGTAGAAAAATCTCAACCCCTGGTCCTTCACTTATCACATTCACCTTTGTAAGAAATTCATCACTAACTAGATGGAGGTTCTCCACAAGTGCTATGAGGGGAATCATGCAGTTGATTTTATCATATCCTATATTGTTCAAGATATCTCTTTTCATGACAATGCTAGTATGGTTTGCCTCCCCAGTGAGTGTGTGAATATTTTTTGAGGGTACTCCCTTATTCGTAACTTATTTGTCCCCCTTGATGATATCTGTATTTTATTTGTTTTTCCTCCCTATAGATTGTCCAAATTTTTAATAAAAAATATTATTAGTGGTCAAATAAAAATACAAAATTATATAAATAACTCATCTAAGTATGAAATTTATTTAAAACAACAAACTCACACCTAGCTAATGAATAAAACCTCCACCACCTTGTAACACATTTACTTTACTAGAAATAAATAAATAAAAGTCCCACAAACACACATTAGTGTTTGAGGGGTGTGAGAAAAAAAGCACAGTAAGATACCTCTAAGTGTTTCATAATAAGTATTTAGAATATAAACCAATTATGCCAAAACAAAAAGAGGAATGTCCTAAGGAATTGTTTTTCAAAATTTTATATAAAATAGAGAAATCACCCATTAAAATAGTTTATACTTTTATTCAAAATATTCTAATTTTTTAAATTGTTTTCATAATAATCAATTTATTAAAGCATTCCAAATAATATTTCTAAAGAGTAAAGATATAGAAATTATCCCTTGGGTAGATTATGTCTATGTTATGGAGGTTCTTATAATTATTTCATTGATTAGTGGAAACTTAGTGCACACATTACCTATGAATAATGAGCATAGTGGGTAAGAGTATACTCTTGATACTTCTTCCATTCTATAATAACAATATCCTCTTGGTGCATTCATTACCCTAGAAAAATGGTCTTATGGGGTATGCATCAACTCCAAGGAGTAGATCCCTACCAAAATAATGACCACCCATGGTTTAGCATGATTTACAATTTTATCATTAAATGTGAATTTCATATATAGACAATAACACAACCATTGGAACTATTGAAATCATTTTTTAAATACATTTTCTTTAAAAATTCCAAATGAGAAATCTATTTCATCATGTTTTCATAAAACAACCATATTAAAAAATAATGATGTTAAAAAATACTCCAAAACCATATCTGTGATAAAACTATAAATCAAGATTTCAAAAAAATAACAATCAAATTTAATAGTTAGTAAAGAAAGGTTTATAGGAAAAATCCATCTCATGAAACCACATGCCTCGAAATACATGTAATTTTAACTACTAAAAGTGATCCTCAAGTTGGGGGGAGAGAAGGCCCAATGAAGAAAGAATGAGATCCCTATACCTATATCCAAAATTAGAAAACTAGTTCCAATAAATTTACTTATTTTTCATGGATATTCCATTCTATGAAAAAATATGAATGAAAAGAATGATAGGGTCTATGAACAAATCCAAGTTAGAATTTATAAAATAGGATCACATATTTTATAGGTACATTGATCATACTAGGATTCATTTTGGTAAGAAAACATTAATCCATATATATCCCCCAAAATCTTGTGAGTTGAGTTTGGGTTGATAGAAGAGTAAGGATCAATAAAACGAAGATTCCTAAAAATAAAATTAAAAAGGAACACACATTTCATTGCTAGATCCACATAACCCACAAACTAGTTCATCCCACTGGCTCATCAACGGGGACCAGATAATGATACTGTGGTTATAGTAATAATCTATGCAACCCATATTAACTATAGGCTAGTGGGTGGCTGGTCACTGATGAGCTTTTGGTTTCTGGAAAAAATGTGTACTACCTATAAACTTCCATAGGCTAGCCAGTGGTTAATCACCTACTAGTTAGTGGACATTATATAGTTGGGGTTTTCCCTAGTTAGTCTATAGTCTAGCTAGAATCCCTCACTTGATATCTAGTAGACAAACTATATCTTTTATAGATATGGGCTTAGGCATATACTTACAATGACTACTGAGTGACACCACCAATAATCTAAAGTATATAAAAAACTATGAATGGTTAAGAAAATAAGGTAAAAAAAGAGAGATCATACCAGAAAGGAACACTGATTTGTGATAGAAATATTCATTTTTACATTCATTTTCTTAATAGTGTAAATGTTGGTATTCTACTTATTGAATTGAAATTCCTAGATGAATATTGATTTTATTAGATTATCAAGATCATCATTCTCCTTGTAATATATTCATATATGCATTATTATTTTTTTATTTTTTTATAACATTGGTGGTCATTTGGTTGATCGATATTATGGGTGGAATCCTAGGGATCCATCCCATATATCCATATAAAATTCTAGGAAAATAAATTTCAATGATTCTTTAAAAAATAGATTTGTGTTTCCAATTCCTTAGTATTTAAGAAATAAAAAATAATCATAGATCATGAATCTTTCAATATACCTAAATTCAAATTATTTAGGTCCTCTATATTGGTTGTAAATATTTCAACAAATACTTGAGGAGAAAACTTGAAATATTATTACTATTATTATTCCCCTCCATAATTGGAAGTGGATCAATTATTAACACCCTAAGAACAAGGATATGAAACATGAGAATTATTATATCCGTCAAGGTCACATTATTATAAAAAATGGTTGGGTTTATCTAGTGTGACCAACATCATGTAAATGTAATTTTTTTACTTAAACTCAATAATCAACTACTATGGGTCATGTCAACTTAATTAAAGAGCTTTGGATAGGATGAATAAATATTTGAAAGATTTAAACTAGTGTAAATATGTGTTGGGTAATGGATGATAAACATGGATATTGTTATAGTATATTATTTTCTTAATAATAGGTGATTGATTGAAATGTCTTCCTGATCATCACATGAGTGTAAACTGATTGGTGTCTTTACTTAATTAGTGAATATATCCCATATAGCCCAAATTATTTTTCAATTTAGAGTTTACACATCAATAAAATTATTTTGAAACATGAATTTTTCACTAAGTTCATTATATATATTGACATGAGATACTTTTAGTCCATTAGGGGTAATAATTTCAGTGGAGTAACCAACCATTATCTATTTAAAATGTAGTATATTTAATCCATTAATTTTGATTCATAGGACTTTTAAGGGGAGTTATCACCAATCAATAGCCCAATATTCCCAGTAATATGAAATTTCAAGCACCGATGATGTGATAAGAGAACCACTATATGCAAATGTAGCTAGGGCATCCTTGACATAGTTTTGAATGTCATATCTTGTAAAATAACCATATAAATATATTTAAAATCCCATTTCTGAAATGGGATTGAAGATTGATCCTTGACAGTGTTTCATATCACACTTATTATGCTATTAACATTTTCTATTAGAAGGTTTCAAGTTAACTTCATTATGGACTAGGCATCAGGGGGTCCATACCCGGATGTGGTTGATCAAAAAACCTTTATCAATTAGGATGTGATGTATGTTGATATCATCAAACGTTTTAGATATTTATAGGGTCTAATCTAGCCATGTATGGATACTTCCCAGACTTATTCCATGAAGAGAATGACTATATAAAAATTCATATAACCAATTGATATATATAAAACATTCATGTATTTAATGGTGTTTTAATTCATTTATTTCTATATTTAAATGTTTATTATTTCTTAATTGTGAATTGTTTAACTCAATTTTTGTGTTATGGAAAGAGAAAATAAATAAATGAAAAATGATCAATAAAGACCCTTGGCACCGCGATCTTCACTCGGGGGTTTGACTTTGGATTTTCAATGATGATAATGGAGCACTTCCATGCCCCAAAACCCATGAACCAAGGAAAATAGAGGCTTTTGGAGAATAAACATGACATTAAACATCATGTAATATGTACACATAGTGAACTGGTCCAAGTCATTAATGAGATATAGGTCATGAAGTGAAGAAAAATGAAAAGTAAATTTTCACATGGTTTAGTAATTTACATGTGGTTTGAATTAATGGGATGAGATTTAAGTTCTCATATATGTTTTGTCTTTGATGTTGGACTCAATTTAAAACTTGGGACCTTTTTGGAACACTTTTGGAACAATCTTTAATGACCATCATTAATACCAAATCCTATTTGGAGCATGTAAAAGGAGGGATAGCCTGCTATTGTGAGAGAGACTGGAGACCAAATCATGGAGTGAGAAGCGGAATTATAAAGGGAAATTCCCAAGTTTGCCTCCATTTTAATTATGAATTATTTTTCAACACTCTTTACCTCTTACCCTATCATCACTAGCATGAGGTGGTAAACTCTCCTTGTGTAAGTTTTATATAATATAAGGTGCTATGTTCTTTTGAGTTGTTTTAATTTCCTTTATTTATTATTTTTTTCATGGGTTATTCAATGAAATTATAATCCCTTTATTTTAATTTTATTATTACCTTTGAAAATTTAATAAAAAAGGAATATTAAAACCATTTAAATGAAAAACCTAAAGTAGGAATGATCATTTTAAAATTTCAGGGAATCAGGTTTGAATACTATATCATGAAAAACATGATTCGATGAAACCTTAAATTATAATACTAATGAAAATAGTGTATTATTTCATAATGAATGGGATACCATGACCATTGGATCTTCCTAGGCTTGAATTTTACACCAATAATAAATTAATCAATCAATTTTCTAAAGCCCGAATGCACCTAAACCCTAAAATTACAAAACCCTCACATGCCTTTGAGAATTGTTTTCTAACCAATCAATGTTTTTTTGTTTACATTATACATTAATTAAATTAAAAAATCCATATTTTCTCCCATATTCATCCAAATTAATAAAATAAAATAATTTAAAGCCTAATTAAAAACATTTCACCATCTCAATGGATCAATATCGACATACTGCTTAACTAAATTTCAACTTTTTGAGTCTCATATTTGAGTTTTTAATTTTTTTGATTTCAACTGTTGGGAAATAAATATTACCAATGGATATTTCACCAATAATTATTTGATATTTTTAATATACCTAAAATTTTATCTTAAACTCTTATGGTAGTTAAAGGCCTCAATAATGATTCTCAGAATTTTCATGGAAATAGGAAGAACATATGTGATTCAAAAATTATTCAAACTGAAAGAGAGATGATTCATGATGTAATAATTCTAGAATAGAGGCATATTATTCCTACCATAAGGTTTCTCTCTTTCTACTCGCTTAGGGGATAGGGTTGATGAAGGTAGAAAGAAATTTCCTTGACTAAAATCGGGGGACATATTTTTACATGTGGGTTGGGATGATTAATCCCTACCATATTTCAATTTTGATTATACTAATGGATTTTTATTAGTGGTTATTCAAATATTATTAGACCTAAATGATCCATATTAGGTTTAGGATTATATTTATGTTCTTATTAGGAATTTTCTTTCCAATATATAGGTTCTAGGTTCATATACAAACTTAGTGAAAATGAGGCTTGAACATTAGTGTATACCAAGGTTTCTCATACCCCAATCTATATGGAATCTTCCCTTGTTATGGATGAGGAATTTAAGTTCATGTGAATCTTTTTCACAGGTAAATAGATCAATCAAATGAATAAAACATATTGGTCTATATTGTTAATTCTAAAAAAATTGAAATCATATTTGGTGGGGTGTTTCCAATCCTCTTAGTGATGGGGGTAAGATATCTTGAAGAGTATAAAATAGATTGAATAATACCAAGGGATCTTCTTCCAATGTCTTGTATCATTGGAAATAATTATCTCAAATCTTTAAAGGGCGTGAGGATAAAGATGTCACATCAATTACTACATAGGGATAACTTGTCATAAATAGTTGATTTAGTTGTGCCCTGAGTATTATATGAGCAAGGTTGACTAATTTCCAAGGAATTTAGTCATAAAATTTCTAGGTTCTACTTTTTAGTTCTTCACAGATCCTTCCATATTCCTCTATAAAAGTGGTAGAGAAATGGTTCAACTATTCAATGTATTCGAACAACACAACCTTACTAGAATATACCATAGTCGAGAGTGTATCACTAAAGATGAATCAGTCTCAAATGATGTGTCTTATAATTAAGTGGAATGGGACATAATCATGGTTATAATTTAGCCCAACTTCATATATACACCTGAACTTATATTGTTAAATCATGTTATTATACAAGGTTTTGATAAATAATCCTAGAACCATTTCATTTTAGAATGAATAATTATTATTCTTTACATCCTTAAATTTTTTGTGATTCTTCTCATTGTTCCCATATTAACAATGGTGTTTTATGTTTGAATATTATTGGGAAGGAAATATCACATTATATTTAGTGGTATACTATTCTAGAGTAATCATTTATGTCAACATGATTATGAAATGCACAATCCTTTCCCTATATGAGTTCATCACTTGGGATAAGAACATAAGATGAGAATTTTCTTTGAAATGATGGACATAATCATATGGTTGATGTACCAGGGATAAAAAATCACATAAACCACCATGTTTGTTCATCAGAATGGAGGTAATTTTAAAATTATCATAAAGTTTCTCTATAAATATCTCTAATATATACTCTTCCAAAATATTCATATTAAGATAATGGGAAAATGATTCCACCTAGAAATGATGTATAATCAATATCACTATCACATTGTTTTCAATTTTAATGATCTATAGTAATATTCTTCCTCAAATTTGTTATAAAATAGTAAAATAACCATCATCTAAGGTCTTCTTAATTGTTTATAGACTTGATATATAGTTTTTTTGTTATGTATCAATTTCAATCTCTTTAGGATTTACCTGATTAACTAGATCTAGTTTCCTTCTATTTAACTAATGTTACGATCATATGATTGTATTGTGATGTGATGTGTATAACATTATCTATATCTATCATACCCTTGAATAATATGATGTTTTTATTCTAAGAGTTGGGTGGAGTATGATTCAAGTCCATCCATTTGGGATGCGACTTTCTATCCATATACACTAGTGCATGCCACACCTCTATGAACTTTATTTTAGTGGTGAGGGATTCAATTTACTCAAGGAGTTATAGTGGTACTATTTATTAATCATAAACTTGAGTTTAAATGGAATAAATAACAAGATATTCATGGATTTTTTATTCCTATTATTGATATAAAATATGAGTTATCCTAGGGTAGTTCTCTTATTATAGTGGTTTCTACTAGAATAAGGGAGACAATTCTTGATAGTTCGTAGTCTTCATGGTTAGATAAACTAGTTTTCTAGGCCTTGGGTTATTTAGATGGTAGTATTCCTTAACAAATAGTAGAGTGGGACCATCCTATTGATGGGTATTCACCAAATTATTGATATTTTTATCATCTAGGGAGTTACACTAGGTAGGGATATTTCCTTTGAGTAAATTTTTGATGATTATAAATATCTTATCCAAATCAAAATTATTTCATAAATTAATCTCCTCAACATAGAGAGTCTCTAATTCTTTGAGAAAAGGGTATGATATAACTACTTATTTACCTTCATCATTAGTCGATGCTCTCTGAATAGGTAGTAATGAGATATTTGGGGGAGTTTTCCTTCTTCGACTAAGTGGTATGATATTGATATTTATTTACCTTAATCATTGGTTGAAGATCTCTGAGTAGCTAACAATGAGATATTTTTTGGATCTCCCAAAGAATTATTATAATTATAATACTCGTTAGTCACACCTTCAACATGATTTTTGTTGTGAATTAAATTTTTAAAAAATATTTTGCCATATTTTTCTTCCATGTTAGTTTCAGGCTCCATGTTATCTATGGGGTCAAAATGAATAATATTTTACAATGTAAATTGAGAAGTAGGAATGATTTTATTATCTTATTCAATGGGGAATTGGGATTCATAACCCCTTATATATCCTTCAAGGGAATATCATGATCTTCCTTGATATATAATTTCTCGGTGGGTTGTTTTGATCAATAACCCCTATGTGACATTACTTCCTCTCCTTAATTCTCTCCTAGATGTAGTTAATTAAAGTTTATCATAAGGGAGTTCTTGATATAAATCACTAATAGTGGTCACAATTAGGTAAATGGATCGTATTGTTGAAAAAAATGACGATGTTTCTTGTAAATCTATTAATATTCTATTAGACATTGCCTTCCTTAAAGTAGGGTGATGTAATAATTCCCCAAACCCTATGAATTGGGGATGATATTTATCTATGAATATCAGGTCCTATATCTTTTAATAATTTGAAGATCTCATGGGTGATGACTGTGGTAAAAATCACTTAACTCTATGGCATGTGGTGCATTTTTTAGTAGCCAAAAATTTACTATTGAGGGTTTCAATACAATTTCAGGTATTTATTTCCTCTAATGGGAGTAATACATGAAATTCTTAGTATTATAAAAAAAGATCATGTTAATGGATCATTCCATTAGAGTAAACTATTTATATACATTAATAACCGAGGAATTTTTTTGGATGGAACAACTGGAATATGAAATCTTTGAAAATAAGATTAGGAATGAAAAAATAAATTTTCAAGGTACCTTATCTATTAAACATTGTTATCAAGAATGTGAAAAAAGTACAAAGGAACATCCCAACACCACCATTAAATAAATATATTTGGGGAAATTACTAATAATATAGAGATGTTCCATTATGAATCTAGTGCAGATACATTGGAGACACTCTCATTTCATCATTGTCTTAGGGTTATTGAATTATAAAAATAAGGGCCACTTACCATAGTGGTATAGAACATTTATCGCCTTTATTTGTCTAGCAAGCTACCTATAAAATTGGTAACTGGTCTTATGTTAAAGAAGAGTCAACCACACGTCCCAATGAATATAATTTATGTATTCCTATTTCAATGCCTCCAAGATGTCATAGTAGGAAATAGTGATAGAAAGAAACATGAAAAGTATTCTATGCATGGATATCTCATTCTTCATGACCATAGAGTGTTTGTTATCCTCTATGAGGGGTTATTTGACCTGATCTAGCTATAAATTTCATTTATTTACTACCTTATTATGATTAGTGGGATCATTTAGAATTTCCTTAATTATATCAAATAGTACATGTTAAGGAGGACATACCAATAATGACTATGTCCTATATACACCTTTCAACTCATATGATATATAATTAATTGTTGACAAGGAACCTATTGTAGCTAGTCTCTGTATATTATGTTCTTCTCAATATGAGGAAAACTATTAGGAATATTTTCTATCATAGATGAATCATAATTTTCTTTGTCATTGTGAGAATCTCAATGTTTCTCACTCTAAGAAGGAACCCAAGAGTTATTTTCTTGGTTCTCATTAGGATTACCTTCATGACTACCAATTATTGATGAGTTATCAACGAGACAACCATCTTTCTAGTAAATTTCATGCAAGAGGGAGGAATATAACCTCATACACCATAGTGAGTGTGATTCCAATTATTTCACTGTGTTTATAATTATTTATTTAAATTAATTTATTTTAGGATATTTTATTTTCTTAAATCCCCATGATGGATTTTAAACTATTTTGGAAAAACAATTCTACATGCTGGTTGTGCACAGTTAGGAGTAACCATACGGAAATCATGGAGCTGCCTTTGGAAGTTTTTTGGGTAGCACACAGGTTGTTAATGGTTATGTAAAACATGAAAACATCATATGGATCACCCCTATGTCTTGGATTTGCTGATTGGTGTGGATAGATCATGGTTTTTCCAACTGTTTAGTGCATAGGGAAATCACATGGTGTAGGTTTTGGATAAGAAGTTCCATACACACAGTCTGTGAATTGTTAGGTAAACCATGATGCCTAATCATGTTGTTTTATTTATCTTTTAAAATTCAGGGTTTTATATTAATAATTTTGATCCCTTTTAATTTCAAAACCTAAAAATTAAAACTATCACCTCATTGTTCTATCTATCACACCTCCATTATCTCCTGACCCACACCTATGTCACCTTCCTCCTAAATGCACCTCTTTCACCTTGCGGCCTCACCTACTGTGATTTCCCTTACATAGAGACCTCCCCTTTAACATGTTACCCCACCTGGAATCTCTCCTCCCTCATGACATCACCTCTTGCTCGCACATGACACCCCATGTCAATAACCCTTAGTTGGGAATGTCCCCCCCATCTGGACTTCTCCATTTTGGTTGATTCAACATGTGATATTTTCATCTTGTAGATAAATCCTAAATGTGAGAACTCATATTCTATTGAATTCTCTTTTACCATGATTTCTTTTACTAACTCATTGTTCCATAACATGGCCACGTACATGGGAGGATTATTTGGTTTAATTTTGGTTCCTAGGGTTGACTGGAATATATTCATACTTGTGGGAGCCTTCGACTTCAAAATAGATTTGTTTTAGCACACCAAAACAAACATCTAACTTGTTTTCCTTTGGTATGAGGTAGGTGTTTCTTTGTCAATGATTTCTATTACATTCCTTTAATTTATTAATGATTGGAAATGTTTTTTATTTTAAATTGTTCCAATTTTTTATGGCTCATGAATGTACAAATTAGTTTGAAAGTGATTTAAAACCTTGTAATAGGATGTGAATCTATGCCACGTCTTTGAGAAAATTATTTATTAGAATTCAAAGAAAATATTTTCTATATAACATAGTTGTGTTCACTAATTTATTATTTTAAAAAGCTTCCTTGAATTAATATGGATTTCAAACCAAGTGGTTTGGGTTTTAAAAATATTTAATATATTTTAAATGGGTTCATTTACATAAAATAGATGTGATAACACCTATTTTGGGTGATTAATGTTTTTATGAGATTTTGAAATCATTTGGGTTATTTTAATAGGGTGATTTAACCCATGTGGAATTTATTTTTGACACTCTTTGTGCCTTTGAGTAACATCAATGATGATTTTAAAATAGGGAAAGGAAAGTTACAATTTCATTTTTAAAATCATTTTGATGAAATGGATTGTGATTCCAAGTATATTTTAATTTCATGTCTCATTTGGAATTATATGAAAAATAATTTTTCATAAATGATGTGAAACCCACTAGATCTCATTGTGATTCATGTGTGCCAATAATGGATTGTGATCCTATAAGGGGATATTTCTCTTTGATGCAAGGAATTTTCTATTTATTTTATTCGATTGTGGGACTATTTTTTGTGATGGTGGGTGGTGACTAATGTATTTTTTTAAAAACATTTATCCTTAAGTGAAGGAATTATTTACTTTTCTCAAGTCCTTTTCGATTGGTCATGAGAGCCAAGGTAGATATGTGAGAGTCTAGAACAATGATACACTAGGGATTTGAACACTACTGAAATCCCTTATAATTAGTAATAGTGATTCATGGGATGTTACATCCTCATGAGGTTGGGTGAATCCTAGTTGGGTAGCTTTTATAGGGAAAAACATATGTTAGCTAGATGGTCCATTGATAAAGTATAGGATAGTGTCAAATTAGGACCTAGTGTAGATCCCTTTACACTAGGATGTTCTTAGGATCATTTAGGTAATATTTATCTATTTCATATAATGTTTTTCTTTAAAAATTGGAATATATATACTTTTTATTTGTTTCTTACTATTGTATGACTTGAGTATAATGGTTTCTATTTGCGTGATTTATTCCTCTATTGTATCTTTTAATTTTTAAATTTTTTTAAAGTAGTATGTGAAAGGTTTTGAGAGAATAATGTGAAATATTTAAATTAATCTTTTTGAAACTTTTTTTATAAATTAGTTTAAAAATTGTTCTCTTGTGAGAAGGGTGGGGAAATAGGTTTCTAGGTCGTTATTCATTTTTTCCAAAAAATTGTTTCTTTTAAATGATGTTTTGGAAACAAATGTTATAAGTGGAACACCATTTGAGTTTTTTAAATGTGTATTTATAAAAATAGGTGATTATAAAGTGGTTTTGTTGTGGAGATTTAATAATTTTTTTTAGCTAAGTTATTTTGGCTAGGGAAAAATGATTTATAATTTACTTTTACCATTTAATAATAATATTAGAAATTTTTTTAGTCCACATGTGTTTAGTTTATGTTGCTTATATATATATATATATATATATATATATTATTTCAGTCTAGCATGATTAGGAACCTATACAGAAGTGAATTCTGAGTTTTTGTAGGTTTTATTGGCATACTGACTGCTTTTTTCTTCATGCCTATATTATTATCTTTCTTGAAGGTTCAGGATTATTCTTCATATAAAATGTTTATTATTGTTTTATTGATATTAGTTTTTATTTTATTATAACCATCATGTGGTTCCTATTCTATTTTTAGGACATGCTTTTACTTTTGAGAGAATCATTGGTGAGTGTCCTTTTAAATGATTTACTTCGACTACATAGGATTTTATTTCTTTCTACAGATGGAGGGTATAAATATATATTTTTATGTGAAGTAAACCCATTGGAGGGGTGAACAATCCTTATTAATGTGGTATATTGGAGGGTGATAGAGGTTTTTGATGCCTTCTAATACTTAATACATTCCCAATTTTGATAATAGGTGGCTGTTTTGATTCTTTATATCTAGAATGTATGTTCAAACTATAGACATGTAATGTTATGTTTTTATTATATTTATTTTGTTATTATATACACTTATTATTAGGAAAACCCATTCCTAAGTGTGTTCATGTGATATCTGTGAACTATTTTCTAGCTCACGGGGATCAGGAACACCCTTATGGCTAATGGTGGGACCGTTCAGGTGCCCATCGGAGGGACGACCCAGACTGGTTTAATAAAACTTTTATCAAATCATTGGTTATTTTATTATATAGGATATTAATTATTTTTAATTACAATATATTATTTGGTGTGTCATGGTAAGATAAAGTTATAATTTTTCATTGGATCTCAAGAGGTGTGTGTTGGGAAGGTCTAGAAAACTATTTCCTTCCCTAAGCCTCGAGATTCAATGGAAAGTGGGATTTGAATTTTGATCTTAATATTTTGTTGGATTTTAGTTGGATACCTATAGATATTATTTTTTGATCGTCATCTACATGATGTTATTTCTTAAGGTTGGGGTGTTCTGTATTGGGATGATGGTGAAATGGAATTCAAGAGAATAGGTTGTTTTTAGGGCTTGAAACTCCATGTGATGAACAAACTCTTAGTTATGGACATGTCATAGGAACCTTTTGATGAATGTAATGTGGTCATAAACCATGTTTCTAAGTCATACATGTTTCCAAATCCCTATTAATTTTTTAATTTATAACCATTTTCTGTTGGATCTCTTGGTGTATGTTGGGTTAATAGGATAAGATCCATTTTTGGTGTTTTGATATGTTTTCATATTGTTTTGAGTCTTGTGTTATTAAATTTTATATTTTATTATGATGGTGATTTGAAATTAATTTGTGTGTGTGAAATCTGAATTTCATGAGATTAATGTTATCAGTTTTTAAAAGAGTCTATAGGAATAATTTATGAAGAGAGTTTCATTAACTAGACAATTTTCATAGAGTTGATTTCATTTTAAAATTATGAAAATGTTTTATGTGTAATTTATTTTTCAAAGAAACTTCCCATGATGTTTTAAAAGATATGTTTTACTATTTTAAGGGTAACTAGTGATCTCCAAATTAAATTTTACCTTTGGTAGGTTTGTTTTAATAGAGAGATTGATGTAAAATTTCATAAAAAAAGAAGGTGTTTGATTTATTTTGAAACCAATAATGGAGTTTTAATTTTAAAACAAGTTGTGTTTATTTTGAAATCAATTTTGGAAACATGTTACATTTACCAACATTTCATAGGAATTTTGGTTGAAATTGTAAAATGGTTATGTGAGGTTTTAAATGAAAGAAAGACCAATTTTTAATGGTGACTTGGTTTTCAAAATGAGACTTTGGTGAAATATTTCTTGTTTTTTAAATCATGTTTATTTTATATTACCTTGTGTGTTTTGTGATATCTTGGTGTGATTTTTGGACATGAAAATTTGAGTTTCTAAGTCTCATGTTAGTTATTTTGAGCCTCCTAGAATGGTATGGGGTAAATTATTGATTCTTCAAATTTCTATTAACACTTCATAGAATTCAAATGGATTGGAAAGTGTGGATTTATTCTTAGGGAGTGTTATTTATGTAGTGGTAAATTTAATGATTTTTTAGTCTAGTGGTTTTGAAATATTAATTTTGGTCAATGGTTGTATCAGTGAGTATTAGTTTCCTTTTGGGCTCTCTAGTATGAGCTCTATTTTGGGATGACTGTACATTTTTTCATGGGGATATTTGAGGTATGACAGATGAGTAGCCATCATCTATTTAACCTTAGGGTGTCTTATTGTGTATATTTTTGTTGATGAAAAGTCTCGGGATTTGTGATCCTAGAGTTTAGAGCAACTGTGGACTAAAAATTCCCTCTCATATTGTTTCATGGGTCTTTCCTAGGTTGACTATTGTGGGCATTGATCCATTTGGGATTTTATTTGTGCCTCATCTATAGATTTTATTTTTTCCATTGTATAGTGTAGACCACGGTATATATTATGTTTATTACCGTGAAAGTGGCTATAACTTGGGGCACATGATTTGATACTTTAGTTATATTGTTTACATCTTGGTTGTGTATACTAAAAGGCTATGTTTTCCATCATAATTATCTTGGGAAGGTATTTTGAGGAGATGGATTTAAATAACCTTGTGCATCGATCAAGATCCATTGGATAAAACCCTATCATTTATTAATAATTTTTGACTTTTTATTGAGATTCTTGATTTTATCATGCTCTCTTCATGGTTTTGAATCAGTTTCTTATGCTTGGCTTGAGACTATAGAGTTTTGTGAATTCCCATTTGATATTTCGGGATTTTGGTTTCTCAATTATTTCTTTAGTAAGATTTTTCTAGTTATTCAAAAATTTTAGTTCATTTATAAATGGTGGGGAGACTAATACTCAATCTCTATTTCTTTAGAGTATAAATTTATGGATTTTTTAATTAGTTCTTGACTGGGTTCTTCGTGTGAACTTACAAAATATTTGTTCTGTTTATGTGAGAAATATTGATTGTGTGAGTCTTTTTCTTTCTCTTGGCGAGTTATTTTAGAATTAATTACCTTTTTAGATATACTTTGCCCAAAGTCTTTTTTGGAGAATAAATTTTTATGATGGGGAGTTTTTGGCACTCACTGTGTCATTGTGTGTTTAATAAATTAATGATATTAATTTCTGTTGAGCTATTAAATATTTTGGATGTCTTGTGATAGAGTTGTAATTTTTTTGGAAAATTTTTATATTTTTAATTGGTTGACCATGGTTAAGAGTTACTATGAGGGTCCTATGGTTGGTCCGGTGTATAGCACATGACCTACACGCTATTAGGCAAACCATGTGACAAGCATGTAGATAACCTCTATGTCTTGAACATTTTGATTGGCATGGTTGGAGCATGGTATTTCTAACCGTTTATCACATAGTAGAAACCATTATTGTTAAGTATTGGCTAGGAAGTGTCATCTAAAATGTTGGTTAATGGTTAGGTAAACTGAGTAGCTTAACAATGTCGTTTACCTGTGTTTTTATAATTTAGGGTTTTATTTTTGTATTGTTAATCACTTTTATTTTAAATCCTAAAATATTAAAACCCTCACCACTCTACCGTATCTCACCCCCTTTCCTATAATTCTACCCTACCCCTATCGATTGTTTTCCTCCTCTTGTGCATGCCTCTCCCCTTTAGGGACTCCCCATGTGCAAGCTCCCTTGGTCTCGAACTCTCCCCTATGAAATCACCCCTATAAGAATTCATACTCCCCCACAACCACCAATCTCAGTTTCACACGAAACCCCAGTCTATGACCCCATGGTTCTACACCTTTATCCTTATTTTATCCTCCATTTTGGGAAATTCAACTTGTGATATTCCCATATGGGGGATGAATCACTGATGTGAGAACTCTTCTTCCCTTGATTATCTTTTCCCATGATTTCTTCTTCTCCCTGACCTAACTCAGGCACACCCTTGGGATAAATTTTTTATTCATTTTTGGGTTATTTGGGGTTTTTTGGGATGGGTTAATACTTGTTATATCATTTAACTTTAACGTTAATGTGTTTTACCTAAGAAGAACTTACATTGAGCTTTATTGAATTTGGCACAAGGCAGGCTTTTATTTATTATCGCTCTCTATTACGTTCCTTTAATTTTGGATGTCTGGATATGATTAAACTTTTAAATTAAAACCATATGTATTGATAATGAGTGACCAATTAGTTATAAAAGTGATTATAGCCTTGGTAATAGATGTGAATATATGCTAAGAGTTTGAGAAAATTATTAATTTCCCATTAAATAACACTATTATTTTTAAATGAGGTGGAGAGTGATAACTTGTTTTTTCGAAAAGTATTTATAAATTAACGTGGCATTCAAACTTAGTGGTTGGTGTTATAATAGTATTTAGAATATTTTAAATGGATTATTTTTTTGAAAGGGTTGTGATAACCTCTATTTGGGTTGTTTAAAGTTTTTTGTGAGATTTCAAAATGTGTTAGGTGATTTCAAAAGGTTGAGTTAACCCATTTAGTATTTATTTATGAAACTAATTGTGGATTTTAGTAATTTCAAAGGATACTTAAAAAATTGGAATAGAAATATCCTATTTGAGTTTCAAAATCATTTTGATGAAATGGATTTTCATTTTATGAATGTTTTAATGTGAAAACCCACTTTGTATTTTATAGAAAATGAGTTTTCAAAAATGATATGAAAACCACTAAACCCCCATGTGGTTTATATGTTCCTATTTTTTATTTTTATAACATGAGGGTTTGTTTACCTTTGATTCATGATATATGATTTTTATATTTCTTGATTATTGGGATAATTTATGAGGATAGGAGGTGATTCATGTTTATTTTTCAATTATTAACCATTGAGTTAATGAAATCAAGAATGTTCTCACCTCCATTTTTATTAGTTATTGGAACCTAGTTAGTAATAGGTATATATAGGGTATTCTATACCGATGTGGATAGTTTAAGCATTTTCTTGTGGTTTTTATAGGATGAAATGTTTTTTTGGTATATTATTCTAATGAGTGTAGCCTAGGATGGTCTCGCATTTGGACCTAGGGTAGATCTAATGACACTAGGATCATTTAGGGGATTTAAATTTATGTATTGATTGTATCCACTATTATTATTTTCATTCTTGTCATATATGGACTTTCTATTTGATTCTAATCATTATATGAATTGAGAATAATGGCTCTTACTTGTGTGATTTCTTCCCTATTTGTGTGGAATAATTTTGAAATGTTTCAAAAATAATTTATGAAAGGATTTTAATTAAGGAAGTTGAGAGATTGAATTTAATTTTTTTTCAAAATATTTTTAATAATGTGTTTAAAAAGTGTTATCTTGTAAGAGAAGTGAAAAATTTGGGTGTTAGGCTATTATGCATAGTTTTTATAAATGGATGTTTTAATTTTGTTTTGAAAACTATGTGAGAATTGGTAACCACATAGAGTTTATAAATGTCTTTTTATAAAATAGTTGTTTATAATGTGGTTTGAAATTGGAAAATTAAAATAGTGTTTTGGGTAGGTAGTTTAGGTCAACATGAATAATTTTTATGTGGTTGTTTTCATTTAATAAAAATGTATGAAAATAGTTTTTATCACATATGTGATGTGTTATTGTTTCTTTTATAATTTTATATAAATTTTTTACTTTTTTAATTTATGTCAAAAAATCATGATTAGGATGTAATATGATAGTTAATGCTTAGTTTTGATGGTTTATGGTGATCTAATGAGTGCTTTTGTGATCACAAATATATTATTGTATTAGTTGAAGGTTCCTAACTCTTCTTCAAACCACTCATTGAGGGTTGATTTATCAAGGTCAATTTTTATTTTATCACATTCACCCTATTTTCCCATTCTTTCATTTTGTAGGAATTTATTTTATTGTTTATTTTTTTTGATGAGTTATATTTTAAATTATTTACTTTGAAAAAATATGTTTCTATATATTTCTCTGAATGGGGTTTATAAATAACTACTAGGGATTGAAAAAAACCATTGGAGGGAAATATTCTCCAAGTGGGAGAGGTAGATCAGATGGCGAGGGATGATTTAGGCATCCATCAATGAGGAATACAAGGCTATTTTGTTTCAAAGAGGACCGTAATGATTAATTTATTCAGTGATGGGGGGATAACCTCAATGATGAATTATACGAGGGGATCTATGAGGTTAAATATCATCTAAACATCGAAAGGATTTTCAAGGAATTAAATTCTATCTACTATTGATGATGATTTGGAAAATACTAGAACCACTGTCATAATATCTTGTCGAGGATCAAGGATGTTTGTTTGGATAGAGGTAAGAATATGATAATTCACATGGATTGTTGATTCCACTTTGTGATAAATAATTATGGATGTTCTCAATCAGGAAACAAGAGTTTGAACCTTGATCATAATTATGGTTTCACAATATGGATATTGAAATTCATGAATACGTACCTTCCTGGGTAGCTCAAGGTATATAATTTGAAAATATATATGGTTTGTTTGAGTGCTGATTTGAGATACAATATATGAAAAATATTTACTTATTTTCGATATATATTGATGTTATCAGTTAATATTGATATAATTAGGGATATATTCCTTTTATATATCCTCCTATGGAATATATTGATGAGATCAATGGGTGAAATAAAGAATATGATCCAACTAAACATTATTTATTGGGATATATTAGAGATATTCATAGATTCTAGAAGGATTTTGAGTATGTTTTTCTTCCATTATATGGATATATTGGTGGGATTTATGATTCTAGATGATAATAGGAATATATTCGTATTCATGAGATACTTTCAAAATATATGGACTTGATATATAAGTATATGTGGGATCCATTATATGAGAATTATCTTAATATTTAGTTATCTATCACCCTTGATGAGACCACCTCCATGGTTCCATGTTTTAGATAATTGGGGTAATATCTCTGAACTAGCTTTCTTAATATTTTCAGGAGAGTCCAATACTATAAAAAAATGGATACAAATTCTGATAAAAAGTTCCCTCTGAGATATATCTTCAAAAACCATGGATACATATTCCACATACTTACCAATATCATGATTAAACTGGGGTGGTTGCTATATTACTCTAGGGTCGAGCTTATAAAGTGTTTATACATATCTAGTGGGGAAATGTTTCTCTCTCTATCCCATTTCTATTTATATAGTCAAAGGGGAATCATCTTTTGGAGACTCTTGTGTTCCATATCTTGCATCAATACAGAGTTATTTAGATTTTACATTCATATAATATCATTCACCATCTAACACAATTGTTTATGGGTTGTTGATACTTTTTTTTGGGATATGGGTACATGAACTTCATGGTAGCCTATGAATATCTTCAGTGACTCTGTTAGTTTTCATGGTGTATTAAGGTTCCATGTATCTACCACCAGTTATTCAATGGAGCTTAGAATTCAATGGAATTTTTTTATTTATCTTTGTTTTAAAGGGAGTTATTGAAGAAGAACAAAAATAAAAAAGTAACCCATTAATACAAAATTACATAGAAAAACATGATCAATACATCTATTTCATTTGTAAAGGATTTATGTCAGGTTCACCATTAAATTTCCAACACTCCCCCATTCCCGTGATTGCTATTGAGAAAGTGTGGACTTTCTGTCCAAAGGACAGAATTAAGTAAAACTCTATGAGTGATTAATTGGGTTATGAAATGGTCAACAATATGATAGGTCGTCACATATGTTAGTTTATCTTATTGAAAAGTCCAAGAATATATTAAAAATTTAATACATGTTCATAAATCCTTTACAATTATAATATAAATATTGGTTACCTATGTGATTGTGATTGATCAGAACCTTGCATCAATGAAAACAAAATTATGTATCAGATGTTATCTATAATTATGTATATAGTATAATATAATATTAACTAAATCCACACAACTAGGCACTATAGAATTTATCTTCATGTGGGGTGGTGGTAGGGGATGTGATTTTGGTATTGATCCCATGAGAGGGGCTTCCTACATATCCCTATAATTGGAATTAAAACACATGTAATTACATTCCACTTAATGGGTATTGTTCTACCTTTTAGGGTCATGTGATAAGGACAAATGTTGTTCCTTTTAATTTTATGAATCCATGACCAATTAATGTCCTTTTTAGGGTTGTGTATCCAAGTGTATATAGTTAGTTATAAGATCATAAATCTAAAACCATCATGTATTATTGTTTAAGATCATATAAATAATACCTATTATATGTAGTAAAACATCATGTAGAGTAAAATAAAAACTATATATTTTGATGTCATGCATCTAGGAATACCAGGTTAAGGGTTCCTAAAAATGACTTCTCTTGGAATTATGCAATATATTCCCTTTCTGATTCATCTTCTACATTGGTGACTAGAAAATAGAGGATAGTTTAGGGGTTTACACCTTATAGGAGACCCATTCTAGTTCAACCTTCTATGTGACATATGTGATGGTATGTTTTGTGGAAAACATCAAATTGGAGGACCATACATGTATAGATCATTGAGTAAACCATAGACTCCCATTGGATACTGGGGTGGATAGGATGCTTTATTTGGGACATCCATGATTGGAATAATTATCTAAGGAATTCATAACTAATATCCTAATGATAGTACCCTAATTATCGAGGGAATAAATTATTATAAACACCCTAAGGGCCCTATTAGTTAGGGAGAGGAGAAAGGGTAGCTCCACTATTATTTTAATACAAGATTTAAGGGGAGGGGTATTTGGTGTTCATTCCCTAGTCATGTATCTCATGAGTCCATAAAGGATGCTTGGATAACTAGGCATCCATTGTGTGGGACTAGGGTGAAGTGGTATCTGGATAATAATGGGTGAATATAACACCCAGATAGAACCACATAAATTATGGTACCTAAATAATGGGTTGGTATAATATGTCTCCTAGATAGAACATGGGTGAATATGAGTCCCAAATAGGACCTAGAGAAATAAAACACCTAGATAGGTGACCTATGTGCGGATTCACATGGGGAGTCATATGCACAACATTACTTTTAAGATTTTGGTGAAGACTCCTTTGGGTTGACCCTAGAAGGAGGATGCCACACCATAATCACCTGGGGGCCCCTCTTCAAAAAGATACTTAACATTAGTCTTGTTGATGTCCTGGAGGAAGAATTATTTTAGTATCCATATATATTAAATGATATAAATACCTTTAATTAACTTATTTTTATTATTAACATGGATTTGAAAATCACATTAATGGGAACTCAAAGAAAATTGATGAAAATTTCATACATTTAGTTTCTATTGGGGATTCTATTTTTCACCCATCTTGGCTTTAATCTTTACAACCAAAGAAAATAATTTATCAGATTTAATCATTTCATGATGAAAACAACCATTACATTCAATCATATATTTTTTCCCCATAACATATATTTTCTCATTCAAAAAGTTATAGATCACCCACACTGATCAAGTAAAATTATTATATGATTGACTATGAATTATATGATATGAATAATTCTTTTCAATAAGATATAATTATTATTTCATGGAATGAATCCACTCTTTATATATTCGAAATTCATGTATTTGGGGTTTGGCTTAGTGGTAAGCACCCCTTAATTATACATGAAAAATGGTGGTCCAAAAACCATTGGGAGTAGGGTACAGTAGTAGCAGTCTAGCGATGGCAGGGTACTGTAGCAGTGGTAGGGTAATATAGCAGTGGAGGGTAACAGACAGTGCGGTAGCAGTGCAGTTACTGTAGCAGTACTATTCATAGAATGGGCCATGGGCCAAAACAATTGGCCTACAGGCTATGTAATGGGATAAATGTCCACCGGGCCTTCATGCTATGTAATGGGTCTCCCTCTACCCAGTTAAAGATGTCTTTGCTTTGATTTAATAATAAATGAGGCTTCGGCCCCAAACATTAAAAAAAATATTCGAAATTCATTCCCATTTCTGGGATTCATAATGTTCTACAATAAATTATATGTTATAATCATCACTTAAAATAGATGTGATTAAATATCAATAAAACCTAAATATGTTTTCTGACACCTTTAGAGCCTAAAAACCAACAAAATTCCAAAATTACTTATTAGAGCAGGGATATCTTCATTTATTTGTGATATATTTAAGAAAAATTCCAACAAATCCTCTTTAATTAAATTTATTGAAGGATTCACCTTTAACATTGAAATTATAAGGGAAACTACGCTCATTTAAATAATTCATACAAGGGGTGTTAATATAATAAATTTCATGATGAGACATTTCTAAAATTGGTTCATATAAATACTATTTTTGGATATGGATAGTTTTCCAAACCACTACTCTAAAAAATAAATTTGATGTACAATACTCTCCAAACATCTTTCAGGATATATCTAATAATATTTTATTTTCCAATTTTGTGAAACGATTTTCAATAGAATTTATGGTATAATATACTCATGAACAATTCCATTATACTCTAGATAATATTCAACCTTCATTTTAATGTATTAAACCCCATTATTAGTTATAATGTTCATTGAAAAATATCCACACTATTTTATGAACAATACCTGAAACCCTAAAACATATTCAATATATTTTAGTTATATTTCATAAGTTTAATTTTTTTAAATAACAAATTTCATTAATAAATAATTTAAGAAAATTATATTTTATTTGATTTATCTATCCCCACAGACCCAATTTTTTTGAAATTAATGAGCTTCAATGATTGAAAATAATTAATCTCTACATTATTGTTGGAATAATTGATAATTATTCTAATTAGATTCTATGAAAAATAATTACTTTCTCTATATTGAATAAAAATATAAAACATTTTCTCCATAATTAATATTTTTATGTTGTTTTGACCAAAATAACAATCCTTTAATGCTAAATTTTTTCTCATCTTTCAAACTAAAATAACATGAATTTTCATTATCCCCAAATTGAAACTAGTTACCCTGATTTCTATACTCTAATATTGATATTAAAATAATTAAACCCTTTCACCATTTTTTTGTATTTTTTAAAAATTTCTTGATTTCCAATATCAAAATGTTCAAAAATATGAAGTAAATTTGCTTCATCCCATTTATATAATATATATTCTTGAATTTGAGCATATCCTATAAAATATATATAAATCCAAATCCTGTGATTTTGATTAACCCATCATTAAAAAAATCAACAAGACTAATTTTTACATTTAAAAGTTAATAAAAATCCCTAAATATCATATCATATGATACAAACACCCACTAACCAGAATATTTGGGCGTTCCTTTTAAGAATATTTTGATACACCTTACACAATAATATATTTCTATGTTCCATTATTTTTATTCATATATTTGTTTTGTGTCCCAATTAATACTAAATTGGTATTCAAATATGGTAATTAAATTATCTGCACTATGATCTCGTTATTCAGTTCTTCTATAAAGTTATATCAATAGTTAAAATTTATTCTCCACATTTAATTGAAAATTTATTATATTTTTACAAGTCAATATTTGAGTAGGATTACACCCCCTTTAATAATACCATATAAATATTATATATTTTTAGAAATGAAGATAATTGAAACCTATTATTCCAACATTTTCATATTCACTATAACACGAAAAATATCTATAGAAATAAATTTCTCTCATAAAGAAATGTTTATTTCTAGGTTATGTAACATTAATCCAATTAAATTTTTGAGAAATATTTTTATCTATTTTATTGATTATTTAATTCATATTACTAATTTATTTCCCACTAATAAAATATATATTTTATTTTTTAACCAATTAATTTTAAGTATATTTTAATTTTAATTTCACTTTTCCATAGATTATCACTTTAGTATAATCTGTAGTTTAGTTTTATCCTCCTTTTCATTTCCAACATCTATATAAGCTATGAAATAAATATCATTTAATTGTAAAATTATTAACATCACCACCAAAAAAAATTATTTTAAAAATTATATAAAATTATAAAAATATTATATATCATATACTATATATAATAAAATTTTAATTTTTAATTTTTTGAATTTAGAATCATTTTCTAAAAAGGGGAACTTCTGTGTGATGAACGTTGAATTTTTTTCTTTGAAAAAGTCCTTAGTTTATTATCTACACCATCATTCATATCATATTATAAATTTGGATAATTATTGCAAAAAAATTTAGTAGACCCACATTAAAATTACATTAACTGATGTTTAACTCAGTATTTTCCTTTTCCATAACAAACACCCCTTGAAATAATTGATATTATCATATCAAATTTATCTCATCATCATCATAATTATTTACTTATTTCAATATATTATATTGATTTAAGGATTTAAAGGATATTTTCATTTTATTATTACTATTCTTCTCAGGAGTATTTCATTTCATTATTTCATTAGAAAATATGATACAACTCAAATAATCCAATGGAAAAATATTAAGACCATGACCTACAAGTTTTAATACCATAGAACCAAATATTTTCAGAAAAATTTGAATTATTCTATGTATTATCATGGAATCTAAAAAATTATTTCCAAAATATCTATTACTGGACACCACACTTTTTAATAAAAAAATTATCATTTTTATGCATTTTAATAAATTCACATTTTAGACACTGCATTTGTAATTTTACTTCTTTAACATTTTTAGTTATTTCATACATATTTTCCTTATTATAAAAAATTCATTTTCCATACTTATCCCTATAAGTTTGAAAATTCCTTCAATAAATGAGTTGAAATAAATAGATTTCTAGTATGGACATGTTTTTTAATATTATTCTCATAAATAATGTTCCATAATACATTTCTCAATAATAACATACCTATTTGTAGAAACGTTAATCACACCCATGATAATAGATAATTCATATTATAATTCCATATCATTTTAGAGATGTTAAAGTTTCGATAATATATCGGTATCCCCATGTTAATAGCTAAATTAATATAATCCATTTCAGATATGAAAATTTAGAAATAACTTAAACTTAAAAATAAAGAATACTCATCACATCTATCATGAAACGACCTTGAAATATCACATGGTGTCCGAAAACACAAATTGGATACCAATTTTTGATACCTTGATTAATATTTATGTAAGGATTCTCATGGACACATTAAGTGGGGCCTCAATTAGAAAATTTAATTATTTGGAATTCTGTAAAAGAAATTTTTTTATCATCATTTATGATAAATTAATTTCCTTATATTTTGAATTCCTTACTCATTTATACTAAACATTATAGACTTTAATCAAGTAATTTATTATCCACACTAATCAGACAATGAAATAAAAATGAATACATTGATTTTTATGATTCACGATTTAATATAAATGAATAAATCCATAGAATGATCTATTAAAATTGTGATCAAATGATACATTATAATTATCATGTATATAAATATATAGGGTTTATCCTTAAAATCATGTCACAATAATACATTTCTTAACTAATGTAAATTTCTCCTGTACATTGTAAATGAAATTTAATAAAATATGTAACAATTTGAGTCCTTAATTTCAATAAGTAAACTCCAGTTTTTTTTTGAATGATTAAAAACTCCACTTCACTAATTATTAAAATAATTTTTTAAAAAAAATAAGAAATTTATATCTTTGAAATCTCAATAAATTCTTCAAACCTATATTGAGAAAATTTGATAAAACTACCAGTCACTGAAATGTAATTACAATGTATAATATCTTGAAATCAGAAAAAAACTATATCATTCATAGTTCATCTAATGAATAACATCAATATTAAAATCCATATATTTCAACTTTAATAAATTCATTAATAAGGATTCCCTATGATTTCCCCCCATATTTTTTGTATTCTTCCTCTTACTTATCTATCCTACTATCTCTAATTCTGTAAATACACCCATGTATCCACTAACTCACATTACCACTTTTAATAATGAAATTAATTTTGAAAATAAATCACCCAACATTATCAACCACCATACCCTCCACAAATTTAGGACCTTATATAAATCCAATCCATGAAATTGCATTTGATTGGGATAATAAATATTTAGGATTACATTTTAATTCTTTTATTTGTTACTGATCATTCTATATCATCTAAAAATCATAAGATATGGTTTTTTACTTAATCTTATAGAATCATTATTGGTTTATATTGAATGTCTTCTGGATGTAAATTCCAATAATAACACCTCTATCATTACTACTGAAACTCTTGTATAAGCCATTATAACTATGATGGTAGTCATATTGATTACTAATTTAAATAAATAAATTCAAAAAAACTTTGGTGATATCCAATAGATATTTGGATGCCATGTAATATGAATGACACCTATTTCGATTTATACTCTGTCTAACTCTATCAAATCTCCCACCAATATTAAAATATTGTAAAAACGTTTTACTTAAAATATTTATCCATGTGAATCAATTGTTGAAATTTATTGCAAAATAATTTGACACATACTTTAATGATGACAATATGTACTCCAAGTTATCTCTAAGAAACATTCATCATAACCAACAATATACCTTGTATGAAGAAAAAAGTGTTGCAATAATCCATGAAATAATCTCAGTACTAATTAAATCTAATAAACCTCAACCACTTTTATAAGATAAAATGTTATCCCCACTTCTTCTATCCACGACTAGGATTCATTATTTTAAGTAAATGTGTTATTATATCATAAATTTAGTTGATGGAATTCTTATAAGTAAATTCTCAATGATTTTACCACCATAGATTACACTCTCTAACATAAAAACACTTGTTCACCTAACAACCTCCCTTCATATACATCATGATCATGATTTATATATGCAATGAATACATGGAAAAAAATTTCTTCTCAAGGATAATGTGGATCTTTCGAGTTATATTACCAAAATATAATTCAAAAAAAACAATTTATTGCACTCATCACTGTATGATAAGTGAACCCACACCTATATAAATACATCACTAAAAATACATTTCCATCTGGTAATGGTTAATAAACAATCAATGATCTATTCATAATTTCAACGGGCCTCTAAAACTTATGATAACATTCTTATTATTCATTATATATTAAGTTCATATAAGATAAAAAATTTATAACCACTAAAACTATGACCAATTCCTAATCAAAATCTATATTATAACACAATAATTAAAAAAATAATTCCTCATCATGGCTCCACCAAGATTCCTCCAAATATGAAAACAAGATCGACGGTGAACTTCAAAACATAATTCCAATAATCCATTGGGTTGTAACTAGAAAAAATAATATAAAAACACATTATTAGAGGAATTACCCTTATTTTGAGTAAAAAACACCACAATCACTATAGATAAATAAATTGATCTCAGTGATTCAAATGAAAAAATATACAAATTATTTGATCACATAGATTCCATGTAACTTTGAAAAAATATAAATAACACTTTGACACACAAATTAGACTAATCTGGATAGATACTTTAATTAGAACACTAAGTTGATCCAACACCACCCTTTATATAATCATGTATGTCTGAATGATATCATAGAATAAAGGCATGAGTATTTGAATTCCTGATGGGCATCATTAATTCCACTAAGAAACTAGTTTAGAATTTATTTCATAAATTACCTATTAACTTACTATGGGTGAAGCATAGATTGCGGTATCCCAATAGAGAACCCACTGGAAATGGTCTTATAAACACTTCATAATTATAAAGGGTAAATAAAAAATAAATGGAATGATTTTCAAACGATAAATAAAAAGAATCATACCATGATCTATAAATCAATTTTCATTCATTTGATAAGTAAAATGAATATTTAATTAATTAATTTTTTGTTGAAATTAGAACCCAGTTAGACCCCTCTTATGGTAAACACCATTTATCATAATGATTTCTATTTTTTCTACTGATTATTCTTTTTAACAACAAAATTAGATAACCTAAACATTGTATAAATTTAATACCCCATTTATAGATACTGAAAATTTTCATACATGGATATTGCATATTTTTTTTGAATAATCATTATATAACATAACGATCCATACTATAATCATATTGGTCAAATATATTTGGAAATATGGATAAATAAATAACTAGTTCATAAGTTTAGTACATTATTTCAAAAATAAAATACTTACAACAAGAACCATTATTATAAATATCACACATAGTAATTTTTTTTAACATTGGGGATTGAAACATAAGAAAAGGGTGATATTAGATTCTCTGTAATTATAAACAGGGGATATATATATGATAACTTTATAATAATAAGAGAATAAGTTCATAATAATATGAGTATAACATTTTAAAATTTTTCCATCTATATTATATATCTTAATATTATTTTATCTCATAAATCCTGGTAGTAATATTAAATGAATCATATTTGAATCAAAGAACATGAGTTTTGAGAGTATAAAATTGGAAAAAGAAATGAGTTTTTTGGAATACACATAAGAATAGAAAATAATTTCCATATTAGTCAAGGATCATTACCCAGACTATAATAATATAATGGGGTGACTGCCCCAACCACCGTAGTAGTCATGGTTCACTCCCATGACTATAATTGTGGACAAAGTCCCTTACTGAGTTGTGCTTAGTCCTTTTTTGGGAATTATTAATATCATTAGATATTAATTATTACCAAATACATTATAGGGATATATAATTATAGTTCTACCCATTAAATAATTAAAATCTTGCATCTGTATTCCACAAGATCATAAAACATTCATCATAATATAACCAATGAATTGAAATGGGTTTCATAAACATTTCATCCTAACAAAATCCATGGAAAAGAAACAGGTTCAATAAAAATAATTTCATTATAATCCTAAACCATCTAGAGAAATAATAGGGGTTGTATCATTTTATCATATTCCCATTCATCTTATGTAACATAAAAGGATGTCATATTAGATTAAATGTGTCTTTAAAAGATAATTTAGAACATTTCCTAACAAAAATCCCATTTTCTCTTTAGAATAACTTATTTAAATGGACCATGGATGACGTTTCACCCCATATTAGACTCTCTTGACTAAAGATAAGATTTTAATAAATTTTAATTCATTTAATAAAGTATGATCTATTATAAAATATCAGTAATGTTAATTTTGGAACTGTTACTTTAATTTGACTTTAAAGACACCAAGAAAAAGATAGAATTTGAGTTTAATATGTTATATCATATATGGAAATTTAAGAGGGACTAGATGATATGAATGGAAAAGAATAAAAAAATAATCAAATAAATTTATTATTTTAATTAATTATGGAGAATAAATATTATTTTTAATTAGAATAAAAAATTGTAAAGAACACAAGTATATGTTTTATAGTAATTCGGTCGAAAGTGGGACAAATCTATTCTAATACATCTCTACTCTATGAGAGATATGTGTTTAATTATCTAATTTTGTAGGGGGATTCATAACCCAATTATAATATTCCTTTCTAGTAGAGGGATAACCATGATAAATTAATTTTTATACATACTGTCACATCCCAATTACAACACTTGACTTTAAATACCTGAAGTCAGAACACGGATAGTCCTGACTGTAGAATATGGGAGCTTCAATAATAATAAGAAAAGAATAATAATGTTTTTGTGTGTAAAATAATAACTAAAAAATATAGATTATGTGAGAGATAATAAATAGTTTTTGAAACTAAAAAAGTAAACAAAGGAGGAGATATACAATTAAATAATAGTTATTGGTTCTTGTGAATTATATCATCTCATCATTTTGTGGAAGTTCTAGGTGAAGAAGATATAATTTACAACATGAAAGATTTTCTAGATGAGGAAATAGCGTATCTCTCAAGAATATGGTTTGTAAATCACTTGATAAATTCAAATAATTTTCTCACGGAAAAATAGAGAGATCTAGATGTTATTAAGTGTATTTTATTCCTTTGAAGGCTGCTCAAAGTAGAGATCTTTAATGTCTAAAGAATCCTTTCGTGGGTTAAAAAATTAAAAAATATATAGGATTCAGAAAATCATTCTCCTTAAAAAATTGTTACAATATTTATTTTAATTAAAAACTTTTGGACCAATTCAAACCATTTTAAATAACATTTTAAATAATCCAAAAAGTTTCCTCAATAATGAGAAAAAAGTAATTTTAAATAAACCATTAAAAGTAAGTCAAATAATTCAATTAATATTAAAATCATAACTATTGATAGAAGAATCAAAATAAAATATTTATAAATATAGAAATTATTTTTATTCATTTATTACATTAAAAAATTTAGAAAATATTTTAAAATGTTAATAAATACATTAAAAACAATTACAATAGTGAATATAGAAAATAAAAAATATATTACCCAAATACAATAACTTTTTGTGAACTATATTATGTAATTTATAATAATTATTATTATTTTTGAATGTATTTTAATATTATTTTTCATGGAATTCATAAAATATATATGAATTTCATAAATTAATAAAACAATTATAATAATTATAATATGTATCATGTAATTTAAAAAATTAAAAATAAAGAAAAACTGAGTATTTATTTTTTTTAGAATAATAAAACCTTTAACTAGTTGTAGCATTAATTAATACCTATTTGAAAAGAGGTATCATCTACCATTCTATATTTAACATTGAGTCACACCATCTAAGATATACGGATTTAGATATACTATCGTAGATCTACCATCACATTATAAAATGATATACCTTTGGTATTTGAAATAGATATACAACTAGTTCTATTTTATAATTTATTGTTAGTTATATTGTAGAGTCTAATAGTAGTTGTATTTTAAATACATAGTTAGTTATAGAAAATTTATCTACAGTTAGTTGAAAGAGTAGTATGTCATTCGATAATAAAATGATCTACTGTTAGAAAACAAGAATGATCTACTTTTAGTTATAAATGAAGACTAAACCACTCTTACATATAAAGGGAGACTAATATATCATTATTTATTAAGAGAGAATAATATTCCATTAGTTATAAAAGGGGACTAACAACTAATAGGGAAAAGTCCTTCAGTGACCGCAAAAAAATTGTTGCTAACGGACTATATTTGCTACCCGACACTCTCAATTTGACAGATGCTTTAGGCCCATCATTGTTTCCTATAGCACCAGATTTTTGGATGATACTATAGACTAGGTCGGGGTCAACTATAGTGACCACCATTTCATTATCTCTATAGACTACTACATGATCTTTACTAGATACCACCCAATTACAGTCACTATAGACCCCCTGAGATCTCCTTTAGCAACAACCAAATGGAAGTCACTATGGTCTAACCTGGCTAGCCTATAGGGGCCACCATAAGGCTGTCAATATAGGATCAATTTTTATTACTTATAGAAACCACCAAATTCTGGTTTCTAAAAATTGTATTATTTTAAAAAAATTACAAAAAATTATAAAAACCACCATATTTTAAATATAAAATAAATATTTCCAAAAAAATGTTAAAACACAAGCCCATAAATCTCTTTTCTTAATCATTTCGAATTCCCCACACCCACTATCAAATAAAACATGATGAAAAAGATTATTAAAATATTTATTTTAGTAAAAAATATCATAACTAATAAATTAAATTAAATAAAATATTTCAATTAAAACTTAGTACAACAAACAAAAGTTACTTGATTTTGAAAATAGTATAATAGTTTCCAATCATTTTTCATAAAATTTAAAAACCCTTATTATATCGTCTAAATCATACCATGTGTCTTATTCATGTTCTACATTCTCGTACACATTAGGAAAATAATAAGACAGTTTCCTATGATATCATTTCATTTCATCATCATTTTACATATATTGGATAATTAAACACACATTTTTGTTTTTTATGACCCTAAAAGTGAGTTTTCCAACATCACGAGGAAACAAAACCTTTGATTTACATATTTTCTTCTCAAACATTATAAAAATAACTATAAGAGTTTTGTCATCTGATTTCACTAGATTTTGAGGTTTTTCAGTTGGTTTTGACCCAATGAATATTTAAAGGGAAACAAACCTTTAAAAGCTCATGTTCAGTTTTTTCTGGGAGACCGCAAATATAATTGACATTCCATATCCTAATACCCTTAACTAATAAGTATAAATGGTGTTCCTATTATTTCATGTCATTATGATATCATTTTCTTTAGAAATAAACATTAAATGCATGTTTTGATGTTTTATGGCACTAAAAGTGTGTTTTCAGTCCTTCTAGGAAAACTCCATCTCAAATTGACATATTGTATACTATAACATTTCAAAATTCACTATATGTGTAAGAACTCGGCTATTGCTGTGAATGAATTTGGAATATTCTTAATGATATTCCAGAGCAGCGCCTTCAGAAGGCGTGCGATTTCGAGCCCCGGAGTGGCCGAAATTAAATTTTCAGTGCGTTCACACTGGAAATGAAAAATAAATGGGATAACTCCTGAATGGTGATTCAAATCAGAGATCTGGGTGTACGGATTGGTTCAGAATGGGGTGTTTACCCCTGGAACGACATAAAACATGTCGGCGCAGGATGTTTGGACCCCTCGCTCACTTTCGGAATGTTAAACAGATTAATTAATTAATTAATTAATTCGTTTAATGGTGAAACTCAAGTATCTCTTAAACAGTGGCTCAGATTGGAAAACCGAGGGCACCGTTGAGTTCAGAGAATGCCTTTTACCCTTGGAGGGGTATAAGTTTCGCGGTCGCGTGTCGTCTGTGAAAAATGGCCCCAGGGGCGTTTTCGTAATTTGGCGGCTTTGGGCGTTTAGCTTTATAACTTTTAAACGGAAGCTCGGAATCACATTCTGAGACCACCGTTGTGCTTGGTGGGGTGGTGTTTACCCTAGGGGAGGCTTAACCTCGACCCCGTTGAGAGTTTCGGATGAGGCCAAATTTTGAGGTTTTAAATTAATTAAGAATTTAATTAATTAATTTTATTTAAATAAGCCCTCACCCCCACTCCACCCCTTTGCCCAATTCCCTGGCGGAAGGAACACACCAAGGTAGCTCAAGCCCCTCCTCCCATCTCCATCCTCTCCAATGCGTGGCGGCCGAAGGATCGTCGCGAAGCTTCGGGCGAAGCCCTTCGAGGTAGGAGGTTTTTGTTGCGTTTTTATTCCTGAACCTCCTTTGAATCCCAATTTTAGCATCTAATTGTTGTTTGATCCTCAAAAAAATCCCATGATCGTGTAGTACATTTATGAGCTTTCCATCGCCCTTTTCGGTTTGTAAATCGGAGTTCGGAGGAGGTCGCGGCCGTCCGGCAAAAGTCGCGGGTTTTGGTTGTTTTTCTGGCCGGTTTGGAGAGACTGGCCGGTTCATGGAGGCAGGACTGGGCATCGGAGGCGGCAGTCCGCGGAGGCTGCGAGCGAGTTGGCGGTTCACGACCGCGGTTGGTCGGCGTGAGTTCTAGACGGCGGCAGCGGCGTGAGGCAGAGCTCCGGATGGCGGTCGGCGTTTGGTGTTGAGGCGGAGCGGCCGCGGAGGCGGCTGTGGGCGCGATGGCGGGCGTCGACTGTGCGAGGGGGCTCTTTCGGGCGGCCGACGCAGGGGAGACCGGCCGCCGCAGACGGCCGGTTGCTGCGGAAGCCGAGGTCGCGCGGCGACCTCGGGAGATGAGTTGGACCAGACCAAATGGCCGGGTTGACTTGGGAAAAAAGGGGGTCCCTCGGGACCCCACGGTAGGTTTAAAATAAATAAAAAAATAAAAATTAATAATTAATAAGTTTTTAATAATAATAATAATATTATTATTATTATTAGGAAAATGATTTATATCTAATAAATCATTCGTCGGGCGTCGGATTCGTGCGCCGTCAGCGGCGACACATTCTTTGAAACAAGATGAACTTTTTGAGACTGTTTCAGGGAATTTTAATTCCCGAAATGAGGGGCTTGGGGGCGCGACATGACCGTTAAGTGGACGAGCGTTTATCCGGAAATCTTGTTTTGGACGGCTCGGACACGTCTGACGTCCGTTTTGAGCGCCGTCAGCGGTGTTGGGACCCTAGCACCGGGGCGAAGCTTTCCAGGGTGGTTTCAGGCGTTGAAGCCGGAGTTCAGGCATGGCCCCCACAGACCGTCTTTCGAGCTGCATGCAGTGTTTCACGAATTTTTCATCGGACGTCTGTTCGGGGCGTGCGAGCAGCCGATGTTGGGTGTTTTTCCTAGGGAATCGCTTTGGCACAGTCTGCCCGCTTTAATTCCGCATGCTGTTGCGGGCCCCACGAGGGTTGTTTTGAGAGTTGATGGTGATTTCCAGCTTTATCACCGGGTGTCTGTTTTGGACAAGTGAATAGTCCATCATGTGTGCTTTTTCGAGGGGATTGCAATGGTGCAATCCGTTCGTTGTGTTTCGGGACCGGGATGCTGGTCCCACAAATCACTGCTCGTGTGCGGTGCACCAGAATGCATCTTTTTTCTCGGATATCCGTTGCGCTCAAGTGAGTAGCCTTTTTTGACATGTTTTCCCAAGGGGATCGCAATGGTGTGATGTGCCCGAATGTTTTCAGGGCCGAGGCTCGAGATCATGGGACGTCGTTCGGGCGTGAGGCGGTGTTGGTGACTTTTCCGTCGGATATCTGTTGGAGGTGAGTAAGTAGTCGATCTCGCGTGTTTTTCTGCGAGTATTACAATAGTGCGATCAGTTTGGTTGTGCGGAGCCTCTTACGTGATCTTATTAAATGTGGAAGCATGAAAGGTGCTCCGGTGGTGGTTCGTCCTACCATGTTTGTAGCAGACCCTTGGCGTGTGATCTAGCACACTTGGGAGAGTGTTGTAAATGATTCATAAGATGTGGTTGGTCGTGCTTGGGCCTTTGATGTGGAGTCGTTACGTTACACCTTCGTGTTGACGTTGGGTGCCGTGTGCATGATAGCCTTTAGGCTGGAATGTGGTATACTCTGAGAGTATACGGGAATGCTGGGAGGTACATGTGGATGTTGGTACCTGAGAATGTTTTTGTGCTTGGTTGGGGTTGACTTAGGGCCACACGCCGTGTGGGCCCCATGTGCGTGCCATGTTTTTCTTTACGTACTTTTGACCTCTCGCGACGTAGAGGGTCCCTTTGTTCTCATTTTTTGACCAGTAGGGTTGATTTTTCCCCTGGTCCTCTTCCCGATGGTTTTGACTAGTAGGGTTGAGTGGTCTCCCCCTGGTTTCATGCTCGATGGTTTGGCTAGAAGAGATGGTTTGTTCCTCTATTTCTTCAGCTATGAGGGGTTCCAGTACCGTGCCCTTTCACCAGACTGAGGCACTGTTTGCGACTGCGGGTGTTCGTACAATGTGGGTGTTTTCCCCACTTTCTGGGATGAGTTGTCTCGGTCCGCTTCGACAGTGACTCAGCAGATTAGAGCATGATCTCCTTGAGAGGCCTGGGGAGTTTCTCCCATTGCTTTGTGTTCCCTGGTAGAGTTCCTACGGATTCGGTGTGACCAACACTTTACGTGGGCACCGATCCTCTACCCAGGAGGTTGTTTCCAGCAGGGCTGAGGTGGTTTCCAGCAGTGCTGAGGTTGTTTCCAGCAGGGCTGAGGTTGTTTCCAGCAGGTTTGAGGTTGTTACCAGCAGGGCTGAGGTTATTTGGAGTAGAGCTCGCCAGTGGGTTACCATCCAACTGGGATGGCTAGTATAGCGGTGTTCACCAAGCAGTACCATCCAATAGGGATGGACAGAGCAGTTCCAGGTTTACCTCCAGCGGGGCTGGGCAAGGGTCCCCGATGCCGGGCTTACCTCCAGCAGGGCTGGGCAGTGGTCCCTGATGTCAGTATTACCTCCAGCTAGGCTGGGCAGTGGTCCCCGATGCGGAGCTTTCCTTCAGCTGGGCTGGGAAGTCGTCCCCGATGTCGGGTTACCTGTAGCTGGGCTGGGTAGTGGTCCCATCGCCGACTTTAGCCGGGTCGCCCTCTAGTGGATTACCCTGTTACAGGACTGGGTAGTGTGGCACCCGTCGACTCTTTCTGGGTCTCCCTATAGTGGGAACCCGTCGACTTCCAGGGACCCTCTAGCGGGGCTGGGTAGGGGGTCGCCTGTCGACTTTGAGTAGACCTCTCGACTACGGGGCAGTGACGTGGTGTGGTTTGACGTTCCCCCAGAACTCTCAAGTAAGAGGAGCATTTTCCCCACCGAGACGCGCCCTTGTGACGCGACCTAAAACTGTGTGGGCGAGTCAGTGCCGCCCAAAGCGGATAGTGCAAGGTGCGGTTATTGAGCCCTTGACTTGTAGTTCGGGGTAGACATGCGGGATGCTGGGCATCGATTGTGTTTTCTTCTAGGACTGTTGGCTACTCTTTTCTTGGGCTGAGCTACGGGATGGATATCCCCTTACGTTCTTGTTTGGGCTTCTTGTTTGAGCATATGGTTATTTATATACCTTGTTCTAGTACCCACTTCTTGGGCTTGGTTACTCTCACAACAGGAGAGGCGAAGACGCACGGGGTATGCCACATGCATTCCATGTCTAGCTTCTCATGGTTGGACGAGTCTACTCTCCTGCTATATGTAGCGAAGACTCAACGAGAAGTTCATCTTCTCACCGTTTCCAAATCCTTGTTTCTAGATGAGTCTACCTTCTTTCCTCTTGTTGGGTTGAGCTGGAATCTTTACTGTACTCTTTACTGCACTCCTCATTGTACTCCTTTACTTTCCCCTGTTCGATCTACTACTCACCATTCGGTACCTCCTTTATTGCTCCCTCAAGACTTCGGGGTATCCTAATGAGTATTTTTATACCCACCCCTGCTTGGGATTTTCCCGCACTTGGTGTACCCTTGCAGACGACAGACAGGTTGTACGTGACTTCAGTGGAGCATAGGAGTTCGGGTGCTTGGACCGCGTGCGGTAGTCGTAGTCGGGTTCCAGGTGGGGAACCCTTCCTGCTGTTTTTCTTTTGTTTACCAATTGCTGGGTTGTGGCACCTTTTCTGGTTGGGCGCGTGTTTTTACCCTTTTGTTTTAAGTTTACCTTCAGCACTTTCTTTGTATTTTTAGAGGTCGATGCACATTGTGGTTTATTTATAGCAGTTTCCCTTTGCTTTTCTGTTTACTCTGCACTTTTTCAATGAGTGTGCTGCGTGGGTATGTACAGGTACTTAGGCAAAGGCCTCCCTGAGTTATTGTGCCTTCAGCACTGGTCGCCAGCCCCTGGCCTATGGAGGCGGGCTTGGGGTATTTGAGGCTCGAGCCCGGGTAGGGTCGGGTCGTGACACTACGGTTTTGGCTACGATGGAATGGTGGAATGATTATGAAACACATATTTTTCCACAACTTAAAAATATATGAAATGTTTAGGAAAACCACATCATTTCATGGGTTATGATATGATAAATATTTTATGATCTTATGACACACATATGTATTATTTTCATTATGTAATAGTTGGGACCTATATATTATTCCAATGCAATGAGTATGTATGTAAAAATTATGAATAAATATATTATGTGTGAACCTGATTATATGATCACAATGTTTTGTGGGAACCTGATTACATGTTCACAATGTTATGTGTGAACCTGATTAGTTATTCATAATGTTATGTGATGATATATATTTAATGTCTATGTTATTATGAAAGGACCTGAATTTCATTTCCATAATGTTATGTGTGGACCTCTCTTTTAGGTAAAAAACGTTATTCCTGGACCCAATTGCATGTCCATATGTATATGCAATGGTCTGATTTCATGTCCTTATCTTAATGAGTGAACATATCTCTATTTATAAATGTTCAAAATGTCATAAGCTAATATTTATGTAATAAATATATGTTTTATGAAAATTTTATGATCCCATGTCTCATGTTTTTTTATTCCCTAATGATTCATTTCTTATGGACATCCAATCTTCATGCCATGAATCGAGATTATGTTCTTTGACATGTAGGGTATGGTTTTCAAATATTATGATCATGTTATCATAACTATATGATGATGTTATGCTTACGTATCTTCCATGTTAACCATTACTGAGAATCTAAGAGCACCATTTCTTATGTTTCCTTTACCCAGGATATGAATAATGTATTTTAAGTAGGAGTACTAAAGAGGGAGATCATTACAGAAGACATTGAAGATCTTCCATGAATTAAGAATATTTTGTTCTAATTTTATTAATGAATTAAAATATTATGGAACTAAAGCATGTGTTTTTTGTAATTTATTGAAAATTAATATAGAAGGATTAAATATCCAGGTATGAGATAATAGGGTCACTAAATTTTGTATCGAAGGAAAGGTTTAATTATCCATTGAAAAAATTGATCGGAGAACTTTAGTGATATACCTTGGGAAATTTCTATACAAATTTCCTGGGATATGTCTAATGATAAGTCTATAGACTATTCAAATTATAGGAAAATGTCCTAGAATTTTGATAAATGATAGAGTGAGTGGTCTTAAGGAAATTACATAACCGACTTGATACAACAAGTGGACATGGATCTAGAAAAGAGGTAATTAGGGGTAAAAACTCCAAAAGGGAACATTGATCTGGACTCAATTGTCAACAAGTAGTCAACAATAGGCCTTGCTACACACCTGGTTTAACACTCTTGAGGGATATTCTTTGGAAATCCCCAAACAATTTATGAACTATCATGAAGGTTTTAAATAGATGATGACTACGAATGGCCTATGATAAACATAAACTGTCATTGATTAAAAAGAATATTTCTTAATTTAGAAACCCTATAAGGGATTCATCATGATTATGTAGTTACCTCAAATGATTATTATTTTTACACTATTCCTTTTGGTTTTATTCATTGGTTAGAACAGAACAAAACCGTGTTATCGTCGAATACAAAAATTGATTCAATAATTCTTCTTTTGAGAAACCGAATGTTATGGGAGATGAAATAAAAAATCACATTTATATGCTCACATAAAATTATAAATCGAGGAAACCTGATACAATTCAAAATAAGAAATGGTGGGAATAATATTCTATTGAGTCCTTCAAGAGGTAACTCCCATATTATTTCAGTGGTTCTATTAATCTTATTTTTCATTATAAATGGATATGTACCAATGAAAATATATTTTTCAATCTCTAGTTTTCAAAGAATGAAAAATTCATTTTGGATGTCTTCCATTTAGAAGCTGAGGCAGATCAGTGGATGAATCTTAATTAGAATATGTGGAAATGAGAATAAATTTAATCCATGATATAGAATGAGTTTAAAATACTATTTTACATTATGTAATTTCCCTACATCCTTTGTACAAAAATAGATAATGAATTCCTCAGAATTAACCAGAAGGATGACGAATATATCTGTCCAGGTGAAGAAAATTTTAAAAGACCTATGAGGAACTATTTAGGAATTATAGTTCCTCCAAAATGTAAATTTGACTGATTCATTAATGTCTTGAAACCAATTCTCTAAAGGTTGTTATATAACACCCCATTATTTCATAGTAAGCAATTTTCTTTAATGTAATTCAATAGCTTGCGCTATACGCAACAACGAGTTTGATCACACCACGAATTACCAAACCAGCTGTTCAAAAAGTAGTTAGGAATAGTATTAACTGAATTTTGAATTTTATATACTCCATATAATTTTAGAATCCATATTATATGTTTCTTAGTCATAATATAATAACATATTCATTTTTTCATATAAAAGAAGTATTTTAAAGAAAATGGAATTTTACCACCTTTTAAAGGAAAACCCTTTTTAAAACCAATATTTTACACTTTTATATATTAAATTTAATGAAATTAAATTCCTATTTATAATTATCACAAAAAAATTTACTTTGGATAATTTTTTGGTACTTTACTGATAACTTTCATATTTTCATGAATATATAAAAATACTAAATTTTAATTGAAAATAAAATTTTTAATCAAAATAATTTACAGTGTTAAAATATTAATTTTAATTGTTTGAAAGTATAATTATATTATATTTTTATCATTTAATAAAATGCATGTCATTATATGTAATTTTACATTTAAATTTGACATAAACACATGCCAATCTTTTGATAGTTTTTATTTTTTAAAAACCCGCTTTTTGGTTTTGACAACGTGAATTCATTTTAAATTAATTAATGAAACTTCTATATTTTTAATTTTGTAAAATATAATTCACTTTTTAATTTATATTATCAAAAATAGCTTAGGGTAAAGTTTCGGTATTTTTATGAAAACATTCAATATTTGATGAATAGTGAAAAACACTACATGTAGTTCAAAATTGACTTTTTATTTAAATAATTATTAATTTTATTTATATTTATTTAAAGTAAAAATAGATATATAATACCTATATAAGTTCAATGTAATTCATTGGAGTCATTTTATAATAAAAGTATATGTATAAAATTTTATTGAACTTTTTACCATCTTTTACCCACTACCTAGGAGCATTTAAAAATTTTCATAAAACATAATTTTACCACTTCTATGAAATGAATTTCAAAAATCAAGGATACATGGTTGAAATAAGTAAGTAATTTTGGTTTAATAAGATGAAAATAAGTTTCAGTAAATAGTAATTTTTGACTCTTATTTACCACGGTTAAACGTAAATAGGGTAATTAAGGGTAAAAATGATATTCTAATTACCCTAACACATATCTTAATTCTATTGGATAAGTTTAATTCAACCATAAACAACCTTATGAATAAAATAGTATCCTTTTGGTCCACTTGTATTAGATTAGGAAATTTATTATTATGTTATTTAAAGTAGAGTTAAAAGTGTTAAATTCAATGTTTAATAACTAAACCATTTTTAATGTAGGGTTATACATAAGAAAAATTCGAATATAAATATTAATTATAAATACAAAAATATTTCCTACATAATTTTATTTTATTTATAAATTTTAGACATTGAATAATTAAATTTATTTATGACACAATGATGATGCAGTAATTACCTTATTAATGAAACATCAAACTAATTGATATTATAAATATCCAAAAAAAATGTAATTTGAGAGTTTTTATGAATTATAATAATTTTATATGTTAGTATGAAATGTTAGGGTTTATTAAATAATTATGTTTCGAAGTAATCATGCTGTTATGATTTTCACAAAAACCAAATACTAAATAGTGTCAAAATTGACATAATTGAGTTTTTAAAACAAATAATTTATTATTAATTGATATAACATTCCTCAAAATCTAAGGTTCGGAAAAAGAACTTAGATAAGGTTATATATATTAATAATGAACCACCTGGGGTTCTCATGGCTTGTTATAGTAAGTTTATTAACCATATAAATTAAAAATCAAAGAGACATGGTAAATGTCAAACTATTTAACTAAGAGTTAAATCTAAAAGATAAGGTTAATATGGTGACCTAAACCTATATAAAACCTATTGGTTGAGATATTTTCGACCCATCCAAACCTTATCCTCAAAATAAATCATTTTGGATCCATTAGAAACCGAAAATGATTTTATTATAAAATTATATGTCAATCTTTTCCTAAAGTGACCCTCACCTCTCTTATAAAAGTGTACTTCCCATTCTCTTAATTTCATACCACCAAAGCTAGTTGGCTGGGACAAACCCTACCCAAATATTCTCCCATATTTCCTTCCTTAATACTAGAGGCCTTCCTTTGGTCATAAAGATAACCTAAGGAGCCCTTTCCATCAAATAAAAAGGAAGAACCCGAAGAATAAGTAAATATTTCATCACATATTTCAAGTTCTTTTCTTATTCCACTTCCACTTTCTTTGTTTTTTCCATTATAAAATAATAACTCCAGTATCTTCTATATAATGTGATGATATTATATAAATTGTATTACCATATTTATTATTCCATCCATCATATGAATGACAAAGTCACTATACGTGCGTACGTACGACTTACCGTCTCTACGTCGTGGTGTAGTTTTTTATTCAAACCCTTCATTATTTGGATGGGTATAATAATGAGTATAACTGATGTAAATAATAAATATAAAATTTTAATTATTTTTTATATATTATTCACCATCCAATTACATACAATTTCACCATCAATATAATAATATTGTCATTCGTGTGTACGTACAAATTACCCTCTCCACGAACGCGATGATATTCATTCCCCATAGTCATCATTCGAGAATAATTTTTATTTTATGATTAAAAATAATTTTTAAGAACTTAATATAATTCTGTATATGAATAAAATACATCCTATCCCTAACAAACATGGATTTCGTAACTGAGCATATTAAGGAAGATGGACCAGTTAACACACGAAACGATGATACTACTATAATATTATTATCAATGCAATATTAGAGGATCATATATGATATCATATTTATGTATATAGTTATTTAATAATTTAATAACATTGATTTAACTATTATACATGAGGTTAACATACCCTCAACCAAAGAAATGTATAAGGTAAGGGGTTTTTATCTCACTTCTTATTCCCGTGAGATTCATGCTATATTGCCACTATTTCCTTTCGTGTGGTGTATGTAGGGCCCATGATAGTATTATTTGTGTAATATACCTTAAATTATGGGTATTTACATCTTCATTATATGATATTTATTTCAGGGGATGTATGTTTCGTAAGTTACCAAATCGACAAGGGAATTTCAAATTTCAATTTCCACTCATTGGGCTTTACACATACTTTATTGATTATTTTACTCCAAGATTATGTGTGGAATCAGTATTTATTATTTATGTAGTAATATCAACTCCACTTTTGGTGGATATACCTTTAATACACATAATCACTCCATTTATAAATTCACATTCCATTGATGTGAACTTTTTAAGGGAAATCATAACTCAATTTCCATTTATTGAGTTAAACATCCCAGTCATTGGTTTTGTCTATAAATGTATATGTGTGAATGTAACCTGATTGATTTACAATTAATATCCAATTATATTGAGTGTATTTATATTTTTTAACATAATTATTTCATTTATTTATCCTTAATCTAAGGATACAGTCTTTATAAGGTATTTCGTCTCAATTTACATTCCTTTGAGACATCTTTGTCGTTATGAACAGATTCACTTTTATATGGTGTATATACTGTCCTTCGAAATATTATATCATGAATCCATTTATTCTAATGATATTATATTGTTTTGATTAATTTTATTCCTCAGTTACTTGTATTCAAGCGTCTCTTTTTTGGTAAGGAACTCTTTAACTAAAATATTGTTTTAAATGTTTTAAATATTTATTCTTCTAAATATTTCTCATTAATGTAAATGTTTTAAAAAAGGTTTTAAGTATTTATTTATATGGACATGAATGTTTTGAAACTAAAATTCCTTTTAAAAGTTTCAAAGTGGTATGGGACATTTTGATTCAAAAATCTATTTTAAACAACTTCTTTGATGAATAGTGCAACATTTAAATGTTTTCAAGAAAAAGTGGATATTTCTCTCAAATAGTTTTAATGACTATTTTCATCTATGTAAATATCCTTCAGTGTAATTTATTCTTTACTGAGGTTAATTTATCATAATACAATCATCCATATTGTATTGAATGAGTTATGTTTGAATGTGGATGCGCTATTTTTATGCCATTCATGGTTTGTGGTTAAAATATTGACAATTCCTGTGCTAGTTTTAATATGAATGTTTAGATATAGTTTCATCCTTTCAAATGAGGAATTAATTGGAATTAGTAAGTGATGGTTTGAACTATCTATATCTTATTGATGAATTGGTAGGTCTCATTAGACAAACTAGTGTCTTGGAACAAGGCCTTGACAAAATCTTATTAGTAGTCTCGGCACAAGACCTTGACTATGTGTTTATGAAATCCGGAATTCTACATTCCATAATTGTGAAATTGGCTATTGATATTACATGTGATTATTTGACTATTAGAATATCCATTTAAATAAGTAAATGGAATTATTTGATTTATCAATGCCATATTATGATAAATTATAAGTTTAAAAGGCTTCTGTTCTAGTCTTATACATTGACTTAAATGTTTATTCTTATTTATGATAGTTTACGCTATATTTTTATCCTTACTAAGCATTTTATTTCACCCCTTTCTTATGTTTTATTTTTCCCAGGATGCAAAGAGGTATATTAAGATTAACCTACAGGTATAGGCTAAGGTATATAAGAGTGTTAAAAGGGGACACAATGTTATTGTTTTTATTTCATGATGTAATGTAAAACTTATGTATGTATCGAGTACTTCCAAGGATACTAAACTTATCGGTCTTTTGGGACATGATTTCTTATATCATAACATGTTATTAAATAATACACCGATTCTGGGTAACTGAGGTTGGGGCGTTACAGTTGGTATCAGAGGAAGTTTAGTACAAACCTTGGAAGCTAGATTTAGAAAAACTCTGATTAAAAAACACTACCCTAAGATAGACATTGAGGATTAGTATAGAAGAACATCCAAAAAATTTGGTAATTTAAATATTATGTGGGTTTTTCAAGAAATACATCCCTGTCTGGATACAGACATGTAGAAGCAACTTTAGCACATATGTACCTAGGAGTGAAAACTCCGGCAAAAAGTTTCGGGCTTGACCGGGGGTATCCTGGAATATGACAACGGGCCTTGCTGCACTCTTGGTTATGACACTCCCAGGGGATATTCTTAGGATAATTCACATTTTCATTACATAGTTATTTGATGGATTTTAATATAAGATGAGAATAAATAACCTTGGTTAATACTAAGGTGTATTTGATTTAAAATAAAGTGTAATGATATTCTCTAAATTATTTGATGACTCACACTCTGCTTTCCTGTGTTAGTCAATGACTGGATTCAAAGGAATTTATAGTAACATTGATCATGATGTACAAGGTGGGCACAGTGGTGGAAATGAGAAACTAAATGGAATGTTGATTAGTGTAAAAGATATAATGTTCATGCCGAATCAGTTTTAAAAAAATATAATCAACAACATATATATTAACCAACTCTCGGACTCAACAAAGAAAATAATGGTGGTGAATGATAGGAGCTCCTGCAGTGGAGACTATGGAGAAAAGAAATCTCAATTTTAATCATATAGGAAATGTGGAAGGAGACACCTAGAAACGTGTCTCAATGGAAAAAAGAAATGCTTTATGTGTGGGAAAGAAGGACATAAAGTAAATAATTGCTGAGGAAAAATGAAGAGTACTATGGAAGAAAATAAAAATGATCCCAAGAATCTATTTACTATCAATTTCATTAAATGTAGGGGACCTGGGAATTACCAATGTGAGTGACCTATTCTATAATATATCCTCTTGGTCAAGAAAGAACCTATGGGGAAATAAATGGATGGAGAGATAGTATTAGTGCTCTTTGTTGATGGGATTACTTTGGAATACTTTTCTCTTATATGTGTAACCCTGTAGTTTGTTATGTGAAAATTCTATTTTAGGAAGAATTATCTTTTCTATAGTTGATATAGTTATAAATAACCATTTCGGCTTATATGATACTTGAATAGGAGGCAATTAAAAGTTATTAAATTTAGGGATGAAAATGCAAGGGATGAGATAACATTTGTGATGAAATTATGTTATGGTTATTTTGAGGAATTTATCTCATTTTGGGTATGTTATAAAATATAGTTTTTGAAAAAGGAAAACATGCTGACTGTGTGACAACCCATCAAGTTAGACAAAGCTGAGGAAATTGAACCCCCAACCAGAGTGCGATTGGGACTTATTGCCTAACACTGGACTACGTGAAGTCCCTATTTAGTTCGACTTATTCTTTTTAGTTAATTGGTATTATTGATCAATAATATGTTGATTTTGGATCTTATATCTTATTAAATGAATATCCTTAGTATAAGAAAATGATTTTGTGATTAAGTAATAACTATTATTTTGGAAGACATTCGCTCTATTGGGAATACTATATGCCTAAGGAAAATAGAATAATATGGGATTTTATTTGAGGAGTAATTGTGGATTCTTATCTATTTTTTTATTGTGGATTTATAGATATTTGGGTTATTTATGTAAATGATTAACCTATCATAGAGAATATATGATTAAGTTAATATTTTTATGTATGTGACTTTAAGAGTAGTATATGTTATTTGGAGATACAATTTAATGTTGAAGATTACATAATCAAATTCTTGTATGTTTTGGGTTTCAATATTAGTTTGGATTATATTGAAGGACATTAAGGACAATTGTTTATTGAATCGTATTTATTGAAATTTGGGTATTGTTGGTTAAAGTTTATAAATTTAGATTAGTATTTCATTCTCAAAAGGATTATCATTTTTGGGGATCATCTGATCTTGTACTAACAATTTCGGTTTTGGTTAATCTCTAAAGACAATGGAAATCTATAGGGTATCCTTTGTAATAATGTGATTCTCTAGAAGTTGATTCTAGCGATTCAGGTGTGACCAAGTCATATTGAATACTCATCATTTTAAAAACATAAGCTAGTGGTAGAAATTTTTTAAAGGATAAAACTCTACTTAAAACGTAAGAATATATCTTTAGGTTCTTAGTCAATATCATAAATAAATTCCTCATCTTTATGAAATGGAACTTAAAACAAAAAAAATGTTGTTTGTTTACTTTTCCTTTTGGGAAAATAATGACCGTTTATCCCGTCACAAATATGTGGTTTTCTTATCGTTAACGTTCTCCTGATCATGTTTTCTATCTCTCTCCATCATAACTTGACACATAGTTTTTCTTCCATATCCATGTTTTCCTACATCGAATCCTAGTATGGGTTATCTCAGGTGACCTATTTTACCGCTCTTTCCTTATTTTAAAGTGATATTTTTATTGAATCTTTTTCAGATGTGGGACTATCAATGAAGTTCCCAATACCATGTTTAAAATTGAGAGGAAGAAAATTTCAAAATGGGGGAAGGATGTAACACCCCAATATTTCATAGTTAGTATTTTCTTTGATGTAATTCAACAGCTTTCACTATACGCAACACCGAGTTCGAGCACACAACGAATTACCAAAATATCCATTCAAAAATAAGTTATGAATAGTATTAATGTAATTTTGAATTTTATATACTCTATATAATTTTAGAATCCATATTATTTGTTTCTTAGACATAATATAAGAACAAATTCATTTTTTTCAGATAAAAGAAATATTTTTCAAAAAATGCAATTTTACCACCTTTTAATGGAATTGCCTTTTTAAAAACAATATTTGAAACTTTTTTGAATTAAATTTAATGAAATTAAATTCTTGTTTAGAATCGTGACATAAAAATTTATTTTGGATAATGTTTTGGTACTTTTCTGAAAACATTCATATTTGGATGAATACTAAATAATACTAAATTTTAATTGAAAATAACTTATTTAATTGAAAAAATTTATAGTGTTAAATTATGTATTTTAATGTTTTGGAAGTAAAATTAGATTATATATTTTTCATTTAGTAAAATGTAGGTCATTATAAGTAATTTGACATTTTAATTTGACATAAACACATGTCAATCTTTTGATAGTTTTTACTTTTTAAAAACTCGCTTTTCAGTTTTGACAACGGGAATTAATTTTAAGTTTATTAATGAAAATTATATGTTTTGAATTTGGTAAAATAGAATTAATTTTTAAATTATTAATATAAAAAATAGATTTGGGTAATTTATTGGTATTTTTTTGAAAACATTCAATTTTTGATTAATAACAAAAAAACACTACATTATAGTTTAAAACCGACTTTTTATTTAAATAATTATTTATTTTATTTAAATTTATTTTAAGTAAAAATAGATATATAATACCTATATAATTTCAATATAATTCATTGGAGTCATTTTATAATAAAATTATATGTATAAAATTTTATTGTACTTTTTACCGTCTTTTACCCACCTTCTAAGAGCGTTTACAAATTTGCATAAAACTTAATTTTACCTCTTATGTGAGTTGAATTTCAAAAATACGTGAGACATGGCTCACATGAGTAAGTAAAATGTGGTTCAATGTGATGAAAATAAATTTTGGTGAATAGTACCTTTTGACTTTTATTAAACACGGTTAAAAGTAAATAGGGCAATTAAGGGTAAAAATGATTTTTTTAATTACCCTAACACATTTTCTAATTCTATTGGATAAGTGTAATTCGACCAAAAACAACCTCAGGAATAAAATATGATCGTTTTGGTCTACTTGGATTTGATTAGGACATTTATTATTATTTTAATTAAAGAAGAATTAAATGTGTTAAATTCAAAGTTTAATAACTAAACCATTTTTAATATAGGGTTATTCTTAAGATAAATTAGACTATAAATATTAATTAGAAATGAACAAATATTTAATACATAATTGTATTTTATTTATTATTTTTTAGACATTAAATAATTAAATTTATTCATGACTCAATGTTGATACAGTAATTACCTTATCAATGAAAGATTAAAATAATTGATATTATAAATATCCAAATAAATGTAATTTTTTAATTTTGATGAATTCCAATAATTTTATAGGTTATTATAAAATTTTAAGGTTGATTAAATAATTTGTGTTCGAAGTAATCATTCTGTTATGATTTTCAAAAAAACCAAATAATAAATAGTGTCAAAATTGACATAATTGAGTCTTTAAAACAAATACTATATTATTAATTGATATAATATTCCTAAAAATATAAGGTTTGTACAAAGGACTTATATAAGGTAATATATATTAATAATGAACCACTAGGGGTTTTCTTGGTTTGTTATAGTACGTTTATTAACTATATACTATAAAACTACAAAGAGGCATGGTAAATGTCAAACTATTTATCTAAGAGTTAAATATAAAAGATAAGGTTATTATGGTGAACTAAACCTGTATAAAACATATCGGTTGAGAGGTTATTGATCCATTCCCACCATAACTTCGAAATAAATCATTTTGGAGCCATTAGAAACCGAAAATTATTTCATTATAAAATAATATTTCAATCTTTTCTTAAAGTGACCCTCACCTCTCGTATAAATGTGTAATTCCCATTCTATTAATTTCACACCTCCAATTCCATTTGGCTCAGCTAAACCCTACCCAAATATCTTCCCAACTTTCCTCCATTCATCCTATAGCCATTCTTTTGGTCAGAAGGCCAACCTATGGATCCATTTTGATTAAATCAAAAGGAAGAACCCAAAGAAGAGGTAAATATTTCATCACCTCTTTCAAGTTTTTTTCTTCTTCCACTTCCTCTTTCAATGTTGTTTCTATTATAAAATAATAACTACCATATATTCTATATACTTTGATGTTATTATAAAAATGGTACAACCATATTTATTATTCTATTAATAATATGAATGAAAAAGTCACCATACGTGCGTACGTACGGCTTATAGTCTCCATGTCGTGGTGTAGTTTGTTATTTAAAGACTTCATTATTTGTATGGGTATAATAATGAGTATAAATGATGTAAATAATAAATATAACATATTAATTATTCTGTATATATGATATACCATCCAATTACATATGATTTTACCATCAATATAATGATATTGTCGCCGGTGCGTACGTATGGATTACCGTCTCCATGAACGCGAAAATATTCATTACCCATCGCAATCATTCAAGAATAATTTTAATTTTATGATTAAAAATAATTTTTAGGAACTTAATATCAATCTGGATATAAATAAAATACATCCTATCCATAACAATTACAGCTTACGTAACCGAGCATATAAAGGAAAACGGATCAGTTAACACCTGAAACGATGATACAACTAAAATATTATTAACAAAGAAATATTAGAGTATCATATATGATATCATATTTATGTATATAGTTCTTGTATAATTTAATTACAATAATTTAACTTTTATACATGAGGTTAAAAATGTTTTAAATATTTATTTTTCTAAATCTTTCTCATTAATGTCCATGTTTTAAAAATGGTTTTCAGTATTTATATATATGGACATGGATTTTTTTAAATAAAAATTCCTTTTAAAAGTTTCAAAGTGGGATGGGACACTTCGATTAAAAAATCTATTTTAAACGACTTCTTTGAAAAATAGTGCAACATTTAAATGTTTTCAAGAAAAATGGGATATTTCTCTCAAATCATTTTAACGACAATTTTCATCTATGTCAATATCCTTTAGTGTATTTTATTCTGGATTGAGGTTTATTTATCATAATACAATCATCCATATTTTATTTAATGAGTTATGTTTGACTGCAGATGTGCTATTTTTATGCCATTCATGGTTTGTGGTTAAAATATTGACATTTTTTATGCTAGTTTTAATAAAAATGTTTAGATTATGTTGCACCCTTTCATATGAGGAAATAATTGGACTTAGTAAGTGATGGGTGGTGCCCTCTATAACTCCACGATGCATCAGCAGGTCTCACGAGACAAACTAGTGTCTTGGTACAAGGCTTTGAAAAAATCTTATTTGTAGTCTTGACACAAGGCCCTGACTATGTGGTTATGAAGTCTGGCATTGTGAATTCCATCATTATGAAATTGGATATTGATATTACATGTGATTATTCTACTAGTATAATATCCATGTGAATAAGTAAATGGCATTATTTGATTTATCTTTTCCATATTATGCTGAAGTTTATGTTTAAAAGGCTTGTGTTCTAGTCTTAGACATTAGATTAAATGTTTATTCTTAATTATGATAGTTTCCGCTATATTGTTATCCTTCTAAGCATTTCATCTAACCCATTTCTTGTGTTTTATTTTTTCCAGGATGAAAAGAAGTATATTACGATTAACCTACACGAAATAGGCTAAGTGATATAAGAGCATTCGAAGAGGAAAAAATGATGTTGTTTTTTATTTCATGATGTAATGTAAAACTTATGTATGTATCTAGTACTTTCAAGGCTACTAAACTGATCGGTATTTAGGGACATGATTCCTCATATCATGCCAATGTTATATAATAATGCACCAGATTTGGGTAACTAGGGTTGGGGCATTACATGTTAGTTATAAGGGAATTTGTATTCTATGATGAGATCATTCGATGTGAATTGATAGATGAAATGGAAGATGAAATCCCTCTATGTTCTGTTGAGAAGAAATAGAAAATGCGGTTCCATATAAAATACAATGATATTTTTCATAGAGGGAAGAAAATTTTTGAAACTTCTACAAGACAAAAATTTGGAAGGAGCACTTAGGTGAGTTCCTAAAAGTAACCAAAAGGTGTTTCAAGTGTGGGAAGCCTACCCATCAAGAAAAAGAATATAAAGGTGATTTGAAGAGGCCATTTAATAATATTAATGGAGATAGATCAAAACATAATGCATGACCCATAATTTAGTGTTTAATGTTTATCGAGTTTGGGAATTATAAAAATCAATTACCAAATTGAAAAGATAATATGGATGAAAAGTCACAAAATCCTTTAAAGACATAGGAAAAAAGGGGAATATTAGGAAATCAAAATGGAATATGTTAATCATGATAATTAGGAAAAAATTATAATCCCATACATAGATGGGGATTTCATCTACGGTTTTTTATGAACGAGCCCTATGAAAATCTTATTGTTCATTCGATAATGATATTTCATGTGATTATCTCCCTCAATGTGTATTATAGAATAACAAAATTAAATTTAATATTATATGAGTAAAAGGATAACTCCAAGATTCAAATGAAAATGTTTTTTATAAGATAAAATCTTATATAGTGAATAAATGTTGAATTAATATTTGGAAGAGTATATATCTCCATTTATGATTAACTAAAAATTTATGGATACCATCATGGTTTTATGAGTTAATGTTGATCACAAGTTCAAATAAATTTTCAATCATATTGACGTTTTCTATAAAGAGAGTTTATCTTTATTAAGGATATTTTAAGAGAAATTTGTTTTAATACAACCCATTGGTTTCATATATGTTTTAGTGATAAATTTATTTAATTATGAATTCATTTTTATGGACATATGATTAAAGGTATATGTGAAATTCAGGGTTTATCTTATCTTTGATTTTGAAGTAATTATGGGTTGTAGTTGATCAACTTTCAAATTTTTCACACTTCATTTCTACCATAGAATACATCTCCCTAGAACCTATTACCACATTATATATATTAACGAAGGGGTAATGATTCATGGAGTACCATATTAAATTTAATGTGGTCTAGATCTAAAGTTTACCTCAATGTTTTGGTGAACTATTCTGAAATATCTTCATATAGAGCTATGTTTAAGCGCTAAAAGAACATTTAAAACCCTATAAGATATGATAAAATCTTATTTAATGGATTTAAAGGGTGGCTAGGATTAAGACTTCCTCTATTTGAGTTTCCTTACCAAAATAGATTTCACTCTAGAATTTAGATCACACGTTATAAATCAATTTATACATATTGGAATGAAGGTATAGAAAAAATATATTGGGAACTAATGTAACTAATAATATAGTATTGAAGGTTAGATATATTCATAAAAATGTATGTACTGTACATATTTTATGAAATTTTATGCTAATAATTATCTACATGATCTATAATTTGAATTTTATAAGAAGGCCTTTCTATAAGTTACTTTGTGGAAGAAAGAAGTGAAAACAAATCCCAAGAAATATTGGTCCCATTAATATACATGATTATATCAGAACAATATCTTATAATTTGTAACTTCAACTAAACCATTATTAGGTTCATGATTCAATCCATGTATCACTCCAGGAGAAGTACATACAAGATCCATCACATGTACAAAAATTAAAGGTTGTACTACTGGAGAATGATATTTCTTAGGAGGAATGACTGGTATAAATTATGAATCATACAGAAAATGTTATATGAAACCAGACCACTCACCTAGAAAAAAGGTTTTTGGAAACACCACAAATTTAATGAAGCTACATGGGAACTTGAGGATATTATTTTGTAGAAGCAACCTTACTTTTTGGAATAAAAGGAATGAATTATGTTTGAGAAATTTATTTTAATTTGGGTAAAATGTGACACCAAATTTTTTTATGACTTATGTTTTATAGATAAATTAAATCTCATTGATACCTTTCATTACAAACACTACTAATTTAATATTTCATGACTTGAAACATTGAGTTAGATTGTATTACACATGTCACTGAGTTTTAGCAAAACAATGACATATTATTTACATAGTTATTCAAACACTACCCCTATAAAATAGCTATTAAAGAGAGTAAGATAAATAATAATACATAATTGTATAATATTATGTATTTTGGTTATAAATAAATAAAACATATTGATAAAAAAGTATTTATTTTTTGTAAAAGTTTATATATGTATCAAAAAAACATTTACTCAAAAGATGTTATTTGTTTCTTTTTGTGATCATTAATAAAAATACTTTTTGATAGTTTTAGAAATTTATATTCATAAAATAAACCTAATTTTTCGAAATAATCATTTCAATATTACCTATGGGGGATTTTTTGTGTTTTTTTTGAAAATCATTATTTTTTTATGAAAAGTAAAAAATACTAATTTTTTTTGAAAACTTCATTTTAATTTAATTTATTTATAAAGATAAATTATATATAAAATTGGTTTTTATATAAATTATTTATATTATAAATACATAAATCCAATTTTGGTAATTTTAATAAATTTTATATTGAATTTTGATATAAGAACTCTGTAAAAATTTGATCATTTTCTATTTAAAAACCTTCTTTATTTGTGCGTCTTCCGGATTAATTTTAAAATATATCCTTGCACTTATGTGAATGTAATTAGTATATATGGATTCCATAGTTTTAATTAGAAAAGGTTTTGTTATCAAATAATGTAAAATTTATTTTTTATAGAAATTAATAGTGAAAACATTATAAATTAATTAACACGGATCTAAAAAGATAATAATTAAAAAGACCTGTAAAGTTTCTAAAAAATAATTATCTGGTCATATGTTAACCATGTCACCTATAAGGTTCTATAATAAACCATTATATTTCCTTTTAACATATGAATAAATTGGACCACTAAATTCTTTTCAAAAATACCATGTGTGTCCTCTCCCCCACATATAAAAGGCCTCTCTATCTCCTCTCTAATTCACACTACAAAACAATTTTTTTCACCCAATACCTTCAAAACTCACTTCCAAAATTCCAAAATATAATTTTAAAATACTTTAATTTTACTAAAATTCAATAAAGGATTTCGTTGTAAAGCTAAGGAGGGTGTCTGAAGAAGAAGTAACAGTCACCAATGAGAATTTTTATTATTATTTCATCCTTCACCTCCCCTATTATTATTATTATTACATGAAGATATAATATCCTTAGTATATTAAATATAAATATATATTTTTTTTCTTAATTTCATTACCTACAACCATCTCTTCTTCCATCAAATGGGTTATAATATCAATGTTTGTGTGTACGGTTTACTACCGCATGGAGAACCGATGTCATTTATTTCATCATTACCACGTATCAAGGTTTGATATGATGATTGATAAAATGTATATATATATATATGATATTTATAACATAATTATAACATTGGAGTCATTATATAATATATATACATTTTTACATTTCACTTTGGATTGGATATGATAAAGTCGCTCATGTGTATGATGGACTACCGCATCGCGAAGTAATGTGATTTGTTTTCACTTACATAGAAGGTAATAATAATGTTTTTAATTAATAAATGTCATATAAATGAATTAATTATGATATCCATGATATATTTATTATTATGGAAAAATAATATATCCATAAAGGTATAATCCATGAGTAAGTATGATAATTATTTCATCGTTTTTATACATTATATGATTTAACCATGATCAAAGTAAGGGTACCTAAAATAGAAAATCCAACATATATTAAAAATATAGTTTTTCCCCAAAAAATGATTTTAACAAGGAATTTTTAATAATTGGTAATAAATGGCCATATGTAAATCATATACGGTTTGATATATATAATTATGGATCCATAGTATATGTATAATGAAATTATATTTATTATATAGTAGGGTTGAACACATACAAAGGGAGTCGAGACTGAGGTAAGGGATTTCTAGCCTCTCTTTCATTTTAATTAGACATATACAAATTCACCACTCATTTGTTTTTTGTGGGGTATATACATCCTCTTTAACATGTTATATTATTAATATCAATATTTTCATGAAATTTAATGATTAATTTTATGTTAGTGTTTATTTTTATTATGATTCAAAAGATACCCATGTGGAAATGGATTTTTTCTTAGTTTTCCTTATTTGAGACGTATGTCATGTTATGCAGCAATATTATTTGAGGAGGAATTCAAACATACAATATGAAATGTAATATAATGAATTTATTCATAGTTATGATATCTTATTTTCCAATTTATGTTATCCCTTCATGGGGATTTTGTTTCAAATTGACCAAATTTGCAATAGTTTTCTATTACAATCTCATTGTTTATGGATATTGTTTATGATTAGTATTAAAAGGGTAAAATATTAGGAAATATATCTTAATAAAATAATTAATTTTATTCTATTATGGATATGTCATCATAATAAATATCTTACATTAATTTTCCCCTCTTTATGTACTCAAGAGTTCAGAAAAACGTTTTTAAGAAAAATTCTACTTTCTATTGAAACCAAATTTTCTTTAAAACCCATGTTTTCTAAAAATGTTTTCAGAAATGTTTCTAAACTTATTCAAATTATTTTTGTAATAAATTTTTGCCTATTTTGAAATTACTAATTTTTTAAGTAATCTTCATACAATTTCCCAAACAATTCCCATTTGGATTTTTTAAAATTTTTTAAAAAAATCATTGTTTTTTTAATATGCACAACATGAATAAAATTTAATAGTATCATTATCAGTCAATTATTTCTATATTCAAATACATGTTTTCTATTATATTGTCAAATAAAATTTTTCTCTTATTATTTGTGATTTTAAATGATTTTAATGTAAAAATGATATTGAAAGTGTATTTTGTTAATGTCGACACTCTGTTCTGTCAAAAAGTCTAAAAATTAAAAGGGGAAATACATTAGAAAGAAAAGGGGAAAATACTTGAAAAAAATCATGGTTTACAAAGAGATGAGTTTTGGGACACCTTAGTTAGACCAAAAGGGCATCGGCAGGTATCCTACTTGTATGCCCCAAAAATGTCGCGCAACCTACTTGCGTGCCCAAACTAGTTTTCACCCAAGGTCCAATTTTTGACAAAAAATAGACCCTTGGAGTCTCCGTTTATACGTATGAATTTTCCCAACGCAGAATTGTTGCTCTGGTCGGCCTAGTACATTTCCCCAGTCTTCCAAAACATACAAGGTAGTTCTTCAACACCTTCAGCAGAGGACTTAAGGGAGGATCATTGGTCTTAAGTCCTTTTAGTGTTTGAAAACTGTAAAAATTGCACGCTAAAAGTGCCAAACCTCCCATAATTATAAATACTTGTGTACTGCATATTCCTTTCATAGGAACATGAGCGCCCTACTTCTTGGACAATCTATGAATACTTCTAAAGGATTGAGCAAAGCCTCGCCCAAGCATTACCATACAGGTTGTTTGTCACTTAAGTGAATATCAGGTCGCCCAAGTCTACTTGTGTGCCCATACTTGCATTCCATTACCTACTTGAGTGCCTCTCTTTGATTCATTTACTAACTTTAGTTTACAAGCCATCAAGACTTCATCAAATCCATTCATGGAAAGGCTTATTCTTCCTTGGATCCATTTTATGAAAGGGATTCTGTTGAGACCTCCCCCAAAACCTCATAACTTATCAAACCTTTGGGAAAGACACACCAGCGTGTCTCCTATTTTGGGTTTTTGTATTCACAGTTAGAAGTTCCTCAAATTTGTTTTATAAGGGAGTTAGGATTTATGGAGTGTCTATAGATTTGTATATCAAAAATTACATGGAGCTTTCTCCCAAAAATAGTGATGAGAAGTTCCCGGTTTAGAGGATGGATGGGTCATGCCTCCCCCTTCTCAAAGTGATGACCCAGAACATCATGTCTCTGGTAGGGAAGGTAAAGTTCACACTTTCTTTTCTTCCTTTTGAACAAAGGATAAGTCTCCCTCCCCTAACAAGAACAATTTTAGGGCTACCATCCTAGTTTAAGTCGCTAGATTTTCTTGCATTAGGTATCATCATTTCTCCTCCTCTCTTCTTTGGTGCTAAAGACCATAGGGGAGATTGGCACAGGGACTTTCTTTACCCTTTCTCTCTCCCATTGAGCTTTTTCACCATGGAAAACCATCCTAGTGTAAGCCCCTAACCCTCATCCCTTCTTTCTTTCATTGGACCCTAGTCTAATGTATTGTGAATAGAGGGAAGGCTCTTTGCCTCACCCTCTTCTCGGGTCAAATCAGCCTCATCACCTCACCCAATACTCGATTCAACTCAAGCCTCGTCCAATCTTTTCTCTATAGGTGTTCCCTCTTCCACTAGTAGTGGAGGAAAAGTGTGAAGTGTAATTGTTGAATATTTCACATCCTGTTTTTTCTCACACTGAGCATGACTCATGTGGGCTTAGAGATTTATGATGATTATAACATATGCACAAACCTCCATGAATAAGGAACTATGAGAACTTTGATTCCTATTCAAACCATGATAAGTAGAAATATCTTTTAGGGAATGAGATCACTGGATATCCTCTTCAGGAATATAACCCTAATTCCTTTAATCTGGGCATCCTCTTTTGGAATAATCCTCAAATTAAACCCCTAAGTCATCAAGGCATCATTTAAAGAAAGTAAGCCCAAAATCATTTCTCTCAAAGGACTATACTCTCCAATGAGATTCATAGAACTACATGGTCTTTAATTCCTATCCACATGGGATATGTAGGAATCCTCCTTGAGGTTCAAACCCAACATTTCAAATCAACCCTATTCTCCTTGGGCCTTATTCCCAACAGGGTATAATCTAACTTGGAAACCCATATCCTTTCCATGTTCATTGGGCTGTTTTGGCATAAGTCCCAATCTAAACATTGACTAAGAACCTTTCACTTATATGTCCTTACCACATGACATTAAACTGTATGGTTAGGTCATTATAAAATGAAATTGAAAGGTATGATGTGTCCCATTAACCGGCACCAAACTATGAGGGTTCTGATTCCCTTCACAAGGATACGTAGGTAACTCATTTCATGGGTACGATCCCAATATCAAAACAAGCCTTCATCTCCCTAGATGATAATAAATTCTAGAGTTCCCCGCTGAGTGGATTAAAAACCAGTATCATCATAATGATGATTTAAAGAATCTTGAAATAGTATATTAGAGGATACCATTGATGGAGAACCTCTAATACATATGGATATCTCCATTAATGAAGACACTTGAATACATACTGATGATTATAAATTTTACACATGTTAATAAGTGATTTTAAATTCCTAGGGAAACTTATTTTATGCTTGGTGAATTAATAAGGATTCATGAAAATATCTTAAATTCACAAAGAGAGTCTCGGAGTAGACAATAATTCCCCCCAAAAGGGTTTGATGAGTCCGACCTCTAATCCTCTCGACTAATGTACATTCCTAAGTATCGTAATGTTCAAACTTAATGAACAAAAAACATTAGAAAGCATGAACCATTTGGATAAAGAACTATTGGAAGTTTCTAGTTCCATGAATAAATCCAATGGAAACTGCCTGAAAGCAGTGATTCTTACAATTAGAACACATGTTTCAAGGAACAACGAAACAAAAATGGTGAACCTAACGTGAATCCTAAATTATGTTAATAATGTTGCTCACATGTTAGGACCCTACCAATTGATAAAGGAAGGGAAGAAAAAGGAATCAATCACACATGTATCTATCTAAAAGATGTTACTTTAAGGGTGTGTATTATTGTTTTTCACACTTTTATTAGAACTTTATTCACTCCAAAATGGATTTCTTCAAGTCAACATCTGTGAACTTCGCAACTACTTCTCAAGTTGGATCCTAATCCACGGGAAGGATGTTATCACCCACCTAGTGTCTTCAATGATGGTTCTCCAACGTGTTAGTAAAGGAATGTCATCATCACAGTACAATTCCAATATTGGGGACTGCCCGACAAGCCATCCAGGTCAATAAAAATATATGATCGTCCGGCTAACGTTGAACGGTGATCAGTAAGCAGATGGTGCCAGCCACCATATTCAACTTTTTCAGGTCCTTATCCCCGTAACACAACAATCATTCCCTCCCATACTGCATGGAGGTAGATCAAGAGGTCACTCATGGACTAAATTTAAGAATTTGGGGATCCTTCAAGAGGACTCCCACCAACAATCGTCGCCAGCAGAATCGCATGGTAGTGAACCCCCAACATGATGGGGGTGTTGCCTCTGGAAGTTCAGCTCAGTTCTTTCATACCCGAGAATGCATGGTGAACTGCCGATGACAATATTTGGTCAACAAGGGGTAGGTTCTTACCTCTTCCCCCTCTGTAGAAGTCCATCAACTTAACTAGATGTCAAACCACGTGCAGGCACATACACCCATTTGTCCTAATCTTGCTGTCCAGAAGGCTCGTCTAGCAGAAACCCACTAATCCTTCCAGATAAATCTAGTGGAGTAATGTGAACATGCACATACACCTGCTTACAAGTAATCAGCCAGTCAGTAGGCTCGTCTGACTGCATTTAAAGTATCCCATCAATCCAATGTGGCAGCAACTAGTAAATAGGAACATACCCCTACTTATAATAACCAATTCTGCTAGCAGTCTCACCTTCCAGTATTAAAGGTAGTCCATCAACTATACTTGATGGAAAATAGACAACATGTACATACAACCACCAACTTTCATCAAGTATTACTACAGTCTCATTTGGCAGGACCCGGAGAAGTCAGTCGGAATGCTATGACAACAAATCTGTGGTAGACCCAACTCTCTGCCCCCATACATGAGTACTATAAATACATATTGAAATGAGTTCGAGGACAGGAGAAAGAAAATACCACTACTAAAGTTACAGAATGGAGATATATGTTTGTTCCGGCCATTGAAGAGACCAAAAAAATATTATCAATTGTGAAAGGGGTAACGCAAATCCCTGCCCATATTCTGGAAGCATGCTGGGATATTATAACAACTACTTTAGTAGTACTAGGGGAACATACACATAAATATGTTCCCACACATGGGATTATACCTCAACATTCCATCTCGGAGCAGATACACACCTCTGTTCCAGTCCAAGTGGGTTATGGGGAATACTCCCCCATATCATATGGACAACAAGATTAGGATCATACACACTTCCCAATTGGAGGTTATCGGTCAATTCTAGTAACCAATATAAAGCATGCACATACACCTGCCCATGATAACCACTTCTCATAGTAAGTGTCCATAACTAAGTGTATGAGAACATCCAAGAATAAATATCGTCAAACAAGGTTGGAAAATCTAGAGTCAAGCTGTAATCTGGCTACTCTTAATGCTGGAGTTCTTGAAGCCCTCTGACATTTATGTGTTGCAGCTCAATATCCTACCCTCTCATTAACAAATTATGGGAGTGGTTGTAGTAATTCTGATGTTCTTCATTAGAAACTTCATAATTAAGTATTTCTTCATGAAAATTATACCAATCCAGAGCACTTATATTTGAATTGGAGCGACAATAACCCTCTGTGTGGCCAGAAGACCAAGGATCAAGAGGATTCATCCCTTTCTATAATCTAGCATGATGATCCTCCCCATGATGGAATTCACTATGAATGTTATCTTCATAGTAGTATGTCGCATTGCTAATATAATTCTATAATTGATAATGTAGTAATGAAAAGCCCTCCTATCTCGAGGAACTTGCAAAAAAAGGCCAGCCATGTCTCATGCCTTTTCATTGATGGGTGAAACACATTCTCAACCAGAAGACATCTTAAGGGAATGGTCATTCTCCAAACCTCCATTGGGTATTTTTCCTCTAATACAGAGCATCCACATTGGTGAGAACAAGTGGAGAAATATATAGTAAAATATGATGAAGATATGTTAAACATGAGAAAAAAATTAGCCAAAGGAGAAATACTAGTCATGTTCTGTCCGTTGGAAGATTCTCAATATAACAATCCAGAATTGATTGTAGAAGATTTTATTCATGATATTCTCCTCAATTTATGGACTACTATTTGTCATTTGAAAACCAAAGTATTACCATATGATGAGTATCAAAATCATGTAAAGGTAATAGAAGGGTTTCAATACCACATTGACTTGGCATCTCTCTCAATTTCCTGATATCCAAAGATAGAAAAACAACAGAGAACCCTTTAGCATGCATGTCTCAATGCTCCAAAGAGGCTTCTCTTGTTAATTTATGATTCCCCATCTCGTGTTAGTATCAGAGGATTGGGTGGACATTGAGAATTGCATTTCACCGCACTCCAAAATTATCAAAGTCAACCAAAAGTTGTATTAGGAAATGTTATTTCCCACAGTCAGCTACAATCAATAAATTTTGTATTTAATTGAATGTACATTCAAGAACAGGCCTCAACTAGCTCTCATCAGAATCATGCCAAAAGAAAAGAAGTTGTTGAGTTACTTTTACATCAAGCATGTGAGAATCTTGAGCAGGCCTCCCACTTAGAGGATGTCATCCATCAATGAATGGAACTATCAAAAATAGCACAACGATCTTCTGAAACAGGTGATTTTAGTGGTTTTTGGATGATGCACCCAACTAATGTCCAAACCATAATTTGCAAAATCAAAAGAGAATTTGTATGAATTTTAGCCATATCAGTTCAAGAATCACCCCAACTTGAAAAGCTTGGGGATCAGTTAATTAAACCTTTAAATTAATCAAACAAAGTTCAAAAGTTTTAAGAAGATAAAAAGAAATAGGAAAATCCTGTAGGGATGGGGGATTTTTCACATCTACAATCCCATCCTCAGTGAAAGTCAGTTTTCTGCCTATTAGGAAAGAAGCCACAAATAAAGAACAAAAATGAATTATCCGAGGATTCCCTTTGGGGTACTGGTTACCAAACAGTTCCCGAGATTTTATCATAAAAGGGAACCAAGTCTTAGGGAAGATATAAAGAGAGGTGATCTTACAAAGATACTAAAAAAATTCCATCAATGCATTATGTGTCAGTAAATTTAATTAACACCATAGTAGAAGATCCTCCAGAAAATGAGTCTAGTTCAGGGGAATTAGGATATGAAGTTATTATCCATAACATGGTATATACTGAGGCAAATGAAGAAGGTATATGTACCCCCAAATCGGAGGCTTACCCAGAATCTAGGTATGCCTTAAAATTACCAACTCCCACCCCTCCGAAAGGCATCTAACCAGGGGAAAGGTAAAAGTCATATTGCATCTCACTTTTCCAATGGATAAGGTCAATCTCCTTCGCATAAACAAGTATTTTCATAAGAATAAGTGGAAATGATAGAGTTTATAAGACTCAATATAGAGTTACTTGAAAGTAATATTTCTGCTACATGTACTCCCCAGGCAAGTCCTCAACTTGAACATCCTGTAGAAGCTCCTCAACAAATAAGTTTTTTAGTTACTAAAGATATGGATAATGAATTACCTCCATTTGGTAAACAACCAAGGCAGGACGAAACACTTCCTGAGAAGCCTATTTCCGTGGGCTAGCCAAGGAAAATACCAGCACCATCACTAGTGGTTTTTCCGGTCGTTGCACCAGCTCAAGCTCCAGTTGCTGTACTTGCAAAGGTGCCAAATCATTTGGATATTCCCCAAATGCTTATGAACACAATTGAGGAATTAAGGACTTGATTGGAAGCTATGGAGGAACAATGTGCACCAGTTTAGTCAAAAAATAATGCTTACCCTGATTGGGTAGATATGATTCCTCCCCCACCAAATTTTTTGAATACTAATTTTCTAATCTTTAATGGGTCGGGAGATCCGAAAAAACACTTAACACATTTTGTTTTTCATTGTGATCCCATGTTGGTAAGTCCTCAACATATATAAGTAGTAAAGCTTAGGTGTTTTGTGCAATCACTACAGGGACCAAATTTTGTCTGGTATACATATTTACAATCATGATCAATTATTGGATGGGAAGATAGTCGTCATAAATTTCTTCTTCAATTTATCTCAATGCTATTGAACATAACAATTTCTGATCTTACCAATTGTAAACAAATGGAGAATGAAAGAGTTTCAGATTTCATTGAATGATTGAAAGGATTAAAATATTCCTCAATTCTGGAACCTCCTCAAGAAGAGTTGCTGCCAGTTTGTGTGGAAAATTTTCCTTACAAGTAACGTACACCACTGATCCCAGTGAAATACAGTGAGGGTTTCAAGACCTTATTTCAATTTCCCAATAGATATAAGATTCTATTATTGAAACTAAGGATAAAACTCGTGTAATTCTATCATCTCTAGGAAGGAGAATAGGGAAAGTATAGGAAACTACCATTACACTCAAGCAAGAACCTGTACCTACTTTCACTTCAAAATCTTCATCGTATAGAAGGGATCCACCCCTAGAGAGTCAACAACAAAGACTGCCTCATCAGGATGATCAAAGAGATCAATGGTGGGAATATTTTGAGGTATTAAAAATCAATGTTTATTACTTATGGAATTAACTAGTTCTCAGTTACTTCATCCCAGCATTGGAAAATATTTTGGTTTAGTTTCCAAGGCAGAAGAGACCAAATAAAGAAGGAATTGAAGATCTTTTGAATTATTTTCCCTTTCACAAAATGTTGGGGCATACCATTAAGTAGTTTTTTGTTTTCAAGGACCTCCTGCAAAAAATGGTAGACTCTGGACAAGTGAAACTGAAAAGTTCGTCAGCTCATGTATCATGTTTCACTACTACTAATCCAGATGAAGAAAGTGAATAGAAGGAAGTCAAAAGTAAAAATGTGCCGAAATATAATGATTGGATGATTAGGTAAACGATCAACCGAACTCATTTCATTTTAAAAAGATAGTTGAAACAACTGATTGGGTCCTCTATAACTTCTTGCACAACAAAAACACCTTCATTAAAATGTTAATCCTCAAAGAAGCAAGGAGATCAGAAGGAAAAAGAGCAGTTAAAAAAAGATGAGCTCATGTTAATGAAAAAGCTGTCCATGATCCTGGCATATTTCATGCCATACAATTTAAAAGAATGGGTACCACCCCTCCAAACAACACAACAAAAACTAAAATGTCCTGAAAAATCTTCATCAAATGAAGAATTGATCTTTGGTTCTATCAATGATATTCACTTAACGGATTATTTTTCCAATGATGATTCTGATTATAATGTGTTTGAGTTTATTGTACCAAATTGGGGACCTATAAGAAGAGGACTAGGTCAAGGATGCAGGATAAGATGCAGGAATTCTAGAAACTTCCATTTTAACTCTTCCCCATCTCGAACCATATATGCGACAGAAACTCATGGAAGAGCCCTTCAGAAGGCTCAATAAGAACAAAGAGTTTCTTCCATGAAAGATAGGTTTCGTGCTGATATGATTATTTTGGTGGAAGAATTAGAAGTTACACCATATTCTCCCAGCATGTAGATAGACCTAATCAGTTTAGTCTACCAAAGCCAAGAGTATTTCTAGCTTCTGATCCAACACAAGGTATATCTAAATCAGAAGCATCAACTTTCAAGGCACTAGAAAAACTGCATTTCCATGTTGGTAAATGAAAACCTCTAGATCAAAAGTAAGGTGTCTTGAAACCAATGGCCCAATTACCATCCAAGTTGTATGTTCTAGATGCCTTGAGTCTTTCAAAAGATCTTTGAGAAGAACTTATTGAGGCTTTGTCAAGTCCTCAAGAGTTTTAAACTGAAGTTGCTGCTGCTGAGGTTTATCGTATAGAGAATGATACTGTAGAATGTCATGAAGTAATATCTTTTACAGATAAAGATGAAGATGATGTTGTACATCGACATACAGGACCCTCGTATTTATCTAGAAAGGTCAATGATATATACATCCAACGAGACTTCATAGATAATTGATCTGAAGTTAACCTCATTCTCGTTCGTACAATTCGTCGATTGGCCCTGACTGAATATGATTTATCTAATTCCACTTTAATGATTCAAGGTTATGATAATAATGAGTAAGAACATCTGGGTGAGATTACACTTAGAACTCAATTAGGAGATCTTATGTCTAATTAAGATTTCATGGTTGTTTATCAAGACACAACCTTCAACATTATACTCAGAAGGCCTTGGCTTCATCAACATGAAACCATACCTTAGTCATACCACCAATGTCATAAAACCTATTTAAATGGTAAAATATGGATGTTGTATGGTGACAAGGCTCCATTCAAAACATGTGAATCTCAACACATTGAGGTAGAGTTTTATCAAACAAAAGGAACAAGATCTATGATGAAGGAAATAACTAGTGCTAATGCTCCAAATGGTTTGGAAAGGATTCTAGAAAATCCATTCATACATTTGAGTATAGATTATGTGCGACCCATTAATCAAATTGAAAGGGTAAAACCATATCTAAGGACTTGTCTAGTGACTTCCATAATGTTGATTGCGGCAACTGAGCCAGAAAATAAGGGAGAATATGTTTGTTCTCAAAGCAGTGATGGAAGCTTAAATGGAGATGTCTTAATTTCATCTTCTAAACTACAAAAAGCCTGTAATTTTTCAATCAGATTAGAAGAAATTTTAGAAATGTTAGGGGAAGACAAATATGTTGATTCCCAATCCACCATTTCCTATTTACTACCATAGGAATACCCTTCGTCATCAGTAGGGTCAGATATGGTGGTCTCTTCTTTAGGATGTTCAAATACCGACTCCTCCCCTTACTTTGGAAGTTTTTACCCATCATCTACTTTGAAAGTAGAAACAGAAGATGTAACACATAATGAAGAGGAAGATGATGATATCAAGGATGCTCCTCCATCATTTGAGGATGGTGTCTCAACCACTGTGGATGAGCTCAAAGAAATAAATTTGGGCACTGAAGAAGATCCATGCCCCACACTAATTAATGTGGCCATAATTTATGAAGATCAAGAGGTGTATACTTCATTTATAAAGAAACATCAAGATATATTTGCATGGAATTATACAGAATTGAATGGTCTTAATCCTAATGTAGCCACCCATCATTTGGGTTTGTTAGAAGAACCCTGTAAATTTAAGCAGACAACAAGAAGAACACACCCAACTCATGCCTCTAAAATTGAAGTTGAAGTTGATAAGATTATAAATGATAAATTTTACAAGCAGGTTCAATATCCCAAATGGATAGACAATATTGTCATAGTGAAAAATAAGAATGGGAAAATCAAGGTTTTCATTGATTTTAGAGAACTTTACCAGCATTGTCTTAAAGATGATTTTCCAGTTCCGATTATAGAGCTTATAATGGATGAAATACCTGGATATAGAGCGCTTTCCTTCATGGATGGATACTTTGGGTATAATAAAATCCATATGTCCTTAGAGAATGAAGAGTATACAGCCTTCAAAGCCCCTCAAGGTTTTTTTCCATCAGGTAATGTCCTTTGGATTAAAGAATGTAGGTGCAACATATCAACTTTCCATGCACCATATCTTCAAACCCTTCTTAGGGAAATTTTTTGAATATTATGTGGATGATTTGGTGGTCAAATCCAAACAACTTTCCAATACCTTGGATGATTTGTATATTACATTTAATAAACTTTGGAAAAACAGTTTGAAGATGAACCCCTTGAAATATGCTTTCAGGGTAACATTAGTAAATTTCCTTGGCTTCGTTATACGCCATCGTGGTATCAAAGTTGATCCTGAGAATAGAGAATCATTCCTTGGAATTTCACCTCCTAGAAACATGAAATAATTAAAAGGAATCCATGGATACTTGGCCTATGTTCAACGTTTTATCACCAATTTGGCTGGAAAGTGTTTTCCCTTCACCAGATTAATGAATAAAGGAGTCACCTATTAGTGGAATGAAAACTACCAAGAATCATTCGATACCCTCAAGAAATATCTCTAAAGTCCAATGGTATTAATGAAACCTTTTTAAGGATGACCACATATTCATTATGTGACAGATTTAGATCAATCATTGATTTCCTGCCTTACCCAAAAGAATGATGATGGGAATGAAAACATCATTTACTATCTAAGTTGAACTATGCTTGATGCGGAAACTTAGTATTAAAGTATTGAAAAGTTCTGTATGAAATTAATCTTTGCAGTTAAAAAATTTAGTCACTACCTGCAACATCATGAAGTCCAATTGGTGTCTCATAGTAACTCGCTCAAATTTATCCTTAGTTGTCCTATGCTTAAAGGGCATCTCGCATGGTGGGCAGTTATTCTGAAATAGTTTGATATCCAGCTTGTGCCTCAAAAAGAAATAAAAGTCCAAGCTCTAGGTGACTTCTTTGATGAACATCCATATGTGGAAAATAAATCATTAAATACTTAACTTCTTGATGAAGTGGTCTTCCCTATTCTGGATAATTCCGAAATATGGGAAATGTACCTCGATAGTGCTTCCAAAAGTCAAACAGGGAAAAGAATGGAAAACCCTAAACTTAACAAAGTTGGGTTAGGAATTGTTTTTATTTCACCATAAAAGGAAGTGTTTCCTTACTTCTTCCTATTGTCATAATGTGATACTAACAAAGAGGCATAATATCAAGCTCTCATTACTTGCTTGGAATTGGAACTTCAGGTGAAAGTGAATCCCTTAAAAGTGAAAGGTAATTCAGAATTAGTAATCAAGAAAATCAATAGGGAATATTCTATCATAAAAGAAGAGTTAATCTCTTTGTGTGATTACATTAGAGGGTTAGTGGCTGAATTTACCTCAGATCAGACATTGTATTATGTCCCTCGATCACAAAACTCCCAAGATGATGCACTGGCTAATACAATTATAGCTATGGAAGATCCAAATTGGGATGAGACAATCATTAGTACAAACCATTATTGTGTGGTCTTACCTTTAGTTCAACCCATAATGAAAGAAATTAATTAGATTTGCCCTTTTTCGAATCAATTTGTTCATACCACGGAATGGAGAACACCCATCATGGAATAAATTAAAAATGGAATACTTCCATCACGTAGGGCCGAAAAAGAATAGATCCAATGACGAGTGACCAATTTTACTTTTTATGATAGTCCAGACCATCAGAAAATCCATTAAAAACCAGGATTTGATGGAATCCTCCTTAGATATATTGATGGAGAAGAGACTGTAACTTTCATAAATGAAGTGCATTAAAGAGTTTGGGGTGCCCATCAGTTTGGTCACAAACTCTCTGAATAGATCTGAAGGCTTGGATACTTTTGGCCTTAAATGACGCAGGATTGTACAAATTTCACTAAGAAATTCCATCCCTTCCATGTGCATTCCAATTTCATTCATCAAACACCAAAGTTGCTACATACGGCTAAATAATCTTGGTCATTTTCCACACGGGGAATGGATATAGTTGGACCTTATCCTCTAGCTACAGCTAAGAAATTCAAGTATATATTTACTGATACTGACTTCTTCTTCAAATGAGCTAAGTCAATACCTATCAAAGAATTCATAGACAAAAGTGTTGTTATTTTTGTTAAAACTAATATCATCACTAGATTTGGTGACCCTTATACTATTTTGATGGAAAATGGAACCAATATTTGTTCTGCTAAGGTAAAAAAGTTATATCCAAAACATAATATCAAATCCAACCATTCATTCCACAATCATGAAGTGGCCAATGGACATATATATTCCCCCAATAATACCCTATCAAATATACTATAGAAAATGGTGGATAAAGATAAGAAATTGGGCCTGATAAATTTTTTCATGCTTTATAGGCTTATTGGACTACTGCCCATACTCCACCCAGGAAACTCCTTATTCATTGGTATATGGAATGGAAGCAATCTTTCCCATTGAAATGAAATTTCTTTCACTTAGAGTTTCAGTCTGTGATTAGTTGTCTACAGATGAGAGGTCTTATAAACGGTTCTATGAGTTGGAGCGGTTACATGAAAAAAGGTTTCATAATATTCACCACTTGGACATCTAGCAGAACAAAATAACGTGAGATTTTAGCAAGAAGGATTGCCTCCATTCATCTCTTTAAGGATAATTTTTATTGGTCATCAACACTCTAATGATACCATGAAATAAACCCCCAAATCTTGATCCAAAGTGGGAATGACCTTATTCTATACATAAGCTATACTCAAATAAAGCTTAGGCCATAATCTAAATGGATGGAGAGCGCATTACAACTCCAACCAATGTGAGATTCTGGAAGAAATACTTGGTTTAATTGCACAAATAATTAGTCCTCACTAAAAGACTAAAAACTACACGACCCCATGTACTGACTACAAGACTTAAAACTGCACAGTACAAAGTCCTAGTTGGAAGATGTTAAATTGCGTAACAACCATAAGAATCCATGCTACATGTCTTTAAAATATGTAGCATCTTTTTCCCTACTGTAGGACGTTAAAATCCATGACACCATTCATCCTCGTTACATGACATTAAACTATATGGTTAATCTCTTCTATATTTGAAGTTAGGAGCTGCCATAAGAAAGCATCATGTACATCACTACTACTCCTTAATGTCACATGATTCACTCTTTTCCTTATGTTTGAGTTAGATCTACATAGGGACCTTGTTTCAATAACTACATGTAGCTTGATTCTCATCTATATGAGATAGATATAGATGCTTGGATCTCCAATCTTGGGCCCAACCGCAATCACAAAATTTCTATTTCCCATTTTCTTCTCTTGTATATAAACTATAGCTATACAAAGTTCTCTTTTAAGATACATGATTGGATTTTCATACTATCTTATATCTTAAATTTAATCATTCTTATAGAATTTGTTAAATCCCCCCATCTCCCATGTAAAACTTGATTGGTGTGGGAAATGATTGTTTAAAGAAATATGTACGACATGATTCTAATTTATATGAGATATGTAGATAAGCCTTCATCTTCAATCTTGGGCCCAACCACGATAAAATTTTTTTTGTTCCTTATATAAGAATCAAACCTACTTAGAGAATGTTTAAATAACTATATATTTCTTAGTGATACATGGTTTTTATCCCTTAGTCCATCTACAACAAGTCTTTCATTTCACATTGGTTCATCATTGTCCTTACCGCAAGACATTAAACTGTGTGGAAATCTTACACCCATGTTTTTTAGTTGTGTCACCTTTGTGTCAAAAATAAAACCCTTACTGCTTGTTGTTTCTTACACCGATCATAGATCACATGGGATTAGGAATTGGGTAAAAGGATTCTTTATATAAATGAGGTGTCTCAATTTATTATGGGGTTATCAATGTTTTCATTGCATTACATAAAACCGTACAGTACAATGTCCTCACTGCATGACTTTAAACTGTGCAATAGAATGTCAATTCAAAAGGAAACAAAGAAAGTCTCTATTTTATATAGGATTTAGATCTATGTAAAGGATGTCAGATTCATTTCCAATATTGATTCAAATATTTCTTATGTTCATTGAGCACAACACCCTTAAATATTACACACTATTAATCTTGAATATTTTCCAGATATTTATAATCATTCTTACAGTTTCTGGTGATAATGTTTCTAATACCCGATAACTCTTTTTTTTGACTATGCAGCACATGCCCTTAGGTGACCTTGCACAAGTTTCCTATATAACAGGCATGCCACTCAAAAGATTCCACTATTTTACTATGCAACATATACCCTAGTTGGCCCTGCATTATACAACCCCTCTAATAGGTTTGTCATGTTATGGTAATTTCGTTCTTGGTTATAGTGTCTTTTTCCCCTTCAAAATTTGATGACAATATTCAAGAATCTGTATTTTAAGACAGTCATTCAGGAATATTTGTCCCATTATCTTTCTCTCAATATGAAATTCTTCAAGACTATGGTTTAAAAGTTACCCTCTCCATGTGTTCAAAGAAATATGAAATAACCTTGGAATCACTTGGCCACATGTCATATACAATTTCCATTTATGGCCCTAGTTGAATAACCTAGAACTATAGACACCACAACACTTATGTTTGGGTCAAACCTTTGTAAAATTATTATTCCTCAAATTCTTTAGAAATCTTGGTTGTAAATAACCTCTCCATATTTAGGTACATTTCTCTATAAACCAAACTCTGTTCTTCGGAAAATATGAATCTCCATAAACTTTCCTCGACTTTTAGCAATAGAATGTCAAAATTTTTAAGAACTCTTTTTCTAGACTAGGAAGCACGTGCCCTTAGGTGGCTTTGCATAAGTTGCCTACATAACGGGCCTGTCAGTCAAATGATGCCACCATTTATCTATGCAGCATATGCCCTAGTTGGCCCTATATAATATAACCCTCATAACAGGTTTTTCAAATAATGGTAACTTTTTTCTTGGAAAAGACTTCCTCTAATACTTTTATCCATTTTTCTATATCATTCTTCAGATAATGAAATTCCCAAATCACAATTTACAATTTTACTTTCCATAACTAAATATGGTAGTATGTTTCTAGAAAAATTATAAATAAATTAGGGGAGTCTCATACCAATGGTCAAAGCTAAAGACCTAAAATTAATTCCACACAACGTCCTCACTGCCTGACTTAAAACTGCACAATACAATTTCCTCACTAAATGACTTAAAACTACACAATACATTGTCCTCACTGCATGAAATAAAACTTTAAAATACAATGTCCTCACTGCATGACTTAAAACTACACAGCTTTATGTTAGAAATTCCCATTTCAGATAAATTTCAACCATTCTTCTGGCACCAAATTTGAATAGAAGTGGTTTTCCTATTCATGACATATGTCAGCATAAAAATATCCATTTATTCTTAAAACCTCTTTCATTGTTAAAACCAACCACTACAGTCTTGAGTCACCCAAACTTTACATTCCCTTGTCTATCAAAAGAAAAATGTTAAATTCTTAAGAGCTATTTTTTTTTACTATGCAGTATGTGCCCTTAGGTGGCCTTGCATAAGTTGCCAACATAATGGGCCTGTCAGTCAAAAGATTCCATTATTTGGATATGCAGCATATACCATAGTTGGATCTGTATAATATAACCCCCATAACATGTTTTTCAAATAATGGTAACATCATTCTTTGAAAAGACTCTCCTTATGTTTATACAAGTTTGAAATTTGGTGACCATAAAAATCTAAGCTCAAGATTCCCCTTGGAAATATTTTAAGAATTTTAATGAAATTCATAGTCATTGAGTCTTGTATGGGATTTAATTTCAAAATTTATGGTCAAAATTTTTCACCCTTAAACACTATCCCTTCATAGTCCAACGTGCATGACTTTAAATTGTTAAGAGACACGGTACTCTCCATATTAAGAACCAGAAAAGGGAACTCTAAACAAAAGTTGTGTCTCCGTTCACTAAACGTACATTTTATATGGTTTAGGTAATATTTAGCAATGAAAATTTAAAAGATATAAAGTTTTTGGGGTGGTAAATATAACCATAGAAAAAATTAAATTATACTAACTAATCCCAATGGACTGGGTAAAATAAAGACAGTTAGTGAGAGTGAAATCAAAGATGATTGAAGACAAGATTCTTTTCATTTATGAAAATTTTCATAGAGGAACATCCAAAAATTGGAGTATCTCTCTACTATCAGAAATCATAAATTATAAAAGGCTAGCTACGTAATTACTTATTTGATTGACAGCCTCTTGATCCCCATCAGCTGCCTGTTGATGCTCGTTTATTTTACTAGCTCTGCTCTCTTAAGCATAATGAAGTGCTTCTCTAGCATCTGCAATACATTTTTCACTATCTTTATAGAATTATCCTAATGATCGGTGAATCTTTTGAATCCCCCCAGTAATTATATGTAACTTCTATTGAAGGCATATCTGCTGAACAATCCTTTTTTAATTGTTTTCTTCAATCCCTTTAACATTGCAGTACAATTAGCCTAAGCCTGGGACAACGCTGCTTGAAACCCATAAATGTTGATCGACAGTTTTTCATTTATTAAGTCCTGAAAAAGGTTTTTATCTTATTCCCTAATTTGAATAATCTCTTTCATTGAAGTATTAATTTCATAGTATTTGAACCCATCAAATCCCAGCGCAACAAAAAGAGATGAAAGTCGTGGAATTCATAAAGGAAATACATCAAGAGGCATTTCAGATATTATCTTCCAGATGTTTTTCCCTATATTGAAATGTGCAAGATGAAGAGACTTATATAGTTCTGGGTCTGATTCAGAGTCACTGTCATAAGGTGGAATGCATTCTAGGATTAATTCACTTAAAGAAGTGCCATGTTCTACTCCTTTCTAAAAAATGGCTGATTCCCCTTCCAATATTGTTTGGGATGATGCAAAGGCTTCACCTACATACTTATCCATTGAAGTTGATAGACCAATATAGTAAATAAATAATTATGTTTATGGTCAAATTAAAGTGATAAAAAAGTGAATGCAAACACAATATCATCATCTCTTACATAACAATAGGTCAACAGCCTAAGAAGTCTCCCCCCCCCAGTATTCTCAGTTTCAGCAAATATTTTTGATGTCTCTGGATGATGAGTGATATATTTAATGTGCCCAGGATCCTTAGAATGAATCTTAGTAATATCATCCATCTCAAGATCCACCTGATCTAATGTATTCACAATGATGGGATTGGCATTAATATAAATGCTTCCTCCAAGTATCATTGCATCAGTATCTTCTTTAAATGGAACTGCATATTTCAACCAACCATGGTTAGAAAGTTAATCATAATAATATTAACTAGAATAATAATATAAACTCACATCTATTTGATTAAATATAAGGAAATCCAAAATCTTTTAAATAATTTTTAATATATACATGTTCTAATACTTCTTCAAAAGACTTGCTAAGGTTCGTCATTTCTTCCAATGATATATCATATCCCAGGTTAGTCTCACCTATGTGAGAACTTGGTGTGTTTTCTTCACAACCTTCTTCTGGAAACATTTGACCCTGAGTAAGTTCCTTAGAAACAGTTTTGGGGTCAGCATCATTTGATTCCTTATGATGTATTTTTGGCAGAAGCCTCCTCTCCTCTGATAGCAGGAATGAGAGTAATGTTGGGAATATATGTTGGTTCCTCAGGCCTCAATGCTCCCTCAAGAACCATTTGATTGATAGGAATTTTTTCATGTTCATTAGTACCACCCGTGGTTCCTTGAAGCATATCAGTAGTTTCTTTTAAAGAAGAAATAAAAGAATCCCCTAAAATTCCAAGAAGTGTAAAAACTTTTCCATGAATAAAGACTAAATTCATAATTATCAGGGTGACTTACCACTACTAAGAATGCACTTAACCATGGCTCTCTTTCTTCGGTGCCTTTTCTTCTTCACCTTCTTAGGAGAGATTACATAGTCATCTATAAATACAGTTATTGGAGATCACAATACCCTCTCAATTTTATCCTCCATGGCCTGTTGGACCAGATATATTTCTCCCGATTCACAAGGTTATTCAGTAGCTCCAAGAGCAGTGCCTCCAAGGATATACTATGGTGAAGGTACATCAATTTTCAATCCTTTAACCAAATGTAAGATAAGATAATGTTTACCATAAGTAATATTGTTTTGACTAAAGTAAAAATTGAAACATAGAAGAGAATGTGAGAGAAAGGAAACTTACATCCTTAGGATCTACAAAGTCACACCATTATTCATCTAATGAAGGACTAATCCCTTCAGTGGTACCATGATCTATAATTTCCTTCACTCAATTTGTGGTAGGAGTTTATTCATCGATGGCATATATAAGAATTTATAGCTCTCGAATGTAGGTCCTCACCTCATTGGGATTATCCTTACAAAGAATGTTAGAAGAATCCAATAAATCCCCTACTCTTGGAATATGATGTCCTTCACGTAGATCCATCCACATGGTTTCGTCATCACAGAATAGAATCTACCATGTTTGAACAACCTCTAGATATATATATTTAGAGTGTATGTTAAAAGGTTGTGAAGAGGATCTTGCATCCTTGGATTTGATTTTCTTCCCAACCCTGACAATCACGGATGAGGAATAAGAAAATGAACCTCGCCGCTCTTTAGAATGATGAAGATCAGATCACCTCAATACAGTTTTAGTAGGGATTGATGGAGTGGATCTTTTAATTCTGACTGGAGGGTTATATCTAGCATGATGTCTCTTCGGTGAATTTGGAGCATCATCACCTCCACCCTCTGATTCTCGCATGTTGTCCCCTCATGCTGAATATTTACCTCCCAAACAGATAGGCTCCCTCATTCTACTTCTCTTCACCCCCACTTGAGGGAAGAAATGATTCAATACCCCTTCAGGGAAAGATGCAAACCAATTTCTGGCATACCAATAGTCAATATGCTTACTACATCAGCAGCAAGTAAATAAAAAACATCCCAAGAATTCTTTGAAGATATCAACAACCATAGTTGTTAGGAAACTATCAGGTGTTACTCTAATATGACATGCATTGGAGGGTATAAAATATTTTGTTGCAGACATTTGAATTGATTAGAAAATCTATAAGCAGCATAGGCCTCACATATAATTTCTCCATTAATTCTGGTGACCAATACGCCATCTCTGCAAGCTAGCATATATGCCCTCAATTCCAAACTGGTCATCCCATCATCAACAAATTTCCCTGCAGGTGGATTCCCATATGGAAAGAAATAAAAATCCTTATGTATACTCAATCTATCCTTTATTTCATAAGCATTCAGAGACAAGGGTGAAATACTAGAAAAAGCCTAAACATATGGTATGAAAGGACTTCCAAAGACCTATAACCCACTTTGTACAACATATGTTCTGAAGTGAGTAGAGATCCATCCCCACAACACCTTGAAGGGTCCTGCTATTCTAAAGGGAGACTTCCCTTTGTAAATGTGCAGCAAAATCATATGAATCTTCGCCAAAAAGAGAGCATCCAACCCTACCATCCTTTTCTCCGCCAGCTTAGCCGTCATAACAAAGGTTTCTGGACTCACACCTCCTTTGGAGTCTCTGACTGGTAACAAATAGACACTAAGACACATGGACAAGAAACCTTTCATAAATGTATTTTCCAGAATTTTTGGGTTGACTTCATATCCCCATTTGTCAAATTCTCCTTTCTCCAATTTTGGCCAGTAGGTGTCAGGATTACCTTTCTTATCTACCCTTGGACAGCTGGTCGGATGGGTGTCTGTGGGCCCCTTTTCCTTCTTCATTAACAAAAATATTTCCATCCATACCTCTGGATGAATATCTCTACTGGAGTGAGACTTCATTGTGGTCATGTTCTAGAATTTGTTAAATATTTTCATCAACTCACGAACCAAAGCCGGTGTCTTCTCTGAGTCATTCCATGTCACCTTGGTAGGAATAAAATCATCATACATGTCTCCAATGATTGGAGCTCCAAAAATCATGTAAACATTCCACAAGATGATTCCCACCTCTCAGTGTGTTAAATGGAAGGAGTTTGTCTTTGGGAACCATCATCTTAATAATTTCGGGACGAAATCATCATTCCTCTACACATAAGTTTTCCCAACCCAAACGACCTCATAAATCCAGTTGCTTTTCAAGACATCTGAAAATTCTGCAATGGTATTAAGAACCTAGTATGCCCACATCCGCACTAGTTTGACACCTCCTTTTGGGTAGAAATACCAACTCTTCTTCCAACCCTTGGACTGATCTATCTGGGAATATCGAAAGATGGATGAATAAGAGTGCGACTGCAGCTCGGGTGCATGTGCCTTCAAACCCGGAGTACACGGGCAATGATGCATGATATGATCTTTCTATGCTATCCAAGCATTAGAAGATGAGCCCCTAAAAGAAATATTGTTAGATGAAAAGTTGGTTTAATCCTGAAACCAAGAATGTGGGACACAATTTTTTGGGTCTGAAATATTTTCATCCTATAGATGGCCATAACTTTACAAAGAAAGATAGGTGCTTCAGGGAAAGTTAACATGATAATTATTCAAATATTTTTCTAAGATTGGAAGGTTAGGGTCACAAATATTAAAGTAATCATGAACAATGACATTAATCATGTCATTAATCCTCTTACCGGTGATCTCATCAGTAGTTCCAATTCTTTTAAGAGCTATTGAACCGAAAAAAGGTACATAGATCACATTTTAAGTAAGTTTATTTTTTTTGTGTTTCTTTACAAAAAAACTAGAAAAGGCAATAAGGCACGCAAGTATAAACATAGAGAGCCATTATAAGTCAGCATAGAAGTATAGAACCACACTTATTGAAAACAACTAAAAAACATACAGTAGAAGCATGACTAAACAGAAGCATATGAGTGAGAAAGACCTTGCATGCCGAGAGATGAAATTCTTGAAGTCAGAAGAATTTTTTCAGAAGTAAATCCATTATATATTGGAGAAACATGTCACTATGCACACCATATTCCTACACTCTTCCATCTTGCATGACTAGATTCTCAACATGCATAACACTTGCGTGCCCCAATACTCTTTTCTTTCTCTTTTATCTTACATTACCTCAGTATAGGATCCTCTATTCATTCCAGATCCAATTCTGAGGGGGGGTCTTTTGTTGAAGATCTGTTCCATAAAAGAGTCTAAAAAATGACTATGGGAAATACCTTAGAATAAAAAGGAAAAAATACATGAAGAAAATCAAGGTTTTCAACGAGTTGAGTTTTGGGCCACCTTAGTCAGCAGAAAAGGCCATTGGCACGTAGCCTACTTGCGTGCCCCAAAAACATCGCGTAGCCTACTTACATGCCCAAACACATTTTTGATGAAAGTACTATTTTTTCCTATAAATAGACCCTTGGGGTCTCCATTTTTATGGACATATTTCCCCAAAGATGAATTGTTGCTATGGTCACCCTAGTACTTTACCCAAATCTTCTGAAACATTCAAGGTAGTTCTTCAACACCTTGAGTGGAGGATTTAAGGGAGGATCATTGGACATAAGTCCTATTAGGGTTTGAAAACTATAATAGTTGCATGCCTAAAGCGCTCAACCTCCCCAAATTAGAAATACTTCGGAGTCACCCATTTCATTCATAAGAACATGAGCACCCCACTTTTGGGACCACTTATGAATACTTCTGAAGGATTGAGACAAGTCTCTCCCAAATATTACCATACATGTTGTTCATCACTTAAGCGAATATCAGGTCACCCAAGTCTACATGAATGCCCATACTTGCGTGTCCTTAGCTACTTGAGTTCCCCTCTTTGATTCACTTACACTTTTTAGTCTACAAGCCATCAAGCCTTCCTCAAAGCCATTCATGGAAAGGCTTCTTCTTCCTTAGATACCTTGTCTGAAAGGGATTCTATTGGGACCTCCACCAAAACCTCATGACTTATCAAACCTTTGGGAAAGACAGATTAGAGTGTCTACTATTTTGGATTTGTATATCCATATTCAGAGGTTTCCCACATTTTTTTTATAAGGGAATTAGGATTCATGGAGTGTTTATAGGTTTTTACATCCACATTCACATGGACCATTCTCCCAAAAAATAGTAATGGGATGTTCTTGGATTGGAGGAGGATTGGGGATCGGAATCTCCCTTCTGAAAGAGATGAACCGGAACCTCAATTCTCAGGTTGGGAAGGAAAATTTCACACGTGATTATCATCCTTTTGAACAAAGGAGAAGTCTCCCACCCCTAAAAAGATCAATTTTTGAGAAACCATCCTGGCGTAAGCCCCTATATTTTCTTGTAAAAGGTATCATCATTGCTCCTCTGATCTTCTTTGGTGCCAAAGACTAGATGGGAGATGGGCACAGGGACTTTTGATACCCTTTCCTTCTCCCATTGAGCTTTTTCATCATGGGAAGCCATCCTGGTGTAATCCCATATCCTTAATCCCTTCTTCTGTTCATTGGACCCATGTCTAATGTAATGTGAATAGAGGGAAGGCTCTTCGCCTCACCCTCTTCTCAGGCCAACTCAGTATTGACACCTTACCCTCTTCTGAGGTCACCTCAGGCCTTGTCCACTCTCGTCGTCATAGGTGCACCCTCTTCCACCTTCAGAGGAAGAAAAGTGTGAAGTGTCATTGTTGAATATTTCACATACTCTTGTTTCTCACACTGAGCATGACTCATGTGGGATTAAAAATTCGTTATGATTACAACATATGTACAAACCTTTATGATGAAGGAACAATGAGAACTTTGATTCTTGTTCAAACCATGATACCTAAGAAGCCTTTTTAGGGCCCGAGATCACTGGATTTACTCTTTAGGAATCTAACCCTAATTCACTTAATCTGAGCATCCTCTTTAAGAGTAATACACAAATTAAACCCCCCAAGTCATCAAGGCATCCTTTTCAGAAAGTAATCCCAAACACATTTCTCTTAAAGTACTATACTCTCCTATGAGATTCATCAAAATATGTGGGATTTGATTCCCATCCACATATGATACATAGGAATCCTCCTTGAGGTTCAAACCCAACATTTCAAATCAAACCTCTTCTCCTTGGGCGATGCTCTTAATAGGGTTTAATATAACTTTGAAACACATATCCTTTCCATGTTTATCGGACTATTTCGGTATAAGTCCCACTCCAAACATTGACTAAGAACCTTTCACTTAGATTTCTATACCACATGAAATTAAACCATATGGTTATGTCCTTATCGCATGACCTTAAAAGGTATGATGTGTTTGATTAAGCGACACCGTACTGCGAGGGTTTTGATTCCTTTCAAAAGGATAAATAGGTAACTCATTTCATTGGTATGATCCCAATAAAAAAACAAGCCTTTATATCCTTAGATGACAATAAATTCCAGAGTGCCCTACTGAGTGACTTAAAAACCACTATCATCATAATTATGATTAAAAGAATCTTAAAATAGTATATTAAAGGATACCATTGACGATGATCCTCGAATACATATTGATATCTCCATTAATGAAGAACCTTGAATGCATACTAATGATTCTAAATTTTACACATGTTAATAAGGGATTATAAATTGAAAGGAAAACTTATGTTATGCTTGGTGAATTAATAATGATTCATGAAAATATCATAAACTTATAAATAGAGTCCCAGAGTAGACAATAATTCCCCCCAATAGTGTGTTATGTGTCCGACCTCCCATCCTCTCAAACAATGTACATTCCTAAGTATCATAAATTTCAAAATTAATGAACACCTTCCTTTGGAAAGTAGTCACCCTTTGGATAAATAACTGTTGTATTTTTTTGATTCCATGAATAAATCCAATAAAAACCGCATGAAATTAGTGATTCTTAAAACAAGAACACATATTTCAAGAACTATGAAAATTTTTAAAAAACATTCAAAGAGGAAAGGAAATTTTTAATAAGAAATTTTTTAAATGAATTTAAATCTTCAACTATATGTTTTAAATTTTATTTTAAATGAACATGATTTTAAATTTTTTTATGTTTTGATTTTTTTTTCAAATTGGAAGGTATACTTTCTTCAGGAAATGTTTTAAATGATTTTAAATATTCATCTATACTTTTTATATGTTATTTTAAATGTAAAGGATTTTTAAATTATGTTATGTTTTTAAAAAAATTATTTTTTAATAAAATATATTCTCATCAACAAAAAATATAATCGATCCTTCAAAATCATTCTCTATATAAGATGATATCATTTAAGGTAAATTATGATATTTTGGGGATATTATCTAAGGATAGAATTATGATTATTTATCTGAATTTTTTTTCATGAAAATATGTTTTTGAAACCCATTTCCTTTCAATTGTTTATACCATGATAAAATTAGTATGAAACTTGATTATTTTTTCCATGGGTGACTCCATGCTAAAATGATTAAATTTTTATGAAACCAATATCATTTCTACAGGTTATGATATAATGAAATATTTATGAAAACTATCTCATTTAATGAGTAATGATATGGTAGATGTTTTATGATCATGGGTAACATGTATGATATTCATTATGTTATGGGTGGGACCTATATCTACATTCAATGAATTAGATAAATCTAGAAAACTCATGAGTAAATATTTTATTCATGAACCTGATTACATTTTCAATGTGTTATGTTTAATCTAGATTACATTTTCACAACATTATGTGTGAACCTGATTACATGTTTACACTATTATGTGTGGACATGTTTTCATGTCTATAATGTTTTGCATGGAAAACCTTTAATTTATATAATGTTATGCATAGAAGCGTATTTCATGTCCATAATGTTATGTGTAGTCCTAGTTGTGTGTCCATAAGTTTATGTATTGCCCTGGTTCCATATTTTCAAATTAATGAGTGAAACTGTTTCTATTTATACATGTTCACAATGTTATAAGCTAATATTTATGAAAAAGTATGTCTTATTCCAATTTTATTCTCTTAGAGAACATGTTCTTTTGTATCCTTATGATTTTTGTGTTATTAAATTCCAATATTTATTCTACAACACATGATTATGAGAATGGATATATAGGGTATGGTTTTAAAATATCATGATCATATTCTCATACCCTTATTATCATGTTATGCCTACATATCTCCCTTATTTTCCCTTAATGAGATTCTAACATCATCCTTTCTTATCATTCCTTTCCCGATGTTATTATGAATGGTTTCTATGTAGGATTACAAAAGGGGAATATCCTTATCAGAGAGATTAAAATAATTCCTAAATTAAGAAGATTGTATTCCATTTTTCTAAAGGATCTAAACAATTATGGTTCTCAAGTGTATGTTCTATAATGTATTGAATAAAAATCTAAAAAAATGTAATATCCATCTATGAGAATCTTGGAAAACTATATCATCCAACTTCTTCCAAAATTAGGCCATCCATGATTCAAATCATAACATTATCCTAATGGAAACTCCTTCGAGAACCTAAAATTTTCTCTTTACAGCTTCAGTTATAACTACAGGTCAGTAAAATCTACTCTCTCCTCTTCACTCACTTTCAACTGTTATTTCCCTTCAAAAATATTTGATAGATGATTTTCAATTTTCTCTTTTTATTCTCAAAATCACATTTAAGATTTTGGAAATACTCTTTCTCCATCATCAATTATATCATTTCAAGTTACAATTTTCTTCATTGGTTCTGTTATACTTCTCTAGAACCTTTTGAGAATATGAATTTGAATTGAACTCCTTTCCACCTTATTTTTTCAATTAACTCGCCAATATTTTCTACCACTTTCTTACTTTTCCCCCAAGAAATTATTTTAGTTTCTTTCTCATATAGCTCAAATGACTTGTATTTTTAAATCATGTTTTAACAATTTCCTATTTAGGATATGTTTCAACTCAAATTCATGATTATCTTTATACAATATAGCATAGTTCTCATAAATAATATTCTCAATTAAAACATTCATAACATTTATCCAAAATTTAACACTAAAATCATATTTCTAAAGAGAAATCTTGAAATAATACCATTACTATTCTTGGTTTAAATCTTATATATGAAACTCTTACATAAAAAAATAGGCCAAAGCCCACGAGACAAAAAAAATAATCCATGTTCCCTTAAATATTGGAAAATCTAAATTTCATGGTGGTTTTAAAAATAATCGCTAAATATTTCATTGAAAAATATTCATGGCAGATATTTCACTCATTCCTTTTCACAGTCATTTTTTCCTTTATAACAAACATAGCCTAAATTTCTATTATAAATTTTAGTGAAAAAAATATCTAATGATAAAAATGGTCCACATTTTTAATATCTGACTACATCAGAAATTAAAATCCTTATATTGTTTCCTTAACCAACATGATTTGGGATTGTATAAATTTCATTTTATCATTTGATACTTTTTTCATTAGTATTGGTTGAATAAGAAATGATCAATGATATAGAAAACAAAATTCCATTTTTCCTCAAGTGAGAAAATAATTAAAAAATTAAGGATGGTTAATAATCACATAATTTTGAATAAAATTATCAAAATAATATAAATTCCCTATCATTTAAGGTTTTATCATTTTTCCCTAATATCTTGCACATATGGGGAAACACTTTGTTATCCCTTATTTGAATAGAATTTCAATAGAATACTAGAAATATTATCACCGTAACCATGATAAATCATAGATATTTCAGAATCATGAACAAAGATCCTCTTACAAACATGTGTTAGTGTTTGATTATCAGTAACACCATGTTCCTATTCAATTTTAACATTCCCATAAGAATTCCATGTCACAGATTCCACATCTTTCTCCTATTTTTTAGTTCGGTAAAAATTGAAAATTGAAGTGTATTTTTAAAACCCAAATACATTTCTATCATAATACCCATTCATAATTGTAGTAGAATATATCCCAATAATTTTCTTCCCCATGACACTATCTATCAAAAACTTGTTGATCATATCTACAAATATTTGTAAAATCATCTGATTCTCAATAAATGGAATGAAATGTCCCACTATAGTATTAGTTATTCCTTTTGATCCATAAATATCACACTAAGGAAAAAAATAAAATCAATGCCCTTTTGAATTTATAGCTCATCCCTTCAAGATGAATTTTATTTGTAACAACTTCTTCCCTTTCCTTTTCTACCCCCAGCCTCTCCGGTTTAATTTTATCAATTTCCCTTCATTAAATTTCTCTTTTGTATTTTATATTTTTTAATTATCTATCCCTCTATTCTTTAAATAATATAAATTTTTCATGGTGATGATTATACATCTATCCCATATTTCATTTAGAAGATGTTTCAAGATCATTAATTCAAATATCAAAATCCAATGTTTCTTTATCATGCTTAACAGATTTTAGTTCCTAATGTATATAGTTTTATATTTTACCCTCACGCTTTTTTTTTGTTTTTCCATATAACTTTTATAAGTTTATTTCTTCAACTTATTCCATTCATACTTTACTTAAAAGTTATCAATTAGACTCATTTAAAATTCGACTCATCACACTTCTATTCAAAATTAGTTTATGCCTACATGAAATCATAAATTTATTTTAAGAGAAACTCCTTCTAGATATTCATGTTGGTTCTTTCTTATTTCAGTTTTGAATTTAGTTTGGTAAAATCCACTCTATCCTATTTACTCAATTTTCTCCGATCTTTCAAAAAAAAATTGATTATACTCTTAAATGTTAGACTTCATCTTCTCAAATTCACTTTTATGATTTATTGAATTCTATTTCAATAGTATCATTACTTTATTTTCAAGTTTAAAATTTTCCCTCATTTAGAATAGATTTTTCCATCTTCTATTGAGAATTTTATTTTGAATTTAACTCCTCCCATTTCACCTTATGTTTTTCCAATTTATTATACACTAACTTCTCGCTACTTCTAAATTTTCCATCCATTTGATGGATTTCAGTTTCATTATTCTCTATATCAACTACGATGAATTTTAAATATTTTTTTGTATAATTTCTCTTCAAGTTATGATTCTTGTTAGTTTCATATTTCTTTTTATTCAATATGAAATTATGCTCATCACAGAGAATCTTAATTTCATCTTTATAAATATTCATCCAAAGTTAAACACTAAAATCATAAATCTAACAATATGTCCTAAAATGATCTCAAACACATTCCTCATTTAATAATTCGTCATAAAAGTCTTACATATGAATAAAATAGTCCTAATCACAGAGGATACATATCAAAATACCTTGGTTGTTCACTACATGAAGAACTGAATTTTGATATGGTTATTTAGTAGTGGTTTTAATAATCATCTCTAAATATATCAATGAGAAATATTTATAATTGGTATTTCAATCATTAATCCTCTTATAACTTCATTGATTCATATAAAACATATCATAAAATCCCATTATAAACTTTTACTAGAAAATATGACTAATGGGGAAAATATTCCACTTGTAAATTATTTCAATACGAGAAAAATTAAATGCCATATATTTTTCACTTAAGAAAAAAGGTTAATTATTTATTTATTTATATTTAGAGATAGAAAATTGGTTCAGTGATATGTGAAATTAAATTCCTCCATGCCTCAGTTGAAAAACAAATTAAAAATGATAAGACATCACGTAATCAAAAAAATTTAACAAGATTCTGAAATGAACTTATTTTTCTTAACATCAAAGGTTGAATTATTTTTCACCATAAATAAACATAAGAATGGTAACTCTTAATCATCTCTTCTTTGAGTTCCATTTCAATACACTACTATAATTCCTATCAGTATCTCTATGTCCAATCATTGTAGTTTAAAAAACATGAACACTATTCCATTTCCTAACAATGTATTATTAATCCATTATCTAAAACACTATGTTCATATTCAATTTAAAATTTTTCATAAAAATACAAATTACAGAATCAAAATATTTCTATCATTTTTTAGTTGGAAAAAAATTTAAAAATTGAAGTGATTTTTTGAAAAAAGAATGATGATTTGGAAGAAAAACAATGCTCAATTACAGTAGAATAAATATCAGTACTTTTCATTCCATGACCCCATCCCTTGAAAACATGTTAATCAGATCTATATAACATTATGAACACTTATGATTTTCATGAAATGTAGTGAAATGTCCCTAATCTTGGATATGTTGATTACATTTATCTCTTAATCTTCCACTGAAGACAATTAGATCATCAATGTTTTTTAAAATTTATATCTACTAACCTATAAGATTCCTCTTATTTGTAGTATATTCATCCCTATAAATTTCTCGCCTTAGCCTCTCTAGTATGATTTCTTCCATGTCCCTTCTAACCAATTTCCATAGGTATTTGATATTATTTAATTCTCCATCCCTATATTATTCAAATAAATTATCTCTTCTATACTAATTATTATCCATCACTTACTCTTTTAATTTAAGATAGGTTTCAGGATAATTAATTTGTGTCTCAAAATAAAATGTTTCTTTATCATGATTTAGGGATTCTACTTCCCATTGTATATAGTTTTTGATTTCAAAATCACAATTTTTAGTTTTTCTTTAGAGCATTTCTAATTATCCTATTGATTATTCATCCCATTAATACTTTATGGATGTTTCAGCAACTAAAATCACTTATCATACAATTCCTCCCAATGTTTACAAAATTGGATCATTTTTTCTCCAAGTCATCAGTTTAATATATGAGAAACTCTTTCTGGAACCTCTAATTGTCTCTTTTCTATTTCACTTATTACTATAGATGGGTAAAATACACTCTGACCACCTCATTAACATTTAGTTAATAATTATATTAAAAAATAAGTGAGAACTTCTCTTCTATGTGAGAATATATCCTCTCAATTTCACCTTTAAGGTTTAGAGAATTACCGTTATATAGTAGAATTTCTATCTTTTCATGTTCCAGTTTTTTCCTCAATTCTGAGAGAATTCTCTTAGCCCTTTTTGGAATTTGATTTGGAATTTATAACCTTTCCATTCTCATTTTTTTCCAATTTCATATCTTATAAATGCTCACCCTTTCTAATTTTTTCACCAATTTAAGGATTTTTGTTTCTTTCTTATCTAGATCATCCTCATTGTATTTTAAATATTAGTCTGTTGATTTCATCTTTAGTTTATGTTCCAAATCTAATTCATATTTATTTATATCAAATATAGAATTATACTCATCATGAAGCTTCTAAATTATAACCATCAAATCATTCACCCACAATTTAACACCAAATGAATAAAGATAAAAATTTATCCTAAAATAATTCTAAAATAATTCTTCATTTAATTATTATACAAGATAGGATTACACTTGAATAAAATTGGTCAAACCCGACGAGACACATAGAAATATCTATGAACTTCTGACTACAGGAAAAACTGAATTTCTTAGTGGATTTTAAAACTGCAAAAAATTAGTCAGGAAAAAATATGTAGGACTACTCCTTCAATCATTCCTTTTTCTAAACCTTTATTCAAACATACTAAATATAGTCTAAATTTCCCTTTCAAAATTTGACTAAAAAATTTTAATACATAGGAAAATATTCCAATTATAATTATTTCACTACTTAGGTAATTAAATACCTTATTTCCTCCTTAAATAAAAATAGATGGAATTTTCTAAATTTCATATAATACTTTATTATTTTTTATTTCATTATCTTTAGATCGAAAAAATTCTGTAAAGTGAAATGGAAAAGTAAATTCCTTAATTCCTCAAGAGGAAAAAATTTATGAAAAGATAATACTTCTTGTAATCACATAATTTATAACATAAATTATGAAAAGAACTTACTTTCCTTGTTCTTGAATGTTGTATCATTTTTCTTCATCAGTTTACAGATGAGTAGAAGCTCTTTGTCCACTCTTGTTTAACTAAACTTTCAAAAAAGTACCATAATTCCCATCACCAAAACCATTCTCAGTAAGAGAGGATTCAGATACATGAACATAGTTCCTATTCCAAACTTGTATTAATGCTAAAATATTTGAAACACCATATTCATCTTCAATTTCAACATTCCCATTATAATTCCCAATCATATATTCCACATATTTCTCTCATTTTTTAGATGGGGGAAATTTTAAAACTGAAGGTAATTATCGAAAATAAGAGACTGCTTAGGAAGAAGACACATACTAAATTATAGTAGAATATATCTCAGTACTTTCATTTCCCCTACAATCATACCTCACGAACATGATGATCAGTTCTCCAAATATTTAGAAACTCCTTGAATTCTCAAGAAATATAATGAAATGTCTTATATCCAAGTAAACCTATTAATGTGGATCCCTCAATCTCCCACTAATTACTAGATGTTCAAGAATTTATTTTCTATTTTCTAGATATTTCCCTTCAAGATGAATTCTATTTATAGTAGCTTATTCCTATAATTTTCTAGAATCAACCTATTTATTCTTATTTCTTCCATTCCCCATCCACTCACTTGACTTCAGTATTTGATATTATTTAATTATCTATCCAAATATTCTTTAAATAACAAGTCTCTTTAATTTTAATTATTCTATGTATATTCCATATTTATTTCAATATAAGTTTTAAGACCAATCAATTGATTTTCAAAATAAATGATTTATTTAGATATATTAAGGGATTATAATTCCCATTATACATAGTCTTCAATTTCATAATTTTTAGTTTATAGTTTTTCTTAATAACATTTCAAAATTTTCATTTTCTTATTCTGGGCATTGATACATTGTATATCTTTAAGTAAATTATCTTGAATATATTCTAATTCTACCCAATAACTTTCCAAATTAGGTTAGTCCATCTTTAAATAATCACAATATTTTATGATACAACACTTATACCACATTAGATTGTACCTTTCCTATTTTAGTTCTAGATACTAGTGGGTAAACTACACTCTCTCCTCTTTATTCACTTTCATAGAATATTTCTCTTAACAAATCATTGACTTCTACTTCATAGTACATGAATTTATCTTCTCAATTTCATGTTTATGATTTATAAATTTCCCTTTCTCTACCAAAATTACATACCTTTGAAGTTCTATTTTTTACTTGGTTCTGATATAATTCTCCCACTCCTTTTAAGAATTTTATTTTGAATCAAAATCCTTCACTTTCAAATTATTTTTTCAAATTTCTTCTTAAATATCTTCTAACACTTTCTAACTTCTTCTTCTTATTCTAATTAAAGGGTTTTTGTTTCTTTTATATCTAGTTCAAAGTCAACTGAATTTCAATATATGTCTCTAGATATCCTCTTCTATGCATGTTATAACTTATATTCATGTTTCTTTTTAACCAAGATGGCATTGTGCGCATAAAGAGGCTTCTCAATTAGAACCATTAAAACATTATTCCAAAATTTAACACAGAAAGAATAATGCTAGAATGGCATCCAGAAATAATCCCACAACTATTCATCATTTAATGACTATACATGTAACAATTACACTTGTAAAAATTATTCCAAAGTGCATTTTACACATTGATATATCTGCATGATTTTCACAAAAGTGAAAAACAAATTTCATAGTGGTTATTTAAAAGCGGTTTAAAAAAATCTAAATATTTCATGATTAAATATTTTCGACTAATATTTAACTAATTTCTTTTCACATACCTTCTATACATTATACCAAACATATAAGAAAACTTCATAATAAAATTTTACTAAAAAAATAAATTATTTTGGAAAATCACATTTTTTTATTATTTTAAAACTTGGGAAATTAAATGTCTTATAATTTTTCCATAACCAAAATGATTGATGCTTGAATAAATTCAGTAGAATCCATTAATAGTTTTTTCATTAGATTTATTTTAAAAAAATAGGTTTAGTGATAAGGACATGTAAATGAATTCTAATATAAATTAAACTGTATTAAGAAAAAATAAGACCACAGGTAATCACATAATTTAGAAAATATTTTTGAAAAAATACACGGTAACTATCTTCAAAGGATGTATCATTTTTATACATCATTATCATTACGAAAGGAAACTTGTGATCATATCTTATTTGAAAACCCTTTCAATAAAATATTATAATGTTTTTCGCTATCACCATACCCAATCATATTCTATTTAGAAACATGAACAAATTCCCACTTCCAAATATGTGATAATTATCTATTATCTATATCACCATATTCCACTTCCATTTCAAAATTCCCCTTACAATAACCAATCATAGATTCCATATATTTTTCAGATATTATATGCTGAAAAAATTTAAAAACTAAAGAAATTTTTTTAAACCAGTATATTTTGTTGGAAGAAGATCCATGCTCAATTACAGAAAATAAATCTCAGTACTTTTCATTCCCTTAAAATCATCCATCACAAAATTTTTGATAATATCTCCAAATCTTTGGAATATCTTATGATTCTCAAAAAATACAATGAAATTTCCCAACTCTTGGATAATCTATTCACATTGATTACCAAATCTTCTACTAAGGATAAAAATATCATCAATGCCTTTTCTAATTTTTAGTTTGTTCTCTTCAAGATACATTTTTTTAGGATATTACTCTATATATTTTTCTAGAATCAACCTCTCATCTTTAATTTATATAATTTTCATTTTATCCATTTTCTTTATATATTTGATATTATTTAATTCTATATCCCCCTATTCTATAAATAAATTCACCCTTTTCACTAAGGATTCCCTATCACTTCTTTCATTATTTCAATATAAGCTTCAAGATCATAATTTCACATCTTCAAATAAAGTGGTTCTTTAGAATGTTTATTGTATTCTAGTTCCCATTATATATAGTTTTTTATTTCACCCTTATCAATTTTTAGTTTTTCCTTTAAAATATTTCTATTTTTTAACTTCTTATTACTCCCATTAATAATTTCTCAATCATTCAGAATCTCAAATTTATTATCATCCAATTCATCCCACTTACTTTCAATATTAGGTCGATCATGCTTTAGATCATCACTTTATTTTAAGAGAAAATTCATTTAGTGCCTTTAGTAGTTTATTTCCTATCTCATTTGTGAATGTAGTCAGGTAATCTTGACCCTTTATTATTAACTAACATTTAGCTGATAAATATATTCAAAAATCATTGATCATTTCTCTTCAATTTGAGACTTTATCTAATAAATTTAACCTTTTAGATTTACCAAAACCTCTTTCTCCAGAAAAATTAATTTATTTTCAAGATCTAATACTATTTCTCTGTTTTGATGTACTTCTCCAACTCCTTTTGAGAATTTTATTTTCTAGTATACTATATATTTCTCTTTATTTTTAAATTTCCTCTATCGTATCTCCCCATACATTATAAATGTTTCCTCTATGTGAATGATTTTAGTTTCTTTCTCTTTCTCAATTACATTTGATTTCAAATCTTGGTAATCATATTTCCTCTTATAGTTAGAATCAAACTAAAATTATTTTTTCTTTTCATCTAAGATGTATTTTATCTCATCAATAATATTATCGATTAAAATCTTCCAAAATATTAATCCAAAATTTAAAATTAAAATTATGAAGACAAGAAGACAACATGAAATGATCCCTCCACTATTCTTCATTTAAATCTTATTCATAAAAGACATCCACATGAAAAACACAGGCCAAATCCCATGGGACACGTAGAAAAATCCTTATTATTTTGACTACAAGAACTACCAAATTTCATCATGGTTTCAATAGAGACTGCTAAATATTTCTTGATAAAATATTTATGACTTATTTTTCACTCATTGATATTACCGGAACTTCATTCCTTCATAAAAATCATATCCTAAATACCATTTTCAAGATTTTACTAAAAAAATTACTAATGGGGAATAAATACACATTTTAATTATTTACTACTTTGGAAATTAAATTCCATACATTTTTTTCATGCAATAAAAAGATTTGAGATTGTCTAAATTGAGTATAATATTTTAATATTTTTAATTTCATTAGTTTTAGTTTTAAAAAAAATTTGGGTGATATCGACGAGTAAATGTTTTGATACCACAAGATAGAAAAATATGAAAAGTTAAGGCTGCATGTACTAAAATAATTAGGATGAAAATTTGGAAAATAAATTAATTACCCTGTATTTAAAGTTTTTAACATTATTTTGCATCTATTTTCATAGGTAGGATAACTCATTATTATCTCGTCTTTAAATTCATACTCAATACACCACCATATTTTTCATCAGTCCCACCATTTTCACTCATAGAGGTTTTAGAAACATGAACATAGTTCCCCTTCGAATCAAATGTTAGTGTCCCATTATATGAAATACCATGTCCATATTCAATTTCTATATTCCCATCACCATTACCAACCATGGATCCAATATATTTCTCAAATATTTTAGTTAGTTAAAATTTTTAAATTGATAATAATTTTTTAATCCCAGACACTTTATTTGGAAGAAGACCCATGCTCAATTGAAAATGAAGACATATCATTACTTTTCTTCCCCATGAAACTGTACCTTAAATCATGTTTATCAACTCTCGATAAATCTCCGTACTCTTCTCATTCTCAAGAACATCAATGGAATTTCCCCACTATTGGATAATTTGTTTACATTAATCCCTTAATCTTTTACTATGGAAATAAAGATCATCAATATCTTTTTAGATTTCAGGTTGATGACCTTCAAGATACCTATTATTTATAGAAACTTATTCCTTATCCTTTTCTACCCTCAAACTCTCTAATTTCATTTCATCCATTTTCTATCAATCCATATACATTTATTATATAATATAATATGATTATCTATCTACCTCTTATTCAAATAAATTCTTTCTTTTAGGTTGATGATTCTATACTTATTACTTATTTATATCAACATATGTTACAGGATCTTTTATTCATTTCCCTAAATAAAAAATTTCTTTATAAATTTTATGGGATACTAGTTACCTTTTTATATAATTTTTTGAACATTATAAATTCTATTTTTCCCTCAGAATATCTCCAATTTTCAATATTTCTCCACCATTGATACTTTTTGGATCACTCAATAACTTTAATCGGATTTCATCCAATTAATCCCACTACCTTCCAAAATAAATTTTATCCTACTTAAAAACATTACATAATTTTAACAGAAAATCTTTTCAGGACATCATGTTGGTACATTACTATTTAAGTTCTAACCATAGGTGGTAAACATCACTCTCTCATTATTACTCACTTTTATTGTATCATTATCTTCAAAAATATTTGATCATATCTATTTAATGTGGGAATTTGTATTTTTAATTTAACTTTTAAGATTCATCACATTCACTTTTTCCATCATCATTTCTATATTTTAATGTTCTTATACTTTTTCCCTTAGTTCTAATGGAATACACCCTCTCCTTTTGTTAATTTTACATTGAATGGAACTCCATTTCTTTCTAATTATTTTTTGATTTTTTCTATAATATCTTCTCAAACATTCAGATATTTTATTCCAAAAAAATGATTTGTTTTTAATTCTTATATAGCCCATGTTCCTTAGAAATTAAATCTAGCTCTGTAAATTTCCTCTTCTAGTTGTCTTCCAACTCAAATTCATGTCTCTTGGTATCAAATATGGGATTGTGATTATAAATAAGCTTTTAAATCACAAACTTCAAAACATTCATCCATAAATTAACATGAATAGAATAAATCAAAACATGCATTATTGAATAATCACAAAATTATTATTTGTTTAAAAATATACATAGTAGTATTTCACAAGAAACATTGAACAATGAAAACATTAAAATAAAGAAAAATACATTAATTTTAAATATAGGGAAAAACAAATTTCTTGGTGTTTTTTAATAGTTTAAAAAATAATGACCAAATATTTTATTAAAAAATAATTATGACTGGTCTTACATTCATTAAATTTCATAGAGTTGCATTCCTTCATACCAAACATATCCTAAATAAGCATTGTAAAATTTTACTGAAAAATATAACTAATGAGGAATATAGTCTACTTGTTAATTTTTTCACAATATGGGAAAATTAATTTCTTATTTTTATTCCTTAAATAAAAACAATTTGGCTTATCTTAATTGATTATAATATTATAATATTTTTTATTTCATTAGTTTTAGGTGAAAAAAATTGGTTAAGTGATTTGGATAATTAACTACATTCATTCCTACATCATAAAAATAATAATAAAATATTATACCACATGTTACACTAGTATTTGGAATGAAATTTAGAAAATGACTTATCTTCCTATCATTAGACGGTTTATCCATTTTCTCTATCTATTTTTATAAGTTAGAAAACTCTTTTTCATCCCTTATAAGAATTCCATTTCAATACACTATCAAGAATATCGTCACTCTCAACGTGATCACTCATATTGGTTTACAAAACTTGAACACAGTTCCTCATCCAAATATGTATTAGTGCTCCATTATATGAAACATTAAGTTATTCTTCAATTTAACTTGTCCCACCAAAATTACCAACCACATCATCCACTTATTTCTCCTATATTTTAGTATTGGAAAATTTGATAATTGAGGGGCCTTTTGTGACTAGGAGACTCTTCTAGAAAAATAACCATGATCAATTGAAACTGATGAAATATCTATAATTTTCTTGACCATGACACCATCAATAAAAAAATTGTTGGCTCGCTCTTCGCAACATAGAAACTTATTCATAATTCTGAATAAATGAAATTTAATTTCCCCAGTAATGGATAATATATTCACATTTTTCCCCCAATATACCACTAATGACTTCAATATCATCAATGTATTCTCAAATTTTAAGCATCTAATATTAAATACACCCCTTATTTGCAGTAGCTTCAACCCTTTGCTTTTCAAGCCACAACCTCTCTAGTTTCATTTCATCATTTTCCCTTAAATACACTTTCCATCAGTATTTGATATTATTTAATTATATATACCTATATTCTTTAAATAACTTCTCTCCGTTAATTTGATGATTTTCTATCTATTCTATCTTTCTTTCAATAGACTTTTCAAGAGAATTCATTCATGTCACCAAATCAAAAGATTCTTTAGCATGAAAATTTTATTCTAGTTCGCATTGTATAAAAGTTTTTATTTTATCTCTCCCTATATTAATTGTTTCCTCATAACATTTCCCATTTATTATCATATAGTTCTTTCCATTAATAGTTTATATATCTTTCAGAAACACAACTCATTTCTCATCCAGTTCGTCCCACTACCTTTCAAAATCTAGTAAGTCCTTATTCAAATCGTCACATTATTTTAATATGAACTCCTTCTAGTAAATCCAATTTTATATTTCATATTCTTGTTATGACTATAAGTTGGTAAACTACACTTTATCATCTTCTATCACCTTCATATGATCCTAATATTTATAAATATTTAAGCACTGATTTTCAATGTGATCCTTTAACTTATAAATTGTACCTTTATTATTTATAAAATTTTATTTCTTCAAAATCATTTCCTTCTATTAAAATTCCCTTTATTCCTTGATTTTGATTAAAATTACCCACTCTTTTTGACTAGTTGATTTTTAATCTAACTCCTTCTCTTTCTCATTATTTGTTCTCAATTATTCTCTAGTTTTTTGTCATGATTTCTATCTTTTTCTCCAAAGAGAAGGAATTTAGGTTCTTCCTTCTCTTGCTCAACTACCTTGGATTTAAAATCATGGTCAAAAAAGTTTTTCTTTTTCTCATGTTCCAACAAAAATTCATGGTTATTTTCATATAATATAGAATTTTTCTCATAAAAAGTCTTCTCAATTTCAACCATTAAAATATTCATCCATAATTTTACACCAAAAGAATAAATCTAACAAGAAGACATAAAATTTTCCCAAAAATATTCACTTTTTAAATATTATAAAATAATTGTGTACACATGAAAAATTGACAAATACCTTGTGAAAATATAAATATCCATGGGATTTTCATTATAGGAAAACCAAATTTCACAATGGATTTTTATTAAATATTTCTGGAACCACAAATAATTATTTCATGAAATAATATTTCTAATGGCTCTTTCACTCATTCCATTTCCTAGACCTTTATTCCTTCATTCTAAAAATAAAAAAAATTTCCATTAGGAACTTTTATTGAAAATGTTATCTAATGATAAAAACATTCCACTTTTTGACTGTTTAAAACCATTTTTAATGAAAATACTTATATTTTTATATAAAAAAATGATTTATCTTTTATAAATTTTGTATAATCTTGTATGATTTTTTACTCATTATATTTAGTTTCACAAAATAGGTTTAGTGATATAGATAAGTAAATGACTTCATTCATCAAGTGAAAAAACTATGAAAATATAAGTCGTATTATGATCATATAATGTTGAACAAAATTAAGAAAATAACATACTTTCCCTTTCTTTAAAGGTTGTATGATTTTTCTCCATCAATTTTCATAGGAAGGGAAACTATTTATTATCTCTTCTTTGACTTCTATTTTAAAATAATGCCATAATTTCCATCACATTTACCATGCTTACTCATAGTGGTTTCAGAAACATGAACATTATTCCTCTTCTAACCATGTGTTAGTTCTCTACTATATATAAGATCATGTTCATATTTAATTTAACCCCTACCATTATAATTACCAGTATGATTATCCCAAATTTAAATTGGGGATAATTTAAAATTTTAATAAAATTTTTGAATCCTGGAGACTGTTTTAGCAAAAGACCCATTCTAAATCAAATAAGAATATATCTTAGTAATTTTCTCGTGTATGAAATCAACCCTCAAAAACTTATTGATTATCTCCCCATATCATTGGAAACTATTATGATTCATAAAAAGTGAAATAAAATATTCCCACTCTTGGATAATGTGTTCATGTTGATGCCTCAATATAACATTGAGGACAATAAGATCATAAATTTATTTTCTAATATATAATAGTTACCCTTCAAGATGCCTCTTATTTGTAGCAGGTTCATCCCTAACATTTTATATCCTTTGAATCACCTATTTAATTTTATCCATTTCCCTTACAACCACATTAATTAGGTGTTATTATTACATAATTATATATCTCAATATTCTCCAAAAAAACTTATCCCTTTATATTTATTGATTTTCCATATATTCCTTCATTTATTCGATAAAATTTTGGAACTCAATCATTCATGTATCTGAATAAATTATTTCTTTAGAAGGATTATTGTATTCTATTTTTCATTATATATTGTTTTTTTGTTTTATCCTTATCAATTTTCATTTTTTCCTTAGAATGTTTCCAATATTCCAATAACTTCTTCTTCCCATTTATATTTGTTTTTGGATTTTTCCGCAGCTCATATTTATTATCATTGAATTCATCCCATTTTCTTTAAAACTTTGATTTTTCCTAGCTCAAATCATCACTTTATTTTAAGAGAAACTTTTTATAATACCTCCAAATTTCTCTTTAATGTTTCTGATCTACTATCAGGTGGGTAAAATCTACTCTCTCCTCTTCACTTACTTTTTTCTGATCGTTATCTATATATATATATTTGATCACTTCTCTACAATGTGAGCCTTTATCTTCTACATTTTTCCTTTAAGATTTATAAAATTCCATTTCAACAAAAACATTATGTTCTTTTAATGTTTCATTTTTTTCCTTGGATCAGATAGACTTCTCCCACTCATATTGAGCATTTTATTTTGAATTTAACTCATTCAATTTATTTTTTTCTAATTTATTTTGCAGTATCTTGTCGTACATTTTAACTTTTTTCTTTCAATTAAATGAGTTTGGTTTAATTATTATTTAGATTAATTTTCTTAGTTTTTAAATATTTGTCCACATATTTCCTATAATGGATATCTTCTAACTACAATTCATGTTTATTTACATCCTATATGGAGTCATGCTCATTCAGAAGCTTCTCTATTGCATTAATCAAAATATTCATCCAAAATTTGACACCAGAATTATAATTCTAGAAAGACGTCAGGATATGACCACACAAATATTATTAATTTATTTATTATAAATGAAATGCATAAAAATGAATGTAATATTCCAAATCATGTGTCCTACAATGAAAAATCCTTGGGAAATTCGTTAAAGGAGAATCCATATTTTGTAGATTTTTTTAGTGGTTGTTTTAAAAACATCCACTAAATACTTCAAAAAAATATATTTATGATTGATATTCCACTAATTCATTTTCCAAGGCCATCATTACAAACATATCCAAAATTCACAACAAAACGTTTTACTGAAAACATATCTATTGTTGAAAAGAGTCCACTTGTTAATTTTTTCACCAATTTGGATATTAAATGCATTATGTTTTTTTCTAGAACCAAGAAGATTCGATGTTGTATAAATTAAAATGAATACTTTTAGTGTTTTTTAATTTGATTTAGTTTCAAAAAATAAGGTTAGTTATAGAAAAAAGTAAATGACTTCATACCTCAGGTGAAAAAAAATTTAAAAATAGTTAAGACCACATATAATCACATAATTTGAAACAAAATTCAGAAAAGAAACCACATTACATTTCATTGAAGGTAGTTTCATTTTTCTCCATAATTTTACAAAATATGGGAAACTCTTTTCTGTATATTATTTGATTTTATTTTCAATTCATTATTAGAAATCCCATTATATTCAGCAGAATCACCCATAGTTGTTTCAGAAAGATGAATATAGTTCCCCTTAAAAACATTTGTTTATTATCAATTATCAATAACACTATATTTATTTTCAATTTCAAAATTCCCATTACAATGCCCCCATCACATCTTCCCAATATTTATCCAATGTTATAGTTGTGAAATATGTTCTGTTTTAAGACAATTTTTGAAGCTATGAGATTATTCTGAAAGAAAACCCATGCTCAATTATAGAAAAATAAAATTGAGTACATTTTTTCCAAGAAACCATCACCCACAAACTTCTTTATCATCCCCCCTAAGGATTTGGAAACTTTAATTATTTTCAATAAATTTAATGAACTTTTCACAGTCTTGGATATGTTGTTCATATTGATCCCCCAATCTCCCACTAAGTATAACAATATCATCAATGTATATTCAAATTTCTAGTTTTTACCATCAAGATGCCTCTTATTTATAGAATCTTATTCCCTATCCTTTTCTAGCCTAATCCATTCCCTTTTCATTCCACCCATTTTACTTCTAGATAATTTTCTTTAGTATTTTATATTATATAATTCTTTATACCAGTCTTTGTTAAATGACATCTCTATTTCACATTGATGATTCTCTATCTCAACATTATGAATTTCAACAAAATTTTTAAGATCATTTATTCATGTATATAAATAAATTATTTTTGGAAATATTAAGGGATCCTATTTCTAATTATTTTAATTTTCTATTTAATTTTTCCCTATTTTATGTTTTTTCATAGAATGTTTCAACGATTCTAGTTTCTTCTTTGTAGCATTGATAATTTCTGGATCACTCAACAACTCAACCCACTTTTCATCAATTTCAACCCACTACCTTCAAAAATTACTATAGTAAACTTTGAAATAAACACTTTATTTTAAGATCAACTCATTCTAGTTCCTCTATTTGTCTCCCTACTATTTAATTCTGACTACTGGTTTATAAACTCACCTCTCTCCATATAACTCAATTTCAGAAGATCTTTCTCTTTAAAAATATTTGATAAAAACTCTTTAAGTTAAGAATTTTTATTCTCAATTCCACCTTTAGGTTTGAAAACTTAAATTTATCTAGACTAATTTCAAAATTTTATTCAAGGAAAATAAAAATTCATATATCAAGCATTGGGTTCAATCAAATAACATTGATAAAATTATAATGGATAAGGGACCGTGATCATAGAAAAAATAAGTAATATTTATAAATAAATATTTTTTTAGAAATATTTATTAAGGAATACAGTTGATAGTTAAAAGAAAACAAAAAATTTTGTACTTCTTGGTAAATAAGTTTTAAAAATTAATTCATCAATGATTTTATGTGAAAATAATCATCCCAAAAAACACAAGAAACTAATAGTACTTATAAAATGTTCTCACAAGAAAGAAGAATCTTTCTAGTATTTTCATAGCAATGAAAATTTGAAAAATAGAACCACATCATATAGACAGTAGTGACTGTTTTTCTAGTAAATTTACTTCATAAATAATCCAAGAAAATTATTCTAGATTAAAATAATAGGGATGTACAGGTGAACTAGGAGAGAAATAGAGAGGGCTACAACAAAAAAATAATTGTCTGATATATATATATTTTTGTTAGCTAACCATTTAAATAAATTATCCTTTTCATTATTCTTCACTATGTTTCTGTAAATAATTAATATTACAAAAAAAATTCAACATAGACAATTTCCTCCATCATTGATGGACGTTTTTATGGAGTTTATTTCAGTTTACAACATTATTATTTAATATTACGACCTACTCTCTAAATAATTTATTTTAATTAAAGTAAAAGACCACACTAAATACCCTTTAATAGTTTGCAAAATTTTCATGAAACAGAATGAAATTGAAATATAAAAACACTCTAAACATGAAAGTCAATAGGATATGTTAAACATAAAATATTACATACTTTACGAACATACTACATCTCAAATCCAAGTACCTTTTACAAATTATCTTCCTTTTATTAAACATAGAGACTGCACTTTAATGAACTGATTTTTCTTATTTTAATATATACTCAACATCTATTTGTGACATTTTATGCTCTTCCTGATTAAAAATAACCTATTTTTTCTCAATAAAAAGAATCCCCATGTGATACTCATATCCAAAAATATAAAAATAATAAAAATCAATCAATATAAGTGAGGATAGATAGAAATAAGATGATTGATGATAAAAACAGTTTTAGGAAAGTATAATTTATAAAACCAACTAATAAAAAATGATTTTGAAGTTGTAATTACATCTCTTTGAATGTTAATCAATAAAAATTATAAAAAAATAATTCATGGAAAATGACATATATAAATAAATAAAACAAAAATTTATGTTAAATAAATTACAGCAAACATGCATGTGGGAAAAATTAAGAAAACTCTAATCCAAAACAAGAGTGACAATGTGTGAGTCAATTTACCAAAAATCATTCATAATTTATATTAAATGATCATTATTAGTCTTCATGATAAAATTATATGAAAATTAATATACCTTTATTAATCTATAATGAAAGTGTTATGGTTAAAAAACATCATTGCATGTTCCAATGAAAATGAATCTAGACTTTTTACTCGATGAAATTGTGTAAAAATACCATAAGTAGGTGTTCCGTAGAAAACATTTGGAAGAAGAAAAGGGGGAAGAAGATATTACTAGAAACAATAATGACCAGATCTACCGAATTTAAATATATATAAGTTATTTATAATATCATAAAAATGTATTGAAAATAAATTAAAAACATAACTTAAACAAACCATGATATGGAAATTCCTTAACCACTGAGGATTACGGGTTCACCATCCCCCGGCTAACATCAATAATGGTGTGAATTTAACTCACACATGAACCATAAAATGTTATTTTATTAAAAATAGAAATTATTTTTAGGGGATACATAGTGGGTCTATTTCTTTGAATGAATTACCAGAAATGTGTGCAATTTTTTAAGAGTTCCGTGCATAATGGAAGCCAATCGATCCCATGTCTAATAATGATTTTTTTCATTATATTTAATGGATAATTTATAAGAACAAGTTAAATAATCATTATTTCAAATTAATATAAATGAAGAAACTAGATTAATAGAATCCTAATACATAGAGAGAATCTTTTTTATGTTAAATTTATAATTAATTTAATAATAAGAATTACATTAGGGTTAAGATTATTTTTTTGATGAAGCTTTTGATCATAAAAAGCATGTTCAAGATGTACCATTTTTGTGCTTAGAGGATATAATGTAAAATACATTTAGTGGCGGTTCACATGTTCTCCACAATCTTATAACATCATCAATGGAACTTTGGGTGATGTTCATCTTGGATATAAAGACAATCCTTCAGGTTGGAGGATTTTCTTTCTTGTTGTCTTGGTATTGAGATGGATCAAGGTGTATAAATCCTCTAAACCTTGTGAGTAACACTTGATATGTTCTTCTATGAGAAAATTATCTTGAGGGAAGATGCATTGTACACAACGCAAATGATTTCTAACATTCTATTAAATTATATAAGTTGATATAGGTGGGGTAGGGGTTTAATATATATTATAGTACAAAAACCATTAATAAAATATTAAAATTATTATATTTCTAAATCTAATAGTAATAGTAATAATATTAATATTATTATAAAATGGAATACACCTAATTACACAAATAAATTACACTTCATTAAATAAATAATTTCTTCTCTTTTTAGGATATTTATTTATTATATCATTTTAATTACCAGATATATAACATAGCTATTCCACCTTCATAATTTATCCAACCTTGAATAATAAATATATATTACTCTTTTAATAAATAAAAAAAATATTTTATTCATAGTCTTATGAATAAATTTTTATTTAAGATTAAAATCTAATCAATATGGTGAATGCATTTTTTAATCAACAAATGATGAATAAAAACTAATTCCTATTTTGATAATTACATTTCTTCCAGAAGTCTAATATCAACATTTAGAAACATTAAATTCACTCATTTATAAATTAGTTAATATAGAAATGATGATAAAAATATATGAATATGACCTATGTAATGTTGTTCATTTATCTTGATAATCAAAATCAAGCAGGTTGCATACTCACATAATAATTATTTGTTCATGATGTATCTTATTTTGCCTTCCTAAAATGAACTTTTCAATCAACATGACTGTGAAATTTTAGTTCAACAGTTCTACTACAATAAAAGGTTCTGATATGTCGTGTTTTTTAATCTATAATAGAAAATTTCTATAGTCACATATTCATTAATTCAATATAACTCATGATGCACTCAACGTGACTCATGAAATGAATTAATATTAATCTCATGTCTATGGATCATTAAATGTGTTAGCATAGAGGAATATCCCATGACATGTAAACATGTGGAATTCCTTTAGAAGGGTTTAAACTCATAACTTCCTCCCTTGGAGATTACTAATTGAAAAATTCTTGATTTAAAGTCTTGTCCTATTATGATCATCAATAAACTGATAATAAAATGTTCCATGTTTCCTTAAAAGAATGTTATCTGGCCATAAAACATCTATTTAAGAATATTATCATTTCACATCAAGGTTATTATTATAGAAAAACATTCTATATATTTTCAATGACACATATACTATCAGAAATTATCACATAAATTATACATAACAGAATTATCAGTATGTGAAAATATATTGATTATTATACATGATATTGAATATATATATGATCGAATGTACTAATAAGTTTGTTCAAGGGAACAAAGTACAACATTTCTCTCTCAAATCCCCAATGTCACATACAATTTTTCCTTAAAAAATATTAGAAACAAAATTTAAATTTATTTCATCACCTTCTTTGAATTATTAATTGTAAACGACATTATATTATCAATGACTCATCCCCAACACTAATGAAGAATGAAAATCTATTCTCCACACTTCACTTCCCTCTAATGCTTTTAAATTTAATAACTGGAAAATCTATCTCTGATGTCAAAAATATTTGTATATAATTGGGATCACATCCCAATCCCATTCATTAAAACTACTTAAATATTCTATTTTTAAAATAACATAGTCCTTCCTATTTTTGAAAATAATTATTAGTAAATAAACACTACATCAATCAAAATATTATGCTAAAAATATATTTAATAATGAAAATATGTTTAATCCAAAACTTGATCTACCAGAATGATAAATGTTTTAGGTTCATATTGGAGAGGATTGAAAAAATATGTTAGTATAAATATAACTTTTATTATCAATGGAAGAACACATGTAGAAGAACCAACTAAATGTACAACCCAATGAACAAACATACCTATATTTATTAATGATTAGTTACATGGTGTGCCATCATTCCATGGAAAAATCCAGACCCATATACACCACACCATAGTGTACATAAGATAGTGAATTAAGGAAATTAACTAAATTGTAAATGTGATCCATGGTAATTAAGATTTTTCCCATCATTTTATATTGATTACATAAATTCATAATCCTATGATTATTTGTTTAAAAGGTTGGGGCTAAAGCCTCATTTTATTATTAAATAAAAGCAAAGACCTCTTTTAACTAGGTAGAGGGAGACCCATTACATAGCACAAAGGCCCAGTGGGCATGTATCCCATTACATAGCCCGTAGGCCCAAATTTTTTCCCTAAGGCCCATTCTGTGAATAGTAACCTGGCTACTACAGTACCCACCGCCGCTACAGTGCCCCGCCACCACTACAGTACCCACCGATCTACAGTACCACCGCTGCTACAATACCGCTACAGTACTGCTACAACACCCTACACCCCATGGGTTTTGAACCCCCATTTTTCTTGTAGGATTACAGGGTGCTTACCACTAAGACAAACCCCAACTAAATCCCATGATTATTGTTTTTTATTTTTCTACTTATTAATTGTTTCAATGTTAGTACAGTATAGAACCCATACACATGGTTGAATTATTTTTTTGTAACAATAAAATTTAATCCTTTCATAAAATTACATGTTTTGAATTAATTTAATTATTTTGAAATATGTACATATCGATGAAAATTTTAATAATAGGATTAAAGAACATTGAAAGGTTTCGACATAGATAATTTTGTGGTTTTTAAAAACACATGCCTATTTTTATTCCTTATTATGATTTTAATTCAAAATCCATATTTAGTATAATAAATAGAATAGAAATTATATTTTTTTGATGATAAAGGTAATATTATATTGTATTATTTTTATTTTGGAATGTATTATGGGAAATGAAATCATGTTAGAACTATAAATATTATTCAATAGTTTCAGAATTAAATAAAATACAAGTTTTTTTTTGTTATTTCATGTGATACATGTAATTAAAAAATACTATCTGGAATAATAAGTATAATAACAAGTGATGTTGTAATATTATAATATGTGGTGGTTATGATAACAATTTAAGAAATTTATAATCCATTCTATAAATAGATCACTAGTTTAGAAAGCCTGAGATATATATTATGTGTTAATTCCCTTCATTTTTTGATTTCCTCAATAATTGAGAATGATTGATTGTTTAAAAATTTTTATCATTAAAATAAAAAATCAATGAAATTTATGGAATAAAATATGATAGTAAATAAGGATTCACACAATGATGTTTTCTTATATTAGGTCGATTGAAAATTATATTGTTATGATATTTTTCTCATAAAGTAACATGTTATTGTATTAAACAACTTAATTAATCATGGATTAATAATAAATTGGTTCACCATTACAATATTTTTAGATGATTAGTTCATGTTGTGTTACTTCTTGGGGTTACATGATTTGGTTTCTCATTTTTATGTGATTTTAATTATTTAGTGATGTTTTTAGGAAAAAGATGTATTCAACTTACAAAATTCTTATAGAATAATTTAATTTAAAAATGTATTCTTGTATTAAAATGGATTGGAGGAAATGAATCATATTTTTAGAAAATGTTATCATTTTTTTTAAACAAGAAATGTTTTCATATGGAATTCACAATTTTTATAACATGGTGAATTGGAAAATGAGACTCTAATAATAGAAGGATGGAATAGGTAATAAAGATGCATGATTCTAGAGAAATATATTGTGGGATATACCCTTGCGTGTGGGATATTGACCATGTTTTTTATTTTGGTTTTTCATCAGCTCTATTTTATAAATTTTTTTTGCCAGTTCCCTTGTTATACATTTTTTCTAATTCTGCTCATTTATTTACTATATAGGTTTTTTTAATATTTGTTTCCCTTGTTATGATTATGGTGTTTTGTGATGATAATATTATTCTATATTTAATTTCATGATAATGTTTTGGTGGTGTAAACTTTTTTTTGAAGGGTATACATCATTCTCAACAATAGGTGTAAGTTACGTAAGGGAAATAGTAATTTCATCGGGAGCTAAAGTCTCATGGGATGAGAATCAAAATGAATGATGGGTAATGGAATATGATGGAGTCAAAAAAAATTACGATGAATTTTTTTATTCCCTATAGTATATATTGGGTTGAAGTTTATGTTTTAAAAGTGTCTTTGTTATAATATATTTAATTCAAAAGTTCATCACATTAAATGTCATATTTATTTCCCAAATTGGTGGGACAATCTGATACCTATTTAGAAGATGTTCATCTTTTTAATAGAGTTAAAACAATAAATTCTTCATTTCCATTTTTACAAGGTATAATATTGGTGTTAGGTTTCTGTCATAGAGATTAGTTTATGATTGGTAACCTTCGTTTGTGTTTTTTTGGGGTATGGGTGCATGTGAGGTCATTTATATGGATTTACTGGTGCATGATTTGTTTTCTTAGATTCCAAAATGGTTTTTAGAATTTATTTTTAGTTGATTAATTTAAATTCCTTATTCATATCTTATTATATCCGGTTTCTCCTAGGGATACTCGGTCTAGGTATCCTAGTTCATGATCGATTGCATAGTGGTTTTGTAGTCTCACCAGTCACGGGGAAGTTTGTTAGTCAAATATTGGATCATGAATAATTCATGGATTAAACTACTAGCATGAAACTGAATCTTATTGGAAAATATGTTGTCACAGTTTTTTGTGTGGATCTTATTCTTTCCTTGGGTGACCAAGTCTAGGAATGTTCTTGAGTAGACTCTTCATAGTCTAGACATTATGTTAAACTACTTAGTGTAGATCCATAATCCCTGGTTAGAGGATGAAAATTATATCTCTATTGTATATAGTCCAAATTAAAGTTCCCCCATCTGTCAAGACTCCCTATAATAGATTTTTCATCTATACTGACTATCTCCATCTTTAAATGAATGTGAGTATCCCATTAGTGGTTAGTGGTTAACACATTAACCAATGACACCCTGTTACCTATAATGTTTTTGGGACCATTACTACCTTTTATAGAGATTACATAAGGTTTAACTTATCCATAGTTGATTCATTACAAAATTGCTATTATCATTCTATCACCTATGTAATCTTTTTTTATTTAATCGGGGTATTGTTATGTTATTTGTCATATGGAAATGATCCCCTATCATCATATATTCTTAGTGTTATATAGTATCTGACTATGTAAGTGACAAATGTTAATTTTTAGTGGGTGGAACCATTCTAGTTTCTTGATTATATTAGTGGGGTTGTTCTATGGGTATCATTAAATTATGTACTTAATGCAATGCATTTCCCCCCTATTTTCCCTATTCTTGGTTAATGAGTCGAATCCTATATACATATGGGATGGGTTGTTTTTCATTAGAGTCAATTATTGCCTTATGATATATTTGAACTAAATATCTTATGATATAATGGACAAGTTATTTCTTATATAATTATTATTTTCTGTATGATTGGTATTCCTTGAATGGTAGTTTGAATGTTTTTTCATCATTGGTAGCCTCAATATTTCATAGAACAGAAATCCTTATCGTGGGGAGAATGTAACAACCTCGGTTTGGGGATATGTAAGACTTATAATGACACCTGGAAATTATTTTTTGGATTTAGATATTAGTATTTTCATGGTTGGTTTCGGTGTGTTTTGGATGCATTTTTATTGAATCATGGTTTTATCATCGTTAGGGGAAACTATTAACCTTCTCTTAGAAACTGTGAAAGTTTTTTTGAGATATTTTGGGAAGGTGCATAGTTGGAACACAATTTGTCTATATTTTTTGGGTTCCATAATAAACTATGTGAATAGATACATATGAAAAATATAGTATAATTATTGGTTTTTAAAAGCATGAGAAAAAAACAAATGAGAAGGGGGGTTTATTAAAAATTTCAGGTGCACTGTTAGCCATGCCATGTTTAATTTAGGATTTGAAAATTAGTTCTTAAGTCATTTTTGACACTTAAAAATCACATATTCCACCAACCCCTCTAGATATTGAACTTTGATCCCCTTCTAAATGTCCATGGATGACCCCATTTACATAAAATCTAGTTTTTATGTATCTATGTTTGTTAGAAATCTTGAATCAAAGATAATTAATTGTTCTCGCTCTCTTTTACTCACTCATGATTTTATCATCTCATCTCACATATAATGTAAGATATGATCTATTATGGATATTATTATGATATATGATGTGTTTTTATGATATTTATATTTGATATTTTTATGTAATATAGTTTTTATCCTAGTTCTAGTAGTTTTTTAGTGTCATTAATTTTTTTCATAACTGATTGTGTGATAAGTCATTTATTACATTTCCAATTTCATTAGAACGTGGAGGAACTATGATATCATTGATAGATATCTTTTTATATTGAAATTTTTTTTCATATTAAAACTATGATATATTTTCTCTTATTGGTTTGTTCTTAAAATCTAGGTTGTGAGTGTCTCAAACAATGTGTTAGACAAATAATTTAAATGACTTTCCAAAATAAGGATGGGTTTGAATATTTATTTTCATATCATAGAGGGGTTTCATGTGTTCATTCACATGTGGGAAAGATCGTGGTTGGAATTAACACTATAAAATAGTGTAACATGAATCAAGGTCGTAAGTACCATCATCAAAAGTGGAAACATGGAAAAATCACGGTTAGAATTGTGAACATAACATTGAGTCCCTCAATGATTACTTGGTGAATGGATGACCCACTACTCAAGAGAATTGGTGGGGCCATGTCATTCATTTTTAAGTGTCTAAGTGTGAAAACATGAATGGTTTATGAAAAATTGAAATTATCAAACTGATTATACTACATGAAAGAAAAATATATCTTTGGTTATACTACATTTGGAAGAAAAAATATACTTTATTCAATAATGTGTAAACTACTTTATCTGATCTTGTTATTCTTCATGTCTATTTTATAATGCTATGAGTTAACTTGTTCTAGGTCTTAGTTTAATTTTTGAAAAGGTTTTTTGGATTTTATACTAGGTATGATTACTCACCTCCTACATATTCAATTTGTTGTATTTGAAGATGTTGTTTGACATGTTGTAGAAAAATGGAGATCTCTCACATTTTTAAGGGAGTTTTGGGGATGTTATTGTCTTATGTTATGGATCATGGAGCTTAGGGGTCGCTATTATGTAGAGCTTATCATAGTTCCATGTTTTGTAATTTGTCTTTCATATTAGGTGTGTCTTTTTATAGTTTTTTTGTTATTCTATTGGCTACTACACTTTGATATTGTTGGTTTGTTGGCATTTAAATGATTTAAATGATTTTTATTATTTGTAATTTATTCATCATATTGCATGGTATTAATGTTTTAATTATATATTTATGGGTTGTTATTTATGAAAGGGAAAACCATCCCCCAACAGTTTAATAAATCTTTTTCACTTATTATCAGCTTTCAGTTTCATTAGGGAATCACATAAGGTCTGTAAAATCTCATATATTTAATGGCTAATGGATATGGTAGATATGTCATGTGTATTATTCCTCTAGTATTTGGAAATACTTCTAGTGGTAGAATTTCAACTCTGTAATAAAATTTGTATTATGAACTGATACTGATCAAAATACACCAGAGGCCCCAACTGTACATACACACATATTAATATAAGTATATGTATTCATAAAAACCTAAATTTTGACTTTTTTATTTGAATTTTTAAAAGTTTATTGAAAATATATACCCAATATTTGAAAATTAAGTTTAGACAAAAAATTTAAACAAAAAATATCTTTACCATAATTCTAAAATAAATAAATTTTTAAATTTTTAGTACAAATATATAAATACATAAATTAAGAGTATATTTTATAATGAAAATTTACAATATAAATATATATAGAAAACATCCATAGGAAATTTATAATGAAAATTCAAAACACATAAAATTATAATACAAATTTACTAATAAAAAATATTTAAATTTTCTTTCAAAATTCTCAATAAAAACCATTAAACTAAATTCCCAATGAAATTTATTGGTAAATTTCAACTTAAATTTCCATTTTCAATTTCTACATAATTTTTATTATAATAATATTAATAATTTTATTACTAAAATTTTAAATATAATTTTTTGTTAAATTTTTTAATTCAAATATATTATCATATAAATAATGCAAATTTTCACTGAAATTTTTATAAGTAAATTTCCTTTGCAAAATATTAGTAAAAAATTTCTCTAAAAATTTATTAATCAAAATTACACTAGAAATTTCTAATTAAAACTTACACTATAAATTTCTAGGTAAAACATTCACTAGAAATTTGGATTGCAAACTTCCACTTTGTATTTTAATCTCAAATTTTCCTTTAACATATAATGGAGATATATTTTTATATAAATAAAAACTAAATATCTTCAAAAAAACTTTACATCGATAATTTATACGAGAAACTATTAATATTTATTTCCACTAGAAACTATTACTGTAATGTTCCATTCCAATTTCCATTGAAAATACACAATATTATATTCCACTAATCTTTTTCATTTAAAATTCATAGTGAATTTTTTTTCTAAAAACCCCCCATTAATATTGCAATATAAGATATATTCTTTTAATGAAAACTAAATCACACTCACATATAAATAAAAATATACATGGTAAAAATGAAATATAAATTACTATAGAAGATTTATAGTGGAAATTTTCATTATATATATAAAACCATCAATGAAAATATTCATTGAATTTAGATCGCTAAATGAGTATGATGTTTGAGGAAATAATTTTTAGTGAGAATAATTTCTTGGAAATCCCTTCATTTAAGGACAAAAACAATAAATTTACTTTTTATGCATACAAAATATATTAATATATATATATAAATAAAATTTCACTTAAAATTTCCTATGAAGATTCTCACAAAAAATTTCATTGCACATATCTTTAAGAAGATCAATGTTTAAATTTCCATATAAATTTATCATAAAAATTATCAACATTTATTTTCTAAACACAGTTCATTTCCTAATATAAATATATGATTTATTTTTTAGTGGAAATATATAATGCATATTTTTAGTATATGCATGAGATTTTTTAAAACAATTGTATACATACATGAATTATTTCCAATATATTTATATATATATACACATCTATAATAACAAATTAGACTACCTAATATAATATTTACACTATATATTTTTTATTGATACATACTTGTACAATCATACATACATATAAAATTTTAATTTTTTATTTAACTATATTAATAAGTTATTTTAGGGTTTTCAACAATAGCTTATTATTTTCGAAACATTATAAACTATATAAATACATTTTTTATAAAACAAACAATAGACGTGATATTTTTTTTTAATTTAGAAGCTATAAAAAAATATAGAATTATAGATATATAAAAAATATTATAAAATTATTTTTTATTATAATTAAAATATATAGTTTATATTAGAAAATTATATTATGTAGTTTTATTTTAAATCATTTAAAAATATATTAAAAAAATAACATGTAATATTTTTTATTTTTATTTTTTATTAAATATGTTATAAATATCTTGTTGACAAATATTTAAAAAAATTATTAAAAAATTATTTAATAAAAAATATTTTTAAATATAAAATATTAATCTAAAATATACCTATTGGAATAAAAATTGTCTTATATAATTTTCTTTTAAAATAATTAATAATATAGAAACATAAACGAATGTATTATAATTTTATTTATCTTTACTATTAAGATTTTATAATATAAAATTTTATTAAATAATTTATATTTACCTTTGTTATTAATATTTTATAATAAAATTTTCTAAATCAATTTTTGGTTATCTATTTTTTAAATTTGACTACATTTGAAGAAATACATTAGAATTAAGCAGTTTCTAATTTATTTTTTTTAAATAATTTTAATTGAAAATGTGATCAATTGCCACATTTTCTTTTTTGAAGGTTGAAAGAAATCCTTCCATGATCCTGATCCTCATGTACGAGTATGAAACCTTGCTTAAATTTTAGGGGGTTATCATGCATTAAGGGAAAATGGGGTGACAAACATCATCTCAGGTTGATGATAATCAATATTCTTATTGGACCTTTTTCATAACTTTGTAAACAAAAATCCTTGGATATATATAAATGATCCATATATCTATAATGGTTATTAATTATATGATATCCAGAAGAATATGGATGTTTATGTGAGGCCACCAATTGATGATTTAGTATTATTATGGATTGATGGTGTAACTACATATGATGTAATTGATGAAAATAATTTTACATGGAAAGATGTATCAATGTGGACAATCAATTACTTTCCAGTGTATGATTTTTCTTGATGATTTAAACATTTTTTAAAATCCTATATGTACTAATTGGGTGATAGAAATGTAAATTTTCTTATAAATGGAGGAAAACATTTTTTTAAAACAACCATAAGATATTTCTCACTTTAAATCATCCTTTCTATGAAATAAATTTGTTTTTACAAAATGATAGAATTTAAATAGATGAAATTTCATCATTTCTCTCATGTATTTAGTTAACATCTATCATCCATTCACTATATCCTATTACATTTGGACCAACTATAATCCAATAATAAATAGGTGGGCATAGGGAGAGACTGTAATTTCAATAAGAAAGGTCTTTTTGGAACCTTCTATACTTCTTTAATGTATTAGTTTGTCCCATGGTTGATGTAATTCATGTTGAGAGAAGATATTTTTATAAAATTTACTATATTGGGTTGTACACATCTTAGAAAATTAAATTCACTATAAATGGTATGGTTAGATCTTGGTCAAACTAGTTGACATTTAATACTTGAGTTATTTGAAAATTAAATTAATTAAATTTTAATAAATCTAAAAGTACCTTATCAACTTTATAAAGATTTTTTATTATATATGATGATTATGGATTTGAGGTTACCAGATAAATATTCTCTTAATTTGTCTCAATATATATGAAATCATTATATTACTGGTTTAAAATGTTAGGAATGCAAATTGGTAATGGAAAGATTATTGTTTATTAGTCTAATGGGGATGTTGAATTAATTGATTTGAGACGTGTTTACTGAAATTACATAATTTTTATGAGGTATTTTTTTAGAAATAATAGAATATTATACACTATGTATGCTTCAAAGATATATTCTTATTTTATGTACATTAGAAAAAAAACTCACGGACCTCATTGATTCAATGGACCATTTAATATCAAATTTGTTGTAAAAATAAAAAATTCAAGGGACATCAGAGTTTCTCTGGATGTATATTTATGATATTTCTATGAAACAATTAAAGAATAATGTACTTAATAAATCATAAATTGATGGTTTAATTGTAGAAGCGTAACTATATGAGAAAATTTCAATTTTTTTATGTTATTATATTAAACTTCAACATTATTCAAAGCGTAATCATATAGGTAATAATGAGTGAAAAGTTTATGATGTCCCATACAAACTATTATTGGTATTTAAATATCATGAGATTTGATTTGGAGTTGATCATGAACGATGTCTTTTATATGATGAGGAACATAGAGCTCGAACATATGTTCTACTCAATTATAAAGAAATTAAATGATTATGCATTACGTTCTACATTTACCTATATATTGTTTTCTGAAAAATAAATGAAATTTTATATTAATTATTTTTTAGATTATATAATGATCATACAAAAAACAATCCGCACAAAATTAAACCAACAGATCTTGAAGAACCACTATATTGTAAATTTTCCCATCAGTTTCAAAGACTATTAATTTCTTTTGTTTAATGAAAAACATATGAAATAATTTTTTAATTTGATCCATTATGAATTATTTGTTTATTTTTCTTAGTATCAAAACATGGATATAAAATTGTCTGATGATTATGTGCACTAAGTAACCCACCATATAAGTTGGTAAAATATTTCAATTTATATCTTGTTAATGAATTTTGACTTCAAACCTGAACATATGTTGAATCATAAAAAATAGATGAACCATGGAGTTTGTTTTAAAGGAACCCATAACAAAGAAAGTGAAGTTTAATTTTATGAGATGCTGGATGAAATAGTTGAGCTATGTTATCAAAGATAGAATTTTATAATTATGTTTAAATGTTATATGTTTGATAATCATTGAGGGTTGCCTGTTCATTCACGACACAAATTCATTACCATAAAATATAAAAGTCTTCATGGAATAAAGAATAATTTATATTGAAACAATAAGCACATCATGTTTATTATAGAAACTACAATACAGCTTTGAGATATTTAAATGGCTGATGGAGTGTGATAAAAATGAAATATCATTGACATCGTTTTATGGAAAATGAAATCAATTCTATATATGTGAAATATATTTATAATTTTCAAGACACATAAATACATACATATTTTACTCAAATAGATATTGATATTAATAAAGTGACCGTATTGTTAAGGGATGATGATGTTGATAATGTAGATGATACAGTAATGAATTTGATATAATGAGAGATGACGAAATTGATTCTCATATAGATATTATGATGGTAAAGAAGAAGATGAAGGCATTGAAATTGATTATTAGAATTATGAATATGAATAAAAATGTATTAAATTATAATTATAGTCAAACTTAATATATATAATTTTATAATCAAGTATTTATTATTTTTTCTCTATACTATTTTAAACAACAATTATATATAGGTAACATTATGATTGTGTTTCAGATGACTGGATGTGGTTAAAAAGAGTTATATTGTATCCCCACCAACGTTGTGTTGCCCGAAGATGAGTATCTTGATCTATCATCTAACTCACAGGATGATACCACTACATTACTAACTAGGAGGGTTGGGGCCTATCCTTATTTTTGATTCCATAACCTATTCTCAAATAGTGTCAATCTCTTGATTTTCATCCTTTCTTGATGGGGTATGTTCAATTTTGTGTTTTATTTAATTTTCATTAATTTTTTATATATTAATATTAATATTTTCTATTCTTATATGTATAATTTTTTGTATATAGTTTTGAGAAGTCAAGTGTGAATCTATGGATTCTTTTTCTGGGCCAAGAGTGTTATTGGGTCTAGTTTCCACCAATGTTTTACATCACATGTTCAACCACTGGATTATAAATAAATAAATAATTTTTTTTATTTCATTAATTACTTACCAGATACTGTTAATTATTTATATGGTAAATGGTATTTAGTCGATGATAACATGAGTGCCTCCATTTTGGAGACATGCGAGATTTGTTCGTGTGATCATTTTAATTGATTTTTACAAAACCGTAGAAAGAGATCCATGGTGAGATCTTATACTACTATTTCTGATGACTCTTCCATGTTTCATAGAATATATTAAATCCCTTCCCAGTCTTGGTATGGAATATGTTCCTACTGGATATAAGATACTTTCAAGACTAGTTCATCATATGGTTAATTTAATTGATAGATTTATGAGGTCCTAAAAAATATTTTGCATTCTTATACTAAGTATACAATGATAAAATATGGAAATTAATATTGATTATTAATTTATATATTATTTTAATAGAAAATTTATATCTTATATTTATATTGTATTTTATTTATCCAACTGTTATATAGTTTTATGTCAATAGAAGGATGTAAATAGATCATACTAAGGGAGATATTATTTTTTATAAACAACCTAAGATCATTGTTAACATTTCCTTTTTTAAAATATTATTAAATTATTTTATAGCCTTTTTATTTCTAATTACCCTTTATGAAGATGTATGGGGAACCAACTTCTCAAATTGAAGAGAGTAGGGTTGAGATTAGGAAAGAGGGATCATGAATGTTATGGCTTGATGAGGTGGAATAGATATGAGAGATTATGAACTATATTGATAAAGATTGGTGTATGATACTTTTTTCATGATAGAAGCCATACATTTATTATGGTATTTTAGTGATGTTTTTGGTCTTCTAAAAGGGATATTTTTTAGAATCATCATCTATTATAGAGTATGTGTAGATTTTATGAGCTCATGATGAGATTTTACATATATTTCACAGAGAGTATTAATACCAGTATTAGAAACTAGGCCAAAATCATTCGCGACCCTAACAATTAACATTATTAGGTGATGAAGTATAGGTGATGACTTCAATATGGTTTAGTGATGTATTTACCTCCATATGATCCTTCAATTGACCCTTTTGCCTTAGTGAATTTATCCCCCTTTACATCATCCAGTTTACCGCTCCACCCTCAACGACTCTATCCCCCTCCCCGCTAGTGAATTTATTATGTATTTTGGATAAAAAAATAAATTTTAAAGTTATTATTTTTTATCTGAAATTAATTTCTTTAAAAAAATTATAATTTATTTAAGTTATTAAATTTTTCTACTTATTATTTGGGGATAATTATCTTCATTGATTTTTTAAATAATATTTGTGATGGATTACAATATTTTTGTAAATAGTATTATTGATGAATCATTATTTCATCACAAATTATTTCTAAATTGAATTTTAAGGTATTTAAATACTCTAATAACCTTGATTTTTATATATGTAATTTTTCTTCTTGATAAAAATATTTGTTATATTTATTAATATAGTATAGTTTAATATAAATTCACAACATAATATAAACCAAAAAAATTTATTTCATTTATTTAAAACATTACATTTGGATAATAAAAATACTCCATAACATTGAAAAAAGTAAATGATCCAATAAACCTAAAAAAATAAAATATCTTGAATATAAAATTTTTGATCGATTTAAACTATTAGAATTATCACGCCCATGAAAAAAACTGTAAAAAAGTAACATAACATAACTAATGTAAAAATAATTTTGAAAATGAATAATCTATTGTCCTGAAATGAATTTATGCGAATAAATAATGTATAAAATAATAGGTATTTCTTGAAATTATGAAAAAAAATATGGCAATTGGAATAGTTACACAACCATTAGGAATATTAAATAGATCATTTCAAAAAGTAATATGACCATTTGAATTGCAACATAACCAATGAATTTGTAAAATAAATTTTATATAATATTTATGAGCAGTAAATTAAATAAAAATAAATTTTATAAATCCAAAAGAGTTTCCAATTATTAACTCGAAGAATGTATTTGTGCAAATTTTTGTAAAAGTGTATTTTAACATATTTTTTAATAATCATATTTTGTAGGTTAACAATTAAAACTATCGTTGTTAGAAAAATATTTTCAAAAATTAATTTCATTTTTGCAATCATCACATCGAGTTTCTCTATGTGTTAATTTTTTGTAATTTTTCTGAAAAAATTGAATTTTTATATGAATAGTAAAGGTGTAGTTCATTAAATACCACATGTTTCATGAAATATTAATAGTGTAAAAATTGAACAATAAATCCAAAAAAGATTAGATACATAAAAAAATTAATTTATAAATAAACCATTAAAATATAAAATTAATTTCCAAACAAAAGAAATAATTTATAATGTAAAAAAATGTTAAACGTTGCATTTAAAAAAATCTTTCTTGTTATTTTCTTTTGTATAAATTGATTAATTTAGTTTATACATGGTTTAAAAGTCCTAAAATGTATTTTTTATCAAATATAGTTCAAACAAACAATAACATAACTATTATGTGTTTTATATTGGAATTTATAATTTATTAAATATTTTAACCCAAATAATATCCCTCCTTCAAGTATAAATACATCTTCTCCTTTCCCATGGAAAACCACTTCCCAACCACTTCTCAAATATCAAAATACACCCAATTAAATCTTCCTATTTCTTCATATAAACACAAAGACATTCTGGTGAAATCCAACCCCTATTCCTCAAGGATTTAGTTCCATAACAGAGGAGTAAATATTAAATTATGAGATAACCCCATTATCATCTATTTTAATTTTATCTATATCTTATTCTTCATACTCTCCAAATATATTTTATTTTTTCAAAATTCATAAACTATTGAATTTAAAAGTGTATAACCTATTAATTTTGTTATTATATGTTATATCTATTTTTATTCATTTATAGTATATATGGTCTCTCTCCACCCACTTTTTGATATCTCTAGTTATATATTAATTTCATCCACCTATGAGGATATTTCTAATGCTTCACTTATCACTACCTAAATAGTTTAAAAATTTAGACTATATATTATATTTATAAATATATTCTGATTTATTCTAATATTATAGTTTTAATTTAACAATAATGTATATTATAACGAATGAAAATGAAAAAAATGAAAAAATAAAAAATAAAAAAACAGATCATCAAACCATTTGATAGTTAACTAAAAATATCAATAGATAAATTATAATGGTTATAATTGATTAAGAATAAAATAAATTTATATTATAGAAATTTTTATTAGTGTTTTAATTAACATAGGTTTATTATAAATAAGGTTTAAATGTGAAAAAAATAAAACGAGTCATAATGTAAAGGGAGTCATTAAAAAACTATTTACTTTTGGTTTTATCACATTTTTCACTTTATTTTCGACATGATTATTATAAATTATTTTTAATTATTTTTCCTTTTTTATTATGTGCATATAAATTTTCTTAGCACATTGATATAAGTATTTGGAGAACTTCCATATTTTTTATCAGAGGGTTTTTTCAAAATCCCTCTTCATTTCCTCTTATGTTTATTATCCACCTCTCTATGAAATCAGACAATTTGATTATTAATGATACCCTTAAATTAAAAAATTAGTTATTACCTTATTATTTTCGTTATATATTCATTCATTGATATGATCTCTAGGAAACTAGTTTAAAAAACATTATTTCTTCATGGGTTTACTTTATTTTTATGATTGATATAAGTTTATGTCCCATATAATATGCATGATTATGATCATTTTATGATGTAATAGATGGGATTAGAATTATATATCCCTCATATATATTGGGTGATGCGTTATATCTCAGGATATTATGTTTATTTTAAGTGAACATGTTTCTATATTTGATTAAATTTTATGAAGTGGTGATTTTTTCACATATATTATGTGTGAACATGATGATAGATTTTTTCACAATATATGCATGGGATTTGACCATAATGTTTTCATACCACATTATTATGTTTGTTTTATATTCCATATAACATTATAATTATTCCGAAATTATTATAATTATGATACTTTAATTATTATAGGATTATGATTATTATCCTCACCCATGAACTACATTGATTCATGTCTCATATTCCATCCCTATTATTTGTCCCCTTATTGAGCTTTTAGCTCACCCTTTCCTTAATGTATGTTATAACATCCCAAGATTTTAATAATTATCTTAATTAAAATTAGTATAAATTCCATTATAGATTGAATTATATGTAAATCATAGTTTAGTTTTTATTATACAAGCTTCCAAGATTACCTTTTATTGCACACAACTTCGAGTCTTTTTGATAACTTTTGTTACACTCAAGACTGAGTTTTATGAAACTATAAATAAATATTAATATTTAATATCCTAGTTATAACCTAGCCTTTGGGATGGTAAGAGTGATTTTGATTATATAAATTAATAAATTATAATATTTATTTGTAAATGAATTCATTGGTTAACAATTAATTTGAAATTAAAATAAAGGAAAATTGTATATAAATGACGTTTTTATGAAAAATAATTTTTATAAAAAGAATAGAATTTTATCTTAATAAATTAAATTAATAAATATTTGGGAAATATATTAATGTAATTAATATATATTATATTTAATCAAAATTTATTTAATCCATCTAATAAGGTTTAAATTCTTAAAATAAAAATAAATCCAATTTTATGTATAAAAGGTTGTATATTTTTAAAATGCTGTTTTACCATCTTTTAATTGTGAACTTGTTTTGGAACTAAATTTTTATTCTTTAATAAATTTTATTTTATAAAAATAAAATTAATTTTTGAAATATTTATATCACAATGTACTTTGGGGGAATTATTTTTATTTTTCTTAGAAGTTTCATTTTTTTTTGATAAGCAGTGAATTGAATTTTAATTTAAAATTATATTTTCAATCTAATTTATTTTTATAGCTAAGTTATATATTTTATAAAGTCACAATAGACCAATTATACATCTAATAAAACAATTTAGATCATATAGCCATTTTAATGATGAATTGAGATATAAAAGCACTATAATCTTTTGGAAACATTCACTTTAATACGCTGTTTTCTCACCCCATCTACGAGATTAGGATTAAATATAATTTTTGCAATACTTTGAATTGAATTATAAATAATGAGTATAATTATTTATAATCAATATAATATTTATAGTCCATTAATTTTAAATTTTTTTTACCATAATAATTAGTGAAAATAGTTAAAATTAATTAACGCGATTAAAGTTAAAATGAGGTTTTTCACATGACATACATTTGTATTAAAATTAATTGTACACACGCATAGGTTGTTTATTTAACAAATTGGAAATTATATTTAGATTTAAAATGCCTAAATTATCTAAAAAATCAATTTTTAATTATTACATTATTGGATAAATTACCTAGGTAAATAGAAATATACAAGTTACTATAGTAAAGACTATAATTATAAAATTGAGTAAAAATAAAGACTAAATAAAAAAATTAAAAAACATTATTCTATATTTGTGAATTTGAGGCTGGGATTGAAAATAATTTTCTTCCACTCTATTATTTTTCAATTTTGGAGGAACATTATTTTGATCCATAAGTATTACATTTTACTTTTACATTCTATTCATTTATGAAATCACAGACACTATCTTAAAATATTTTTTAATAACTTTTTATATCTTAAGTACTTTAGTATTCTTTGAAATAAAATTTAATTTTAATGTACATAAAAAAGTTATATTGTATCATGATTAAAAAACATTAACTCCTTAATATAATTCATCAGATCAAGTATGCATCTTATTAATCAGACTTACCTTTATTCGGACCAGTTGTTAGAATATTGTCTTGTACATTGTACTAGAAAACATCATGACCATTATACTGATTCTCATATAGATATATCAATCATACCATCATATGGATTACAATATTTAAAAATGATAATTAATTTCATGGTACTATCCTAATTTTATAATAAGAAGATATAGACTTGTTTCTTTTATAAGGAATTATAGATATCATTTAAATGGTGATAAAATAGATTGATGTTAGACATTGAATTATGCCAGAACAATATTAGATGTCAAATAGACATCTATCATATTCCATTTCGATAAAATAAAAAATACTATCATAGGTGCTTCTATTATAAATAACTTTTAATTTGAAGGGGTTTGGTCTGATCACATCTGTAACTCGATCTATTTAATGTTTTTTCGGTGTGAACACCTCTTTCCAAAGTCTTTATAATGATTTATAGAGTTACATTTCTAAAGACTATTTCTTAGGGTTGTTCCATTTAGGATGTATTTTCTTTTTCAATCACTCGCCACAAATTTTTAAGGATCAAGGGATTCTAATGATAGAAATATGGTGAATCATATCCCTCAGATCAAGGGATTCTAAGGATATGAAGACAGACACCGATCATCGTATTGAGGTCTTCTGGGGACAAGAAGACAAAGATTATTATAATCATCATATTTATGGATTTAATAAAATAGAAAGATATAATTTATATTAATTCTAAAAAATGGATACCTTTAGTCAATATTAATTAATACCTTTACCCTTAAGGTTAAAATATTGTATTGTTTTAATATTTCTATTAAGTCATTCTTACTTTTATGAGATATTTTATTACTTGGTTTTACAAGTATATTCTACTGTACATGTTATAAAAAGTAATTCTTTGTACTTATATTTATATACTATTTTTTATCGGTGTATCTATGATTATAAAAAAACCCACTCCGATATAATCAGATCATATATGATTATCACTCATTCACTTTGATCATCAGATGATCAGTGAGTCTAATAATTTTACTTTAAGATTTACCGTATTTTTGTTAGATTAAAATTTTTTAACTACAATTCACTGCCTATTATAATAGTAGACATATTATTTACTCTTTTAATCCAACAATTTGTATCATAGCAGGTTCCAATGCTTATATACTTAATGATTTTTTACATTCTTTACTTACTGAAAGTTGTTTACGTTTTCTATAAAATTTATATTTATAAACACTATTACACTAACGCGTATTTGTAGAAAATAGTTTCTAATTTTTTTAAGATGGAAGGTATGAATATTTGATCTTATGATAATCTAAATCCTATTCAAACAAATATTTTTTTTACAAGAACAACTATGAGTATCAGAGATAAATAATGAAAACTTTTTTCATTAACACTGATGTTGATAATTCCGTAATGCTTACTAGTATGTACTAGATCCCAGATAAGGAAGTTTCTAATTTTACTAATAAAAATAAGTTTGAATATCATTTGAACAAAAATGTCAAAAATAATATATTGTGTTCTATAATGAGGAATATCTATAGTTAGATATCATCTTGTGATATTTCCAATAGTATTTGTGGTAAACTAGAATTAACACATATTGGTACATCCAAATTTATTAAAATAAGAAGTTACTTTTTTAGAGACGACTACCAAGACTTTTATTTTCATCTTTTTGATGAATTTTGGAATATACACCAAAGTTTTATGAATATTGTTAATATTTTATAGTCTCTTAGTGATAAAGGTCTTTATGATGAAATTTTCTTTAAAAATATTATTTGTATAATGCCCAATGAGTTAGAATCCAAAAGAAATGTTGTGGATGATAATAGAAAGCTTACTAATTGTAGTCTTGATGATCTTATTGGTAATCACATGTAATAGGAATTAATATTTAAGAAGGATTTTAATAAAGATAAAAATAAATGTGATGGAGTTTCTTTTTCAACAACATCATCTATTATTACTGAATTTTAGGTTGCATAAAAAGTAATAAAGACTTAATTAAAGAAGAATGTTGTTGTTGAATCTAATTCTATTCCATCTGAAAATTTGTAAAACTAGTAGTATAATCTTACCAGAAGGTTGAAAAAGATAGTTGGGAAAAAATAGTTATAATACTAATATAAGAATGGTCATAAGGATTAAAGTCATAGAAACTATTCTAAAGTAACTTTTTATGAATGCATGAAAGATGGACACAACTAGGATGATATTCAAATGATTGAAGAAAAATATTGAAAATAATGAAATTCAGACCGAAAATACAAGAAATATTATAAATCTAATGGTAAGAAAATCATTAAATAATCTAACACATTAAGTTCCAATAGTGTAGATTATTCTTAAAGTTCATCTAACAATGAATGTTCTAAAAAAAGGAACACTGGACTTTTAAAAAAAATACATATGGTAAATCAATGTTTTGAAGATAATGCCATCAATATTGAATCCCATACAAAATTTTCCTGAAATAAAAATTACCCTAAAAATGATAATGAAAACATTCTGCATCTTTTATTGAAGGATATTCCCCAGGTTTTGAAGATAATAATTTACCAAGGTATAAAGTGGTTTCTAGATTTTAACAATATTTAGAAAATTAAAATTATATGACTTGTGAAAAAAATGACAATGACAATGAAATATTTTCAATGTATGATTAGGCAATAGAAATTTTGAATAATAAAATATCAGATCTTTATAAAGATCATGATAAAAGAAATTTTGAAAAAAAATATATTTAAAAATACTTTAACAGTTATTTATGAGAAAAATTATATAGCCATAAGGTTCGAGAGACAGGTAAAAACCTACTCCCAACAAACTATTATAAAAAAGGGGTAAATAGTATACTATAACTCAGAAATAGGGGGCCTTACAAAGCTGTTTATAGAAAACACCATCCCTATCATTTCTAACTAAACTGTCACAATAAGAGAGAAGAACAAACGACCAACTGGAACCAACCTCCATAATGGCCATTTTGGATAGAGCATCAACAACCTAGTTAGCTTCTCGAAAGACATGGGAAACATCAAGGCATAATCACTAAGTGAGACTAAGGCAGGAAATCAAAGCATCCATCATCCTTCAGGGAACATTCCAAGATCAATTTTTCAAAATCTGCACAGCAACAGACAAGTCCGACTCTAACCAAACTCTACGCCAAACATAATGCACTGCATACCTGATAGCCTTGATCATATCCCATTGTTCTTCAATCTCATGATAGTACCGAACATAATGGAATAAACAGCCTTTAACGAAGACCCGATGAGTTCTGAAGACTCCACCACACCCATAAGGACCCGGTGCATCAAAGGTCGCCCCATCCACATTCACTTTCAACCATTCTATGATTGGTGGAATCCACCGAATTTACTTGACCATTCTGGGCTTCCTTTTCCTGCCACTAACACCAAGAGCTCTCAAAAGTAAAAGTTCAGATACATCATTGTTCATAGACCCAGTTTGATTCATTTAATCAAGTTTAATGGATCGATGTATCACCAACACACCATCCCGGAAAGAAGGCTTAACGTTGTTAAAAACAAAATTGTTCCGAGATTTCCAGATATTGGAAAGAACCGAGACAATAGTAGTAATAAAAAAGGATTTCACTTGATCACTAAAATCAATCTCGAAATCTAAACTTAGCAGTGATTCAACAGAATAGAAATCAAGGTAGCAGTGGAAAGTTGATTGCACATAATTCCATAAACGAGCAGAGAAAGCACACTGGATAAACAAGTGTGAAAGAGATTCATCACTTCTAAAACAAAAGTGACATACTGAAGCCAGACTGAGGCGAGTGCGTTGCAGCATACTCTAAATGGGTAATGTATTTTTTTCAAATTCTCCGGAACAAAATAGCATCATTAGGGGGGATGTAGGGTCGCAGCAAACCTCCCAGCCATGCAGGGATTCTAGAAGGAGCTCCACACTGCAGAATATAACACTCACGACTGGAGAAGGATCCATTAACATCAGGGTTCTCGATTAAAATTTCAGTATCAACATAAAAAAATTAATAAACCCCATCCGAAGATTACAAGGAATGATGTCATGTGCATCAAAGTTAACCTTCAAATTAGAGATTGACATATTTCCCAGCGAAGATGGATTATTAATGGAATCCTTTATTGGGGAAGACATACATGGGGTGTTCTAGCAATTTAGATGAGAACCAGCACAAACCAACCATATAGAATGAGACATGATGTTTGAATGAGAATTCCTTATTGAAGCCCAGATAAAGGATTTCATGTAACTATATTTAATGTTTCTAAGCCTCTCGATAAATCTGTAACCTAGAAAATCAAGAGAAGAATCAGGCTTAGATAGAAGCCTCCATGTGAAGTTCTGAAGGAGTGGATAATTCAAAATTCTGACATCCTTAATTCCCAATCCTCCCATATAATCTAGCTTTATACATTCTTTCTAGGAAATGGTAACAAGTTTCCTCTACTGAGTTGATCCAGTCAAAATAAAATTCTGTACCATTCCACTCAATTCCTTAAGAAGAGTTGTTGTCCATCTATAAACAGAAAATGAGTAAACAAACATAGAAGTTATTATAGAGTTGACAAGGAAAACTCTACCAGCCTGGGACATGGTCTTCCCTTTCCAGCCAGAAAACTGATTGGTAATATTCAGAGAAATACCTTCTTGGTGGGCATGTTTCACTCTTCCCCAAAATAAGGGAATCACAAGATAATTAAACGACACCATACCTCTTTTGACACCAAGCCTACAAGCAACCCTGTTTCGCTTCGATATTTTAATTCCTTCTCCAAAGACAACAAAGGATTTCTTCCAGCTGATTACATGGACTTATACCTCTTTATAATGTGAGAAGATATTCTCAATGCAAGAAATTTTTTTCCTATTAGACTTACAGAACAAAAGTATGTCATCAACATAGAATAAATGGGAAGGAGTAATGGAATTCCTACCTGCCCTCATTCTCTGATATAAACCAATGTTCACAAGATCATGAAGAAACAATCTCAGATAATCCTCATCCATAGAGAACAGAAGCCCATATAAAATATCACCTTGCCTGACCCCTCTAGTGCATTAAAAGAAACCCCTAGGGGATCCATTGACAATAATGGATAAACAAGCACTTTTCAATATGGAAGAGACCAAACCAATGAATTTCTATGAGAAGCCATGCATCTTAAGAATTGTGAAGATAAAATCCCACCTTATTGTGTCAAAGTCATTTGATATGTATCCCTTCAGGTCCATGTTACCATGCTGAACATTACTTCTCATAATATTAATACATTCTGATGAAGTAAACAGGAAATTCTGAATATTTCTCCCAGGTACAAAGCCAAACTGATTATCAAAGACAAGATTTTTAGCAACTTCTCTTAACTGGGTTGCCATGATTATACTAATTACCTTAGGGATAGAATTCCCAAAGGAAAAAAGGCCTGAAATCCTTGATGTCCAAGGCATTATCCTTCTTTGGAATTAGTGCAATAAAATTATAATTCATCCTAAATGGAATAAAGGAATGATGAAAGAATTCTTTTACAGTAGAAATCACATCATTTTGGATGATATCTCAGTAGAACATATATAACTTGTTTGTAAATCCATTAGGACCAGAAACACTGTCCATATTTAAGGAGAACAGTGGATTATGTATTTCCTTTTGAGTAAGAGTCTCAGGGTGCTTTTTGTTCTGATTATCTTCCACATTGGATTGAACACATCTGATAATCTTGTTTGACCCATTCTTCCCAGAATCAAAATATAACTTTTCAAAATAACATGTCACACCATTATCAATTTCATTTTCAGATGTGAGAATGATGTCATCAATCTTTTAATCCCTGAGAGTTCTCTTAACCTTTTACTCCATGTGTATGTAGTGATTTGTTTCTGAATTCCTATCCCCATCCTTATCCCACTTGACATCTAACTGATTCCTATCCATATTCTCAATAAGAGTCAAGAGATTATCAAGCTTTGAGGCTGCTTGTATCTCTTCTTGAGATGGGGTGTCCTGCTGCATATTCCCTTATTGACAACTTAACAAATGAGATTTAGACTCTTTAATATCATTCTTAATGGTGGAGAAGGATTTTTTACTCCACTATTTTATTCTAGCTTTCATAATGTTCATCTTGGAAGTCAAAATGTACAAAGAGATACATGTGACATCCATTTTCAAAGCCTCCAAGATTATCTCCCTGCACCCAGGCACAACCAACCAAGCATTATTGAAGTTTAAGGGTAAAGGTGATGACCTCAGGCTATAAAAACAAAGATCAACCAGTATGGGGTTATGATCCGAATGAAGTCTGGGAAGGGTCATGCCTGAAACTTCCATCATATAAGTTCTGTCATCCATCTGCACAAGGCACCTGTCCAATTTACTTTCCTAGCTCCCATTTAAAGTGTATCTACTCCAAGTGAAATCCGCACCTGATATGGAACCTACAATGATCAATATAAGAAGAAAAGTCTTTCGCTGATGCTCTGCAAAAATTACCCCTTGTTTTCTCCTCTGACCTCAAAACAGTATTAAAGTCACCAAGCAGAATCCATCTAGTAGAAATATTTTCAGAAATGGTGAGAAGGGTTTCCCATAATGACCTTATTCTGATTTATGATTAAATTCATACACAAAAGTCACACAGAGATTATTGGACTGGAAGCAGAAAAAGAGAGTTACTGACTGCTGAACATTTTAAAAAGAATCAAGGACAACACAATTGTGTTTTAGTACCCATAAAGATTCATTATCATTCTCCTACTGATTAGTTTCAATAAGGGGGTTGTTTCCGATGCATTCTCCAGGGCGTGTGCGTCCATCCGTTGGGGCACGATGGGCGCAGCTTTTGTGTTGCCCCACATTCCCGCTTTCCAAATGTGGGAGACATCTATTTCGTATTCAGGGACGTCTGCTCCTTAATCGAAATGGGATGATGGGATGTTAGTTCTTCCTTCAGTGGATTCCTCCTCATAACTCTTCACCTAGTCCGGGTCTCCCTCATAGATTTAATACGATGTTTGTGAAACTCTTCCTGGTGCCATATCTTCATGGAGGCCAGTTAATTACACTGCTTCTGTCAGGACATTCCAAATGTTACAGTGAGGGTAGCAACCTTCAGTTGGCGGAGTAGTCACGTCGAGGCATCAGTAACATGTTTGAATGCTTGGGAATTGGAGTCTCTATCTTTTGTCCCATATTATAGGGCTTCTCGAAGGTGCGGAAACCCGAGGCATCCGATATCGACCATAGGGAATAATATTCCCTAGGCATATATCTAAGGTTTTCCTCAGCTTCCCATGTTTATCACAGGGTATGCCACCATTTTAATGTCCAGTAGAGATGGATTGGCCTGATCAGAACACCAGCTGGGGAGGATCAGATTGGGGAATCCCCCTTGAGGGAATGCTGATATTGGAGCTAGCCCATGGGTGGATTCCCGAATGCTGTGGAGGGGAATTGGGTGGCATGATCTCACCGGGATGTGGTGGCGTGGGTAAGAATTAGGATGCATGATGGATAATTGCATGGAGTGAAGGAGGAACGAAATGAGCCGTCATGGAGATGGCGGTGGTGATGGGCTTGAGCCTTGAAGAGACTTCATACATATCCCTGTGGTAGGGAATCAAAGTCCACGTAGTTCGGGATGGATGTGTGGGGCTTACACTCTAGGCTGCCCAAGGTGTTGGAAGAACCGATGTGAATACGGTCGTAACGACCAGGTGGTGGTGGGCTTGAACCTCATGAGGCTTCCTACGTACCATGCCTTGACATGGATCAAAGACCACGTAGTTTAGGTTGAGCACCGGAAAACCAGCGTGAAAAGGACCATTTCCCAATGGGTGGTGGGCTTGAACCTCAGGGAGGCTTCCTACGCACCATGCCTTAACATGGATCAAAGACCATATAGTTCAGGTGGTGGTTTTCATTAGCGAACCGAAGTGAAGGTGAACCAGTGGGTCTACTGGTGATGGGCTTAAACCTCGTGAGGCTTCCTATATACGATGCCTTGACATGGATCGAAGACCACGTAGTTCAAATAGATGTACATTTTAATGTCATGCGGGACAGGGGTATGCAGTTTAACGTCATGCTGGACGAGGGCATACAGTTTAACGTCATGCAGGAAGGGGGCATACAGTTTAACGTCATGATGGATGGGGGCATACAGTTTAAAGTCATGCTGGACAAGGGCATTTCCATGGTCGATGTTTACTATAAGCCAACGTGAGTCATGCTCGGTGTGAAAAACAAGAGGCAGCAGAGACGTGATGATCACGTCGCGAAGGTTGCGTCCGTGAGAAGCGCAGAGGGTCTTACGAGTTAGGCGGCCCATGGTGTTGGGACTTACTCTATGATGGAGGCCCAAAGTGCAGCAAAGTGCAGTGGAAGGGGGATTTGGGACCGAAGATGGGAGGAGTCTCGTTCCCTATCACGTCCTCCACTGGCCTTGGCAGTGGGGAAGTACAGAGGTGCATAGGTGCTACCTTCCGTAAGAGAGGCTTGGGGATTACGCTATGAGGTAGCCCTTCCCCGGTGGACAAACGCCACTCCGATAAGGAGGATATCATCCCATGTGAGGGTGATTCCAATACCATGGATACGAGCGGCGTAAAAAATGTCTGAGCCAGGGGGACCCTGCATGTGAGGCCTGGGGTCGGGTCACAGTTTAACGTCATGTGTTGAGGACGAGGTGCTTGGCAGTTTAACGTCCTATAGCACGGACAAGGTGGGTTTACTCTGCACCCCTAGGACTTACATAACCGGCACCCTCAACCCCTTGTGGGAGGGAAGGCATTGACAAGGCCGTGGAAAAAGGGGTTCACAGAGCAAACCAATGAGGGGTCCACTTGAGTGGCTATGCGAAGAAGCAATAGCCGTTAGCATGCCTATGCGAAGAAGAATTAGGAGAAGCAACGCTATGGGTGGTGTCGTCCATGGGACCTTGAAATCACATCGTGCAGACCAGGAGGGTCGCACGGGAAGAGGAATTTCCAAGCAAAGGGGTCCAGAGGCAGGGACCTTGCAGAGCTTAGTTTCTTTTCATAATGGAGAGCACATGAAAAGGGGTGTGCTTTGCGAAGTGGAGTGCCTTGGCCTTAGCATGGGGCATAGGTGCAAGTGAGAGGTTCTTCGCGAAGTGGAAGGGTGTTCGCGGAGCACTTCCTCATGAAGCAAGGTGCTTGGAAGCAGTGTGCTTCCTGAAGTACAGTGACGCTGCCTTAGCATGTGGATCACTTGTACAGGATGGGTGTTTCGCGAAGCATATACGCTCCGCGACTTCCCGGGTTCCCTTGGGAATCCCCTTCCTTTGTGTAGGCCCTTAGGATTTGCGAAGGGCATCCCTTTCGGAAGAGGGGCTTAAAACGAGACAAGGCAAATGCCTCTCAGGAAGCAAAAATACCTCGCGGAGCTCATGATTTATAGAGTGAAGAGTGCATTGCGATTTGGGAGTTGAGAAGTTGAAAGGTTGGATTGTACGTCCGGAGAGCTCAGGGGGAGCTCGGTATTTATAAGCATGGGGCACCGCGGAGTAGAGCTCATGTGGCTCAAAGGGGTCTTTGGTTGCTTCGTGGCGGCTCGCGAACATCAACCAGATTCGTGGAGGGGTACCGCCTCCTCTACTTCATGGCAAGTCATGAACATTAGGGCATTTACAGAGCGTTACTACCTCTGGTGCTTCGTGGCGGGCTCAAGAATGTTAGGCCATTCGCGTAGCGTTACCTCCTCTGGTGCTTCTCGGCAGCCACGAAGATAGGGGGCCTTCACGTCGGGGCTTCGCGAGTAAGGGTGCGGGGCCTCTTTTTTCTTCTTTCTTTTCGTCCAATATTTTGGCACCAACAAATGCCCCCCCTCAGAATTAGAGCTTGGGAGGGACCAAGGGTCGAAGTATGAGGGAAATCGCCAAAATTATCGGCAGGTCGTGGTGCTGCCTCGCGGAGAAGGCGTGCGAGACAGGCTGGGCCGCTCGCTCTGGACGCGCCGCGAAGCTCCGTACGCGCTGGACGCGCCGTGAAGCTCCAGGGTCGCTATCTATAAATAGGGGGGTGAGCTCTTGTCTTTTTCATTCTTTACGACATTTTCCTCTTGTGCTCTTGATTTGTGAAGCTCCGCGTCCTCCGTGTTTATCACCGCGAATCGAGCTTCGTGGTGAACCGCGAGTCTCTGACTCTGCGACTACGCCAAGCTGACGTCAGCGTGCAACTGAGGTCAGGCCTCGCGGCTTGTCTTTGCAAAAGAGCTTCGCGAGTGATCTCTGCGAACAATCTTCGTGACCTGACCTGGAAATTTTTCCGAGTTCTAAAATCGTAATGGCCCATCAAGCAGTTATGCTGGGGGTGCTTGTAGACGCCTCCCAGAGGGATGAGATGGCCAACTGTCTGGGCCTCGGGGAGCTGGTACGAATCCACTCGGACCATAATTATTTAATAGACCTACTATCAGAGAGCCAAAAGAACTATATTCTATGCAGAAAGCTGCCCTTGTATGGCTTCGGGCTGAGGGATGATGGCTTCATTCCTGAGGCGAGTAGGGAAGAACCAGCTTGCTGGTTCAGGAGCACGCCATGCCAATGCCAATGGTTCTGGGCGACTGATGGTCATGCGCGGGAGGAATTCACACCCTTCACCGCCGAATGTCTATAAAATCATCTTAAAAACATTAATGGGGATCCAATTCAACCGAAGACATCCCCTCCCATGTACCACACCATACTGAAGGCGGCATTGCATGATTCAAAAAAGGGGTGGTCTGATGAGTGGGACATGCGCCAGGGTGATAACTTCACCAATGATTGGGCATGGGCCTATTGGGTAGGTGCCTCATTCGAGGAGTTTGGGGCTGAGCTTAGGATAGTGGGTTTGTATGAGGCGGCATGGGTCTTGTAATTCCACATTTATCAACCGAAATAGCTGATGCCGGTGCTGCTGAGCAGATGGTCGTCTAGGACCAACACCTTTCACCTGCACCATGGGGAGGTTGGCATCAGTCTGTGGGATGTCCATCAGACCTCAGGGGTCCCAATCATGGGGGCCATGTATGATGAGTTCCTCCACGTCATGAGCGCATGGGACGATCTGGAGCAGATGTCGTGGCTGGCGTCAGCACCGATGGCACTGGTCCCTAGAGAGGACAAATAGGTGGTGAGAGATGTCCACTTTAAGATGTGGTTCAAGTGGTTCTTGAACTTCCTGGAGGACCGATAGTTCCAAACGAGGCCTCGAACTTGTCCGAAGGGGGCTCAATGGGGCAAGGAGAACTCGTATTGGCAGCTCTTGGAGGACAACCAATGAACGACATGGGGTTTCAGTGTCAGCACTGAACAACAGCCGAGAGTCAGGCTGGCGGCATTCATCACGGCCCTTATCTGCAGTTGGATTCTATCGGTGAGGGATACTAACATGGGGGTGCGGCCTAGATCGTTTATCATGGAATCCATGCTGGCCATGGGAAGGCGGTTCAATCTGGGAATTCTGATGCTTGCCAAATTGTACAGGATTCTACGACATGTCAGCGAGGGAAAAAAGCCGCCGAGGATATGCGGGCCATTCCACCTTCTGTATGGGTGGATTGTGGTGCACATCAGGGGGGTTTACGAATACCCAAACCCTATCTGACCACTGTGATCAAACATCCACCCTTCCATTCTGAACGCAGCCGAGAGCTTCCCAGTCAAATTAACCGTATCGATGGTGCTGAACTGGGTGTGGAAGGCGGATGAGTTTAACATCCACCCGTTTCCATTGCCAACGGGGGTACTCATTGATGATGGGCATGGAACAGAAGAGCTCCAGGATTATCTCCTGGCCTTTCGAGGTGGATTTTTGGTGGCACGGGTGGACTGTGAGCTGCTCTATGAGCTGTACACCCCGCATCGGTTTTCGAGGCAGTTCTAGTGCCTGCAGTAGCTGACCCCGCAGGTCTACTAGGAGGTGCGTCATGAAGAGCACCCGTGTGTAATGAGGCAGTTGTGGCTCATGTTCACACGGGAAGATGGGAAAATGCGAATGGAATTGCCTCCACCGACAGCCGCCTGTGGACTAGTCAAGGAGTATGCCATCAGGTGGGAGGCAGATTATCTAGGGGAAATGCTGAAGTAACCAACCATTCGAGCCAGTGATGGCGGGCCTCCCCTATCCCGAGGTTGGGGTCGGAGGGCATTAAGGGCCTCTCGCGGTGGTGGGACTGACGCTACGGTGAGACCTGCACCAGCTGAGAATGCGGCAGCAGTGGCGGATCCAACAGTGGTAGTGGACCCAGTGGTTCCGGAAGAGCAGAGACATCCAGAGGGGTGGCCGCCGAGGGGATTTCGCAGGATATCCACTCAGGCTCCGGGGAAGCAGTTACGCCACATCGACATGCCAGAGGATTCCGTCTTCTAAGAGGCCAGGGACATTTAGGATGTCAACCTGCAATTTCTCAACTGGCCCATGATTTGGGGACACCTGAACCATCTTAGGATAGTTCTATCGGGTATAGGACCTGTTTGGTCCAGTTTCACGGTGTCTCCGGCGGAGGCGGAGCAGTATTTGGGTGAGCTGGAAGACTACGTACATTCCAGTGGTGTCTCGAGCCCATTGACAAACCGGGTGAGGGTACTACTAGAACGAACGGTTCCCCCATAGCTGTAGGACTCCGGATTGAGAGAGCACTTCCCCCTGCCAGAATAATCAGATGAATACTTCAGGGAAGACGAGGCCGACGAAGGGAGCCCGTTGGAGGAAGGCGATGTCGGACATCAAGACTTGAATTCCGACGATTTTGTGGAGGTTCTCGAGGTTTCATTCCAAATATGTTTCCTCAGGGTCCGCTCTCTGGCTATTATGAACCTCTTACGAACATCTGAACTATGTAGGAGGAACTTGTACGTAGACTTCGCTCTCGCCCCTTGGTGAGTGATGATGCAGGACCTTCAGAAACCGCGCCTGCAGCTGCGTCCAGTTCTGTGTCTAGCGGGGCTAGAGTACCCGAGGTGGCTCCTCCAGAATCACCAGAACTTACAACAGTATACGGAGGGCCACGCCTCAGGGTCGCATCAGCATCGACTAAGGAGTAGCACCAGGAGTAAAATCTCCGTAAGTTTTCTCCACTGGATTCATTACTGTCATATGTAGATCGTGCCAACTGACGTTCATGCCCATCTCTATCGAACAGTTCTCCGACTGGCATGGGCTGCTACAACAAGGCTGGTCGGGATGTCTGGTGGAATGCCTCCTAGGGGAATTCCAGTGATTGTGGGGATAGTTACCACACCTACCTGAGCTGCTACACTCCCTGTCATCGGCGGGACCACCAGCAGGGTCATACCCGAGGTCATTGAGGTGGAGTCCAATGATGAGGATCAACCGGCTGACCAAAGTCCCGCCACGCCTGCCCCGATGCTAGATGTCGCGCCCAATTCAATGCCATATGCAGATCCTGCTAAAGATTTCCTGTGGGCATATCCCACATACGAGCCTACCAATCATGCGGACTGGGATGGAATGGACTCCGATGAAGAGGACAACAAAATAGTCCACCGGCGAACGTGGAAGTTAATCACATGCTTCATCAAGGACACCCCCAAGAGCTATGGCTGAATGAAATGGATAGACTTCGCTCACAGTTGCGCGAACTATGTGTTGGGGGAGTGGATTCCCAGTGTCCTCATATGCTCATCTGAGATCTCATGGCAGAGAAGATCTGGGAATACGATTACGGGCTCAGCGTGGGCTGGCAGCGGAGGAAGGCGACGAATGTCAATAAGCTCCAGGAGGCTGAAAATGAGGTCCAACAACTGCAGGCTTGGGCAGATGAGCACTCAACCTCTATCAATGCACAATTTGAGTTGATCTCGTGATTGAAGACCCAGCTGGCAGAGGCAGAAGAGCGTATAAGGTACGCTTCCGAAGAGATGGTCGTCATTCAGGTCGGCATTGAGCAGGCCCGAGATGAGGCTGATGAACTATGCCCCATCGCTACTGAGGAGGAGCGGGAGCTGAGTCAGTGGCAGTAGTTCCTAGATGCCACAAGTCAATGGGTTGCGGAGCTACATCGCTATTTTAACGGGGTCAATCCGTCCATGGGGGGAGTTGACCCCCGGGTACTATAATGATTACAAACCCTTAAACATGCTTTCGTACTTTAATTAATTTTTTTTGAATGTCGTAGCATGCACGAGTTCCGTTGTTTTCATTGGTTCATTTTTCATCCTTGCAATTTTCGTGGGACATCCAGGAACAATTCCCTAAGCTCACGTGGGTCGGGCCCGATGTGAGAAATAAGAGATAGTCGCCTCATCATCCCATCCAAACATAAGAGGGCTAACCAAGCTTCGGGCACCCTGGGTTTGGATAACCAATCCAGATTTCTGGGAAATAGGTGAGACCTGGCCAAAGAAAAAAGTTCTCAGAATAGCCGAATTACTATTTTTCTAGTGCGCTCTTATGCACGAATAGTGCAATGCCAGGGGCGCTACAATCTGTCTGAACTGGTGGAATGGGATGTTTGAATCACGATACCCAATATCCGGAACACTATGAGGGTGGCGTGACAATAAAGGATAACCATTAACTGTAGAGGAAAAATGGTATCCTTACTGTGTTGTCCTGAAATGGGGACAAAAAATGAGGGCTGACTGTAGACCATGTTCGCAACACGGGGACTGACTAAAATATCGTCAATCACTCTTTCGGGACATTGGCCCAGGACAACAGGCAGACCATAGGTCGAGTATCCATACTGTTAGGGGGTCCCTCGAAATAAGACCAGTCTTCCGAAATGTTGGTCCAAGACAGCAGGTGGACCATAGGTCAAGCATCCATACTGTTAGGGGGTTTATCTAGACATGAAAGGGGATGAGGGTCCAAATAAGGGGAACGAAAAGTGTGGAATGTGGAGTGATGGTTTGTTAGAACAGAATCCAACACTCATGTAATCACACCACCATAGTGGGAGTATTCCAGATGGGCACATCAGTTTGATCATGGATCATTCCTTCTTTCAGACAGGGCCTCTCTGGAGAGGTGGGTCTGTTACTTCCCAATGTAATCTTGGGGAATCCTGAACTTGTTCAGGGTTGATTCATAGTTGTATGGTCCCCTACGAGGGGTCCGGACAGGGGGACGGAAAGGGGAAGAACATGATTTATGATTCATGTGGGCTGGACCCTAAGCAATATACCATGGTGTCCCTATGTATCACGTGAGGATGGGAATCAAGCCACACGTAGTTCTAGAAGCACATTTTAATGTCATGTAGGACAAGAAGAAGCGTGGTTGTGCTGGTACACATCCTACCAAAACTACTAAGCCCACGTGAGTCATGCTCGATATGGGAAACAAGTAGTGAATAACTTTCTCGATACAAGAAGGGGCATGGTAGGGCGAAGGGACGCTCGGAGGATACCTGCCTAATGATGCTAACACGTCCATGTGGCACACCCAGATGTGTGAAGAGGTAGAGCCAAATATTTTGGAGTTCCACTTGAATATGAGGAAGTGGAAATGTGTGAATCATGACGCTCGAGATTTGGATCCCAATGATGGTGGCGTGATGATGGAGGATAACTATTTACCGTGATGAAGATGCAGCATCCATATCGCATTAACCTGGAATGGGGAGAGAAAAATGAGGGTCGACCGTTGACCATGTTCGAAACATGGGACCATGTCACAAATGTTGTCAGAGATCCATAGGGATGTTGGCCTGAAACGATTGGAGAGCCCTTAGGCCAAGCATCCATGGAGAGCCCTTAAGCTTAGCATCCATGTTGTCCAAGGGTCCTTTCGGATGTGGAAGAGGATGAGGATCCAAATAGCGAGCTCACGAAGCTTGGTTATGGAACGAGAGAATGTCTCCATGAAACTTCCACACTCCAGACTCTTTGTCAAAATGCATCTGAATTCACTAATGAGACGCATTAGATAGGGGGAGTTGAGTCCCTTCCCATAAGGAGATCTTAGTTTAGGGTCATAGAATTCAGACCATGGATGGGAGGAAACATAGGAGGAACGTGGCAGGTAATTATGAAAAAACCGACTTGGATGGGAACATAATCTTGTACCACACCGCAAAACCCACCTTGAGAGAGTTTTTCGTTCAAGGGACCGAAAACAAAAGTTGAGCTGGGCCTGAGCAAAGTGCAAAGGCATTCCTACGTACCCCATGGGGATGGGGATAAATCTGCACGTAGATCTTGAAAGTGTCTTAGTTGAAGGTATTAGAGCTCAGATTGTGTAGGGGTAAGGAGATCAGGGGACACACGGTAAGGCGGTTACAAAACTCGACCTGAATGAGGATATAAGCCCTACTTACCATGTGTTCTCTGGGGAATGCTCGAGTCAAGGGACCGAACACGAAAGTTAGGCTGGGCCCACGGGGAGGTGCCCAGGTTCTTCTACGTATCTCATAAATATGAGAATGAAGCCATACGTAGTTCTGAAGGGTGGCACGGTAAGGTACCAGTTCCAGGGAAAAAGGGAAGTGCGGGCGTGGACCTTGCACCAAAAGAAGTGGAATTTGATAAATCTTATTTTTCCTTTAAGGTGAGTGGTTTTTTTTGTGAAGCGACATGCCTAGGGTTGCAAGCCATGGTGTTTCCACAAGAATCAAGTCGTGATAGGCGTTGACAAATGGAATGGAACATGACCAATACCCAATGCGATGTCCCCTATGATGGGGTCATCACAATGGAGTTCCGTTTCTCATCGTGCGGCCAAGACGATAATGTCATAGTTTATGGTCGTGTGATAGGACCAAGCCTGCATTTTAACGTCATAGAGCACAGACATGTGATCCCACATCGCGATGTACGCAATTCCGAGGGAGAGACCTCAGGCCAAGGGGCCTACATGGAGGTGAGAGATGAAGGAAAAAAGACTAGATCCTAAATGAGCTGGACCCGAGAACGAGATTTCCAGGCGGTCCTACGTATCCCATGAGGATGGGAATCAAGCTAGACATAGTTATGAAGATATCTTAGTTTATGGTCATAGAGCTCGGACCGTGGGAGCCACGAAGGACGTCGTATTGCAGCTTTGTCCCCCTGATGTGCAATGATGCACTGAGGGGTAGCACCAAGAGTGTCAAGATTCCACCTGGACACGATGGGGTGGAACATAATGTGAATCATGCAACCAACATTCAAGGTCTGGAGGGGCTAGCGTGATGACATAGGATTACTGCTGACCATGTTTGCAACACAGAATCATGTCGCGTTAGCTTGAAATAGGGAAAAACAAATGCACATCGACCGCTGACCATATTCGCAACACGGGATTTGTATCTATGTTTTGTCTGAAACCCTTGTGGTGTTGGCCCGTAATGGTAGGAGAGCCCTTGGGCGTTGTATCCAGGCCATTTTTGGGGGTCCCTATGGGTTTGAAAGATGATGGCAACCCGAATGGAGGGGAACACGAAGCTTGACAAGTGGAAGGAACTTGACCAAGTTGAATCTGACACTCTTGGTCCTGGACTTGAGTACTCTTAATACATGGGAGAACCACTGCAAGGGGTCAAGGGACTCAACATGAGGGTAACTAAGAGATGTCAGACTCCTAGGAAAAGGGAGCATAGTGCCAAAAACCTTGTACCATACCTATATATCCCCCCCTTAGAGAGGGACAGGCCAAGGGGCCTAGGTGACCAGGAGATCAGGGGATCTCTCATAAGTGGGGATGGCCATGATGTCTAGACATTCGGGTGGTCCTACGTATCCCATGAGGATGGGAATCAAGTCGTACGTAGTTCTGGAAGGTGAATTTTAATGTCATGCGGGACAGGAAATTGGAGGGCTAATTCTTAGAATGGGGTGCACGTGCTGTGGCTATTGAAAACCCGTCCTGAATGAGAATATGATCCCACATCACACCATGCAGTCTCGTAGTCAGGGTCCCGAAGGTAGGACAGAAGGGACAAATTAGCTGAACTCAAGCTGGATCCAAATACAGGAGGTCTTGGCATTCCTACGTATCCCATGAGGATGGGAATCAAGCCAGACATAGTTCTTAGGAGATCTCAGTTTAGGATCTTAGAGCTCGGACCATATATGGATGGATGGTGACTTTCCAAGTAGGCACATACCTCGACCCGATCCCTAATCCCTTGTGAGTTAAACTCAGTGTGGGAAACAAGGGAGGAAGGGAGGAAGATCCTTATCGCAATACCTAGAACTTCCATCGAAGGGAAGTCAGTGAAGATCCCCGAAGGACACCTTTAACGCATCTTTGTTCCCTTGACAGGTAGATGCGTAGTGAGGAATAGTATCAAGAGTTTCGAAACTCTACTAGGACATGATGAGGATGGAGAAGGATGTGAATCACGTAACTGACATTTTGGGCTTAATGGGGTTGGTGTGGTGATGGAGGATAACTGTTAACCATGGTGTAAAAACAGTCTCCATATCGCGTTAGCCTGAGGTGAGAACAACAAACAAGCATCGACCGCTGACCATATTCGCAATGCGATATTTTTATCTATTTGTCACCTGAAACCCTCGGGGGCGTTGGCCTGTAACAGTAGGAGAGCGCTTGGGCGTTGTATACAGGCCGTTCTTGGGGGTCCCTCCTGGTGTGAAAGATGATGGAAACCATGATGAAGGGAAACATGAAGCCTCAAAAGAGGGTGTGGACGTGTCCAAGTAGAATCTGGCATTCCAAGTAACTTAAACCAGAGCACCCTTAGGCACATTGGTGAACCGCCAAAAGGGCCGACGAAGTGGCTCATGAGAGGTAGGCCAAGGGGCCAAGGTGGGACAAGGATTTTCGGAAGATGGGGCTGGACCTGAAGCTTAGATATTCGGGTGGTCCTACGTATCATGTAAGGACAAGAATCAAGCCACACGTAGTTCTAGAAGATACCTAGGGGGAAGGATACCCTAATGAGGATGTGTACGGCGCGGTGAGTAACGCGAAGTGAGTGAGGACGTAATCACACACCACACCGCACAGTCCCGTAGGAAAGAACCTGGGCTAGGGGGGACGAAAAGGCCAAGGGGCCTAAGGCTGGGTTTTGGTCACAGAGGCCTGTCCTACTCGCAGTTTTACATCTTGCAGTGAGTATGAAGGTCGGGGAATAGGGCTCCTTGGATAGAGGAGGTGTATGGTATGACGGCAAAATCGACGTGAATGTGGACATAATCCCTCACCACACCATACAGTCCGGGTATGAACTGGGGATAGGGCCCGAAAAGTCCAGGAGGCATGAAGCTGAACCTCAGTAAGGGAATGTGTATAGCATGGAAAGTAGCCCGACGTGAATGAGAAAATAATCCTGCACTATGCCGTACACTCCCTATAAAAGGATCGGGGTCATGCGACCGCTCGTTGGCACCACCCAGAGGGAAGTTCGTTGCTTCGGGATGGGGCAGAACGAATCACTGCACTCGTTGTTTGGGACATCTTGGGGTGGACCCGAAGATCCGGGACACTGTTGACCATGTTCAAAACACAGTGTCCTTATGGTGACCTGGTATGGGAGCAACAAATGAGCGTCGACCACTAACCACGTTCGAAACGCGGGACTTTTATCGGCTTGTTGCTCGACATCCTTGAGGTTGTTGTCCCGAAGTGGTAATAGGGACCTTAGACAGAGCATCCATACCATTCAGGGGCCCTTCCAGATGAGGAAAGTGATGGAATCCCAGTCAAGGAGTGGGTGAAGCATAGTTGTACCCATCTACGAAAGAGGAGAACATCTCTAGGGGAGGGGAAGTACAGTCGGGTCGAGACCTGCTCGACGTAAGTTGGGAAAAAAGTGTGCACCCTTCCATATATCTTGACCAGAGGGGAAGATTTTGGCTTTTGGGCTGGGCCAACAGACAAAATGTCCAGGCATTCCTATGTATCCCATAAAGATGGGAACCAATCCATACGTAGTTATTGAAGGCCATGCAGTTTAACATCGTGCGGTAAAGATGTGGGAGGATAGAAGAATGGGAGTGGGAACATGGTGTGACCATTATAATCCTCATATGAGTGGGGCTAAAGAAGCCTACTCCTCATCATGTAAGGACCCTCTGAGGAAACTATACCCAGGGGGGACAATCAAAGAGAAGAGTTCAGGGCTGGGCTCAAAACGAGACATCTGAGCGTTCCTAAGTATCCCATTAGGATGGGAATCAATCCATATGTAATTCTAGAAGCGTAGTTTAATGTCGTGCTGGACGAGAAGATGTGTCTCATATGGGGACATGTATGGTATGGTGGGTATCCCGACATGTATGAGGACGTAATCCCACACCACACTGTACACTCCCATAAGAGAGCCTGAGTCGACAAAGGCCAAGGGGCCTGATGCTGAGCCTCAGTCAGGAAGGCCTGACTGGCTTGCAGTTTAACGTCTTGCAGTAAGGATAGCGGCCAGGGGCCCGAGGAGGCCAAAGGGCATGAGGCTCAGCCTCGGTCAAGAAGTCATGGCTGGCTTGTAGTTTAACATCTTGCAGTAAGGATGGAGGAGATCTTAGTTTAAGGTCATAGAGCTCGGACCATTTTACAGTTTATCATCATGAAGGACGATGTTGCAGTTTAGGGTCATGTGGGACCATAATGTACAATTTAACGTCATGACAGATGATGATGAGCAGTTTAATGTCATGCAGAATTGTGGTGTAGTTTAAGTTCATGCGGGACCATACAGTTTAAGGTCATGCAGGACCAAGATGCTCAGGCGAAGTACTGCTTGAGGAACATGGAGTTGGGGGGACGAGTTTTGCGCTCACCGTCCATGGTCGCCAGCGAGTATGCCCCGTTGGGGTAAACCTTATGAATGACGTAAGGTCCTTCCCATTTGGGCTCAAGATTGGGTGGTTTCCTTCCGGGAATCATTGGCGCCCGTAGGGCCATCACCAGGTCGCCTTGAAGAAAAGAGCGAAGGCGAACCTTCTTATTGAATTCTCTGGCTATATTATTCTGATGCCTTTCTAGATTGTGTAGGGCATGATGCCTATTCTCTTCCAGTGCTTCCAATTCAGCTAGATAGATTTCATCCACCTTATTTGGTGCCTGATGGTCATAGACTGCAGTGCGTAATGATGGCAGATGGATCTTAATGGGCAGGACGGCTTCAGCCCCATACAATAGGGAATATGGGGTCACCAGGGTGGAATTTCGAGTCATCGTCCGATAATCCCAGAGGGCATTGGGGAGATTTTTCGGACAACTCTTCTTGTTTTGACCGACCATATTTTTCATAATGTTATAGAGGGTTTTATTGAACGCCTCGATCTGTCCATTAGCCTATGCATGATAGCGAGAGGTGTGGTTCGAACGGATATTGTACTTGGCATACACTTTCTTCAGTTCGACCGCTCAGAAGTTGGTGTCGTTATTAGTGAGGACAGCGTGAGGTACTCCAAATCGGTGGATTATATTAGAGCTCACGAAGTCGACGATAGATCGGGCCTTGACCTCTATGAGTGGAATAGCCTCTGCCCACTTGGAGAAGAAATCTGTAGTAGTCAAGATGAATCTACACTGATGAGCTATCATCGGTGGATATGGTCCCACGACATCGAGTCCCCATACCGCAAATGGCCAAGAGTACTTGGTGGAGTGGAGAGGCTCTGGCAGCCGATGCAGGATGTTAGCATAAACTTGGCACATGTGGTTTCTCTTGGCAAACTCGATACAATCATGGTTCAGAGAGGGCCAGAAGTACCCCAACCTACGGATCTGATGGGACAGCTTGGGCCCAGCCTGGTGGGCACCACAAGACCCGGCATGAACCTCTTGCATGACCTGAGAAATATCGACTCCTTGAATGCAACGGAGGAGAACACCATCTAAGCCCCACTTATAGAGGATCCGCTCAAGACTGGGACCACTCTGGAGGTTAAATTTTCATGCGCGGCGTCGGATTCGCTCGCGCTCGGCCCGATCATTCGGGAGGCAACCATTTTTTAGATACTCAAAAAAAGGTTCCCTCGAGTCTGAAGTGGCCTCAACCACTGCATCTAAAGAACCTGGTACCCCTGACGCAGAGGGTTCGACTGTAAGGTGGCTTACCTGCAGGCCGTCGTCATCCTCTGGGGTAACAGGGGTGATGACTCTCCATTGTGCCACACGTATAATCAAATCATCTTGCTCGAGTTCTACGAGGGATGCAGCTAAGCCGGGAAAAGCGTCTTCTTGACTGTTCTGTGACCGAGGGACATGGTTAACCTCTGGTCGAGAAGCGAACTGGGCCATTAGACGGTGGGTGCACTCCATAAATGGGACAAGCTCTGGCTTCCTGACAACGTAGTCACCATTGACCTTCTTGATGACTAGTTCAGAATCCCCTTTCACATGTAGATGGGGCACATCGATCTCAAGGGCCATCTCAAGGCTGGTGATGAGAGCCTGATACTCTAACTCGTTGTTGGTGCAGCCTTCTGATAACAAGAATGATTATGGAAGAAGGTCTTGCGTTGGGGTGATGAAGACGATACCCAGACCCACTCTATTGAGCTTAGGATCATTGAGCCTCCTACCAGTGAGGCTTCTGGAGGCACCATCGAAGTGCATTTTCCAACATGAGACAACATGGTCGACTGAGAGTATTACTTCATTAGGAAAATCTAGATCCATGGATTGATCTTCGGAGGTTGGATGGGCATCTAGGAAGTTCGCCAATGCCTATCCTTTGATGGACTTTTGAGGCATGAACCTGATGTCGAACTGCTGGAGGATCACCGCCCACCGTGCTAGTCCACCAGTCAACATAGGTTGGTTCAGGATGTACTTCAGTGGGTCTACCCGAGAGACCAACTGTACCTCATGGTGCTGCAGGTGATGCTAAAATTTCTATACGGCGAACACGAGCGCAAGGCAGCTCTTCTCGATAGGGGAGTATCCGGTCTCTATATCGAGGAGCATGCAGATAAGGTAGTATAGGCTATTTTCTGTTCCCTCATTGTTCTTTTTGGTGAGAAGTTTGCCAAGGGACCGTTCCATGGAGGTCACGTAAAGGACCAGTGGCTTTCCAGAGACGGGTGGAATCAAGACCGGAGGTTGGAGTAGATACTACTTGATTTCCTCGAAGGCGGCCTGACACACTTCATCCCATTCATTGGTGGCGCCTTTCTTCATGAGCCGGGAAAATGGCTTACACTTGCGAGCCAGATTCACAATAAATTGGTGTATGTAGGCTATGCGGCCTTGGAGACCTCGAAGCTCTCGAATATTACTTGGGGAGGCATTTGGATGATGGCCTTGATCTTCTCCGAGTCAATCATGATGCCTCAGTATCTAACAACAAAGCCAAGAAACTTCCCGGAGGTGACCCCTAAGGAACACTTTAGTGGGTTCATCTTCAAGTGGAGGGAACGGAGGAATCCGAACACTTTCTCAAGGTCCTTGAGATAGTCCTAGCATTGGAAAGATTTGAACACCATATCATCCACGTAGCATTCCATCAGTGTCCCGAGAATCAGCTTGAATATGCGATGCATGGCCCACTGATAGGTGGCACCTGCATTTTTCAGGCCGAAGGGCATGACCTGGTAATTGAAAGTACCTTGGGGAGCCCTAAAGGTAGTAGACTCCTCATCCTCGGGGGCCATCCGGATCTGGTTGTACCCAGAATACCCTTCCATAAAGGAGAGGGCTTGGATCCCGGCCGTGGCATCAATCAACAACTCTGTCACTGGGATGGTAAAATCATCCTTTGGGCAGTGTCGATTGAGATCGCGAAAGTCGATGCAGACTCTAATCTGCCCGTTCGTTTTCCTGACTGGAACAATGTTGGCAAGCCACCTGGGGTACTAGACTTCCTTGAAGAAGTTGTCTTTGATAATCTTATCAACTTCGGCCTCAACCATGGCACTGTGAGTAGGGTGCATCTTTCTGAGAGGCTGCTTGAACCCGCGATGGCTTATCGGGAGTCCAAGGCGGTGGATAGCTACCTAGGGATCTAGTCCTAGAATCTCTTCGTAACTCCAGGAAAACACGTCACGGTGCTATTTGAGAAAGTCCACATACTGTTGCTGCTCCTCGAGGGGTATGGCTACACTGATCAATGTGGGTCTCAGATCTGCCTCACTACCCAGGTTCACCTGTACCAGTTCATTGACCATGGTAGAGACTCCTTCTTCAAAGGTAGGGGGAGCATCCTCTAGATCCTCTTCTCCACCTTTGGAGGGATCTCCTATGGGGGGAGCTTCTTTTAAGTTATCAAATCCTGATGGGTAGCTGGTGTCGGCCTGGTCAGCATTGGTCATCATATCAGGAGACTCATGCGCCACTAAGACCATAGCAATAAAGGCAATCGATCCTATCTCGTCTGGCCTTCGGGCCAAGGGGCTACAGTTGATGTCATCAAAGAGGTAGTGACGCGTCGGCTTGAGCCAGTTGATTCTAGCCCAACAGAAGAGACACGTATGACGTACCGTTGTTGTCGTAAGCTTGACATCCTGATACTGCACATGGGAAGGAGGTTCTGGGATAACCTGAGCCTGTTTGGTGTAGGATTACAAGGTGATTTTCTGCCGTCTCTTGGACATGGGAACATGCCTTCCTCTTGTACCCGAAACAACAAAACACTGCCCCATGTCGAGGGTCATGGCCTCCAACCGATGGATCAGGAAGATGTAGGCATCGTCCAGGCCTACCCAGGGATCACTTGTGACTAGGGCGGGTTCATCCTCACTTTACAGGATTTTCTTATCCTTGCTCTTATAACTGTCAGCGTCCAGATAGCGGGATTCACAAGAGGCGAAAGGAGACGTATCTCCTTGGAGAACGCCTACTCGACCATTGAGGGAGTACTTGAGGCATTGGTGATACGACGAAGGGACCGTTGCATGCAGATGGAACCATGGACTGCCCATAAATACGTTACATGCAGTGTCCTGGGAGACAAACATGAACTCGGTGCTGGAAATTAGGCCACCGAACTGAGTCTTCAAGCGGATCTTACCGACTGAGGATTGCTCAGTCCTGTCGTATCCCTGGATTCTGAGGTCAGAGGGAGTTAAATCATCCTTAGACAAACCCATCTTTCGTAGTGTCCGAGTCGGGATTAGGTTAATACCAGAACCCATGTCAAAAAGACAGCGGCCGACTTCCATGCCGTTGAACTGACCAGTGACGTACAGTGGGAGAATATGCCAATGTAGGGGAGGGTCTTCATCATCACCAAAGAATGAGATAACTTCCTGGCATTCGGTGTTCTCAATTGCCTCAGTGTAGAAGGCTTCTACAGCCGCTACCTTCGTCTCAAACTGGAGGGAGATCCTTAGGGCCTCGTTAAGTGCTTCACGCATTTTAGTTGACAGGCGAAGAGCCTCAAGAATAGAAAGCCTTGCTGGAATACCGGAAAGGTGCTTCATAACATCATACTTTCATGCCAAATGTTAACCTCTGCTTATATGAGGTCGTTCTGTAGTTGGAGGGATGGAGGGCCTTGCTGGCTAGACCGGCGGCTGGCTGGTACTGGGTACATCCCGTTGTATGCTAGTTGATGCCTGAAGAGTAGCTGTTGGACGAGGACCATACAACTGATATTGGCCTACAGCAGGGAAAGACTGGCCATGGTACGGACAAGATAGCTCTTCCTGATCTAGTAGCACAAACGGTGGTGGAGGTAGATCTGAGGTCACCAGATGAGGTTGTGCGTGATGAGCTCTGCGCTGGGCCTGCTGTCTAGTTTCAGTAGCATGCACGACATGACAGAAAGCTCCCACTGATGTGCCTCGACGCCCCATGTGGTTGTGGTTCCGCTGACGTTGACGTCGTCTGGGGACATTGGGGAGGTTCGCTTAGAATTTCCCCTCGTCGGGATTCATATAGGGATTTACCAGCTCCACAGTATTAACCAAAGCATACCCCTGACTGTCGCTCGAAGAGTCATCCACCACTGGGTGGATTTTGGGAGGAATCCCCATCTCAGGGGGCATGAAATCATTGAGAGTGCGGGACGATGATGACAGTGGTGGAGCGCGTTGCTTCTTCTTGCACCGTCGCTGCTTGCCCTTTTGGAAAGAGGTCAGGTGAGATGGTGATGCAGTGGTACTGGTCGCATCTTCTGAAGGCTCTGGCTAATTCAGGCATGCCCGAATGATACCATGGGCGCGGGAGACTGTTTTACGAGCCATCCAGTCATCGTACTTCTGGGACCCACGGCTGGGAACCTGCTTCCACTCTCCTTCGTCGTCACTACCACTTTATGACCTTACAAAGACACCCGCCACTTGTGTCGGGGTCGGGCCCAACCTGACTATGTTGTTGTCGACCTAGTCTTGGAGATAGCCTTTAAACACATAGCACTTCTTGAGGGTGTGCCCCATAATTCAATGATAGGGGCGGTAGTTGGGGAGATTGGTGAGATTCGCCTCTTCCGGCCTTCTGCACTCGGGTAAACACACAGTCCCCTGCTCTTGGGCACTTCGGAAGTAACCAGGAACCTGATTCTCATTGAACGAGTAAGTTTGGTGCCTTATTTCTGGATAGGGGGCCTTGGGAGCCTGGCCTTGACGAGGTACCAGAGGGGCCTACTGAGGAGACAGAGCCTGATTGTCCCACCTAGGAGGTGGTGGCACATTGCGCGGGGGAACCTGTCGGTTCCGAGGTGGTCGTTGCTGGGCTAGAGCCTATGCTTGAGGTGGAGGAATTCTGCAGGGATGTAGGGCCGGTGCCACTGGCAGCAATTCTAGCTGCCTGGGGGATTCTATTTGGGCCACCATGGTGGGTTCGGCTCTGGAAGCCCTCCTGGATGGGACCATAGGGGGCAGCAGACGTGCCTGACTAGCTTGTTGCAGAGCTTCCTCAAGGCGCTGGGCCTTATCTGAGAAGTCCTGGAACCCTCCGGGGTAATTCTTGGTGATCCGGGAAGGAACGAGTTCTGTTTTAACATTTAATACGCACATCGTTAGTAATTGATCCTGAGTCAGTGGCATGTCGAGGCAATATGTAAGCCCCTTCCACCGAGTGATGAAGTCCGTGAATCGCTCATCAAGCCTTTGTTTGCACTTGAAGAGGTCTATGATGCTAGTCTTTCGCATGGTGGAGCTGAACTGGTATAAAAACTGCTGGCAGAGATCCTCCTAGTCGGTCACTGATCCGATAGGGAGCTGGATGTACCAGAAAAATGAAGAACCCTCCAATGTCTGCACAAAACATCGTAGCTTGGTGGTTTCCTGTTGTGTCGGGGTCCCCAACATGGGGCCACAGCTGGAGGAAAAATGAGCCATGTGCTGCGGTGGGTCCCCAGTCTCGTTAAAGGGCGAGAAAGTGGGGTTGCCAAAACCCGGGGGTGCGGGCATATCATCCACCCACGTGGGATATGGCTTTCCATCTGGCGGGACTGCCACCTTCCGCATTTCCAACGCCTCAAGGCGGGCGATGAGTGCCTCTATAGGATCATCCAGGTGGGGGTCCCTTTCTTGATGGGGATCCCTAACCACGAGACCATTGTTGGGCTCTTTGACACGGTAAATGGATTCAATGGCTCGTGGAGCGACTGGCAGAATAGCCCTCGGGGCAGCTAGGGGAACCCAGGCTAGATTCCTCGGGTTGCCTCGCCATTCAGGAGGGTTTGGTGAGACGTATCGAGCCCCCTTTCCATGAGTTCCGGCTTCTTCCCTATCTACGGGAGTAGCATGATTAGGGTTTCTCGGAGGCATCTCACCAGGGGATGTTGTTCTTACCCCTTCTTCCCCAGCTTAGGATCACCATAGTCGGGTCGCCTTTCAATAGCGCGCTTGGCTAAGAGTTCGTCAACCAGCCTCTTCTACTCAGCAAGTTGTTGGCGCAACGCAGACTTCTCGGGGTCTTTGTTTTTTTTTCTGTACTGAGGTGGACGGGTCAGAGTGCTTGATGGTTCCGACATGTTCATTACCATTGCCGACATTCTTACTGAGTACCAGCGACTTGGTGGCCGCGGGGAGGCCCAGAAGGTTCTTCTTTTGACGAGTAATCCTCCCTGATGGGTCCAGTAGTAGTGGTACACCCTCAAGAGGTAAGTCTCCATCGAGAAACTCCAGCTCGTCCTCTTTGTCAACTATGTCAGCCATATTGACCGCAAACATTCTTGGGGGCATGTCGTCAATGTCACATAACGAATCGGGTTGCCGTCGGATAGGACTGAAGAGGTGGGAGGAATACTATCCCCAGCCATAGACTTGCACATGGGGGGTAGCTTCCCTGATTATTTTTTGGAGTACCTTGAAACTCTGAACGCATTTTTGTTGGAGGGCGCTCTGGCGACCTGGTGACTCAGGGCACTGGGCTTCAGGGAGTGCAGCCAAATTGACCAGACGACATTGATCGCTGATTTCCTCGAAATGCACTTAGATCCTAGGGTATAGTACTCATTGATAGCGAAGACGAAAGTGCATCTCCCATAGTGTTTGACGGAAGCACTCGACTTCCTCCAGGGTGAGGGATTCCGGAACGCAAAAGTTCGATGCAGCCACCGGCCATAACTTCTCTTGGAAGTGATCCATTGCGAGAATGTTCCAGAAGCTCATGGGCTCAGATTCTGGGTCTGGACCCATATTTCCCCACTCGTCAACTGGGGGTGGCTGTGGGACTGGTAGCGGTACTGAGGCGGACATCGGGGATAGTAAACTGGGCGGCGGAGAATACGATGAATGAGATGACTACCCGCCGAATTCCGGGCCATCCTCCGAAGAGTGCAGCGACCTGAACACAATGTCATGAAACGACAGGTTGATAGCCACAAATTCGGGTGCAAGGATCATGGTTACCGGCAATGGGTCACACTGTTTCTCAACCGTTATCGGTCCCCAGAATAGATCTATGTGATCTTTGGTCGAGGTAGAGGGCGCTTCTGGTGATGAAGGTGGTGAATGCATGGTTGGAACCTGCGGGATTCCCACAATTTCCTCCTCTTGGATATACCTGTGAAGGGAGGCACGAATCCAGTGGACCTCGTATTCTGGAAGTATGAGGCTGACACGCCTTGTTCCTACCCCAGTCCTTGATACGGAGGAACGAGGGGAGGGTTCCAATGTCGAGTCGCATTCTGATTCCGAATCCGAGAAGCGGGCTGGTTTGATCCATGTCCAGGCCTTCCCGGGATTCTAATCATAGCGGAGATGACCCGCCCTCCTACCCCTAGATGGATTATCGGGACAAGGTTGATTCCCGACATGTAGTCTCAGGGCCGTGATGGCGCCGGGGCGGATAAGACTTCCGCTTGAGACAACCAGGGTGCGAGGGGCACCAGGGCAGATGTCGAAGGGAACATGGGGAAGACCTCCATGTTTGGGGTGGGTGGAACGAGGCTAACCTTCACCCCTCTGGTTTCCAGGGCGAGGAATACCTTCTCCAATTGCAGAGAGAACGTAGGGAGGATCCCCACGTTGGAGAGGGATGGGATGGGCAATGCATTCACATCGACGGTCGGGGGTAGGAAGAGGAATTATATACCCAGTGTGCTTGGAACGAGAAAGGCTTCCACACCGAGTGTCACTGCCATGGGGTAGGTCTTCATTCGGGTTGGGGGTAGTACGGGGCATACCTCCATGACGAACATTGGAGTGGGGAAGGCCCACGCTTTATGGTGTGGTGGTATGGGGTGGACCTCCGTATGGGGTGACATGACCGCGGGTTGGTTCGCGGCGATCACCACCCGGGCCTGCGACCCGGAGGGTCAACCCAACCTGCCCATGGGGTGGTTGGGGCCTCGACCCCGGTTCGGCGTAGGAGTGTTACTACTCAGTGTATGTAGGGGCTTCATGATATACGTCGGAAGTGGCTCGGTCCAGAGTAGCTGTCGATGTCGACGCCCCTTGGCGGGCGCCCTCAGCTCAGGCCCAACGTTGGCATCAGGTCAGGCGAGCTGGTGCAGGCGGTGTAGGGGCATATACTACCTGTTCCTTTGGCAAGGAAGGATGGTGGCGCTAACACGTCCAGGTAGGGGCCCTTTCTTGGAGTCCTTGGACCGGGACTCTGATCGGGCTGAGTTGGACATCACCCACCTCATCAGCATAAGGTAGGGAGTCGTGAAGGCATTCCGGGGACAGGATCTGAAAATGATTGAACGTTGGGGTGGGGAGCAGGGGCTCCCTGCGTGGCCCTCGAGGGTGGCGTTGACGGCGGGTCCTGGATGCCTCCAGGTCCAGGTAGGCCATATCCCGAGTTGGGATTACACCCTCCTCGTAATGACATACGGGGTCGTTAATCACCCTTCGTTGGATGAATTCCAATGGGGAGAGGGGGTGTGGGTGCCCCAAGCTCATGGATGCAGACATCGTTGTAACAGCAGTGGAGCCACATGGAGTGGATGTGTTGGTATTGACCCTGCCCCTGCATAGGTGGGTGGGCGGAGATCGTGTTCCTATAGAACAAACCTGATTCTTGGGAAGCAGGGAGATTAACTCATTAGCACTGCGAGGGAAAGAGATCGACAACCAGTTCCCTAATATCATTCCGTATTCTGTGGTCAGCAAAAGGAATCCATGCAGACAACATTGCAAAACGGGATGCCCCACTTTCTACTGCCCCAACTTCTGGTGAGTTTCACGCCAGGCCTGCTATTTTCTTGGCAGGACCTGGCGCCAGATATCTGGATCTGGTGACACATCAATTTACTGATGTATCAAATGCTACTAATATCCACATTTAGGAGAAGAACTTCACATCATGTTCACCATTTCTATTTCTGCCTCTTTCGCCGGGGCGCGTGCATCCGTCCACCGGGGCGCGACAGGTGCAGATTTTGTGTTGCTCTGCATTCCCACTTTCCAAAGCAGGCGACATCTGTTCCTAATTCAGGTACGTTAGCTCCTTGATCGAAACGGGATGATGGGATGTCGGTTCTTCCTTCCGTGGATTCCTCCTCATAGATTTTCACCTAGTCTGGGTCTCCCTCATAGATTTAATACGTTGTTCGTAAAATTTGTCTCGGTTCTATATCTTCATGGACGCCGGTTAATTACACTACTTCTGTCAGGACATTCCAAAGGGTGCAGTCAGGGTAGAAACCTTCAGTCGAGGGAGTAGTCACATCGAGGCATCAGTAACGTGTCTAAATGATGGGGAATTGGTGTTTCTGTCTTTTTTCCCTTATTATAGGGCATCTCGAAGGCGCGGAAGCCTGAGGCATCCCACATCGAGCACAGGGAATCAAATTCCCTAAGCATACGTTTGAGGTTTTCCATAGCTTCCCATGTTTAGCACAAGATATTACGTGAGTTTAACATCCAGCGGAAATGGATCGGCCTAATCAAAACACTAGATGGGGTGGATCAGATTGAGGAATCCCCTTGAGGGAATGCTGATATTGGAGCCATCCTGTGGGCGGCTTCCCGAATTCTGTTGAGGGGAATGGGGTGGCATGATCTCACCGAGATGTGGTGGCCTGGGTAAGGATTAGGATGGATGATGGATAATTGCATGGAGTGAAGGAGGAATGAAATGAGCCGTCATGGAGATGATGGTGGTGAGGGGATTGAGCCTCAAAGATACTTCCTACGTATCCCTGTGGTAGGGAATCAAAGTCTACGTAGTTCGGGATGGATGTGTGGGGATTACACTCTAGGCTACCCAAGGTGTTGGAAGAACCGATGTGAATACGGTCAGAACGACTAGGTGGTGGTGAGCTTGAACCTCATGAGGCTTCCTACGTACCATGCCTTGACATGGATCAAAGACCACATAGTTCAGGTTGAGCACCGGAAAACTGGAGTGAAAAGGACCTTGGCCTAATTGGTGGTGGTCTTGAACCTCAAGGAGGCTTCCTACGTACCATGCCTTGACATGGATCAAAGACCACGTAGTTCAGGTGGAGGTTTTCTTCAGCGAATCGACATGAAGGTGAACCCGTGGGTCCACTGGTGATGGGCATGAACCTCGTGAGGCTTCCTACGTACCATGCCCTGACATGGATCAAATACCACGTAGTTCAAATGGATGTATAGTTTAATGTCATGAAAGATAGGGGTATGCAGTTTAATGTCATGCTGGACGATGGCATACAGTTTAACGTCATGCAGGATGGGGGCATACAGTTTAACATCATGCTGGATGGGGGCCTACAGTTTAACATCATACTGGACGAGGGCATTTCCATGTTCGATGCTTACTCTAAGCCCACGTGAGTGATGCTCGGTGTGAGAAACAAGAGGCAGCAGAGACTTGATGATCACGTTGCGAAGGGTGCATCCGTGAGAAGAGAAGAGGGGCTTACGCGTTAGACGGCCCATGGTGCTGGGACTTACTCCATGATTGAGGCCCAAAGTGCGAAAATCGCGGCGGAAGGGGGATTTGGGACCGAATATGGGAGGTGTCTCGTTCCCTATCGCGCCCTCCACTAGCCTTGGCAGTGGGGAAGTTTGGAGGTGCATGGGTGCTTCCTTCCGTAAGAGAGTATTGGGGCTTACGCTCTGAGGAAGCCCTTCCCCGGTGGACAAACACCACTCCGATAAGGAGGTTATCATCCCATGTGAGGGTGATTCCATTCCCGTGGAGACGAGCGGCATAAAGAATATCCGAGATGGGGGGACCTTGCGTGCGAGGCACAGGGGTGGGTCACAATTTAACGTCATTTATTGAGGATGAGGTTCTTGGCAGTTTAACGTTCTGTAGCTCGGATGAGGTGGGTTTAATCCACACCCCTAGGACTTACATAACCAGCACCCTCTACCCCTTGTAGGAGGGTAGGCATCGACAAGGCCGTGGAAAAAGGGGGTCACATAGCGAACCATCGAGGGGTACATGATAGTGTGGCTATGCAAAGAAGTAATAGCCGTTAGTGTGCCTATGCGAAGAATAATTAGGTGAATCAACTCTACGGGTGGTGTCGTCCATGGGACTTTGAAATCACATCATGCAGACATGAAGGGTCACACGGGAAGAGGAATTTCCAAGAAAAGGGGTCCACAGGTAGGGACCTTGCGGATCTTGGATGCTTTACATAGTGGAGAGCACTTAGAAAGGGGTGTGCTTCGCGAAGTGGAGTGCCTTGGCCTTAGCATGAGGAAGAGGTGCGAGTGGGAGGTGCTTCGCGAAGTGGAAGGGTGTTCGTAGAGCACTGCCTCGCAAAGAAAGGTTCAGGGAAGCAGTGTGCTTCGCGAAGTATAGTGACCCTGCCTTGGAATGTGGATCACTTGTACAGGATGAGTGTTTTGTGAATCATAAATGCACCGCGAATGCCCGGGTTCCCTTGGGAATCCCCTTCCTTTGCGTAGGCCCTTAGGCTTCAAGAAGGGCATCCCTATCAGAAGAGGGGCTTAAAACGATACAAGGCGAAGGCCTCTCATGAAGCAAAAATACCTCGCGGAGCTCATGATTCCCAGAGCGAAGATTTCTTCGTGATTTTGGAGTTGAGAAGCTAAATGGTCGGATTGTCTGTCCGAAGAGCTCAGGGGGGAGCTCGGTATTTATAGGCAAGGGGTGCCGCGGAGCAGAGCTCATGCGGCACGATGGGGTCTTCCGTTACTTCACGGCGGGTCGCGAATGTCAGGGCGTTCTTGGAGTATTACCGCCTCTGGTGCTTCACGGAGGGCTCGTGAACGTCAGGCCGTTCACATAGTGTTACCGCCTCTGGTGCTTCACGACGACCACATAGCTAGGGGGCCTTCGCATCGAGGCTTCGCGAGGAAGGGCGCGAGGCCTCTTTTTTCTTCATTCTATTCGTCCAATATTTTGGCGCCAACATGGGTATCCCAGGGCATTCCAATTAAAGGCCATCCATCTTTCAAATCTCATTCTTGCCTTATCAAAAACCAATATCATGGGTTTATTGGTCATGATAATATTTTTCAAGATTCTGACCGTGGTAGAATTCCCAAGACCCTGGCTATTCCATAAGATTATCTTCATTTATTAGAGGAACTCTGTCTAGTGAAGGGTCCGACACAACTTTGAGCTAAGAATTCTTATAGATCTAACGTATTCTCATCCATCACTTCATTGGGAACACCTCCATCCTTGAGAGGTTCAGCTTCATCATCAGAAAGAGAGATAAACATCTTTACCGAATCAATAGGCATTGTTAACATGGAAGGAAACCTTCTTCTTGCAACCTTATATGAAGTTATTTGTGAGAATTCTCCTGCTGGGTCCTCAATGGGCTGTACCAACTTACATACTTCCAAGGCGGATTCATATCCAACTGAATCATTTATGATTCTAGCACCAGCACTCTCAATCATGGACAAATTCTCATGACTTGTTGGGATCCCCTCATTGGGGTTGATAGCAATTTTATCATGAATTGTTGGCTCCTGGAAAACATGAACATCATCCTTAGTGTGCAATTGCATGTCCTGTTTCTCATTCCCTTCATTAACATTTACAACACCATCTGCTTTATCCTGTGTGTCTGGTGGAACATGCGATGGGTTCTCTAAGCTAAAATTTCCATCCTCAGCCAGAAGGAAAATATCACCATTAGGTTTCAAAAATATATTCTTCGCATCCAGATTGGCAGTCACTGTCTGTCCCTTGATGACATTTATATCAGGTTTAGAGGGGCCATGATCAGTTGTCTTCCTTAGACAACTACCAGCATCATGCCCTCTAATATTACAGGAGGAGAAAATCTTATTCCAATTACATTCAGAAAGTACATGCCCAAATATTTGGCAATTGAAACAAAATTTTGGCTTCCTTTAATATCCAGTTTCATGGTTAATTCTACATCCCTAGTTGTGAAAACCAATTATTCCACTAAAGTAGATTACATGTCTACTTCCACTAGACTACTAGAATAATAACCAAATCTAGGGTTGTATGTTTGTTTATCAATCCTTATCGGGTTTCCAATATAGGAAACAATATCCCATAGGATTTGTGGGTGGAAATAAAGCCAAATTAATTTATGAATACGTATCCATACCTGGGAAAAGGTGTTATTGACCAATATGGGAACAAAATTCCGATCCCATTTGTGAATCTGGAGGAAGCCAGGATGTAGAGGAACATATCCGAAACTCCATGCACACCTTTTGCATTCATCAGAGGGGAACACCACATGATGGAACCCCCACCCTATACCCATCATTTTCCTGTCACTGAAGTCCCAAATCACCACTAATTTGCTGGTGAGGTCATGAAATTTCCAATGTCGTATCCCTTTTGGAATCACAACTGAGAAATAATTGAAAATTTGCATAATTTTACCCTTTCCTCACCAGAAGCTTGATTCTCCGATACACGCGCATTCCGGCCCTTCCGTATAATTCTTCCCGAGCTACCCACATCACAATCTATGAAGGAGAAGCCTCCAGCCTGCTTAGCCACATCCGCAGAGCTCCTCCCATGATCAAGAAGAACTTTTGAGCACCGATTTCTTAGATCATCTCTTCACACAGAGGCTAAAGAGATCAGCGTGAATAATATGATCTTCATCACACAGATCAACCGCCTCATTATCCCTTGAATTCTCAACATCCTCGCTCTACTTAGGTTTTTCATCGCTTTCGCCCTCACGATCACCCTTGAGAGCCACCATCTCCTCATTAATCTCTCTCTCTATACATACCCCTTTGAAAAATTATATACAATTAAAAAATAGTTCTAAAACTAATATCGATAAGGTTAGAAAAATTGTTACCAAACTATATTCTGAAATTTATACTATGAAGAAACCACTAGCCATGATTAGCAATGGTGAAGAAAAATATGAAAAAATTTATAAATGAATTAGACCTCATGTTATTGACTCTGGAATAGGTTATACAAATCAAAAAACATTTTTTAGTAACAAATACTTTGTCCCTAAATCTCAACCTTTTTTCACTAAGTGGAAAAGTGGCGTCCATTTGAATAAAACATTTTATTTGGTATTAATAAAATTATTATTATTTCATACAGATTATTTTTATAAGTAAAGGAAATTGTCCCAAAATAATAATGTTGGAGAAATGTGGTTATAAAAAATTATATTTTCTGATAATACTAATCCCAAGAATGTTTAGGTTCCCAAAAAATACTATTATTTTGGAAAAGAAATATTGTACTAACAATAAAAATATTTGGTACATGGATAGTATTTCATCTAGACACAAGACTAGAAACATAGATTTAATTAAAAAATTTATCAAGTTGTAAGGTGGTAAAGTAACATTTCGAGTTAAGTATCAAGAATAAATCATTGGTATGTGTAACATTGTATTTATTGGAAATTCACTTATTTCAAATGATTTATTTTTTCTATGAATTTTTAAAACACTTTTAAGAATAATTAAATTATGTGATGAATGTTACCTCATGAAATTTTGGAAAAATAAATGTATAGTATATATTTCCAAGGATGAATTTATTCATTCTATCAATCCGTATGAGAAATTTTACTGTCTAAAATTAGAATAAAATAGGATCCAAGACATACCATGACTTATTGCAATGTATGATCAATCTTAGTTATGTTATGGAAAAATAACATACTACAACCTTATAAATATAACTACATTGACCAATAAATAAATAGTAAAAGATCTATCATATCCAACATCTGATATTTAAAAAGTTTTTGACCCTCGTCAAAATGGTAAGAAGCATAAATCAATTGTTAAATCTATTAGTTAAGTCTCAAATTTTTCTGTTTTATTGTTAGTTTATATATAATTATTTGTTCCTACACAATCTAGAAGTATTAGTGGATAACATTATGTATATGTCTTAGTTTATAATTACACTATATACACATAGTTTTATTTTCATACAAAGAATTATAAATCCATTAGATATTTTAAAACTTTTTTGTCCAATGTTAAAAATGAGAAAACCAGGACGTTGATAACTATTCAAAGGGATTATTTTGGAGAATTTGAAAAATTTTATTTTGAAACTTATTATAGTAAGAAATGTATTTTACACAACTTTTCAGTTCCTAGAACCCCAAAATGGTTTTATTAAAAGAATAAATGGGGTTATTTAGGGTATTATAAGAAACATGATGAGTGAATACTCATTTGCTAAAAATATTTTACTTGAAGTGGTTATTAATACATACTGTATGATAAATATGGTTTTAATTACACATTTTCATAATAAATTTTCTTATGAGTTGTGGATAGGAAGAAAACCAAAAGTTTCTTGCTTTGATATTTTTGGATGAAAATTATTCATCCTAAATAATAATGATAATATACATTAGCTTTAACCCAAACAGGATGAAGGGGTATTTTCAAATAATTCAAATAATAGTAAGGCTTATATAGTTTTTTAATAAAAATTACTACATTGTTGAGCAAATGGTGCATGATATGTAAGATGGAACTGATCCTTTTTTTTCAAACAACATCAACCTACATCCTCAGATGATATTTCTAAAATTGATCTTCATCCTATAGAATAAAATACTTCTCATAAAAAAATAACTCAAGAGTATACTTCTGAAGTTATTCCTTTGTAAGATCATCCAACTATTCCTCAAAGATTTTATTTTGAAATGAAATGAATTCAGTTGTTTCTTAGAAATCATCCTAGTGAATGTATCATTGGTGATGTAGGTCAACCAGTTAGGACTATAAGTTCATTAATAAATCAAATTGAAATTCTTTCTTTATTATCTAAATTTGAACTTATGAATCCCAATGAATCATTAAGTGAAGAGGATTTGATTAAAGAAATTAAATATGCAATCCATGAGTTCGAAAGGGACCGACTATGAACTTTAGTTGAACGAACAAAAGAAACTTCTATAATTTGTGTAAAATGGGTTTTAAGGATAATTGTGATGAAAATGGAATAATATTTACAAATAAATATTTACTTTTTACTAAGGGATATAACCAATAAGAGGGAATAAATTATAAACAAACCTATGCACTAGTAGATAAACATGAATCTACTCAAATACTTCTATCTTTTATATAAATCCTTAATGTCTAACTTTATCAGATGGATGTGAAATGTGATTTTCATAATAGATATGTTTAAGAGGATGTTTATGTCAAACAAACACTGGGTTTTGAAAGTACATAATGTATAGAACATGATTATAATCATACTATGCTTGTAACATCCCCCAATCTTGCACTCTCTCATGTGGAGAAAAAGGTTCGGATATGAGACATCATGTGTGCCTCCTGATATGCCAAATGACTTTGGAATAGTTGAAGGGGTGTGAAATGTATTGTAGGGAGACTATACCCCCTAGTATGAATTGTCATAGAAGAAAAACATAATTCATATAAATTGAAGACAATCAAAGTATAGACATAGCACAAGACAGTGATAAAAGCCAAATGAATAATTTGATAAATTATAAGGAATTATATAATGACATGTTGGATGTAACTAAATTTCATTCCAGAAAAAATAAAAAATAGAAGTCTAAAATGAAGAATCAAATTTCCTCATTCCTAAACCCCAAGTCTGTCCCACATCAAAACTCAGACCAATCAAAAACAAGTAATTAATAAGAAGGTCAATTTCCCTTATCCAATCCAACATCCACATAATCTTCAAAGATTCTAAATGATTTCCTAAAGAGGGTTCGAGTCTAACTTATTAAGTCGAGACCACCATGTTTAAAATAAACCAATCAAATAAGATGTTTATATAATAAAGCGATAAATTGGTGTATTATTTAGTTTAAGAAGTAATAAAATACCAGAAAAACCTACTTCAGCTCCATGTTAAGATATGTCTGAGCATTTATTACAACCATTACAAACATAACCTTATAACCAATGTAATATAATATGATTAAACACCATACAAAAATATCCTAAAGCATATCTTATGACCATGCTAACCACCACCATATAACCATGGCATAATAACAAAAATTTTGGTAAAATCTCGATAAGTATTATAGTATCCAGGTAAAATCCATTTATGTATTACAACATGGGGCTGGGAATAACCCTATACTATAATAATTATAGCATGGGACTGGGCTGAACCAGCTCAATATCAGAATTATAGCATATAAGTGGTGATGTTCTTTGGAAAAACCTGATATTTAATCATTAAAGCATGGAACACAAGTCCTATCATACATCATGGATATCACAATATCACATATATACCAGAATTATTGATTAGAAAACTTAACATTTATCTTCAAATAACTCATTTAATTTAAATCAAAATTGATTAATAGTTATATTAATAAGAAACAAGAAACAACATAAGGACTCTATATCAAGAATTCACATAGTGTTTTATGTCATGATAAACACAACTTAATCCATTAACCAATTCAATAATATTCATGGAACACTCACACCATGGGTAACTAACTATAAGACAAGGAATAACTGAATTTAAACAAAATTACTTAAATAAAAAATACCATTCATTTATTAAATTTAATCGGGTGTACTCTATGTTGGTGCAATAACAATATTACCCAAAATTGGAAATTATTAAACCATAGGGCATGGATTTAGAACCCCCTACCTTTATCAGTCAATCCAATAATGATTCTAATAGAAAAAACCATGAGGAATATGGTTTGGATGATCCCATAGAGGGTCATAGATTAAAAATGATCCTGATCAAAACCAAAAACAAAATATATCAAAGGATTTCACTCATAACGTTGGTTAACCGTGGAAGAGAAGATAGAAGCCTCATCATAATGACTTACCATGGATTGAAGGAATAAATGGGATGTATGGAATGGTTTTCAAAACTAAAAAATCTACAAAATAATTATCTAGGGATGAGAGTATAAGTATATAGTAGAATTGAATGAAAATTCATCTACATAAAATATTTATAGAAGAATATTATGGAATTACGTTGCATGTAATGTAGTTTCATGTCATGTAAATATTTTTAATGGAATACATCAACAAATACATCCCGTATAATTTATTTTATTTAAAATTCCCAAACATTACACAATATATTCTCTCATTACATGACGTGTAAATGATTTTTTGATGGTTTTAAGTTTACTTTCCATTTAAATGGCTCCGACCCCTTTTAATTCTTCTATACTTACCAAGAACCCATGTTAACACTTAACCCATATATACCCAGACTCTATTATTTTTGATACCATCATACATCACCAAAATTTATTTCATTTTCCCCTATAAATATCTCTATATAGATCTAATTTTCTTTTTCTAAAGTTTTCTTGAAAACTATGACCATTTTTATTCAAATGATAAACATCCACGAATACAACAAAACCGACACAAATGATTAATGAAAAACATAGAGAGAGTCATAACTAGAGAATTATGAGACTATACAATCTCCCACGCTATATATAATCTTATCCCTATGTTTCTACAAGCATCATTATGATGTATCAACAAACAAGTATGGACACTATGTTCACATATCAAACTCCCTCTCTTAGGTCTCCTCTTAAACTCTTGTGTGATATATATGTACTCAAACCAATAGGGTAGTCCTACCCCAGAGGCATTTGTCACTAAGATACAAAACCCACAATGGATTCTACTCAAAGGAAGAATCATCCCAAATCTTAAATTCTCTTACATCTATCGCATGGGAGGGTTCTGAATGATATATTTCTAGCTGCATCATGTGGAACCCAGTATGAATGGAAATGTAATGTTATAGAAGGGCTAAATGGTACATCACTAGACTACCCTTGAAACTTTCTAAAATGACCCAAAAAACATGGGTGCTTTCTTTACAAAAAACTAGAAACAAAATTTCCCCAACCTAGGTGACACCTGAAGGAAAACATGATGAACAAAATTTAATTTCATATGACATCTCTAATTGACAAAAAATTATTTCTTCATGATTTTATGTGGTCCCCAACCATTCCATGATCAACTGAACCTGCAAACATGTATCCTATAGGAGACCAGGACCAAACATTACTGAATTTCCACCATCTATGCAACAAAAGGGTGAATGACATGGCTATCCATACTAAAATTTTATGGTTCTATATGAATCATTCCTGTAAGGAATTATTATATGAAAACACTATGAGTTCCATATGTTGCTCCCATGAACCACTAAGATAAAAAACAGAGGCTTGTAATATATCCAATAGAACCTATATAGTCAACTTCGACTGAGCATATGTCTATGGATGATATGAATTAGTCAAAAGAACATGAGATTATAGATCCGTCTAAATACCCTTCTAGAAATGGGATATGAAACAAGGATCTATGTTTGAAATGATAATCCTTGGAACACTATGAAACGTAAACAACTTATATAATTAAATACTTCTCAGGTCATAAACTATGAAGGTTTCTCTAATTGGAATAATGTGGGACGCATTAGTTGGTCGATCCACAACAACACATAAAATTTCATTCTCATGGGTTGTCCTCGGGTAACCTGTCTCCAAATACGTCGTGATGGCATCCCATTTCCACTCAATAATGGTTAAAGGATGAAAAATCCCATCCAACTTATGATGCTCATCTTTCACCTGTTGAAAAGTAAAGTATCTATTAATAAATCTTGGAACCTCCTTCTTCATTCCTGACCACCAGTATTGTCTATATATATCATGGTACATAATTGTTAAACCAGGATGCACCGCCCAAATGGAGGCCTGAAACTCCCTCATCAGATCCATGAGAAATCCCATAAAAACCCATACCCAACCATAGAAATGAATAGAATTTAAATTTTTGAGAGACCATCCATATTGTTTCACACCACCATATATTTTTCCTTTCATAAATGAGGTGACTAAATCAGAAAATAACTCAATCTTAATCTTTTCGAAATGAATAAGTATAATAGATGTTGAAGATAGAGCTACTCATCATAGAGATTCCTAAACATTTTGATATATGTATACAAAAGGAACCTTATCCAAAAATGATCATAAATCTCCTGTAATTCCTTTGTATATGACTTTTGGCTCAAATTATTAGAAATGATGCTTCCCTTTCCTGGTGTATAATCCTATTCAAAGTTGCAAGACAACAGATACTCGACCCACATCCTCTCCTACAAGTTCAGGTCTCACTGAGAAAACATATACCTAAGGATCTTATGGTCCATGTATACCACAATCCTCTCACCCATGAGATAGTGTCTCCAAAATCGAAGGTAATTCACTACTCCTGTTATATTCATATTGTGAGTAGGGTAATTCCTCTCATGATGTCTCATTTTCTGAGAACCATAAGTAACCACTCAATCGTCTTATGTTAGATTTGTTCTGAGTCAAACTCTTGAAGCATTATAGTTGAAGATATAATGTTTTTCCAAAATATGTAATGTGAGTATAGGTACTGAGTTCATCTTACCTTTAAGCACATAAAAATATTTTTCACAAGCATTATACCAAAACAATTCACCACTTTCTAGTTCAGCTACGACATTGGTGCTTCCAAATAGGATAAATCCTATTTAAATAACCAAAAACAAATTAAGAGAACCAAAAATCCATAAATATTGAATTTTTTCTTGGGGTTTCCCCAAGATACCATGGCTATGACTAACCCTATGTCCACCGAAATTCCTCCCTTAGAGAGAACATGGACCAAGAAGTGCACCTAATTAATCTAGAATGTAAATTTGGTTAGATTGTAATAAATTAAATGATCTCTCAATGTACAAAATATTATTTAAATATGTTTGGGATGATCATATGCTGACTAGTATTACACTAAGATATCTTCAATAGAATCATCCAAAAAATAGTTCTGAAAAGGTTGAAAGATCATATTCATCATGTCCATGAATATTGTGGGTGTGTTAGTCAATCCAATGGTTATCATTACAAACTCATTAATTCTATAAATTCTCCTCAAATAAATATAAGGTATATATGATAATATCACCATTAACTATTGGTAACCTAATATCAAATTAATATTGGAGAAGATCTTAGCAGTCTCAACTAATCAAAACGATCAACAATTCATGGAAGAGGATACCAGTTTTGGGATTTGATATGGTTCAACCTATGTTAATCCACATGTATAAGAAAAGTCCCATAAACCTTATGGGGGAAGAGAAATAAAAAACCCCAAGGAGATATAATAGTTTATATAAATCCTTTATGTTCTATATCTTCCAGCTGAACTTTCAACTCCAAAAGCTCTGATGGTTTTGTTCGATTGGGTGGGTTAAAAAATGGGTCTACTCCATGCATGAACATGATAATGGACTCGATCTCTCATTTAGGTGGTACATCATTGATCATTTCTAGAAATACATCCAAAAATAGTCTATAATTAAATGATATTAATCCTACTACATTACACCATTATCTAGAGAAATACATAATATTTGAGCCATGAGACAATCCAATCTACATTGAATTGGTTCCCCATGACCATCCTAAAGATCCCACTCAAACTTACGAGAATATATTCCTCTATCTAGGGATAGTAATTAAAAAATCCTCATATAATAATTGATATTATCCTAGTATAAAACTATCCAATCCATACTAAGAATATAGTCTAAGCCTATCATTTCCAGCATGGATGGTTCCCAAAAGAAACTATAACCACCAATATCCAGAGAACACACCTTGAAACATTTTATGTTCTACAAATTCACTCCCAATGATGTTTCAATGGTTAAAACACCATCAATTATTTCCAAATCCAATCCAAAAACTTTTCAAAAAATAAAAAATAGATAATAATGTGATTATCCTATAGTAAAAAATAAAAAGCAATGGTGGATGATACTAGAATCATACCTTTTAGGGGATATAGTTCTGCATCCATGATATTTAGAGCAACCTACATAACATTCAACTAACTTGAGCCTCTTACATAATCTCCAGTATGACTACCCTGAGCTATTTACCTTTCCTAGTACTGCTCCTCAAGCAACAGGGTACCATTTTAGCAACCTCTGTCTAAATAGACAGTTGGACTCTAGCTACCAGCCTGATGAGGGGTAAGAGCCTTTTCCCAACATAGGTGCATATTCAAACACCCAACCACTATTATTCTATGGAATGCCATAAAAACATCTAAAGATGAATTTTAATTCTATATATATGATATTCAACAATTGGTTTAGGACATTAAAAGTGCTTATGACCAATCTTGCCACACTTATAGATATGAAGTGGAACATACTCTTGAGATGGTTTTCCACTACCCTGACTTCACTTCCCACTACTACCATTGTTGAAACTATCATAATGGTGCTTATTTCCATTTGAATAATAACTCCTAGATCACCCTACTAAAATCGCCTGGCTGCTGCTTAAGACCTCTCACACACACCATTCCATGATTAATGCCTAGTTAATCACATCAGTAAAGTTGTTTAAACAGAAAATGTTCACCTGTGACCGAACATCACAGTGAATACTGTCATGAAAATAACTCACCCTGGATATCTCATCAGCTATAAAAAGTAGAATAATGATTTGTTGGTTAGTGAAACATCTAGTAATGTCTAGAACTGAGATTCCATCTAGTACTAGATGCATTAACTAATGATATTTTTAATCAAACAATGTATTGAGAAAGAAATAGATCAGGAACATCATCTTGATGCCCTTCCAAGATAGCTCATTGTTCTACCTAGCTTCCTATAGAATATCCCACCAATTCTTGGGATAACCATGAAGAATATATGCAGTAATATTCACCATTTTCTGTGAAATGTATTAGGTTTCTTGATGATCTTCAAGACTAACTTTATCTAGAACTCACCTTCATGAGATTCCCCTTCCTTAGTAAACGTTGGTTGATGAAGTAGCTAAAAATATCTTGTTAGCTCATACAGCGAGATAATGGTATAAATAATTTCCCTTTCCATGGATCAAATAACCTTTAGGTAGCTTTTGTGAAGATAAACATCCAAATATTCCTCATGAACTATTAGAAGCTTTAGTTATACTATGTTTCGAGTGTGCTGACTTCCACCCTCCTGACGATCAGGGCTAAGATGATGAGGAATAATTTTCTCTATAAAAAATGGCAGACCTTAGAGAGATGGCTAACAAAAACATCCACCTCATTAGGTGACTTGTATAGAGAACCACTAACTCTAGTCCCATTAACATCACTAAATATTATTTTAGCATGACACATCCATTAATTTCATTTATCTAGTAAAACATATATATCATATCATAGATCAACTAGTAAGTAAATATCAAATCTAAAAAATAGATATGCCCCTATCATGAAAAATGCATGTCAATATATCCCTACGTAACTATTATGATGTACGCATTATCATATTACACCATAATTGGCCACGAGTACAAATATCAATAAATATTAACACCATAAAACAATATCCTCACACAAAATGTGAATCAGCCAAGGTGAAATAACATAAACTATAACAAGAACAAAACACAAACAACAGTCTCCTCTAAAAGTACTCTCATTTTTTTATACATGGGTTTGATACTATAATGCACAAGCTCAATAAAAAATCCCAAAACATCCCACAATCTTTTATAAAATTCCAAAATAGTAAATTAGAATAAATGAAATCATTCCCTTTTAATATGAGTTTGTAACTTCCACCAATCCAACACTCTCACATGTGGTCAAAAAGGGTTGGTTATGAGACCTCAAGCATGTCTCCCTATATGCATGAGTATGCTGATTAGCAGTAGGGGTTTGAAATATATAGTGGGTGTGAATTTACCCCAGGTATGAAGTGCCACAGAATTGGAAAAAATATAAGTAAATAGAAGAAAATAAACATATCTTCATAGCAGAAGACAATGATTAAAGCCAACTGAATAATACAATAAATAATAAATAATAAGGTAATGATGTGCTTGAATGTAACTAAAGGTCATGTAAGAAATAATATATGAAAAACTTCAACAAACTCAAATAATGACTCAAAATTCCCCAGTCTCGAACCCCTTATCGATCCCACCTCTAAAACCTAGCCAATCAGTAAACAATCAATCAACTGCAAGGTCATTTTCCCTTGTCCAATCCTATATCCACATAATCTTCTCAAGTTCTAAACAGAGGTATGAATTGGGTGGGAGTATAACTCATTAGTTCAACATCACTGTGTCTAAATAAAGTATTATAATAAGAAGTGTATTCCATAAATGGATAAACAAGTGTATTAATTTGTTTAACAATTAATAAAACAATACAAAAACCTACTTTGTTTTAATTCTAGAATATCTATGAGCATGTATTCCGACCATAAAAATAATAAAAACATCACCAAGATAAAATAACCTACATTGGAACTTTTCATAAGTATCTCAAAGCATTTCTTATGACCATTATAACCACCACCATATAACCTCGATATAGTCAGAACAATTTGGGTCAAATCCCTATGAGCTTTACAACATCTATTTCAATGCCCTATAAGAATTATAATATAGGACTCAGAATATCCTACTATCTATAAACACAAAAACAAGAGACTAGGTTGAGCCTACTTAATATCATTATTGAATTATAAAGGTGTATAATTTATAGGGTTGATCCTAATATATAATCATTTCATCATGGAACAAAATTCCTATCATACAATATGGATATCACTATATCACATCATATATCTTAATGGATTATTGTGACAATTACGATTTATCTTTAAAAACCCACTTTCAATTTAAATAAAATTGATTTATTGTTATATATATAAGAAATAAACCACAACTTACACATTTTATACCATAAAATCAACAAAAGTATCATTCCATGCTAAACACCCATCAATCCATTTTCCAATTCAATTGCATCGATGATTCACTCACCCCATTGGTAACCAAAATACATTTAAAGACACAATTGAAACCAAAGGACTTAAGGGAATAATCCCATCCATTTATTAAATTGAATCGGGGACACGATACATTGGAAAAATCATAATATTACATATACTAGAAAATTATCAAACCACAAGGTTATGATTTTGACCCCTACCATTAAATGACGAACCAATAATGATTCAAATTGAAAACAACCATAAGGAAAAAGGTTCAAATGAAATCAAAGAGTTACCTAGATCAAGATTTATTAATATCAAAACCAATAGTGAAACTGGTCAAAGGATTTCACCATAATTGTTGGAGAACAAATGGAGAGAAGGGAGAAACCTACCCGTAAAGACATACCATGGATTGAAGGTGTAAAATGGATGTCCAGAAGGGAGGTAATAACTCCAAAATCACTTGGATAATCCCCAAAGATTGAAAAAAATAAGGGTTTCGTATAATAATAATAATTCAGCAGCACATCATGGTTAAAATAGCAGGTCGAGAAATTACACAATGTTTAATGTAACGACATGTCATATAAATCTATTTAATAGAATATTCTGAAACCCCATCATTTAATATTTTTTTATTAAAAAAACCAAAACATCACATACTATTTAATCCATTAAAATGGATTTTCAATGTTATAAAGATGGGTTTTCCACCCATTCTCCCTTTCGAAACCCCAGACCCCTTTTAATGATTCTCAACTTTCTAATAACCCATGTTAACACACAACCCATTTATTCTTAGACTCCATTATTTTGAAAAATCATACATAATTTAACTTTTATTCACCTTCCCCAATAATGATCTCCACAAGGGTCTGCTTCATTTTTTCTCAGATTATCTTAGAACATAAGACTGTGTTCATTTAGATGATAGACATCCATGATGGAAAACCAACTGATAGAAAATATGAATGAAAAACATAGAGATATACATACCATGAAAAATATGGGATCTTAAAAAGGAACATTATAAAGATAAATAAACCCTATATAATTTTATGATAGGTTAACTAGATTTTTTTTTTATTTTTTTAAGTGGAGTTATTGATCCAATAATTTTAAAAAAGTAAATAAAAAATTATGATTATAGAAATTTATGTTGACGGAATTATATTTAGTTCAACAAAAAAATATTTAATAGATTCATTTTTAGATCACATAAATATGAAATCGGAATTATAATTTAGAGTGATTTAACATGAATTAATGGTTTTCAAATTTCAAAAAAAATTGAAGGAACTTTTATATCTCAACATCTATATATAAAACATATTCCTAAAATACTTAGATATGAAAACACTAAATGTATTATTACTCCCATTGGTACCTCAAATACTGTAGATCTTGATGAGTCTTAGAAAATATTTGATCAGAAAACTTTTAGAGGTACGATTAGAAGCCTACATTACATAACATCTAGTCTGTCCGATTTAATATTTTTGTTATGCTTATGTATAAGATAACAATCCAATATAAAATAATCCCATCTTAAATCTATAAAATTAATATTTCAAAATATTATAGGGATTATGGATTTAGTCATACTCTATAATTCTAGAAATGTTTTGGAACAAAAAGTTTTTCAGATTATTACATTGGGGAACGTAGAATTGACAAAAAAATTATATCCACAACTTTTCATTTAATTGTATATTGTTTAGTTTCTTAGTCTTGTAATAAACAAAACATCGGAGAACATTACACTATAGAATCCAAATATGTGGTAGCTGGAAATTTTTATGCTCAAGTGTTGTGGATGCAACACACATGCACTTACTGTTGCTTGATTTTTACTAAAAGTCAAATACTTTGGGACATCACAATTTCCATTTCCATTAGTAGAAAACTAGATCATCGCTAATGTATTAGGAAAATTAATATAAGAAACCATTTACTTCAGGATCCCAAAATAAAAGAAGATATAATTTTACAATTCATTAGAATGTAAGAACATCATGGTTGTACTTTTACAAAAACCCTTTATTCTAAATAATTTGAATGAATTAAACAAAATATAGTAATGATCAATATTATGTGATCATCCATATGTATTTCTTGGTGAAGAATATACTCATAGTAATATACTCCTTTTCATAGGGGTAAATAATTTTTTAAAAAACATTTAGTTTTTCATATGAACTTGAAGTTTCCGGAAATTTTCCATTTTTCTAAAAAAATTATATTGTAATGAGTTTTATAGACTATGTTTTTTGGATCCAAATTTCAAAAAATAATTTTTTTACTGATTAAGTTTTATAAAATTTCATAGATAAAAACTTTTTACAAAATTTTTCAGATTAAGAAAGTATCATAATTAGTTTTTTCTTTCTCAAACTATCATAATTAGTTTTCTTTTAAAAAATATCCTAATAAGATTTCATAATAAAAAAATCCTAGTAATTTTTATTTCAAAACCATCATAATCTATTAAATTTACAAAAACCCTGAAGAGGAGGTTAATTATACTGATGAATATTTCCACTCTGAAAGGTACTCTTCTATTTTATCACTAATTAACTACTTTGTTTATATATTTTTTCTTTTTATACATTTATTTTAATAAAATAATTTCTTCAATTTAATAAAATAATTTATTTATTTATCATAATGATAATAATTTTCCTAATAAAAATTATTCTCAATCCCATTAACAGCTTTAAAACATTGGGTGTTTAGATGAACTATTAAAACATTATTTGATTAAATATCAGTCATCAAATCTGAATGGGTTTCAATCTCAACTATTTATTTCAGTATGGAAGATTATCCATTGCCTCTAGAACCTATATAATGGTGGTTCAATCAGTCATTCCACAATGGTTTTTAGATTTTTTTCCCCTAAACTCTCACACTATTCAAAGTCATTAGTCTAATTCTTTATAATTTTTTATGTTCTCCATTGTCTATTCCCATTATGATTGTAACAAAATAAATTACACTGAATGGAATTTCATCATGGAACAACTTATTAAAAGATCTTAGTTTGATAAGTAATACACTAATATCAACATTTTAATTTCATTTCAAGGATCGATAATTATTCGTGTAGAAAAAGATAAAAAATATTTCCATCTTTATTAAGCAGAGATGTTTAGTGTGTTTTATGCTTCTGCTCAATTTGATAAAGGAGATGGTAAGGATAAAGATTCATTTTCCATGTTTAAGAACAAAAATATCTTTTTTTTAAAATTTTAGATGATATTGTTAGTGTTTGTTCTGATGGAGAATCATATGTAGCTTCACATAAGTTACTGTATGAACATGGAAGTCTTGAAAAGAATAAGGATATTGATTCATTGTTTTCATTCTATGTGAAATTAAGACATGTTTTGAATATTTCACAAGATGACAAAGTTATATCACTATGGATTCAAGTTTATCATATCCCTAGTAAGTGTGATAAAGGTATATTAATAGTTTTTTATGTTTTTGTTCTAGATTAAATTTCCAACATGTGGGAAATAGAATAAGTGATGTTTATTTTCTTTACAGTGGAAAATATAATAAGAACCTCAACCATGAAGAAGAATATTACGTTTCCATAAATAATTAGTATGTTTATTTCTAAATTCATTGAAATTTATAATGAAGAAAATAAGTCTTAAACTATAATAAAAATTATTTAGTTCATTGTTGACGACATAATTTTTATAATAAAATTGGTTTTTTATTCTAAATAAAAAATATTTGTTGATAAAGTTGATTGAGTTTCATCTAAGGAACAAGCATCAAGGAATGTTCTGGATGATAAAAATAAGTGAAATACTGAATCATCACCATTAGTGAAACAATAATTGAAAAAATATTGTTTGATTAATAATTCAAGTAGTTGATGTTACATAAATCACAAAAGAAACCAATTGATATAGAATTTGTCTTTATCCTATTGAGGAAATAGCCTAGAAAATTTTAACAACAAAAAAATCAGAAGAATAATTGAATATAAAGAAGAAAAATAAGAGTCTTATAGAAGATATAATTTGTAAATATTTTTTGAAAAATGTTAAAAAGTCTTCTGAGAATCCTATTACTCTAGTTTCTCTTACCAATCAAGTATTTCATGAAGATAGATTTGTTTGTAAATAAAAATCAGTAGTCCCTTTTGTAGGTGCTTTACTGCTTGATAAGGGAAAAGAAAAACTTATTGTTTATGAATTAGTTACTAATATACTTTTGAAATAATTAGTATCTCAATTAGTCGGAAAGGGAGTGTTAAGAATAGATAGAAATTTTGAGAAAGATCATAAAAAAGAAATTAAGGAATAATTTGAAGAATAATTTGAGTAAGATGTCGAAGAGGAATTTTAAAAAGAGGTTGAGTAAGAATTAGGAGAAGTATTTGATGAAGAAGGTGAGGAAGTGGTAGAAGAAGAAGAGACATAGGTTTATAAGGAATATAAACAAAATGATGAAGAATCAAGGAAAAAAACTCATTAGAGTATTCATCATCCACGGTATCTTTACCTTCATAATATAGTAAGGATTAATACTAAAAAAGTTAACATGAAATAAAATCATTATCATAAATGGAATAAGATGAATCATATAAAGAATAACAACCATATAACCGATGATCAAATGGAGGAAGTAAAATTCAAGAAATAAAAAGTTATGAATTTGGAGATAGAGATTACTCATATCAGATCATGTGAATGAAAACATCTCTTTTTGAAAGAAGAGAATAAGAAGTATTATAAAGAGACCGAATGTTTGAATACTCATGTTTAGAAGTAGTAAGTAATAGAAGAATGAATTGTAAAGAAGGGGAAGGATCCAGAGGATTTCATGAAAATAAAGAATTTTCTAAAAAATAAGATGAAGAAATATAGATTTATTTATTTTAAAACTTTATTTATGTTTTGAAACAACATTGAATTATTGTTCATTAAGAATTAATTTTCATATAGATTATTTATTCTTGAATATTTTTCCAATTACGATTGGATATATGTTCTTTTATTTTATATCATGGATGAATAAATAGTTCATATATTTAAATTGTTTCATATGTTATTTTTCCTTTAACAATTTATGAAACTATGAATTATTTTCCTTTCTTTTTTAATATCACATTGGGGAGAATATTATACAAAGGGGGAAGTTTTTATGAAAAGGGTTATGGTTTTACAAAAAAGGGAGATACTATCCTGAGGGGGAGAATTATTCTTTAAACGGATGATGTTTTAATACTTTCCATTATATCATGAGGTAGTTACATGATTAGGGGTGTTATAAAGAATATATTAAATGTTATTAAAAGAACATATGGATGTATGTTTTAGAAATTATTTTTCATTTAAGTATTGGGGTGTTTGATTTTCAAAAGGGGGAGATTGTTTTTTTATAAGACTAACTTCTTACTTTGAAATTCCTTTATTGTTGGAAATCAAAAACACTGTCTTAAAACTTATTTTACTAAATTTTTATATCCTATGTATTTTAGGTAGTATTTTAATGAAAATTACTTTCCCCTTGAATGGAAAATATTATAACGAATTATGATTATAGAATGATAATTCTTCAATAAGATCCATCAGATCAAGTATGCTTCTGACTAATTAGACATTCCTCTTTTCAGAACAATGGTAAGAATTTTATCTTGTACTTCATAATAAAAAAGTCCTAACCATTAGACTAATTCATATAGTGATACATTTTACCTAACCTCATAAGTATTACCACATTGAAAAATGGTAAGGAAGTCCATCACACTATCCAAAGTTTATAATTGGAATATATAGACTTTTTTAATAATACAGAATACTAGTTATCATTGATATAGTGATAAAAAAAATTCCAAACATTTAGTTATGAAAAAACATTACAAGATTTCAAATATCTATCTATCCAAGGCCATTGTAAAAAACTAAAAAATATGATAGTTGGATCTTCTTCTATAAATAGTAGATCATTTTTAATGTTTAGGACTTATCACATTAGAAACTCATTATGTCTAATATTGTTTCTACATAAACATCTACTTAAAATGACTTTATAATAATTTAGAGTTTTTTATTTATAAAGAATCCTTTTCGAGGTTGTTTCCTTGAGAATTGATTTTCTTTTGTAATCACACATCCGATCATGGTTATGATTGAGGGCTTCAGGGGGTAGGAAGACATATATTGATCATTGTATTGAGGGATCCAGGGATAGGAAGAAAAAAATTATTCTGATCATCATATCAAAGGTTTTCCAAGAAGGAATGATATACTTTACATTAAGTATAAAACTGGGTATACCATTAGTGAAGGTTATTGACTACCTTTACGCCTAATGTTAAAAGTGTGTATTATTTTAATGTATCTTTTATGTATTTCTTAATTTCAATAGCTTTTGTGTTTATGGTTTATATAAATCTATTACAAAGTGATTATAAAATAGATTTATTATTAAAATATATCTATATAGACTATTTGTTTTATCATTTTATCTATGATTATCATAGAAATACAATTTGGTTAAATCGGTTCAACTGTGACCCTAATTGTATGACCCTGATCATTGGAATATGGTTGAGTCCAATAATAATACATTAATAGGAATTATGTTATGCTTAGTTTTTTTTTTCAAAAACTATAATTCACCCATTCTTATAATAGTAACCATATTATTTACTCTCTCAATCAAACACATTATGTAAGGGAGACCTCATAATAGTGTATACCTTTTTTTATTTATAATAATTCCACTCATCCTCAAATTTAAAAGGGAACTCACCACTCCCATATCTTTACAAATATAAAGCCTGTTATCACATCCAACCACTTCCCAAATAAACTACAAACTTCCAAAATTTCATATTAGAAGCCTCACTTTGGGTGTAAATTAAACCAAGGAAGTCCCTCGTTCCAAAGGAAAAGGATTTTTCTGAAGAAGAGGTAAAATTCTTCAATGATAACTTCTGTTTTATTTCATTATCTACCCATTAAATTCATTTTTAACATGTTTTTATAATAAAATAAGTATCCTCAATATAATAATAATTTTATATGTTATGGGGTCAACCTTCACTTATACACACTTCTATAAAATGGTTAAATAAATAAAAACTTTATGCATGTTGGACTACTACATCACGAAATGATATCATCCATTATTCCTTTACCACCTCTAATGGTTGGTAATTATGATGTAAATACTGTTTTGGTATGAAATATATTATATTTAGGATGTATTTATGTTTTTGTAATTATTATATACATGTACCATTATTCTTTCTATTTTTTGGGAATACAATAACATCATTTATAGAAGTGTGGACTGCCTCCTCCTCAAAGCGATGTGATATGTTCAAAATTTACATTGAATGTATTAAATATTGGTTTAATAAAAATATGTTATATAAATAAAATATATATGATATTTATGATATAATTATTTTTTTGGAAATAAAATATATCTTTTTCCATATTTCCTTTTCACACACTAAAAAAACGATAATGTTGTTTATAAATGTGTCGAAAATGACCTCATCGAATCATTGTGATTCATTTTACATTTCGATAATTAAATATATAAGTATATATGATTAAATAATATGGTATTTTTTATATAATTATCATTATGAGATGATAAATGTTACATACTATCTTTCAATAAAGAACATTGAAAAATGGGAATGTGACTAATGCATAGGTAGGACCTACCGCCCCCATGACCATAACGTTAGTTCAATTTACATAAACATATTTCATGATTTCTCTTAAAATTATAATTGATCTATATATATGATATGAATTTAAATATTATTATTCAATAAATTTTTAATTAATGACCCCTTTTACCATTGTTGAACTACAAAAGTCAATTTTGACACATAAATCGAATATGGTTAGAGCACCCAATGTAAATATAATAAATTAAGAAATTTTATACAACAAGGTAATAAGTGAAATTAAAATCATAAAATTTAAAAAGGTTCTCAATAAATAAAATAATTAATATATTTTTATTATTTAGTAATATAGAGGATAATAAATTCAAATCGTACTCATGGTATGAGATTTTCGTCTTACTTTTTACATTTGTGAGATAAATATCATATTCCCCATATAAAACTTTTTGGGTGGTGTATCTACAACCCTTTTGATATATCATATCCTGAATTATTTTATATTCATGGTATTTAAATGTTTCATTTGATGATTATTAATTTTTTGGTTTTTTATTCCAATGTTACCATAGTTGTAAGGGTTTTCATCATAATTTACATTTATTTGAGACTTATTTTCTAGTATACACCTCGTTACTTTTATATGGTGTATATAATGGACCTAATTGTATTGTGTGATTATCATATATTATTTATGAAGATTTAATTATCCATTTTATCATCTCTATTTCACGGGTTTTATAGTTTCATTGTTACCGAAGCAGTATAATATTTTTTCCACAATTGTTCTTCTTTGATATGTTTGTAATGTTATACCAATATATTCATTAATAAGGTGTACATAGAAATAATTTGAAATTTTATATCATTAATTAATTTATTCAAAAAATATTATAAGTTTCATTAATGTTTTTCTTTCTGGGGTATCATAATTCAAATGTTTCAATGTTGTATGGGACACTTTGTAGTGTTTGAATATTATTTTTCTAAAAAATGATAATGATATGTTAAAACCAATTCCATTAACAAACATTATAATAACTATTTGTTAAATATAATAAATTGGGGATATTTTAGAATTGTACCATCCTCATTATTTCTTTGGATAAATTATGTTTGTTTCAAAGATATTATTATATAACCCATTTGTTTTCAATGGGTTAACCATGTTTCGATAACATTATTATGGAACCTTTTTATTTTCTGTGGGACAATCATGTTTTGAAGAGATTTATATGAAACCTATATATTTTTCATTGGTCAATAATGTTTCAAATTTATTTTTATGGGATCCATTTCGTTTTCATAGGATAATGATGTTTCAAATATATTTTTATAGAACCCATTATTTTTATGGGAAAACCATGTTTTCAATGAAATTTTAATGGAACCCACTTCCTTTAAATGTTTTTATCATGATTCAATGAGATTTACATGATACCCATTTCATTTCCATAGGTTAATTATGTAGTAAAAATATTATTCATTTTTATATGAGTTTTATCATGGTTTGGTTCTTGGACATCATACGTGAGGGGGAAACCCAAGCAGCATCGTGAGAGCCTGTTATAGCTTACACGATGGGGAAACCTAGATAACGTCAGTTAGCTCATTACATATTACATGATGGGGAATCCCAGATATCAACAGGTGAGACCATTATATCTCTCTGATTTATTGTTCTATGATTATAATGAACATTGGTCGTATGGTTATACAAATTAAAATGGGTTCAAAGGGTTTTGAAATGGTTTTAGGAAAGTGATTGTCCAAGTTACCAAAAAAGATAAAATATATTATTATGAGTTTATAATTTTTCTAAAGATCAATATATATTTCACATGGATTTTGATTATTGATTTTGATGACTCATTTCTTTTACAGTTTTTCATTTTTTATGACCAAGATATTGATGGTTATGAGTTATTTTATGATTCCACATTCACTAGAATTATGTCATTGCACCCTTATGCACTATTATGCTCATTTATGAAATTAGTGTATTAATGATTACATTTTACCTTAATATTATTTTTATATCACCCTTATTATTTTTTCTTTACCCTAGTATTTATATAATTATAAAGAAAGTTTTATTTCTATAAGGGTTTTCATATGGATGATTTTGATGGACTAATGTGAAATAAGAAAAGCTAGGTGAAAAGGGAGATATTCTAATTTAAATTCAAGGGAGTGGTTAATATATAATTTTCTCTTAAAAATCAAAAAATATAAACCAAAAATTACATCTTAAATTTATTTTATTCCTGTTTCCTTTTGATGATTTAAGATTTAGATGAAAAATATGGGTGATAATTATCATCATCAAAGTCGATAATGTAATGTTCTGAATTTTTGCACAAGATCTAGGAGTATGGGATATAAGATATTATAGTTATCTTTAAAGGAAAGTTTAATAACATTTTAGTTTAGGATTATTTCATGTGAGGATACCTTAGGAGTTATAGATACCATTCCAGGTCTATAAGATTACATATGATCTTAAGTTAAAATTTCTAGATTACTTATTTTAGGGTTTATATGATCTTGTATATTTAGGTAATTATAGGGACACAAGTATTAATGTATTGATATCTATCAGATTAAAAATTAATTTGGTGACTAATTGATTAATGTTAGTTCAAAATAATATCAAAAAAAATTGGGTTTGAAATCAGAAGGGTATAAGAAAACCTCTTATGTTAAAACAGTGATTAGTTTTGAGGTCTTTGATGTTATTTGGGATATAGGGTTATGTAATGATTTAGTTCCATCTTTGGGTATTACTATTGAAATTTGAAAATAAATTTATAAATTTATATTCATTTTTGGAATCATCAAACCATTTACTAACCATTTTGAGTTTGGCTAATGTTTAAAGAGAACAATAAAAGATTTTTATCCCTTATATGGTTACACGGTCATTAAAATTTTATTTTAGTTCTTCAAGAATTATAAATTCATCTTTGATACTCATCATTTGTATAAAAGATAATATTTTGGTGAAAACTAAAAAAATGATGATGTTATAATCATCAAGTAAATGTAATTCTATATTATGTCAGTTTGGATGGTGAATGAAACCCTTCAACATTATAAAATGTACCTTAAAATAAAATTTCGTAATATTACTATCTTCTATGATGATATCAATGAACGTTTACTCACCTATTTGTTTCATTGAATTCAACCTAACCACATTCTGTATCACTCACTATTATTCCTTAAGAATTAGTTTTTTCATTCCAAATCATTCTTTAATTTCCCACTAATGTTTTCCCAATACAGAATCCTAGTTATGGATAACACCCATTGAAGTTTATGTTTCCATGATTTTATTTTAAAGAGTATTTTTCATTAAGAGTTTTCCTGATATGGGTTTCAAAAATGTAAATCTTAAAATCCATTATTAAATAAGTTAAATTTTTAGAGATAAATTCTTTTTAAGGGGGGAAGGATGTAACATCCCGATATATTAAGAAATATCATCATTCAAGTTAATATAAATACTTTGATATATTTTATTATAGTAAATGAATATTTTATCTTTCATTATATGAAACAGTAATTTTATCTTATGTTTCATGAAACACTGAGTCTCTTTAATATCGTGTGTTACAAGCAAGACCGAGTTTTGCAAAAAAATAATATAATATTAATAATTAATTTTATAGTTATCACCTAGAAATTTTAATAGAGTGAGTGAATATTATTAAATAAATTATTAAATTATAGTTTATACATGTTTAAAAACTAATTAATTGGTTTCCGATTAAATATAAATAAAATTAATGGACAATTGAATATAAAAGAGATATTTTTATGACCAGAATGTGATTTCATCATAATAATTTAATTTATTCACTATTACATAAAGATATTATTGAAATTTATACGTTATATTTTTAAATTTTTTTTTCTAAATCCATCCAATAAGTTTCATATGTTTACAATATTAATAAATCCAATTTTATGAATAAAAAGATGTGTATTTTTAAAATGTAGTTTTACATACTGTTAATGGATTTTTTTTGTCAAGATAAATTATGATTATTTTATAAATTTTATTTTAAAAAATAATAATCATTTTTTAATAGGAATATAAATATTTAATTTGGGTGAATTTTTGATATTTTTCTCACAAGTTCTTTTTTTGATGAATAGTGAAAAACACAAAATTTTAATTGAAACTTTATTTTTCAAAAAAATTATTTCCTTTGTAAAATTATATTTTTAATTTGTTTGAAATTAAAATTAGATAAATTATACATATATTTAACCAATTATGATCATTTGAGTAATTTCAACAATGAATTTAGATATAAAAACAAAGAAAAAGTTTGGACATTTTCTCTTTAAAACCCTTCTTTCTGGCCATGTCTGTGGGATTAGGATAAAGTTTAATTATGACAGTAATTTAAATTTAATTTTGAAAAACGTGTATATATATTTTAAATAATTATAATTTTTATAGTCTAATAACATAAACACAAAATTTTATCAAAATTAATTGGACACACACATAAGATTTTTATTTCATAAATTCTACTTAATATTTAGAATTATTAAGTCTAAATTTTCTAGTTAATCCATTTTTAATTATAGTCTTATTGTATAAATTACCTAGGTAAATTAAAATATTCATGTTACCTTATTAAAAACTATGTAGATAAAATTGAGTAAACATAAACACTGAAAAATGATAAAAATGATTTTATTTTTTTATGTATGTTTTTATAATTGATAATCTCTATCGACTCCATTATTTTATAGTTTTGGAGGCACAAGATTTAAGGGATACCTTTAAATAGTTTTTACCTTTTTTAATTAACAAGAATGATACTCCTCCTCGACTAGAAAAAGGAACACAAACCATTCCATATCTTAAAACCTCTCATGACTTATGGATAATCTAAATACTATCCAAATAAATACCAAAATTACTCATCTAATCCTATAAGCCTCACCTTTGTTATAAATAAATAGATGGAACTCCATTAGTGAAAACCAAAAGCAGTTACCCAAAGAAGAGGTAACATTCTTCAATGAGCGCTATTGTTTTATTTGTTTCTCAACAACTGAAATTATTTTATTATCATGATTATATAATAACATCAATATAATAAATATTGTGATATGTTTTAATGTAAAGGTTTATACTTACACTTACAGAAACTTCAATAAAGTGGTTATCGAAATAACCAATCATGTGTATGATGGGCTGCCACCTTCCGAAATGATATCGTTCATTTTTTCCCTTTGCCACATATCATGGTTGGTAATTATGATGTAAATAATGTTATTATATAATATATATTATATTTATGACGTATTAATGTTTTTATAATTATTATGTAACACATACTACCGTGCATTACATTTTTTGGGAATATGATAATATCATATGGGGACATGTGGACTAAAACATCCTCATAGCGGTGTAATACATCCACAGATTACATGGAAGTAATTAATGGTGAGTTTAATAAACATATATGATATAAATTACATATATATGATATTCATAACATAATAAAATTTCTTGAAATAAAATATATCATTTTTTATCACCTTCTCACACACTAAAAAGGTGATAAAGTCATTTGTGGCCGTGGAGACTACCACCTCCTTGAAGGGATACAATTCCTTTTACATAATAAGAATTATATATAAAATTATAAATTATTAAATAATATTCTAATTTTGATATAATTATCATTCTATAATGTTTTTTGTTATATACCATGTTTCTATAATTAACATTGAAAAATTGGAACACTAATCATGCGTACGTACGACTTACCGTCTTCATGCTTGTAACATTGGTTCATTTTTCATAATCATAATTCCTGATAGGTTTAAAAATTATAATTTAGCTATAAATATTATATTTTATTCATGATTATTATTTTGTAAATGTTTAATTAATTTCCCCTTTGATCATATTTGACATAACAAATTCATCTTGACAGATAAACTAAATATGGTCAAAGAACATGATGTAAATTTAACCAATTAAGTAATTTTATATAATATGGTAATAAGTAAATCAAAAATAATAATAAACAAGAAAAATATTATCATGAAAGTAAAAAATTAAAATATATTTATTATTTAGGAATATAGAGGAAATTAAATACAAATTTGACTCAAGTTATGATATTTTCAACCCACTTTTTACATGTGTGAGATGAATTTTATATTCACAACTTACATCTTTTGTGTGGTTTATCTAGTAAACAATTAATATATTATATCATGAATTATTTTATCATCATTTTATTTAAATGTTTCATGTTATGATTATTCATTTTGAGGTTTCTGATTCAAATTTCACCATAATTGTAAGGGGTTTTATTTTAATTTACACTTCATTGAGACTTATTTGTTATTATGAGCCTAATTAATATTTATGACATATATACTACCCTTGAATGTATTATATGATTATTATACATTAATATATGGTGATTTAAAAAAAATTATGATATCTCCTTCACTGGGTTTATGATTTTAATGTGACCAATGTCGAAATGGATGTTTAGTCAAAATCTAACTTCTTCAATACATTTTGTTATGTTATACACCTATATTATTTTATAAGGTATATATAATACTCCTTTGATTATTTATATCATGAATATAATTATTCTCTTGATAGCCTATGTTTCACATAATTTTACTCCTTCTTTGGTTTTATAATTCATATTTTTCAAAGTTTTATGGGACACTTTGGAATATTTAAATATTAGTTTCCTCAAAAATGTTTTTAATGATCTTTTAACGGAATTTCCATTCATCCAAATAAAAAAACCTTATTTTAAATTTTCCCCTATAGGGGATATTTGGAATTTATTCTATCCCCTTTATTTTATTATATGTATTATGTTTTTTTGAAGACATTGTTATGTAACTCATTTCGTTTCAATGGGTTAATCATGTTCCAACGAAATTATTATGAAACCATTTTTTCCATGGGTTAATAATTTTTTAAATAGATTTTTTTGAAAACATTTCATATCCATGGGTTAATATTTTTTCAAAGATATTATTATTGGACCCATTTATTTTTTGTAGTAGAACCATGTTTCAAAAAGATTTTTATGGAAACTGTACTTTTTTATGTATAACCATGATTTCAAAGAAATATTTATTGTACCTATTTCATCTAGATAAGTTAATCTTTTTTCAGATATACTGAAATGACACACATTTCTTTTCAATAGGTTAATTTTTTTTTATACAGACTAATTAAGTAGTCTATATGTTTCATTCATTTAGTGGTTCTTGTACTTCTTACGCGATAGGGAAGCCTAGGTAGTGTCAGGTGAACCCGTTTCAACTTACACAATGGGGAAGCCTATATAGAGAAGGGTGATCCAATTACATCTAACATGATGTGGTGACCATGATAGTACTATATAAACCCATTATCTCCCAGATTCATTGGGTAATTATTATAATAGAATTCAACAATATGGTTATAGAAATAAAAAGGGTTTTGAGAGGGTTTTGTGAAAGTGATTTTCTAGGTTACCAAAAGGAGTTTTTATTTCTTCTTAAGAGTTTATAATGTATTTAATGATAGTTATATATATCACAAGTATTTTTATTATTTATTTTGATAAATCTTTCCCTTTCTATGTTTTCATTTTTTATTATATAGGTATTGATGGGTTGAATTTATTTTATGATTCTCTCAGGAAGTATGATTATGTCATAATAACCTTATGATATTTTGTTCTCAATGATGAAATTCATTTATTGAAGCTCACATTTACCCTTATCGTGCATTTGAGCCCACCCTTCTTATGTTTCCTTTTCCCCTGGATTTAAACAATTATGTTGACTGATCTATTTATATATATTATTTCATGAGGTAGATGTTAGTGACATAATGTGAAATTGAAAAAGACGGTTTAAATGGGATAAATACTCATATAAATTCATGTGAGTTGTTTAGGTTATAGTTTTTCCTAATTATCTAAATATATAAACCCTAAAGGGAATCTAGAATATAAGTTATCCATATTTTTATTTTTACATTCTATCGTTTAGATTAAACATTTCATTCATAATTACTAGCATCAACTATGATAATGTAATGTTATTGTTTTCATCACAAGATCCAAAAGTTTGGGTGATAGGCTATTATATATGTTCTAAGGTGATTATATATAGTAAAATGAATTTGGAATATATTAGGAGGGATATTACGAAATATTTAAATAATGAATAAAATTTCATATGTACTCATGTTGTATGAACATAATTTTCCCAATGAAATAATCCTTTAGATTTTATAGTGTACCATCATTTTATTATTTGTCATAAAATTATTTAATAATCATTTATGAAATATATGAGTCATTATAGTCATTATTTTAGCAAGGCTTGGTTAATTTGGAAACAAGATTTGTAGAAGATAACATTGTCTAAACGTATGTATCCTATAGGTGAATGTTTTTATCAATTATTTTGGCATGTGAATAAGTAATTTGTCCATTATTTATTGAATTATTATTTTTAAATCAATTGAATTCGTAAAATATTTTTGGGAACTAGTAGAAACCTATCCAAAAACCCATTTGATGTACACTGTATTGATTGATCGAATGAGATTCCCAATGAAACTATAGGTGGAATTAAAAACCTAATGGACGTACTCACTTAATAGAATTTGGTTACAAAGAACAATATAAATCATATGTAACATCCACTTTCCCTATAGATAGTGAAACTAGACATTTAATCCTTTATGTGCCAATGGACACCTTTATTGAGTGGATATTCTGAAACACTAATTTCATAATAATTGTATAACTCCATGTAAAATATACTTTCATGAATCATTGTTATAAAGAGAAATTTATTATGGTCATCTATTGTTTAGAAGGTGATGCTGATCAGTGGTGATATTTATCATGAATAAAATTCTGAATGATGAAAAAGAAGTAATGAAGTGGGAATAATTTGAGAATATTTTTATTAACAAGTATTTCCCTCGTACTCATTGCACTAAGATGGCGATATAATTTATAGTGATTAAGAAAAAGTATAGTTAATATATCACAAATAACAAGGATAATTTCAAAAGGATTTTAACGTTCGCATTAGGTTTTATTATTAACAATGATGGACGAATAGATATATTCCTTAATGGTTTTAAATCACATATCCGAATGGTTTTAGAAATATAAGACATTTAGTGTTTTGAAGAAGTATTTTACTATTTTCTTAATGTTAATATGAATTTAGTCGAATTGTCCCATGGATATGGAGATATGAAATAAAGGATGAAATTTTATGATGTATGGTCAAATGATAAAGGTGGAAGGAGTATCCAACCACTCATGTTTCAATGGTATGGAAAAAACACTATGGGAATTTCCACAAAGGAATTTTAAAATTCATAAACTATGGAAGATAATGGAATCAAGCACATGAATGTTGAATAGATATTATGAATCTAACCAATATGATATAATAAAGGATGGAACCTCCCAACGAACCACTCATGGTCCCATGATTCAACTATAAGGAACTATAGAACTATACAAGATAGTAAACAAAACTAAGGCCTTTAAGGGTAATCAACATCAGTGAACGCCTAAGGCAAGGAGGAAAGGGAAATATCATTCAACCACCACTGTTGAGGTGAAAAAAAAAATAAAGTAGTGTAATGTAGAATTACTATTCACTTAATAATGGATAATATTTTTTAACTCATTTTTTATATATCAGTTTTTTATCTTGTATGTTCTCCAAATCAATTAAATCACTTCCCTAATACCTGGTAGAAGAGATAAATGTGAAAACACTGAGTGATGAAATCATTGCATCCTATGTGTGGACTCTTGATTAGTTAGTGTCTATATGATGATTCTTCTAGTAAATCTTATAATTATTTAATTAACAGAAAATGACAATGTACTGGATGTGGATTGGATATCATTATATAGAGCTCACAACAAGTTATTGGAAAATGATATATCTTTTAATTTCATAAACCATCTTATACACCTATAAAAATTAAATGAAATTGTAAATATAATTTAAAATATGTTAATAGTACAAGTGATAATACCCAAAAAAATAGTCATATCTTGATCAAATTGTTGAGACAAAGTAAAACATCAACATTGAGGACATTTATATTATGAGGGAATATAATGATGTATTCCTTGATTAATTGTCTATAATTACCCCAAATTGGGAGGTAGTGTTAAAAATACAAATCATAACTATATCAACACAAATATAAATGACCCCATATAGGATAACCTTGATAGAAATAGAAGAGTTAAATAATAAACTAATTGATCATTCAGATAAAGGGTTTATATAACATAGTGCATCACTTTTTGATACACTAATGATCATTGTAAGAAAAATGAGGAATCAATGTGGATTGGTATTGATTACCTCAGGCTCAACAAGACAACATTATATAATAATTATCCATTACCAATAATTAATGACTTATTCAATTAGAGTTGGGTAACTTAGTACTTATCAAAATAAATTATTTGATATGAATATCATCAATTGATTGTCATGATAGAAGATATTTTAAATACATTTTTATATGATATATGGAAACTATGAGTTTATAGTGATACCAGTTGAACATCAAAACACCCATGAAATATTCGTTTAATTTTATAATAGTTTTTAGAGGATATATTGATAATTTTTTTAGTCTTTTTTGAAGACATTATTATATAATACATGTATAAAGATGAATACAAATGGTATATAAGGAATGTTTCAATGAATCTATGGAAGTAGAATTTGTATGATAAGATTTTTAAGTGAGAATTTTAGATGAAATATGTCACATTTTTGGGTTATGTAATCAAGAGTGAATGATATTTTGTAGATCATATATGAAAAAAGGAAATTGAGGAATGCCCTTGACCCAAATGTGTCATAACGACCCATATTTTTCATGGATTAGCATGATACTACCAACTAGTTTTAAGAAATTTCTCTAAATTGTCTATCACATTAACTAAGTTCACTTGGTCGTGGTAAAAGTATTTCCAGAAAAAATAATTAAAAGTGATATTTGAGGTTCTTAATAAGATGTCAATAACTACACTTGTACTCGCAATACCCTCTAGTGGATATTGTTTTGCGATATATGGTGACACTTCTAAGAAAGTCTTAGGCAGTGAAATTATGTTAAATGATAAACTGACAACCTCTGTTTGATGAAAATAGATGATCATCAAGAAGAACTAAATGAATAATTATTTGGACTTATTAACTATAATAATTCAAATAAACATTTGAGACACTACCTCTATATAGAGAAGTGTAATGTATATACTGATCACTTGAGTTGAATATATATATTAAAATAGAAGGAGTTTAACATATTTTAACAAACTTGATTATAGATATTCAAGGAATATGATTACTCAATTAACTACCATATTTAGATGGAGAATGAGGTAGTTCGTGATCTTTAGATAAAATCAATTGTTAGCTTATTGATTATAAATATCGAGAAATATTATATCTCCATGGATATGAAAAAATATATTGAAATCATAAAGACATAGAAGATATCCCACCTTTCCAAAATTATTTCCCAACTCTGTATCCATGAGAAGATAAAGGATGTATAAAGGGATTATATAATGTTTCAAAAGAATGTGAGATTAAAAAAGGGAAGCATTATAAATTTAGAAGTTACAAAGATAAAATTCATTTTGTTTGGAATAAGAATATGTTCTCTATCATAATTTATGATAAAGAAATATCTATTTGACGATGCTTATAGCTCATTATTATCAATTTATCTTGGATGCAGCAAGATGTACTAAGATCTTTGAGAACACTTCTTCAAGGAATCCATGAATATACATATTGTTGAATACACCTCTATGTGTTTTGTATGTTTTTATGTAAAAATATATTTGAATAAGTCTAGAGGTATGATGCACCCATTAATTATGAAAATATGGAAATGAGAGAGTATCACCAAGGACATTGTCATGGATCTTCTAACAATTTCAAATGGGTTGTGGTGGAGTGAACCACCATGATTGTCCACTTCGTCACTATTCAGGAATATTTCCCACTCGATCATTTTTTCCAAGATATAATTAATGGGTGTCGTGAGGAAAGATGGGAAATGTTTTGTCCTATCTTATTGATATCTAAGGTTCACCTATATGTTATTGGTGAGCCTTCAACATTCCCTAAATACTGAGTTGAGCTTCAATAGAATCAATCATCACCAAATTGATGGAATATATGAATGGACCATTCAAAAACATGAATACATGTTTATAGATTATTCGATGGACTTTAAATTAGGCTAGGATCAATATATTTATTGAGTTATCATAAAAAAATTCCAAAATATGTATTTAGTTATCCTCATATGAAGCTTTATATGATAAAATATGTATAACTACTATATATTGGGACAATGTTTATAAACAAAAGATACTTGGACCTGAACTTGTATGATAGATAACAAAGGATGTTTAATATATTTAACAACATATCGAAGACATTAATAGTGAATAAAAGAGATATGCTGAAAATCATCAAAGGGACATGGAATTTGATGTTGGAGACATAATGTTAATTTAAATATCACCTTATAAGTGTTTAATGAGGATTAAGAAGATATAAAAGATAATACCTAAGTACATTATACCATTTTAAATACATAATTTAATTGATGTTGTGGTCCATAAAATAACACTTGCATCAGAAATTTATCAAGAAAAAGATGTGTTCATTATATATCTCTTGTGGATGTACATACATGATACCTCACATGTACTAAATATAGAAGTGGTAATAATAGGGTAATACCCCTCTTATGAGGAGAAACTATTGAATAAATTTGACTATATAAACAATTGTTTATGAAATAAGGCAACTCACCTCTCCAAAGTACATTGGAAAAAGCATAGGAACAAAGAGGCAACATGGAAACCTAGGGACAAAAAAGTACACTAATCTATTCTAAACCACTGACATGGGGTATTCTTTTTGTGGAAAATGTTTCAAAATGGGGGAAGTATGTAATGATCTATACTTTTATATATGTATTATCAGTTCTAAATATACATAATTTTTTCATATTTAGGTGTATATTAGCTTATAAAAATGTCACCACATAATTGAAACAAATACATTTTTATGTATATAATTTATAATATTAAATTTTGAGTACAAATATAATCCATAAAATTGAAAATATAACAATGGGAAAATAACCACAAAAAACTAGAATAGAAATATTTGGATAAATTTGATCTCTTTGAATTCACCACTCTCAAAAAACATGGTAAAAAACATTTGTAATGTGAGTGACATTTTTAAAATCAAGAATACAAATCTTTGAGGGGATTTAAATTGAATGATTAATATATTCAATGAGATATATTTATTGGAATTATAAAACCAATACGAATATTGGAATACAATTTTATCCATTAAGATTAGTTACCTGACTCTTCGGTCTATTAAAATGATAGTTATAATATTAACATACCTAATATAAAAGTAAAATGATATGAAAAAAATATTCACCCTGAATAAATTATGTAAATAAAAATATTATAAAGCCAAATAATAAATATTCTAATTATAAATTATAATAATATATAAGTGATTTGTTAGATAAATTGTATTTTAATGTATTTTATAAAAACCATAATTTTCATGTTAATAATAAAATTAATTATGGTAGAAAATTATTTTGATAAAGAAAATTTCATTTTTGGATTCATTATATTGAATTTATCTAAGGGTGATTTTTTTAATTTAAAAATAAATTTAAATTTTATGTGGATATTAAAAATAAAAAATTTCAATATCCCCCATGTTTTATGAGATAGTAATGACGTGATAATGAATTAACAAATAATACATTTTTTATATTTATCTAGAATATATTCATTAAGATAAATGACTAATTCTCAATAAAAGAATTCAATTTAAAAATAAATAAATTAATTTATGATGTGTAAAGATGTGAAATATTCCATTTTAAAAACAAATTTTCTTCTTATTATTTTATTTGTTATAAACAATTTTTTTTTGTATAAATGGTTTTAAAGTCATAAAAACATGTATTTTTAATAAAATAGGTTACATAATATCAATAAACTATTATTTAATGTATACTTTGGAAATATAAATTTATTTAATATATTAACAAAAAATGCCCCTCCCCTCAATTACAAAACCCCCTCCATATTCCCTTGAAAAACTACTTACCATAAACTTATCAATGCTCAAGATACAAAAACCTTTATCCTTATATGTATCCTTAGGAACATCAGTATTTTTAGTTTCATCCAAACCTAATCCCTTATGGATTTAATTCCATTTAAAATGAGTGAAACTTCAATGAAGAGGTTACTTCTCAATCCAATATTTTCATTTGGTATCTTATTATTTCTACACATACAATCACTTTTTATATCATTATAAACCACTGAATTTTTAACTTTATTACATATTAATATTATTGTAATATGTTATAACTATTTAAATTTATTTAAAGTTTCTATACTCTCTCTCGAACTTCTTTTTAACAATTCCCACTAACGGTTGATTTCATCCAATTATGAGGACATTGAAAAGGATTTTCTTATCATCAGGTACATGACTTATTGGGGTAGAATATATACTATATTTATAAATTAAATTTAATGTATTCTAATATTCTTGATATAATTAAAAAAACAATAATAAAATGATTCAAAACAACAAAACCAAAATGAAAATTAGATATTTCAAAAAAAATTAACTAAAATATTTTATACGTAACTAGAAAGGCTTAATAAATAATTTATAATAATTATAATTGATAAAGAATAAAATAAATGAATAAAATTAAATTATTCAGTAGTTTTTTATTAAGAATAATTTTATTATACCAGAAACATAAATGTGAAGAAATGAAACCTAGACAAAGGAAAGGAGACTCTTAAACACAACTCACTCGTTTTGGGGTTATCACATATTTACAGTTTTTCAGCATGATTCTTATAAATCTATTATAAATTCATTTTTATTTTATTTTAAATTATTATTATATTTATATATGTGTTATTATGTTTTTATGGGTTCTAATATTCTTTAACCACTGTTTATTGAATAATTTTATCAAAAATTATATTAAATTATTCTTGTGCTTATTCTACATCTCCTAGTAAAATATCTCTTTTATTTGATAATGTTACACTTAGATATATAAAATTATCATTTCCTTTATAATTTTTGGCAACATCCATTTTTTATTAGAAATGTTCCTTACATCACTATTTCAAGACTCATTCTTTCCTTATAAATTTTATTTATATATATGATTGATATAAGTTTATTATTCATCTTGCATGAATGAATATTATAATTTTATGATGTGATGGGAAGGATAATAATTTCATATTCCATCATTGTATTGGTTAATTTTATATATGTAAAAAATTATGTGTGTTATGAGTGATAAAGATGATATATTTTTTCACCTTTTATGAATTATTTTTTGTACACACATGTTATTCTTGAACAAGATACTAGCTTTGTTTAAAATTAATTTATTGAATTTGATAACAATGTTTTGATATTTAATTATTATGATATTTTTTCATTTCTTCTATATTTTAAATGATTTTACAATTCTTATGATGATGAAATTTTTCTTATGATATGATTATGGTGATGACTATGCTCCCCAATATAATATATTGATTCACCTATCGTGTTCTTTACTTGTAATATATCCCTTTAGTGGTTATGTAGATCAATATTTACACTTTGTATGTCCTTGGGTGATCACATATAGTTATATCTAAAACCATTCTTTTAGGAGGACCTTATTGAAGGTTTTAAATAATGTTTTTTAATTTATATATAATCATAATATATGAAGATATTTTTCCTATGGCACTAAACCTTTTGATCATGGATCACATCATTGTTATGTTATTTTACTCAAAAATTATACGATAACAATGTCTAGAAGATATGGTTCATTATAAATTAAATCACAATTAATATTTATGGTGTATCCTTATTTTAATCAAAAAACAACAGGTGAATTGTATTATCAATGATCCCTAATAAAAGATAAAAATTGAAATGTTATTTTCTATGATTAGTTATTAATGGTAGAATATGGATGCAATAAACCATTTTTAACAGGACTGGACTATAAATAAATTAACCAAATATTTTTTTTATTATAACCCATCTATTATTAGACATTATTTTTATCATAATAATCCACAACCATAAGTAATAAATCTAGAGGTCTAGAGTTGTTGGGAGAAAATAAATTTAAATTAAAAATATTTAAAAAGAAAAAACATCTTTATTTAAACTCCATAACATGATCCTATATCACTGTAATATTCTAATAATACATAGGTTATCCTATGGAATACATAAAGGAAAATGGAAATCTATAAATCTCAATAAGGGAACGATTAGAGTAAAACCAATAAATCTGAGACAAAATACATATCATGATAAAGTTAAAGAGAATATTAACAAGGAATCACAGAATAAAATAGGTGACATCATAATACTATGGAATGAAATTGATGTATAAACAAAATGAAACATGAAAAAATAAGCATAAGTTAATGTTCTCTACCAATACATTATAACATACTGTACTAGGCTCACTGCATGTGCAACAAAAATTATGTCTCATGAAATAAAAACTTCACCAATTATATTAAAGTGCTATTAGAGAGTGCCCTTCATCTATATAAATTTTATTTATTGAAAATATATCATATATCATATGAAATAATTTAATCATTAACCCATTGATGATGAGAACACATTACATATAGAAATCATTGTGTTTTTAAGAGTTTAAATCCTTCAGCCTTTAAATATATTAAAACCATAAGAAGTGAATGTGAGTTTATTAATTTAAAAGACCAATTAAAAAAAGTATTATTAAATTTATATGAATATAATTTTATGAAAATAGGTTTGATCATTCATAAAAAAATTTGCAGTGGAAAATCAATGAATCATTTTTATAGAAATTGTTTTATACATAAAAATTTATGGATTGGGTTTAATGAGAGATAAGGGCAGTCTATAATTAATATTTAATGACATAAATGAAAATAGAATGACTATTAATACAAGAAAAATGTAAATTTAAAATAAAAATTAATATTTACAATGTATGTAATTGAATAAATGATGAGAAGAAGGGAATATCTTACCATTTATGTCACTTTTTATCCTAGAGGAAAAATTCCTTGTGATTTTAAGGGCTATACCAAAGGAATAAATGGGTTAATAAGTGATTAAGTAATGTAATAATGAGAATGGTAGTGAATTAAATGGGTTATATAGGTGATTATTTATAGAAAAATAAGGAGGAAGATTTATTATTTATCAAATATAGCCTTTGGAAATCTAGGGTTTGAAAAATTCGTTTTACTTGGGCCACCCAAAGTGTTGGCTCATGGTTTATGAAAACAAGATAGTTTTTCTATGGTAATATTTTTGATAATTGAACTCTATTATTTTATATTACATTGACCATGAGAATATAATTTATCCATTTAATATTATTTTCAAAACATTAACAACCATTTCAGTCATTTGAAAATTATTTATAGGTTTAAAAATTCGTTTTAATTAATTAAGAAACATTTTATTAAAAACCATAATACTTTTCATCTTGGATTTAAATATATTAATTATCAAATCATTATTTCATATTTATTAAGTCATAAAATATATAAAAAATTGAAAACCATATTTTTACTATTCAGTTAGAAAATAATGTATTTTAAAATATTATACAAAATTTACCCAATCCTAATTTCGAAATTTCTTTTTCATATATAATATTTAATTAATAAAACTAAATTCCTTTGTATGAGAACTAATTATTTTAAATTTTTTTCTATCTTTTCTATCCAATACCATTTTTAAAGGGAAATGAATTATTTATTAACATTAAAAATCCTAAATTTTTTAATATCACATGTATTAATTCATAATGTGTACATGGACATATAATAATATATATAAAATATAATTTCAATAATTAGGAATTTATATTTAAACAAATATTATACTTTTATTATTAGTATTATTAATATTCTAAAAGTCATATAATTCTCACAATGAAACGATTAGGAAATGATCTTGTAATGATTGGATAATAATGTTATAATTTCCCTATATACACTATATATACTCTTCCATAATCATAATTCATTATTTAATATATGACATTAAAATGTTTTACACTTCAATTGAATATCCTTATCTCATTTTTTATGATTCTCTTTCTTTTTGTAGTCTTTATAGAAGGAGTCACCTTCATGGGAGAATTTGAGCCTATGGAATTTTCCTTAGTGTTTTTTATTATTTTTTTATATTAAGGAAAATATTATTTCCACATGTTTAATACTCTTTTTATATACTTATATTGTAATAAAAATAATAATTTTCATACATGAGTACATTTACTAAAAAAAGTAATTTTTTGTAGATTTATTCTTACACCATAAAAAACATCAACCCTAGAAATTTAATTTCATACACTAAGGTGAAAAAATGAGGTTAATTATTCATCATATCCTACAGTTCCCAAGTTTTCTCTTCATATTTGTTATTAAAAAAATGTACTTTGACTAGGTGAGTTGTCTTGGTGTATATAAATTTTTCATTAAGATAAAATATCAACACTTGTTTCTTCTAACATGATAAATCATTAACCAACAGTACCACCTTTGGATTCAATAAAAGTGAATGATTCGGTACATAATTCCTTAAGAGGTATATGAAGAATGTTAAATGTAGTTGAGATAGGTTTGGTGGGACTATTATTAAATATTCTATAACTCAAATATGATCAATAATATCATAGGTTCTAATGTGCATGGTATATAGTTTTAACTTATTCAAAAACATAATGATCTCTCCCATTTATATATATGGTTGAAACAATTATCATCATCTCAATAACCAATCTATCTTTGAAGGTTATCAAAAGAACTCTTTTTTTGTCTTCATACTGTCCAAATTTTATTTTTAATTACCTTAACCCACAAATCCATTTATTTTATTCGTTAATTTCATAATAGAATTTGATCTCCAACTTCATCACAACATGTTGTAGTTCTTCATTTTTTTTTTCTATATAGGTATTTAGAAGGATCCATATAAATACTCAAGTGAAAGATAAATTTTTATGAGAATTTTAATAAAAGATGATTCAGATCCTAACATCTTCTAAAGTATATAGAGTAAGATATAAACATATCTTCAAGTGTCCTAATATTTAATATATATTGAGAATTAGTGTTGTGGTGAGAGTCCATACTAAAATTATATCTATTTAAATAATGATTCCAAATCATTAATATAAATATTATTCTTTCAAACTCCATTTTACTCATTAGATATTTTTGTTCATTCACCATCAACTTTATGGAGGCATAGGTTATTACATAATCATTTTGCACAAGTACACAACCTAATACCTTCTTTGAAGTGTCAATGTAGATTAAAAAAACTTCCTCATAGGTGGTTAGTTTGAGTATAGGTGTAGTTATTAGCCTCTTATTCTACCCCATGAGGCTATGTTCTTATTCATCAATCCAAGAAAATATTACACCCTTATGATTTATCTTGGTTATAAGGATTGAAAATCAAGAAACATTTCTCAAAAACCATTGATAGTACCCATTAACATTATGGAATATATAGATTTCAAGTATATGTTTTGGTCATGGACATTACTCAACAACCTTTTTCTATGAAGGATCCAGATATATCCCCCTTTTTGTGATAAAATTCCCTAATAATGACACTTTATCCATCTAAAACTCAAATTAAATTTTAATTTACTTATAATTTATCATTATTAAAAGTATTCAAAATGTTATTCAAATACTCTACATGTCACACCTTAATTTTATATTACATGATAATGTCATCTATAAATAAAACCATTAAAATTTCAAGGTGATCACTAAAGACTCTATACATTATTTCCAAGAAGATTTATGTAGTATTAGTGACTTTGAAGGAAATCACTATGAACTCATTATGCACGTACCTTGTACAAACGACAATATTGGGAATCTTCTTCTTAATATTAAATTTTTCATACCCAACCCAATGGTCAATGTTAGATAAATATTTGGTCCTATTCACCTAATTAAACAAGTCATAAATTTGTGGAAAGGATTTATTTTCATTATCATGTTATTATTGAGATTACTGTAATGAAATCACATACACATTAACCTATACTACTTCTTGATAAGGAGGAGTGATGCTCCCCACGATGAAGCATTTACGTGCATGAAACCCTTGAAAATATTCTCCTATAGCAACTTCTTAAGTTCTTCCTATACAATAGTATCCATTCTATATTTTTTCATGGATATAGAAATATATTTAGGTAAGAGTTTAATTGATAACTCATCCTCATGGTTATGAGGAAGTACAAAATACTATTTAGGAAATACAAAAAATATATTCACTTACAATGGGAATGTCATTGAGAGTAATCCTCTATTTTTTCTCAATAATTTGAGTTAGATATGTTTACTCATAACGAAATAATATCAATTATTGAGACGAAATTTCTAAAAGAGATTAATAATCCTCTTAATACTTTTATGTAATCAAAGGATGAATCAGGAAATGGAATGTGATTTTCTTATCTAAGAAATTTATGTTTACTCAATATAAAGATAGAAAATACAAGTCCATTATGGCATAAAATTATTATAAAGAGTATAAAAATGATTTAAATTAGATTTACCCAATAAATATAGATTTCAGAATTATAATATGCTTGAAATCTAACTAATTTCCCAATTTTATTTTTTTCAGATAAAATAACCTCCATGTTTTGAGGTGTTTCTTGAATAGTACTACTAATCTTATATGATATTAAAAAATTAAAATTGAAATAGAATCAATCTTTATTTATACTATTCTTTAATGAATAAAAATTATACCTATCACTACATCATTGTTTGGGTTCTCCTCACCACTAGAGATAATATAATCCCATCCCAACTCTCTTGGATTTAGAAGGTTCTATTGTAAGTTATATTTGATAACCCTAGGATTCAGAGAAAGTTTTTCATAGTGTTCATTTTCCATACAGTTGAATCATGGAAATAAGGGATGACAATTCATCATAAACTTATTTTCTTCCATTGAATTAATTTTCCTCCTCATCTCCTTTTAAAATTAATTAGCTTGATACCCTTATTTTCAACACTAGAAACACTTATTTTTCTCCTACATGTAGTTTCCATGATGGTTCATCCCACATATATTACACATTGGTAATTGGATTCTCTTTCCACTGTGAGGATTATCAGTTGATCCTCTAGAGTGAAACTCAATTCTCCATTTCTTATCTATATTACCACTATACTATTAAGAATAACCAATTTCTATCGTGACTTTTATGGAAAATCAAAAAATTTGATCATAGTTATCAATGTCTTGAATCGAAAATTCTTTTAATATAATTATCTATAACCCAATAGAGAAGGGATCAACATCCACTTAAGATCAATAATAAATTTTTAGTCATTCCATGCAACACTTTTAATGTCTCTTCATAAGACTTGATATATTCATCCTCATTTTTATTAATTCTAAGGAATTCCATATCTATTTTGTAGTGGAAAATATTTATTAAAATATATATCCATGAACTATTCCCAATAAATGGGTTAATCACATTCACTGGTCTTATATTCTTGAATAGTGTCTATCATTGATCAGCTTCTCCTTCTAAGAAATAACTGGCCAATATGAATTTCTCGTGTTTGGAGAATTTTAATATAGATAATATCTTCTCAATAGAATTAATTCATTATTCTATGATTAGGGAATCAAAATATATATAAAAATTTGGAATCATTTTCATATAATGTACATGACCATAACTTGTTCTCTTTTACGAGATAGAGGGTATTCCACATGATTAATGTTATTAGTCATAACAAGAGGAAATTTTGAAAGTATCATAAGGATGCTTTTAATCCTTCTCCAATCATATTAACAAATTCATTCCCCAAATCATATGTTTTCCCATGAAATATGTTGTGGATATGATTTCATCAATTTCAAATCATTTTCTAATGTAACAGAAATATTTGGATAAGAATTATTAAATTATAACAAATGAAAAGGGAGATATATGGACTTCAGAGGAATGACTCATAAATTGAAAGTATACACTAAATTTTAAATTCACATGTTTAAATCCCTAATATCCATGTCTATTTTTTCACCACTTACTCTATATTATATATTACATCATAAAATTACATAACATTACTTTCAAATCCTTCATAATGGGTTTTACGGAAAATGTCAATTATCCAAAGCATATCCCCAGGACTGTCAATTGAGGGGTGTAGTTTGGTCTCTTTTTTGTTCAGCTATTGATGATCGAGTTCTTACCCAATAAAAATTTTCATAGTTTCTACCCTTAGTTGAATCTATTCCATAAATTATATCCACTTTTTTTGTGTATATATGATGATTTAATTATTAGGAAACATTACACTCAATAATTTACCAAACTTCTGAATGTTTTTATATGTTTAAACTTATCTATAGTGTATTCACTAATAAGTTTTCCATCCAAATCTATAAGAATAACATAAAATTTATCTAGTACCAATTATAACAATATAAATATAATTATATATTAATTTAAACATAAAAATCCACAAATAAAAACCTAAAATCTTGAGGTCTAGTGTCTTTGTAAGATTTGACATTTAAATATAAAAACATTAAATTAAACTACATTATCTATGTTTAAACTCTATTACTTTGTTCTATATCCAACTGAAATTTTAATACCGTGTCAGATACTCTGGGGAAAATATAAAGTAAAAGGGTGATATATAAAGCCTATAAAGGTAATAATTAGAGTAATCATGATATATATGAGTCGAAAGGAATATTAGGGTAAAATAAAAGAGAAAATTAACATGGAATCATGGAATAAAATAGATTATATGATAAGATAATAATATTAAATTTATTTCGAAATAATATAAAATAGGATAATATAAGAATAAGTCAAGTCTCACATCCAAGACATCAAAAAATGGTATTCTAGGCTAACAATACATACACTATACATGGTATCTCATGATATATAAATATTACCAAATGTATTGGATAAATATCTTGGGGGAAGCTTCACTTGTATATTTCATCAATAACCCATGTGGGACGAGAACATGTTTTATATAGAAGTCACTATGTTCATAAAAGTTAAAAAAACTTCCACTATTTTAAACCCACAGGAAGGGAGTATAAGTTTCATACATGGGAATACCCATTAAAAAGTCTAATTAAATATATATGAATTTTATTTATTTAAAATAAGGTTATGTAATCATAACGAGAATGGTGTAATTGAAAATCGAAGAATTATTTTGGCAGTATAACATGCACACATTATAGTTTATGGAGTGGGGTTAATTAGAGATAATGTTAGTCTCGCATTTATAAGGAATTATTTGAACATTAAAGTAATTATTATGAATACATGAAACCCAATAATTTGATAATTTTACTGTATATTTACAAACCATGTAATAGATTAAAATGCGAGAGGAAGATAATCACATACCTTATATATCGCTTCCATTATATAGTGGTGAAATTCATTGTGTACATGTAGGACATTTAACATGACTCAAAAAGAGACTAAGAGAGGGAGGGAAATGATAATGAATATTGGAGTGAATGAAATTAGGTGGATAAGTGGGTATTTATTACTAAATGAAGAGAATTTTTTATTAATTTTAAAAAATCTCCTTTTTAATTCATTGTTTTGTAAATATAATAATCCATGGGATAACTATATTTTTTTATCATGGTTTATGAAATTAAGTAATTTTTTACATTTTTATGTTTGAGAACCGAACTATAATTTTATATTACTTTGTTTATAGGGACATAATTTTTCCATGAAATATTATTTTCAAAAATTTAATTTCAATATTTCACTTTGACAAGTTATTATAGGTTTAAAAAATCATTTTTATTCATTAAAGTAAATTATATAAATAAAAATAATATTTTGGATTGTGTAATAACTTCTATTAATTATTAAATCAATATTATATATTTATAAATTTATAAAATATACCAAAAACACAAAATTTTATTCTTACTATTCACTAAATTTATTGTATTTTAAAAAATTATCCAAAACTTACCCTAACCCAACTTCAACATTATAATTTTAAATATAATTTTAATTTTATCAAAATAAATTCATAATTATGTGAAATTATTATTTTAAACAAAAATTATATATTTTCTATAAAATTAAACATTCAATGGGAAGAACATTATTCCTTCATTTTAAAAAATACTAAATTTTATAATATCATACGTATTGATTCATATCGTATATGTTTATATAATAAAATATATAAAATATACGTACAGTACTTCTGAAATTACTTTTAAACTTTTATATTACTATTCAATTGGGTATTATTTAGATTCAAATGGTTATATAACAGTCAAATTGTGATGGTCATGTAGCAGTCATATCATAAAAATTACATTTTCGTTTACAGCCTACATATACTTCACCATTCACCTACCACATCATTCAATAATGAAATCACAAATTTTTTACACATCTATTGAACATTACTATTATATTCTTAATGATTCCCTTTATTTTTTATATTCTTTATGGATTGATTGATCTTCATGGGATAATAAAGACATAAGTATTATTCCTTATTTTATGTACTCTTATTTTATGTTTTTATCCCTATATTTTTATTTAATGTTTCATAAAATATTTTTTATGGTGTCCAATAGTATTTTTAAATACTTTTATTGTAAAAAATAAAATAAATTTAAAAGTAAAACATGAGTTCTTTTACTAATAAAACTAATTTTCATGCCACTATAATGGTAAAAGTTTCAGTGTTTGAAAAAATTGGATTGTGAATGAGATATCAATTTCATATTAATTTTTTTTTCACTAGAGATAAAATTTTAGGATCTTAATACACTGAAAATACTAAAGTGTTGTGATGAATGGATATATAAATTTTTACTCATCATTAATGATAGAGAGAACTCAATTTTAGCCCATGGTGTAATCTTCATTTATAATGGAAAGGACATAGAATCATAAAATGGGTCAAGGTTTTTTACTCTATTTAAGGGATGTGTGAATCTAACATAGGGGTGTAGTGATTGAAATTGAGAACATTATTGGGTTTTCATTCATGGAAGCAGATCTGAGAGATTTCCCATCCCAAATCAGGTATTTTTTTACAAAACAAATAAAAGATCTATTTGTTAGGTATGAGTTCAACAAACAAAATATTTTATGTCAGTACCCAAGTTGTTAAACATGTTATTATTAGTGGTTAATGTATGATTATAATATATTCTATTTAAAATATGATTTTAGGGTATTATTTTGTTGGTTTTCAAAGTTTGATATACCATCTATCTTTCTTAAATGGGTGAAAATTGTAATTATATTTTTGTTATTTTTTCATTTTCCAATACATTCATTTTTTATGGAACTTATTGCTATATATTTGTATGCAATTACATCTATTAAAATTTAAAGAGGTATTTTTACGGGAACATGTATTTATGCTTTTTAAAAATAATTATATCGATCAAGATTCATAAAGGTGTACTTTTTTTATTATCTCATATTTACAATTGATAAAAAATAATTTAATTAAAAATATGTATTATTATGTGTAAATTAACTAATATATTTTATCTCATTTTCTATATTATAATTTTCTATTGTTTTTCCTAAGATACATATTTGTATTATTTTATTTAAGTATTATTTTTTTATTTTGGAGTATTAATTTTAAAATATGATTATATTATTATTTGTTGATTGCTTATAAGTAGGTTATAATTCTTTTAAGACAAATTCCAATCACTCAATTCATTTTTTGAGTTTCTATTTTAATATATATTACTTCAGTATCAATCATATTTTTTTAAAAAAAAATTCCTCACATATTTTGATTATTTTAATATTTTTTTATTTTTTATATAAATATATTATGGGACTACATTTAATAGAATAAAATATGTGATCTCCAAATATGATGAAAAAATGTGAATATGTTGATTTTCTTGGATGGTTTAAGAAAAATCTTCCCATTTATCTGGTTTACAATTTATTTCTTTTTAATAAATATTATTGTCCTATATTATTATAATGATGTTTACATTTTGTAAGTTATTCCCTCCCAACAAAAATTTGTAATCTAGAAAACTGAAGGTAGTGTAATTTGTTTCTTGAATTGAACCAAATTATATAATGTGGAGGTCTAAATATTCAATTATATTACTGTTAAATAATATAATATCCTTCAAAAATTTCTTTTGACACTATTATGGAGTAAGGATGAAAATTTAGTTTTAAATTATAATTTGGAAATATAGAATTATAAAAAGGTAATTTCAGTCAAGTAGGACCTGATCTAGAACAAAGGTTTTCTTTTTAATGGAAACTATTTAATGAATAGGTTAAAAAATTATGAAGAGGATAATTTGTTTAAATGTAACACAATTACACTTAAATTATAGTTAGAAAAAAATTATTAAGTTTTTGGACACCATTTAAATATCTATTTCTATTGCACATTCAATATTTAATTCCTCTTATGTATGTCCAAAATACACTAGTTTAGACTAATTGTGAAATAAATGAGGTGGAAAGAAAACATGCAGTTATATCTTAATATGATATGACATCGGTTGATATATTTTTATGGTTAATTAAATATTATAATGATACATATTTGTAAAAAACTATTAATTTATAAATAATAGTAGAATATATTTTTTATTGTGGATGATTATTTTTCCAAAAACCTATTGGATAATTATTATTTTAACATTTCAGGAGATCCAAATGATTTATTTTTCTTTTTTAATTTAAATTATAAATTCTAATAAATAATTCAAAAAAATTAATTTATTAGTAAATATCTCGTATTTTTTACGATCATGGTTCCCAACCATTTATATTTTTCTTCAATTATATTTGTTTAAAAAGTGATCTTTGAGAATGCATTTCCATTTTCATTGAATCACTTTATAACATTTTTGTTGGTATTGTATAGTTTATTTTTAAATCCTCAATAGAAATATCACAGGTATGGTTTTTTACAATGATAATTGTTACAAGGTATTTCACATACTCACTTATGATCAAACCACTATTTTTTAATTTTCCCTTCAAACTGTGGGATTTTTTATACACTTTTAGTTCATAATTTGTTGATAAATTTGGCACTTTTCTAGATTTTCAGTTTATATGATAGTTTTGACTCAATTTTTTCAACAAAATGTTCCTCATTTTTTTATATTATATCTCATTCATGAATATTTATGGGATACTATATATTTATATTAATCATCTCTATGAAAAAATAATATATTTCTCAAATTGATTAAAATTTTATTACTTGTTATGTTTTATATGATTAAATTTTATTGTGTTAAAAATTTAGTTTCAAGATATTATATGGATTTTTTTTTCATTTGAGATAATGTTTTCCGAGTGAATTAATATTTTTCTTATAATTGATAAGAAACTATTTGAGACTAAGGAGAGGTTCATAGATATTGATTTTATACTTGAAGAGGAGTATAGAATCAATATAGATTATAATATAAAAAGGTGAGAAATATAGGGTTTATAGAAAGAAAATCAAATAGAGAATTTAGTGTTTTTGATTTAGGTTTTTTGGGTGATATATAGATGATATTTTTTCATGATTTTAATCACTTAATGTTATTTCTTGGAATGAACAAAATGATATTTCTTTATTTTACCAAAACATAAAGTATTGGTTATAGAAACGATAACTAAATGAGGATGAATAGAGGATTGTGAGGATTAGAAAATCCTTAATGAGAGAGAGGAAATAAAAAACAACAATGAAAATATTATGAAATATAAGAAAAATATCATTTATGAGGGAAAAAATAAGATATTGCTTATTAACATAACCATGAAAATGATTTATAACCATTTATATAATTTTTTTATATCATGAATGTTTTATGATTTAGTTTAAATTAATTAAAAATATTTTTAAAATTCCCATATCAAGTATACAATAGTTATATTATAGGTACAATATAAAGGGTCCATTTTTATTCAACCAAGACCATGATTTATTATTTTAGTTATAAATTAACAATAGTTTTACATATCAAAATAGGAAGGGAAAATATCTAAAGAGTTGGTGAACTTACAATAAAAAAATTATAGGAAAACAATCAAAGTTGAAAAAATATTTTTTATTAGATAAAAAAATAAAACCATTTGAATACAATAAAATTATCAAAGCAGTAAAAGTGTAATGATATAATAAAACACAATAATAATAGTACAAGAATAAAATAGCATATTAAAGAATAATTTCACTAATCATGTTTGATAGACTAAAAAATTACGAAATGAAGGATTTAAATTGATGATAATTAAAAACAAAGTATGTAAATCAGACACACTATTTAATATGTAAGTTTAGAAATAGTTCCCAAGGGTACCCCTACGTCTACTAACTAAATCCCTTTATGATTTAATGTATCATTACATTATCCTTATTGGTATACAATATTTCCAAACTATCCCTTTGTTTTTAGGTTATATCAAGAAACATAATATAATAGACACTGAAACTTTAATGGTGAAGATAGAAACCAAAAAAGAAATAGCACCATGCATTCATAATGAAAATAAAATAACATTCATGGTCTAGAATGTCAATTATTGTAAGAACAAAATATAGATAAAATAGATATAGGGGAGGTTTCCAAAAAAAATCAGTTTTAATCTTATTCTCAATTCACCCAATAGAAATGATGTACAATAGGGGTGACTGATAATTATAGAAGAGTGTGATTGGATATTAAATATTATTCAACACTCTTGAATGAGAAGGAATATTTATAATGAAAAAGAAATTTTGGAGTAGAAGTAAATGTTGAGAACATTGGTAGATGATAAAGTGTATCAATGTTGTTATAGATCGAAATGTCCGACAAACAAATCTATCTATAACATCAATCTCATATAAAAAAATTCTAGAATCATTCATGGGATTTAAATATGAATACATCCATGTTTAATTAATCTCAACCATAATAAATAAAATTCCGGGAGTATTTTTTTTTCACGTGGTATAAAATTCTAAACCATGGTTGATGGATTTTTGGAGAGGGGATAAAAATAGTGGTGTCGAACCGGGAAGGAAATTTTGGTGTTTATATAATATTGTGGTAGTTACGATGTAGCCTATAAGTTGTAATAAAGAAAACTCTTGTAAAAAAATAACTAGTACTTAGAGAATACCTTATAGAGTAGAGATGACCAAGTTACATTGACATTATATTTTTACTATAACATTAATGTGGAAGGTTTCTCCATAACTATCTCAATTAATGTTACCATTCTAGGTTGTGGAATGGTCTTGAGGGTTACACTATAATCCTTGATTTGTGGTGTGATACTGAGGGGAGTTCCATGGTTGAGTAATGAAACTTGAAAACCATTATTTTGGCCTAGGAACATCACACATTTAGTTCTATATGATTATTCAAGAATTTCTTGATGAAAATATTAAACACTTTTAGGGTGTGTATGATCATAAAAATCACATACCGGTGAGAAGAACTACTATCCTCCCCCTTTTTATGATCACAAACTCTTTAACAAATAATTTAATTTAAACAAGAGTATAAATAAAAATAGTTTTCATGCGATAAAGAAACCTATCTGCATTATTTCAACACATATCATTCTATATAAGAAAAACAATATCCAAAAAAACATGATCTCCGTAAAACAATATACAATTTTGGGATGGGATATGATATAAGAACATCCATCCCTTAAGGTTTATGAAAAATATGCAAAGAATAATATTAAAAAAAGAGTTCAAATTTCGATCTATGTTTATTATCAAAATAAATCAATCAAGATAGACAAAAATAGAGTTTTTTTAAAACAATTTGAAAAATGAAAAAAAATTGAAAGAAAATATTATTTAAAATAGAGTTTAAAAGTTTTCCACACCATTAAAATATATTTTTTTGAAAAATAAATACATATATTTACAATTAATAATAAAAATTTTAATTTTGGAAATTGATTTTGAAAATGAAAATGCTTCTTCTAGGATCATCATAGCCTAAAAATATATCTTCACATAAATTAATGAATTAAGATATTTTAATGGTATCAAATTCATTTAACAACATTGAAACAAAAAAAAGATATAGAAAATAATTTTTTTAAAAAACATATACATTATTATGGTTAAATAAATTATTTATTAAAAACATAACAAAATTCCCTAGGATTTTCAAATTAGGTTTGTATTAAGGACAAATCATCATTCCAAAGAAGGATATAGGGTTAACAAACCCAATTGACCCTTTTAAAGATAAATTGCTAGGATCATCCCGACAAGAACCACCTACACTAGTTAGTATTTAGACTGGATTGTTTTTCCAAGAGTATAATAATCACTTTTCTTTTCTAAAATTAAGAATATTAATGAATAATATTTTACTAATTTTAAATTATTTTTTGAAAACCTTTTTTTATATAATGAGAACATTTTTAAATCACTTCATGAGATTAAGGTATATGTATCATAAGTTAATAATACCCAACCCACATTTTTTGAAGTCAAAGAGATACATTAGAAGGGTTTTATTGTATATATCAGCAAGTTAATAATTTTTTCAAATAACATAAATGTTGGGATCCTCGTGTTTTAGTGTTCAAAAATTATGAAAATAAAGTAAATCATATAAATACCAAATCATGTAGGCCATAGGATTCATGTTTAAATATTATAAATCATGATTACTCTTATTCTACTATGTTTTATTAGGATTATGATTAACCTTAATCCATTCTGTGAGTATTAATTCTTAAGATAGATAGAAGATATTTGACCTTTCTCACCATTTAGTCTGGAAATCAGAAACGTCTATGAGACTGTTTACTTGACATTGTGACCTTTCCACTGCTTCCAAATTTCTTTAGGGACCTGAAACTGTATCCTTGCTACCGATTATATATTTTCCAAAGGGCATGCCACCATTTTTATGATACCTTTTCGAAGACACCGTAAAAAGACACTATTCAAAATTTTAACAAAGAACTGGATATAGTTACCTATGAAACCATTTCCCTGACACTGTAACCTTGCTACCAGTTCCAAAAAATTCATAGGACCAAACATTGTAACCATGCCACTGGTTCTCAAACTCATGAAGGACATCACTGCTGACTATGGATCTGCTTCTGACTCACCAGGACTATGGCACCACTTCTTTCCCACCATCAACTGTTACACCATTCCTTACATAAACCAATTTTCAGTATTTTACAATAAAATTTAAATGTTGATTCTAATAGTTATATTTGAGCCATTTAATGACATAAACATTATTTATGATATTTTGTAGACATGTCAACTAATAATACATGGTTTGGATATCATGCTACTTATCAACCATAAAAAAAACACCCAGATATTAAATATTAAGTAGCACTCCAGGTAAAGAATAAGGAGAAGTAAAGTGTGGTTACTGAAAAGACAAATAAGAAAAAAATTGACATGCATTATAGAACACACAAAGAACTCACATTTTAACTAAATGATGTATTTTGGTTGATAAAAAATTCAAACATACTTGTATCAACAACAAACAAAATAGAAGAAGAGCATATCACAAAACTGAAATCAGTACACTAAAATCACAATACTCTGTTTCTGAGTCCTCTTCCAGAAGAGGACCAGAACATCAAATCTGCTACATCTCAGAAGTCTGTATCTGCACAGAACAACCCATAGAGAATTTCTAATCCCTTCTTATTATATTCTTCTCTATTGTGTACTATTTTATTAAACTTTTAAGTGGTGTATATATCTATTTTAAAAGCACACACAGTCTACTACAACAAACCTGGGGATAAAATATTTCCTCACACAAAAATCTTTTACACCTTTTTTCTCCCATGTATACTATGGAATAGGTCCTATGTGACCTGGCTGTTATATTGCCCACGTAGAACTATGGTAGAGGTCAAGTGACCTGGATAATCTTGTATACTATTGCATAGAACCTGATACAAGTTCTGGATCACAACATTATATATATTTTTCTTGGTGTCATGTGATCACCTAATGTTTTGGATTAGGTCTAGTCTTGAGTATAAACCACTTGTTTTAATACGATTTGTTTTCAAATTTAGTTTTACTTTGTTTTAACTCATATTTCAAAAAACTATGTTTCCCTTTGATAGTTAGTCTCAGATAGTATTTATAAATATTTTGATTTAGTAGACTATTTTCAAAAGTTATACCAATATTTTATATTTTTATAATTAAGAATTAATCAATATTTTAAGAAAATATTATAATAGTAATACTACAGGAAATTCATTACTTTGATTAACTAGTATATTTTGTGTTTTAAAATTGGGTGACCTACAAATAATTTTTTTAATAGAAATTTTTATAGGAACTAAATTCACCCCTATTGAGTGTCCTACTCCGATAAATATTTCGAATCAGAGGTAGTAATTAAACATCTGTTTTCAAAAGTTTCAACTATTTTTCAAATCATTTCAATTGGGATTTATTTGTGTTATATATATCTATAAATTTATGTTAGTTTTAAATTTATAGCTCTTTAAAACTTATCCATAATTTCATTTTTATATATAAAATACTGGAAGGTTCTGTTACCAATACACCTCCCTACATTAACAGAACCAATTATGCTAAGTGGAAAATTAAAATGAAAATTCACTTAGAAAGCATGATATTTTGTATCTGGATAGTAATAGAAGATAAATATGAAATACCAGAAAATCCAAGAATAATATGGATTAAAGCTAGAAAATATGATTATAATAATAATTCTAAAGCTAATAATGCCTTATTTTCTTCCTTAGGGGATAAGAAACTTAACAGAATATCTACTTGTAAATCTCCCAATGAAATTTGGGATACCTTAGCCATCTCACATGAAGGGACAACTAATTCCAATGAAATTATACTTAATAGCTATACTATTAAGTATGATAACTTTAAGATGAAGCCTAATGAAGCTATTTCTTATATGTATCATAGGTTTAATGAAATAATCAACACGATGAGCTCTTTTGGAAAGACAGTGGGTGCCAAAGAAAGAATTATGTGGGTACTCAGGTGTCTACCTAAATGACGGAGAGGAAACTCAATATCAATTAGATAATCATGTGACATTATTAAGTTTAATTTAAAGGATTTCATAGGTAAATTGATGATGTATGATTAATAGTTAAATGTAAACAAAGAGGAAGAGGATGAACCAAAGATAAATTCAGTTGATTTCAAAACCACTTCTTCCAAAAATAATGAAAAGGAGAGGATACATAATCATTATGACAACACATGTAATAGTGATTCACTATCATATTGTTATGGGGTAATGGATCAATTATCCATAATATTTACGATGTTTTATTAGAGGAATAAATTTTTCAGGAAGACCGTCTACAAAGGAAAGCAAGATCAATAGAGTAGCTAGAAGAAGGACTAGGAAAGTAATGAGAACTCAAATGAATTAATTTTTTATGAATGTAAGATTAAGGGACATGTAAAGTCTGATTATCCCAAGAAAAATTATAATAATAAGTATGAGGACAAAGATATAAAATATAAAAAAGGAATGAAAGCATCATGGAGTTCTTCTAGGGACAGCTCAAGTGACTCAGAATCTTTGCATGATGAAAAGTCTAACAAAGACAACATTTGTTTCATGATAAAAATATCAGAGGTAACTATTGAGTATCCTATGTAGAATTCCTATTATTTGTGATATGAAAGGGATTATGAAAATATTACTAATAATCAAATGTTTGAGTACTTAAAAATGCTTAAAGATACATGAAATGAGTTAAAATAAAAATATAAATCTTTAAATAAATAGTATGCTCTCACTTTTAATATTAAATATGATCTTAATATAGAAAAGGAAAAGAATTTTCACTTATATAAAGATAACAATGAACTTAAATTATCAAATGAGAAATTGAAAAAAGGACATTGAAAAAATTTACCAATGGGAAGAATACCCTGACACAAATGCTTGGCAAGCAAGTAACTCCTAGGTATAATACTAGTATAGGATTCCAACCGAGATAGAGGAACAAAGCTAAAAATCCTTTTATAACAAAATATAGAAAACCTGTTTTCATACCCAAAATTGAAAATTCTGATATTTCTAGCTCTAGGAAGTCATTAACTGCATTTAATTTTTCAGGACCAAACAATGTTTAATTTTACAACCCTTATAAACATTGTATTGGAAACCCATGAAACAATTAGGGGTTTCCAAATCTCTTATTACTACTGTTACTGGACCTAAACAAACCTGCATGCCAAAATCATCTTTTGCTTAATTATATTATAGGAAAACTATTTGAAGAGATCCTCTAGAATTCTATGGTACTTGGACAGTCTATGTTCAAGACCCATGATAGGATATAAATCATGATTCAAGAATATGATAAAGATTGATGGAGTACATGTCACATTTGGTGACAATGCTAAAGGAAAAACAATTTTCCTTGGACAGATTGCTAACTCTAACTCATTTTTAATTTCTAAAGTAAAATTTTGATGGGTTAAAACATAATATACTTAGTATTTCACAATTTTGTAATGATTATTTTCATGTTAAATATGAAAATAATGCTTGAAATTTTTTAATTCTGAAAATGAATTAGTATATTTTAAATTAAAATGTCTTTATTGTTAACATAGATTCTTTATTTTCTCTAAATGTTTCATGATTAAGTTTATTTCACAAAGAGTCTTTTCATTGGAATAGAATACTAGGACATTGTAATATACACACCCTTATAAATCATTGTAGAAAAGTCTTAGAAAATGGTCAACTCAAACTTGAGTTTCCAAATGAGAATGTCTGTAATCCTTGTCAAAAGTGTGAATTGAAAAAAAAATCTATTTCAATCCAAAGAAATAAGTTTCAACTTCTCAACCTCTCAAGTTGGTTCACATGGACTTGTTTGGACCATCTAGATTTTCAAGCCTTAATGGTAAGCACTATGTATATATTCTAGTAGATGATTATTCTTTATATACATGGACATTTTTCTTAGCTCAAAAAAGTGAATCTTGTTCTAATTTTACCAAGTATTCTATAACAATAGCAAACCTATGTGGTATTAGAAATAAATTCATAATAAGTGACCATGGTAGTGTGTTTGAAATCCATGAATTTGAATCTTTTTTTTCTAAAAAATTGCTATAGTCTTAAATTCTCTTCCCTTTGGACACCTCAATAAGATGATTTTGTTGAGAGAAAAAACAAAACCTTTCCAGAAAATCCTAGAACCATGATTAATGAATATGACCTACCTTTAAACCTTTGGTATGAAGATATGAATATAGCTTGTTATATTTTTAATAGAGTCTTAATCAGACCAATTATTAAAAAAATCCTTATTAGTTGAGAAATAATAGAAAACCCATTGTTAATTACATCAAATTTTTTGGTTGTAATGTTTATATTTTAAATAAAAAGGATAATGTTGAAAAAAATTCATCCAAAAGTGATGATCTAATATTCATAAGTTACTAAATCTCTAGTAAAGCATATAGAGTCTTTAACAAAAGAAGAAAATGTGGGGAGGAATCTACAAATGTAAAATTTGATGGAATAGATCCACATAAATCTAAGACCTCCCTACAAAACCTTGAGAATGATATGTAAAATCTGGATATAAATATGAAATCATTTGACTCTTCTATCAAGAAATCTATAAAATCTTCTAGTTCTGTATATTCTATTGAATCTAGGAATAATGAACATGAACCAGTTGAAGAAGCTGATATCTCTAGCCCTTATTTTTCTAGATTTGTTATAACACTTAAGAACCATACATTAGATGCTATAGTTAGAGATTTAGTTAAAGGAACTGAAATGAGATATTCTCTAATAAACCAAGTTGAACATAATATTTCTTGTTAAAACTTGAGCCTAAGTACACCAATGAGGAAATCAATGATGTATTTTAGGTGATGGATATGCAAGAATAATTAAAACAATTTGAAAGAAATAATATCTGGAAATTTATGGATAGACCTAAAGACAACATGACCATAAGAACTAAATGGGTGTTTATGAATAAATTATATGAAGCTGGTAATATTGTAAGAAACAAAGCTATGTTGGTTTCTCAAGGTTATAATCACGAATAAGGGATTGACTATGAAGAAAATTTTCACTAGTTTCTAGACTTGATGCCATTAGAATATTTCTTGTATATGTAGCACATATAAATTTCAAACTATATCAAATAGATGTTAAGATTGAATTCTTAAATGGGTATATTGTTGAAGAGTTTTTTTAACAACCTCATGGTTTTATAGACACTCATTTTATAAATCACGTTTTTATGTTAACAAAAGCATTATATGGTTTAATGTAAGCTCCAAGATCTTGGTATGATAGGCAATGTAGTTTTCTTATTTTTAATGGTTTTACAAAAGGTATAGATGACCCTACTCTCTTTATAAGCATAATTTCTAAAGATGTATTAATTGAAAAATTTTATATTGATGAAATTTTTTTGGAGCTTTAAAAAAATTATTATGTGATGATTTTTCAATGATGATGAAAAATTAATTTGAAATGAGTTTGATGGGTGAAATAAAATTATTTTTTGGTTTTCAAATCATTCAAAATAAGGAAGGTATTATTTTATGTTAGAGTAAATATAAAAATATTTTCAAAAACTTTTTTGTTTAGATAATACTAAAAGTAGTGATACTCCAATGAGTACCACATATAAGTTGAATCTTAATGAGAATGGTAAATTTGTTGATCTAACCACTTATAGAGGAATGATTGGAATTTTAATATACTTAAATGATAGTAGGGATGATATTATGTTTAGTATGTGTATGTGTTTTAATTTTCAAGAAAATCATAAAGAGTCTCATATTCTTATAGTTAAAATGATTTTCAAATACCTAAAATGTACAAAAAACTTAGGACTGTTTTGTCCTATAGGACATTCATTTGACTTAGTTTTCTATTTAGATGTTGATTTTGGTGATTATAATTTATATATAAAAAGAACCTCTAGAACATGTCACTATTTGGGAATGTCACTAGTATCATAGTGTAGTAAAAAGATAAATTCTATTGTATTTCCTACTGTCAAAGCTGAATAATTTACTGATGGTATTTGTTGTGCTCAAATTTTGTGGATGAATCCCTCTTTTCTAGATTAAGGATATCAATTTAGACATGTACCTCTAAACATTGATAACAAAAGTGATATTAACATCCCTAATAATCCTGTTTCTTATTCATGAAAACAACATATTTATGAAAGACATCAAATTTTGAGAGATCAATATCAAAAAGGTGATATTAATTTGGAATTCATTGGCACCAAACATCAGCTTCCCGACATTTTCACTAAGAAATTAAATTCCCAAAGGATGAGTTATATCATACATGAATTAGGAATGATCATCCTTGAGTGACTAGTCAACTATCTAATAGTTAATGTTTCATGCTTACTATATTATGTTTACTTTCTCACAATTATTGTCTCCCAATTACTGTCTCTCTACTTACTACCTCTTGTTTGTTGTCTCATTAATTACGGTCGCACCATTTAGAGTCACACTGCTTTGTTGGCACAATGACTGCCTATTACGGTCTCACCATTATGACTCTTTAAAAAAATATTTCCCCCCATATCAATGTATTTATTATTTTATTTCTTATATACCACACTTTTGTTTTTATACGTTTGAATTCCCTAAATGAAAAAAACACGTCTTTTCACTTTGTTATTCCCTCATACTCTCTACTCCAAAGGTCGATATCTTTTCTCTCGAACTCCTCATATTCCAAGAGCCTGTGTTGAATTACCATTATGAAGCGTTCATCTTCATCATGTTCTAGGAAACAATAGTCTCCAATGAGATAGAGAAGTATCTGATTACCATGCTTGAGAAACCACAAAACCAAGGTCTTGAGGATGAAAAAGTCATGTCTGATAAATAAATTGGTGTAAAGTGTATTCTATCAAGTAAGTTTCTTGTTATTAAATTCTTTTAATTACAGGGTTAGTTAGAGTGGTTGTAAAAAGAGAAGTGACTTATCTATCTGAAGATTGTTTTTGAATTTTATCAGTATGTTTAGTTCTCTTTTAACTCTAAGAATGATTTTGTGGTTAGAATCTGGGTGAATGGATAAAGATGTAGTTTTCTTTTGGGTTTTGGGATTCCAACTTAGGAATACCTCATGAAGTAATTTTTGAGGACTATTTGAGAGGTCCTCCTCCTCCTCCATATGACATATTTATCTTAGAAGACACCTTGGGTGAGTTGACTGAAAATCAAAATAAAAGAAGGAATATTGATGCTGAACTGGATGGAGACACTAAGCTACAATTTAAGTTTATTCAACTCTTAATTTGTCCAAGAAAATGATAATTTTCTACTCTAAAGTATCATGATGTGTTTTTGATACATATTTTTAAGAATGGTTAAAAGATTAATTTGTTAAAGTACATTATTCTTTATATATGTGACATGATCATTACAAACTCAATGTAAACTACTCTATTTTATTCAAGGATGATTTATAAAATGATACTAGAAAATGGTGTGGCTGTTAAGAATGAAGAAGTGGTCGAGGATTGTGATTTCTGTATATCTAAGGATACATGTAGATGAATGATGATCAGTTGGAATCCATGGAAGAAGTCATGGGTTAAAGAAAATGACATATTATATGAGTATTTTAATCCTGTTGGGAACCCTTCTAAACATAAGAATGTCACTAACCCTGGTTTAGAGTTAGATGAGATTGTTCAACACTCAGATGAAAGAATAAAATTTGGTAAACTTAATGGAGAAAAAGAATTAGATTAATGTGAAACAATTATAGAAGAATCTCATGAACCTGAATTTGTTCCCTCAAGAGAATCTATTCTCTCTATAGATGAAGAGGATGTTAGCAAAGGAGTTGAAACTATTGATAAAATAAAATATTATGTTGAAGAAGAAAATGTTTCTATTGAAGAGCATTCTACTATTAAGGAATAGACAGAGGAATAACATGTAGAAACATAAGTGATTTTATCTACAGAAGAAACAACTAAGGAAGCCTTTCAATTAGCTAGAGGTATGGTTGAATTTGATAGAGACGAGGATGTAGAAGCTGGTCAAGATATTGATTATCCTAGTCCTAAATAAGATAAATTTGTTAAGGGGGTTCAAAACCTCAAATTATAAAGGATTTAAGTACCAAAGGTTGTTGACTCAAGTTATGTGGATAACCGGTATAATATTCCAAGGTATTTTGATGTTGATGGGTCTTAAGGAATCTCGGTTCAGGGATTAGATATTTGAACACTATTTTAGCTAAAAAATGTCTCTGATGGTTTTTCTGCTAAGGAAATAGAACCTATTTCAGTTCATGAGACCAATCTCAGTGAAAAATATGCTTCTCTAATTATAGAGAAAATCATATAGAAGATCCAACCCAAGATATTTCATGAAATTTAGGAAGTCCGGATTGTGTACAAATACTTGAGTGATGAGGTGAAATCTCTAAAATCTATTTTTGAATAAATGAATAAAGGAATGAATGTTTTTTAGGCCCTTGTAGCTCATCTCAGTGAGGATGAAGTGGATAAGATTACACAGAAGTTTGTATCTCCAATTCAACCAAACCTAATTACTGTGTATGAAAAAGAGGTTTTGAACAACACCACAATAGAAAATGAGATTTGTGGGCTTGTCTCTAGTCCCAATATTCTGACTGATTAATATAAGGGACGTTTACAAACTATTCAAAATCAGCTTAAAACTATCACATCACATGTTTCTAAACTATCTACTTATACTCTACCATATCACCTCTTGGTCAATGAAATGTCTAGATTTGTAATTAATGAATAGTTTCAGTCTTTGAATGATGGTTTTGATACGGAACATCTTGATACAGTTTTCAAGAATAGTGACCATGTTCTTTACATGGTAAGAGCTCACTCCAAAATTTCCACTGATTCTAAAGAAGAAATATCTAATAAATTGGATTATTACTTCAACATAATATATTACAAGCATGAGTTGAACAATCATTTAATGTATCTTGTGGAGAATTTAATGATTCCTCCTAAAACACAAGCATTCAAGGATCATGTTCAAATGTTGAGGGACATCAAACTCTCTCTTTAGAAATTAATGGAAAATAAAAATGATTTTGAGAAGTCCATACAGTATGGTGGTGAAGTCATCACATAATTTATTATATGTTAAAGCCTTATCTACATTTTCAGAGTGCACACATCATGGATTCTGCAACTGCGTCTTTGAGACTTGGCCTGATTTCCTCTACCAATACTTCTTCTTCTAATATTATTACAGTCACTATTTCTATCTCTTAGGCTCTGCGCAGATTAGACCTGCTATTATTTTTGAAACCTTTCCTCAGTCTTCCACCAGAATAACCCTTTCCCCTTATATCATTGAAAGAGTTCTATTGCCTTCCCTTTATACTGGTTCTACCACCTCCATTTTTGTATCTCTTTCTTCTAATCCAATTTTCTCTGACCCATCTCCAATGAAGGATACAAAATCTAATGAGAAGTTATGATTTTTTTGATTGGGTCGTGATGTATTTTTTTTTGTAATTGTAACTTTACCCTCAAAATATATTCAATAAAAAGTGTCCTACATCTTTTATTCCCTTGTTATTTTCTTTCAGTGTTTCATTTTCCATTCACTTAATCTATTTTTTGAGAATCTTAAAGGGGGAGAAGAGCTATCATTTGTGCTAAAAAGGGAAAAATAAAAAATTTCTTATCATTTGTGCTAAAAATGGAAAAATAAAAAACATGATTTGAGGAATTTATCGACATTTTATACATATATTCTCTAAGACCTTGACTTCATAAGAAAATTTATTGCTTGTAAATGCCATGATTTCTGATCATAAAAAAGAGAGTTATTGTTGGATTCCTCTTGTTTTAATGATCACAAATCATGAAAATAATGTAAATACCAAATCATGAACGTCCGGGAAATCAGGATTAAATATTATATATCATGATTACTCTTGTTCTAATTTGTTTTATTATGATTATGATTAGTATTAACCCATTATGTGAGTATTAATTATTATGAAAAATGGAATATATTTGACTAAGTATGAGACATTATTTCTATAATCCACATGTCTCACCGTTTAATCTGGAAATTGTCAAAGCTTGTGAGACTGTTTCTCTAGCACTGTAACCTTTATACAGGTTCAATATTTTTCAAAGCACCTGACACCATAACCTTTCTACTGGTTCTAGATTTCACAAAGGAGAAAGCACCATTTCATTTATACCATTTCCAAGACACCTTAATATGACACCGTTCTGAATTTTGAAAAAGGACTAGACACCATTACCTCGGACACCATTTCCCTGACACCATAACCATGCTACCAGTTCCAAAAATTGCAAATGAAAAAACACAGTAACTATGCTACCAGTTCACGAACTGGCCAAGGATTTCACTACTGAATGTGGATCCACTTAAAACTCATAGTAAATATAGAACCACTTCTGTCTCACCCTCATCTATGACACCATTTCTTACTTACACAATTTTTTCATCTTTTTCAATTAAATTCTAAAAGTCGATTCAAACGGTCATATTTGAGTTATTTAATGACACTAACATAATTAATGACCTTTTGAAGACATGAAACCCAATAGTACGAGGTACATGGTGTGGAGATTTGGATCCTTGTTGAATATAAATAAATCACCCAAATATTAAATATAAAGTACCACTCAAGATGAAAAAGCGATGAGAAGTGAAGTGTGGTGACTTAAAAAAACGTCAAAAAAATAAATACAAGAAAAAGAACACATAAGAACACATGAATAACTCTCATTTTCAATTCTAGCTATATTTTTGTAGATCAAATCTTTGAACATCGTTGCGGTAACAACAAAAGGAAAAGAAGAAGAGCATCTCACTGAACAGAAATCAGAACACTAAACTCACGATACTCAATTTATTAGTTTTCTTTCAGAAGAGGACCCAAACATTAAATATGCTACATATAATAAGTCAAGAAAAATATTGAACAACACACAAATAATTTATAATTCCTTATTATTAAATTATTCTCTATTATTTACTATTTTATTAAACTTTCAAGTAGTGTGTTTTTTTGTACTAAAAAAACACAATGTCTCCCACACTGAACTAGATGATACAAGATATGCTCACAGAAGAATATTGTTTCACCATGTTTCTCCCATATATAATAGTGGAAGAGGTCCTATTTGACATAGATGTTATATTTATCATGTAGAACTGTGGTAGAGGTCAAGGGACCTTCATAGTCTTGTGTAGTCTTGTGTAAACCTCAATCTGGTGTGTGGATCAAATCTTTATATATATTTTTCTTGGTGGAAGGTGATCACCAAGTGGAGTGGATTAGGTATTGTCTTGAGAATGAACCAAGTTTTTTAATCAGCTGTGTTTTCAAATTAAGTTTTACTCTATTTTCCCTCATATTTTGGAAAATTATGTTTCACTTTGATAGTCAGTATTTGATAGTATTTATAACTATTTCATTTAGTACACTAGTTTCAAAAGTTATACCAATATTTCATATTGTTATAATTGAAAACTAATCAATATTTCTAAAAAATTATTGAAATATTCAAACTATTAAAAATTCACTACTTTGATTAACTTGTTTTTTTGTGTCTAAAAATTGGGGGACCTTCAAATAATTATTTTAACAAAAAAAATTATAGGAACTAAATTCACCCCCCACTCTTGAGTGTCCTACTTCGACCAATAGAAAATAACGATATAAACTTTTTGAGAGTGGTAAAATATAAAATTATGTCTCAATTATATGTAATAAGTTTGATAATATTTGATATAATTTTTAGAAATATTTCTCACATTAGTTTTGTAACAATTGATAGTGATTGAAGAATATGGGATTACAAAATCCAAGATAGTAAATTTCATCCAAATAACATGGAGTAAAAAACTGAATAGGTATATGTATACCACAATACCTATAGAAATATTAATAATGTTTTTATTCTTAGTACACCAATAGATGAGGGATTTTATAAGAATATGATAAGTTACACTAATAATTTTCTTACATTGTTAGAATTCTCCAAAATATGCATCCAAAAAATATTAAATTTCAAAAGATGATTCATAGGGATAAAATAATCCATGTTTTTTATTCTTTTCAAATAATAAAAAATTATTTTAATGGAGTTTGAATGTGATTCTTTTGTACTTAATTGAAAATTATAATAAATTGATAAATTTAATATGATATCTAGATGGGTTATAATAACGTAAGTACACTTTCAATCATACTTTGATAAATCTTGATGGTGACTGATTGATAGATTCATCAAATGTTAGATTATATTTTATTCTAATTATAATTATAATTTCTATTTCATGTTCAATGATAAACTTCTTTATAAGTTCATTATTGGGTTTTATTTGGTTTTAAAAGCATCCATATGAATTTTTAGAAATTTGAAAACAAAGAAAAAATTTAAGTTCTCTCGTAAAAATCATTTCAAACTCATTATTCATTATGTAAAATAAATTATTACAAATATATTCTTTTTTTAATGAAAATTTATTATCTAAAATAAATATGTATTATTAATAAATCATTTAAAAAAATTAGTAAAATGGTGGAATAAACGTTTCCCATTTTGAAATTATTTTATAAAATAATTTTAGTTAATCTGTAATACCATGATCAAGGGACTTAATTTAAACCACAAATAATTTTTTTAATATAAAATATAATTTGTAAATTCATGATTTTCAAACTAGGTGTTTGGCTACCAAAAACATTTTAATAAATTAAAACATTAAAAAATGAACTTTGAATATCTATTTGAAAAAGTTTGAAATTAAAATGTTTGATGAATGAATAAAATATTCTAATGGATTTGAGATAAGAAATTGGAGAAAATGGTTTATCATAATCAATACCACATTTTTTATTATAACATTAATAGAAATGTTGATCCTTGTTATAGATAACATTTCCTTTTTCATCGAGGTTGTTTGAAAAGTCCAACTTTTTGTAAATAATAAGATTAATATTAGATTGTTCCATGGGGACCATATACTATTCCATTGAAATTATTTTAACACCTCTTGTAAAGAAAGTTATCCAATTATCATCAGTAAAAATGTCATCAGAGGAAGGTGGTTCAATATGGGAGAGACAAGCTTGATGTTGAACCTCATTTAATTCCAACCTTCTCATGTGAGTAACGAATTTTATTTGTCTAATAATATTATGAAGATGATGGTAATTCGATTGAGTCCATGACCTGGGTAAATGAGAGGATAGGGATACTAGAGAATATTCAAATATTTTAGAAGATTTTGGTTTTGGTAGGTATAAAATAGGTTAGTAAATACCATCATAACATTGTGGATGTGATTTAGGAATATGATCATTGAATTTGATGTGAATTGACTCTTCTATGGTATTGGTCATATTATTGAAGGCTGATAAGTATTTTCTTGAGTTTGAGTACACATGCATAATTATTTTGTGGTATTTATGGTTGAACATTTTATATTTTATTTGTAATTGCGGACAACTAATTAATAAAAGAAGACCCTAAAAAAGTCAAATTATTGTGTTTTTCCTTTCCAAAGTTCATAGTGTACTTTTCTTAAGATGGGTATTATGGGGAAATGCTTAAGTATAAGGAATACAATATTGATTGCCTCATCCCAAAATATCTTAGGAATGGAAATATCTATAAGTATAGTCCTATATATTTCTTGAGGGTCCAATTTCATCTTTCGAAAATCCCATTTTGTTGAGGTGTTATAAAGGAGGAAAAATACCAATGATATCTCTAAGAAGAAAAAATCTCAACAATGTGTTTTTAAACTATTCTCCACCATTATCAATTATACGGAAAAATAATCTATTGCCATTATTATTCATGACCTCCATTAAAAAGTAACAAATTTATTAGAAGTCTCATACCTACAAGATATGAAAAAAATCCTTATAAATATAGTAAAGTCGTCAATAATTAAAAATATATAATTTTTACATATAATAAAGGAAACATGAGTTTCTCTAAAAAGATCATGGTGGAGTAGTTATAAGGATTTAGAATATAAAATAGGGTGTCTTGGTATTAAATAAGACTTTTGTTATATGCATATTTGGAAATGTTCACAAATTGTGTTATCTTTAAAAGATAATTTAGTTAATCTTATACTAGTTGGTTATATTTGAGTTTAATAAGATAATAAATATTTTATTGACCTAATAACTGATGAAAAGTATAAGAATTATCATCTTGTGAACTTAAACACTTGGCATTTTTACTTTCTAGATATTCTAAATCAATAATTTAAACAGTTTTAAAATGTGATGTAATAAATAAAATCATTCCATTTGAATAAAAATCATTAAAAATATTATCTTTAAAAATATTTTTAAAATATCTTTCACAGAATTGACTAAAAATTAGAAAATTATAATTTAGTACCTTAACAAACATAACATAATTAATAAATGGAGAGTCATTGAAATGAATTTTAAAAATACTGATAGTTTTTCATTTTGAATCATCTCCAATTTTTACATTTCATTTATAAAAATCGTCAAGATATTTGAATTGGGAGGATCGCCACAAATATTCATTGAGAACATACTGTCCATATAAAATTTATATTCATGGTTTTTCTTCTTTGTTTACAAAATATTATTAAACTATATCTTTTGGTACTGATCTTATGGGTCCATATAAGTTAGCCAATAAATATTTTACAATCCCCGCTTACATGGAAGATGTTTTTCCATTTGAAATTTAAGAATAAAGATGAATAATTCTTTTATCAAATATAACTACATTTTTTCAATTAAATTTATAAGAAACATTAACAACATTCTGATAATAAATTAAAAATTTATTTTTAGAAGTTCCCATTACAAAAGTTGTCTTTTTTTAATTTTTGGGAATACTACATCCTTTTGAAAAATCAATACACTATTGATATTTAATTTGTTATTGGGGAACTAAAATATTATTTAAATTTTATTCCCCTTGGTTAAAATGATAAATATTTTTTTATAATAATTTTTATTTAGAATTCTAAATTTTTAACATTTGGTTAAAATTTTAATACTAAAAAGAAAATTCAATTCTTCTTTTAATAGTTAAAATTTTCAGAAACCATATGGTTATGTTTGTTGTAATGGTATTTATATTTAGAAACAATTTCAGAAAATCAATTGTTAAGTACATTTTTAGCATTGAGGATATGTTCTTAGTTAAATGGATAGGTATAATAAATAAAATATTTAGAAGAGGAATTAGAAAGAGAAAGAGAAATTTTAGAACTAACATCAATTCCAGCCCTAACATGTGTCATGGTATGCTTTGTAATTTCACATCATTATTATATTTTTTAATAGAATATTATATATAACTATAATTCAATGTATTAACGAATTATTATCATGTATATTTTTATTTTAGTTTCTCTTGTTCAATGGAAAATCTAGTATGATGTGTCCCTTTTTTCTATCGAATGAAATTTCTTTATTTTTCTTTTATAGGTTATAAAATGATCTCTTCAATTCATATACATTTACATTATATTGGTAAAGTTGGGAATATCATAGTATCTTATAAATGAGTAATCATTTATTTATTTGAAATAAATTGTTCTTTTAGTTTACTTGACCACCTTACACCCCTTTTTATTTTTTCTCTTCATGGTTATCTCATATGTCATGAATGAACCAATGAGTTCCTTGAACAAAATATTCTTGACATTTTTATCTTCTTATATTGTATTGAATTTTAGAGATGAACTACTTGGAAAACCCCAAAGGATTTTCTTGACCAACATTTATATAAAAATCATGTCACCAAGAGTTTTTCTTCCATTAACAATATCAATAAATCTATAAAGAATATAAATGATAGTTATGTTATGATTCGTTGATAAAATCTCAATGTCTTATCTATAAATGTCAATCCATGTATAGTTAACATTATTTTTACCTTAATATATAACATCTAACTATTTAAAGAGTTCTTGATTTGTTTAACATGAAGAAACACTATTAAAGACAGTAAAATCTAAACCATAATTTAATTTTATCAAATCATTACTGGTCTGTTAAAAATAAGAAATAATATTAAGCATCCATTTTTATCCTTTTTTTAGATGAAATAATATAACCTTGCATAAAAATGTTACAAATAGAGTAATCAATAGATAAAATAATATTATTCATTCTCGATTTAAATTAACAAAAAAAGTTACCATAAAATTTTTGAGCCCGACCCATTGATTCTCCTCTCAAACCACCAGAGTGTTTGAATATTCCAATTAAAAAATAGTTATTTATTTGAAAATGAGATAAATATTTTCAAAAAAAAACCCTGTATGACTTTTAAAACCATTAAATCAATTAAATCAAAACCTCCCCCAAATAATAGCAGTTTCATATAAGAAGGTAAAATGGAATGATATAAAATGAATTTCAATTTAAAAAATTAATAGAAAATAATTCAAAATTAAAAAATCATTTTAAAATGTTTAAATTAATTAAAAACTTTTGAATAAAATAAAATAATGATTATATTGAAAGATCAATGATATAATAATTTAAAATAAAATACATGGAAGAATTAAAAGAGTATGATTCAAGAATAAATTGATTAAGTATGTTAGATAGATTAAGAAGAATTAAGAAATGAATGATTGAAAGTGATAAATAATTGAAAACATGGAAATTAAGCGATACATGGTATTTTGTAATGAATTATGGAAGTATTACCCAAATTCACTTCTATGTCTGCCACTATAATCTATGGGGAATTTATTATATTACTACTGTTGCTTTATTGGATTCCATGATACAAAATCCATATCCTAAATTTTAGGAAATAGTATGAATTGGATACAATAGACACTCGATTTTTAATGGTGATGCTAGAAACCTCAGATGATATAATCAAAATTACCTTTTAAATAACATTATAAGAAAACAATAGTCCCTTATATTAATGGAACTAAAACCAAATATGCAATAAATATAAAGAAGGGAGATTTATGGGAAGAAATTACTTTAATTATTTATCTCAATTACAATAAATAATATGCTGGAAAATAGGGGAGAATAATAATTATTTAATATAGTGATTGGATATTTTAATTTTTTATCAGATTTTATATGGATAAATAATATTTAAAATAATGTATTCTTTAGATAGGAAATATATAATTTGAGAACACTGGAAGATGAGAAATTGTGGTGATGTTGTTTTATATTTATGAGGTCTCTAATGGACTCTATTTAAAGGATAAAAATCCTTCTATAACATCTTTTAATCCTTAGGGGGAGTTAAAATGAACATGTTTATTGAATTATAACCATAATAAATGTAGGTCTTATACTAGCTTATTGTGGCATTTTCCCAAATTCAACTTTAGGGATGATGGATTTGTTTCCTGATCGTAAACACTATAGTGCAACATCAGGAAGAGTATTTCTATGGTTATGTCAATATTGAATTACTTATGGCATTACCTCTATGTTTTGTCCCTAAAAACACTTTTAACGAAACAAATATGTCACATAAATAATCATTTGGGTTGGAGGTGACCGTGCTACTTAGATCAATGATTTTTACTATAGAATGAATGTTGAAATTTTCACCATAAATCTAAAAAATGTATTTTCCAAAATAGGTTATGGTGTGGCCTGGAGGGTTGTTCCATAATCCTTATTATTTTTAATGATGTTTAGGGTTTCACTTTGGTTGATCTATAGAGTTTAAAAACATTCATTTTCATCCGAGAACATTAACCAAAGATCTATACAAGAGTTATTAAAGGAGTTTGGTCACGAAAATATTAAACTCTTTTTGAGTGTTAGTGATTACTGAAATAAAATATTAGTGATATTCACAATATGGAGTTGGTTATAATTTATAAAACATTGTTTTTTAGAGTTATATTAGATTTTATATCACTATTTATTATGAATCTATGGATAATGAGGCTTCATATAAAACTTATTTTAGACATATATAGGGGATTAACATATATAAAAAAAGTGTGGTTCAACTACCTATCCCACCATACATTCTCTTACTGGGATTTCAGTTTCATATGAATTTAATAATTTAGATTAAATAGTATTATTTATCATATATAAAGAATATTTTTGGTTGTAATTGAATTTTTTATTTGTTAAGTAACACAAATAATTATCTACATAAAGGGTTATACATAAATATGTTTTGAAAATATTAATTTTCTTGAAGGAATTTGATTAAAAAACAAAACTGATAGAAGAACGCATATATATATATATATATATATATATTATGAGATTCAAAAACATCATAAGATGAAATATTTATATATGGTATCCATAATATGTATATGGAAATGGTACACTAAAAACAAATGGAAATACCAAATGGGAGATTCCATCCAAATTTAAAACCTATCAAGACCTCGATCATTCAGTATGGGTGACCTAATATTTATGTTCCCATTAATTACCCAATATAAAGAAAGTAAATTTTTAGCAACAACAACTATTTAATAGATATATTTTATGTTATATTTAGGTTTTATTTAGCTGTGTAACTTTAATTGTTAGTTTTAAAAAATATAGAGTTAGGATAATTTATATGATAACCTGGGAAAGGATTTATCCAACTAACTATCCACGATTTATATATGATTTGTTTCATTTAATTTTTGATTTTATGTATAAATTTATTAAGTTTCAAGATAAAATGTATTGAGTCATGATGAAATTTGGATCATGGATATGATATATGGTGTCATCATTTTTAGTTGGCGAAAATTTAATAAGAATACTAATTGAAATGATAATTAATATGACACTGATCCAAATATATGTCTTGTTATAGGTAATATCATGGATCATAAACATCATTTTGAGATATCTTATATGAAGGAAGTATAGAAATTTTATTGATATTCATAGTTTATAATTTGTTTCTAGGATAATCACTCTGATCATATGAGTGTGAATGTTATAGAAATCAATTTCTAGAATTATGAATCATGAGTATTGGATATTGATATTGCGTCATATATTTATTCCAATAAGAACAAACATGGAAATAATAGATAATTTATGAAAGAATATGTTATCTATGTGTTGAAAATGGGGCAATATTTTTTTATTGTATGTCAGCAGTAATGATCTATGTCAACTTAATGTATTAGTTATAGACTTTGAAAACTATTCCTATGTTTCATCCCTAAATTGAAATTTTAATTTTATATATTTCCTGGATAAGAAGATATTTTTTATTCATGATTAAAAGAAAGAATTTCTATATATACATAAATCTATTTCCATTGAATTGAGAATATTTTAAATGTTTTATACATTCTGAATAAGGATAATCTTATTTGAATCAATGAAGATATGAAGGATAATGTTAATTCTATCACCACATGTAATTTATATTTTCTCCTTATGAATATAAATGATAAAAACATCCAAAATACTCTATGGAGATGTATATAAAGAATAATTCAAGTATGAATCATCTGAAAAATGAGAATCATTTTCATTATGAAAAATTACTAAAGATGTTTTTTGATAAAAATTTTGAGGAGCTAGTGGACTACTGCATCTAATATATAGTGAGGTACATAGATATGTGAGAACTCAAGATATTGATGGGTATAATTACTTTATAATCAGTAATAATCACTTAGAGTATTATGGTTCTGTGTATCTTATAAGACAAAACTTTTAAATCACTAAAAAGTTACAAGAGTTAAGAAATTATGTATAGAACCAACCAGCGAACAAAATTATGTTTCTCTATTCATATTGGATCATTGAATAATTTGGCCAGGATCTTACTAATAATATTATTTCTTATGAGATTTTTTCATAAGTCACTCCTCTAAGAATATCACAGTGTAATGGTGAATCTAATGAGATTAATCAAATCTTATTGGACATGGTTTTATCTATAATTATTTTATGGTGACATTCTATATCATTTTGGGGAAATTCTCTAGAATTATTATATCTTATATTAATTTATCATGTATAATGTATTCATAAAAACAAAATATTATCTATGAACTAGTAGGTATCCCAATATTTATTTTATAAGGATTTGGTGTTGTGAAACATATATTGATAATTAGTTGTAGATAAAATTATAATTTATTCCAAGATATAAATTTTAATTAGTTGTCTAAAAAATACTGTACTGTGTTACATTTACAATACTAGCTATGAAAATCAATAGAGATAGATCAAATAGGTTACTTTGACTATGTCATAGCACTTACAGTAGAAAAATGTTAATGTGTTTCTTCATTGAGAACATTAAAAATATATCTTTACTTGTATTATAAGGAACGATTCTTATAAATACCTATTTCCTTATAAATTTATTGAAATGAGAAACATGCAAAAGATTCATTATGTATCCACAAAAATATTTATCAATTCTTCATTGTTATGTACTTGTTCTGATGTATCATATGCTTTGGGAATAACAAGTATATTCCAATCGTAGTGAGATTCAGGGGATTATATAAAGAACCTCCATATGTTCTTGAGAATAACATACAATATTTTATTTTTAATTGGTTGTGCTGAAGATCTCATTGTAAGGGGTTACATTAATGGTAGATTCCAAACTAACAATGATTATATGATATCTAAATTTACATTTGTATTTTTCTTCACTAGTGGATCTATCAGTATGTAAGTTTCTAAAAAATCAACATTGGATCTCATGATGACAGAGGAAAAGTATATTACACTACATTAGTTGATGTGATGAAAGATGTTTTCATCATGAAGTACAACCCCAAACATGTGGTGGTACCTAGAATGTTGGTAGTAGCTGAGCATTAGTTTGAAAACAATATAGATATTTCTTTGGACATGGAACCCTGATATAACCAATGGACTAACAAAATATTTCAAAGATATGATCTCAATTGAGTAATTATTGATGCTGGATATATAGATATCTTTAGAGTGACTACATATATGAATATATTAGATAAATTGATAAAGATATTTATACATCATAATATTGAGGTTTTTGTTAGGTATCTAGTTATTAGATAAATGAGTGACTGAATGGAATGATAGTTTTCAATGTAAATTAATCATGGGTTTATAATAAATGAAAATATAACATTATCATTCATTCATGTATTCTATGTTTATGACATGAATAATGGAATAAATAAAAACCCTATATGTACAATATTTAGTTATCCCTAATTAATAACCATCATAATGTATTGTTGGTTGTTATTATATGTCAAGAAAAGCGTGATTATGATCTTATATAAAATATCTAATAGTGTCATGATACTGTAGGTGGAGACTTATTATCATGATTGAACTACCAAAATATATCACATGGAATGTCATATATACATTGATATACATAGAAGTGTATGTTTAATATTAATCAATGTATTATGGTGTTGATAATATACTTATCATATGAACCTTTATAATTTTATACCTTTTATAAAAAATAATCGAGGTTGAACTAATGATGCTATTGTTGGGTATGTTTTTTATCATGTCATCAGTTGAGTTTAACTAAGATGGTATTTTTCCATTAACATGAAAAATAATATATCTAAGTCCATAATTTAATTCAAATTAGAATATCAATGCCCATGTATATTTTAGTGACATTTTATGCACTCAACTCTTTAGATTACTAACATGTGATATATTTATTCAAACTAAGTAGTTTATTTTATATAATCACAAATGAGAAATTTGGACTACACTAGATCGACATATTCTATATATAGTAGTCAATAAATATCTAAGATAATGGAATTATATGAGAATATATTAAATATGTTGAGATATATATTTTGGATACCATGTATTATAACTCTCTAGTCATAATAACAAACCTTCACACCCAAATTGGCATTCCACAAACCTTATATAAATTCTTTATTACCCTAGTCTAGCACACAAAGAAAAAGAGTAATACATGATAATGAGAATGATTCACACTTTATATATAATAATTAATAAATTTGATGAATATAAAACAAATAAAAAAAGAATGTCCTCTCACATAATATACAATTCACTACATGAATATCAAATACCATCATAAAGACTACATGTAGGTTAAAAAGTCTAGACTAAAAATGAAATAAATAACCAATTTATATCTGAATGGAATGTGATCCTTTATATTTCATCACATAACCAAAAAATTAATTTTTTTTCCAAATCACTTTTATGTGAAATCTGGGATTCCAAACATGTCAAAACATATGTGCAATAAACAAAAAAGAAACACAAAAAATCATTAACGACCAAACTAATATTATTATAATTACTCAGAAAGTATATGCCCCATTGTAGTGTATTTACATAAATATATGGGTTTTCCTTGATAGGATATTTGAAAGGGTTTGATACACAGTCCTATATTTTTATATATTCCTATAAATTAATTTTCCCATCATTTATTCCATGTATGAGGATATAATCTTGTTTATTGATCCAATTAATTTTCCCATCATTGTGAATAACTCATATCGATCTATCTTAAATTCCATTATCATCCTTCTTTGAGAAGTTTATATTGAAATATTCATTTAATATCTATTCCTTCAAATGAAGAATAAGCATCAGGAAAACATCCTCATCACTAGGAGGTGTTATTGCCCCCTATAATACCATGTTTATAATCCCCCACTTGTTCTATCCTATCCACTACTTCATTTATCTTTAATTTATCTACTAATTTGGGGACTATTGGATTTAAAAGGATGGAATATTCATTGTGGTACTTAGTTTTTTTATTTTTATTTTCTAGGATGTTTCCAAAGAAAATACTTCCCTACATCACATACCTTGAGTTGCACACAACATTATTCAATGTATATTTATATTTATACAACCCTATAGAATAGTTTTAGTACCATTATTTGTAAAAAAGGTGTTGAACATCATGTACCAGGTGCTCAAGAACCTACTTTTCACTTTTCTAAGGAACATCCTTCTTATTTCTTTTAGATTTAAATGATTCACTTTCTTCAGCCTCCACCTTTATTGTTCTTTGATCTCCCAACATATAGAACCTATTAAGAACATCAACCCCCAAAGCTCACCTTATTATTGGCACCAAGAACCCCTTCATATTACATAAATTCCACCGAAACACCATCATCAATTTGAAAGACACTTTCAATCCCATACCAAAAATTATTATTACGATGTTGAACTATAAATAACCTTTTCTGCGAGTCCCCAACAATAGAAGAATTCAAAATACCTAACAATAAAAAATTACATAAAGGATAACAATGATAGAATATTGAATCCAAATTATGCATCACAGTTACTGCCTTATAGGATGTTGTAGGTCGAGAATCTCGATCCCTTGGTCTAGGATCAATCAACTCATTACATTTCCGGCCAAATCCAAACAGCTTTTGAGAATAGAAGGTGATCATATTAGAAAAACATTTGAGTCCTAAATAAATAAGCATTCACCCTTCTACACTATTTCATTCATTTCTATTCCATCTAGATCAAACTAATTAGCTATGAGGCTAGTAATTAGACCAGCCCCTGGTGACACCCCTTCCCCATGTGGTCAAAAGTGCACTACCTCCAAATTACTACATTATTTAAATTGAGACTGTTTATTTAGATCTGCTTCAGTAATAGACAACAGTCACTTACCACTACATTTCATATCCATATCCAACTTTTGGTTATTGGTAGTACTACAATGATAAAAAACATACTATCAACGGTCCAATTTTTTTTACGAAGAGCTAAAATCACTCCATGACTTTAAGAAAACTTCTTATAGAGGAATTATTTCCAAACATCAATCCTAGAATACTGTATTAGTGATATTGATACATATAAATCAACAGTAATTATCAGATAAAAAGAGTGGAAAAAAGATATAGTTCTACTGTTGAAACATAAATATCAACAAACAAGATTCCCAGCATCTGAATAATTGAATAATTCTAAATTAAGAGAGAGAGTTCAATAAACCATACCCAAATCACCATGGTAAGATTATTACATTTAATTTGGAAATCTTAATTCAACCATTATAGGAAGAACTGTGAGTCATTATTGATCGAGGGGAGGGGATATAGCTCAAGCTTATACCAAATAATTCTCCAAATATAATAAAATCATGATATTACTATTATTAAGAACACACATGGTTTCATGTTCCTATAATCCCCACGATCCAAAAATAAATCTGTAAAAATAACCCACTGATGGGAGACTCCGTTTGATTTAATAAATTAGCATTATGAGGCATCAGTGATCTACAAGGGAGAGAAAAAAAGTTATAGGAAGGGAAAAAAGTTATTAGAATCTACTGAAAAAATATGATTCTTTGGTGATAAGAGATATTAGATATAATTAGGGAATAAATTTGGTATTATAAAATGGATATAAGGGATGAGAATAATGTCCCTTAATTAATGGACGAGGTCCTTCGAGGAATGAAATGTTTTTGTCCCCCTTCATAGGGGGAGGGACTAACTCATTACACATCATTGTTTATGTCATAATAAGGGATGAGTCCTCCAATTATTTCATGAATCGTTGTTTTTTATTAAACTATTCTATATTTTCTTTTCCATAATCTTTATTTCTCCATATCTGAATTAATTTCCCACTTCTAAGAACCACTCCATTGATCATATTTTTAGAAAATTCATGATGATGAAAAACTACATACAGACAAAATTGTGTATCTAGGGTGTAAGTGAGAGACAATAAAATACCACCATTAATATATATACTTTCTTTTATAATAAAAACTCGATATTATAGTTTGAAATATATTTAGAAAATACCATTTTTACATAATAATGAAAACCAATCACATTTCCTTACTATTTAAAAAACAAATTACTTAGGAAAGGAACATAGCCATGAGATAAATAAAAAAGTACCAAAAGGTTTAAAACTATATAAATAACAACATAAATTAAATTATATTAAAAATAAAGTACAACATTTTACCATAACATTGATTCTAATGCATAATATAAGGCCTCTATAAACATGGATACACGTTTCAGCCTATGATGTGATCCTAACTATAATGAACCCTATATTTACCACATAACCTCAAAGAATTGAAACCCCATGTCCATGGAATGATCTTTATTATGCTAAAATATCCAATACATTAATCAAATATACTGTAATATTTATCCTAAACAGCCACATAGCTAACCAAGGCTCCTATAAGAATCAAATCTTATATTAAACCACCACTTCTTTATCAATTACATGATATAATGAAAAACACAAAAATATAAATAAATCTTTCATATTTAAGGGGTATAATAAAAATAGAATCATATAATTAATAATAAAATAACACCTAAAAAACATACCTTTATAAATAACAATATAATTTAAAACCATGTAAATTCCTCTATAAGAGTCCAACATGTCTCAAAACCCACATATAATTTTGTTGAAATAAAAATAAGTTTCAATAAAAATTTATAAAACAAATTTTATGCATAAAATATAACTTTCAAAATAATTATTATTTATTACCAATTAAAATCCACTATATAAATCAAATAAGATTTTAGACCCCATTTTTTAATGAATTTGAAGAATAAAAAAACCACAAAATAAAATCTATCAAACACCTTGTATGAAAAAAAATGCCAGTAGAATTTTATAAAAGGATTATATTAAAACTCCTTTGATTGCATATATTTATAAAACATTCAAGGACATCATTAAGAAATCCATTATAAATAAATTATAAATTTATTTTATAAGCATGAAACCCCATTTATAAATCTCAACCCCAAATATAATGTAAAAGAAGAGGAATTTCAAAGATACCCCTTCTAGGATATTGATGAAACATTAAAACAATTATTAAGTAAAGATGAATAGAGGTTAAAAATGGAGTTTTTATCCCATTATCATGAAAATACTGATAAATATAATGAGTTATCCTTTACTTGAAATAAAAAAAATCCTTCCTTGAGACCTAAGTCTTGAAGAACATTATTGGGATTTGAGGAAGGGGATAAGTGTATCACCCAATATGTAGTTTCCCAGAGCCAATACATTTTTTTATATTAGAATGATTCCAAGAAAGACATGTCTCGATGAAATGAATAGTTTAGTGGATTTTGAAAACAAGATACATCATAAAAATTAATTTACAAATTGAAAGAAAAAATAATATATAATTTCCATTGGAAACATCCATAACTCCAATATTAGCCTTGTAAGTCATTAGTGATAATATTCATCTTCACATCATGGGGAAAAAATACATAAGAAAGGGGTGATATCAAATGCTTAGTAAGGGTAATTAATAAAGCTAATGTTATCATAAACATAAACATTAGAAATGGTTAGTAACTAAAAAAACTTGTCTTTAAAAATAAATTGAGCATTAATATGAAAGGAATGAAATAAGATTACTTAAGGCAATATAAATGATCGTAAGAATATGAAAATTAACCATGGATATTCTACTATCTGAATAATGACATGGTTTATCAATTAAATTATCATAATGAGGGAATGCATAATTCAAGACATCCGAAGAATATCATCAAGGGATCAACCAAAACATCTGAAAATATGCGGTTAATGCCTTAACCAAAACCCATGTCACGACCCGTCCCAGTGGGGCCCATGCTGTGACACCCCAAGCCCACCTCCAATAGGTCAGGGGCTGGTGACTAGCACTGAGTAGGAATAATACTAACATGGGAGGCATTGATTAAGAACCTACACACACACACACAAACATCTCCAAGCCCACAAATGGTAAAATGTAAAAAAACCATTGAGAAAAAAAAACGCTTTCATACATCTAATCCTAACCAACAGAGTACAATATGAAGTAATGTTTTGAAAGTAAACTGGGCCAGAATACAAGCTCCCCCAAAAAATAGGAGTCTGCAAACAACAAATTCCAACCTCTAAACACAGAGAGGTATTAGGACTACTTCTCATAGTCGTTGGAACATCTTGGCCTATAGGGAACTCAGAAATCTCAGTCCTATCATGGTCCTCCAAGGACATTGTCAAAAGGATGCTTGTCTACATAAGACATGTCACATGCGAGCAAATCCAGTTTAGGGGTGAGTATAACAATACTTAGTAGAGGACCCTGAAAACCACAAAGAAATACACAAAGGAAAGGTATAGTTCGCTTTACATAGTATATGTCTACTGAAGATATAACATGTGAACCCAATCCAGATATAATCAAAACCCAGACCCATAGTCTAGAGGCATGTCACAAAACTCAATTCTCCTTCCAGGGATTCAGTTTGAAGATTCCATGAAGCACTCGTCTGGGAGAACTCATTCCACGAGTCTGATAGCTCTGATGAGGTCCATCTGAGAATTATTTTCCATTGGGAAATGTCACGATAGATAGATACAGACATTCTGAGAGAACACACACTTGAGTGAAAAAAGTAACAATACATAGATGAGGATCACTTCCAGGGCCTCAGCAGGCACCGTGACTCATCCGGATTCACCTTCTAAGTAGAGTATCAGCGCCCTGTGGGGTAGTTACATCGATACCTGACTCTAACTAGGGCCAAGAATAGATAGAGGATCTCACTCCAGGACTCTCGGAGGGATGCCTGACTCTATCCCGGAAATTCCTGTAGTAGGGATCATACTCCAAAAAATGGAAATGATACATGTCCTTCTAGGGAATGAGAAAAAGTGGCACCAACCCAAAAGAAACATGTCCAAGATATGATGGACAAGAAGATCAATCCATGTACTAAGAAGTACAAGGGGTGTAGAAGTGTCACACACCATGCCTTCTGACCCTGGGTACTACCCAAGTATAATGGAGCGTGTCGTAAGGTTGTGTTTCCCTCGGAATCCAGGGATGACCGCCTTGATGGGAGGTTCAAACTTTCTGATCGGTTTCTAATGGGTTTGTTCATAGAACTAGAAACATCCAATGATTCCAGATCCATTCGGACCTACTTTCCAAAGGTAGGTGCTCATTAGTTTGTGGACTGATGAGGCTTAGGAATTTGCATTGGTCGAGAGGATGGGAGGTCGGACTCATCACACCTTTTTGAGGGGAATTATTTTCTACTCCGGGACTCTCTTTATAGGTTTATGTTATGTTCGTGAATCCTTGTTACATTACCAAGTATAAAATGAGCTTTCCTTCAGATCTGAAAATCAATGATTAAATATGTAGGAAATTCATAGAATCTTTTTTATGTATTCTAGGTTCTTCATCAATAGAGAATCATCTGTATTTATTAGATATTCTTTGTCAATGGTACCCTTCGACACATTTATACAGAAGTCTCTTTGTCATTATGATGACCATGCTGGTTTTAAAGCCACTCAGTGGGGCACTTGAAGTTTATTACCATTCAGAAGGACATGGACTATTTTAGAGTTGGGATCGAACCCGTAAACGGGCTACCTACATATCCTTTGTTTAGAAAAGGAATCAGAACCCACATAGTTCGAGTAAGGGAGTATGATGTTTATGATTGATGGCTCAAAGAAGGATGTCACAATTACTTTTACACTCTAAGCTCATGTGATTCATGCTCGGTGTGAGAAACAAGAGGTATTGGAAAAATTAGACAATTGTGCCATGAAAGATGTAATCATAAGAAATAATGTGGGGCTTATGTATGTATGACTGCCCAGATAAATGAAGGTTAGGATTTACTTTAGGGATGAAATCCAGGAATAGGGTCCATAAAGGTATATGTGCTTCATGGAGATTTTTAATACTCTAACTTGGGGCTTACTCCTGAAAAGGAGGCCGAAATTAGGAGAAGACTTATGATTGGGTTTTACTCCTGAAAAGGAATCCCAGATCAAAGGTAAATTAGGACTGGTTAAGAGAAATTAAGACTGGGGCTTATTCCTGAAAAGGAGGCCCAGGTTAAGGGAATTAAGGTTTGGGGCTTACTCTTGAGGAGGATGCCCAAATTAGGGGACTGGGGCTTACTCTTAAGAAGGATGCCCATATTTGAGACTGGGGATTACTCCTGAAAAGGAAGCCCAGGTTAGGGGATCTAGGGCTTACTCCTGAAGAGGATGCCCAAAAATTAAGGGACTTGGGTCTTACTCCTAAAGAGGATGCCCATATTAGTGGACTTAAGACTGGGTATTATTCCTAAAAAGGATACCCAGGTTAAGGATTCTCTCATCTTAAAGGATGAGGTTGAATGAATGAAATCTCAATCTTTAGTGACATAAAGATGCGTAAATCACTAGGTGTTGAGAGATATTCCACAGAATTCCTTTCAGATAAGGAAGTCAAATCAAGAAATCATGCCATAAATGGCTTTGAAGAGTGTCTTGAAGACTGAATCTTGAATAGGAAAGGTGGAATGGCTTAAGATGGGTGAAATAGGCAAGAAGGGCACACAAAAAGGCAGGGGCGCGCAAGTCCTGGTAGGTGCGCAGGTACTGCGTGGGTGCGCAAGTACTGGTCGCGCATGTATGCCTGCGCGACACAGGGTGTACTTGCACGACGGTTAACCAGTAGGTTAATACTTGAGTGACTCTTGATTAAAGCCTTTAAAATCCTCTTGAGGTTCTTCCAAAAAAAAGTGCGCACAAGTTCTATTGAAGGAGTAAGGCAGCGCACAAGTGTGGCCTTTTTCCCTTAAGGGCTGGCTACTCAGGCGTGAAAGTGTTGATGAGTTTCAAGACTTAGGCCTTCCTCCCCCACTTTAGATCTTCCGTTCTAGGTAAGAAATTACCTTAGAAGTGTTTCAGAAGCTTTGAGAAGAGACCAGGGCACCGGGAGCTCAAATTGAGTTTCTGGAAAAAATCATTCTCGAATGAGGGGCCCACAGGGTCTATTTATAGGCAGGAGAAGACCCCGGGCGGTTATCACTTAGGTCGCGCAAGTCACTTGGGCGACCATGAGGCGGCACGCAAGTATACTTGCAGGACCACTAGGGGGCATGCAAGTATACTTGCACGACCACTAGGCGGCACACAAGTTTACTTGCACGACCACTAGGCGGCGCCCAAGTGTACTTGCACGACCATGAGGGAACTTGCATGACCTATGGGCAATGTTCTCCTTGTTCATCCCTTTGTCGATTTTTTATGTTTCTTCAAAGGATGAATCACTTTGGACTAAGGTATTTCCCTTTTTCAGATGTTAGACTCTATGATGGAATGGAGCGTCAACAAAAGTCCCCCCTCAGAGTTGGATCCGGAGAGAAAACATGATTTGACTCTGAGGTGAAAAAGAAAAAACAAGAAATCTGGCAGTTTAAAGTCATGCATGTCAGACATACAAAGGCTAATGTTTAAGGTCGAAATAGCTTTGACCGAAATGGATTAGAATTGACTCAATTCCTTAAAAATTCATCTGAAAACATATTACCATACTCAAGTATGAGGGAAAATATGTAAGCTATGACTTAAGAATATTTGAATCTGGGGAATGATATGAAAAAGAGCTAAAAGGCATTAGAAGATGTAGTTTCCTAGAATGAAGTTACCATTATTTAACAAACCCGTTAGGGGGTTGAATTATGAAGGGACACCTAAGGGCATTGGTTGCATAGTTAAATAAAATAGTATCTTTTGGCTAACAAGTCTGTTATGTAGACTATTTATTCAAGGCCGCCTATGGGCACATGCTGCATAGTTAGGAAAAAGAACTGTCAGAAATTTACTTTCCTAGTGCTAAAAGCCAGTGAAAGTTTATGGAGATTCAAATATTCCAAAGTATAGAGTTTTTTATATGGAAAGAGGTACTTGAATATGGAGAAGATATTTCCAAAAAAGATTATTGAAGAACTGCATGAATATCACTCCCACGAAGGTCTGACCCAAACGTAGGGAAGAAGAATATAAACCATAGACTTGAATACTTTCAGATCATGAAAAATTATATGGGTCAAATATGTTAAGGATGGATATTTTTTTCGGATCCCTACATACTGTCATTTAAGGCAAATAAGGTCAAAAGAGGCATTCTTCCCAAGAATGGTGTTACCACTATCTGACAAACCCGTTAGGGGGTTGAATTATGCAGTGCCACCTAAGGGCATTGGATGCATAGTCAAATAATAGTATCATTTGGCCAAAAAGTCTGTTCTGTAGACTGTTTATGCAAGGCCGCCTATGGGCACGTGATGCATAGTCAGGCAAAAGAACTCTCAGAAGTTTGACATTTTTTTGACTAGAAGTCATGAAAAGGGTTTTGAGGATCTGAAAATATTTAAGGTTACGATTATGACACATAAAGATTGGTATTGTTCAATTTATACAGAGATACATAGATCAATGCTAACCATAATCTTGTTGTGGCTGGGTCCTGAATTGAAATGTTGGACTTCACTACGTATCCCATAAGGATGAGAATCCAGCCACATGTAGTTCTTAAACTACAGTTTAACGTCGTGTGGGACAAAAGGATTAGATATCATAGTTTAGGGTCATAGAGCTTGGACCATTGTAAGAAATACACAGTGTGTGTTTTCATGGGGACTTTTCATCCAAGGGACTGAAAGTGGAATTTGGGGTTAGCCCCAAAGACATGAGACTGGATTCGAGGGACACTCGAACGTTCCTACGTATCCCATAAGGATAGGAATCAAGCCCACGTAGTTCTAGAAATACCCTTTGTACAAATTTGGTTCGTACATGTGAAGGGTGAAAGGGTACTTTAGTACAATGATGGTTTAACCCAAGATAAAAGGTTTGGGCGTTGCCATGTATGCATGTAGTTTTTGAAATTAAACATGATTAAAAAAATCAATGTAAATAATGGTCCCCTCTCAGGTGGGGGTATCAAAGAATATTATAGTTTATTTTCATACTGGACAAAAGTGTTGTATAGTTTAACGTCGTATAACAAGGACGAAAGTGAACCAATGTAAAGATATTGATTCTAGGGGTGGTTTCACGAATCAACATCGTATGAGATGGAGATGAACCAATGTGAAGAGATTGGTTTTCGGCTTGAACCTTGGGAGGTTGCCTACGTACCCAGCCTGGAAGGCAAGGATAAAAGTCCGTGTAGTTCAATTAAAGAATGATTTAATTATCAAGTTGTTCTTGTGGACAATGACCTAAAAAATGATGTTGGGACTTACACATGTTTAGCGTCCCAGAGAGAGTGTTATGGTTGAGGTTTTCTCTAAGCTCACGTGAGTCATACTCGGTGTGAGAAACAAGAGGTAACATAAACCTTAACAATGCATAGTTTAATTTCATGTAGGACATATAAAGGGACTATAAAGTTTAAATTCTTGCAGTTAGGACTATCGGTGCTGCACAGTTTAGTGTCATGTAGCAAGGAAAAAATACAGTTTAAAGTCATGTAGGACATATCACAGACTTCCTGTATAGTTTAGCGTCATATAGTTAGGACGATGGGGACGATACTGTTTAGCGTCATGTTGCACGAAAAAAGGGACGATACAATTTAGCGTCATATTGGACGAAGGTGCTAATAGATTAAGGTCATATGCATGGACCGTGGATGGTATAGTTTAATGTCATGCTGAATAGTGGTGTAGTTTAAGGTCATACAGGACCTTTGATGATTATGTAGTTTAACGACTTCTTGGACATAAGGGACTTTTATACAGTTTAGCGTAATGTAGTTAGGACGTCATAGTTTAACGTCTTGCTGGACGTAAGGGACTTGAAAATAGTTTAGGGTCATATTCATGGACCGTTGATGATGCAGTTTAAGGTCATACAGGACCTAGTTGCAGTTTAAGGTCATACTGGACCATTTAGGGAACTTTTTCACAGTTTAACGTCGTGTGGGACGAAATAAAAAACAGTTTAAGGTCATATGTATGGACCGTTACTGTATAGTTTAACGTCATATAGAAAGGATGAACTTTTTCACAGTTTAACATCGTGTGGGACGAAAGTAAAAATAGTTTAAGGTCATATGTATGGACCGTTGCTGTATAGTTTAACTTCATATAGAAAGGACGAACTTTTTCACAGTTTAACGTCATGTGGGACGAAAGTAAAAATAGTTTAAGGTCATATGTATGGACCTTTGTTGTATAGTTTAATGTCGTATAGCAAGCACGACAAAAAGTACTTTGCATTTTATACAAAATACTTCTTCAAAAATCTGGCATTGGTTGGAGTAGTGATGAGTTCTCCATCCATTGAGATTAATGAATAAGATCCATTGGTGTAGACCCTATGTATTGAATAAGGTCCTTCCCATTTTGGCTCAAGCTTGGGTGGTTTCTTTCCTGGTATCATTGGAGTTCTGAGAACTAATATGAATTCTCCCTGAGTGAATGAATGAAGACGAACTTTTTTGCTAAAATCTCGTGCTATTCGATTCTGATAGACTTCCAAGTGGTGCAAAGTGCACAATCTTTTCTCATCTAACCATTCCAATTCATTCAATCGCTTTTGAGATTGTTCATCTGTAGATGATTGATTAAAAATGGAAACTCTGAGAGAGGGTATTTGAACTTTAATGGGCAAGACGGCTTCTGTTCCATATACCAATGAATATGGAGTTGACCGAGTTGTAGTGCGGGTGGTAGTCCGATAAGCCCATAAAGCATGAAATAGTTTATCAGGCCATGACCTCTTATCTTTATCCACCATATTTTGCAGTATATTTGAAAGATTCTTGTTAAAGTCTTCTATCTGGCCTTTGGCCACTGCATGATACCGAGATAAATGGTTGGATTTGATGTTGTATTCTTGATACAACTTCTTCACCTCAGATGAACAGAAATTGGTGCCATTTTCCGTCAATATGGTATGAGGGACACCAAATCTGGCAATGATGTTAGAGTTTATGAAGCTACCAATGCATTTAGAACTGACTTCCTTGAGAGGTATTTCCTCTGCCCATTTGGAAAACAAGTTAGTAGCAGTAAGAATGCACTTAAACTGCTTGGCCGTAGCCGAAGGGTAAGGCCCAACCAGATCCATTCCCCATGTGGAAAATGGCCATGAGTATTTATCTATACTAAGTAACTCTGGAGGTTGACGAATGAAGTTGGCATGTACTTGGCACACTTCTTTTTGAAATCGACATAATCTCGTATAATTGAAGGCCAAAAGTATCTAAGCCATCGAATCTGATCAGACAGTCTATGTCCAGACTGGTGGGCACCACAGACTCTTGCATGCACTTCTTTCATGACAGCCATTGTCTTTTACCATCAATGCATCTGAAGAGAACTCCATCAAAACAACGTTTGTAGAGAATTTTCTCTAAGTGATCTGGGCTATCATAAAGAGTAAAATTAATCACATGTCGCCGAATTTGTTATTTCTCAGCTCTATCAGGTGGAAGTGTTCCATTTTGAAGGTATTCCCTGATAGGTGAAATCCATCCTATAGTATGACCATACAGTTCAAGAATGGGAAAAATTTCATTAATTTCCTCTGTTTTGATTCGAACATAAGGTGAAATTGCACGACGGTGGGCAATACTGATGGTTGTCTCGTCCCAATTTGGATCTGCCAGAGCTGTGGCTATATTAGCCAATGCATCAGCTTGAGCATTTTGTGATCTTGGGATATAAGAAAATGTCGGTTCCAAAGGGAATTCTTCCATTAAATCTCTGACGTAATCATACAAAGGGATTAGTTCTTCTTTTCTGAGGGCATAATCCCCATTGACTTGTTTGATTACCAGGTCTGAATCACCTTTCAACTTTAAGTGATTCACTTGTGCTTGAAGTGCTAATTCCAAACCTATGATGAGAGCTTGGTATTCTGCTTCATTATTGGTACCACCTTCCCACAATAAGAAGGAATAAGGTAACACTACCTTTTCTGGAGAAATGAGCACAATTCTTAATCCATCTTTGTTGAATTTAGGATTTTCCATTTTCTTCCCTGTTGGACTTATGGAAGCACCATCAAAATACATTTCCCATGCCCGAGGACTTTCTTGAATAGAGAATACTTCCTCATCAGGGAGTTCAATATCTGAAGATGTGTCTTCCACTAAGGGGTGTTCAGCTAGGAAATCAGCAAGAGCTTGTCCTTTTATCGCCTTTTGAGACACATACTGAATGTCGAATTGCTGCAAAATAACTGGCCACCTTTTCAGACGTCCTGTAAGCATTGGACGACTTAGGATAAATTTGAGCGGGTTATTGCGAGATACCAATTGGACCTCGTGATGTTGCAGGTAGTGTCTCAACTTCTGAACTGCAAATATTAATGTTAGGAAGCACTTCTCAATAATTGAATATCGGGTTTCTTCTTCATGCATGGTTCGACTGAGATAGTAGAGACTGTTTTCATTCCCAGCATCATTATTTTGAGCAAGAAAGGCACCTAATGATCGCTCTAGAGCATTCACATAGAGGATAAGTGGTCTTCCTTCAACAGGTGTCATGAGTATCGGTGGACTCAAGAGGTATTTCTTGAGAATATCGAATGCTTCTTGACATTCTTCAATCCCTGGTAAGTGACTCCCTTCTTCATCAATTTGGTGAAGGGTAAACTTTTGCCTGCCAAATTGGCGATGAAACACCGAATATAGGCTAAGTGTCATTGAATTCCTCTTAATTGTTTCAAATTTTGAGGAGGTGACATTCAAAGGATTGACTTGTTCTTCTCAGGATCGACTTCAATACCACGATGGCATACAACACAGCTGAGAAATTTTCCTGAGGTTACCCCAAATGCACATTTTAAGGGGTTCATCTTCAAATTATTTTGTCGAAGCTTGCAGAATATGACTTCCAAATCAGCCAAGTGATTAGAAAGTTGTTTGGATTTAACTACCAAATATTCTACATAGCATGCAACAAACTTCCCTAAGAAGGTTTTGAAGATACGATGCATGACATGGTGATAAGTTTCACCTGCATTCTTTAAGCCGAAGGGCATTACCCGGTAGAAAAACACACCCTGAGCAGCTCTGAAGGCTGTAGATTCCTCATCTTATGGGGCCATTCAGATCTGATTATATCCATAATATCCATCCATGAAGGAAATTGCTTCATAGCCAGCTGTTGCATGAATTAGAAGTTATGTAATCGGAACTAGGAAATCATCCTTAGGACAATGTCGATTAAGATCTCTGAAATCGATGAAAAGTCTAATTTGTTCATTCTTTTTCTTTACAGAGACAATATTAGACAACCATTTGGGATATTGAACTTCTATGATGAAGTTATCTTTGAAAAGCTTATCCACTTCAACTTCAATTTTGGAAGCATAAGTTGGGTGTGTTATTCTCGCGACTTGCTTAAATCCTCAATGTTCTTCAGGTAAACCCAAAAGATGAGTAGCAACATCAGGATCAAGCCCGGGCATTTCTATATAGTTTCAGGCAAATATATCTCTATTTTTCTTTAGAAAAGAAATATGCATCTCTTTCTCTTCAAGAGTCATGGCCTCACTAATTAAAGTGGGGCATGGATCTCATTTTGTACCCAGATTTATTTCTCTGAGTTCATCCAAAGTGGTAGAGATACCCTCTTCAAATGCTGGAGGAGCATCTCTGAGATCTTCCTCTTCTTCTTCTTCATGTGTTATTTCTTCTATTTCTACTTTCATAGTAGACGATAAAGTAGAATTCTCATGATCCGAAGAGATGTCAAAATTTGCATATCTTGAAGAAGAAGCTTCCATTTCTGACCCTATTGATGATGAAAGGTCTTCTTTGGGTAATAAAGAGGAGATGATGGATTGAGAATGGACATCATTGTTCACCTCCAATGTTGCTATAACTTCTTCTGGCCTAATTGGAAAAGCATAGATTTTTTGGATTTCAGCAGATGAAATGAAGACGTCACCATTTGTGCTTTCATCACTGCTTGGTAGATTACCAATTTCTCCCCTGTTTTCTGGCTCGATTACCGTAAGTGACATTATGGATCTTTCCATAATAGTATTTTTATTTGGGTCTATCTTGTCAATTTGACTGACAGGCAACACATAATCTATACTCACATGTGTAAATGGATTTACTGGAATTTTTTCCAAACCTTATGGATCATTAACTTTGGTCATATCCTTTGTTATGGATTTCTCCCTTTGCTTCATGTGATAGAATTCAGCCTCAATGTATTGAGACTCACATGTCTTGAACGGGGCCTTATCACTATACAATGTCCCAACTTGACCATCGAAACAATATTTGAGACATTGATGGTATGATGAAGGGATAGCCGCATGTTGATGTAGCCAGGGTCTTCCAAGCAAGATGTTGAAGGCTGAGTCTTGATCAACAACCATGAAATCTGAATTGGATACAAGATCTCCAAACTGAGTTTTGAGTGTAACCTCACCCAGTGGTTCTTGTTCATTTTTATCATATCCCTATAACATCATGGTGGAAGGAGATAAATCAGATTCTATGAGGCCTAATCAACGAAGTGTACAAATTGGCCTTAGGTTGACTCCTGAACCATTGTCAATGAAATCTCTTTGAACATCCACGCCATTGACCATGCTAGACAAGTAAAATGGTCTAATATGTCCATGCACAACATCATCTTCATCTTCATCAGTAAAGGATATTATTAAATGGAATTCTGTAGGATAATTCTCTATGTGATAGACTTCAGCTGCAGCAATTTCAGTTTCAAACTCATGAGGACTTGACAAAGCCTCGATGAGTGCTTCCCGAAGATCTTTTGACAGATTCAGAGCATCCAGAATTGATAACATGGCTGGTACTTGGGCCAAGTGTTTCAATATATCATACTTTTGATACAGAGGTCTGTGTCTCCCAGTAGGAATATGTGGTTTAGTAGGTACCTTGGAAGCATATGCTTTGGAAGTTGATGCATCTTGTATTGGGATAGATGTTGGCAATATTCCTAGTTTTGGAAGATTAGACCGATTATATCCATTTACTTGCTGAGAGGAAGAAGATGAAACCTTCAACCCATTTTCCAAAATAACTGTGCCAGGACTGAATTTTCTATTTGTAGAAGAACTTGCTTGTTCTTGCTCAGCTTTCTGAAGGGCTCTTCCACGAGTTTCTGCTACGTACATAGTTCTAGCTGGGGTAGAATTGGAATAGTGACTTCTAAAAGATCCACGTCTTCCCTTGTATCTTGATCCCCTGGAACTTCCTCTGATAAATCTGTTTGATACAAGGAATTCAGGCTCATTGAAATCGAAACTTCGACTGGCATATGGATATGTTAATTTAATCATATTAACAGAACCAAAGATTAACTCTTAATCTGATGAAGACTCTGCCTGATTAGCATATTTAGGCTATGCCGTTTGGTGGGGCGGTGCATGTGGCTTTGATGTAGATGGCATGAAGTCCGCCAAAGTCAAATAAAACTTAGGCTTTGACACATACTCATCTTCTTCTGATTCTTTTTCTTTTTTTGAATCATGCCATTTCTTTGAGGACTTTCCCTCTGACAAAGAGGGTTTTGCCGCAACATTCATGGCAGAAGACACAATTTGTTTCCTTAATTGTGTTAAAAAATAGCATGAGTTTGATTAATTGTCTTTTTGAACCTCCAATCATCATACTTCTGTGTATTTTTGCTTTTGACTTCTTGCCATTCACCTTTCTCCTCTGGAACTGTAGCAGTGACAAATGCTACCTGGGCTTAGGAGCCTTTCAATGTGACTTGTCCCGAGTCGACCATCTTTTGCAGGAGGTCTTTGAAGACAAAACACTCTTGGATAGGATGCCCTAACATTTGATGAAAAGGGTAATAATTAGGACGGTCTTCATCTCCTTTCTTGTTTGGCCTCTTGGGCATTGGCAATTGAACCAAATTTTTTTCTAGAGCTGAAATGAAATAACCAGGAACTTGTTCATCTCGGAAAGAGTATGTTTTTATCTTCAGATCCTCAAATTGTTTTCGCCTTTGATCTTTTTGATCGTCTGGACGAAAAGGCATTTGTTTATGGCACTCAGAAGGTGGAGCACTTCGAGAAGATGAAGGTTTTGAGGTAGAAATAGGTACAGGTGCTTGTTTAAGCATAAATGTAGCAGTTTCTGCTTTACCCATTCTCCTTCCTGGAGCTGATGGAATTAAACGAGATTTAGCCTTATCCTGTATAAGGTAATATTCAATCTGCTGAGCGATTGAAGTAAGGTCTCAAAACCCTCCTGTGTATTTCACAGGGATTAACGGCGTGCATAATTCGCCACACAGATTTGCCACACAGATTGGCAACAATTCTTCTTGTGGGAGTTCTAAACTCAAGGAATATGTTAATCCCTTCCATCGAGCAATGAAATCATAGACCCTTTCATTCTCCCTTTGCTTACTGTTTGTAAGATCGAAAACTGTTGTCTTTGGCAAAGTTGAGTTGAACTGAAGGAGGAATTTTTGGTGAAGATCTTCCCATCCAGTAATTGACTGGGATTTCAAGCTTGTATACCAAACAAAATCTGGTCCTTGCAAGGGTCATATAAAAAATCTTAGTTTCACTACTTCTTGCTGCTCCGGAGTTCCCATCATAGGATCGCAACAAGACACGTAATGTGTCAAATGTTGTTCAATATCGCCTGATCTATTGAAAATAGGGAATACAGGGTTCCCAATACTGGATGGAGGATAAATTGAATCTACCCATTCAGGGTAAACTTTCTTTTCTGGTTGAACTTGCACACGCTTCCCTTCCATAGTTTCTAACCGAGCTGTTAATGACTCAATAGTAGTTATTAAGTTTTGAGAAACATTCGTTTGAACTTGGACTTGGGTAGGTGCAATGACTGGAGCTTGGAATGATGTGGCGATTGCTGCTACAACTGATGGTAGCACTGCCAACTGTTGTTGCACTTGACCAGTAGGATTAGACCTGTGAGGGTGTACTGATAGAGGAGGATATTCTTGATCCATCTCAGTAGCTACAACAAATTGCTTTGGCTGACTGACTCCCGCATGCTTAAGAAGAAGACTACTCTGAAGTAGTTCTGCATTCAACCTTCTTTAATTCCTTCATATCTTCCTCCTGTTGTGCAAACCTCTACTGTAGTGAGAACGATTGACCTTCTCCAGAGGAAGGATATGTAACCTGGTTCTTTCCCTTCCCTTTGATGGATCCTTTCCGGATAGGGGGAAGTGGGTTACTCGAAGGATTACTTATGTTCTGAGTAATCCTTTGACTTCGTGTACGCACAACTTCTTCATCTGTGTCGGTGCATACATCTTCTTGAGTAGGAACCTCTTCATCTGAGTCCCCTAAGTGAGCCTCATCTGGTGGATCAGCAACAACGACATTGATGACATTGATTGATGCATAACTCATCACATCCCTTATATCAGCATTTCTATGATATTGTCTTCTTCCATGTCTTTGATGAGACGTTGCCTTTTGTTGATTCGATCCCTCGGGAACTTCTTGACGAACCATAATTTGGAGGGAATCTCCTGATAATTTGGCTCTTCGTTCCTCTTGAGGTTTCTTCCCCAATCGAGAAAAGACTGAATTTCTCTGAGGAGGGGATTGATGATTTGAAAAAGTCCCCAGTCCAGTGGACTGGGGCTGTTCCTAATGTTCTTGCTCAACTCCCCGAATAATTTTTGTTGATTCCAAGGGCTGGTTTAAAAGAGTCCCCAGTCTGGAGAGCTAGGGTGGTTCTTGACATGCAATGTCTGAGACTTTCTTGAAAGTCCACCTGATCTTGCAAACCTTAGTTCATAAATTAGCTGGATGCATTAACCTGTATCTGCTTTTATCACCCGGTTCAAAAGATCGTTGGATGATTTCCGACACTTCTGTCACTTGGTGACGTTCTTGCTCCAAACGAGTGGCATGTTCAATATTCTCATTTGCTTGATGCAAGAGTAATTCGACAAATTGTTCTATGTATTCTTGATTTTGAGATGAACTAGTTGAATCCTATTCTTGGGAAAGCTTTTGATTACAAACAAAGCCCATTGACTGTGGCCAACCATGGGCAATAACATTTCATGTGACCATTTTTGGCGGGCTTTGCTGACTGGATAGCACCGTGAAATGCAGTGCTCCATGAACACCCCATCCTCTGACACGAATACCAGATGGGGCATTGGCAATTAACTAACGCAATCTTCTTTGTGCGCCAAGGCATGAACGTTGAAGGGCTCTCTGCTGCTTTTCATCCTTCGGATATCGAGAGACTGATAGAGACGCCAAATCATTCTGACGTTGTAACCCTTCTATTATCATAAGATGATTTTCATATTCATCATAAGATAATACTTTCTTTTTCAATTTACAACGAGTTTTCCATATGTTGAGACGAATATCATGAATTTCATCTTCCATCAACATTTCAAGAATATTATACTGAGAGTCAGCCAGAGGCCAAAACATGACTGGCACTTCACCTTTCTCCAGTTGTTTTCTCATGTTCAGCATTTCCTCTTTATCATTTGATGAATATTCTTCTACCTGATTTGACCAGAGTTGGTGTTTCCTTATTGCCTCATTGGATTCAACAGGATTGGGAGAGAAATCATTGATCAAACAAGAAGATGCATGAATTAGGGGTGGTTCGGAGAATGACCTACACCCTGGGCTATCTTCTGATTGAGAAAGTATTTCACCTTCTAGAGATGAAGCTTCAGACATGACTGGTTTCTCATTTTCAAGTGCCTCAAGATAAGATGGATTTCTCGGCACTACATTGTCCACTGGAGCATTTTCCGGGCAATGTGCATCACTACTGTGGAGAGGACTTTCGCAGCCAAATTCACCATCATGGGGAGGACCACCATAATGAGTTACAGTAAAAGATGAGATCTCTTGCTCCTTGGTCTTCTGACCACACAGAGGGTTCCTGTGGCTCTAATCAGAAGATGAAACTTCGAGATCGACCGAATTGTCATGAAGCAAGCCTTCATGAAGAAGTGTCTGTTGAAGACCCTCAGAATTAATGTTCCCACTATTGGTAAATGAGGGTGTAGAATCTTGAATTTCAATAGATAATTGTCTGAGGGCTTCAAGAACTCCAGCATCGAGCAAGGCCTTGTTACAGATTATCTCTTGATCTCCTGACTGTGCTGGGCGGGTCTTTTTCTTAGATGCCTTCTTACTCACCTTGGAAACCACTTGATGATGAAAGTGGTTTCTCTGAGCAGGTGTATATGCCTGATCAGGAAAGATGGCCAGGTTAGGCTGATGATCTCTACTCAAATATGGTGTATGTGCCTGACTTGGTTGTCCGTATGATATGGGGGAGTATGCCCCAAAACCCTCTTGGACTGGAACAGATGTGTGTGTCTGTTCTAGAGTGAATTGTTGATGTGTCACTCCACTGGTAGGGATAGATTTATGTGTCTTTCCCTGAGATTCCGCTGAAGTTGTTATAATATCTGGGAAGGCATCCAGAATATGAGCAGGGATTTTCTTCTTCTATTTCACCATTGATAGAATATGCTTGGTGACTTCAGCTGTCGGAACGGGAATATACGTCCATTCCGGGCTTGGAGAAGGTGTATGTGCCTGCTCGTGTCCTCCTTTTCCTGTCAGTGAATCCTGACAGTACTCAAGTGTGCGGGCAGAGAGTTGAGTCTGCCTCCTATTTGTTGTCGGGGCTTTCTGACTAACTTCTCCGAATTCTACCAAGCGAGACTGTTGGTAGTCTTGATTAATAATAGCAGGTGTATGTGCCAGCTGATTACACTTCGCCAAACGTGGTTGACGAGATCCATCATATGTAGTCAGACGAGCCTGCTGACTAGATGATGATGTATAAACATGTGTATGTTCCTGCCTATAGTACTCAACCAGAATTGTCTGGCGGGATTGGTGTGATGCTACCAGACGAGTCTGCTGGACAGCAGAATTAAAACGGGCAGGTGTACGCGCCTGCTCGTTGCTTGCCACCAAGTTAAGTTGTTGGACTTCTTCGGAGATGGAAGAGATGAGAACCAGATCACTGTTGACCGGATTCCGCCTCTGGTGGTTCGTCTTGCTTGATCGGGTTCGAGGAACCTGAGCCGAACCACTGGAGTCGGTACCCTCATCATGTTGAGGGCGCACTGCCGCACGAGTCTGGCGGAAATTGTTTGTGGGAGCCCTCAGGAAGGACTCTTGTCTGTTTGAATTAAGGTCCTGAGGGACCAGCTCATTCACCTCCCCAGAATAAGGGAGTGAATGGTGATTTCATTCCAGGGATAATGACCCGAAATGGTTGGAGACGGTAGTCAGCACCGCCTGCTTCTTCATCACTGGTCGTCGTTGTCCGGATGACCTATGTGAGTTATTTACTTGGAGGGCTTGTCGGGCAGCCTCCAGTGTTGGGATGGTACCATGTTGACGGTACTCCTTAACCAGTGCATTTGATACCCAACGTTGAAGACGCTGAGTAGGTGATATCGTCCTTAGAGCGGACGATGATCCAGCAGGAGTAGCAGTAGTTGCATTTACATTAGCAGTATTCACAGGTGTGAACATGAGAGCAGCCATTCTAGAAATGCAGAAGATATTTGAAAAGAGTGCCTGTTTGATATAACAGATGTAATCAAGATAAATTCAGCCACTACATCTTTTGGATGATAATATATGTCAATGATTGTTTTTGTTGGCCCTCTCATTGAGTTTTAAATAGGGGCCTAACAAATGGGTAAAAAATTATTTTATCTTGGTTAAGGATTCACGTCGGGTTCACCATTTTTGTTTCCCTCAGAATCTGGGGATGACCGCCTTGATGGGAGGTTCAAACATTCCGATCAGTTTCTAACGGTTTTTTTCGTAGAACCGGAAACATCCAATGATTCCAGATCCATTCCGACCTACTTTCCAAAGGTATGTGCTAATTAGTTTGTGGACTGATGAGGATTATGAATTTGAATTGGTCGAGAGGATGGGAGGTCGGACTCATCACACCTTTTTTAGGGGAATTATTGTCTACTCAGGGACTCTCTTTATAGATTTAAGTTATGTTCGTGAATCCTTATTACATTACCAAGTATAAAATAAGCTTTCCTTCAGATCAGACAATCAATGATTAAATATGTATGAAATTTAGAGAATCTTTTGTATGTATTCAAGGTTCTTCATCGATAGAGAATCATCTGTATTTATTAGAGATTCTTGGTAAATGGTAGCCTTTGACACATTTATACAGAAGTCTCTTGGTCATTATGATGACCATGCTGGTTTTAAATCCACTCAGTGGGGCACTTAAAGTTTATTATCATTCAGAAGGACATGGATTTTTTTAGAGTTGGGATTCAACCCGTAGACGGGCTACCTACGTATCCTTTGTTTAGAAAAGGAATCAGAACCCACGTAGTTCGAGTAAGGGAGTATGGTGTTTATGATTTATGGCTCAAATAACGATGTCACAATTACTTTTACACTCTAAGCTCACATGAGTCATGCTCGGTGTGAGAAACAAGAGGTATTGGTAAAAATTAGACTATTATGCCATGAAAGATGTAATCATAAGAAATAATGTGGGGCTTATGTAGGTATGATTGCCCAGATAAATGAAGGTTAGGATTTACTTTAGGGAAGAAATCCAGGAACATGGTCCATAAAGGTATATGTGCTTCATGGAGATTTTGAATACTCTAACTTGGGGCTTACTCCTAAAAAAAAGGCCCAAATTATGAGAAGACTTATGATTGGGTTTTACACCTAAAAAGGAATCCCAGATCAAAGGTAAATTAGGACTGGTTAAGAGAAATTAAGACTGGAGATTATTCCTGAAAAGGAGGCCCAGGTTAAGGGAATTAAGGTTTGGGGCTTACTCCTGAGGAGGATTCCCAAATTAGGGGACTGAGGCTTACTCTTAAGAAGGATGACCATATTTGAGACTGGGGAATACTCCTGAAAAGGAAGCCCAGGTAAGGGGATCTGGGGCTTACTCCTAAAGAGGATGCCCAAAAATTAAGGGACTTGGGGCTTACTCCTAAAAAGGATGCCCATATTAGAGGACTTATGACTAGGGATAATTCCTGAAAAGGAGACCCAGGTTAAGGATTCTCTCATATTAAAGGATGAGGTTGAATGAATGAAATTTCAATCTTTAGTGACATAAAGATGTGTAAATCACTAGGTCTTGAGAGATATTCCACATAATTCCTTTCAGATAAGGAAGTCAAATCAAGAAATCATGCCATAAATGGCTTTGAAGAGTGTATTGAAGACTGAATCCTGAATAGAAAAGGTGGAATGGATTAAGAGGGGTGAAATAGGCAAGAAGGGCACCCAAAAAGGCAGGGGCGCGCAAGTCCTGGAAGGCGCGCAGGTACTGCGTGGGTGCGCAAGTACTGGTCGCGCAGGTATGCCTGCGTGACACATGGTGTACTTGTGCGACGATTAACCAGTAGGGTAATACTTGAGCGACTCTTGATTAAAGCCTTTAGAATCCTCTTGAGGTTCTTCCAAAAATAAAGGGCGCGCAAGTTCTATTGAAGGAGTAAGGCGGCGCGCAAGTGTGGCCTTTTCCCCTTAAGGGCTGGCTACTCAGGCGCGCAAGTGTTGATGAGTTTCAACACTTAGGCCTTCCTCCCCCTCTTTAGATCATCCGTTCTAGGTAAGAAATTACATTAGAAGTGTTTCGGAAGATTTGAGAAGAGACTAGGGCACTGGGAGCTCAAATCTGAGTTTCTGGAAAAAATCATTCTCGAATGGGGGGCCGACAGGGTCTATTTATAGGCAGGAGAAGACCCCGGGCAGTTATCACTTAGGTCGTGCAAGTCACTTGGGCGACCATGAGGCGGCGCGCAAGTATACTTGCACGACCACTAGGCGGCGCGCAAGTATACTTGCACGACCACTAGGCCGTGCGCAAGTATACTTGCACGACCACTAGGCGGTGCGCAAGTGTACTTGCATGACCACTAGGCGGCGCGCAAGTGTACTTGAGCGACCATGAGGGAACTTGCACGACCTATGGGCAATGTTCTCCTTGTTCATCCCTTTGTCAATTTTTTATGTTTCTTCAAAAGATGAATCACTTTGGACTAAGGTATTTCCCTTTTTCAGACGTTAGACTCTGTGACGGAAAAGAGCATCAACAGTTGGTTAGGTAGAAGAAGGTATACATGGTGTGTAGTAGAGTGACACACCGTGTTCCTCTATCCTAAGAGGACTCTGTGTATTCTTTCCATGTTCCTGTACATAGCTTCAACCCGTGTGTCACAACTTGTGTGACCAGTAAACGGGGTACCCCATGCAGTTGGCCTTGTCTAGCCTTGTGGTACATGGCCATGTACTCAACCCCATGTCTATGTATCCCCTGGATACATGCCGAGTCCCTTGTAAGGACCCACATGCCATTTTCTTTAGAGAACACTCCGTGTCATCACTTCACGCACCGTAGAACCCTAGCCGACACTTAGCCAGACCAACACGCCGTGTTCTTCATGATACATTCTGTGTGTTTTGGAAATTCCCAAAAACAAGAACCTCCACTGTCGCACCTCGGGTGGAGATCGGGTCATTGATCCGACCATCCATTTGCTATGAAACTTAATGATTATGGTCTCCCCGACGTCCCGAAGTTGTCTTCGTTGTTTTTGGGTCTCTGATCGGTCCTGAAATCGCGTATCAATCGAACCGTACGAATAACACCTGAAGAACGGTCTCCCTCGATCTGAGCCGATTTGTTGTCCTCCATTGCTGTCACACCTCTATTGAGTCACTGCAATGTTGGATCTCAAAATTGGGATTGTTGTGTTGTAGAATGGATGCGCAACGATCCGTTGTTCATCGCCCCACAAAGAATGTGAAGAACGCGAGGTAAAAATATGTGGAAGAAATCCAAATCAAAAAAGAAAAGACGAATGATCCTCTGCCGCCATTCACTGCGGCATGGATCCTATCCTATTAGAAGGATTAAACAGAGTGAATCGAAACATGGATTTCAACATCGTGGATTAATCCCCAAAAAACAACCCAATAAAAACCCTCCCGTAAGAACACCTGATCCTTGTGTCAACCTATTCGTGGGTTGATCCACGTTCATCGTTTTATTTAAAAAACGGTGAAAGGTGGAATCGAAATAACAACCCCAACCACCATCGTCGACGAAGAGGGAGATCATTCATCAGTCAGGATCTGATCTCACTACCCAATGATCCACACGTTGTCATCTGTCAGCGTCCATCAAAAATCCTCCAGGGGTCCAAGAGGCTCTCCCTCCCTCCCTCAATTCATAGTGTTATGAGGCTAACCCTACGAACATGCTATAAGAAAGTATTTAAAATGGAAGAATTTGGTCACTTCACAAAAAGGAAACATTTAAATAAAATAAATTATTACTTTATTTTATTTCCATTAATGTTTCCAAAAACTAACTCTCACAGCTGACCCGCGTTGGTTGATGTTAGGCCTCGCCTAAGTTAAATTCACTGCTCTAAATGACACAATGCCCTTTGATTTCTGATCTGAGCACCCGTTCAAATGTAATTTCATTTTTTCAGGAAAACTGCTCGCGTGCACTCTTTAAAGTTTAAATTAATTAAAACATTTATTCTGGGAACTTCGGGACTTGAAATTTCACGCCGTTGAAAGGTATGGTATCAAAATAATTCTATATAATATTTAAAAATAATAGATTGAAAACCTGAGACATTACATTCTCTACAACTTGGGGCTTTGCATCCTTAAAAAGTTAAAAAAGGCTAAAAATAAGATTGGGGTACTGGGCACAGATATGAGCCACCCGCTCCAATGTGCTCTCCTAAAGATTTATATTCTACCACCGAATGTGAACCAAGGAAATTGATCAACAACAAAGGATCCTCTCCTACTGATCCTCGATCTCTACTGGGTAATTAGGAAAGGTCACTCCATCCTCGATTTCCATCTCACCCCAGCTGAGGACATGTAATGGGTCATGCACGTACCTCCTCAGCTGCAACATGTTGAATACATCATGTACACGATGCAACTATGGTGGTAGAGCTAAGCAGTATGCCACCTCATCAACTTTTCACAGTATCTGGAAAGGTCCGATTTTTCTCGGAGATAGCTTACCACCTTGGCCAAATCTCTGTAACCCAAGTCAAGATGAGACCCTATGGAGGACATGGTCTCCCTCCTAGAACTCTAGAGGTCTTCATTGTCTATTAGCATAAGAATTCTGCCAACTTTGTGAAATCTTCATCTGCTCCGAGATGATCTGCAACTTCTCACTGGTAGCTCTCACAAACTCTAGACCCATGAGTGTTGACTCTCCAATGTTGGTCCGGCAATGCAGTGACCAGCATGGTCTCCCATATAAAGCCTCGAATGGTGCCATACCAATGGTGGAGTGGTATCTATTATTGTACGCAAACTCCACTAGTGGTAGGTGGTTCTCCCAACTACGACCAATGTCTAAGATACAGGCCCACAACAAATCCTCTAGAACCTGAATGGTCTTCACTGTATGACCATCTGTCTGAGGATAGAATGTTGTGCTCAAGCATAGCTGAGTTCCAAAAGCCTCCAACAATTCCTTCCACAATCGGGATGTGAAATAGTCATCTTGATCCGAGACTATTATCGAAGGGATTCCAAGATGCCTTACTATCTCCTTCATTTAGAGGCATCCCGAGCTCTCTACGGAATTCTACTCTCTGATAGCTAGGAAGTGGGCCAAATTAGTGAGTTGTCCAATGATCACACAGATACAATCGTGTCCCTTAGACGTCCATGGTAAGCCCATCACGAAGTCCATTGATATTCCATCCCACTTCCACTCTAGAACTTCCAGGTGTGAGAAAATCCCACTAGAACCTAGTGCCCAGACTTCACCTGCGGGCATATAAGGTATTGAGAAAATAACTCTGATACTTCCTTCTCTATGCATTACCATCAGAACTGTTGTTGGAGATCCTAGTACATATTCACCACTCCAGGATGTACCACCAAAGGGGATGTATGAAACTCCCTCCAGACCTCCTCCCACGACGACAATGGTACAACAGTGCATCCTCTGAAAAGAAGTACTTGTTCCCCACCGTGAAAATATCCCTCAGGAGAATGTCTTGTGTATAACTGAGCATGTAAATCCTCAAAGTCGACATCCCCAAGTTGTGCCTCCCTAAATCACTGTAAGAGTGGAGAGGTGAAAACCATCGACTGAAGTTAAGCTAAATCCTCTCTGTCCACTAATGATAACTGCAATGTGGCTAACTGTTCTATCGCCTCACTCAATAGCTGCGAGCTCAACCTTCTGCTAGGAGAATCTCCCACCTTATTTACCATCTCAAGAGTGTAGATGGTCTCAAAATCATAGTCCTGGAGGAGCTTCAGCCAATTCCTATATCTTAGATTCATATCCTTCTACAATAAAATGTACTTGAGGCTCTTGTGGTGAGAGTATATAATGAACCACTTACACATAAGGAATTTTCGCCACATCTTCAATGAGAAAACTACAGCTGCAAACTCGATATCATGGGATACATAGTTTTTCTCAAGTGGCCTATGATAGCGCAAACCATCAGAAATCACATCATGTCTCTAAATCAGGTCACATCCAAGCCCAGTCCCCGATGCTTCGTAGAAAAATACGTACTAGACACCATCCTCTGGTAATCTCAAGATTCGTGTGCTCATCAAACACTACCTCACCTGCTCGAAATCCTTCTGGCACTTCTCTGTCCACAAGAAATTTTTCCCCATCTAGGTCAAGGATGTCATCGGTGCTAATATTCAGGAGAAATCAAGAATGAATCTCTATTAATATCTTGCCAATCCCAGGAAGCTCCGCACCTGCGTCATGCTCCGAGGTGGCTCACATGCTAACACCGCCTCCACTTTGTCTAGGTCCACAGCTACTCCATCTGCTGAAATGACATGTCCCGGAAAGTGGAACTCCCAAATCTAGAACTATCACTTTGAGAGATTCCTATAAAGATGATGTTATTAGAGTACATCCAAAACCATACGCAGGTTTCTTGCATGCTCCTCCTCTGACGTCGAGTACACAAGAGTGTCGTTGATGAAGACCACTATGAACCGGTCTAAGTATGGTTGGAAGATCTGGTTCATAAGTCCCATGAACATTTCGGGGGATTTCGTCACACCAAATGGAATCACCAAGTACTCATAGTGACTATAGCGGCATCTGAATGCCCACTTCGGTATATCCTCATCACGTACTAATAACTAGTGGTAACCTGAACAAAGGTCAACCTTCAAGAACCATTGTTTTTATCTTAGCTGGTCGAATAGGTCTCTAATCCTCGGTAGTGGATACTTGTTCTTCATCGTTACCCAGTTCAGGCACCGGTAATCCACGCACAACCTCAAACTCCTATATTCATTCTTGGAAAACAATACTGGGGCCACCTAGGGTGAAACTCTAGGTCTTAGAAAACCCTTTCTTTGGAAATCCTCTAACTTCACCTTTAGCCCACAAAACTCAACGTGAGCCATCCGATATGATGATGAGTAAATTGGTGTCGTCCAAGGGAGTAAGTCAAGGAAAAAGTCGATTTATTAGCAGGGAGGTAGTCCTGGAACATCATCGGGAAAGACGTCATCATACTCTACCACTACTGCTAAGAACTGGCAACTCACAAAATCTACAACTATGATGGTAAGGCTAGAAAACTCATGTGTGATCAGCTATAGACCCATACATATGAGCCCATTTTGTACTGCCTGGGTCTCTCTTTCACCGAAAAAGGAAAACCTCATCCCATCGCTACGGACACACCGCACTCTTCACCTAAAGCAGTCAATCTAGGAATAGACTGAGGATAACCAATCTATACCGAGAATAACATCATAAGGCTTTGACACTACAGCCAAGACGTCGAAACCAAAACACCTGACTCAAATGGTAAGATCACATTATCTACAATGGTGTGTGATCATCAAGTCTCCTCACTTAGGTGTCTCCAGACATAAGGATTGAGTCAATTGCCCTACTGGAATCTCAAGGTTTTTCAAAAGACATGTGGAGAGGAAGGAATGATTTGAACCTGTGCCTATAAGTCTAGTAGCTAAGATATACAAGAAATATATCATGCCTTGGATCATCCTTGGAGTCCTAGTTCATACGACTTAACTGCATGTAGCTTTCTGTGCCCCTATCTCCCAGCCCCCTGGGACTGGTGCAGAAATCTTTGGGAGGTGGTGAAAGTAGATTGATGTGTCTACCACCACCTGCAGCGGTCCCTGCTCCTCTACCACGTTTTCCGGCTGGTGGGTCTGTTTGCTCCACTATCTACCTCTTCCTCGGTGGTCCATCCACTGCCTCCCTGTCAACAGCTCGACGGGTCAGAAAATCGTTAGAAAGATATCCCCTAGCATCTCAATAGTAACATCGCTTCTCACTAGGAAGACTGGATCCAACCTGAGAGCCCTGGACTGCCAAACCCCTGTCCTGGGTCCTCCTATGATGTCTCCCACATCCCGGTCCCTATGCCTGACGTCAGCTCCCTATTTCCAAGGTCTCCACACCCGTCTGCCTGCTGGTGACTATCGTCGGCTATCTCTACTCTGCAAAGGAGCTCTCAATCACCATGTCCCGCTTGAGAACTCATACATAAGTTGGAATGCAAAGAGACACGACACTAGCTCGGATGTCCCATCGTAGACCTTGCTCGAAGGTATGAACCCTTTAAGTACTGATCCCAAACCATATCCATCAAGTACCTGACAATTTTGTTGAACCTCGATGAATTGTCAACCACTATCAAACTGCCCTGTTGGAGCTGAAAAAGCACGAGGATATGCACTGCTCTCAGCATTACCAGTGAGAACTCCTCCCTAAAGAGTTTCTCAAAATCCTTTCATGAAAGAGTCTCCTCATCGTGAGTCTGTGTGGTCAAACTCCACCATCATTCTACCAAACCATGAAGAATGATCGCTCCTAGGATCACCATCTGGTTCGTTGGTGTCCTCACGATAAGGAAAACTCTGATCCCTACATCAAGCCAGTCTCCACCCGACTTAGGGTTGGGCTCACCACAGAACTTGAGGGGTCTCTGTATCTAGAAATCATGGAGTGTGCTCAGCCAGCGCCCCTCGTCTATCAGTACTCCAGGTACCACGGGTTGTTCCACTGGTGGTGGTATAATAGGTACACCACCCAGAGGTAATTCATGGGGAACTAGTTCCTATATGGAAGCCTCGTCACTAAGGGGGTCATCCTTATGATCACGTTGCTGAATTCTAGTAGGTAAGAGTCAGAGAGGCATCTTGTAAGGAACAAGATGTACCATGGTCAAAGAGTATATCTGGATAGATGACATAAAGGAAATGGAAAAAACATCCCATTCCTATATGATGCATGTACCAATCTCTTATTTCCCTGCAACTAGTGTTTTCATGTACAGAGTTGAAAAACGGGTTATTAGAGTCCTGGTGTATGGATACTTCGGCCACCCGCACCAACACTAGAGTATCTGGCCTGAAATATAAGCTCAAAACACTTAACTATGTTGCCCCAACCCAAGCATATCGTCATGACTCGTCCCAGAGGGACCCATGCTGCGACTCCCCAAGCCCGCCTCCAATAGGCTAGGGGATGGTGACTAGCACCGAGTAGGCATAATACTACCATGAGAGGAATTTCCTAAGTACCTGTACACACACACACACATATCCAAGCCCACAAATGCTGAAATAAAAAAAACCATTGAGGAACAAAATGCATGCATACATCTAAACACAACAAACAGAGTATGATATGATGTAAATTACTGAATGTAAAATGGGCCAGAATACTATCTCACCAAAAATAAGTGTTTAAAAACTACAATGTCTAACCTATCAACACAAAGAGGAACTGGGATTGATGCTCGTAGATTTAGGAACTCCTCAGCCTCAAGGGAACTCAGAAAGCTCAGTCATGTCCTCGTCTTCCCTGGACTCTGTCAAAAGGTTGCTCGTCTGCACAAGACACAACACGTGTGGGCAAAGCTCGTGCAGGGGTGATTATAACAGTACTCAGTAGAGGAACCTGAAAACCACAAAACAATACACAAAGAAAAGGTATAATCATCTCTACATAGTATATGTCTATTGAATATATAATAGGTGAACCCAATCTAGATATACTCAAAACCCTAACCCATAGTCTAGAGAAAAGTCACCCAACCACATTCCCCTACTAGGGATTCAGTTTGAAGATTCCATGATACACTCGACTAGGAGAACTCACTCCACGAGTCAGATAACTCTAATGATGTTCTTCTGAGAAATATTGTCCATCAAGAAAAGACAAGAGAGATAGATACACTCATTCCAAGAGAACACACTCCTGAGTAGAGGTAGATGATGATACACAGATTAGGATCCTTCTAGAGCCTTGGATGATACCGCAACTCATCCGGATTAACCTGATAAATAGAGGATCGGTGCCCTATGGGGATAGTGACATCAATACCTGAATCTACCTATGGTCAAGAATGGATAAAGGAGCTTGCTTCGGGCCTCTCATAGGGATAACTGAATCTATCCCAGAAAGTCCTTCTGAAGGGATCATACTCCGAAAAAAAGAAATGATACATGAACTTCAGTGGAATGAGGAAAAGGTGCACTAACCCAAACGAAACAAGTCCAAGATAAGGTGGACAAGAAGATAAATCCATATAATGAGAAGTACACAACGTGTAAAAGTGTCACACACCGTGTCTTATGACCCTAGGTACTTCTCATGAACAATGGCCCATGTCGTAAGGTTGGTAGTGTAGAAGATGGTATACACGGTGTGTAAGAGAGTGACATTATATGTTCCTCTATCCGGGGAGGACTCTGTGTATGCTGGCCATGTGCCTGTACCCAGCTTCAAACTGTGTGTCACAACACGTGTGACCGATACATGGGGTAACACATGTAGTCAGCCTGGTTTGGCCGTGTGGTGGAGTACACAGCCGTGTACTCCACCTTGTGTCTGTGTATCCCCTGGATATACATCGAGTCCTGTGTAAGGACCCACACGCCATATTCTTTGGAGAACACACAGTGTTATCGATTTATGCACTATGGAACCCTAGACACCACTTACCGAGACCTTCACACCGTGTTCTTCGGGATATACGTCGTGTGTTCTCGAAATTTCCAGAATCGTGAACCCCCACCATCACACCTCAGGTGGAGCTTCAATCTTCGATCTGGCTTTTCATTTACCATGAAAATTGAAGATTAAGGTCACCCCAACATCCCAAAGTGGTATCCTTTGTTTTGGGCCACTGATCACTCCCGAAAACGCGTATCGATCCACCCGCATGAAGAATGGTCTCCCCTAATTCGAGCAGATTCATCATCCTCCATTGTCGTCGTACATCCATTGAGTTGTTGTGATGTCGGATCTCCAAATTGGGATTGTTGCGTTGCAGAATGGATGTGCAACGATCTGTTTTTCGTCACCCCTGAAGAAAACGAAGAACATAGGGTAAAAAGCAGGGGAAGAAATTCAAGTCACCAACGAAAAGAGGAAAGAACCCATGCCTTTATTCATCACAATGTTTATCCTCTCCTGTTAGAAGGATTAAACAGAGTGAATCGAAACATGGATCTCAACATCATGAATTAATCCCCGAAATTAACCCAATTAAAACCCTCCCACCAGAACGTACAATCCACGGATCGACCTATTTGTGCATTGATCCATGATTATCATTTTATTTCATAAATGGGTAAAGGAAGAATCAAAATAATAACCCCTACCTCTGTTGTTGATGAAGAGGGAGATCGATCATCAGTCTGGATTCGAACTCGCTGTGTAACGATCCACGCGTTGTCATTCATCAGCGTCCGTCAAAAATACTCAAAGGCTCCAAGAGTCTCTCTCTCTCTCTCTCTCTCTCTCTCCCTATCTCAATTCATAGGGTTATGAGTCTAACCCTGAGAACTTACCATAATCAGGTATTTAAAAGGGAGGAATTTGGTTGCTGCGCAAAAAAGGAAACTTTTAAATAAAATAAATTATTACATTATTTTATTTCTATTAAAGTGTCCAAAAACTAACTCTCACAGGTGACCCATGTAGGTTGATGTTAAGCCCCACATAAGGTAAAGTGTCTAATCTAAATGCAATGGTGCCCTCAGATATCTGATCCCAGCACCCATTCAAATGTTATTCAACTTTTTTAGGAAAATCGCTCGTGTGCGCTGTTTAAAGTTTAAATTAATTCCATCATTTATTTTGGGAACTCCAGGCATCGGAATTGCACGCCATTGAAAGGTATGGTCTCGAAATAAGTCCATATAATAGTTAAAAAAATACATGGAAAAACCGAGATATTACAACCCAACTATGTTTTCACTCATGAGACCTACCGATGCATTGAAGGGCTATTAAAAGCCCCACCCATCACTTTATAAGTCTAATTATTATTTCATATGAATGGGGATAAACATAAATAACATGAACATATGAAATGTAAATAGCATTCCCCAATCGTTAATCATAATCATTAAAAAATCATACTAGCTTGGTGAATGGTATCATGATAGCACATCCACAATAATAACCGTCATAAACCATTCAATAAAATATGGTAGATCACAATAATAAGATATAAATCTCAAAAAAACATAAAATTAAACATTGGTTTTGAAATAGATGAAAATAATCTAATAAAATCATCATGGAATTCTTCATAGAAATACCCATTTACTTTGAAAAGAATAATTATTTGTCAAAAATATTTTTTTCATGATTGTTTATGTAAAACCATTAATGAACAAATATAGTTTTTAATGTAAAATTTATTTATTTAGAAAAAATAAAGGTTTCTTAAAAAATAAATTGTATGGTACTTGAAAATGGTTATTCAATCGAGAGGTTCCCATTAATCAAGCATGTGTATCAGGAAGCAACCAGAAGGGAACCTGGTACAACATTTATCATCCCATCAAAGAATGATGGAATGATCTATATATATTATTTTGGAACACACACACACACACACACACACACACATATATATATATATATATATATATATATATAATATTTACAATAATTTTATAACAATAATAATGAATAATATTTGTGTATAGTGGAATAAAGCATAACCCGAATGAAAATTGCAGTTTGGGAACAAAAATCCCTACCTTATATCTGAATAAGTTATGCACTTGACTTTAACATCCTAGATAATCAAATTAAATCAACTAATTAATTAATTTAGAACCTTTTCTATAATTATTTGAATAAATTTTGTTTTATTATGTTTATTTATGGCCTTATTGAGGAGTTATAGAGTACAATTTCATTGTTCGAGAGCATTCATTTTCTTGGATTTCATGATCAGCTCAATTGTTTATAAGTAATAGAGTTCATGTAAAATGGGTGTAATTATCCAGAATTTTAATTACATGTTATTAATGACCATACATAAGTTAAAATGGTTATATATATCATATGTCTATATGGTATGATAATTAATCATTAGATAATACACTTAGTGATAATTGGTTAGATTATTAAGACGTTATTTTGATCACCATGAACTAGTTTTGTCATATGGATTAGTATTAAATATATATATTTTTTATAGAACATTAAATAGGTTATAATACATATATTATAGTCTTATTTAACCATAAAAATGGTATCATGACCTTCCTTCTAGAATAAATTTAATAACGAAAGCTCGTTGTCCACAAAGGTTGTAAATTAGCACCTCTCGGATGATGAGTTCATTTTTAAAATAAAAGAGGGAGAGTTAGAAGATTGATGATGGTTATTTCATTAAACTTATATAATTATAGTATATAAATTATAATGGATGTATTGTGCCCATTTTTATATATTATGTGATGAGAGAATAATAAAATAAATAACTTGAAATGAAATTAAATGGAAAAAAGTGGATTTTTTCCCTTGAATACTCCTCATTGAGAACCTCTTTAAGGGGATTGGTTTTAGTCCTTTGGACAGACCAAGAGCTCTTGGATGTGGGGAGTGAATAGTTAAGAGGATTTGTACAAAACATTGAAAAGATTCTCGAGTTAAAGTAGTGAGGAGAAGGCGGGTGTGAGGGTGTTTTTTTAGTGGAGGAGTGGGGTAAATTCTCATTATTTTATTATTTTTCTCAAGACAAGAAATAATATTGATTCTTGTGAAACAATATAGTAACTAGTTCATGGGAGTTCGGTATAGTGGATCTCACATCATCCAAACATCATCCATGACTCTATAATTCCTCTATTTACCATTTATCGAGAATTATCATATTTTACTATTCATAAAAATTCAAGTAATTTAGAAAAATCCCAAAAAAACACCCTGAAATTTTTTAGATTTTCAGAATTTAAAAATTAACTCCAATTTAAGAATATAATTTTATAAATATGGTAAATTCTAGTTTTAATTAAAAACATCATTTACACATAAAATATAGTTTTTTGTATTAAAAATGATTTTATAACACCCTAAAAAATTAACAAAGGTCTTATGAAATTATCCTAAAATACAATGAGAAACAAATATTGATATAAGATTACATTTTATGAAAAATAATTTTCATTTAAATTAGTTTATTAATTATTTAATATTTATTACTCAAAAATACCCTCACTTAATTTTTAATTTTTAAAATATTCACTTACTTGTACTATGATACAATTATATCATACATTCTCTTATAAGGTTACCAAATTTTATTTATACTATCATGGATAAGGTTTATATTAATTTGGACAATTTAATATTCATAAGGGTCATATACTATTCAGAAGGGTACATTACTATCCTTAATGGTCATGTTACTATTCACCAAAAATGTAAGTTGATCCCATCAGACCTTAAATATCTTAATGGTCACATCCATGTATGTTTATTTCTCAAAATTCAAAATATATAAGTGGAAAAAATATGTTTAACGGTTTTTTATAACTATCACCAATGGCTGACAAAGTTTTGTTTTATAGAGACTCAATGTTGCATGCATTTATTTCTATATTAAACTTATCTGTAATTCCTTGGGGTGTTACATTATCTTCTCCTTCAAAAAGTTTCAAACTCAAAATTACCATAATGTTACCTCCTAAAATATTTTTGGAATATCTTCATCATAAGTTCCATATGCTCCCACTTCTCCTCTTTAAATTTATGATTTTTTCGAAGTACATTTATAGTCGTCTGATTCCTCAACACATGTTCTTTAGTGTCTAAACATAAGATTGGATATTTATAGAATGATAAAGTAGGTTCGAGATCTATTCCATTATAAGATAGGTCATGCATTGGGTCATGCATATACTTTCTTAACAATGAGACGTGGAACACATTATGTACATTAGAAAGGCTAGGTTTCATCGCCAAATGATAATCCACAACTCCAAACTCCCTCCAGAATTTCAAAAGGAGCAATGCACATGGGGCTCAGTATCTCATTCTTATCAAATCATATAAAACCCTTCCATGGATACACTTTCATGAAAACGTGACCTCCCACTTGAAATACCAAATCATTCATTCAATTATTTTCCTTTCCCTTTTTCCTGCTTTGATTTGGTTTGATATGGGTTTGAATAGTCTTTACCTTCCCTTTTGTTTCCTATAAAATCTCTAGGACTATAAGCTTCCTTTCACCAGCTTTTTCCCAATATGTTGGTGTATGAAATGTTTTTCAATACAAAACTTTATTTGGTGCCATTTGAATACTTGAATAGAAACTATTATTATAGGAAAACTCTAACAAAGGAATATACTAACCGTATATATCTTGAAAGTCTTGTGAGAACGATTTCAAAATGTCATGTAATGTTTATATTATCCTTTCTAACGACCCATCTATTTGAGGATGATAAGAAGTACTCAAATGAAGCTCAATATCAAAATAAATATGAATAATTTTCTATAATTTTGTTGTAAATTGTGGATCATGACTAGACACAATTATGATATGTGCTCTATGAAGTCTAAAAACATCATTAATATATAATCGTTCCTGGAGATCCTATTAAAAATCCTCCCTTATTGTGAGGAAATGTGCATAATTGGTTAGTTGATTGAAAATTACCCATATTTCATTATTTTTTCTTGGTTTTTTGGGTAAAATAGGAAAAAATACATAGAAATGTCATCCAATTTCCATATAGAAGTAGGAAGAGGCTGTATTACTCCATTAGGATGTTTCTATTTAGCCTTCACTTGTTGACAGACTAAACATATTGACACATAATCAGAAATTTTCAGCTTCATATAATCCCACCAGAAATGGTTCTTCAAATCTCTATATATATTAGTGCTACTAGGGAGTATATAAAATTTTGGGCTATAAGCATCATCCAGTGACACTCGTTTCAAATCTAGGATAGAGGGTACACATATCCTCCTACCAAATTTCAAAATTCCATCATCATACATTAAGTATTCTGACTTCCCATCATTCACAACACTAATTTTATTTTGAATATTCTCATCATCAGACAAATAACTTTTAATCCTTTCCACTAAATATTTTTTTGGAAACCATTTGAAAAAGTAGTGATGCTTCCCCTCCCTTGATAATTTCCATATCCATTCTTACTAGATCCATGTACATAGAACCCTATTAAATCCTCATTTTTTATAGAAACCCATGATCCTTCCCTCTTAATGCATTAGCAACTTTATTTTCATTCCCTATGTGGTAGTGTTTGGAATAATCATAATCCATGAGTATCTCAAGCCATCTCCTTTGCCTCATTTTGTGTCCTTTTGGTGAGATAATATATTTCAAGATCTTTTGATATGTATATATCAAACATATTTCACCATATAGATATTGTGTCTATATATTGATAGAAAATATTACATCTTCCAACTCAAGATCATGAGTTAGATAGTTCTATTCGTGAGTTTTTACTAGCCTTGATACATTGGAAATAACTCTATCATCCTGTATAAGGACATAATGAAGTCCTTTCTTTGAAACATCACTATAAATCACAAATCCACCACTTCTGAATGGTAGATTCAAGATCATAAATATCACTAATATACTCTTAAATTCATCAAAATATTCTTCATATTCTTTTGTCCATACAAACATATCCCCTTTACGTGTAATCCTGGTTAACAGATTTGCTAATCAGTCGACGTCTTAAATAAAATTCTGATAATATCATTCTAAAAAAATAAAACTACTTGCATTGGTTATGTAAATTGGCATATGAAATTCTTGAAGAACCTTTACCTTTATAGGATCGACTAAGATTCCATCCTTAAAGAAAATATGGCAATGAAAAGAAACAGTTTGAAGCCAGAATTCACACATTTTAAACATCCCATATAACTCATTTCTTCTAAGATTCTTTGGAATAATGCGCAAGTGATTCTCATGATCTTCATATTTTTTTTATTATACTGAGATATCTTCAATAAATACCACAAAAAAATTCATCCTTACATTCCTTGAAAACTCTATTAATTATATCCATGAAAACAGAGTATTCATTAGTTAGTCTAAGAGGAATTACTGTAAACTCATAATGCCCGTACTTGGTTGGAAAAGATATCTTTTGAATATTTTCCTTCCTCAAATAGAACTTATGAAATCCATATCTAAGGAAAATAGTTGAAGAATATTTTCCCCCATAAAGTTGATTAAATAAATCATCAATACGAGGTGAGTGATTCTTTTTCATTAATGTAATATCATTTATTTATCTATAGTAAAAACATAGCCTAATGGATCCACCATTTGTATTTTGAAATAGAACATGGGATCCCCAAAGAGAAACACTAGGGTCAAGAAATATTGCATCACTCAATTCGTCTAGTTTTTTCCTCATCTCCACTAATTTTATTATGACCATTCTATAAGGAATCCTTGATATAAGCCTTGCACTAGAAATTTAATCAATATAAAACTCAATTTCTTTCTATGGAGTATTTCTAGGTAAATCCTCTAGAAATACATCAATTTATTATTAAAAAATAGGTACATCCTCAATTTTATGATTTATTTCATTACACATATATATTTCATTCTCTTACTTTCAAGAATATAATTCAGTAGAGATACTAGGGGTGAATCTAGATAAGAATCAGACTGTGATGTTTCTTCTCTAAAGATAATGGATTCTAAATATTCCACAAATTTGATAATTTATTTATTCAGGAAATATATTTTCAAATCACATTTGTAAATTGAATCCATGATTAGGATTATATCAAAGTAGACCATAGGTATGATGATAAAATCCTCAGATAACACACATTTATATGCCATTATGGGAACTCCCTGACACATATTTGTTGCAATGAAACCTCCCTTCAGGGTTTTGGTTGAAAAATATCCTATTAAGGAGAATTGGAAATATCTAATTTGTAATGAAAACTGGGATGATATAAAGGAATGTGATGATCCATAATAAAATAAATATTCTCCCAAATTTGAGGAGATTTTTAATGTACCTGAAACCACATCATCTGTAACTTCAATGTAAACCATTTTGATTGCATAATATTGTCCTTTCTCTGATGTAATTTTTTGAATAAAGTTTCCTTAATGATTAAGAAAACACCTTTCATAGTATCCCATCTTAATAATATTGTAGCATTGAAAATTCATAGCTTATTTCTTTCCCTTTCAGTCCTGGTCTTGGTGGCTTTCTTTTCAACAATTGTAATAGACTCCTTTTTATTTTAAGAAGGTTCTAGGGTGTTTCCTTCAACATGTATCAGATTTTGGAAAACTCCATTTTTTATTCCTCCCAATATTCATTCATTCCTCCACCACCCTATTCTAATCTTGCTTTCCTTTAATGTTACAAGACTTAGAGAATTCTTTCTCGGTCTTGATTGCACCTGACACTGTATCTTGATATTAGGAGAACATTCGGGAGAACAGTTCCCTTTAGAGAAATGATTTTAAACCATTAATGAATTGATCAATATTTCTCCTCATATTACATATTTAGTCCACAACATTCCTTTATGGCCTTATAAAGTTTGATTCATACTTGGAAACATTCTTATCCTCATTTTTCCTTAGATTCAGAAATTTCCTTTCCATATCTACTCATTGTTCTCGAGGTAAAAATTTTTCTAGGAAAATTTACTAAAACTAATTCTATTATATTTCTTCTATTTATTCATCCTCCTTATTGTTTTTAATTAATGACAATTAATGATTTTAATCTCTTTATAGATGATAAACTACCTCGAAAACCTTCTTTGATTCATTACTTCTAAATGAGAGAAATATATTCTCTATGAAACTTAACAACAAATCATCTACTAATGGATTTTTAGTACCATTAAATAATTTATTTTTCTATCATGTAAAGAGTTTTAAAATTTCTCTTCCATTTTGTGGATCATGATGCTCTATATGGGTAAGGCTAGTGTTCATAACCTATGTTAATTTTCCGAGTACAATTATAATATTCTCATCACCAGTCGTAGCTCTAGATCCAAATTCCTTATCTTTCATAGAAGGGATATCCATATATGGATTAAACACATTCATGTGGTTTACATTACTTAAACTAAGATCCGTTTCTAAATAATGGTATACACTAAATTAGGTTATGAATCATATTGTATAATGTCAAACTATAAAAACACAAAACAAAAATTGTAATTTTCTGCATGTCTGATCTCATAATCATAAGGATGGTTTCTTTGGTAATATATTTACAATTAGGCCTTATTAGCAGTTTCTAATGAAAATATGAATTTTCTTAAGAATATCCCCTAGTATTTTCAAAGAAGGTGCGTTGTTTGGTATGTTTTAATGTAGCAGGTTATACTGATTTAGGCTCATAACACCTTGTTAGAGTTTTTACGCCTCGGTACATCTGTTCCAAAACCACACCCACTTGTAATATAAGGATAGGGATATATTTTATAGGAAGGTCCACATAATATATACCACACCAAAATTTTATGATATTCTTGTATAATTATCGACAAAGTCTATCTTAGGGTAATGTTTCCTAGTCGTTGTTTTCAAAATCTAGTTTCCAAGGTTTTTACTAAACATACTCTGATACCAATTGTAAGAACCCAAAACCCATTTTTGATATGTGGTGCCTTATATTAATACATTGGTACATTTACAATAAGGTTTCATCCTAAAGGGCCTAATAGTTTAAAAGTTTAGGAAAACCAGATACATCATATGTTTTACATTACAACTTGAAAAGGAAAACAATATAGAATTTCCTTTGGAAACATCCATAACTCCTTTATTATCCCTACAAGTCATTCATGATAATATCCATCTTCGCATCTTGGGTAAAAATAAAATATAAGAAAATGGTGTGATTAAATTCTTACTAATGGTAATTACTAAAACATAAGTTATCATAAACATAAACATTAGGCATAGTGAATTACTAAAAACACATACCTTTAAAATTTTGCATGAGCATAATATGGAAGGAATGAAAGATGATTAGATATATCCATAAAAAGGATAATAATGGAATGAAACTCAACCATAGATATTCTAATATTAAAATTATTAAATTTTTATAAATTAATATTATCATAATGAGGGAATTCATAATTTTTCACATCTGAAACATATCATCAAGGGCTCATCCAAGATGTCTGAAATAAATAGGGTAAGGCCTCAACCAAAAAATAATTATGTTCTGTCTTATTAGACCTACTGATGCATCGAGGGACTATAACAGGTCCCACACATCACATTCTATAACTAATTCACTCTACATATAAACGGGGCTAATCATAAACAACATGAACATATGAAATGTAATTAACTTTCCTTAATCTATAATCATAATCATTGATCAATCTGAGTAGCATTATGAATAATATCAAGATAGCAGATCCATAATCAAACAGGTCATGAACCATTAAATAAAATATATTATATGACAATAATAATATATAATTCTCAATAAATCAAAAAACTCAATAGTGATATTGAAATAGATGAAAATAATCTAAAAAACCATCAAGGAATTCTTTCCAGAAATACCCTTTTTTAATTATCAAAGAATAGTTCTTTTGGAAAAATCAATTTGTTTTCATGATTGTTTTTGTAAAACATGAAAATAAATAATATAGTTTATTATGAAAGAGGTAGTGATAGTATAAAAATATTTGTGTCTTAAAACATATTTTTTATATTACTTGAAAATGGGTAAAAATCGAGAAGTTGCCTTTAATTGGTCTTTTGTATCAGGAAGAAATGAGAAGATAACCTTGTAAAACCATTATTATAAAATCATATAATGAAAAAATTACATGAATATATGATTTTGGAACATAAATATATATATATATATATAATTTATATTAGTTATGTAAGAATAATTAATAATAAAATTGGTGTATATAGGAATAAAACATAGACTGAATGAAAATGGCCATTTGGGAAGAAAAACCCCTAACTTTTGTCAGAATGAGTTATAAAATCAATCTTAACATCCTAAAAAACTAAATTAAATTAATTAAATATTTAATTATGAACCTATTATATAATTATTATATTCATTATAGTTTTATTATGTTTATTTATGGCTTTATCTATGCGTTATAGAGTATAATTTTAGTATTCAGAAGCATTTGTTTTCTTGGTTTTCAAATTTGGTTCACATGTTTATAAGTAATGGAGTTCATGTAAAATGGGTATAATTACCTAGAATTGAAATAAAATGTTATTAATGTGAAAAAAATTGTTAGTGGTTGTATATTTAATATGTTTATATGGTATGATGATGAATCATTAGATATGATATTTAGTGATAATAGTTTAGATTATTACGACATCTTTTCGATCCCCAAGAACTAGTTTTGTTGTATGAATTAGTATTATATATATATATATTCTTTTGAGAACATTAAATAGGTTGTAATACATATATTATAACTTGGATTAATAATAAAAATGGTATCATGTCCACCCTTAAATAATAAATTGTAGAACAAAAGTTTTTCATCCCAGGAGGTTGTAAATTGGCACCTCCTGAATGATGATTTCATTTTCAAAATAAAAGAAAGAGTGTGAAGAGTTTAACGATGGTTATTAAATTAACATGATATAATTATAGTATATAAATGATACTGGAGTTATAATTCCCATTTTTATAGAGTATGTTCGGATATAATAATAAATTAAGAAACTTGAAAAGAAGTTAAAACGAAAAGGAAGAGGAATTTTCCTCTTAAATACTCCTCCTTGAGTGCCTCCGTAAGGATATTGGTTTTGGACATTTTGAATAGCCAAAAGATACTGGATGTGGGGGAGACTAGGGAAGTGTATTTCTCCAGAACTTTGACAAAATTCAAGGCTTAGATTATTGGGGATAATAGGGGGGTGAGTGTGTTTTTTATAGTGGAGGAGAGGGGAAAATTTTCAATATTTTATTTATTATTTAACTATTTTTATCAAGAGAAAAAATATTAATGATTTTGTGACTAAATACAGTAATGATTGAATGTGATTTAGTAGCAATGGTTCTTACATCATCTAAACATCATCCCTAACTCTACAATTCTTGTATTTAGCATTTATTGTAAATTATAGTATTTTTCTATTCATAAAATATTTATGTATTTTAGAAAAGCCCCAAAAATTCACCTTAACCATTTTTCATCAAGTAGAATTAATAAATAAACTCCATTTATGAAAATATTTTTCTAAATATTAGGAACATAATTTTTTTATTAAAACCATAATTTACACGAAAAATACAGTTTATAAGATTAAAAAAAATTTACAACACCATAAAAAATTACGAAAGGTCTTATTAAATTATCCTAAAATCATAGCAAAAAAAAAACATTGATATATGAATAAATTTTATGAAAATTAATTTTCCTTTAAATCAATTTATTAATTATTATATATTTGTTACTCAGAAACATACCAACACTTTACTATTAATTTTTAAAATATTTACATACCTATACTATGATATAATTATATCATACATTCATTTATAAGGTACCAAAAGTTTGTTTTTACTCTCATGGATGAGGTGACTCTTAGTTTGGCCAATTTACTATTCATAAGGGTGAATTACTATTCCAAAGGTTCATGTTACTATTCTCTAAAAATGTAATATGATTCTATCAGAATCTAAATATCTTACTAATCGCAACCATGTATGACCATCTTTCAAAATTCAGAACAAATAAGTGAAAAATTTATGTTTATCCAATGTTAATGCATGGTGTTTACAAATAGTGAAAAATTTATGTTATATCATACATTCATTTGTTTTCTTGTTTTGTAGGTGTTTACAAATAGGGGATAGGAATGAAGATTCCCCATTTTTCTACTATATAATAATAATGTAACAATAATATTTAATATTTCAAAATTACATTCTAGATTCATGTGATAAATCATAATAATAATTATAAATAGTGCGGGAAATGGATCAAAAGATCCACAAACAAAAAATTAATATAGTAAGAGATAATAATGGATATAAAGGGGTTAGTGATGGTGGTTATAGAATTAAAATCTATAATTTGACTTTTGAAAATTAATATATTCACTTATGTGAGTAAAGAACCAAAATGAGACTGGGTGTTCCACTACTTTCTTCTAGAGAAAATCAACTACCATGTCACCTTCGTTTTAAATGTGTAAAATCATAACATGAATCCCCCCAATAGATTTTAGATATTTTATCTAATATGTAATCATATACCATGGTATAATATGATTTATTACATCGATGGATCCTAGAGAATCCATAAATTCACTCTCAATCATAATAATATTATTATTTTGTTTCATAACATATTCAATATAATATGTGATATCCAAAATATATATTTTATAAGAAATTAAATTTCCTATCAATTGTTTAAATGAACCTTTAAAAGTAACAATAACATAATGTGGAATATATTATTAAATAACCATTAATGAGAACTAATAAAAAATATCTTATAATAGTAATAAGTATAACAATAATAATTTTTATTATAAAAATATGACAATAATTCAATAAAAATATATCAAAACATATATAATTGTCTATTTTATAAAAATGAAAACAAATTTATTTATAACATAATTTATATATCTATTAATCACAATAAATGTTCTATAACTTCGTTCTAGTAACCCATATATTGATAAAAAGGGGTCTCTAGAAGTCGAACCCTGAAAAATGAAGATTTATGTTATCTAATGTCAATGCATGGATACTAGATAGAGTTCCCCAAAGAATTATATGACCATTAATTACACACTAATTCAATATTCAAATAATACATAGTTACTATTCATGGTTCCCATAATTATTCCATTATTTTGCATCATTAATATTTCTAAAAAAACACAAAATTTTCTATAGAACTTCAAAAAAATTTATTATAAAAATCATTAATTGACAAAAAAGTGGGGTTTCACATGTCTGTATGTAAATATGAGTGTGTTTTATTGATATTATCCTAGAAACCTTTATATATTATTTAGAAATTTGGTTTTACTAGGGGATGCTCTTTTCATGCCTTTTTTATTGGGGAATTTATAGTGGTGCTAAAAAAACATGCTTTTGAGGTCACATTATATCCCTGGGAATTAATATTAAAGTTACAATAAAGTTATTATCCAAAATTTTAAAGAGTTACCACGATAATAAATTCCAAAAATGTTTTATGGGATTCACAAAGTGTTCAAATAAAATCATAAATTATGTTATACTTTAGTATAAGTTAGACATTACTGTAAATATACGATAAAGTCTAAACCCTGAGGTTGTGAGAGTGTCCATATCATGGTATGTTTTGGGTATTATTTCATGATATCATATTTTAGTGTTTATTATAACTAATATAGGATAAAATTTAATCGACACTCCTAAAATTTTTAACATATTTAATTTTAATTCTAACATATTTGCTATTGATGTATGAATTTAACGACTGTAAGAAAAAGTGTTAATAATTCAATTATTTACTGACGTGATTATTGTAAAGATAAATAGGGGTTAGGAATGAAGTTTTTATCTATTTATCAGAAAAATCCTAATAAATATCATGAGTTGTGCTTTACATGGAATAACAAAATCCATCCTTCTATGAGCCCCAGGTATTGAGGAACATGATTGGGATTAGAGGGAGGGGATAAGTGTAACACCCTGAACCTAGTTTCCTGGATTCGGCACATTATTATTTTACATTGGAATGATTACAAGAAAGACATATCCCGAAGAAATTAATAGTTTAGTAGTTTAGGAAAACTAGACACATCAAAATTTTTACACTACATATAGAAAATAAAACCAATATATAATTTCCACTGGAAACATCCATAACTCCTCGATTATCCTTGTAAGTCATTTAGGATAATATTCATCATCGCATCCTTGGGAAAAGTAATTTATAAGAAAGGGGTAAGCTTAGATGCATAGTAAGGTTAATTAATATAGACTATGTAATCACAAACAAAAACATTAGGCATGGTTAGTAAATAAAAACACATGTCTTTAAAAATAAATTGAGCACTAATATAGAAAGAATGAAATATGATTACATAAAGTAATATAAATGATCATAAGAGAATAGAAATTAATCATGGATATTTTACTTGTTGAATAATGACATGGTTTATAAACTAATATGATCATAATGAGGGAATTCGTAATTCCAGACATCTAAAACCTATCATCAAAGGCTCGACCAAGACATCTGAAAATACTAGGGCAAGGCCTTCAAAAAAACTCAACTATGTTTTCTCTCTTGAGACCTACAGATTTCTTTGAGGGGCTATATAAATCCCCACCCATTACTTTTTAAGGCCAATTATTTTTTCATATGAATGGGTATAGACATAAAAAACATGAACATATGAAATGTAAATAAATTTCACCAATATTTAATCATAATAATTATCCAATCTGAGTAGCTTGGTGAATGGTATCAAGATAGCACATCTGAAATAATACCAGTCAAAAAGAATTTAATAAAATAAGGTAGATGACATTAATAATATATAAATCCTAAAAAATCAAAAACATTCAACACAGGTTTTGAAATATTTTAAAATACTATAATAAAATTATCCTATAATTGTTGAAAGTAAATCACTTTTTTACTTTGAAAAGAAGAATTATTTTTAAAAAATCTTTTTTTGTCATGGTTGTTTGGGAAAAAATAAATGAAAAAATATATGTTTTAATTCTAAAATTAGTTATTTTATAAAAAATAATGGAATATTTAAATAGATGTTTTATGGTACCCGAGAATGGGTAAGAAACTGAGACGTTCAATTTAATTAGGCTTGCGTATCGGGATGAAATGAGAAGGGAACCTGGTAAAACATTTATCATCCCACCAAAGAATGATGAATATATATATATATATATATGATTTTGGAATATCTATGTATATAATTTAGAATAAGTATATAACAATAATAAAGAATAATACTGGTGTATAGAGGAATAAAGTATAACCGGATTGAGAATGGCGGTTCGGGAAGAAAAAGCCTTACCTTATATCTGAATGAGTTATGCACATGACTTTAACATCCTAGATAATAAAATTAAATCCATTAATTAATTAATTCATAACCTTTTATATATGTATTTGATTTTTTAGAGGTTTATTAAGTTTATTTATGATTTTATTGATGATTTATAGAGCTTAATTTCATGGTTCAAGTGCATTCATTTTCTTGGTTTTAATTATTATTTCACTTTCTTACAAGTAATAGAGTTTATGTAAAATTAGTAAAATTATCCAGAATTTGAATTAAATGTTATTAATTAGATTACATAAGTGAAAATGGTTATATATATCATATTTTTATATGGTATTAGTAAGAATCATAAGATAATAAACTTAGTGATAATCGTTTAGATTATTACTATGTTTTTTCGACCACAATGAACTAGTTTTTCATATGAATTAGTATTATGTATATATATTGGATAAATAAAATCATATATGTTATAATAAGTATATTATATTCTTCTTTAACCATAAAAATGGTATCATGACTACTGTTCTAGAATAACTTGGATAATGAAAGATCATTGTACAGGAAGGCTGTAAATTAGCACCTCCCAGAAGATGAGTTCATTTTTAAAATAAAACAGGGAGAGTAAGAAGATTGATTATGGTTCTTCCCTAAACATGATATAATTCCAATATATAAATTACAATTGATTTATGATTCTCATTTTTATATATGATGTGTTGATATAATAATAAAAGAAAGACGTTGAAAAGAAATTAAATGGAAAAGGAAGAGGATTTCACCTCTTAAATACCCCTCCTTGAGGACCTCCTTAAGGGGATTTGTATTGGTATTTTGGAAAGAAAAAGAGAGATTGAACTTTTGGAGAGATAAGATAAGAGGATTTGGACAGAAAATCGACAAGATTCAAGGCTTGTATTAGTGAGGAGAAGAGGGGATGAGGGTGGTTTTTATAGTGGAGGAGTGGGGTTAAATTGCCATTATTTTATTCATTATTTTATAGTTTTTCTCAAGACAAGAAATAATATTGGTCATTGTGACTAAATACTTTAACTAGTTCACGTGAGTTCGAAAAAATGGTTCTTACATCATCCAATATTCATCCATGACTCTATAATTCATTCGTTTACCATTTATTATAAATTATCATATTTTACTATTCATAAAAATTTGAAGTATTTTAGAAAAATCTTAAAAATTCACCCTGAATTTTTTTTAGATTTGTATAATTAAAAAATGAACTCCATTTTAAGACAATAATTTTATAATTATGGTAATTTTAATTTTTAATTAAAAAATCATTTACTCAGAAAATATAGGTTTTAGGATTAAAACAGATTATATAACACCCTAAATTTTAACAAAGGTTTTATTAAATTATCCTAAAATCATATGCGAATATATATATATATGAATAAATTTTATGATAAATAATTTTTATTTAAATAATTTTTTTAATTTTTGAATATTTATTACTCACAAAAATAACAACACTTAATTATTTATTTTTTAAAATATTCAATTACCTGTACTATGATATAATTATATCATACATTCGCTTATAAGGTGCCCATATTATATTTATACTCTCATAGATGAAGTTACTAGTAATTTGGTGAATTTAATATTCATAAGGGCTAGATAACTATTCATAATGGTACATTAGTATCCGAAAGGGTCAAGTTACCATTCACCAAAATTTTATGTTGATCCTATCAGACTCCATATATCTTACTAATCACATCTATGTATGTATATTTCTCAAAATAAAAAACATCTATGTGAAATAATTATGTTTAAAGACTAGTTTATAACTATCACCTATGGATGACAATGTTTTGTTTCATAGAGACACAATGTTGTATGTGTTTCTTTCTATATTAAATTTATCTATAATTCTGTGTGGGGTTACATTATGCCCTCAAAAAATGTTCATCCTAGAAATTACCAAAATGTTACCACATTAAATGATTTTGGTATATCTTCATCATAAGTTTCTTAGGCTCCCACAATGCCTCTTTAAATTTATGATTTTTCCAAAGTAAATTTACCATCAGAGTCGTTCGATTCCTCAACACATGTTATTTAGTGTCAAAAATTCAGATAGGATCTTCATAGTAAGATAATGTAGGTTCTAGATCTATTCCTTTAGAAGTGAGGATATGCGTTGGGTCTGGCATATACATTCTTAACAATGAGACATGGAACAAATTGTGTACATTATAAAGGCTAGGTTGCATCACAAAATGATAAGCCATAACTCCATATATCTCTATAATTTCAAATGGATAAATGCACCTAGGGCTCAGTTTCCCATTCTTCTAAAATATTATAACGCCCTTTCCAGGAAGATACTATCAAGAAAACATGATCTCCCACATGAAATTACAAATCCTTCCTTCAATTATTGACATAGCACTTTTTCCTTCTTTGAGTTTCTTTGATATGGGTTTGAATAGTCCTTACCTTCATTGTTGTTTCCTATACAAGATATGGATCTATAAGCTTCCATTCAAAAGCTTTATCCCAACATGTTGATGCATGACATCTTTTTCCATACAACACATTATGTGGTTCCGTTTGAATACTTGAATAGAAACTATTATTGTTGGAAAAAAAATAATAAAGGAAAATACTGACCCCACATTCTTTGAAAGTCGAGTGATCTTGATCTCAACATGTCATATGAAGTTTAGATTGTCCATTCTAAATTCCCACCTATTTGAGGGAGACAAGAAGTACTCAAATGAAACTTAGTATCAAAATAAATCTGAATAATTTTCTAGAATTTCATTGTTAATTGTGGATCATGATTAGACACAATCTATAGAGGTTCTCTATGAAGTCCTAAAACTTCATTAATATAGGTTCATGCAAGGAGATCCTGTAAAAAATCACCCCTTATAGAAAGGAAATGTTCTTGGAGTTTTGGGTAAACCAGTAAAAAAATACAGAGTAATAGAATCCCATTTCCATATAGAAATAGGAAGAGGTTGCATGAATCCTTTAAGATGTTGTATTTTAGCCTTCACATGTAGACAGACTAATTTTTTTTACACAAAATCAGTAATTTCCTACTTCATATAATCCCACCAGAAATTTTCCTTCAAATATCTATACATCTAAGTGCTACTACGGTGTATAAATAAAATTTGATCAATGAGAATCATCCAGTAACTCTCGTTTTAGCTCTAGGATAGAGGGTACACATAGCCTCCTTCCAAATTTCAAAAATTCCATCCTCATACATGAATTATTTCTAATTTCCATCATCTACAACATTAATGTTCTTTTGAAGATTCTCATCATTATATTAAGAAATTTTAAACATTTCCACTAAAGATAGATTATAAATCATTTGAAAAAGTAGTGATGCTTCCCCTACCCTAATAATTTCTATATCCATCATTACTAGATCCATGTACATAGGATCCTATACAATCCTCATTTTTTAGAAACCCAAGATACATCCAACTTAATGAATCTTACACCTTATTTTCCTTCCCTAGGTGGTAGTGTATGAAACTATCATAATCCATGAGTATCTCAAGCCATCTCCTTTGCCTCATTTTGGTTTCTTTCTCTGAGAATATATATTTAGATATCTTGTGATATGTATATATATCACATATTTCACCATATAGATATTTTCCCCAAATATTTAGGGAAAATATTGCATCTTCTAACACAATATCATGAGTTGGACTGTTCTATTCAAGAGTTATTACTATCCTTGATGCATATAAAATAACTCTATCATCCTACATAAGAACAAAAAAAAGTCCTTTATCTAAATCATCACTATAAATCACAAATACACCACATCCCAATGGTAGATTCAAGATCATAGAATTCAAAAATATACTCTTCAATTCATTAAAACATTCTTTGTATTATTTTTTATGTACAAACATAACCCCTTTACGGGTAATATTGGTTAAAAAATTAGCTAATCAGCTGATGTTTTAAATGAAATAACGATAATATAATTCTAAACCAATAAAACTAAATACCTTGGTTATGTTCATTGGCATATTCCATTCATGAATAACCTTTATCTCAATAGGATCAACTATGATTCCATCCTTAGAGGCAATATGTCCATAAAAAGAATCTTTTTGAAGCGAGAACTCACACTTTCTAAACATCCCATATAACTCATTTATTCTAAGAGTCTTCAGAATAATAATCTAGTGATTGTCATGATATTCATATCTTTTGGAGTATACCAATATATCATAAATAAATACTACACAAAATTAATCAAGATATTCCTTGAAAAAATCAATTAATTAGATCCACGAAAATAGAGTGTTCATTAGTCAGTCTAAAAGGCATTAATGGGAAATCATAATGCTCATACTTGGTTTGAAATTCTATCTTGGGAATATATTCCATCCTTACATGAAACTAAGAATATCCATATTGAAGGAAAATCTTCAAAAAATATTGTCCCCCATGAATTTAATCAAATAAATCATTATTACTAGGTGATGGATAGTTTTTTATTATTATAATATCATTGATTTATCTATAGTCAATGCATAGTCTAATGGATCAACATTTCATCTTAAAAAATAGAACACGAGATCCTCATAGAGAAACACTAGGGTGGAAAAATACTTTATCACTAAATTCCTCTAGTTGTTTCTTCAGCTCCACTAATTGCACTGTGGCCATTCTTTAAGGAGTCCTGGATATATGCCTTGTACAAAACATTTAATCAATAGAAAACACAATTTCTTACTATAGAAGATGTCCAGGTCAATCCTCTAGAAAAAGATCAATGCATTCTTTCCAAATTGGTACATCCTCAATTTTTTTTTATCTCCTATATAGATTTCCTTCTCTTACTCCCCAAGAATTGAATTCAGTAGATATACTAGGGGTGGATCTAGATAAGAATCGAATGGTGATGTTTCCTCTCTAAAGATAAGGGATTGTACATCATCCTTAAAAATCATAATTTATTTATTCATGCAATATATTTTCACATACAAAATTTAAATCTAATCCATAATAAGGATAATGTACAAGTATACCATATGTATGATGATAAAATCTACAGATAACGCACATTAATATTCCATAATGGTAACTTTCTAACACATCTTTGTTGCAGTGAGACTTCACCTCAAGGTTTGGTTTTAAAAATCCCCTATTAAAGATAATTGGAAATATATATTTTTAATGAAAATTGGGAATATATAATGGAATGCGATGAACAATAATAAAATAATAATTTAGATAAATTTGAAGAGATGATTAATGTACCTGAAACCACATCATTTGGAACTTCAACATAAACTATTTTGATTGCATAAGCCTGTCCTTTCTCTCATGGAATTTTAGAAGGAATGTTTTATCGATGCTTTAAAAAATAATTTTCATAGTGTCCCATATCAATATAATTTTATCATTGAACATTAAAAGCTTCTTTCTTTCCCTTGAAATCCTGGGATGGGTGTATTTTTTCTCTACACTTGTAACAAACTCATTTTCCTTTTAAGCAGGCTCTAGGGTGTTTCCTTCCACATGTATCACATTTGAAAAAAGACTTTATTATTCTTATAAATATCCATTAATTCCTCCTCCACACTCTTATTATCTTGTTTCCTTTAATTTCATAATACTTATATTATTCACTCTCTATCTTGATTGCACATGATATTATATCTTCGTATGATGAGAATGTTTTGGAGAACAGTTCCCTTCAGATGAATGGGTTTAACCCATCAATGAATTGATAACTCATTCTCCTCATATTACATATTTAGTCTACAACATTAATTTATATCCTTATAAATTTGGATTCATTCTTGGAAACATTCTCATCCTCCTTCTGCCTTAGATTCATCAATTTCCTTTCCATATCTGCTAGTTTTTCATGATGAAAATATTTTTCTAGTAATATTTAATAAAAATACATCCATTAAATTTCTTCTATTTATTTCTCCTTCTTATTGTATTTAATTAACAACAATATCTGATCTACATCTCTTGATAGATGATAAACTACCTTGAAAACCTTCTCCCTTTCGTTACATCCGAAAGAGAGAAATATTTTCTCTAAAGAACTTATCAACTAATCTTCTACAAATGATTTTATAGTCCCATTAAATGATTGAATCTGATATCAAATAAGGAGTTATAAAATTTTTACTTCATTTTGTGGATCATGATTCTCCATACAGGTATGGTTAGTTTTTATAACCCGAGTCTATTTTTTGAGTATAATTATAAGTTTCTCAGTACAATTCATAGCTCCAGAACCAACATCAGTATCTTTCATATGAGATAAATACCTATATGGTATACACACATTCATGTTGTTTCCATTCCTTCCACTACCCTCCATTTCTAAATAATTGCATACACTAAATTAGGTTATGAATCATATTTTATAATGTCAAACTATAAAAACAAAAAACATTAATTGTAATTTTATGCATGTTTGGTCTCATAATCAAAAGAATGTTTTCTCTGGGGATATATTTAATATTAATTCCTTTGTAAGAGTTTATAAATAAAATGTGAATTATCCTAATCATATCTTCTGGTAGTTTCAATAAAGGTGCAATGTATGGCCTATTTTCATGTAGCAGGTTACCCCGAGTCACGCCCATAACAACTTGTCAGAGTTTTTACTCCCCAGTACATCTATGAAAAACCACATCAACTTTTATTATATGGATAGGGATTTATTTTCTACGAATGTCCAAATAATCTATATCATACAAAAATTCTAGGATATTCTTGTATTCTTATCCCCAAAGTCTATCTTAGGGTTATGCTCCCTAATCAATGTTTTAAAAATATAGTTTCCAAGGTTTCTACTAAACATAATCGGATACCAATTGTAAGAACCCCGAACCCAGTTCCTAGACCCAGTTTCATATACTAGTACATTGGTATATTTACAGCAAAGAGTCATCCCAATGGAATGAATATTTTTGTTGTTTTAGAGAACTAGAAACATCCTATGTTTTACCTAACAACCTCAAAATGAAAACAATATAGCATTTCCATTGGAAACATCCATAACTCTTTGATTATCCCTACAAGCCATTCATGATAATATATATCTTTTCATCCTGGGTAATAATAAAATATAAGAAAGGGGTGATCTTATATTACTAGAAAGGGTAATTACTATGACATATGGTATCATAAACATAAACATTAGGCATGGTGAATAACTTAAAACACATACCATTAAAAATTAACGTGAGCATAATATGGAAGGAATGAAAGATAATTACATAAATCCATATAAAGGATTATAAGAAAATAAAACATAACCATGGATATTATAATATTCAAATAATTAGGTGTTTTATCAATTAATGTTATCATAATGAAAGAATTCATAATGTCGAACATCTGAAACATATATTCGAGGGATCATCAAAGACGTCTGAAAATAACAAGGCATGACCTTGTTCAAAAAAACCATTCTATTTAGTCTCACAAGACCTTATTAGGCCTCTAGGGACTATATATTCCCCAACTCACAAAATTAAAAGTCTAATTCATTCCTAATATAATTTGGGATAATCATATAAAACATGAAAATATGTAATGTAAATAACTTTCCCCAATCTGTAATCATACGCATTAACCAATCTGAGTAACATAGTGAATAATATCAAGATAGCACATCCCTAGTCAAACAGATCACAAACCATTTAATAAAATATAGTACATGACATTACTAATATATCAATCCTAATAAATCATAAAACTCAACATAATTATTGAAATATATTAAAAGACTATAATAAAACCATCAAGTAATTCTTGAGAGAAAAACCCTTTTTTAATTTTTAAAAAAGAGTTATTGGGGTAAAAATCATTTTTATTTTTCATGATTGTTTGTGTAAAAAAAGAAATTAAAAAATATAGTTTTTCATGTTAGAATAAGTGATTGTATAAAAATATTGGTGTCTTAAAACATTTTTTTATATTACTTGAAAATGGGTAAGAAATCGATATGTTCCCTTTAATCGGTCCTGCTTATCAGGAAAAAATGAGAAGGGAACCTTGTAAAACATTTATTATACCATCATATAATGAAAAAATTGCATGAATATATGATTTTGGAACAAATATATATATATATATATATATAATTTATATTAATTATAAAAAAATAATTAATAATAGCAATGGTGTATAGAGGAATAAATTATAGACCAAATTCTAAAGGTGATTTGGGAATAAAACCCCAACGTTTTGTCCGAATGAGTTTTAAAATTATCCTTAACATCCTGGATAAGTAAATTAATTCCACTAAATATTTAATTCAGAACCATTTATATAATTATTTGATTTATTATAGTTTAATTTAGTTCATTTATGGCTTTATTAATGCATTATAGAGTTAAATTTCATCATTTAGGTGCATTTGTTTTCTTGGATTTCATAATCGGTTTACTTGTTTATAAGTAATCGGGTTCCAGTAAAATGGGTATAATTATCCAGAACTAGAATTACAAGTTATTAATTAGAATTCAAAATTTTTAGTGGTTATATATATAATATGTTTATATGGTATGATGATGAGTCATTAGATAATATAGTTAGTGATAATCCTTTAGATTATAATGGCGTTTTTTCGATCCCAAAGAAGTAGTTTGTTGTATGAATTAGTATTATATATATATATATATATTGGTTTGAGAACATTCAATAGGTTGTAATAAATATATTATAACCTATATTAACCATAAAAATGGTATCATGACCACCCTTAATTTGTAAATTTAATAACAAAAGTTTTTCATCCATGAAGGTTGTAAATCAGCTCCTCTTGAATGATGATTTAATTTCTAACTTAAAAGAGAGTATTGGGAGATTTATATTGATTATTACATTAACAAGATATAATTCTAGTATATAAATGATACTGTATTTATCATGCTCATTTGGATAGAGAAGGTTAGGATATAATAATAAAATAAACAACATGAAAATAAGTTAAAACGAAAAGGAAGAGGATTATTACACTTGAATAATCCGCCTTGAGAGCCTCGTTAAGGGGATTGGGTTTGGACGTTTGGAATGACCAAGAGATATTGGATGTGGGGAGAGACTAGAGAAGTTTTTTTTCCAGAAATTTGAAAAAATTCAAGCCTTAGAATAATGAGGATAAGAGGATGGTGAGTGTGGTTTTTATAGTGGAGGAGATGGGTAAATTTTTATTATTCTATTTATTATTTTATTTGTTATTTTGTTATTTTTATCAAGACAGGAAATAGTATTGATTTTTGTGACTAAATATAGTAATTAATGCTTGTCATTTCGATCCAATCACACTTACATCATTGAAACATGAACCATGGCTCTATAATTCCAGTATTTAGCATTTATAGTAAATTATCGTATTTTACTATTCATAAATATTTCATGTATTTTAGAAAAATCCAAAAAAAATCACCCTAACCCTTTTTTGACAGGTGGAATTAATAAATAAAAATAATTTTATGAAATCGTTTTTCTAAATATGAGAACAACAATTTTTAATAAAATCCATAATTTACTTGAAAAATAATGTTTTTAAGATTAAAACTGATTTTATAACACCCTAAAAAATTAACAATCCTCCTATTAAATTATCCAAAAATCATAGGAGAAAAAAATTGATCTACGAATAAATTTTATGAAAATTATGTTTCCTTTAAATCAATTTATTAATTATTATATATTTATTACTCATAAAAATACCAACACTTATTTATTAATTTTTAAAATATTCGCTTACTTGTACTATGATATAATTATACCATACTTTCATTTATAAGGTGGAAAAGGTTTATTTATGCTCTCATGGAAGAGGGTAATCTTAATTTTTCTAATTCACTATTCATAAGGGTAATATTACTATTCATAAGGGTACTTTACAATTCCAATGGGTCATGTTACTATTCACCAAAAAGTTAAGTCGATTTTATCATAATCTAAATATCTTACTAATTGCATCCGTGTATGTCTTTCTTTTAAAACTCAAAACACAGAAGTGGAAATTTTATTTTTAATGGCTAAGTTTTAACCATAACTTATATATAACAAAGTTTTGTTTCGTAGAGAATCAATGTTTCATTCATTTCATTATTTATTAAATTTATTTTCAAATCAGTAGGGCGTTACAATAAGATGGAAAAATCATAAAAATTGAGATTAAGATCTTATATAGAACATTCTATTATGGATTCTCCTAGATTATTAGAGGAAAATGATTATTTTAATCTATGAACCCCTTTTTTTGTAGGTGTTTCTAAATAAGGGATGGGAATTCAATTTCCCCCTTTTGTCCAATGTATAATAATAATGTATTTATTATATTTATTATTTAAAAATTACATTATCAATTCATCGGATACATAATTCAATGAAAATATATCACAAATTATATACATGTACATTTTATAAAAATGAAAACTAATTTATTTATAACATAATTTATATATCTCATAATTACAATAAATTTTTTTTAACATCGTTCTAGTAATCCATATATTTCTAGAAATGTGTCTCAAGAAGTCGAACCCTAAAAAAAGAAGTTTCAAGTTAACCAATATGAATGCATGGTTACCAAAAATAGTTCCTAAAGCATTATATGATAATGGATTACACACTAACTCAATATTAAAATAATACATGGTTACTATGAATGGTTCCCCTAACTATTCCCTTGTTGTGAATAATTCAATTTTTTTATAAAATTCAAATTTTTCTATAAAAAGACCCAAATTATTATCATAATATTCATTTATTGACAATGAAAAAGTGGGGTGTCACATTTCGATATATATATATATATATATATATATATATGAGTTTGTTTTATTTATATTATTATATAACCTCTTGTATATTATGTAGAAATTAGGTTTTACTAGTGGATTCTCTTTTCATACAATATTTGATTGGGTAATTCATAGTTGTTATTAATAGAAAACTTGCTTCAAAGGTCATATTATATCCCTGAGCATAAATACTGAAGTTAAAATAAATTTTTTATCATAAATTTTAAAGTGTTACCATGATAATAAAGTCCAAATAAGTTTCGTGGGATTCACAAAGAGTTCAAAAAATAATAAAATATGTTAGACTTTAGTATAAGTGGGACATTATTGGAAAAATACGATAAATTATAAACCATGATGTGGTGAGAATTACCATAGCATGGTATGTGTTCGGTCCTATTTCATGATACCATATTTTAGTGTTTATTATAAATGATATACAAAAAAAATTTATGGACACACCTAAGATAATTACCATATTTAATTTTCATTGTGACACATTATATGATGATGTATATATTTAGTGAATCTTAGTAAGAGTTTTAATAATTTCATTATTTAATGAAGTCATTATTGTAATGATTTAAAATGGTTAAGAAAAAAATTGGTGTTATTATAATGTATGAAATTTTATAACTATAATATGCTCTTTCATTCAATGAATGATTTATAAAAATTGAGTTCATGGGCCTCAATGGGAGATACTGTATTTTCTTATTTGAAAATTTAAATCTCCCTCTATTTTTTTCTTTTTATTTTCCTTCAAGGAGTATCTGTTAGTACACATTTGAATGAGAAATAATTTTTCCAATGTTTTTTGTGATTCAAGTAGTCTTTGGATACATTTGGAGGTAATATCCCTTTGGTTAAAACTAAAGTAACTTTATAATAATCATTCTTATAAATGGTTCGTCATGTATGATGAGGCATTTTCTATTTTATGTTTTTCATTTCTTTTTATTAGTTCTACTCAAGATAGATAATCTTAAGGGGTATTTTTGGTTCTTTATCCACAATTTGTTGGAATAAATATTTCCTACAAAACCCTTTAGAGTGAACACTAAAAACCACCTATGTAATGTAAATTACATATAACCTACGCATACATCCTAAACTCAAATAAACAAACCTCGTGTGAACCTCCATGTACTTGTGACACTTCTGATAGTGTAAGGGGTTGAGTAATATCTCATGGAAATACTATACCCTCAATATCTCAAGCATACAATATTGGGAAATTATGTAAACACCCACAAAAAATTATCAACATAAGGGTTGTATAAAATTATATAATAAATCCAATAAAAAATAATAGAATACTCCATGAAATAATAAACAAACACATGTTCTTTCATAGAAATCCTACATCATAATAGGATTAAGTGATGGGTCAAAAATATAAATTGTAAAAAAATAGGGAAAAAATAAAGGATTAATTTCTATAGGTCCCCATTCTTTCCTCGATGTTGTATTCATAACCATCATCGAGCTAATCCACCTCAGTCATTGGAGATAGGGTATTTATCCCAGCCTACATGTCAACATAGGGCATACACATACTGAAGTGCATGTATAGGGTGTGAGTAAACAAATTGGAGGACGTGACCAGTAGGACCATAATGTAAAATATATTATATGTTGGTTCATGTGAAATATGATACCAATAACAGTGGCACACATCCCAAAATAAAATAGTTCTATTCATCTTACACACACAAAGCTTCCATAAATATTGACCACACCAAATATAATTTCAAGAAGATTGATATGTTGTTTATATTTATAAATATTGCAATGACATTCCGGTATAATGGAATTATTGTCTTCTGAAGTCTGGTACGATCAAATTGATAATATAGTGTGTATAATGCACTAGTATGTGTCTGTCCAATCTATGTATTCTTCCAAATTTTGAAGCATCCATCCACTAAACCAAGGAGTAATAACCTTGATAGTAGGACATGATATGTTTCCAAATTGAAGGTCCCTAAAATCCAAAAAAACAAACCCAAGTAATAGGCTAAACCTTCTTTTATTCCCACCCCATGGGAAAAATCATGAGTATATTTTCCCATGACAGTTCATCAGTTAATCATGTGGATTAAATATTTGTATCCTTATATAATGATACCTTTATTGTATATATAACACGTTTGGATTCTAAGGATCAAATAATATTTTTTCAATGTAGTAGAATACATTCAAAACTTCAAACATAGTATCTACATTTTACAAAAAATAATACCATTTTTAATATAAATGAAGAACATGTACCGTTCACCATAGATGGAAATAACTCCTTCATAAATCATGTTCTTATTTAGATGACTATAACCAGCTGATGGAATATTATTTTTGTGGTATATCCATAGTCTTAATGAATCACCAAATGTTTTGGAATGATCATCTGTCCCAATATGATATTATAGTGTCTCTTGAGGAAATAGAAAAGGTATGAAAAGTGATTTGGAAGAGTTGTAAGGATTCTATGAAAATATTAGACATACATCTCATTGTTATCTACGTCTTTATATATGCCTTAGAGACACTCCCTAAGACTCCCATGAATTTAATCATATGAAATGAAATTTCTGAGTAAATAGAATTATATTTTGAACTCTTTATAACCATTATATTATATAGGCCACAAATGTTTCATCATATGAACCATTACTAAAAAACAATGATGTATGTAGAATATTCCAAATAATTAATGGTTAAAATTCAAATCCATTAATCAATCTTAGGGTGTTATATTAATTGTAGAATATTATTATCCATAGTGATTCATGATATTTATATTTCTCTCCTTTCTATAACCTATAATCCAAGGAATATTATATGCATCATAATCATGAATTCTATACTATATGGAATGATCATATTGTACATTGAAATAAATCTATAAATATTTCATGGTTTTCATCATCTTTATAGTATTCCTCTATCAATATCTTACATTCACTAAAGCCTCTTAGTCTCCTTGTCATTTCACCTTATAAAATACCATATATAATTAATGAACAAATTATATCTAAAAATATATTTGGATATCTCCAAAAAAACGTTTTGAATTTTTTCATCAAATTCATTTTGTATCATATCATATGTAATACCTTGTGAATATCCATCAAAAAATTATTTTAGAAAAAATCTAAACCATTTTTGAGTATCTATCTATGTTTCATAAAAAAACCCATTTATTTAACAACAATGTGCAACCCCATGGTCCTTTAAAGCATTATAAATAAATAAGAATTCCTGAATTCATAAATTCATAAATTCACGCAAGAAGTGGTGTTTATAAAAGCATCACTGCTACTCAATTAACCAATGTATCTAATATAAGTACCATCAAAGACATGTATCTCTATACTAGTATCCACCAACTATAACATAAAAAAATATTGAATTTCATATAATCCTTCAGTCCATGACATTGGTTAAACATTGAACATGGAGTATTTTAATCCAATATAGATCTCATACATTTATGATTGTATGAGTATAGACTGACCAGGTCAATGAATACATAACATGTCATCCATTTGAATGGATTATTTTATCGCATGTCCCTCATCCATATAGATAAGTAAATCTCATCCACCTCATCTAGTTATGAATATACACATTTCAAGCTTATATCAATCAATAGACTAGATGTCATACCATTCATACAACATGAAAAATCCAATATTTATTAAACACAATTGATGACATGATAAAAAAATATACCCAAACACTCCATGATTATCTGTATTAGGGATGGAATAAGAAAACAATCAAAAGTACAAAGGTTCTCATGTTATGTGTCATATCTAACCATGATTATAGGGAAATTAAATCACGATACATGAATCCCTGTATACCAAATAAATGGTATATGATACTACTATTGGTATACTAGGTAGATCATGAAGCACATGAGTTTTTGACCTCATGTTTGTATTATGTATTTGTATAAAAAAATAAAACCCTGAATAACCTTAATTTTTTTCATCACATGTTATAAAATATGATGTTTATCATATAGGGATAACTCAAATTCCTATAATTAGAGGTCAATATCATTTCAATATATAAGTATATGAATCCAACATGAAGAAACTTTAAAGTGGAGACTGTATATTTTATTACATGACACATTTTATATTATTATACTCTTTTAATAATACTAAAAAAGGCTACAAAATAATATAGTCATAACCTATATGATGGACCACCATTTGGGAATTATGTTTTCTTTATTTCAGGGATTTTTAAACCCATTATATCACTATATAATTTCTACTACACATCTCAGTGATCATAGAATAAAAACCTTCTCATTAAAGTTTTACGTGTGAAACATTTTTCAAGAAATAATGTTTGAATAATAGTGGGAATTTTAGGAATCATATTACTAATTTTCAACTCTTTGAACATTTTTTCAAAATTCCTTAACTTGAAAACACAAAATGTTTCAATATTTGATTACATTTATTGTCTACATGAAGAAATTTCTAAATTTATCCTTATCATATTTCATTGAATCTTCTCTACCAAAATGTTTCATTGAGATCATAATTTCAATCTTCATATTTTTTACCAACACATCCTAAAATCATTATGATTTAAAGTGGTTGTCACTTTGTTACAGAAACTAAATATAATAATTTAGATTATTCCATAGCAACATAAAATATACTATTTTATTCTGTATAGTTACATTTATTATGAGTTTTGACGGGTATGATCTTTTATTTATTACACTTTGAACTGATCTAATAATAACCATAATCTTAGTAGCTTATTAGAAACTATATTCTTTCTAGACTATGATTCTAGGATACATAACGTATTTAGTGTTTATGAAATAAAACATATTTATTATAGTTGGACTGTTTATAAAATAAACTACTAAATCATATATCCAATATGGTATTCCAGGTTTATAGAGAATTATCCAAAAATGAATATTTTTTTCATTTCAATATTTCATTTTTTGAGTGAGAAGAACTCTTTCACTCATATGTAAGAAAATTTCACTGATTAAATCTTTTGTCCAAAAAAACATTTTTATCCTAAACAGTTTTTCAAACATGTTATTTAATCTGATTAATCATAAACAATATATATAAAAAATCTGACCATATAATTTATTCATAAAATAAGAAATTTTCATAATAATCACTTATCACATAAGAGAAAAAAATGAGATTGAAAATACACATCATTTATTTTAAATTAATATGACCTCTAAAGTAATTATTAATTTAAACCCATCAATTTCATGACCCACCCACTTTTGAACACATCCTAGGCATATAGTGAAGATTATAGTGAACCCCAAGCCCTGTCTCTAGTAAGACCTAGGATTGTAGCTATAAATGAGTATATAAGACTTGTAGATGGTATGCATTAAAATCCTATATCATAAAAATATAATATGACTTCCATTAACTAGTTAAATGAAATAAAATAATAATTAGATATATAATAACCTAAAATTCATGAGATGTCAAACAAATTCAAGACTATAAAGTAAAATACCAATTTTAGATTCCACCGAATCAATTCTAACCCCCACTCTAATACCCACGCTATTGATGCTTAGCTCAGTATCCAAAAATCCCCATAAACATGAAAGACGTGGTTTATATATATATGGATGATATGTAAGATCCTCCTTCGGAAAAAACATTAAATGTGGAATAAGTATACTAATTCTATAGTGAATAAATATTAGAACCAACAAACCCCTTTCAATTTAACTATCACCAAGCCTCCTCAAGTCTCACTCACCAAATATCTATTCCATGTATAATAAAAATAAGGAATGAACATAGAGAAAGGGTACCCACACCACTTACCACTTCTTTTACTCACATTCCCTAAAAAACATATTAGTTATTTCATACCTTCCATATCCATACAATCATACCAATCATTCAACATGTGATGTGTGAATGATCATAACCCTACCATACCCAACTATTCTAGTGTACAACGTGCTAATTAGAACTGATAAAAACCAACCATAACTATAATAACCTCTATATACCAAGTATCCACATCTCATCCAAAAATTATATTAAAATAATTTTAAGGTACCATGAACATGAAGGACATCAAACTCATTCTTTCCTCTAATCTTTAATGATCCCTTATATATACCACATCACTATCTCATCCTCATCATATCAGTTACACTATCATTCTATGTCCATAATGACCATATAACATCCAAAAGATAGATAATGTAAGATGGATAGTTGAACATATGTAACCTTTCCATCCTGGATGTTTGGGATGGACACTCAGAACCCATAACATTTGGGTGTCGATAAGGATGTCTTACTCGGTTATGGTGAATATGAAATCACATTAAAATACAATGTGTAATACAAGAAAAAATATGACCAATTAAAGTGGGTTATCACATAATTAGCAAAACAACATCCCATAACCATTACCACATTCCCATATCCACAAAATATTAAAATTTACTACAATAAGATCATCAGTCACCCTACTTTCCACACAAAACAAACACATTAATGCCTATATTTTTTCACATAAATATAATTATTTAACCATTTCATATTTATTGTTTACTTTCCATATTACATTCATAATTCCATTTATTATTCATATTTAATGAAACATAATTTTCAGTTATTACACTTATTTAAAGAAGTCAACAACCTTTAATTCCACTTATTAAAATTCCATTCCCAATCCATTGTTTATTCAATTTCATCCATATCTCACTACCATGTTCATCACTACAAGCATTATTCCATTGATACTAAGAAACTATAAAATATACCAATGGTAATATTACAACCATTTCTTAACCACACACAATTAATCACATTTTGGATATAGAATCCAACCATGAAATCAACCACAGACCACAACAACAGCCTCACATTCTCTTGGAAACCATGGAAAGGCAGCTATAAAACCAATGAAAAATCCACAATGACAGCCCCAAATATCAACAAAATATTTCCAACAAGTGCCACATAATAACTATCACACCCTTTTGGGATGTTCTGAATTAACTTAATTATATTTTTTTTCAAAGGCTCATGTATTTTGATTTCTATATTTTTGAAAACATTTATGCATTTTAACATGTCACAAGGTTTTCCTCAATAGTTGGAAAAACTTTTTTGAGGAAATGTGGGTGATTATATCTCTTTTATAGAGAGGTTCTTCATGGTTTTCAGACCATGTTACCAATCCTTGTGTAAAAACTAGTGTGCCCATTAAAGGGTTCTTGATTGGTGCACTATTTGGTAAACTATGTAAATCCCTCACAGTAAAAAAATTTATAAATTAAAAAAAATAAGATAATTAAAAATAAAATAATAATAATATTATTTCATTAAAATAAAACATAAATTTTACCTATATGGTTTATCAAACCCTATGAATTACCTTTGTGGGATCCCATTAAACGGTGTATAGGTGGCTGAGACATGTTGTGGTAGCCTTACACACTACGTACTACTTCACATACAACCAAGAATTATGCAAGGAAGGGAAAAACCATAAGGTTAGGTGACATTAGACACCATGTGAACCCCGTTTCAAACCATGTAGTTTTCTCAGTAACTTATACCTCTCATATTTTCTTCGTTTGGAATCGGATTTCAACATGCGAGTATCTTATCATGAGTAGTTTTCCATTTAGAACATGATAGTATCCTTTGTAGTGGCTCTTGAGATATTATATAGAATTTTATGAGCAAGAAGCCTCTATAGGTGATTATTTTCAGTGTTAGTGATGAAGAAAGACCATCAGAGATAGACATAGGTTAGAAATTCCCATGTCGCATCAATTTGTGGGCCCCAACACTCTTTACACAAGTTCAATTACACCACCCAAACATACTAAGGTATGGGTACCCTACCATATGAGTGTCACCCCTATGGTACTAGGGCATGATTCCTCTAACCACTGAGTGGAACCACACTGAAGAAATATAGAGTGGGTCCTCTATCGATTCCCACAGAGTGGAACCCCTTGACACACTAGGGATCAAGTCCACTATCAACACCTACTGAGTGGAACCCAAATAATTCTATGTCATGGTCCTCCATGCTTTGAGTGGCACCCCCTAATGAAATATGGTGTGAGTAATATCTACATATATTGAGTAACATCTACCCATCGCACTATGGTGCATGTCCTCAACCCATCTACTAAGTGTAATCTATCAATCATTATAGGGTGTAGTTCCTCTATCTACTGAGTTACAAACCCTTATCGAAATGGGGAACATTTCCTCTATTATATATTATTCCCCCTCGGGATATGGAGCAGTGGTGAGGTGATGTTCCTCCAAAAGGATTTATCAGGAAGGCATATGAGATTTCAAGAGTTGGAGATAGACCTTTAGATATGCAGGTTGACTCATTATTCATGGTTTTTATATGAGATAAAGATCCTCTTTACCTCCCATCTAGGTTTATGTTTCACATATATATTGTTTTATTTTCTATGACACATGGTTTGGGTTGATATGAATAATTCAATCATATATTTTATTTATCCCTCTTCAATTGTTTGGGATTATTATTGGGCATTTATATACTCACCCAAGCATGGGAGTCTCCCACACATATTCAATATTATACAGATGATGGAAATACCATCAATGAATTTAGTGGATCATAGGGATACTAAGTCAAATATTCTATGTATTGTAGTTGATATTAGAGATTTGTAGTCAGGATATCTCAATAATATTCTATTCTAGTTGCTGTTAGGTTGATACTTCATTTCTGGTTGGGAATGTATTTTGGCCCTTTATGCTTTGGTTGTATTCAATCATACTCTGATGTATTTCATAGAAGATATTAAATTCTTGAATTGCTCTAGTTGTTACTATCTTTCATTATTACTCTACACTATTTAATGGAGATGGTTGGGTGCATGTATATAGGTACATTATGAAAAGGCCTCCCATTTTATATTATGGCTTCTCGGAGATTTTCTCCACTTCTTATCCTATTGGAGGCATGCCTGGTGTTGTGGTGACATTTCCTACTACAAACTAAGTGGGACATGGTGGGTTGGGTTTTTATAGAGTAGAATCATAATAGATTATTCATTGGGATGGTGTTCTGATTTTCCCCACATAATGGTTTTTAGGACTTAGGTAGACAATTTCAATGTGACTGGAGAGCGGCTTCCAGACTGGGGAACCCAGTGTTGGTTCGATTGCCGAATTATCCATACACCTAGTCACCAACTAGTGTCATGGAGACTCTGCATACCAAGACATTGGTTACATGGATCAAAAATACATGAATCATATTGTATTGAGTCCATTGAATGCCTGCTAGAATAAACTCCCCATATATATACTCTCAACCTATAATATAATGTCATGGTAACTTTTAGGATGCATCTACAAATACTACTAGATAGGTTACAGATTAAGGATCATGAAAATGATCAAATGAGTGATGAGGCCTCATTTTAGAGGCCATATCATGGGGGTAATCTTATAGGAGGAATGATAACACCACCCCCTCTTATTGAGAATTATTTAAAACCAATAGGTTAAGATGAATATGGGTGCATACTTAGGGAACTACATGATTTCTAGTGCCAAAGGCCACTGAGGCTCCATGATGAGCCTGATCTGAATTCATTAGAGTATTGGATTGAGTCAATGATCTATGGATTTTGTATTTTTCCAACTTTATCAGATGGTTTCATTAGAAGCTAGTCTATTCCATGGAGAGACATGGTAGTGGTGGAGTCTAGTAATAAATAATGAGAATGAGTGATTCTCTCATGGATCAGATTCTAATAGTTGTTTTGTTAGGATTCATACCACTCATACTTGTGATCAATATTGATTCAATAGATTCTATTGATACAAAAAGGTGTTATGATTGTTTTTTATTATACCCTAAGGATCATTGTATTTACTTTGTACTCCCAAAACATGTTTTGAGATTGTTACTTTCAGGTAGAGAAGTTTGACTAGGGTCTCCGTGGAGACATATGTTCCAGTGGGGTACCCATGATCATTCCCATTTATACTTGTATGTTAGAGGTTGAAATTTTAATGGAGATATTCTATTCAAAGAAACACCAGGATACTAGTGATTTAATTGAGTATCATATTTGTTAGCCTTCTACAACACCTAGTAGGTGCAAGTAGGTTGGATCTCGGCATAAGATTCCACCTCATTGTCTGTCGTAGTCATGTGGACATGAGTCACATGGTTCAAAAATAGGATCGTTTTTACCTAGAGAGGTGATGTTATATTCATGTGATGGGGGATTTCACATGACACATGATTTACTAAACCAAAATGATGAGGATGTAAGGAAAGTAGTGGATGGACCACCACGATAATAGAAACATCAATTTCAGAGATCTCCCAAATGTGGCTAGGGGGGCCCATCGTGAAGCAGTGCGTGTAGAAAAAACGTTGAAGCTCTAGGGGGTATAAATTATGGTGGATGGGGATTCATCTAAGATACTTCAACTACCACAACTAGGTGTTCTAATCCAGTCTCAGGGATCTGGAGGTTTTAGTCATGAGAAGTTGTAGTCCATGGAGGCTTATGACCCAATAACTGATGAGATAATATGACATATGAACTATGTATTTTATAAACATTATTTGAAACTTTTAGACACTATTTTGAGTAAGTCCATCATTACAATAAACATTTTTTGAGTGAAATAGATCCCAGTTGAAAATTTGTCTAAGTAAATTTTCCTTGAGGTGCTGACTAGGATCAATTCTTCATTATCTCTTATCTTCTAGCACTGTGAGCTAGCACTCAGTGGATAGAGTTTCTTTTGGGACATACCAGTATTCATAATGAATCCTTATGAATTATTATAGGAATGGACTAGTTATCCATGGTTTGAACGCAATTTTTTATCATCACTGATAGGTTATATGTCTGTAGATGGATGAGACAAGATTAACCTTTATGGGTGACAGAGATCTCATGGATGAGTGAGTGTTCCATTTGAGTAAGAGGTAGAATCCCATCATGAATCACTTATAAAGTATATCATATATCATAGTGATCTCCTTAAGGAATATAGATTCCTTCAGTAGTGGAGGAATTTATAGAAAAATTCCCCAAGGTTAATCCAGGGTACCTCTATCATGACCCCTCCCCCAAAGTGTATCCTTCCTGGGATATCATTGAGAGATGGAATAGAGTGACAACCCAAATCCTACCTCCATTAGACCCTAGGATGGGTATGAGTGCTGAGGGTATAATTATCATACATATGGGAGGCATTAACCTCTAAGAGAACATGTGAAAGAGATAGATTATAATGATACTACAATCAACAACTTCTCAGTCATATATATATATAAAGAAATACCAATTGGAATAATAAAATATCTAAAAATACTATAATAAATGAATGGAAAACTAAAAATAAAAAAGGTGAAAACAATATCAACCCAAAATTCTAATCATCTCCTACCAAACCACATGCTAGTAATAATGATACTCATCCACAACATGCTCTGGATGACCTAAAAACCATATATATATATATATATATGGTGAGAATAATATAATACTTTCAAAAATCCCCCCCCCCAGTGCCTCTCATGTTCAATATAAAGAAAATTTTCTATAGCACTGTGAACAATAGTGAAACTAACTCATCATTTAAATCATAATGAACTATAGAGAAATAGACTCCTCACCTAAATTGGTATACTATGTACTCACTCTCACCATGGATAACTCTCACTATGTATCATATGCAATATAGTTTATAATATAATAATAAAACATCAAGGTTACGCTTCTCCTACTTCGCCACAGGTTTGTTGTTCTTATCCAACGTCACACATTCTGAACCATATCTCTCTAAAAGAAGGAAGCTCAAAGACACATGATAAAGGCATCACAACATGAACCTCATGCATCACATCATCCCATACATCTATCTTTATATAGTAACCAAGTAGTTTATTGGATCCACTCTAGCTCATATTATGGGTATCATAATTCAGTTATTATATCTCAATCCATTACATTACATACAACGAGAAAGTACCTTAGTCTATCAGAGCATATACACGTAAAACCTAGAATACTCATTTTGTTACTATATATGGTTTTACATTTGTGTGAAATAACCAAAATCCCTCACATACCTCTATAAAAATATATGGCAAAACTAACCAAAGTGCATACCAGCTTATGTAGGAACCAAGAGAAGAGAGTGGGGATAGAGGGGTTTTTATCCATCCATACTCCCATCAAGATGATGGGGAAAACGCCCACCTAGAGTTCATTGTGTGTTTTTTCCCAAAATGACATTGGTGGGGCAATGTATGAAATAAAATAATATAAATGATATAAAATATCTCACAACCACACTATATCCGTAACTTAGTATTAGAATCAACTATATATCATGTTTATCATACTCATGGATGCCACTATTAATACAAAATATCATATGAGCACAAAATAATTAGAAAGGGATACTTTAATTACATATGTCATTTTTATCAATTCCACCTATTAATTAATTAATTATCCATTAAAATTATTCCAAATTAAATTAAATTAATCCACAAATTATGGTCCCTTCCATTCATGTATATTCCAAACGGAGTCCATAGTTTGCCAATATTAACTTATTTTCTTTATTTTTGTTCCATTAAAACCAACGCCACGAGTTAAAAAAATTATTCATCATTTTCATCATTCCTTAGTAAATTTACTCTAGAAAAATCATCATAATTTATGACCAAGATGAAACAAGCAACAATGCACACCAACATACCTCAGGTACTGTGGAGTGGAATGAATATAAAACAATTAACTGAACCATTGAATATTACACAAATTCATTCATAAAATCATATATCTTCATTACATCAATGGGTAGGCCAATATTTACCCTGATTATTTATCACTGGTTCCATACTTGATACCCTCACACATATACCAATGATTCTCTCCATCATAAGCATCAACTATCACCACATCATCTATACCTACCCACATTATATAAAATCTCATAGAAAAGATTCTTCTAGAGAATATCATAAAAATACTAGGAAAAAAAATCATATCCAACTAGATAACTGGAACCTCAAAAACTAATTTATCCTTCACATCAAAATGAACATTCACGGATCTGAACTCAAAGAACTTTTTCCTCCACAAGAAAACAATAAATTCATGACCCAATAATTATATTTATCACATAATTGGTTCTTATTCTATATCTGGGTAACCAATTAATTATTTATTGGTTTGATCTATAAGAAACCTAAGGCATCAAGATATATCAACCTATCTAATGATAGAACTTTCACATAGCATAATTTTTATTTAAAAACATAGAGTATTTAAATTTTCATTAAACAAATTTATTATTACTAAAATTATCAACAATCATTATCATGATTCACATTATTTATTAATTCCTACATCTAGGAAGAAAATAATTAATTAAGAATGTACATTACATCAATGTTATTTACCATCAAATTACAATAAACACGATATTCATTAAAAATTCATATTCCTTAATTATTAAGTCAATTATTCAATTAATTTCATGTTCAAACTATTTAATTTTTTTTTCAAGAACAACATTCTAGTCCATAACATCATAAAATATGATATCAAAGATAACATAGATAACACACTTTATATTAATTAAAGAGGATAATCTTTATCAGGGAAAAAAGAAACAACATGTGATCTCTACAATCAATTCTTTATTAACATGGTTTAATTATTAATATATTATTTCCATTTCCATCCAAATGGATAGATCATACTAAATTTAAGGTTTCACATAAATAAATAGGATAAGAAAAGAATTCCCAACCTTATAGGATTCAATATTTTTAGCATGAGAATGAACGAACATTATGTATCCCTATCACATCTCCCAAAATAAGTTAAATCCCTCCAATGACACCGTGGAAAAACATCACCAACAAAAAAACGAGAAAAACTCTATTAAAAACATAGATATGATCTACAATAGAATAGATATATGAAATTAAAGGAAAGATATAAATGATCCATGAGATATAAGTTAAAACATACCATAAATCACTATAGATCAAATGTGGAAGTTGAAGGAAAAATACCCATTGGAAGGAATCCAAAACAGCTGATGGAGTGGTCACTGGACACTTTGAGATAGAGACAAGGCCATAGGTTTGAGGAAAATTTATAGGTAATTTATCATTTAAAATCACTCTTCATAGGGTATTTACATGTAATGAAACCCTTTCATGTCATGTAAATTCAATGAATCAAATATCACCAAACATATATCATCCGAAAGAATTTAATCTTGTGTATTTACACATCATGTAACACATTGTGAAATATCCTCAAACAGTCCATGAAATATATTAAGTTGTGAATCAGACTTACACAAGCTATGAAATGCGAATACATAATGTTAAAAACATACACACCATGTATTGTCCTACCCACCATGTTTTCCAGCTGAACATCTCCAGATATTCTCTAGGACTCCTCTAAGAACAATGATTTTTAGAAAAAAAAACAAAAGGGCATACTACAGGGATCCATTACCTTACATTAGATACCTCTAAAAAAAATCCATTACATGATAATTGAAAACCAAAACTAATGATTAGAATAAAAGGTATCTTCCAAAAAACCATCCCATGAGATACCTCTCAATGATATCATCATCACGTGATCTCATCCCCCTCATTTGAGTAATTTTGTAAAACCATGAAATAACAAGAAAAATTCCCAAACACTCTCCCATGGGAGATACCTCTCAAATTAAATTTAGGACACAATAATTTACAAGAGGAAACCATCTTATATCCAAAAAAGTCAAAAATCCACACAAAAAAAACATTATAATAAAATATCTAAACATAATGCATATTTGTGGTACTAAGTGAACATCTGCAACTCACATTCCCATCTAGTCTCCTCCATGCCACTATGAAACCACAAGACTAGTACAGGGGAACAATATTACCAAAAAACACCTTCAATTGAAAATAATTTATCTCTACATGCCACTCCTCAAATGTTTCACATCATCAACGTCATGTTCACCCCAATCGATGACGTGAGAGTAACTACGATGATAAAATAGATTTGTGAAATTTTTAGAACATTATATATCCCGATCATCTATGATGTAAATATTATCTGACACACCATAACTTCAATGTGATATAACACCTTCAAAGGCCCAAAAAAAATGGCAGAAAGATTAATCCCATGACCAAACATTCCCTACCTATAGAGCGGAGTCACTTTTAGAAACACGTGTTCTCTAACATGAAAATATAGGTGACTCCTCCTTTTATCTTCATTGGATTTTTTTTGATCATGTTCTAACTTTATCCTCTCATGAATTAATTATAGAATCTCTATCGTATTATTTACTACTTCTGACATGAGAATTATAGACTCTATGAACCCATCCCAACACAATGTAGAAAAAGAAGTTTTCTCATAAGTTTTGTCAAATGGTTTAATTCTAATAGTGGATTGGGAACAATTATTATAGGAAAACTCAACCGAGGTTATGTGCCTCGTCCAAAAACCATCAAAATCGAAGAAATAAGAGTGCACTGTGTCCTAAAAAGTCTTGATGATCCATTATATCATACCATACAAATGAAAATAAAAAATATTCCTAAGGAGCAAATGAGAACCCGTAGAATACTGGATAACCATCTATATTATGGAGGTAAAAACGAGGATCTCTATCAAATATGGTCATCCTTGGGACTATGTGGAGTCACATGACATCCTCTAGATACTGTATCAACTAAACCTCTATTTAAATGGACTCCCTAATTTCTATAAAGTGGGATGATTTCATAAAATGATCCCCTATCAACCATATAGAATCGTATCCCCTCTTAAGATCAAGGTTAAATGGTAATTAATTCCATCGATATTTCCCCCAACTTCCATTGGGGGACATCTAATAGTTGGAGAAAACTATCAAGAACATAGTTCTCGACCTTCACCTTCTGAGAGAACAAACTTCAAGAAGCAAACAGAAAAATTTCATGCTTCAACATAGGCTAACAATATTTAACTAGAAAAGATCTCTACAAAATTTTCATGTTGATATGTATTAATAAAGGAAAGCTATGGAATATACAATGATCCGTCTCATGAATTTATGAATTAACTAAAATCATTGATTTTAAAAAAACCTCATGTGGACTATTCACAGGACAACTATCATGGGATTCATAAAAAAACAGTCTCTCTAGGACTCCATCTCGTGATCCCCTAACTTAGAATCCTCCATCTACTACACCAAATATGACTACGCCAATATTTAAAAATGAAACCATTTCCACAAAACTCTCCCATATTTAGATGAATCACTGAGAGCCCATCCATAAATCTCTAGGAATCCCTATATTTACACACGACATCACTGCATGACTTTATTCTGAGTACATTTTCTATGAAATTTACCTTTATTGGCATATATGAAATCTCAATGTTTCAATACTATAAAATTTCATGCACCTACATTGAAGCTAGTTCATGTAACACTATGATAATATATAACTCAATATTTTATTGTCGGTAAGAACAACACAATTCTCACAGATGAGGTAATGTCTTCACAACTTGAAAGAAATCACTATTAATGCCAACTCAAGATCCTGGGTTTCACTAAGGGTGATGTAACTACCAATATCCATAAGAAACAATTGATTTATACTTCATAAGAAGACAACCCAAGCCAATAATGGAAGCATCATAACAATGTAACATTATATAATATTAAAAAAAAATTCCCCATGCAATTTATTTAAATGTTATGTTATGTAATATAGTAATAGAAAAAACATGCACTTATTTTATTTTATTATATCCTATCAGATTTATTGAATTTTAATAATCATTACCATTGGTAATATAGCCATTAAATAGTGATTACATGATTAGTTTAAATATAGGGTTGTAAGAAATCCAATTGATATAGAAAAATGAAGTGATGGTCTCAACCAGTATCATTGTAACATACAAACACAAATTATCAAACTTATGAAGAATACAGAATCTATAGACCTTTCCCTTGACCAATACCATGTTGAGATCCAAAACATTAAGAATGGTAGAAACCATTTTTGTCATAAGTTAAAGATCATTGAGATTATGAACCAAACCGTGTTTGTTGAACCACCCCATGAATGTACCACCATCACGCACATCCTCAAAATTAAATTTTTTATTAAGAAAACCCATTTTAAGGGAAAGTGGTCAACCATTGTTCATAAAAAAAAACCTCTACGTGCTGAAAGAACCAACAAAATTATTAAACACCAGGCTGAGATTAATTGACTAAAAAACAATATAAAGTTCCCAGTGAAGTGTGATAACCTAGGTTTCCAGGTCCCCTCTGATTATCTCTTCGAAGTGAGAGTGCATCTTTCCATTGTATGAATAAATTCCTCTGTGTTTATTTTCTTCTGGTTGAATCCCCGAGCCAGTATGCGGTCTTATTTGTCTACCCACACTTCTTGCTCCTCATTAGCATCAACTTGAAACCGACGATCATAGATTATTTTTATCTCCTCTTATGAGACATTTGGTCGGAGACTAGTTTTAGTCATTTCTTCCTTAGAGTGCAAGATAAGTTTCATACACTCCCCGTCTTTTTCTTCCCTATTTCTTGAATTCATGCACAATTTTTAAATTTCCCCTTTCTGAAACTCTTTACCTTATTTTTTTCTACCCTTCTTGGCTGACCGAGTATCCATTTGTTTTGGCAAGTTTGAGTAGTCCTTGCGTCCCTTTGGTTTTTTCCCCTGAGCCACAATGCATTTCCCCGAGTCGTCAATACCTTTTTCCCCTTCTTCCTTCTAGGACTGTGGGGCCCTTTCCCTTGAATTTGGTCCAAGATATCCATTGAGTGGTGACTGAAACTATCATCATCAGAAGGCTCCTCTTCAAGAGATCCTGGAGGATTATGGTCCTCTAGACAGTGAAAGAGGTTCCCCAACTCTATAACCTCTCCGACAGTTTGGGCCATCTACATACTCAGAGACACCTTTCCTGGTTTATTCAACAAACCAAATCCCTTTACCCCATCACCGACCTTCCCAAAACCTGCGGGGTTGGGTCCAATGGTGTTTGGGTTTAGGGGTCTCAAGGAATTCGCATCATCCAGCCTTACCTGTCCACTTTGTGATCCGATTGCATCCAACAGGAAGGATTTTCCCTACATTACCTCCAGTCCTCTGGGCTGTTCATATCCTCTTCCCATAAACTGAGACTGCAGGTTCGTGTCCTCCCAGCCCCGAGCCCCAGAACTTTCAACAGCACCCACCGGCTAGTTTACATCACCGGGACCATCCATGGATATCTCATGAATTCCCAAATATTTATTTAGATGGGCAAACACATCCACAACTCGCGGCTCAGCTGCCTTTGTCTTCACACGTTCCACTATCACTGGTGGGACCAAGGGGTGCTGATCCTCTTTAACATTATCCTTCGCACCTGGGCTAGTGAGAGCCTGCACCTCTGGAACCGCTATCACTAGAGGGACCAAGGATTGTTGATCCTCCTTAACAATAGCCTCCGCACCTGGGCTAATGAGACCACGCGCCTCTGGAACTGCCCTGTGTTCCTCCACTTGCTCGGCCATGCTGTCAATACCTCGCACCCACTGGTTTATAACAGGGGCGATCTGCATATCATTCCCCTCAGAACCACTAGGCTCAACCCGTCTAACCTTGTGCCTGCAACTACAAATAGGGGCCAAATGACCAAATCGGTGGCACCCTAGGCAGAAAGCTGGACACTATTCAAACACTACCCTTTGCTTCCAGCGGAACTCTTCTCCAACCGAAATCCACAGCCACTCCGTGGGATCCATTGAAACATTAGCCTCGACACATACGCGAGGGGAGATAGGATGACAAACTACCGACGTCTGGCTGTCTGAACACAGGTATCAGCCAACCATGTTTCCTAGCATTCAGATAATTGATGGATTTTGGAAAGAAAGAGGTAGGTCTGGAAAGCTTACCCAGACCATAGATGAGGAAGTTTCATGATTCCAGTTGAGATCAAAGGACCACCATAGAAGGAAGAAGCTTCAGTCATTGATTGCACGAGGGGCCCAGGACTATGCGGTATTTAGATCATCCTCTAAGGAGAAACGAATTAACATTTGACGCCGATCAAATAGACCTACCACCGCGCGATCTTGCAGATTCCATGAATCAAATACGAAACGATAAAAATCATAAACAGAGGGATAGAGATCCCTCAAACAGGCTATCAATGTCAGCCGGTGGAGGTCTGAGGCCTCGTTGAACTCCTTTGAAGATAAATCAAGCTGAGGCACACTAAGGTTAAGATCCGGGATCTTTAGGTCTAAGGAAATTTTTATAAGGGTTCAAAAACTGTTTTTGTAAAAAAACCCAGCATTTCTTAAAAAATGTCGATTATATTTTAAAAGAAAAGATTTAAATATTTAATAAACTATTTAGATAAATTACTATTTTTTTGGAATTAGAATGTTGAAATTATCCAATAATGAATTTTTCATATTTTTCTATGATAATAGATTTTTGGGTAAAAATTGGAAACCATATAAATATACATTTCATATTATGACCACATAATGACCATAAAGTGATATAATAAATAATATATAGAGTATACATGAAAAAATCAATTATTTTTATTTAAAATAATATGGTTTATGTTTATTTGATTTATTTTAATAAATACACTATGAATCCTCCCAAATTTATAATATATTTTAATGTTTTAAAATCAGTTATTTAAGCGTATGACTCACCTCCACATAATAAAAATAATTATTTTATTAATATAATCCCTTATACATATAAAAATATTAAAACCACTCCCTTCTTATAGAAAAAATGGGAAAAACATGTGATGGTTTTTGGTTTTCGTTATTTTATTATGTTGAGTCTGAAATGTCAATAATAAAGAAATCTCCCACTTTTACTATATAAACCCACCCAAGCTCCCATTTCTCATCACATAAAATCCTTGGAGCACATAAATTATTTGACCATAAATCTCTATATTCATTCCAAGGTTCTCCCAATCTCTCAAGAATCCCCACCCAAGCATTTTTTTCACACACTCAAGTAAGGGATTTCTCACTTCCCATTTCAATTAAAGACTTATTTTATGTTATATCTCTTTAATTTCATTTTATTGTGTTTGGATATGGTCTTCCATATTTCCATTACTGTGAAATTAATTTATAAATTATGATACCCCCCCTTTCACTCTCATTAATCCTTCAATGATCCCTTTTGATCACCCGTTTCGCTACCAAAATATACTTAGAAATTTTTATTATTCATTTTTTTTTCATTACTGTTTCATCATCCCTCAGAACATGTGTTATAGTTTGGAATCAGTACTTCTGGAAAATTTCAATTGGATTTATTTAGGAAACCATAAATATCCAATGGTTCTTTATCCAAAGGTACCTACATTCCAAAGGCACTAGTTCATTATGTTTGAAATCACGATACTTAAGAACGTGCATTAGTCGAGAGGATGAGAGGCTAGACTCATCACACCCATTTTGAGGGAATTGTTTCTTACTTTGGGACTCTCTTATATAGTTGAGACATTTTCATGAATCCTTATTAATTCACCAATTATAACATAGGTTTCTCTTGGAATTTTCAATCAATTATTAGCATGTGTGAAATTTAGAATCAACAGTATGTATTTAGGTTCTTCAGTAATGGAGAAATCCATATGTATTTGAGGTCCTTGATCAATGGTATCCTCTTATATACTATTTAGATATTATATTAACCATCTTTATGATGATACTACTTTTTATGAAACTCAGTAGGGAACTTAGAAATTTATTGTCATCTAGGGTGACGAAGGTTTACATTGATTGCGGGATTGTACCCATAAATGGGATACTTAGGTATCACTGTGAAAGGAATCAAAACCCTCATAGTTTGGTGTCATTTAATGGGACACATCATACCTTTTAAGATCATGTTATAAGGACCTAGTCATACAGTTTAATGACATTTGGTAAGGATATATAAGAAAAAGGTTCTTATTCAATGTTTGGTGTGGGACTTAGGTCTAAGCAGACCATAGAACGAGGAAAGGGTTTGGGTTTCCAAGATCTAATAGACCATATTGGGAATATTGTCCAAGAAGAACAAGGATTATTTGAAGTGTTGGGTGTGAACCTCATATAGGCTTCTTACGTATCCCATTTGGATGGGAATCAAAGCCCACATAGTTTAGTGAGTTTCATAGGAGTGTACAATCCTTTGAGGGAAATGTGTTTTGGAATACTTCATGAAGTGGATGCATATTTATAGATTCAATGCTATGGAGCTCATGAATTAGTAAGTATTTTTATGTATCTCATTTATGGTGGGAATTAGTGTACTTGAAGTTCAATAGTTTTAGGTTTTTGTGAAAATGTTGTGATCAAGAAAAATATCTAATCCCACGTGAGTCATGATCGGTGTTAGAAATATGATGATTTCAAAGGTTCAAAAAGGCACCCACAATTTTCCTCCTCCATTGGTGGAAGAGGACGTGCCTACGGCGACGACTGAGGAAGAGGATGAGGAGGTCGTATAAGAGGGTGAGGTGATGAGCCTTCCCTCTACTCTCTTTACATTGGACAAGGGTTGAATGTAAAGAATGAGTGAAGGTAAAGGAAGTAGAGAGGATAAAAAGTGAAACCTACTACATGAAGAGTTAGGGGCTTACACGAGGATGGATGCCCTAAAATTGGTCCTGGTAAGGGAGGGAGACATCTCATTTGTTAAAAATGATATTTAGGGGTGACATGTACCGTCCCTACTAGAGACATGAGGTTCTGGAATTTAGAGAAAAAAAGGGGAGGACATAACCAAAACCCTAATCCTCCAAACTAGGAACTCTCCACACTGTTCCTAGGTGAATGGTCCATGTGACTATAGATATACAAACCCACAAATACTTCATGAATCCTAACCCCTTTTAAAAATAAATGTGGTAAACCTCTGACTGTGGATATACAAACCCAAATAGAAGTTACACTGATGTGTCTTTCCCAAAGGTTTGATATGTCAGGAGGTTTTGGTGGAGGTTTTAACATAATCCCTTTCAAAAAAGGGAGACAATGAAGAAGAAGCCCTTTCATAAATGGATTTTAAGAAAGATTGATGAAAGGCTTCGGTGAATCAAAAGAAGGGCCCCAAGTATGTATCTGGCACACTTGTATGGGCACACAAGTAGTCTTGGGTGACCTGATGTTCACTTAAGTGACAAACAAACTGGATGTTAATTCATGGAAATAATTGAATTAATCCTTAATGTTAATTCATAGGTATTCCCCAAAGGGGGTTCTCAAGATCCTTTGAGAGGAATAAGTGGTGTGCAAATGTTTCTGATTCTGGGAGGTTCAGTGCTTTAGGCGTGAAAGTGTTATGGATTTGAAACACTAAAATAAATTAAGTCCTATGATACTCCTTCAATTCCTCCACAGTAGGTGTTAAAGAACTACCTTGAAGGTTTTAGAATACTTGGTCTAAGCACTAGGGTGACCATAGAATCAATTTAGCTTCAAGAAAATTCATCCATATAAATGAAGGCCCCAGGGGTCTATTTATAATGACAATTATGACACTAGGAGAAAAGAGTTTTGGAACGCAAGTGTGGTTGTGCAACAGAATTGTGGAATGAAAGTACCTTGTGCGCCGATGGTGTTTTGGCTAGACTGGGGCGATACTTTGAGGAATTATCCAAAATAATTAATTAATTCAGCTCCGGCATGGTGGTGAACATGTTTTTGCGTGCAGGTACCTTGGGAACCTCTTTTGGGACTTAGCCAAAATAATTTCTCAATACCGTGGGCGTTGTGCCCCTACACCCCTGCTTGCATTCAATGCTAGGCTATGTTCCCGACCTGTCATGCTCTTTCCTTCACTATCATCAATTACCCCCAATAAAAATGATGAGTCGCACCACAAAAATTTCGAGCCCACTTGAGAAAATTTTTTATAAATGTGGATGGAAGGCATTTCATGGTGTCTACAATTACCTTATTAATTATCTTTTCCAAATTTCTAATGTTGGGATATGTTTTTCAGTTTCCCTTTTAATGAAAATTTTATTTCATTGTGATGAGAGAACCATTTATATGTCATCAACCTATTTTGTGAATTTCTATGTGATGTTGTTATGATTCCAAAAATTCACTAGGATTTTCCTTTTCAATAATATTATGTAGTGAATATTATACTCATTTCCTCTAAAGGTTGTTCACCATTATCAATAAATAATTATTATTGGGTAGTAAAATGTTTTTTTGTGCACTAATTAATAGTGGAATAAATTATGATAATGAATTAATACATGTTTTATGATATTTAAAGAAAACATAATCATGAGAATGAAATGAATGTGATGGGTGCACTTGAAATAATATAATGCTCCAATGCATTGGGTAATGTTTAGTATCTTGATATGTCATGATGTGACTGGAAATGAACATCATTCATTTATAATTCAATTTTCATCATAATGTTTTCTTAGTTATCCATGATCTATGTCTATGATGATGTGTTTTAATTTGTTTCCACATTTCCCAAGTTTTTATTTACTTGCAATATCATGCCTTATTTTTAATTTTACTTTTTCCCCATTGATATGCCAATTGTATAACATGTTTTACATTCATCATGTTATTCCATGTTTATTCCCTTACTCTTATCTATAGATAACCCCTTTCATATGTATGTCCCCAGGTAATCTCATGATGTTTTAAGTATGAGATTGTTATGGATGTTTTCAATAATGATGATGTTTTCATGTGTTAATTTGTTATATAATGTACATAATTCCAATATAAACTTGAAATATTGGTCTTATAGGTTTTTTATGTTTAAATAAATTTAATAAATAATTTATTAATGTGAAATAAATAACAAGGTTGTTATTTTTGGTATCAAAGGAAATGTTTTTTCATTTTTGGATTAGGATTATAAAATATCTTGTGAAATCCAAAGGAAAAAGAGTATGTTTAAGAAAGAAGCCCTAAATTTTGGTAAGTATAGAGTAAGTGGTTTACCAAGAAAATAAATTCCTATCTTGATACTACATGTGGACATGGTTCTAGAATTGATGTTCCTAGGTCTAACAACTCTAACAAGGTGCACCGGGCCAGACTCGATGTATCCTGGTACATGACAACAGGCCTTACTAGGAACCTAGTTTGACACACCAAGGAGATATTATTTAGTAATGTAATAATCTCATTATGAAACATTATTATGGGAATAAATAATTCTCATTGGATTATATGTTATGAAATATATTATGGATGAAATAGATTGAACTCTAGAAAATCATAATCTAAAGAAATACACATAATTTATATGTTATCCCTCTAATGTATTCAGATTCTCCCATCACGTGTTTCATAATTTTTAAAAATATATTCATATATAATTTCACTTTTATTCTAGCCAATGGAAAGAAATATGGGTAAAAGATTAAACAATCAATGTGAAGGGAAATGGGACGACTACCCCAGCGAGATGCCCAACCAGATGCGAGTAGGAATCATGAACCTCATAATGATACTGATTTAGATGACTTTTGTTCTGAAAAGAAACTTGGATCCGGTTGAGGGTCCATATCCCAGTAAGATACCACATGCTACAATTTATAGATTTATGAGGCAAAGGACTCTGAATATCAATGAATCATCTAATCCCTTAATCATGGAATAATGGACCAACTCCATTGACAGGATCATATCCATCCTTGAATGTTCCAAACTAGATATGGATAAATTGGTTTTTATTTTATAGTGGGGGAATTTAATAAGATTTTTAAATTAACCAATAAATAAACCCTAAGAAAGATATCGAAGTGACTGAGTGGAAGGAACTATAAAAAATGTTTTTCCATAAATATTTTCCTTAGACTGCTCAACATAAAATGGAATGTGATTTGATTGATTGTTTTTTCAAAAATATGATGTATCTATCATGGGGTATATGAAAAACATCACAAGACATTAAAAAACCTCTGAAATTGTCATTACCAACAAATTTTAATTTGAATTCTTCTTTGGTGGTCGAAACCCTCGTCTACAAAAAATCCATATCGATCTGTGAATTTGATAGATATGAGGAAATTTTATGATGTAGGCTCAAATGTGAAGTGGAGGTTGGAGAATCTATTGTGTATCATGAGGATAATAAGAATATTGATGAGTTTAATTCTGGTGGTTTGACGGAAAAATCAAATGATTCCATGATATTTCAACATCCCACTTTCCAAAGGTGGAGAAATAAGAAACCCAAAAAAATTGCATAAGGGGAATGAGTAAATTCTGTAGGTGTGGGAAGGAAAGTCACCCAGCCAACGACTACTGATATATGAAACCTACTAATGAAAAGGAGGAAATTATTTCTATGGTCAACCCTAAGTTAATTATTCATTGGTTCAACTAAAAGGAACCAGTGCAAGTTGGGAATCAATGAACTAAAATAAGGGTTTTTTTTATACAACCAATATCCTCTATGGAATCGACGGTGACGTTTTTCCATCACAACTGATGAGGTGGATCTAGACAACATAGTGGTGAAAGGTACTCTAATTAATCATTCAAGGATAGAGAACCTACTTTATGGTTATGGTTTTACGCATTCCTTCATATCTTGAATATTCAGTAGAACTATTCAGAAGCCACCAATAATCTTGGAATTTGAGTTATGAGTGAAGATGGGAAATTAAGAAATTGTTGCATCCTGATTATATAACTCCCCCTGTCACAATAAGTGGGTTGAAATTTCTATATAACATTATCATACTCCCTTTAGGAAGATTTAATGAAGTTATGAAAATGGATTGATCACCCAATATAGAGCCAACATAAATAGCTGAGAGAAGGAAACCACTCTCCATATCGTAAATCGACCCCTGATTCTATACAAGTTCCAAGAGGAGGTTGAATCTTATTTAGAACCAAAATATCTGGTATGTATATTATTTCACTATCAAAAAGAGTATCTATATCAAATTATTATTCAAAGGAACGAATCATCCTTGAAGACGTGAATATTTTAAGGGAATACATTGATGTATTTTTGGAGGAATGTCTAGTCATCCTCCTAGCCAAGAGGTTCTGTTTTCAATCGATCTTATTCAAAGGGAATTTCCATTAGAAAATACTATATATAGAATGAATATTTTGGAAAATGAGGAGATGAAGAAACCACTGTAGGAGAATCTAGATAAAGGATTCATATGCCCTTTTTCTTCACCATAGGGTTAACTAGCCATCTTCTTCAAGAATAAAGATGTGTCAATGCCCCTTTGCATTAATTATCATGATATTAATAAGATCGTGATAAAGTAAAAGTATCCTTTGCCACAAATTTATGACTTGTTTGATTAGATAGGTGGAGGAAAATACTTCTTCAAGGTTGATCTTTGGTTGGGATATTAACATGTTCGTATAAAGAAGGAGGATATCCCCAAGAAAACTTTTCATATGATGTATGAGCACTATGAGTTCATAGTGATTCCTTGCTGGCTCACTAAGGATCTATAAATTTGAATGGACATGATAAATAGAGTCCTTAGATATTAAGTCGAAAATTTTCTAGAACTATTTATAGATGACATTCTAATATATTCCAAAATAAAGGAGGCTCGTGAGTATCATCTGATTATTGTGATAAATATGTTATAAAAGGATAATATTTATGAAGATAATAGAAAATCATATTTTTGGATGAATAAAGTCTACTTCATAGGAAATCATCATAAGAAATGAGAATTCTATGGACCCTACCAAAACATATTCATTTTAAGGATGGATGTGGAAAATATCTATGACATATATCTGTATTTTCTTTGGATTATCAAGGTATTATTATCTACTTTTGAGAAACTTATCACACTTGTTAAAAAATCTATCCAAGATAACATGGATGGCTGTTGAGGTTTCCTGGAATGTTGAATATGAAGAGATATTCAAGGAGCTGAGAAAGTGTCTTTTTACAACCCCTATGATCACACTACCCACAAGTGGATACCAATTCCTAGTATTCAATGATGATTTGAAGAAGGTATTGGGTTGTGTATTAATGAAGAATTAAAAGGTCATGGTCTATGCTTCAAGTTAGTTGAATGTTTGCAAACATAACTACCCAATGTAAGATCTTGAGTTGACTAAAATGATAATATATATGAATGTACAGAGGTATTAACGCTTTTGGGAAAATTGTGAAATATATATGGATCACAAAATCCTTAATTATATATTCACACAAAAGTAGAAGCATATGCACCAATGGATATGGTTAGAGATAATCAATTACAATCAATGATCAATTCACTACCATCCTCCTAAAGAAAATAAAGTCGAGGATTCTTTAAGTAGAAAGGATCCAGTAATTCAATCACTGATGAAAACTGATAAGGATACGATCTTTATAGAATTGGAATGGATGTATATTTGAATTATGAATGAAGGTACATTATCAATCCTTTCACAAATGATTTTGCAATAATAATTTTGAAGGGGTAAAGGATGTTCAAAGCCATTATGTGGTAATTGAGAAGAAATTTAAAACCATAAGAAAATGGAAATCCGTAGAGGTATATATTAATGATAAAGGAGTTGTTATATTTTGGTCATAATTTGATATACAATACAATCCTATGTAAATGTTGGAAATATTAGATAATTCACATTGTTCATCTTTATCCATTCACCAAGGAACCAAAAAGATATATGGTGTTCTCTAAGAGCACTATTGGTATGAAAACAAGAAGGATATTGTTTAATATACATCAAAGTGCTTGGTAGGTTATAAAATGATGTTTTAAAGGAATAAGTTTAAGGAAAAAATTCAACCATTATGCATACCATCATGAAAATGGGAAAACATCACCATGCACATTTTCACCAGACATCCAAAGACATCAAGGGAAAAAAATTATATATGGGTTTTTTTGGATCATATAATAATGAAATCTCACTTTAGTGGAATTCAAAACGATTTCACATTTGATCAAAATTCAAGGATTTACATTAGAGAAGTGGTGAGGCTACATGAAGTGCCACTATCAATTGTACCCTTTTAAGATTTGATATTAACCACCTTGTTCTATAATATTATTCCACATACTATAAACATTGAGATTCACATTAGTATGGTCTATCATTCTCAAATGGATGGCCATTATGAATAGACTACTCATACACTAGAACACATGTTGAGAGCATGTTCTATATAATTCATAGGAAGATGGGACCAATATTTGACTATATTTTAGTTCACTAATGAAAATTGTTTACACCCAAGAATATAAATAGATCCCTATAAAGATATTTATGGGAAGAGGTGAAGAACAAGTACATGTTTTTATAATGCTGGGGAATGAAAACTACTAGGACCTAAAATGGTCGAGGAAATAATGGAAAAGGATGATACCATTCAAGAACACCTAAAGTATGCTCATAGTCCACAGAAGATATATTCTAGTAGTCATCTAAGAGACCTAGTGTATGATGTTGGATGCATGGTATTCCTCATCAAATCTACATGGAATGAAGTTTTGAGATTTGAGATAAAGGGAAATCTTAGTCCAAGAATCATTATCCCCTTTTAGATCCCTAATCACATTAGATAGGTGTCTTACTGAGATGAACTCCCACCTAACATACCTCAAGAACATTATGTATTCCATGTTTCCATCTTGAGAAATTACATACTAGACCCCTCACATGTACTCAAAATAAAGGGGGTGCCTTTGGAGAATGATCATTTCTATGAAAAGTGTCCATAGAATATATTAGATAATGGAGACAAGGTTCTATGAAATAAGATAATCCACCTTGTAAGACTATTGTGGAGAAACAAAAAGTTTGAACAAGTAGTGTGGGAACTAGATGAGGGAATTTTATAGTGTTTCCCTCATATGTTTTAGTGAAGGGAAATATAAATTTGAAGATGAAATTTCTGAAGGAGGGAATATTATAATGACTCAAACTGTTATATATAAAATCACACTTGAAATTTATTTAAATGTATTATTTTGTAATATGTTTATAGAAAACACATACACCTATTTCGATTTATTATATCATATCATATTTAATTTACTGTTAAGAATCATTATCATTGAAAATATATCCATTTAAAAGTGATTGCATGATTAGTATAAATATAGGGTTTTAACAAATCCAATTGACTCATACAAAGGATGTGATGGCCTAAACATATATGATTATACCCCATGAAGACCATTTATCAGATATTTTGATGGAGATATAATATATGGTATTTTAATTTCACAAATCCAAAGATGAGATACAAAAATATAACAATGAGTGAAATCGTTTACAGTAGATGTTCTAGTTCATCTAGATCACGACCAAATCCATGTTCGTCAAACCCCCCATGAAAGTCTTACCAACGTGCACCTTACCCTTAGGGAGTTTTTTAGTGAATTAAAGGGATATGTTTAAAGAGAATTTAAATATGAGCATGTATGTTATTTTTTATAAAATAATGAATATATTTCCATCATCTTATTTTTTTAAGTGTAATGCTTTGGTCAAAGACCAGAGCACAATTTATTGATAAACAAAAAAGGATTACAAGAGGTGAAAAGATGGTATTTTTTTACAATCTCTATAAAAAAGGTATAGTAAGTCAGAAGGAATAGAGTCCATCCAAGTCATGCTCTGATGAACTCCTTTGTTGGCAAGAGCATCAGCAACAACATTCACTTCACGGTTGGCATGAGTAGCTATATAGTCCATCCCATGGAGCAAATTCAGACAATTACTCCAATGTGTGGTAAGTGTCTAGGCCAGATGGATGTTGCCATTCCAGATGGCATGAATGATAGTGGTTGAATCACTTTCTATCCAGAGCTTTCTCCAACCTCTTTGAAGCGCAAAAACAATTTCATGAATGACCCCCATCATTTCTGCCTCCAGAGAAGAAGAGTGACCACATCCAACATAAGAGCAGCCCTGACACTGCCCAGCTGAGTCTCTGAAGATGGGACCACAACTGGCAGGTCCTGGGTTGCCTTTGGAGGTGCCATCGACGTTCACTTTAGTCCATCCTGGCATTGGAGATTGCCAGAACACTTCAAATGAGTGTTTGGGATTTGGGTAGATGCCAGGAACACGGAGCTGTCGAAGAATCACAAATTCACCAACTGTGTTGTTACAATAGTCTTTTTTATTGAGGAAGCTTCATGAACCGCAAGAAGAATCTGACCTTTCCCTGCATTTAGATTGAGAGGGTGATTATTGTGAATGAGAGCATTTCTAACGTACCAGATCTCATGTAGATGCTCTACCACTGCTGCCAGGAAAAGATTTTTTATCTGCATAGAAATATCATGTATAGTACAATTTTTTAATAACATGGAAATTGAGTCAGTAAAGAACCAGCTGTAATTAAATAAATCATAAATATAATTCAATAGAGCAGAGGAAGTCGCGCAAGATAGAAAAAGATGATTGGCATCCTCCCTATACTGATTACACAGAAGACACTTAGAATAGAGTTAAAAACCAAAAGTTTGAAGACAAGTTTCCGTTGGTAATCTATTATGGGCAATGCGCCAAATAAGGGTGAGCCTGGAAGGTTTAATCCAGGGTTTGGTAAAATGATTCACCCATAGAAAACTAGAGTCATTATCAGAGAAATTGTGCTTATAATAATTTTTTGAATCTAGGATTCCATTGGTAGAAGGCTTCCAAACAAGGAAATCACCATCAGGAGAAAAAAGATGATTGTCAATAATTTGCGCAATATTTTCAGGGAGATCATGATGGTGAGATTGTAAGATCTCCTTTATAGTGTGATTAGTATCATCAGGAGGATTATTAGAGGGTAACAAGGATATCAGAGGGGTACCACACCAATTGTCACACCAAAAATGTATGGAAGAATCAGCACTGACTATCCATCTAGAATTTTGCATGATCCTATGATAAGAGTCCTGGATAGAGGGCCAGATGGATGAGCTGATGAAATTAAAATTACCTTTTAAAAGCTTAAAGAGGAATCTATGGTTCAGGAATTCAGTAGCCTTAGAAGTGGAATTAATAATGTGCCAAGTGAGGCGGGCCTGAAGAGCATCATTGAACAATTTTAAATTTTTTATGCCAATACCACCATTAGCAATGGGTTTACAGAAAGATTTCCATGGTATTGTAACAAGCTTCTTTTAAAAAATGATTCCAGACCAAATGAAGTTTTTAATATATGTATTAATTTTTTTTAAGATGCTGACGGGCCATTTATAAACCATAAAGGAATATACCATTTTAGAAATAATGGTCGATTTAACCAAACAAATTCTCCTAGCCATGGAGAGGGTTTTCCCATTCCAGCTAGTGAGTTGATTTGTGATTTGATCAATGATGTTAGCAAAATAGGTTGCTTTGGGCCGACCCCAAAATATTGGAACACCCAAATAATTGAAAGGTAAAAAACCCTCTTTAATACCCAGATAAGTGGTGATATTAGATTTCCTTCTTACAGGAAATTTTTTTCCAAAAATGATATACGATTTGTTCCAAGAAATTGCTTGCCCAGAGATTTGTTCATAGTGAGAAATCGCATGCTTGAGAACATGAATATTTTTTTGATCCCCTTTTATGAATAAAATAATATCATCAGCATATAAAAGGTGGGTAGGGGCATTTAAATTCCTAGAAACTTGAATAGGTTTAATCATATTTTGATCAACCAGCTTGTTAAGAAGTATACTTAGGTAATCCTCAGAAATAACGAAAATGATAGCAGAAAGTGGGTCACCCTTCCTGACACCCTTTGAGCAATTGAAGAAACCTCTAGGGGTACCATTAATCAGGATAGAGATATATGTTGAGCGAAAGAGAGTCTTAATTATACCAATGAAAGAAACATTAAAGCCAAAGTTTTTTAGAACTTTGAAGATAAAATTCCAGTCTGTGGTGTCAAAAGACTTTCTGATATCTATTTTGATGGCCACATAGCCCCCTCTTGTGCTTCTATTTAAACTGTTGGTACATTACGAAGCAATACAGATACAGTCTTGGATAGACCTTCCTTTAATAAAACCAAATTGGTTCCAAGAGACGATTCTATTGCAGATAGGAGCAAGTCTATTAGCAATAATTTTGGAAATTATTTTATAGGTAGTGTTAATCAAAGAAATTGGTCTGAATTGATGGATCTCAGAAGCATTCTCAACCTTAGGAATTAAGGTTAGAAATTGAGCATTGATTCCATGAGGTAGAGATCCATGGGTGAAGAAGGTCTTAACAAGGTTACAAACATCATTGTGTATTATATCCAAATGTTTTTGGAAAAAACCATTATTGAATTCGTCCGGACCAGGAGCACTGTCAGGATTAAGACCAAAGACTGTGTCTTTGATTTCATGATCAAGAGGGGTGATTAAAAGAGTCTCATTGTCTTTTTCATCCACCATTAAAAGAATAATATCCGGATTAAGATCAATATTTATATCAGGACCATTAAAAATGCTATAAAAGTACGAGGTGACATGGTCCGTAATGGATTCTTCAGAATCAATGATCAAGTAATTTTTAATGAGCATAGTAAGAGGATGATTGACCTTTCTAATTATTTGAAGACAGTTATAGAATTTGGTATTTCGATCACCATCTGTCAGCCATTTAGCCATGAACAGTTGTTTACAAATATTTTCCTTAAAATTAAGTAGGGAATTATGTTTAGAAGAGATATTACCTTCCAATTGAGGATCCATATTTAAATCTGAATTAGTGTTCTGAGTTTGGATACGATTGAGTTCATCTTCAAGATAAGATATATCAAGATCTATTTGAGTATTTGTATTTTTACACCAACCTTTGAGGGCCTGCATGAGAATTTTTAATTTGCGTAAACAGGAAAAAGAATCATTATGGTGTTTCATGGAGTTCCAGGTGTCATAGATAAAGGTGACACAATCATGATTCGAGGACCAAGCATTATTAAATTTGAAGGGAATGATAGGATTTTGATCATTCATAAGAATGCTAACAAAGATAGGACGATGATCAGAGTTGAGTCTTGGAAGGGTTACACTGGATATTTTGTCCCAGTTGTCAAGAGTCTTCATGTTGACAAAAGCTCTGTCAAGTTTACTAGCAACGTTTTTGTTGTGATGCATCCTATACCAAGTGTATTTTGCACCAATGAGAGTGATTTAAAAAAGGTTAGAGTCATCAATAGTATAATTAAATTCCTTGGAGGATATAGAAAGGTGCGAGGGACCAATTTTTTCAGAGGGGGAAAGGATGGCATTGAAGTCACCCAAAACAACCCAGGATTCTTGAATGTGTTTCTCCATATCAAGGAGTTCATGCCATAAAGATCTCATATCCTGGTATCTATTCTTGGCATAAACCATAGTGCAAAAGATATGCCGACCATTCCACAAGAAGTCACAAGTAAGATGTTGTTCAGAAATTCTAAAAATGTTGACATTTTTTAAAGAGTTGTGGAAAAAGATCCACAAAGAGTCAAAATGAGGACCACTTTTGCAAGATCCTAAAAAATTGTAATTGAGAGAGCCAAATCTCATATAGTTCATTTTAAAGTTGACTTTAGGTTCAGCAATGGCAAAGAGTTGGGGTTTATAAGCATTTAAAAACTATTATTGTTTGAAACCCTATATTTCTTAATAAATGTTAGTTTAATATTAAAAGTAAAAAATCAAATATTTTCAAAATATTTTAGATAATATGAATATTATTTTTTAATCATGAAAAAAAATTATCCTACAATGAGTTTTTAATAATATTTTTTTGAAAAAATCATATTTTTTGTTAAAAATTACACTCCATATAAACATACTTTGTGTATTATCATAACATAATAATGAAAAAATAATGTAATAACTATTATAAAAAGTTTCGACAACCTTATATACATATCTAAATTAAAATAATTTGGTTTTATGTTCATTTTTTTTATTTTATAAATTCAATACAAATCCTCCCACACATATGATATATTTTAAGGTTTTTAAATCATTTCATTAAGAGTACGACTCCCCTCCAAATAAAAAATGGAATTATTGTATTAATTTCATCCCTCGTACATTTAAATTTTTGAGAACCAATCCCATTTGGTAGAAATAATGGGAAAACCCACTGTATGGTCTGTGATTTTGGTTATTTCAAAATATATAGTCCAAAATGGAAATAATAATGTAATACCCTTATATTCCTATATAAACCGACACAAGATCCCATTTATCTTCAGTAAAACTCCATGGAAGATGTAATTTATATTCCCTCAACCCTCTAGAGTCCTCCCCAGGTACATCTAATCTTTCAAGAAGCCCCCATCAATCATTTAGAGTCACACACTCATGTAAGGGATTTCTTTCTTCTCATTTCAAATTAAGAACTTCTTTTATATTATTTCTATTAATTTCCATTCTCTTATGTTGGGATATGTTCTTCCATATTTACCTTACATTATATTTAATTTATAAATTACGAGAACTCCCTTTTACTCTCATTAATCATACCATGTTCCTTTATGTTCACCTGTTACCATGCCAAAATATAGTTAGGATTATTTTCTTTATTGGAGTTTTCTTCTTAAACTTAAGCCTAATATTTCCATATTTGTAATTTTGGAATATGAATTTACATTTACCTATTTATTCACATTTTATGTATGTATTATGAGAAACCCATTTATCTCTCATAAACCCCTTTTTATGAATCTTTATGTGATGTTGTTATGCTATTGAAAGTTCACCATGATTTTTTATGCCCAAAAAATTTTGTTGTGAATAGAATACACATTTCCTATCCAAGGTGTTCACCATTTTAAACATATACCTTATTATTGCGGAATAACATGTATTTATTGCACAATACTTAATAATTGGATAAATTATGAAGATTAAGGAATCCATTCTATATGATCTATGTGGCACACTTAAGCATGATAATGAAATGAATGTGACAGGTGTGCCTGGAATTAGATAGTTCTCCAATGCATTGGGTAATGTTTAGTATAATGAAACAACTTATCAGTAATGGGAGTGAAAATAATTCATTTATGGGAATTTTCTACATCATTATTTCTTTTTATTTATCATGGAAAATGTTTATGATTTAGTTCTTGAAGTTGTTGGCACATTTTCCATGTTATGATTATCTTGGAATATAATGCCTTATTAATCACATTCCTTTATACCCCATTGATATGACTATTATCTAACATGTATTAAATTATTCATGACTTTCCATATTCATTACCTTACTAGGATTTTATATCACCCCTTTCTTATATTTTTCCAAGGTTATCCCATGAAATTTTAAGTATCAGCATGTTAAGGAAGTTTTCAATAAAGTTGATGTTTTACCTATTTAAATTTGTTACGTAATGTAAGTAATTCCCAAAAAAACTAGACTTATCTACATTCCAAGTTGTATTATGTTTTGGTTAACGTAATAAATTATTAATTAATGTTAAATAATGAACAAGGTTTTTATAGAAAACTTCAAACTGAACTCCTTCTACAAAAAATAAGGACTGGTGCATTAACTATCTTCCCCTTTAAGTGCAAAAAAGTTGTTCGAAACTAGTCATTCAATAATAACTGTTGATTATTTTTTGTCAAGGCTGTCATAATGATGAAAATCCTAGATATATTGGGTATGAACCACCTATAATATCCTACAAAACCAAGGAAACTCCACACCTCTTCCACATTCTTTGGGGATTCCCAAGACACAACCGTCTCTATCTTCAGAGGATCCAAAACTAATAAATTTTGGTACATGTCATGACCAAATAAATAGACTTCACAATCCCATAAATCACACATCAAAAAATTATAAAACAACTTCCCATGAGGAATAACTCCTGAAACAACAAGAAGATGCTCTACATCATGTCCTCATATACGATGTACATAATGATGTCATTGATGAAAACCACCATGAACTTATACCTGAACTATCTGATTTTTTTATAACCCAAATAAAAACTACAAGATAAATCATCATACTAAACAAAATAACAATGAAATTGTACTTCCCATGAAGATAAAAGAATTAATTCTTCGAAATATCATCATCATTCACCTGTATCTGAAGATATCCAGACTGAAACAAATCATCATAATCTGACATCCCCACTTTAGCTGATTAAATAAATCATCAATCCAAAGAATAGGATATCATTTCTTCATTTAAAATTGGTTTATGCCATGAAAATAAATCAAAATAAAAAAAATATCATTAGACTTTTTCATGAACAAAACTGATGCACCCTGAGGTAACATAATTGGCAGAACAAAACCTCACTATAACAATTCATCAAGAAATACACATAGATTTTGAAAATCAAAAGTCACCATACTATATCGATACATAGATATATGAGGCACTTCTAAATGTATCTCAATCCCAATCTTGATCTCCCATCAAGGGGTTAACACAATAACCTCATCTATAAAGACATCAAGGTACTCTTCCATGAACCAAAACCAACAATAAATTTTAATCCCCCAGTGAACTAAATATCATCTTGGCCATAAAATTAGATGTAATGGCCTGGGGTTTTGGGGTCCATTACTTGGTTAAAATCTGATGTTTGGGGTGTTCTGGGTGGTCTGGAAGGCCATCCCAGCTTCTCGGTGAAGCTTAAGACTCCTAACGGTAGCCTCGGCCTACCGGTAGCTAGGCCTACCGGTATCTTAGCCTACTAGTGGGCTCGGCCTTCTGGTCGCTCGGCCTACCGATAGCTCGGCCAATCAGTGGCCTCGGGCTACCAATATCTCGGCCTACCAGTGGCCTCGGCCTACCGGTAGCTTGGCCTACCGGTGGCCTCGGCCTACCGGTAGCTCGGTCTACTACAAGTTTCTCGGCCTACCGGTAGCTCATCATACCAGTGGCTCGACCTATTGGTGGCCTCGACCTACCGCCCGCTCGGCCTACAGGTGGCCTCAACCTACTAGTCTCTAGGCCTACCGGTAGCTCGGCCTACCGGTGGCATCAGCCTATCGGTAGCTCGGCCAACCGGTAGCTTGTCCTACCGGTGGCTTGGCCTACCGGTGGCCTCGGCCTACGGGTAGATCGGCCTACGGGTATCTCAGATTACCGGTAGCTCGGCCTACCGGTAGCTCGGCCTACCGGTAGCTCGGCCTACCGGTAGCTCAGCCTACCGGTGGCCTTGGTCTACCGGTAGCCCTAGCCTACCGGTGACATCTCCATGAGTTTTCCAGTAGCCCCTCCATTGCGCGAATTGGTTTGTAAACCATGTTTTGAACCCCTTTAAGCCTGTATTAAAGCCCATTAATGGCGTTTAATTAAATAATTGGTGAGATGTGCGTCGGTTTTAACCGTCCCGAAGTACGGGGACCTTTTAAGTTGGATGTGTGTGGTGGCCTAGCCATGTGGTCAACGCACGATCCCAATTCTTTCGTGGTTCCGTGTTTTTCTCCATATCTTAACCATCCCAATAATGTTTCATCTCAACCTTTATAACCTAAAGGCTTCTCTTCTCACTGGTTTTCTCTTTTTCTCACCTTGTGCTCGGAGTACCCTTCCTCCTGACGAGTTTTACCCCATTGCAAATTATTCCTTGATCGCATTGTGTGGAATTCCTGTTACATCTGATTTAACGTCGATCCTTGATCAATCAAGGAGGGACCTTACCTATTTCTCTCTTCCTTGTGTATCATGCGGGGTGGGTGTTCTATGGTTCTCACGAGGCAATAAATCAATTCTGTAATGAAGATAATAACCAGTTAAACAATGGGGATGCGGAAGTTTGTTTATGTTGTTACTTGTTTTTACCCTTGTTTTCCCTATGATGTTGTTATGACTTTGATGGTCTTAGGCCTACTGAAAATCACGGCCGTTGGGGGACTCTGTTTTCACACCGATGATATGCTCTGTTTTAATGATTTGTCTGGTGAATAGGAATCATGTGTGAATCAGTTAAACACTTAAACTCAGTTGTTGAATATGAAAGCCCATAATCTTATGTGATCAACCCAGTTGAACTAAATTATATAAAATAATGAATTATTAATGTTGGGATGGTTCAGATATGGATGGGTTAACAACGGGGCTTTGAATGGTGTGGTTGGAATGGCATGAGTTGTTGCGTGGATGTGGTGGTGTTTGGCAGCAGGGTTACAGGTTGGGTTGTGAACATGAATAAAAGTGGGAAGTTAATAATGAACTGGGTGGAATGGAAATGAATTAATGTGGGATAACCAACAGTTTGTTGGGGTTTGCTTTGGTTCGAGTACTTCGAGGTATCTCACTGATCCCTTTGTTGATGTGACTTCACAAGAGAACCTGGTGTGAATTATTAAATTATCTAATGATTTTCCTTCCTACTTTATTGTTGTTTTATCTGTGAATGTGCTTGTTAGTTTCCCAGTAGTGAAGGGACTAACTCATACTGAACTGTTATGAATGATAACTTGAATAGGGAAACTGGGAACTGTTTGTTGTGTGCCTGTTTTTTGTGGCAGCAGTGCTTGTGCACCTGCTTGTATCTATTTGAGGAGTTGTAGGTTGGAATGTGTGTTGGTATATATATATGTAACTATATGTTTTGTGTTTAGTCGCATCCCACCCACGTTGGGCACTTAGTGTCGGACACCCCATTTCATAGGGAAGGACGTTTCCCCCTAGTTACTATCCTTCCTGCCCCCTCTTCCCTCAGTTGTGAAGGCTGGAGGCCGCCTTACACCCAAGATTCTTTAGGTAGGTTTCGATTGATGTGTTGTTAGCACAGGACTCTTTGGGTAGGTTATTTTCCCAAGAATCTTTGGGATGAGGCCTAGGTGTTTTCGGGCAGGGGTTCTGGTTATGGTTTGTTTTCCTTGGTGTCTTTGGGATGAGGCCCAGGTGTGTGCGGGAAGGGATAGATGGTTATGAGGCCCAGGTGTGTGCGGACAGGGATGTGTGGTTGTGGGGCCCAGCTATGTGCAGGCATGGATGTGGATGGTTGTGAGGCCCAGGTTTGTGCGGGTAGGAAGAGCATGGAAGCGTTAGGACATTTGCCGTTAGGGATGAGCAGCTAGCTAGAGGGGGAAATGGTGGTGCGGGGTACCCAATTGTTTTTTTCTTACTATTACCTTTCTGCTTGGGTAATTTGGTGAGCATGGACAGTGAGGTGGGATGGATAGATTCCTTGATAGATGTTGGTTCTTATACTTCTCACGGGACTTTAGGACGTCTCCCCACTTGTGCACGAGAGCTATAGGTTTTCCTACTGAGTATACTTTGTATGCTCACCCTACGTTTACTTTCATTTTTCTAGGAGGAATTCGGAGGTCGTGCAAGACCTTACTAGTCTGGACGTTGGAGTGGCTGTTGGTTGATGTTGTTTTCTGCTCAGCTTTTCTTTTCCTGTTGATTTTTTACTTTAGAGTTCTTGTACTTTGTTCAGTTGTATTATTAAAACATGCATGTAGTTTGGTATTTACCATGAGTTTTCTATACTTTGTGGTGTTGGTGTTGACTCATTCTTTCTCCCAATCTTGGTTAACTAAAAAGGGTAATGCCTCCCATATTGTAAAAATGTTACACCCTTGGTGCTAGTCAGCACTCCGGGGCCTACTGGAGGTGGGACTCAGGGGTTATTATCTCTCATTCAACATAAAGAAGGAAGGGCTTGGCAATCTGCTATCCCTTCCCTCCTTTTGGTAAAGGCGAGTCGGGACAGAATGGTTTCAGAGGTAGGGTTGAGGGATAGGATGGAGTCTGGAGTTAGGCATAGTGAGGATTGCATGTGATGGTAGGGCAGTAATGTTAGGTGATCTTGATTTTTGAAATAGACCACGGAGGACCGGCTTGGACACGGGATTTTAGGGCCCCCCGTGATCTGATGCAAGGACTCTGAGCCTATCAAACGACCAAGTGAGACTACATTTATTGCAGGGTAGAGACCCTAGGGAAGGTACATGAATCATACTGATTGTGTTTTAATTTATTTGGGTCACCTTGAGGATAAAAATTTAATAATAATAATAATAATAATAATTTCCATTGCTATTCGGGCTTAGGCATTCTTTGTTTACCTTGCAGCTATGGCACCTGGACATTATCCATGAGCAACTCAGGTAGTTGAGGCCAAGCGGATCGAGGCAGTTGACCAGCAGAGGATTGACCGAGATGAGGAGGACGACTTGTGTCATAGGACTCTGCGCTCCTTCTAGTGAAAAACCCTTGAGAAGTACGAGGGAATCGTTTCTGACTCAGTAATGGAGGCATGGCTTGAGGATCTAGCCATCACCTTCTCTTTGATCTGTGCTCTGAGGGAGTACTGGGTTCCGTTGGCCGTCAGTCAGCTGAGAGGAGTAGCACGTCAGTGTTGGAAGCTTTTACTGGGAGAGAACACATATGTAGAGGTTTCTTGGGCTAGTTTTGAGAAGGGACTTCATGAGGAGTTCCTCTCCTCTATGGCGAAGGATGATAAGAGATAGCAGTTACTCTCCCCTCAGCAGGGAAGCATGTCAGTGAGGGAGCTGGGGATCAAGTTCAATGATCTCTTTCGCTTTTCCCCAGATCTCTTTCTGGATGAGGAGTCTCGGGAAAGACGGTTAGAGGAGGCACTCTGTCCTCCTCTTCAGTATGATGTCACTCCTTTCACTCTTCCAACGTACCTAAAAGTATAGAAGAAGGCTGAGATAGTAGATAGGATGCAATCGAAGGGAGGCACACGACGAGAAGGGAACTAGCTGAGTTCATCAAAGGGGAAAGTGGTCAGCAGCAGGTCTCCAGCGAAAGGGCCTTCTAGGTTTCGACAAGTCGGGATTAGGCCTCATCAATTACAGTTCCGAGCTTCTGGCCCTCGCCGATTTTCCATAGGGCTCGGACCGACGTGTTTCTCTTACGGAGTTTTTGAGCACGCCCAGAGCAGGTGTCTGAATCAAGATCCACATGGTGGAGGTTGGAAGTTTTAGCACCCACCTTAGCAGCATCTGTTGCCGGCGAGGCCTTTCCAGCAGTAGTAGCAGGCCCCTGGACCTCCGAGTGATGACCTTGCCGGAGGAGACCGACGCCAGGGTGCCCCTCAGGGACCTTGACCAGGGCATGGTCAGAGAGTTGGTCGATAGTAGCGAGGCATAGGAGGTGGGCGTGGACTGTTGCACGCCACAGAGTTGGTAGCTTCAGTGGGACCAGAGTTTGTTCGAGGTACGATCAGTTTATTCAGCACTCTTGTTTCTACCTAGTTTAATTCGGGAGCTTCGTACTCCTTTTTTATGCCCAAATTATCCCATGATATGGGTCTAGAGGCCGAGAGACTTTTTTCCCCTAGTGTTGAGAACACCAGTTGTGGGTCAAACCAGTGTATCTTACATTTTCTGGGGATGTAGACTGATGTTGGGACCGCATCAGTCTAGTGGATAACTTCTTTCATTACAGATGCAGCAATACGATGTCATTCTAGGCATCGACTGGTTATTCTCCGTGCACGCCATCATCGACTACTATTGGAGAGGGATCAAATTATCCAATGAGGATGGACGGCGTGTGGAATTTTTTGGGGAGCAGAGTTATCAGGTGGGGAGTCGACATGTGGATCCACTCCTTTCTATGATGGACGGGGTGTCAGTGGAGTCAGCGGACGCAGGAGTGATGGATGTCCTAGAGGTCATAAGAGAATTCCCTGATGTCTTTCCCGATGAGGTTGTGACTCTACCCCCTCAACATGACATTGAGTTTGGGATAGACTTATAGCTTGGTGCCCACTCGATCTCGATGGATCCTTATTGGATGTCACCTTCTAAGTTGCGGGAGTTGCGAATTTAGATTAACGATCTAATGGAGAAGGGCTTTGTTCGACCCAGCATGTCACCGTAGGGTGCTCCAGTTTTGTTCGTAAAGAATGCAGATGGTGGTCTACGACTGTGCATAGACTACCAGAGGCTGAATCAGGTGACGGTAAAGAATTGTTACCCCCTCCTAAGGATATACGATCTTTTTGACCAGCTGAGGGGAGCAGGTTGGTTCTCTAAGATCGATCTGCGGTCTGGACACCACTAATTGAGAGTGAAGGAAGGTGATATCCCGAAGAAGGATTTCAGATGTAGATATGGCCACTTTGAGTTCGTGGTCATGTCTTTTGGCATTAAAAACGCACTAGATATGTTCATGAACCTCATGAACTCTGTCTTCCGAGAGTTTCTGAACCAGTTCTTTGTGGTATTCATCGACGACATCTTAATCAACTCAAGATCAGAGGAAGAGCATGTTGGGAATCTTAGGGTAGTATTGGGAGTCCTTCGACACCACCATCTTTATGGGAAACTGTCTAAGTACAAGTTCTTAACACGATAAGTACATTTCCTTGGACATGTAGTGTCTTAGAAGGGAATATCTATAGACCCGTCGAAGGTAGAGGCAGTCGTTTCATGGACAACACCCAAGAATGTGGCAGAAGTTCGTAGTTTCCTGGGTTTGGAAGGCTATTACTGGAGGTTTGTGACCAAATTCTCTCAAGTTTCAGCTCCATTTATAGATTTGACAAGGAACGACCAGGCCTTCGTGTCGAGTTACCAGTGCCAGATAGCTTTTGGCTTCCTAAAGGAGAAGCTGTTTAGTGCTCCAGTACTTAGATTACCAGAGGAAGGGGTGTTGTTTGAAGTGTTCTGTGATGCTTCTGGCCTTGGGTTGGGATGTGTACTGATGCAGCAGTGAGGAGTGATCTCTTATGGGTCTAGGAAGTTACGTCCTCGTGAACGTAACTATGCCACCCACGATCTGGATCTTGTGGCCATGGTTTTCGCATTGAAGTTGTGGAGGAATTATCTCATCATAGAGATCTTGTTGGTCCTCTCAAATCATAAGAGCTTGTGTTATGTATTTTTCCAGTGGGATCTGAACTCGTGGCAGCGGAGATGGGTATAGTTCCTCCAAGACTACGACTTTGATATCTCTTATACTGAGGGAAAGGGTAATGTTGTGGCTAATGTCCTGAGCAGAAAATCGTAGAAGGAAGTAGTTTGGGAATCTGCAGATGCTTGGAGAGCGAGGGAAGATTTAGTGGCCTTGCATATGGATGCAGGGGTGGAAGGTGGAAGAGGCTGTCTGTTTCAGATGACTGTATTTTCCTCTTTAGTGGTGAAGGTGGAAGAGTCTCAGTGGGGGGACTCGGAGGTGGAAGTGATGCAAGATTGTTTTTATCTGGGAGATGCTCCTGAGTGATGGTCGGAGGATGGATAACATCATATGCTTTTCCATGGAAGGCTTTTTGTTCCAGAGATGGTGTGTAAAGGAGTTCTCCGTGAGTTCCATGGATCAACTTTAGTGGTACATCCTAGGGCCTCAAAGATGTACCAAGGCTTTAGGGGACAATTTTGGTGGCCTGGGGTAAAGCGGGCGGTGGCAGAGTTTTTGGCTAAGTGCCTAGTGTGTCAGCAAGTGAAGGCTGAACACCGTTTTCCTGGAGGGTTATTATAGCCTTTAGATTTTCCCATGTGGAAGTGGGATGACATCTCTATGGACTTCATAACAGGGCTACCCAGGGATCAGGGAGGATATGATTCCATCTGGGTATTGGGGGATTGGTTGAAAAAATCAGCTCACTTCTTGGAGATTAAGGAGTCGAGCCCGGTGAGCACCTTAGCCCAGAGGTAAGTCGATGAGGTGGTGCGGTTGCACGGGATTACAAAATATATTGACTTCGACCGAGACACGCAGTTTACTTCACGAGTCTGGAGGGGATTACAACATTCCTTTTGCACCCAGATATGCCTTAGCACTTCTTTCCCCCCACAAAAAATGGGAAAATAGAATGAACGATCCAGACGTTGGAAGAAATGTTGCGGTCATGTGTTATGGATTTTTGGGGGATAATGTGTATGACACTTTCCTCTGGTGGAGTTTGCTTATAAAAATATATCCCACTCCGCTATCGGTATGACACCGTTTGAGGCCTTGTATGGAAGGCCATGTCGTTCACCAGTTTACTGGACAGTGATTGGGGGAGCAGTTGTTCTTGGGCCAGAAGTGGTGCAGGGCACCACTGAGAAGGTTCAGCTCGTGTGTGAGGGAATGAAGGCTACCGAGGACCGGAAGAAGTCTTATGTCGATCGTAGGATGAGGCCCTTGGAGTTCGAGGTTGGAAATCATGTGTTCTTGACTGTTTACCATCAACGTGGGCAATAAAGGTTTGGGAAGGAGAGTAAGCTCTCCCATAGGTTCATCGGAACTTTAGAGGTGCTGGGATGAGTTGGTGAGGTGACGTATCAGTTGGATTTTCCACCTTAGTTGGAGAAATTTCACAACGTCTTTCACGTCTCCCAACTTCATCGATATCTACACGACTCCCACGACATCGATTGGGGAGTGTTAGATGTCGAAAATGATGCGACCTGCATAGAGCGACCGATCAAGATCGAGGATCATAAAAAGAAAGTGCTTCGTGGATGAACCATCCCCTTGTTTCGTGTGTTGTGGAGGCAAGGTGGCCTCTAGGAGAGCACTTGGGAGCAGGAGGCCAAGTTAGACGTTCAGTACCCATAGTTGTTTTGAATTCCTTGTTGTTGTTGTTGTTCTGAGTTTTGTTGAGATGTTTTACCTTGTGATTTAATATATGAAATGATTGTTTTTCTTAGCTATTAGATGATCTATTCCCTGTTCTTTGTGTGTCCGAATGTGTGATAATGGGAAAATCTGACAGCTAATCAGGACGCATTAATCTGGATGCGATTAAACCTGTGTGGGCGAGTCAGTGTCATCCAAAGCAGATAATATCCTGACATGTTGAAAGGGACTCCCAGACTCGGGTGTTGGACAGTGTGATCCTTGTGCTTGTTGTGAATGTGAGTATTCTTGGATGTAGGGGGGTTCTGTTCCAGCTTTTGAACAACTCAGGGGTTAGCCCCTGAGAATTATCTTTAGAGGGTGGTTGATTGAACCCCACTTTTCTCCTTTCTGGTTTGTTCTAATATTCTCGGAGACGAGAATAGTTTGAGAAGTATCTGATTTAATGGCCCGGGGGTTTTCGGTCCATTACTTGGTGAAAATATGATGTTTGGGGTGTTCTGGGTGGTCTGGAAGGTCATCCCAGCTTCTCGACAAAGATTAAGACTCCTAACAGTAGCCTCGGCCTAGAGGTAGCTCGGCCTACCGGTGGCCTCGGCCTACCGGTGGCCTCGGCCTACCGGTGGCCTCATCCTACTGGTAGCTCAGCCTACCGGTAGCTCGGCCTACTGTTCGCTCGGCCTATAGGTCGTTCGGCCTAGCGGTGGCACAGCCTATCGGTGGCCTCGGCCTACCGGTGGCTCGGCCTACCGGTAGCTCGGCCTACTGCTGTCCTCGGCCTACAGGTGGATCCACCTACCGGTGGCTCATCCTATCGGTGGCCTCGGCCTCCCGGTTGCTCAAACTACTGGTGGCTCAGCCTACAGGTAGCTCAGCATACCGGTAGCTCGGCCTACCGGTGGCCTTGGTCTACTGGTAGACCTAGCCTACCGGTGACCTCTCCATCAGTTTTTTAGTAGCGCCTCCTTTGCACGAATTGGTTTGTAAACCATGTTTTTAGCCCTTTTAAGCATGTATTGAAGACCATTAATGGCATTTAATTAAATAATTGGTGAGTTGTGCATCGTTTTTAACCGCCCCGAAGGGCTGGGACCTTTTAAGTTGGACGTGCGGGGTGGCCCAGCCGCGTGGTCAACCCATGATCCCACTTATTCCGTGGTTCCGAGTTTTTCTCCGTATCTTAACCATCCCGGGAATTCTGTATCTTAGCATTTATAACCTAAATGTTGAGCAATGTATTGTTTTTAAACAAATCAAAATAATGTTTTTTAAAGGGGGAGATTATTTTAAATAATACTCCGTCTCTTTATGATGATTTTGATGCTCAAAAATACCCTTAATTATTTACTAATTATTTCGTTGAGTATTTTGCAGGAATTTATTTTATATAACGAGATTTTATACTTCATTTATTCCGAGATCAATTTTAGCGTATTCTGGAATCACTGTAGCGCGAGATCAATTTTAGCGCGTACTGGAATCACTGTTCATACCCTACGTTGATGAACGTAACGTATGGATGAAAAGTTTACTTTTTATGTTATTTTGAAACGTATGGTTAATGAACCTTACGTTGTTGAAAAGTATGGAAGAAGAACATTACGTTTGGAAGGAACCTTACGTTTTCATTGTTGGACAAGTATGGAAGAGAAACCGTACGTTAGTTTTCAGTGTTGAGTTTGTTTCTCAAAAGTATGGATCATCAACCTTACTTTTATAATCAACCGTACGTTCTTTGGAGAGTTGAAGCAAGACAAATTATGGATGATCAACCCTACGTTTGAATGCTGAAGAGAAAGTATGTATGTTCAACCTTACGTTCTGAACCTTACGTTCTGAACCTTACGTTTGTGAACCCTACGTTTGGAGCCACGTCATCAACCCTACGTTTGGCGTCGGGATATTTTTGACAGACGATATTTCCTTTTGAATTAGTCAATCAAGCGGATTATTAGGCGGATTTCGAGCTGATTCTTAAATACGACTTTGACTAAATCAGAGACGGTTTACAACGGATTAATGATTGATTTAAACGGAGCTTTTTATACCGATTCTTCAGGGGAGTTACAACGGCTCTGTTATTTCATTTAATATCGCGAATCTAAAGGAGATTTTCATGGATCTGTTTATGCGAAAGATTTTCTCATATTTGAATATATGTTCTATCTTGGAAACTTCGGATATATATATATGCACAGGAAAGTGTATGATATAGATTATTGATCTTTTGACGAGCAAGAAAACAGAGACTGTGTGAAAGCGTTCTTTTCTGGTGATCGAGAAGAAGCGTAAGACCTTTATTACTGAAGGAAGATCTTGATAACAGATTCACGTGTTCTACATCGACTACCTGTTGAGAATCTACTGCTGCTGAAGTTGTGAAGCTTCTGGTAATATCTATTGCAACTGGATCGACTCAGAACTGTTTTGAATACAGATCTTTATTTTCTGAAGACGACGATCTATCTACTGTCAATTGCATTCTGTTGCAATTGTGAAGAACAACTGGAGAAGTGTTTCTTTATCGAAACTCTTTTATTTTTGAGTGATCAGCTTCTCGTTCTAAGCTGTGTGGGTTCGTGTTTGAACCAGGAAGGCTGTGTTTGCCTGAATCTTGTAAAGGTGTCAACTGCCTGTACTCAGTTGTGGACGGGTCTGTGGAAACGAGGACCAGATAGTGAAAATCGCCAAGCTCGTGGATTTGAGCGTTGGTGGAGTGGACTAGGGGCCTTCTGTTCCCCGAACCACTATACATCCGTGTGTTCATGCTTTTACTTTTTCCGCTGCATATTTAATCGTGCAAAAGCATAGTGGACAGAATTTGTCTAAATTGAAGAGATTGTAATAATTTGAAAAGACACAATTCACCCCCCCTCTTGTGTATAATCCGTAGATTCAGATCCAACAATTGGTATCAAAGGAGGAGCTTCTTATTTCTAAAGTCTTATCAAGCCAGAAGTATTTAAAGATTATACATAGTGTATCATGGCTGATATGAGAGAGGGAATGTCAATGGTCAGAGCACCTTACTTTAATGGAGATAATTATGGCTGCTGGAAATCACGTATGATTATTTATTTGAAAAATCTTGGTTACAAAGTCTATTCAAAGATTCTGACTCCCTATGAAATTCCTGAAAATCCCGATACATGGAGTGCTGCTACAGAAGCTGAGTATGACATAAATTCAAAAGCTATGAATGCAATCATCTGTGGTCTAGGACCAGATGAATTTAACAGAGTATCTCAATGCCCGACTGCATATGAAATGTGGCAAACAATAGCTGTTGCTTATGAAGGAACAGATAATGTAAGACAGATGAGATATGCAACTGCTAAGTTAAAATTCGATACTTTCAGAATGATTGAAGGAGAGAGCATCACTCAGATGAATGGAAGATTGACAGAAATTGTCAATAATATAACAGCTCTAGGAGAACCAATCAAGCAGGCTGATCAAGCGTTGAAGGTATTGAGAGTACTTCCTACTCGATGGAATGGAATCTCTGCAGCAATCAGACAATCAACTTCTGTTAAAGATCTAACTATGAGAGAACTGATTGGTACACTGATGATGTACGAAGCTGAAATGCAAGATGAGGTAAATGAGCATAAAGTCTACATAAAAAGGGAAAATACTGCTTTGAAAGTGACTTCTCAACAAAAGGATAGAAAGATGAAGAACAGAGAAGTGAGTGCTAAATCAGAAAGCTCTGATTCTTCAAATTCGGATGAAGAACTGGCACAGTTAGCCAGAAAATTCAGAAAGTTCTATAGTAAGAAGAAAGACTTCAAGAAATCCTTTAAAAAGGATAGCAAGGAAGTGAGATGTTATGAATGCAAAAAGATGGGACATATCAGACCGGATTGCCCAAAATTGAAAGATGCAAAGAAGAAGAAATTTTTCAAAAGAGATGATTATGAGCAGAAAAACAAGAAAGCTATGAAAGCTACTTGGAGTGTTTCTGAAGACTCAAGTAATTCTTCTGAATCATGCTCAGAGAAGGAGGAAGCCAATTTAAAAGCAAATATGTGTTTCATGGCTGAAACTGATGAGGTACACTCATACTATTCCTCTGACTCAAATAATGAATCAAAATCTGAAACAAGCCTCTCAAATAAAAAACTTGCAGCTTACTGCAATATGCTTGAAGAAAGGTATGACTCATTATTTAATAAATATAAATCTATAAAGAACTTGTACAAAGCTATTTCAGATGAGAGAAATACTTTGCTAAAACAACATAAGGAATTAATTGACAAATACAATTCTGCTGACTCAAATAAAATTAATTGTGAATCAAAAATAAAAACTCTACAGGATGAAGTAGAATCTTATAAAACGGCTGCATTAGTTTTTACAAAAGGAGAAAACACCTTAAATGAGATACTTGGAAAAACTGTAATTAAAAAGGAAAGGTTTGGAATTGGAAGTAAAGGAGAAAAACCTAAGTTATACAAAAATTACTTTGTTCCTAGCACTAAACAGGTTATTTGTAACTTCTGTGGAACAAGAGGTCATATAGCTAAAAACTGTTTTCTAAGACAACCTCAGATATGTGGAATTAAGAAAGCTTATATTTCCAACGATCTATATGATTCAATCAATTTTAAGAAAACAAAGCAAATCTGGATACCCAGATCACTGCTTGCTAACACTCCTGGACCCAACAAAATATGGGTACCAAAGCAATTTGTTTGAATGTCTTTGCAGGTAGCAGGTCACCAAAGAAAGAAAGAAATATGGTATATGGACAGTGGCTGCTCAAGACACATGAGTGGAACTTCAGCTAATTTCTCTTCTCTTACTCGAAAGGAAGGAGGACTTGTCACCTTTGGTGACAATGCCAAAGGAAAGATTATTGGAATTGGAACAGTTGGAGATCCAGAGACAGTCTCAATCAACAAAGTACTTTATGTACAAGGGTTAAAACACAATCTGATAAGTATCTCTCAACTCTGTGATGATGGATACACTGTTGATTTTACTAACAATAGTTGTACTGTTTCTAAAGATAAACTGTTTAAGTTTAGAGCACCCAGAACTGATAATGTTTATACTTTGGATTTGTATTCCTTGTGTAAACAACAAGTAAATTGCTTAACTGCTAATATAAGTGAATCCTGGATCTGGCATAGAAGACTTGGTCATTGCAATATATATGGTTTACATAAATTATCTAAGAAACATTTAGTTTCTGATTTGCCTAGTCTCAAATTTGAAAATGACAGATTCTGTGATGCATGTCAGCTTGGCAAGCAACACAAATCATCATTCAAATCTGTTAATAAAGTTGCTACAACTAAACCTCTAGAACTTATCCATATGGATTTGTTTGGACCTTCAAGAGTAGCAAGTTTAGCTGGTAAATTATATGTTTATGTATTAGTTGATGATTACTCTAGATTTACTTGGATTTTCTTTTTGAAATTTAAAAGTGAAGCTTTTAGTTTATTCGAAGGTTTTTGTAAATCTATTCAAAATGAAAAAGGTTTTAATATAATCTCATTGAGAAGTGATCATGGTGGAGAATTTGAGAACCAGGAATTTAATTCCTTTTGCTCAAACATGGGTATTAAACACACCTTCTCTGCTCCAAGAACACCTCAACAGAATGGGATTGTAGAAAGAAGAAATAGAACTATTCAAGAAATGGCTAGAACTATGTTAAATGAATATAGCCTACCTATATATTTCTGGGCAGAAGCTGTTAATACAGCTTGTTATATAATGAATAGAATTTTAATAAGACCTATTTTGAAAAAGACACCCTATGAACTATGGAATAACAGAAAACCTAAAGTAAATTACTTTAAAGTTTTTGGATGCAAGGTTTACATCTTGAATACCAAAGATAATCTTGGTAAATTTGATCAAAAATCTGATAAAGGTATTTTCTTAGGATATTCTGCAACCTCCAAAGCTTATAGAGTCTATAATAAAAAGTCAAGGATTGTTGAAGAATCAGTTCATGTGAAATTTGATGAATCTGATCCTTTTGAGAAAAGGATAGAGCAAATAGATGAACCTGATTCTAATGAAAACATGAAACCTGAGAATTTAAAGAATGATTTTGAAAATGATATAAAAGAAATTCAGTCCAGTTCAGAAGAACATGATACTGAAGAGCCTTTGAATGTAATTCCTAGACAGTCTAGAACCTTAAAGAATCACCCTTTAGAATCTGTGATAGGTGACTTAGAGACTGGTATTCAAACTAGAAGAAACTTTGGAAACATAGTTGAATTCTCTGCTTTCCTATCCCAACAAGAACCTAAGACCGTAGAAGAAGCCTTAGATGATGAGAGCTGGGTAATAGCAATGCAGGATGAATTGAACCAGTTCAAGAGAAATAAGGTTTGGGAATTAGTTGAAAGACCACATGATTATCCAGTAATAGGAACTAAATGGGTCTTTAGGAATAAACAGGATGATCAAGGGATAATAACTAGAAATAAAGCAAGATTAGTAGCTAAAGGATATAATCAAGAAGAAGGAATAGATTATGATGAGACCTTTGCACCTGTAGCCAGGTTAGAAGCTATTAGAATCCTTTTAGCCTATGCATCTTATATGAATTTTAAATTATTTCAGATGGATGTTAAATCTGCCTTTTTAAATGGTTATTTAATGGAGGAAGTTTATGTTGAGTAACCTCCTGGTTTTGAAAATTCTCAAAAACCAGATTCTGTTTTCAAACTTACTAAAGCTCTTTATGGCCTTAAACAAGCACCTAGAGCTTGGTATGAAAGACTAAGTTCTTTTCTTTTGAAAAATGATTTTACTGTTGGACTAGCAGATCCAACACTCTTTAAGAAAACTGTGAAAAATAATGTTTTGTTGGTTCAAATTTATGTTGATGATGTAATTTTTGGATCAACCAATAAAATTCTTTGTCATGAATTTTCAGAATTAATGCAAAAAGAATTTGAAATGAGTATGATGGGAGAATTAAATTTCTTTTTGGGTCTTCAAATATTTCAAAAAGATTTTGGAAATATTTTAAATCAATGCAAATACATTACTGATTTACTTAAGAAATTTGGACTTGAAAACAGCAAGACATTTACAACTCCTATGTGTACTAATATAAAACTTGATTTGGATGAAACTGGAAAATCAGTGGACAACAAGTTATATAGAGGTATGATTGGTAGTTTATTATATCTTACTGCTAGTAGACCAGATATAATGTATTCAGTATGTCATTGTGCTCGATTTCAATCAAATCCCAAAGAATCCCATTTAACTGCTGTTAAAAGAATTTTTAGATATTTAAAAGGTACTATTTATCAATCTCTGATTTATCCAAAAACCTCTGATTTTAATTTAATTTCATATTCAGATGCAGAATTTGGAAGCTGTAGATTAGATAGGAAGAGTACTTCAGGAACATGTCACTTTTTAGGAAAGTCTTTAGTATCATGGTCTAGTAAGAAACAACACTCAGTTGCCCTGTCAACAGCCGAGGCAGAATATGTGTCTGCAGGTAGTTGCTGTGCACAGGTGTTGTGGATGAAAAACACTCTTATGGACTTTGGATTAAATTTCAATAATACACCTATTTTATGTGATAATACTAGTGCAATTAATATTTCAAAAAATCCTATTAGTCATTCTAGAACTAAGCACATTGATATAAGACATCACTTTTTAAGAGATCATGTGTTAAAAAAGGATATATTTTTAGAATTTGTAAATACAAAAAATCAATTAGCAGATATTTTTACTAAACCACTTCCCACGGCAAGGTTTGAATTTATTAAGGGGGAGTTAGGTTTATTTAATTTTAAATAGTTTCTTTTTAATCTTATTCTGTTTTCGAATTCTACTTAATTTCTGTTTCTCGCTATAAGCTATTTTATTTTGTTTTAAATAAAAGTAATGATTAGTGATTACACGGGAATCAAGGCTGTCAGAACCGTTTCACCTTCTAAACTGTTTTCACCTTTTTCGGAAACCCTTTCGAAAACCTAAAACCGCACATCTGCTCCAAAACCCTTTTCTGAATCTTCAAACCCTAAACTTACGAACCTTTAGAAATCGTTGTTGAAATGGCAAAGACTAAGCGTCCAGATGAAGCTGAGAGCAGTGCTGCAAAGAAATCTAAAGTAGTTGGTCGGAAAATACTGCAAGGTAAAGTCATCGATTTAGAATGGCTGTTTGAAACTAATTTACTGTTGAAGCAAGCGTTGTCGTTTCAAGGCCTTGAGCAAGCTTTTAATAGTGAAAACTCTGAGTTTCTATATGAGGCAGAAATGAGACATTTCTTTAGAACTGTTCAGTTTAGCCTTGGGGATACGGAGGATAGTTTATTGGCTCAAATAGAGGATAAGGACTTTTCCATATCATCTGTAGAGATAAGTCAAATTCTTAACTGCCCTCATGAAGGAGTTTTTCATTTTGATTTACGGAATATTGGAGATTCTGTACATAAGTCTGAAGACATTATGTCTTTTCTGTTTGGAACCAAAGTGATAAAGAAGATGTTTATTAAAGATTTGGAGCCTGATCAGAAAATCTTAGTAAAGTTTGTTCAGACTGGTTTAGCACCAAGGATGGCTGAGATGGAGAAAATTCTATACCCTGACATGTATATAATGTATCTTCTAATGAGTGATATTAAGTTTAATTTTCCTCGATTTATGATAAGATATCTGAGATACTGCTGTCAGAGTGAAGCAAGAATGACCTTTTTCCCATATGGAAGGTTCATTTCTTTGTTTTTATATAAAAGAGGAATGATCAGATTGGTAAGTGCTGGGGTGAAATGTCACCACAGCAATGTTTTTAATGCTGGAACTTTGAGGAAAGTGGGATATTTCTGGAGCACAATTAAAGGAAAACTCTTACTTGTTGGAGCTGAGGAAGACTCGGAGAGTGCTCAGGCTCAACCGGCTAAGTCCAAGGAGGGACAAGCAGAATCAAGGATTAGTACAGTGGCAAGAAGAATTCGCCTTGAGATGGAGGAAGTTGAAGAAGAGAGAAGTCAAGAAGGACTTCAATCTAGAAGGAAGAGGTCAACTGATGAAGAAATTATCTCTCCTGTCTTGAAATCTTCTGAACCGGTAATTTCTTATTCATTTGTGAGAGAAGCTGTTGTGGAGAGGACTGCACTGATAGAGGAACCAGTAGCTCAACCGGAAATTCAGCTAGAACCTCAAACTGCTGCTGTGGCTGTTGAAGAAGCAATTCCACAAGAACAACTTATGGAGACAGTGCCTGGTGAAGAAGTGGCCCGACCTCAAGAATTTCATGAAAATATTGTTCTTGATCATTCAGTAGAGATCAGAGAGACTACTGTTCGTGATGAACATACTTCTGAAGTTAATACAGAGGTACTTCAGGAAGATTTTTCAGTGGAAGAGTTTCAGGCTTCAAAGGATAGTTCAGTGGATCAACCTTGTCAGGACAAAGAACAGTCAGATGCAGATTATTTACCCCTTGTCCTGCTTCGTCAATCTGATTCTGGACATGAGAATCAAGCACAGGGTGCCCCTGATTCGAGAAAAGAAGAAGTTGTTGAGTTATACAAGCGTATTTCTCAGTTAGAATCTGAGAATATTAGTCTCAGAAATTCTCTGAACTTAGAGCAGTTGAAGTTTCAGAAGCTGAAAGAATCTACTGTTTCAAGACAGGAAGTAGATTTGTTTAAGACTGATATGTTGAATGCTGTTGATCAGTTGAAATCAGAGATGGTAACGAAAGATGATTTGTCTGAGATGAAAATTTACATGGAGAATAAATTTGAATCTGTTGCAAATAGTGCTGTGAGTGGATCAGGTTCTTCACCTGATTTGATTCGAAGATTTCAAGCAATTACTGGAGCACTGAGCAATATGAGTGACAGATTACACAATCTTCAGTGTAATAGTGCCCCTTTGTCAGTTTTTCTAGATAATCAGAAATTTTTGGTGGATCAGTTGACATCTGGAGAGCAACCGATTAGGATTCTTTTGAATCAGTTATCAGAAAAGCTGGCGCTTTTTGTTGAAAAAGAAGAAAGAATGCATGAGTTTTTCAGAGTTAATTTGATTGAAGATATTCATATGACTCAGGAGAACAGAGATCTTATCATCAAGTTAGGAGATGGGATGATGAAGAGGCTTCGAGACCAGTTTACAGAGATCAAGACCGCAATTCAAAGGAGATAGACACCTTTTTCCCTGTCTTATCCCTAAACCTTGATTCCTCTGTATATCACTGTCGTTTTTATATAATAGCTTGTGAATGAAAATTCTTTTCTTATCTTTTTGTTTTGTTATTTATTGATTTATGATTAAGTTAGCCAGTATAAGAAATTCACTTATTCATACATAGTTAATTATAGCATTTACTTATAGTTCAGTGCAATAATGAATGTGTTCAAATCCGTAATTTTTCATTCTTTTTGATATCACAAAAAGGGGGAGAATTTGGATAAACACAACATTTAAATTCATTCGTTTCCTATGAAGAAATTTGGATATATGGGAGCATTTGGATATATACGACATTTATCCTTTATCTATTTTTAGCTGAAAATTTATTTTTTTATGGGGGAGTTATGGGGGAGAAATTTTATAGTTAAATATTGTTTTAATCCTTTCAAAATTCTAAAATTTTATAACACTAATTTTTCAATAAAGATTGCAATTAAATTAGTTCTGTTATTTTATGGGTTTTGTGATCATCAAAAAGGGGGAGATTGTTGAGCAATGTATTGTTTTTAAACAAATCAAAATAATGTTTTTTAAAGGGGGAGATTATTTTAAATAATACTCTGTCTCTTTATGATGATTTTGATGCTCACAAATACCCTTAATTATTTACTAATTATTTCGTTGAGTATTTTGCAGGAATTTATTTTATATAACGAGATTTTATACTTCATTTATTCCGAGATCAATTTTAGCGTATTCTGGAATCACTGTAGCGCGAGATCAATTTTAGCGCGTACTGGAATCACTGTTCATACCCTACGTTGATGAACGTAACGTATGGATGAAAAGTTTACTTTTTATGTTATTTTGAAACGTATGGTTAATGAACCTTACGTTGTTGAAAAGTATGGAAGAAGAACATTACGTTTGGAAGGAACCTTACGTTTTCATTGTTGGACAAGTATGGAAGAGAAACCGTACGTTAGTTTTCAGTGTTGAGTTTGTTTCTCAAAAGTATGGATCATCAACCTTACTTTTATAATCAACCGTACGTTCTTTGGAGAGTTGAAGCAAGACAAAGTATGGATGATCAACCCTACGTTTGAATGCTGAAGAGAAAGTATGTATGTTCAACCTTACGTTCTGAACCTTACGTTCTGAACCTTACGTTTGTGAACCCTACGTTTGGAGCCACGTCATCAACCCTACGTTTGGCGTCGGGATATTTTTGACCGACGATATTTCCTTTTGAATTAGTCAATCAAGCGGATTATTAGGCGGATTTCGAGCTGATTCTTAAATACGACTTTGACTAAATCAGAGACGGTTTACAACGGATTAATGATTGATTTAAACGGAGCTTTTTATACCGATTCTTCAGGGGAGTTACAACGGCTCTGTTATTTCATTTAATATCGCGAATCTAAAGGAGATTTTCATGGATCTGTTTATGCGAAAGATTTTCTCATATTTGAATATATGTTCTATCTTGGAAACTTCGGATATATATATATGCACAGAAAAGTGTATGATATAGATTATTGATCTTTTGACGAGCAAGAAAACAGAGACTGTGTGAAAGCGTTCTTTTCTGGTGATCGAGAAGAAGCGTAAGACCTTTATTACTGAAGGAAGATCTTGATAACAGATTCACGTGTTCTACATCGACTACCTGTTGAGAATCTACTGCTGCTGAAGTTGTGAAGCTTCTGGTAATATCTATTGCAACTGGATCGACTCAGAACTGTTTTGAATACAGATCTTTATTTTCTGAAGACGACGATCTATCTACTGTCAATTGCATTCTGTTGCAATTGTGAAGAACAACTGGAGAAGTGTTTCTTTATCGAAACTCTTTTATTTTTGAGTGATCAGCTTCTCGTTCTAAGCTGTGTGGGTTCGTGTTTGAACCAGGAAGGCTGTGTTTGCCTGAATCTTGTAAAGGTGTCAACTGCCTGTACTCAGTTGTGGACGGGTCTGTGGAAACGAGGACCAGATAGTGAAAATCACCAAGCTCGTGGATTTGAGCGTTGGTGGAGTGGACTAGGGGCCTTCTGTTCCCCGAACCACTATACATCCGTGTGTTCATGCTTTTACTTTTTCCGCTGCATATTTAATCGTGCAAAAGCATAGTGGACAGAATTTGTCTAAATTGAAGAGATTGTAATAATTTGAAAAGACACAATTCACCCCCCCTCTTGTGTATAATCCGTAGATTCAGATCCAACACTAAAGTCTTCTCTTCATGCTGGTTTTCACCTTTTCTCACCCTGTGCTCGGAGTACCCTTCCTCTTGACGAGTTGTACCCCGTTGCGAAATTTTCCTTGATCGCATTCCGTGGAATTCTTGCTACTTCTAATTTAATTTTGATCCTTGATCAATCATTTAGGGACCTTAACTTTGTCTCTCATCTTTGTGTATCATGCGGGGTGGGTGTTCTATTGTTCTCACGAGGCAGTAAATCAATTCTGTAATGAAGATAATAACCAGTTAAACAATGGGGACGAGGAAGTTTGTTGTTGTTGCTACATGTTTTTACCCATGTTTTCCCTATGATGTTGTTATGAATTGGACGGGATTAGGCCTACTGAAAATCTCGGCCGTTGGGGGCCTTTGTTTTCCCACCTTTGCTATGCTCTATTTTAATTCTTTGTCTGATGAATAAGATTTATGTGTGAATCGGTTAAACACTTAAATTCAGTTGTTGAATATGAAAGCCCGTAATTTTGTTTGATCAACCCATTTGAACTAAATAATACAAAATAATGAATTATGAATGTTGGGATGGTTCAGATATGGATCGGTGAACAGTGGGGTTGTGAATGGTGTTGTTGGAATGGCATGAGTTGTTGTGTGGCTGTGGTGGTGTTTGGCAGCAGGGTTACAGGTTGGGTTGTGAACATGAATAAAATTGGGAAGTTAATAATGAACTGGGTGGAATGGTAATGAATTAATGGGGGATAACCAGCGTTTTTTTGGGTTTTTCTTTTGTTCAAGTACTTCGAGGGATCTCACTGATCCCTTTGTTGATGTGACATCACAAGAGAATTGGGTGTGAATGCTTAAATTACCAAATGGTTTTCCTTCCTACTTTATTGTTGTTTCATCTGTGAATGTGCCTGTTAGTTTCCCAGTAGTGAAGGGACTAACTCATACTGAACTATTATGAATGATAACTTGAACAAGGAAACTGGGAACTGTTTGTTGTGTGCCTTTTTTGTGGCAGCAGATCTTGTGCACCTGCTTGTATCTGTTAGAGGAGCCGTAGGTTGGGTTGTGTGTTCTTATATATATATGTGTAACTGTATGATTTGTGTTTATTCTCACCCCACCCGCGTTGGGAACATAGTTTTGGACACCACATTTTATGGGGAAGGGTGTTTCCCCCTATTTACTCTTTTTCATGCTCCCACTTCCCTCGGCTGTGATGGACGGAGGTGACCTTACACCCAAGATTCTTCTGGTAGGTTTATATTGGTGTGTTTTTAGCCCAAGACTCTTCGGGCATGTTTTTTTCTCAAGAATCATAGGGATGAGGCCCAGGTATTTTCGGGCAGGGGTTCTGGTTATGGTTTATTTTCCCAGGTGTCTTCGGGATGAGGTCTGGGTGTGTGTGGGCAGGGATGGATGGTTGTGAGGACCAGGTGTGTGTAGGCAGGGATGTGTGGTTGTGGGGTCCAGGTGTGTGCGGGCAGGGATGTGGATGGTTGTGAGGCCCAGGTTTTTGTGGGAAGGAAGAGCGGGGCAGTGTCAGGACGTTTGCCATTAGGGATGAGCAGCTAGCTAGAGGGGGAAATGGTGGTGCGGGGCACCCAAATGTTTTGTTCTTACTATTACCTTACTGCTTGTGTTATTTGGTGGGTGTGGTTGGTGAGGTGGGATGGATAGATTCCTTGATAGATGCTGGTTCTTCTTCTTCTCATAGAACTTTAGAACGTCTCCCCAATAGTGCATGAGAGCTATAAGTTTTCCTACTGAGTATACTTTGTATGCTCAACCTACCTTTACTTTCAGGTTTCCAGGAGGACTTCGGAGGATGTGCGGGACCTTACTAGTCTGGACGTTGGAGTTGCTATTGGTTGCTGTTGTTTTTTTCTCATCTTTTCTTTTCCTGTTGCTTTTGTACTTTGGAGTTCTTGTACTTTGTTCAGTAGTATTATTAAAACATGCTTGTAGTTTGGTTTTTACCTTGAGTTTTCTATACTTGGTGGTGTTGGTTTTGACTCATTCTTTCTCCCAATCTTGGTTAACTAAAAAGGGTAATGCCTCCCATATTGTGAAAATGTAACACACTTGGTGCTAGTCTCCACTCCAGGGCCTACTGGAGGCGGGACTCGGGGGTCATTATCTCTCCTTAAACTTAAAGAAGGAAGGGCTTGGCAATTTGTTTTCCCTTCCCTCCTTTTGGTGAAGGTGGGTCGTGACATTAGACATGGATGAATAAAGCCTCTAACCTATCCAGGGGTCTCTCCCACCAATTAACATATCGGTTCACCATCAACATCATAAAAAACCCACCTCCTATATAAATCCAAAATATCTTTTACTGAATATATCCAATTAATGATAATGATGATGTCATATGGTTTTATATGTAAACATCGGAAATATACACAACATTAGTGCTACAACAACACTAGCTCACAATGTCTACATAATTCATGTAGGTCATATTGACCTCTAACTGGTGTAGTCAATTTCAAGGGAACTAGAATCCTATCTACCTCAAGTCACAAAGAATGGATGATTTTAGGTGACATAATGTAGTGGGACACTCTAGAATCTAAAAAATCATCCGACAATATAGAAAAAATGAAAATGGTTCCTCAAACAACATTTGGATCGCCTGATGATGGAAATACTAAAGCATGATGTCAACCACAACATTCTTCATGGACTATCTATCCCTGCTGAAAACCACCTCCATGGCTACAGCCTGCTCTCTAGTGAAAATTAGCTTCTAGGTTCTATACTATGTTGTCCCTATATCCTTTAGACTAATCTCAATCTGGAACAATATGATACTACAACCTCGACTGAAATATCCTCAATAGAGGAACCTAACATAGAACCATTGGTGTGTGCTAACTAATTAGAATGTCTAGGCACTCTATCCAGTAATGAACTTATCCTATATCGTAAAACATGCTTCTAATTCCTTAGAATAGTTCTAAGATCCATTTCCTTGGAGAAATGAGATGATAAGGGTTGGGACTTACCCTCGACCAGATGAAGAATATTCAGTCCTAAACATTGGTAACCTCAATCCCCAAATATACTTCACAAGTAATCTTGATGAATTCCATATTATGATGATCTGCTTCTATATAACATCCCCTCAATAGCCTATTCTCTCACTTATACCTCAAGATATGTCTTCAATATAAATTATGTGACATGGTGCTGGATATCTGGACATAATACCTCCTTGAAATTACTCACCCTTTCCTCCTCATATGATAACTTGTCTAAATCATATCTCAAAAAGATCTTAAAAAAGATCACAGACTCCTGCACTTTGTTTATCCCCTACAAAAGTGTAAGAACCTCCTAGCGACTGGACTAATTTGTGGTTCAGGAATGAAACTCTATGCATAACTAATCCCAAAGCATCTCTCATGGTATTTCCAACACATCATGACCTCGAGTATTAAGAACCACCACTTCTTTGGTTGATCTAGTTACCTGCTTCAGTCATAGGGGCGATGACGTTAGAGTTATAATGGTTTTCATTGATGATGGGGTTTCTATGTTTTTGGTTGCTCAGGTTATCAGCTCCAGCAATGATAGGGCAACAATTATGTTAGTGTTTCTTTCTCGAATTGTTGATGTAGATGGTGAACCGATTGATCGGGACATGGGTGTAAGTGACGAGGTGTGCTGGATGCACAATGATTGTGGGTGACGTGATAGGTAGTTGTGAGTTCTTGTGGATTAAGGTATCTTTATGATATTTGGAAGTTTTGAATTTTGAATTTTCATTTTTGACAATTTCAATTTGGATCTCATGGTTGGTGTACATTTTTTTGGGTTTTGTTTAGTTTTGGTTACTGCTACCCCAAAAATAGGGCATCTAAGAAAAGAGAATTTTCATTCTATAGACTATAGAACCGAAACTCTAAAAGTGTCCTACCAGAAGTTCCATCATTTTTGGAATCTACTCTATAGAGATTTATTGGTACATCTTGTTGAACATCATTGGCATAAACCTGATTTTCACATTTACCAAGGTCCATTCCTTCAAAAAGTTAAAAACTATTAGTGCTCCTAAACCCAATATATGCAATAATATAAATTATATATTTATTTATTTATTATCTTGTTAACATTTTATATTATCCAATTTTTATCCATTTCATAAAAAGGAATAAATAAGAATGATTCGTGATACTTTCCTAGGTCTCTACTTTAAAAATAGTATCACATCATTTAGTAGGCCCAATAAATATAAGGATCCATGAATGAAATCATAAGGGTGCCTAAAATACCCATGTCTTAGCTAGTCTCTCATGTTTACATTCTTTACTAAACTTATCTAAAAACATTTCCACTCCATCCAATGAAACCTCACCTATGTATAACTCCAAAATATTTATTGTCCTTAAACCTGAAACATGGATACCACTCTATCAGTGTAACGCCCTGACCCTAGTTACCCAGAATCGGCGCTTTATTACATAACATTGCCAAGATACAAGGAATCAGGTCCCGATAGACCGATCAGCTTAGTAGCCCTGGATGTACTAGATACATACATATGTTTTACATTACATCATGAAACAAAAAAACAACATTGTGTCCCCTTTGAACACTCTTATATCCCTTAGCATATTCTTGCAGGTTAATTGTAATATAATTCTTTGCATCATGGAAAAAATAAAACTTAAAAAAGGGGTGAGCTAAGATGCTCTGTAAGAATAACAATATAGAGTAAACTATCATAAATAAGAATAAACATTTACTGCAATGTATAATACTAGATCACAAGCCTTTTAAACATAATCTTCAGTATAATATGGCAAAGATAAATCAAATAATGCCATTTACTAGTTAACATGGATATTCTCTTAATCTAATAATCACATGTAATATCAATAGTCAATTTCATAATGATGGAATTCATAATTCCATACTTCATAACTACATCGTCAAGCCCTTGTTCCAAGACTACAAATAAGATTTTGTCAAGGCCTTATGCCAAGACACTAGTTTTTCTCATGAGACCAATCGATGCATCTAGGAGCTATAGTGGGCTCCACCTGTCACATACTAAGTCTAATTCATTGTTCATAGGAAAGGGTTTAAACATAACATAAACATTCGTATTAAAACAAGCATATGAAAAGTCAATACATTATCCATAAACCATGAATGGAATAAAAGTAACACATCCACAATCAAAAATATCACAAAACCTTCAATACAGTATGAATGATTTGTATCCTAATAAATCAACTTTGATCAAGAATAATATCCCATAAAGTATGTTGACATAGTTGAAAATGATCAGTAAAAAACTTTTATGGGAAATATCCCTTTTTCATGAAAACATTTAAAAGTCTAACTATTTATCAAGAAGCTGTTTAAAATAGATTTTTTAATCAAAGTATCCCATACCAATTTGAAACTTTTAAAATTAATTTCAATTTTAAAAGATTAATTTCCATATAAATGAAATCTTAAAACCATTTTTTAAACATGGACATTAATGAGAAATATTTAGAAGAATAAATTTTTAAAACATTTAAAATGATATTTTAGTTAGAGTTCCTAACCAAATGAGAGATGCTTGAATATAGATAATTGAGGTAATAAAAACCTTATATTATCATGAGAATAAAGGTATTCATGATATACTATGTCAAAGTACAATATATGCACCAAATAAAAGTGAATTGGCACATAACAATAGAGAAGTCTCAATGGAATGTAAGTTGAGATGAATTACTTTATAAAGACCGTATCTTTAGGTTAATGATAAATCAATGAAATAATTATGTGTGAAAAATATAAATAAAATGATAAAAATATAACCTAATTATACTTCCAAACCGTTAAAATGCATTATTTAACACTATAAATTATTTCTATTAAAAAAAGTTGTCTTAATTAAATTTTTTTATTTTCAGTATTCATCAAAATAAGAATGTTATCAAAAAAGTACAAACAATTTATCCACAAAAAAATTTTATATCTAGATTCTAAATAAGAATTTAATTTCATTAAATTTAATATTTAAAAGCTTCGAATATTAGATTTAAAACTAGTTTTTCATTAAAAGGTGGTAAAATTGTTTTTTTTTGAAAAATACTTCTTTTATCGAAAAAATGAATTTGTTCTTATATTATTTCTATGAAACACATAATATTGATTCAAAAATTATATGTAGTATATAAAATTCAAAATTTAGTTAATACTATTCATTACTACTTTTATGAATGGCTAGATTGGTAAGTCGTTGTGCGCTCGAACTCGATGTTGCGTGTAGTGCAAGCTATTGATTTACATTAATGATGATATCTTACTATTAAATCTTGGGGTGTTACATTCTTCCCCCTTTTGGATATTTCATCCTCGAAATTTTAAAATTGGGCTTGGGAACTTCATTGAAAGCCCCACATTGGAAAAAAGAGTCAATAAAACAATTAACTTAAAAGAAAAAAAGAGAAGTACAAAGGTCACCCAAGATAACCCATAATAGGATTCCATGTAGGAAAATATGGATATGGAAGATAAAAAAAGTGTCATGTTCTGATGGATAGTGACATGAAACATGATCGGGAGAAAGTTAACAACAAAAAACCACAAACTTGTGATGGGATAAAAGGTCATTAGATTCCTAGTTAGAAAAGTAAACAGACAAGGTTTTTTGTTTTATGTTCCATTTCATAAGTTTGAGGAATTTGTTTATGATATTGACAAAAAAATAGATATACTTACTTTTTAAGTAGAGTTTCATCCGTAAATAAATTTCGACCACTAACTCATGTTTATTTCAAACGATGAGTAATCATGATAACTTGGTCACAACTGAAGCACTAGAATCAACTTCTTGAGAATCACATAATCCACAAAGGATAAACTATATATTTACCTTATATTTAGAGATTAACCAAAACCCAAATGCTTAGTACATGATCAGATGATCCTGAAAAGAGATAATACTTTAGAGAAAGAAATACTAATCATAATTTCCAAAATTAATCCAACAATAACCATATTTCAATAAATATCATTCAATAAAAAATTGTCCTTAAAATCCTTCAATATAATACAAACTAATAATGAAACCCAAAACTTAGAATAATTTGATTAAATAGTCTCCCACATTAAATTGTATCTTCAAATAACATCGACTACTCTTAAAGTCAAATACATAAAAGTAATTAACCTAATCTCATATTCTCCATGATTGGTTAAACATTTCCATAAATAACCCAAATAACTATATATCCACAATAAAAACATAGATAAAAATCCACCATTAATCCTCAAATGAAATCCCATAGTATTCATTTTCCTTAGGCAAATTGTGTTCCCAACCGAGTGAACATCTTCCAAAATAACACTTATCACTTAATCATCAAATCATTTTCCCATAATAAGGATATCCATTTGATAATACATAAGATCCCAAATCAACTTATTATAGGTCAATAAAATCATTTAACTAATTAAAATTAGTCACACTAACTAGGGACTTCCCGTAGTCCAGTTGTATGCAATAAATCCCAATCACACTCTGGTTGTGGGTTCGATTCCTGTAGCTTTGTCCGATCAGATGGGTTTTCACACAGTCTACATGTTGTCCTTTTTAAAAAACTATATTTTATAACATTCCCAAAATGAGATAAATTCCTCAAAATAACCATAATATAATTTCACCACAAATTTTATCTCATACATCACATTTTCATCCCAACATTTAATAACTTGTAATTGCCTAAAATTCAAGGATCATATAAACCCAAATGGTTATTTATATCTATATCAACAATAGAAATGATAATTCTTCCAAAAATAGAACTTTTACATAACAAACTATAGGGTTACACATACAAGAGAAAAGTCATCAAATGTAATCCCATCGACAAGGAGCACTAATACTTTTAAACATTTCGCCATCCATTTATTTACACATTGGTTCTTCCTTGACCAAGAGGTTATCCTATAGAATAGGGCATTCACCCAGGTAATTCCCAGGTCCCCTTAATTTATGGAAAAATGACTGTAAATGTATTCTGGGAATCATTTTTATTTTCTTCTTTAATACTCTTTATTTTTCACGGTAATTATTTACTGTATGTCCTCCTTTCCCACTCATAAATCATTTATTTGTTCCATTGAGACACTTTCCTAGGTTTCTCCTTCCACATTTCCTGCATGATAAAAATTGAGCTTTCTTTTCTCCATGGTCGCCACTGCAAGAGCTCTTACCATTCACCGCCTTTCTCTTCTTTATTGGGTATGGGAGTTGGATAATATATATGTTTTAGATCATATTTTTGGAAAACTAATTCGTCATGAACAAGATATCTTTTACACCTATCAACATTCCATTTCGTTACTCATTTCCACCACTGTTCCCACCTTGTACATCATGTTCAATGTTACTATGAATTCTAGGGAATCCAGCCATTGACTAAAACAAGAAATCATAGTGTGAGTCAAAAGATCATTTAGATAATATAATAACACCTTATTTTCAATATAAAACACCTTAGGATTAACCAAGGTTATTTATTCGCATCTTATATTAAAATCCTTCAAATAATTTTGTAAAGAAAATGTGAATTATCCTAAGCATATCCTCATGGAGTCTCGTAACCAAGAGTGCAGTGGGGCCCGTTGTCATGTATGAGGATACCACGAGCCAAGCCCAAAACTCCTTGTCGGTGTTTTCACTCCTAGGTACATCTTTTCTAGAGCCACCTCTACCTGATCATATCCAGACATGGATGTATTTATTTAAAAACCCACATAATATGTATATTAACAAAATTTTTGGATGATCTTCCATATTAATCCCCAATGTCTATCTTAGGGTAGTGTTTCCTAATTACAGTTTTTTCTAAATCAAGCTTCTAAGGATTTTAATAAACTTCTTCTAATACCAACTGTAACACCCCAACCTTAGTTACCCAGAATTAGTGCATTATTACCTAACATTTGAATGATACAAGGAATCATGTCCTAAAAGGCTGATCAGTTTAGTATCCTTGGAAGTACTAGATACATACATAAGTTTTATATTACATCATGAATCAATAGAACAACAACATTGTGTCCCCATTGAACACTCTTATATCCCTTATCCTATTCTTGAAGGTTAATTTTAATATACTTCTTTGCATCCTGGAAAAAAATAAAACATAAGAAAGGGGTCAGATCAGATGCTCAGTAGGGATAACAATATATCAGAAACTATTATAATTAAGAATAAACATTTAATCCAATGTATAAGACTTGAACACAAGCCTTTTAAACATAAAATTCAGCATAATATGGAAAAGATAAATAAAATAATTTCATTTACTTTTTAACTTAGATATTCTACTAGTCAAATAATCACAAGTAATATCAATAGTAAATTTCATAATGATGGAATGCATAATATTAGACTTTATAACCACATAGTCACAGCCTTGTGACAGGTATACAAATACGATTTTGTCAAGGCCTAGTGCCAAGACCCTAGTTTGTCTCATGAGACCTACCGATACATCGTGGAGCTATAGTGGGCTCCACCCATCACTTACTATGTCTAATGCATTGCTCATATGAAAAGGCTTAAAGATAACATAAACATTCATATTAAAACTAACATACGAAATGTCAACACTTTATCCATAAACCATGAATGGTATAAAAGTAACACATCCACGGTAAAACATCTCACAAAACCTTAAATATAGTATGAAATATTTCTATCATAATAAATCAACCTCCATAAAGAATAATATCCCATTAAGGATGTTGTCAAAGTTGTAAATGATCAATAAAAATCTTTGAGATAAATATCCCATTTTCATGAAAACATTTAAAAGTCTCACTATTTATCAAGAAACTCTTTAAAATAGAATATTGAATCAATGTTTCCAATAATAGTTTGAAACTTTTTAAAGTAATTTAAATTTTAAAACATTAATTTCTATATAAATAAAACCTTAAAACCATTTTTAAAACATAGACATTAATGAGAAAGATTTAGAAGAATAAATTTTTAAAAAATTTAAAATGATATTTTAGTTACTGTTCTTAACCAAATGAGAGAGGCTGGAATAAAAATAATTGAGGTAACAAAAACATTATAATATCATTAGAATAAAGGGATTCATGATATACTATTTCAATGTATATTATATACAACAAATAAAACTGAATTGGCGCATAACAACAAAGAAGTCTCAATGGAATGTAAGTTGAGATGAATTAATTTATAAAGACTGTACCCTTAGGTAAAGGGTAAATGAAGGAAATAATTATGTGTGAAAAATATAAATAAAATCGATATGATTGGATATTAAGTGTAAATTAATCATAGGACATTCACACATATTCTTGTAAAAACATCGCCAATGACATGGATGTTTAACTCAATGAATAGTAATTGAGTTAAAATTACTCTTATCAAGTTTATATCGCTGACTTGAGAATTTATCAATAGATTTATTATGTGTATCAAAATTATATCCATGAAAAGGGGAGTTTAAATTAATACATAATTATATAAATTGTGATTTCACACATAATCTTGTGGTAAAGTAATCAATGAAGTTTTCGTAAAACTGAACGAGTGGAAATTGAAATTTGATATTCATTTACCGATTTGGTAACTTATGAAACAAAATCCCCATGAAAGAAGGATCATAAAATGATGATTCAGATACCCATAAATTAATTTATATTATAAAAAAATACAATCTTTGGTAGTACATACACCAAACAAAAGGTAATAGCGGCAAATATAGCATGAATATCATGGGAATAAAAGTGAGATGAAAACCCTTACCTTGTTTTTTTACTTAGTATAAGTTAGGTTAACCTCCTGTATAATGGTTAAATAATTGTTACTAAATTATAAAAGAACGAATACATAAATATGATATAATATATGATATTATAATATTGCGTTGTTAATGATATTTCATTAGTATCATTATTTTGATTGTTAACTGATTCATTTTCCTTTATATGTTTTGTTACATAAGTTATGTTTGTTATGTATAGGTTGTATTTGATTCATATATATCATGATATTAAGTTCTTAAACATTATTTTTAATCATAAAATGAATATTATTCTTGAATGATTACGATGGGGAATGAATCACATCGTGTTCATGGAGACGGTAATCCGTACATACGCACGAGCGACAATATCATTCTTTTGATGGTGAAATAATATATAATTGGATGGTATATCATATATAAAGAATAATTAAAATGTTATATTTATGATTTAAATCAGTTCTAATCATTCTTATACCAATCAAAAAAATGATTTTTTTGAATAACAAACTACACCACGACGTGGAGAAGGTAAGTCATACGTACGCACATATGGTGAATTTTTTATTTATAGGATGGTTATAATAATGAATATGGTTATAAGACATTTATAATAACATCACAGTATGTAGGAGGTACTAGAGTTATTATTTTGGTATGGAAATGATAAAGAAAGAGGAAGTGGAAGAAGAAAAGAACTTGAAAGAGGGTGGTGAAATTACTAAATATTCTTTGGGTGTTTCCTTTTGAGTTGATCAAAAGGGCTCCTTCGGTCGTATTTATGATCAATATAAGGTATCTATGATGATTTTAGGGAAGTTGGGAGTATATTTTATCAGGGGTTGGCTGAGCCAAATGGCTTTGGAGGTGTGATTTTGAGAGAAGGTAAAGTACCCTTTTATAAGAGAGGTGAGGGTCACTTTAGGAAAACCTTGAAATATTATTTTATTAAATATAATTTTCTATTTCCAATGGATCCAAATTGATTTATTTCGAAGATATGGTGTGTATTGGTGTAAAACCTCTCAACCAATCAGTTTTAGACAAATTTAGGTCACCATATTAACCTTATCTTTTAGATTTAACTATTAGTTAAATAGTTTAACTTTTACCGTGTCTTCTGGTATTCTTACACTATATGGTTAATAAGCATACTCTAAACTTCCAAGAGATCCTCAAGTGGTCAATTAATGATATATATAATATTATTTAATCCATTTTTCCTTACCATATATTTTTAGGAATATTATATCAACCAATAATATATTATATGTTTTAAAAACCTATTTATGCCAATTTTGACATTATTTAGTATTTGGTTTTTTTGAAAATCATAACAGCATGACTACTTCGAAAAAAATTATTTAATCAACCCTAAAATGTCATATTAACTTATAAAATTAGTTTAATTAATCAAAAGTCTCAAATTACATTTATTTGGATATTTATAATATCAATTATTTTTATCTTTCATTAATATGGTAATTACTGCATCATCCTTGTGTCATAAATAAATTTAATTATTTAATGTCTTAAAATTATAAATAAAATATAATTATGTATAAAATATTTTTTTCTTTGTAATGAATATTTATAGTTGAATTTATCTTATGTATAACCCTATTTTAAAAACGGTTTAGTTATTGAACTTTGAATTTAAAGCTTTTATATCTTCTTTAAATAAAATAATAATAAATGTCCTAATCTGATCCATGTGGACCTAAAAGATAATATTTTTTCCTATGGTTGTTTTTGGGTCAAATTACACTTATCCAATAGAATTAGGACATGTGTTAAGGTAATTATAATATCATTTTTATCTTTAATTACCCTATTTATTTTTAATCGTGTTAAATAAAAGTCAAAAGTTATTATTCACCAAAAATTAGTTTCATTTTATTGAACCAAATTGTACTTATTGATACTAACCGTTTATCTTGTATTTTTTAAATTAAATTCACAGAAGTGGTAAAATTACGTTTTATGCGAATTTGAAAATGCTCCTAGAACGTGGGTAAAAGACGGTAAAAAGTTCAATAAAATTTTATATATCTAATTTTATTATAAAATGACTACAATGAATTACATTGAACTTATATATGTATTATATATATATTTAATTAGAATAATTTTAAATAAAAGTTATAATTATTTAAATTAAAAGTCGGTTTTAAACTACAACGCAATGATTTCACTATTCATTGAAATTTGAATGTTTTCAGAAAAATACCAAAACTTTACCTTTTGCTAATTTTAATATTCTGAATTCATAAAGGAATTATATTTTACAAAATTCAAAACATATAAGTTTCATTAATTAATCTAAAATTAATTGCCATTGTCAAAACCGAAAAGTGGGTTTTTAAAACATAAAACTTATCAAAAGATTGACATGTGTTTATGTCAAATTTTAATGTGAAATTACTTATATTGATCTAAATTGTATTAAATGATAAATATACAATCTAATTATACTTCAAAACCATTCAAATACATAATTTAACACTATAAATTGTTTTTATTAAAAAAGTTGTTTTCAATTAAAATTTAGTATTTTTCAGTATTCATCAAAATAAGAAAGTTATCATAAAAGTACAAAAACTTTATCCAAAATAATTTTTTGTATTTATTCTTAAGAAGAATTTAATTTCATTAAATTAAACATATAAAAGTGTCAAAATTTTGGTTTTAAAAATCTTTTTCCATTAAAAGGTGGTAAAATTGTATTTTTTGAAAAATATTTATTTTATCTGAAAAAATAAATTTATTCTTATATTATGTCTAAGAAACACATAATATGGAATATAAAATTCTATCAAGTATATAAAATTCAAAATTCAGTTAATGCTATTCATAACTGCTTTTTGAACGGCTAGATTGGTAAGTCGTGGTGTGCTCATACTTAGTGTTGTGTGTAGCGCAAGCTATTGAAATACTTTAATGAAAATAACTTACTATAAACTCATGGGGTAATAAAATCCGGCCCCCTCACCCCTATGTGTACCCATTAAGGGATATTGATGAGAGAATGGAGATGGTGACAACCTCAGTCTCGCATCCCGTAGGCCCTATGTTGGTGAATAGAACCGATAGTATAACAAACATACATATGGGAGCCACTATCCTCTAATAGAACATAATATATAGGTAGATTAGAAGGATACAGCAATAAAAACATAATCATACAAATATATATAACGAAATACCAAGTGAAAGAATAAAATTTTATATAATACTACAACAAATAAATGGAAAACATTAAGTATCGAAAAGGTAAAAATGGCAGTGACAATGAATCTCAAAAACTCTAGTGAAACCATAAGCTAGTAATATCTAGCATGATCTCAATCCTAATTATTATGAATTGAAAAATACTATTTATATATATATGGTGATAATAACATTATACTCAGTAGGATCCTCTATATAAACTTTCATGAAAATTATAACGAAATCATGCTAAAACATAGTGAACAAAAGTGAGACTAATTGGTCTCCAAAAGCAAAATGAAAAATAGTGAAACTAACTCATCACCAAAATAGGTATACTGTGTTCCTAGAATCACCTTATCTAATGATCAAAAAGTATCACATATGATAGTGTATATAATATTACAATGAAACTTCAATGGTACTCCACTCCCCCTTCCACAATGTTTTGACGACCTTCCCCTACATCGCACGTGTTGAGAAATCTCTATCCAAAACAGGCCAACCTAATGATACCTAAAAAATGAATCCAAATATATGCCCCATGAATCAAATAAACACATTATCCCATCCACATATCCAAATATAGTAGATGAGTAATTTTTGGGATATACCACATTCCGTATGATGTGTATCATACATTTGGTACTATTACTCACCCCATCACATCTCATACACCAAGTAATTACAAAAATTAATCATGACCTATAAATATTAAAACTATAATAATAATTAGGGTACTACATATAGAAATAAATTTGTGTAAATAAACAAAAACCATCACGTCCTTACAAACACATATATGAGGAAACTAACCACCATGTAAACTAGCATATGTAACTTGTAAGAGAATGGATAGGGGACAGAAGGGGGAGTCATCCATCCATCCTCCCACTAGGATATTGGGGAAAACAACCTCTCAAATCCCACTGTTTGTTGGTTTCCCTAATCTACAGGGGTGGTTATGTGTATTAAATCATATAATATACATTGTATAATATATCTCACAACTAAACTATGGGCCTAACAATTTTATAAACTCAATTGCATCTAATTTCGATCGGTCTCCCAGTTTCCACTATTAAGACCAAATATCCTATAAGAAAATATTAATTTGAAAGATATATTTTAATTAATTGTTTTATTTTTGTCATTTTCATTCATTAAAAAATTCATGATCCATTAATTGACTATTAGCATTATTCCACATTATATTACTTTAATCATCAGATTATGCTCCATTCCCTCTAGGAATAATCCAATCTAATTCCATGGTTTATCAAGATTAATATCTTTTCACCCTTTTCATTCCATAAAACCCAATCCAATGGGTTAAGGATTATTTATTTATTATTAGTATCATTCCATAATTCTAGTATTCTAAGAAAACCATCCTAATCTACCACCAAGTGTAAAAATGAAACCAAGAACATCCATCTGCTTCATGAATTGGGGAAAGGAATTATGAGAAAATAGAAACCTAGCCATTGTTTATTAAAAAAAATTCATTTATGAAATAAAATATCCATATCTTGTTAATGTGTAAGTCATGATTCAATCCAATCATTTATCTATAATTCAATACATGAAACCCTCATACAAATACCAATGAAATAATCCATCACATGTATAAATGTTACCACATCATCTAGGTCGTCCAACTGACATATCACATCAACCAACCTATGATCATACATCCCTGGTTCATAACATTGTTTTTTCCTCAAAGATACATATCAAATCACATATCAATACTCCCATCCAGTTTAGATTAAAAACCCACAAGAATAATCATGCATAGCCAATAGGGAAAATGTCCCATGAAAGTAAGGAATTTATCATTCACATGCAAATGATCCCTCATGGATCCAAACTCAAGGAACATAAACCTTCACAAGAAATCCAGAAACTCTCGCCACAAAAATTATCTTTTTTCACAAAATTGGATCTTATACCATGTTGAATTAACTAATTCATTATTCATAATATCCATCTATGGGAAACCTAAATTGTTAAGGTATAGCAGTATTTCAAATGAAAAAAATTATCATACCATCAAAACCAATTTCTATAAACAAAGATATGTATCAATCACATGAACAAAACTTTTCATAGCTACAAATAATATCCAAATGCATTATCATTCATCAAATTAAATATCAATTCCATTATCATATATGATCATATTTAATTAATCTTCCACATTACATCAATTTTATTTACATTCAAATTACAAGAAACAATGGATTCATTTTTAAAAGGATAACAATTATCATTGTAGAATGAAAATAATATTTTATTTGTACAATAAATTATTTTCTAATTCATTTTAATCACTTTTAGTTTAATTATATATCCATACAAAGGTATAAACCATAATAACATCACAATTTCACATAAATAAACAATAAAATCAATAAATAACCTAAGTCAATAGTGTCAATATTCATCATATTTGAATGGACAAAAATTTAAGATCCCATTCACCTCTTACATTAGATGTTCCATCCCTCTATGGACACTGTACCAAAACCACACCAAAAAAAACCATGAAAGAAATCATTAGTAACATGGAGATGATATACTATCACGTAAAAAGAAGATATAGTAGGAAACATATTGAAGGTAAATGGTAGAAAAGGTAAAACACAACTCAGATCACCACATATCAAATATAGAAGGTAAAGGATAGATACTCATCAGAAGGAACCCAAAATTATTGAAGGAAGGGTAAATAGATGACTTGAAAATGAGATAAGGTTATAGGTTAGAGAAAAAACCAAAGTCATCATAGAATTTAATTGTACACTATAGAAATAGTTTGAAATTAACACCATATAAATTTTAGGATTAAAAAATCTCCTAAAAATAGGTCACCTCAAATAATTTAATCTCGAATATCTAGACACCATGTAACAACCTATTATGTATCCTTGAATAATCAATGAATATCTTTAAACCCATGAATAAACCTTTCATAAGTCTTGAACTATGAATACATGATGTAAAACAATTACATGCCATGTATTATCCTATATTCTAAATTTTAGTAGCCTAACCCCTCTATACATTCGCTACGCCTCCTTTAAGCCACCCAATAATTAGAAACATGAAAGCAGATGCACGACACTAATCTGGATCATTATAACCTTTGATGATGGAGATGGAGTTTTTTTATCAACTTTCACTTTGGGACAACACTAATATCATCAACATTATATCAGATTAATCCTATTGAGCTTTGGGAGCTATGGGTTAACTAGGAAGACCTTGAAGAGAAGGGATTTAACAGAACCAATGTGTCAACTTGGGAAAGACTGAATTTATTTTTAAAATAGGAATACGGTACCTTGTGGATTTTTTTATTATATTCACCTAAAGTAGATAATGATAATGAAAAAGTACCCCTTGGCGAAGATTGACATCCTCTTGGAACATTTTTTAGGAAAAAGTTGGTTCTCGGTGATCAATATCAAGTCCAACTACATCCCTTTGAGGGTTTGTGAACATGATTTCTCAAAGATGATATTAGGATGTTTATATGTACATTTTGAGTTCCTAGTGATTAATTTTTGTGTGGTGAATTCCCCAACTGTGTTTATGGATTTTTTAAACCAGATTTTCAAGCCATACTTACACCGATTTGTGGTGGTTGTGGTATTTGACATACTCATTTACTCTATGTTAGAGGAAGAGAATGTCGAACATCAATGGATGATCCTAGAAATACTATGAAAGAACCTACATTATTTTGAGCACTTTATGTACTATATTTTGATTCATGAAATTAATGTTTTGGGTCATGACATATCTGATCATGGATTTTCTATGGACCTAGTGAATATTGATGTAGTTCGTGTTTGTGAGCCAGCCAACCATGTGTTTTAGGTGAGGTAATATTTGGTCCTGTTGGGGAACTATGGGTTGTTCTTTGAGGAATTATATAATAATTAATCCCCTGTGAATTCCCTAACATGTAAAGCTATACTATTTACCTAGACCAAGTAGTGTAAGAGTGCCTTTGAGTAATTAATGATGAGGTTGACCAGTGCTCCTATCTTGAGACTACTAGAGGAGGTCATGATGTGTGTAGTGTATTATTATTACTATATATATGGGAACAATTATATATTATTGAATAGGATGGATGTGATTACATATGGGTTGATTCAGTTGAGATCCCATGATAAGGACTACATAAATGGTGACATAGAATTGGAACCAATGGTATTTTCTATGAAGAAGTGATGACACTATCTTTTGGTATATAGAATTGTGGTTTACTCCGACCATAAAAGCCAGAGTAATATATTCACATAGATAGATATAAACATGAGAATATGACGTGGGATGATGTTACTACATGACTATGAATTTGAGATAGTCTATACTCTTAGGAAGGGAAATGTGAAGGAAGATTCCTATAACAAGAAGTATCATTCATGCATGGTGGTGGCAATTGATTGGTTTTCTTGTATTTAAATGATATTGGTAGATGAGAGGGGCCCAAATTATTATCATTCAATGATGTTGAATCATCTAGTTCTCTGGCATGTGAAGGAGGCACAATTGGAACACGTTGATTTTGAGGTTCTTCATGACTGTATATCCTTGGTTGATTCACTAGGTAGGGGATCATGTCATTCATTTCATGAGATGGGTGTTGATTTGATTTATGATGTGAGAGGAAGTTATGAGTCTATTTCACACTTCTACTTTAGATTCAAATCCTATTGTGGTGAATAAGTACAAGGACCTTTAATGGATGTTTTGGTGGGATGGAATGAGGCAGGGCATAATCGAGTTCGTGTATCGGTGTCTCACATGTCAGTAGGTGATGCCCGGGTACCTGGATTAATATGGTTTGAAACATGAAATTGATATCCCATAGTGTAAATTAAAATGAATATATATAGATTTTGTAATAATTATTCTTTGGATAACGAGGGGTGACAACACCATCATGGTGACTGTTTACCAACTCACAATGTTGGCACACATTCATGCCACTAGGGAATAATGTTCTTGGAGAGTATGGGATATTTTTATGTTTGGAAGATCATTTAACACAATGGTATTCCCACAGTGAATGTCTCCATACATGATGTTTAGTTTATTTCATATTTTGGAGGCCCGCAATTGGCATTCAAGATCCATTTGGGGATGATTATGACATTCCACACCCAGAATAATTGGTAGTCTGAGCATACTGTCTATGTGTTGGAGGACATGCTAAGGGATTGTGATTTTTACTTTTTCCATAGATGGGAGGGTCACATTCAACTGGAATAGTATTCTATTACTAAAATCTACCAGGATATGAGTGGAATTCCACCTTTTTAGGCCATGTATGGGAGACCCTGAAGGTCACCCTTTTTTGGATTGAGATTGGTGAAACATATTTTGTGGTGAATTATCCCAGAGATGATGCATGCAATAATGGATAATGTCCAGGTGACCCATGATTGGATGGAGAGATCCCATTGAAGTCAAAAATGATACATGTATTGAATTTTTAGGCCTTTTATGTTCATGAAGAGAGAACATGTTTCATCAATGTCTCCCCACAATGAGGATTGTAATGGTTTTGGTGGGGATCATGATATAACTGAGGTTCTTCGTGTCATTCTAGACCGTCTAGAGGATTCATGATGTTTCTAACTACATATCCTTACCCCCATAGTTAGAGTGGTTTCATGATGTATTCTTTGCGTCCCAAATAGTGAGATACATGCATGATCCTATGCACATTATTGATGGGGGTGAGCTGGACATCAAGGATGGATCCATATTTGTAGTATAACCAGTAGTAATCAAAGATATATAGGAGAGTGCCCAAAGAGTATGTTCAATTTCCTTGATTATTGTGTTGTGGAAGCACGAGACCACACAAGATATATCCTAGGGTTTGGAGAGCTAGATGCAGGAACAATATCCCATCATTTTTTATTATCATACAATTTGAAGGATTTAAAAAATGAAGGGGGGAACAATTTAGTGACCATAATTTTTCATTATAATACTCTAAAATATATTAAGAAATGTTTTCAGAGAAAGGCACTGAGATGATGCAAGATTCCAAGACATGGTGAGCCCGAAATTGATATTATAAAAATATAAAATATTTTAATAATATATTTTTGGAGTTTTTCATCAATTACTGGTTATATCATGAGTGGATCCATGGACCATAATTCCATGACAATGTTTTATTCAAGAATGTCAGGTTTACCAAAGGCGCAACCTATTTTTGATCAGTGCTAGATGATCATTTGAGGCATCCATAGTTGGGGTTCATAGGTAGATTAATTAAATTAAATAACTAATTTGACTAATTTAATGACCAAAAACAGAATTTCATATTTCAATATCCTATCATGGAAATTATCTAGGTTTATCCACATAACCCAGGTAGATTTTAGGGGAGCTGCTAACATTCTTCATTGAATGATCGAGATTGTATGGTGTGTAATAATCAAATCGAGGGTGATTTAGAGGAAATAAACACAATAGGTCATCTCCATCAATTTAAAACTTATTCCTCACTAGTGATTAATCAATATTGAGGCAGAACATGTATTTTTTTATTTTGTTTCCCTAGTAAGAATCTTTAACTGGTTTCATTTCTATTTTTTACAACAACCGCATGATCCCCACAATTGATTTGATATTACTTTATCTAATTTAAATCCAATGTTACATTTAATATCACCCCAATACATCACTATTATGTAATCATTGTTCAGGAATTCTTGTACAATGATTGATCGCTTTTATTATGGGATTATCCCCCTCTGTTTGTCTTTAACTACATTATTAGCACCCAAGGTTACAGTTCGACATTGTCAAAGTGCGTTCGTGAGAGGTCAAACCCTAGGATTTTTGAAGAATTCAAGAATGGTGAATGGATCAGAAATATATATATATATATATTATGATGATTTGTGGGGTTTAGGTGATAATGATAAGCATAATTCATATATTCACATTGTTTTCATTTTTTACTCCTATCATTAAAATATGTGATAATGAACGTGGTATTTGTCAAATTTTTTTGGAATAAGGGAATCATAGGCTTTCAATAATGAAAAGGCAGAAAAAGTGAAAAATCAACCAACTATACATCGTGATTACACCGTACACATCTTGAACCCGAAGCTCGCAGAATTTATTTCATGTTGCAAATCCATTAGTGACTGAGCCACCAGAAAAATACACTACACATCAAGACTTACTCATACACAATGTGATGACCATTTAAAGCCTCGGGCGAGAAATCTATGAGGAATACATGAAAAAGAAAAATGAATTCATGGTACATATCGTTAACAATGGTTACACATCATGTACCTTCATGGACTCCTTAGTGCGCAAGACCCACATTCCGTAATGGAGATCCACATGAAATTGAAGTGGATCAATGGTACACACCGTGTACCAAAAGTACACACCATGTACCACAAGTACACATCATGACCAAAATCGCCTATATAAGCAGAGTTGTTGTATAGCATTGAAGACACTTCCAGATGAGCCTCTCTTCTTCCTCTCAATCCCTTGTTAACCATTTTACCCTTTTTCCTCTCAAACTCTCAATTCCATGATATTTTGTGCATTTTTATTAATACAATTTCTTTGGAGTTTCTATTCTTCAATAAATTAAATTTCCACCATCACATTCAGATTTTAGTTCCATTCCTATTTCACAACTATATTTTATTTATATCTTTGATTCACTTCATGCATGTTTATTTCAATTCTTCACAAACCTCTTGCATGATCATATTTCCGTTAATGTTTATAGATCCATCAAATATGATATCTCCCATTAATTTCAGGGCATTCCACCCCTCCATGAGTGATAAATCTATAGGGGTAGGGATCAAGTGACATATCATAATAATTTAGATGAACTTTTAAAAGGTAAATCTGGAATGTTTAATTGAAGTAGTAATTTGGATATTTATTATAGGTCTATCCTATTTGTGAGAACATTATTGACAATGAGACAATCAAACAAACGACCCTATCCAAATCGGTGGAGAATGAGTTGCGACTAATAGCTCAGGAATCTTTCTACCATTGATTCCAAACATAATGCAGTTAGGCTGTTTCTTGTTCCTTCCCACTGAATAACTACATCCTAGGTTGAGTTAGGAGACTAATTCCAAAGTCAAATAGTGACCCCCATTTTATTCACAGACTATGTCATAGGATCATTCCAATGTTATACTTACATGAAATCCTTCACCCATATACTCGACTTGACCCTCATCCCTCCTTTATTAATTGATGTCATCCCAATTAGAGCTCATACAAAAATTACCAAACAAAGAACTTCTAGATAGGAATCCTTTTTAGAAATTGAGACCCAAATTTTTCAGGTGAAAAAATGGCATTCTCCCTGTAGATTTTACCCCACACTACCAATACACCACACCATTGTAGTGAGTGAATGTTTAGTAAAAATATATAAATTCTAAAATTGATTCATTCCAGAGGAAGTAACGAAACCACCGAGGAAGTGACCATCAAATTTATAGTGTTATTATGAGGAAGGTAATGCCATTTTTGCGGAAATATGGTTTTTGTTGACCAATGATTAACTTTCCCTCATCTTGTTTGTTCTTTCCAAACGCTTCTTTTCATCTTCTTTAGTGCATGAACCATGGCCCGTAAACCTAATAATAAAACATTGAAAAATTAGAACCATTGGCCATCGAACCTGAGATTGAAATTAATCTTCTTTCACATTTTTGGTGAACAATGGACAAGAAACATTAAAGACACGACCCAACCCACTAAATTATCAAGTTATAGAACACCCAATGCAACCAGAGAAGACCATCATAGATTATATTTTACCATCATTCCATGGGGATCAACCACGCATCATTCAAATACCAATCCAAGCCCACACAATTGTAATTAAACCTTGACTCATCCATATGATACAGAACATAGAGCAATTTAGTGGTCTTCAGAGCCATGATTCCCAAGAAAATATTTCCATCATCCTGGAAGTCTACGATACGTTTCAAAACCCGAGAGTATCATATGATTCCATAAGGCTTCATTTCATCCCCTTTTCACTCATAGATATATAAAAATATTAACTCAAAATTCATGCCCTTGAGTCCATTATGACATGGGATGATCTTAATAAAAATTTTCTTCATAAATACATTCCACCAATCTGAACATGGAATCTTCAGAATGATATTAAGTTTTTTTAAAAGGAGGAGAGTTTGCATGGGAGGCATGGGATTGATTTAAAGAAATCAGGAGGAAATTTCCACATCACGGACATGAGACCTAGATTCAAATGGAAACATTTTATCAAGGAATCCAACCAGCAGCACGAACAGTATTTGATGATACCCCTGATGGATCTCTAATGCTTAAAACCCCTAATAAAAGAGGATATAGTGTGGAATAAGAATAACTCAATGCTTGTCAGTGGAAAAGTGACTAAGGACCACCACATTGTGGAATTCACCATATTGATGAGACTACTAGATGAGCAGTCTGAGTTGAGGCACTAACCAAAAATCTCAAATCATTTCAAATACCTATGACACAACCCCCTGCCCCAGTCATGGAGATTCAGTCATGTGAGATGTTTGGTGGACCACCCTAGCATCAAGACTGAAAATTTGGATATGAGTAACCAGAATATTTTAATTACATTAATTACAATCAACGTAATCATCCATTTCAGTAGAAATAACAACAACCATTTTATCAATAGAGGCATACTCTGTAATAACCTCAGAACTATCAAGTATATTTTCAGCAGTGTACTAGTCAAGCTCAGATTTTCAATCAAGGACTACTAGGTTATCCATCAATAAACACTTTATTGAGAACAAAATTTGAGACATATCCCCAAAACCCATTTCTAAATCCCCAACAACAACATATTCCACCCACCCAGCCAAGACCACAACAGGAACCTCCACCATTCCAAAGAAACTTGGAAAATTTTCAAACATATTTTGTCCATAAGTCCAATAAATAGATGACTACACAAGAAACTAAGATGCAAAATTATAAACAATATTTTATGAATTTTGAGATTCAAATGGTTCAAATCTCAAAGACCTTATATGAGAGATTACAGTGTACCCTACTGGGTAACACTAAAACATACCCACGAGAGGCTGCTAAAGCTATAGGACTGAGAAGTGTAAAAGTGTTGAACTTACAACTACCAGTAGAAGTAGGGTCACATGAAGAACACAAGAAACCATCAGAAAAGGTAGAAGAAGCCATTCCCACAACATCACCAGAATAAAGTCATGCTGAGAAGAATCAAGCCTTGATAAAACATAAAGAACCCATTTACGTAGCCCCACATCCATACATATCACCTCTCTTCTTTCTAGAAATATCAAAGCAAGGTTGGAAGGTGGATTAGTAAGAAAAGTTCCTTGAAATATTCATGTAATTGAATAACAATATTTTATTGCAGAGGCAATCGCGCAAATGTTTGCATATTCAAAATTTCTCAAAGATTTTCTATCAAACTATAGAAATATAGAAGATATTGGAGTCATATCATTAAATGAAGAATTCTCTACTATTGTACGACAAAAAATCACACAAAAAATGAGAGATCCTAGATGATTTTCAATTCCTTGTGCAATAAAAGATTGAAAATTTGGAAGATCACTCACTGATCATAGAGCCAGCATTATCATAATGCTGATGAGTGTTTTCCAAAAACTCAGACTCCAAAAAATCAAGGGAACAATAGTAGCACTATAGTTAGTCGATAGTGCAGTCAAATACCACCGCAATATTTATGCAGATGTTCTGGTTAATGTTCAAAAGTTCAATTTTCCAGAAGTCTTTATAGTTTTAGACATGGAAGAGGATGTTCATTTCCCAATAATTTTTGTAAGACCATTCTTTGCAACAGGTAAGGCCATGATTTATGTTAATCAATGAAGAACCATCTTTAGAGTCAGTGAAGAACACATGGTGTTTGATTTGATAAAATATACACAACATCTAGATGACCTGGTCATCTATCATGACATCTCTCTCACTCATGACTAAGAGTATATGACTATTGAGGAAGATACTGATGATTCAGGATTAGAGAAGGAAGAACACTATGACTTATAGGAAGTCATATTTATTGAACCACTTACCAGATAAATTGTACCACCTTTCATCCTATTCATTATTCATCAACCCATTTTGGATTTAAAATCTTTACCAAGTATGTTAAAGTACTCATAATTAAGGGAGTCATTCCCTTTACCCATCATTACCAACATTGAACTATCTCAGGAAGATGAAGAAAATATGGTTGATGTACTAAAAATACATAAGAAATAAATTTCCCATGGAGTGGTGGTTATTAAGGGAGTTAATCCTACATAATACACCCACTAAAGTTTTCTTCAAGATAATTAAAAACCAAAAATACAACCTTAGATGCGGCTCATTCTAGTAATGAAGAAGATTGTCAAGTAGGAAGTTTTGAATCTTATTGATGCAGGGATTATATTTCTATCTAAGATAGTTAATGGGTGATCCCCCTCCAGGACATTCCCAAAACGGTAGGACTCACAATCACTAGAACATAGAACAATCAAATCATTTCAATATGTACCATCTCTAGATGGAGAGGTTATATGGATTACAGGTGTTTGAATACAATAAGAAGGAATGATCATTTTCCCTTACCATTTTTGGATCAAATTATTAAGAGGATTGTGGGAAAAGATTTATATTTTTTCAGGGATGGCTATTCAGGATAAGATCAAATTGTAGTAGACCACGTTCACTAGCCCAAAACCACCTCCACATTCACCTTTGGTACTTTTGGGTATAGACGCATGTCATTTGGTATGTGCAACGCACTAGCAACATTACAATGATTCATGGAAAAAATATTTCATGATATGGCTAAATAATTTCTCAAAATATTCATGGATTATTTTTCAGTCTATGGGAGACCATTTGATATATGTCTAAGAAATCAAGAACTAATTCTCCAACACTATGAGGAGAAATGTTGACTACTGAATTAGGAAAATTCTCACTCCATGGTGCAAGGAGGAACAATTCTAGGGAACCAAATCTCTAAAAAAGGTATTGAGGTTGATCCCACTAAGATCAAGGTCATCAAGGATCGTCTTGAACCATCAACCATAAAAGGGAAAAAAGTTTCCATGGGCATGCTAGATTTTACATACACTTCATAAAATATGTTTCTAAAGTTACACATCCATTGATGCACTTGTTATTAAAGGACATTCATTTTGAAATTAATGTGAATTGCTGAAAAATATTTTGAAACACTAAAACAAAGTCTTATTGTGTCTTCGGTTATCATTTCACCAAATTTGGAAATAGAATTTGAGCTTATGTGCGACACCAGAGACCTTGCTGAAGGAGCTATGCTAGGAAAATGTATAGAAAAAATCTCCCTCCCAATCCATTATGATAGACACACATTGAATGAATCCTAGATAATTTATATGACTACAAAGAAGGATCTACAATCCATCGTATATTCCATTAAAAAATATTGTGCATACCTCGTTCTATCCAAACTCATTGTCCATACAGATCATGTCTCCATACGATACTTGATGAGCAAGAAGTATGAAAAACAATGTTTTATATGATGGATTCTTTTTCTACAAGAATATGAGATCAAAATCAAGGACACCAAAGGAATATAAAATGTCGTTGCTAATCACCTCTCACAGTTACCCCTGATCATCATTAAAATAGACAACAAGACTGATATTGAAGTAGATTTTCTAGATGAGACATTTTTTAGTGTTAAAACCCAACCTTGGTTTTTAGACATGGACAACTGTCATTCCACTGGGTATTTCCATCATGACCTATCATACCAGTAATGCAAGAAGTTTCTGTCTATTGCTAAAGACAACTTTTGGGATGAACCATTGCTATTTAAGCATTCTGCAAATAGCCTATTATGATGTTGCATCCTAGACGACGAGATACAAAATGTAATCAAAATGTGCCACACATCACTAACTATCGGTCATCATGGACTAGAGAGAACATTGCAAAAGATCCTACAATGTGTATTTTTATAGACCTCACAACATCAAATTCTAGTAAATTCTGCCATCAATGATAAAGATGTCAAAGAATGGGAAACATCAGTAAATGAAATGAAATTCTACAAAACCCCATTCTGAAGGTCGAAGTTTTTGATGTCTGGGGAATTGACATTATAGGAACCTTCCCTTCCTCACATGGTAGGAATAACATTCTAGTGGCTGTAGAATATTATTCCAAATGGGTTGAAGATAAATCCACAACACATGACACAACAAATGTTTTTGTGAATTTTCATCAAAAAAATTCACACGATCTGGATTTTTGCGATCACTCATTATTTATTGCGTAACTCATTTCTCAAACTAGTTAGCACAAAAATACTTTAAAAATTTGGAATTCTCAACAAAACCATAACTATATTCACCAACAAACATGTGGGAAAGTATAATTGTCAAATAAGGAGGTGAATTTTTTTTAGAAAATATTGTCAACACAAGAAGAAGTGATTGGAGTCTGAAATTGGAAGATGTATTATGGGTGTATTGAGCTACATGAAAAACACCCATAGGCACCTCTCCATTTAGACTGATTTATGGTACACCATGTCATCATTTGGTGGAATTGGAACATCATTCATTTTGGGAAACTAAAAATATGAATCTGGATCAAGAAAAGGTTAGAGTGGAATGGTTATTGCAAGTGACCACATTGGACTATATTAGGAATGTTTCATGTGAAAACACAAGGATTTACAAGGAAAAATGAAAAAGTGTCATGACCAATGAATTGTAAGACACACTTTCAGTCCATGGAATAAGGTTTTTCTATTTAATTCATGACTAAAATTCTTCCCAGGAAAGTTGAAGTCACATTGGTCTGGTCCTTTTATTTTCATTAATTTTTTTCCATAAGGAACAATTTAAATTAAATGAGATAGAGAACTTTCATTCAAGGTTAGTGATCAAATATTAAAGATCTTTCAAGAACCATTCCATGACAGTTGTGTCCTCAGCCTCAAGTTCAACTGAGAATTAAAGGCTTCATGCTCCTAATATTAAAGGAAGTGCAGACTAGGAGGCAACCCATGGTAGTATGGTTTTTAGATAAGTTATATTAGGATACCCATCCACCAGTTTCATGAATAACAAATGGTGAGATGTCGAAGGATCATAAAATTGGACCAAGCACTCATCAGTACACGTTGTGTAAAACTGGTACACGACGTGACCCATTTTTGGCCCCAAATATCCATTTTCTCTCCATACATGAGGTGACTCATCCGTACACGGCATGTTGAGTGTCGGGATAGTTTTCTAAAAACTAAATATCGTAACCTGAACAGTCACGGGCCATATCACTCAAACACCACGACCCCTCATCTTCCCTGACATCCATTCCCATTTCACTAATCCATACCTCCCACACCCCCATCCTCTTTAAAACCCTTGATTCCCCTCCTCTACCCTCCCTTATCACTTGCCTAACCCTCTTCCCTAGCGACACACCCCCTCTACAATCAATTTATTAACACAAATCCTACTTCCACCACCTCATCTTCCCCATCTGAGGAAAGGCCAGCATGCAAGTGTCCTCAGATCACCCCAGACAGACCACCTTCACTCGCCACCACACACGTAGCCCCATCTCCTCAGGCATGGTCCGACACCACCACCACATCCAATAATGATGACCTTCACCTGCACCTCTTATGTTTTTCCAACCTAGTGCATGTATTTAATCTTCTAAAGTTACAGGAAAAGCCCATGCGTACAAACAAGTCCATGAATATACAGAGACTCACCCAATTAAACATTTCTTATGCCATCACGGACCTCCTCGTTACTCTCCACATATGAACCATTATATAATTTCATGAGGAGACATTCCGAGATTTATTTTTTGTTGTTTTTTGAAACCTTCTAAATGGGTGTCAAAAATCTCTATTTCCACCTCGGTGCCCACCCGCATGAGTTCTATCTTGTGATGTTTTGGTTTGAGCATGGAATATATACCATGGATATTATCATTTTTATATTTCTATAATGCTTTATCTCATATTTCCTCATGATATTTCTATATAGTTATGGTCGTTGATAGCCTGTGACCCCCCATCACATCACGATTCTCGAATCACGACGTCGACTCAGCTTTGAGGCCCAGCGCTGCGTATCTTACATCGATCCATGGTGCATGGTTGGTTTGTGCGAGGGGAGATCCATGGAAGTGTCATCTAGTTTAAAATGATTATTTTAGCAGCTTCCATGTGTGGTTCAACCACTAATACGGTCACCCGGTTCACTTCCTACATCAGAACCATGACTTAAAGGAATCAAGGCACAGTTATGGGTGCCTCTTTTATCGCCCAATTGGCCTCCTCAATTGGAATCTTCAAGGACTATCTATTCTGCACATCTGATGGGCCATTGGAGCTGATAGATATTATGCTCTTCTACAAGATGAATATGTAGTTAAAGGAGGACAATCATTATTTCTAGTCTCCAGGAGTATAGGCACCTAGACCTCATGAGCAGGCAGACGACACATTAGTAGCAGCCCCACATTCCCAGACGCCTACCTCCACCACACCACCTCCACCTAGGCCATCCTCCAGCCGAGCTATCACCCCTCCAATCACCCATTATACTCGCATAGAGATATGTGGTCTTCTCTAGAGTTTTCTGGAGAATCTTCACTAGATCACCACCCATCTACACTTACCATTCATTGAGCCTGCCTCTTTTACCCCATCAAAGTCACCCACCTTTGAAATCTCTTGATCACCCACCATCCACCCCCTGTCCACCCAAAAAAAATATCCCATTAGATCTCATGTACCCTTCCATGTAACAGGAGTTTCTGGACGAGAAGGCCCAGTAGGGCAAGGGGGTCTCCATTGAGCCTTCACCTATGGAGGTTCCTTTTATTGATCCCGATACCGGATCTATATACCCTATATTGATAGTTTCTTCCTTTCCAACCACCCCAAAAATCCCCATACATCTATTCCCACACCCTCCACCACCCTCCACCACCCCACCACCGATGGATGCTGACACTTCTTCGATGGGCTAGTCGGTCGAGACACCCGACATTGGAATAGTGTTGGATAAGATCTTCTCCGAGGACCCTTAATCTAAAATATGTCCAGCTTTTGGTATTTTTAGGCACTTTCATGTTTCATGGGCATGTTATTGACTATGTGATGAACCATTTCATTTTTATTCTATTTGGACACTTTTATATAACAAAAGAATTTAGTTTTCACTTCTTGTTGTGTTTTGTTTTATGTACTTCCACTTTCTGTCTGTAGCATGTCAAGCTCTTCTGAATCCTCTATTTTTCTCAATGGTCTAGTTCCACCACATGTCATAGAATAGAGAGTAATCGAGTATCCCATCTCTCACCAACTCCAGTATCCACCACGGCATATGATTCCTTTTTACCATATCTCCTCCATGCTCACACGGCTGAAAATGAAGTGATCAACCCACTCAAATGACCCTGCGCAGTCAAGGACATAGCCTATAGCAGTTGAAAGAGGGAATGGAGCCATAGAGATAGTGGTCCCCATAAGGATCGTCCATGTCCACATTTTCCAATATGTTTTTTGTCAAGTCAACATTGCAGTGTCCTTTCATTGTTTTTTATTATTCATTTTGTAACCTTCTTGAAACGGTTATGTATATCATGAACAATTTGAATAAAACTTGTATCTCAGTTTCACATATTTCATGTTTTCCATTATTATGATATTCAAACTTATTTTACCTATGAAATAATGTTTTCCATCCATTGCGGGAATTTCCTTTTATAACAATTTTTATGTTCAATTTCATGCTAAAATAGCTTCCATCATCCCCATGGCATACCACACCCTCTAGGGATCTCTTGATTCCATTTAATTTCAATTATGTCCACCAAAATTCCATTTCCAAATATTTTCACACAAAAAAGAAAAACCACTCCCACTTGTATTTAATAAATAGTGCCGATATTGTCTCATTCTATGTTTTGGGGGTTTCTCATGTTTCACTTATGACATGCATAAATTGTTCATTTTTCACTAGTCTAGGAGACATTTTTTAAAAATAAATCATGTTTTAAACCTGAAAATAATTTTTACCTTGTAATAAAAGATAAAGTTAAGTGGATAAGTATTAAGAACCATGTTTCACACCTTCTTAATCTATTTTGGAATGATTTATTAATTTAAAGGATTAATTAACACTCAAAAATTTGAAATTATGATTAATTATCCCACTACATAAGTTTTATGACCTTTATGATTTCTAGTTTGGTTTTAACTCCCATCACCCATGAGGAATCTTGGCCCATGATTTCATTTTCTTGTATGAACATATTTCTTAAGAGATACCTGGGGAATGCAGACCTACTAGAACATTCACAGAGATATTATCAGAGAAATGAAAGAACATGTATATAAATAAAATGATTGAGGCACTCATTAATAGCCACTTCATTGAGTCCCACCTAACATATTTCTTTCATTTATCCAATTTTTAACATGAATTAACTGTTAAAATGATGATATTTCAAGACATTTCCCTTCCTACCATGATCCTTATATTATGCTTAAATATTACCTTTGAACAAGTGTAGGGGAGGAATTCATAAAACATGGGACGATTCAACTTCTAGATATGTACATTTCACTCGCTTGATAGTGAGGTTGTGATCCATACACCTTTTATTGTATTCCATTCAAATTCTATTAATTTTTAAAATACCAAAATAAAAGAATGAAACAAAATTGATAAGGGTTGCATACTAGGAAGGTCAGAAATAACCATTTTCAAGAAAGATGAATCCCTCGAAGGATCATATGTGGTTAGGTGATGGGTATGAGATCTATCATAGGCCCATATTTTGAAAAATTAAATACAAAAGAAAAATAAAAATGATAATAAAGAAAAGTAATGGAATAAAATTATTTTTTATTTACTTGCTTGTTATATATATAGATCAAACCTGAATTGATAAAGTACCAATTTGACCGGTCGTCCAAAAGGAGGATTAACATCATGCTTGATCAGTAATCCTTTTTTATGGCACTGAAAATAATACCCTCCTTTTTAGTATAATTTTCTCTTTTCCATACCTACCCATAGTCACATAGTCATCAGAACCCAAATTGATAATGCCCTAAAGATTGATTTTACACTTGTCTTTACACAGCGGGGATAATTGAACCAGTGCTAGAATATGGTTAGGAACATGTACTTGAGGTATCAGCATAACTCTACTTTCCTTTCCACCCTATGTAATGAGTGAAATTTTGTGGTAAATTACAATTGGGAATAAAAATTAAGGAACAATTGAAATATTTTAATTAAAGAAAGATTTTTTTGTAAAAATCCAAACTATGAGGCATGTCTAGCATTCTCTAAAATATTGATTATAGAAATTTACTTTTCTCTATTTGTACATAATTTAATTTCATGGAAATACTGAATAGTAATCTCTTTAAAAATTTCTTATCCTTTTTGAAATCAGTGTTGAGACGTATTTCTTGAGGACAAGAAATTGTTCAAGTGTGGGGGGATTTGAAAAGTATAGTTCATATATTCCCGTTGTTTTTGTTTTCCATTACATTCATTAAAATATGTAATAATTCCTATGGTATGTGTCAAATTTTTCTAGAATAAAGACTTTAATGGTTTTCCAGAAAGAAAAGGTAGAAAAGGTGAAAACCAACCAAGTACACATTGGGATTCCACCAAATATGTCGTGTACCCGAAGCTCACAACATGATTCCAAGTCGTGAAGCCATTCATGACCAAGCCAATAAAAAATCCACTACACTTTAGGACATACTCGTACATGACATGATGGCCTGTCAAAGCCTTGGGTGGGAAATCCATGAGGAGTCTGCACAAAAATAGAATGAACATAGGGTATAGATCATTAAAAATGGATACATGTTGTGTAACTGGTCAAGATCCTTAATGAACAAGACCTACGTGCCACACTGTATATCCATATGAAAATTAGGCGGATCAAGGGTACACGCTATGTACCATTAGTACACATCATGACCAAAATCACCTATATAATCTGAGTCATGTCAATGAATTGATGACATTCATGGATGAGCCTATATTTTTTCTATCGATCTCTTGTGAACTCTTTTACCCATTTTCCTCACAAACTATCATTTCTTTCATATTTTGTTTTTCATTTTTATTAATCCAAGATTTGTGGAGTTTTCATTCTTCAACACATTCAATTTCCGCAATCACATTTAAATTTGAGTTCCATTCCTCTTTCTCATGTAAGTTCTCTTTATAATTTTGAATCAGTTCATGCACATTTATTTGAATTCATCCCAAACCACTTTCATGATCTTATTTACATTAATTTTTATAGAACCATAAAATATCGTATCTCTCATTTATTTAATTCCATTGCACCATGCCATGAGTAGCTAAATCTATAGGGGTAGGGATTAAGTGACATGTCGTAATAATTTAAATAAACATTTGAAATCCAAACTATGAAAGTCTAATTGTAGTAGTATTTAGGATATTAATTCCAGGTCTAACCCATTTGTATGCCTGTCCCAGACCATGGGACAATAAAAAAATGACCATGTCCTAATTAGAGTATAATGAGCTATGAACACTAGCTTAGGAATAATTCAGCCTTTGAATCAAAACTTAATTCACTATGGTTGTTTCTTGTTCTTAACAACGGAATAGCTACATCCTAGGTAGAGCTTGGATACTCAGACCAAAGTCAACTAGTGACCCCTGTTTTCTTCACAGACTAAGTCATTGGATCATTTGAAAGTTATAATTACATGACATCCTTCACCCTAATACTCAACTTAATCCCAACCCCTCCTTTATTAATTGAAGTCATCCTAATTAGAACTCATACCAAAATTCCAAAAAAAAATACTTCTATAAAGGACTCCTTTTTTAAAATTGAGACTCAAATTCTTCATGAAAAAAAACATTAGTCTCCATATGGATTCTACTCCGCACTACCACTACACTACACCCTTGTAGTGAGTGAAAGTTTGGGACAAATATATAAATACTAAATTTTATCCACACCAGAAGAAGTAAATACACCACCATGCAGGAGGCCATCATATACCTTTGCTTATCTAGAATCTATATTAGAAAAGGGAGCTGGTGGTGGTGATGCATGCTCCCTATAGATTTACGGGTGGCTAGAATCCAGTCACAAGAAATGAATCGGGGATGAATGTTCTCAGAACCACAATTTTAGGAAATATTCAAGAGGCATAGTGTTAGAATGATGGTGGAATAGAAATATCATGATGAACCAAGGTTTTGGTGGAAAATATGAATCCATGGTGTGTAGTCCAGGAATAAACATTGTGTATCCCCTAGGTCCAATGCTAGAGTTTTTGTTAAGATAAGGATCACACTCCATTTGTTCAAGACCACATGTTTTTTGACCATAAATGGGATTATAAATTGTGTCCCATATGCAAAAAACCATCACCTCATGCGGTAGGATACAACCTATACTCTATGAATACATTATCATCCCCATAAGTACATGTGAGCAATCTAGTTACTGATAATGAATATGTATAAGGGAATGGGACGAAATACAGAAGAATGGATTAGAGCACATGGGTAGGCCCCAGGAGGATTATACACACAATATAGTAGCCATACATTCTATTTACTACTACATGGAAAACCATGTCATGTACTGTAAATGGTATAATCAGGATTCCAGGTGAGGTCACACACCATGTGACCCCTAGTGCACCCTATATAGTTTTATCAATAAAGTTTTCATCTCTCATCTCCCTCATCTAGAATCATATTATTATCCATGAGTAGCCTATCCTAATCATTTTTTTCTTAAAATTTTATGGTATAATTATTAGTGTATTTTTATATATTACTTTTAATTTTCCATGAGTGACTCATCCTTAGGTGATGTCTGATGATGACGATTATTATACCATATCTTTAGAGAGTGGATGGTGCTGGAAACCCAAATTTCACTCATGGGTGTGGGTCCTCATTCACCTTACAGTACATTAGTGAAAAAAAATTGATGAACTGTGGTGTAGATCTTATACTTTCTGAGTGGCACCCCTATGGTACTAGGGCATTTTTCTTATAACCAATGACTGGAACTCCCCATATGCAATTGAACATGGCCACTATATCAATACAAACTAAGTGGAACCCCATTAATTCACATGGATGTGGTTCCTCTATCAATACCTACTATGTGGACCACCCTAAGGTGCTAGGGATTTTGTCCTCTCTGATTTTAATAGCACCCCCTAACACGCTAGGGTGTGGGTCCTCTATCTATCTATTGAATAAAAACCCCTATCACACTAGGATATGAATACTAAACCCATATACTTAGTGGGAAACGCATATAATTCTAGAGAATGGTTTGTGTGTCCTGTATGTGAAATATCCTTATCATACTAGGGAATGAGTCACTTATTAGATATTTTATACCCTCCGGATTTGGAGCAGTGGTAAGGAGCAAGTCCTCTACATGGATTTTTCAAGAAGACAGTTGACATTCTAGGCATTGATGATGGGCCTTTAGAGATAAAAAAACTAATAATACTAGGCAAATACTTACGATGTATATCCCTTCCTATCTTTTCTAGGTTTATTTATGAGAATATGTTTTTTTATTTTATTACTCTCATTCTTTGGGTTGAGCTGACTACTTCTATTTTATCTTCTATTTCACTATTTTCAGTTTTTGGTCAATACTACTAGTGTCTATATACTCTCCTAGGCATATTAATTTATAGCATGTTTAATTTATTATGAACACGAATGATAGATTGGTGGTGATTTTAGAGGAGCACAGGGATAATTGGGTGCATATGGTGGTCAGGATTAGAGATCTAGAGTCGAGATCTATCATCTATTTTCTATTCTATTTATTTTCAATTTGGAGCTTCATTTATAGTTGGGAATTTATTCTCCACCTTTACATATTGTTTTTATTCTAGCATACTCTATTGTATTCTATAGAGTTTATTTCATTCATAAATTACTCTAGATGATAATGTCTCTTTTCATTCATCTATATTTTTTCTTATTGATGGTTGGGTGCATATGTATAGGTATATTAGGAAAAGGCCTCCTATTTTATATTATTAGGTCTTGGTTATTGTCGCCATTCTTTGGCTTTATGGCAGCGGGCTCTCAGCCTTCTCCTGACTAGGTGGTACTACATGGGTTTAGTCATTACAACTTCTATGTATTTTTGTAACATTGTGTATCATAGGAAATTATAACATACATTGTCACATATAATAACAATGAGTATGTGATGATAAATTAACTAACATTCAAATCATGTATATAACAGTAATCAAAAGTTCAATGGTAGTTTATTCTAGTGAACCAAATTCAATAATGGAAAGGTACATTATCTATATTATTTGATAATATATAATAATTAATTGTGATATATCATTCTATTCATGAGAGTTTATATTTTATAACATATATTATATTATAATAATGAAATAATTCTTTGTTTTTGAAAACCCAAATCATCACTACTGTTTTCCAAGAAAACCTATATCATATATTATGACATGCATAAAACTGAATTATTTTGACTCTGTTTCCATCTATGATTTCCTATATCATAATATTTGACTATATCATAGTTTGTGATATCATATATCCTAAAATAATACACATTCCTAAATCTAATATAGTTTTATATGACTTGCACTATGATATATAATTATTATTTATATTAAAGAATATTTTGAGAATAAAGAATCCTAATTTTTTTGTTTCCACTAATGAGTTTATATGGATCATATAACACATATCCAATGTACTGGAAGAAATTAGAATCCTCAAACACAAGATGACCATGCTATGAAAAAATAAAAGTTAGTATAACATAAATGATTAACATGTTCCTTTACCCATAGATAGATGAGACCCCTTCTAAAATAATGTTCTTGATGAAGGTCACTAGGAATAGAAAAAGTAAACATACCTCCTAAGTGTATCCATGAGTTTAATGAATCACATGATATCTGGGTAGGACCCTCTTTCACAGCATGATAATCTCTTATTTTTTGAGGAAACATATGAAATTATAATAGAGCTTGGGGTGAATCAGTGGGAGGCTTAGAGACGACTGAAAACACATCTCAAAGGTTTATTCCTTCTTATATAATTATCGGGGATGAACTCTAATCCTCCAAAGAATTTACATTTATGTTATGAAATGTATGAGTAACTATAATTCTAGTTACGAATATTTATAAATTTTTGCAAATATAACTCCCAACATTCAATCATATGAAATGTTATGAATAATAATAGATGTTGGTAAAATATTCCCAAACATTAACACATAATGTTCAAATGCCTCAATAAATAAGAGGGTGTTATGTTGATCATAGAATATGATGAAACCATACTATGATATCATTATATCACATGACATTATTAGCCACAATAGAGGAATGGTATCAATATCTCATTCCTTATTATATTTCTTAATTTAAGGCATATGATATGTATTGGATTTTATGTATATTTTACCCTAAAACCTATTCATATCATGTATTATATATATGAAAAAAATATCTCATGGTTTAAATTGTCATTAGGAAAAATATTCATCACAACATACTCATATTATGACCACATGGACAATTTATCAATAACAAATGTCAAAATATACATGGTTCACATCCATATTGATGGTTAATTAAATTTACCAACAATAGAAGACACATTTCAAATATAAATTAAATGAAATTATACTCCTTTGAAACTATACATGAAATAACTTGTGGAATAGAAATCTCCATTGTCTATAGATTCCAGAATAATAGTCCCATCATCGTCATAATTGTTCCTATAGGAAAATGATACATCACATCAATAAAAAAGAGTCAAGACAATTATCATAATCAACGGGGAATTCACTTCCCAACTATAGACCATGGATAATATATCCCCACCCATCATGCATAACTTATATTGACATATCTATTTTGGCACCTTTAATGATATATATGGTCCCATCATGTTTGTTGGGTATCTTAAAATCGTCAGCATATAGCTTGGTAATGTTAGTTTCAACTCACAACTCTTAAGGTTTATCACTCGAATGAAGGTCCCTTAATCCATCACATATTGATTTCATGTTGTAAGACCACCAAAAATACATACTTTTAGATGATAAAATAAATATTTTTTTCACTATAAGACACTCTCAAAATAACATGATACCACCATTGGTCTTACCATCCATCTACATTCATCTCTCAAGTCCCCATTCGATAACAGATATAGCCCAAAATTTCATCACTAACTCATTACATACATGAACCCATATAGAGATTATAATTCTAGGTTCCTAACTAACTAGAATACCCATGGTAGAAATTTACTTTTAATAATTAGTCCTACAAGAGTACTCACGATGATCGAGTCCCCATTTGTATATCACCCCACATGGTGAACCCACATACAAAATGAATTTTTGAAATTTTTTATCACCACCATTATATTGCTCACTTATCTCTATAGAGTATCATGTATTATCATATGATGTCACACTAGGTCACTAAAGTCACCAATCATGCTCAAAACCCTTTCTAGGTTCCTCTCACACTTCTACCTAAGGATCGTTTTCAAAAAAACAGGTTAAGGGGTGACTCTAAATTCAGAGGAATGTTTATTGATGACATGCCCCAACACAAGTTGGTCACACCAAATTTCCATATTCTTTTATGCCCTATCAAATCTCACATAGGTCTGTCAAACCTTATTACCCATTCTTACACATTACAAAAAACATGAAATTATATTTAAAATCAAAAAATATTATGGACCACATAATTTGTTGGTCATTTTAAAATTAATCAACGATAATTAAGTGTTACTAATTATTCATAATCTCATATATCCTCAGAATGTTTCAATTAACTAATTTTTAAATTATTAATAATTAATTATATAATAAATATTAAATTTTTCAGAGTGGTGTAAATTATCACTAAGTAATGTATCCTTATATGAATCTCATGGAATAAAGTATAAAATTCCCATGGATGTGTCTCCATCCAATGAAATCACTAATTTTAAATTTTGAATAGTCTTACAATTTCATCCTTATTTGAAAAAAAACAAATAAACAACCACCCAGTCACTTATCTTTAGTAAAATGGTGTCCAACGACTTGCATTCATCCTCACATAGATTCCCATAGGAATTTCATAGAAACATCCCTTTATATCGATCATATTTCACCATATTAAAGTGACACCCAACATATATCCATAGTTATAAAATAATTCAATTTTATAATTTAATATGTTAGAATTAAAAGGGTTAAGGAGATAGATTATTACCATAAAAATGAATAGATTATCCCTGAGAACAAAGAGTTGATGGGGGAAGAAGGGAGGATGGAGCTTAGGGACAAATCTCCCTCCCATTGACCAGTCTGTCTCAATAAATATAGAGGTATTGGTTTTTAGGAAACCAATATACCTCTTTTATAGCCACACTCTAAGGCCCTTCCTTTTTTTATATTTTAATAATTAAAATATCATGATATTCATTCAGTTTGACAATATCCAATGCTTTCAAATTAACTCAAAAAAATACCACTAATTATTTTTAAATTAAAATTTAAAAAATTTCTCTTTGATTATACCCTAGTAGAATCCATTGTATATTGGTTCCACAAACATATAATATTTTATGTTTTTATAGCCTATGGTTAAAAGGATAGGAATAATTCCATAAGATACAAGCACCATAAGCATTCTAAACAAGCTTCATGAAATTATGATAAGTTAAATGAGAGTGTATAGGTCTCATTTATCGATAACATTTATTAACATTGTGCAGATACTACTTTACATTTTCACACATTATTTGACTATTAAAAAACATCTAATCGACAAAACAACTTTATAAATAAATAGAATCTACTAATTATCTTATTATTAGTATAGAATCATATTTTACCATATTTTCATGCATTGAATTTTCACAAAACTATTATTATTGATAATATACCTATTAAAGAACAATGTCTTTTCGAAAATTCCAATTTCTAAGGTTTACATTCTAACTCTTGTTAATTTTTTTATATGGTCTCAGATTTTTTTTTCATTATTATTATTTATTATATTTTCATTTATAACATTTATATTAACTAAAAAATATTTTCAAATATCTAAATTCATTACCTCTCGAGATATATTATACATGGAAAACTTTTCCTAGTTATTTTGTACATTTTTTGCAACATACTACTTAAGTTTCCTTTTTCCTCCTCCTCGCCCACAAAAATATAAGAATTTTAATATTCCATCATTAAAATTTCTATATATTTTTATTTTAAATTAATATGTAGAATATATTAATCATGATTTCAGAAAAATCAGTCAAAATTATTCTCACTTCATCCAAATTTATTGTTTTGATACTTATCTAGTTAAATCTAAACTGTTTGAAATAAGATCAATTTTTTTTATAGTTTGATATTAAAAACTGATAAAAAATTTGGAAGAAAATATTTTTATGATCTGAAAAGACCATAACAGGTTTTATAATTTATTTAAAAAAACATAGATTCAATATCAAAGAACCAATTCATTCCATATATACATAAATACACGAATCTGTGTGTAAAAGTACAAAAATAGCTTAGGAATATTTATTAAAATTTTATATGTTTCCTTATTAATGAGTAACATTATTGTACCATGGTATCATTTGAGAATTAGTGAAATATTCTAGGTGAATTTTTTGATAGTTGTATCAAGTATTTTAAATAATTTTTAGGATATATAGTTTCATTTTGTTCTTATTAGAATTATAATGTAATTGTTGATATAATAGTTGATATTTCAAAGAATTGCTTGTAAAATAATAAGATTTACATATACTAGGTCTGGGGTTCTAATATCGATACTTCTAATTTTCAGGTCATTGTAACTGTTATTGCATCAAATATTTCATATGGGTACTATTTCTGGATACTATCCGTAAATAATTTCTAGGTACTATTTTCTAGTGTTATTATCTAGTACTATGTATACAGTTATTGATAAAAAAAATAAAATTATTTCAATATTATCATGAAATTGAATGTAAAAAAACATCAATATGGATTCGAATTTAAAAAAACCATAATGTTGATATTTGTTTTAATCATAAATATTTCTCCAAGTTATTTCAGTCCTCCAAACCTTCCATAAACGAGAATAATCTAATATAAATATTTTTTGGGACTTCATGAAACTAAATTTTAATGATGACTATTATTTATCACCTATAATTGTAAAACCATTGATTCACAACCCAAATGTTTAGGGAATCCATGACACCTCTTAATATAAATTCCGATTGTCATTCCTGTGATATCAAGTTCATTCTTATTATGAGGGAAACTGTGTCAAGAATTGGAAATGGAAATAAATTATAAAATAATTGATAGGCAGGATATGAGATTCCCGGGAACTATATTTTCCTTTGTACATTGGAATTCATACTTCTTATATGGGCTGATGGAGCTTATTAATTTATATGGGAACCATGATTTTTGGATCACTGCAGAAATGACCATTGACCCACTCCTCCAATAACCACCAATGCTTCTTCTTATAGCTCTGCTATCCCAATGATCCCTCTTAGGCTTCTTTTTCTCTATCCCCCATGTCAATGAACTCTACTATCACCATCTTATTGTTATTTATCCCTTCATTATTGACTTCCACCACCTCCCCTACCATGAAGACTAGTACTCTACCTACTACAAACTTATTATCATTCCCCTTATCCCACCACCCTTCCCCCATAAAATTATTCTTCATCCTCTTACATCGTTAATGGATGGTTCAAATATGGGAGTGACCTGGTGTTGGATAGTTCTAGCATTGGATAATGTTAATGAATGCTTATTTTGATGAGGCTATAGGTATGAAGCATTGATGTTATGGTGATGTTGATATAAAGAGATTATTTTTTAAGGGGTTATATGGGATAATAGGTTAAATGAGAGGATCTATTAATAATTTAAAATATTTAAATTGGGATTACATATTATATATTTTTAAAATGATGTTGAGGATCATCCATCATTTATTTCTCAGTCACTATATTCTATTTCCAATTATCTCTTCGATTAACAGATTAACCTGAAGGGCATTAGTCTCCCCTTGACTTTTGGGTTGATTTAAAAAAAACATGTATTTGTTTAATATAGGTAAAGGGGATTATAAATAACCAAACACACACACACACACACACTTGCATTGTTATCTCAAAAGTTCCAGCCTCATCTCACCCAACAAGAAATAAAAAGAACCCAGTATCCTAATTTAATACAGTACATTACTCGAAGGATCAAGAACACAAAGACCTTAGAACATGTGTAACCCTAAGATCTAGTGTCATAAATAATGAATATTTGAATTTTCATCTCTATATGTAACATGATTAATATTTTTTCACTAATCATATACACCTCCACCCCTATCAATAGTCATTAAATATATCTATGCATAAAATGACCATATAAGGAATCCATATTTATAGGATATTGGATACACCACCCAAATAAACATTCAATGTGATAATAATTATAAAGACAATAAAACATTAAAACCCCAATATCAGTATCTATAAATGATGGGGATGTCACTATCCTACATAACCCCCTTCCCCAAAATGATAAAAACAAAGGGTTATTAACCCTTCATAAAACACTAGTAATAGGTGTAGCTCTATGGTGTCAATATGACTACCTAGATCTTTATTTCATATTTGATCATGATTTATTAAATTAAACTGCACTTAATACAACTCATTAGATTGATAGGTCTTGTGTTTTTTAGGGCTAGGAACACAATATAGAAAATTAAAAATTAAAATACACATCTTATTGAAAATGTTTTTTATATGACTACAACATTCCTTCGTACTTAGAATTCCATGGGATAACCTAAGCACATATATAAAAAAAGAGAGATCTATAAATCCAAGTAAGGTATTAAATAGGAAATAACATGAATAATACAATACATGTTATGAAATATTAATATAAATGGAGTGGAAGAGAAACATGAACATAATTTCATGATATAACATGATTATCATAACATGGAAATGTGGAAACAACTTAAAACACTACATAATGTACCTAATGGAATTATAAAGACCCATTTCCCAACATGGTGGACAAAAGTAAAATAAATGAATAAGTTAAAACCCTATCCCAACATGACATGTCATGTTACTAAACATTACCCAATGAATTAGTGTGCTATCAGGGTGAACCCTTCAAAATCATTTCAATCTCTTTCTTATGTGTTCCACATCGATCATATAACAGGGATTAATTCAACATATTAATTTATTCCATGATCAAGGAATTTGGAATTCATATATTCATTTCACCATTTTATAATTACGTGTGCATAATGATTAATTCCATTGATAGATGAATGGGTATGGTATTTAATACTCGATGATTTAATCATGTAATATCACTGTGTAATTTTGGCAGCATAATGACGTCATATGAAAATTCATAACTTGGGTTTATGATAGTGAAATGGGTATCTAATCATTTATACATTGTACGGAAAGTAAGGAGATCATGGAACATAATATTCCAACATGTTAATTGGGATTTGAATGCATACTATAAAATAAAATACTTGAATGGAAATGAGGAGAGGGAAATCCCTTATAGAATTTCGGCATAATAACAGGTGGGTTTGAAGGATCATAAGGGGGATCAATGGGAGTGAAAGGAAGATCCCATAATTTATAATTCAAATGGATAGTATTTAGTTATGTAATAAAATATCCCAAATCATGAAAATGGAAACAAAAAGGCATTCCCTAAAAGAGTTTCTTGAAGCCGAAGAAGAGAGGGAGATCCCTTACATGGACGTGGGGTACAAAAGGCTTGGAGGAGGCTTCTTGGGAGATTTGGGGCGCCTTGGGAGGACTCTAGATAGTAATATAAATAGGTTGGTCATTATTTATTGAGCTTGAGTAAATAGAAATTGGATCTTGGGTGGGTTTATATAGGAAAGGTGGGGGAATTCTTTATTATCTTTGTTTTGGACACTACACACTAAAATATTCAAAACCAAAGCCATCCCATTTTTTCCCAATGTTTTACAGAAAAGGGGAGTGGTATAAATTATTTTATAAGGATTAGGGCATGTGATATTAAAATATTTCTCTTGTGTGGAGGTGACTCACACATTCAAGGAAATTATTTTAAAATCATAAAATATTTTATATTTCTTCAAGGATTCACTAAGGATTTATGAAATAAAAAAAATAACCCTATAATTACATAATTTTAAATAATATATATATATATATTTCTTAACATACCTTTTATATTATTTTATTACATCACTATCGGGTCATTATGATGTCTTAAAACACATTTTATATTTATAAGGTATTCAATTTGTATCAAAAAATTCAACTATCTCAGAATATTATTAATAATTCACCATTAGATAATTTTGACATCCTGATTCCAAAAATAATATTCACTTTATCTAAATAGTTTTTATAAATATGCAAATTCTCACTATAAAAAACCGATATTTATTGAAAATTGACGGGATATGGAAAAACTAATTTACAAACTGTAATAAAATTTACATTTGACTTCATATAAATTTATGATCATTAATATTTAATAAATTTAATTCAATAATAATTTTTTATTAAAATAACATTTATTTAGAAAATACATTAATTTGAAAGATTATATTTTTTTATTGAATTCAAATATTAACCAAAAAATACTATATGTGTTTTAGAAAATCATTTACAAAATAACAATAATAGAGATAAAGTATATTAATTATTATATAAAATAATAATAATAATTCTAGGGTCTCAATACATTTCCCTTTCTTACACTAGGATACACCCTCAGAATAAGGTGTGTGATAGCGGGGCTTTCATGGGGCCGTTCGGTGAACATGGTTTGGGTTGTGATCTCGATGATCTTGAATTTCTCCCATAAAAAGTTTCTCTCCTTAATAAGTTAGTAGATATTTTAATGGGATTGGTCTAGGGAAAAGAATAAAAATTATACCTCTTAGGGGATATGATAAATGGGATTCATAGGGTATGATCCTACTGGTTGAGGCCATAAATTCCTTTGTCTCAAGCAAAAAGAATTTTTAAAACCCAATATTTATACTAGTCATGTGATCACTATTAAACGACAATATGATCAATGGTAAGGATACTTAATGATCCTTTAAATCCAATTAGATATAATAAAACCAATGGAGTGCATGTGTTTTATATATCCATAAGATATTTAATTAGAAGAAATGGAATTATATTCATAAATTCTCAGGTTTTTACAACCTTACCCCCAAATGAAATTTCTACCTCTAAATTTCCTTTTAACACATTAAATTAAATGAGGGTAACTATGCTTTATCACATCCTCCGGTTCCCACTCCACTTCTTCAAACTTGTAGGGTTTCCACAATACTTTCTAGAGGGGTATTATATTATTTTGTAAAACCTTTTCCATATGATCTATGATCATCACTATATTATCTTCATAGAAGATATCACTCTCCAATGGTACCACATATGGATTGAGTATAAGTGATGGATTAGGTATGTACTTCCTTCAGAGTGATACATGGAATACATCATGTACTTGAGATAGGTTCCTTAGGAGTGTTATTCAATAGGCCACTACTCCTTTGTGATCAATGATCTCAAAAGGTATGATGTACCTTGGACTAAGATTTCCCTTCATTCCAAATCTCATAACTCTATAACATGGAGATATGTGGAAGAATACTATTTCTCCAACATCAAACTTTAGGTCTCATCGACAATTGTCAACATAGCTCTTGTATTTACTCTCAGTAGCTTTGATGTGTTTCTGTGTGGTCTTAACCTTCTCCTCCATTTATTTGACCATTTATGGAACTAGATATTTGAACTCCCGAACATTATCCAAACATGTCAGTGTTCTGCACTTCTTCACATAAAGAGCTTCATAAGGATCCATTTGGATGCATGAGAGGAAACTATTGTTGTGAGAGAACTCCACCAAAGGAAGATTCTGGTCCCATCCACCTTTGATGTCCATTGAGCAGGCTCTAAACTAGTCTTAAAGTGTTTCGATAGTCCGCTCAGTTTGACCACCAGTTTGTGGGTGATATTCCATCCTGAAGTTCAACTCATTGTTCATAGAATATTGGAGACTCTGCCTGAACATAGAGGTGAATCTTAGATCTTGATCAGAAACAATTGATATTGGTACCCCTTGTATCCTTACCAATTATCTAATGTATATATTTTCCAGTTGATCTAGTGAGAAATCATCTCGAATTGAAATGAAGTGCGCAGTCTTTGTAAGATGATCCACAACAACATATATAGTATTATTTCCGTGGATTTTTTTGTAAGTTCAGTGACAAAGTACATGGTTATGTTTTACCATTTCTTTATTGGTATGGGAAATGGTTTCATCATAGAATTATTCTTTTACCTCTCATCCTTCAATTTATGAAATACAAGGCACTTTGATGTATATTATCGATTTCCTACTTCATGTAATCCTAGAAATAGTGATCCCTAATATCTTGATACTTCTTCATGTTTCATGGGTGAATAAAGAAATTAGAACTACGTGGATCATCTAAAAGTTATTTCTTTAACTACGGATTTGATGGAGTACATAGTATTGACCTAAATATCCGAATTGCACTTTATTAACATTGAACTACATGTATTTTCCTTTTATGATAGTTTCCACTTTCTTCTGAATTCTCACATCATATTTTTGAGAATCCTTTAAACTTTATAAATTAGATGGTTGGGTAATAATTTGTGAAAGGATTAATGATATTCTCATCTTTATGATTCCCATTTCCACCTTCATCAAATTTAAGAATACTGGATCTTTTTCAATTCTCATCAATTATAGAATTACTTAGTCTTTTCTACTTAGAGAATCTTCCACATGGGTCTCCTTCCCAGGGTAGTAATGTATTGAGTAGTAATAACCATTAATGATCTCTACCCATATTCATTGTCATATATTCATCTCTTCCAATGTTAATATATATTTGAGACTTTTGTTATCTGTATATATTTCACACTTCTCACAAAATAGATAATGCTTCTATATTTTCAATGAAAAGATCACTGATTCTAACTCTAGATCATGAATTGGATAGTTTTTCTCATGAATTTTCAACTAAATTGAGTCATAGGAAATAAAATTTTACTTTTGAATCAACATAAAACCCATTCCCTTCTTCAATCATCGTTGAAGATTACTAAAATCTCCCCACTTATGGGTAGTGTGAGCAAAAGGGCAGTGAAAAGGATCTTATTCAACTCTACATCTTCCTTTCATCTATTTTAACTAATTGGAGAAATAATTATTCTTTGAATTGTAATCATTCAAAGATGATTCACATATAAATTGTATAGAAATCTCAAAACAATGTATTGTCTATAGCTTTGTGGCTTCAAATTTTAACTTATAACTAGGGAACCAAAATAATGGCTTAAATGTTAATTTTTTTTCATACCCAGTGTAATGGAGATAAAATATTATAGGAATAGTAAAACAGAAGATTTTTTTTGTTATAAAAAATATTGGAATTAAAAATATTTATGGAATCCAAGTTTTTTAATACACAAAATATTCATTAAATTCAAAAAAATAGAGGATATTTTAGTATTAGTTTCCTGTAAAGAAACCGAATAATAAATAAAAACATAAAATATTATTTTAATCCACTTGAACGTATTACTAATAGCATCATCCCAAGTGAAATTTACTTCATCCCAGATCCTAGGGACATACACCCATGGAATGGGGTGAGCACTAGGTCGAGTAAGGAAATAATCAAGAGAGACATATAGTATGTGATCTTGAGAAATATCAATAAGAACATTCAAAATAATGATAATGCATGAGAAATAAGAATTTAAAAATAATAAGAAAATGAATCATAAAATGGAAATGTGGCAACCACATTTAAAGGAGACATTCATAAGCTTGTCACCAAGGTTTTTCATTGAGGTTTCATAATTGAAATTTACCATGTTTACTTTCTAAGGCATCGTAAAACTTGTCATCTCTAGAGATAAAATTATTTACCCAATGTATTGGATTCCTATAAGGTACGGAAAATTATATGTATAAATTAATATTACTTACACATATTATGACCAATCATTTCATTAATAACCTATGGAGAGTAAGGAATGGGTTTCTTGTTAAAATCAAGGCATACAAAATTGATTAAAGACATGATCGTTATGTTATTTTTATCCCAAGAAAAGGGAATGTGGATTTCTTATATAATAATTCCATAATAAAATAAATAATTTCTCCATATAGGTAAATTACCATGAAAAATTAAAATGTTTAGGTATCAACACTATAAAAATTAAGGATAATTTCTTAAGGAGAAAAGACTAATTTTGAGAAATAAACTCGACATCATTAAGGGTGAATTATGTGGTTTTAGAATAGAGTAAAATGATTGTGGAAAAGGGTATCCAATTTATGAAACATATTTTTTTTATTAAGGCTATAGTGATAAGGGTAATAAAAGATAGTAACTACAACTTTTTGAAGACATATACAAAGAGAGGTTTTTGAATTGACAAGAAATTAATGATAATTACCTTACCCTAAAGAGTTACTCATAAATCATAAGGAATGGAACCATGGGGTCTTGATGAATCCTTTGGAGAAATAATTGAGAGGAAAAAAATACCATAAAATCATAGAGGATGGATTTCGAGTTAATGGAAATATATTTTTTTTTGGGTTTTTTATAGCAAAAGTATAGGATTGGTTTAATAATTTCAAAATATTGGCCTTCGAAATATTGATTATTGAAAAAGAAAAACCATTGTCTTACCAATGATTATTCCACATGGTTTTGGATATTTTGGTAACATTTATGTTATTTTAACCCACAAGAACTATGTATCTTTTTTACTACTTCTTTTGGAATTAAAAATTAATGTTTTCACAAAGAAATAGTTTTAGAATCACTAATTCCATTTTAGAATTTAGAAACTCACAAATAGGTTTATCAAATTGATTAGAATACCATAAAATACATGATATTAACAAATAAAATATTCTAGGTCTTGTATTCTAGTTAATTAATTATTACATCATTATTACATAATTTGGAAATCATTAAACATACTAAAGAAACCACAGTATTTTTTACTATTCATGGGAACAAAATTCTAATAAATAAAACCCAATCTGATTTATAATTTCTAATTTCAAATATGATATATATTTTATTAGACTAATATTATGAATATGATAATTATTAATTTTTAATTTTAAATCCTTATTTATTAAAAACATTTCAGGTTGTAAGTCATAGTCAAATTTGTGATAGTTAAAACCTTCCAAGAATATATTTACATTATTTTATCATTTATATTTAAATAAGAGTGTTTTAGAATAATATTTCATTGAAATAAATTATTTTAAGAATTCCATATTTTATTATAATAATTTATATCTTTTCTAAAAATTACAGTTTGTGTATGGAAAAAATCAATTAATCAAATCATCTCAAGTAAACACATATTTTATAATGAAAAAAATTCATAAAATTAAATTGATGGAATACGAATTTTATTTATACAATATAATTTCACTTAATGTAACTAAGGCCTAGAAAAATAACCCCTTATAAATCCCATGCATTACCTAAGGGTAAGGTGTGCGATGTGGATAGATTTTTGTGCCATCATGGCTAATATCGAACGAGTAGTAGTTTACAATTTCTTGAAAATCATTCATATATGATTTCATTTTTGCTTTACTTGTTGAATCTTGGCTTGGGCTTGGCCAAGGGTGAACCCCAGCATTGCTACCTCCCTCCCATGTTCTGAAAAAAGGGTTTATATGACATGACTCAACTGGTTGAGGCCATCACTTCTCCTTTATGAATTAATTATCCATTTTCTTCAGTACTTATAAATAGTAAAAACATTGTTATAATTATTATCAAAGGTTATAATTATCGAGAGTCAAATTTTCTAATCTTTATATCGACTAATGATAATATCTTACCAAATATCCTATAATGGTCAAATCCCCACAGTAACATTTCCCGTTATACTCTATAAATACCACATTATAATTTCATTCAATATTCACTATATAAATTTTCTATGATATTGAATGGATTACTAAAATTTTGATTTATTTCTATGGTGTTGGATTTGGGGGAGAATATTCTAATGGATTTTAGATATCAATATTTTTCCAGATTGCTAACTAATTTATTTTTCATTATTAAATAAATATGGGTTTTTATTATAATAATATAAAACAAAAAATTTCTATGAAAACCAATATCATTTAACAATTATGGGGAATTACATTCTCCCCCCATAAGATTTTTTCCCTGAATATTCAACGTATTCTCTAAGGTTAGAAAAGGTGACTGTGCATTGGATTCAGTTCTATGAAATCCTTCTATATTTTTTGTCATCGAAAAACTAAAATATTAATATAAAAAACAATAATCTAAACTCTCCACACTCAATTTTATCGATCTGACTTATTGTAATCATGTTTTTAAAATGTGTCCACCACAAATCCGATTATTTTTCTTAGAGGTATACATCTAGGGTGGATTTATATTTCTATGAACTGATGATTACAAAAAAGTTCATTTCTGTAGAGATAATCCAAATCACATCAATGAAAGGGTTGGTAGATCCCCTTAAAAATGTGGATGTTGATGCATAAAGGACTCAATGGAATGTTTTTCACTTCAAGATGAATATGAAAGGTCAACATGATTTATGTTTTTATTCATGTATTTTGATAGTTTATTCATCATTCTCATGAAGTTTTCCATTGTAGATTCCATTAGAGGTTCGTCAACACTTCATCCATTTTCCTCATAATCTACACGATTCCTTATATTTCTCACCATGTACTAAAAGAAGAAATCCATAGTAAGAAACATGTTTCTTTTGAGAAAATTATAAATCTAACGAAATATTATTTCTTAAAGCATCATGCATAAATATTTTATTATTTAATTAGTTTTATAGTATCTATATATCCTTCATAATGTTTCATAAAAATATTGTGATTAGAAATACATATCCACATAGAGTGTCAAACCTAGATTTCTACAATACCCATTTCCATGCACCAATTCCTGATATAAACTTATCAATGAAGTGTTTTTGGGTATTACCACTAGATACATTTATTCCAAAGCCACAACCACTTGTTCATATCAAGAGGGGGATTTTTTATCTTGGAAACCACTTACTTAAAACTTTACCCAAACACCATGATGTTTTTATATATTTAAACTATTATATGTTGTTCATACAAAGGATTTATATTCATTAATCCCACGAATTAAAAAAACATCCATTGATACCAATTATGGAATCTCATCTTCTTATTAAAAATACATTTTACTTCATGGAACAAAATAGAGGATCTTTTAATGTTTAATTTCATTTAAATCAGGAACATAAGACACAAAAACATAAACAATTATTCTAATCAATATTATAGGGTTATTCATGGATTCATCCTAATTTTAATTTACTACATCTAATAACATTAGGAAATACATAAATTAATATTGTTGAGAATGAGGCCCATTAAATGAATTAGTAAGAGAGACGTATAACATGTGGTCTTGAGACAAATCATTAATTAAATTATTCTTAATAATGAGGAAGGACCAGAGGAATATAATAATAATAATAAAATAAATCATAAAAATTGAAATATGGCTACAAAATTTAAATGATACACTCAAAAGAATATCACTAAGGTTTCTCAGTAAGTTTTCGTATATGAAAATTAGCAAGTTTATTCACGATGTTTTCGTAATACATATCATCTATAAGAATTTAATACTCTACATAATGCATTTGGGACTTATCATGGTGTTCCCTTAATATGTATTAATTAATTCAATCCACATATATCATAACAAATCATTTCATTAGTTATCCTTAGAGATTAAATAATGGGTTTATTATCAAAATCTTGGCCTACTAAAGTTCTTAAATATGAGATCATTACACCATTTTTATCCCATAAAAATGGAATGTAGGTTTATTATATGTAAATACCAAAATAAATTAAATACTTTTTACATATACGTGAATACCATTAAAAAATAAATAGGCTTGGTTATCCAAAAAATAAAATAAATGATAATGTTATAAGGAGAAGAGATAAATTTTGAAAAGTAAATTTAGCAGCATAAGGGGTATAAAACGTGGTTTTATAAAAGTTTAAAATTATGGGGGAATATATCCAATTGATTAAAAATAATTTGGAAGTAATTTTTTGATCAAAATTTTTATAAAAAAGATTTACCATAACATTTAGAATACATGTATAAAAATATGTTATTGAATAGAGGAGAATGAAAGGAAAATTTCCTACCATGAAGAGTTACACCCAATTATTGAGGGTTGGAACATTGGGGGAATTATGACATGATGGGAGAAATCATTTGGAGAAAAAACTACCCTATATTTGTGGATCATGGTTTGGGTGTAAAAGGAAATGGATAAATGGGTGGGTATATATAGCTAAAGTGGAGGATTTGTTTACTAATTTCCAAATATAGTCCTATGAAATCATTATTATGGAAAAATAAAAAAATCATTGGCTTACCCATGGTTTGTTTCTAGGGTTTTAGACCCTTGGATTACATTTTAGTTTTTTACACACAATAACCGAGCATAATATTTTATTACATATTTTGGCATTGAAAATTAATGTTTTCACAAAGTAAGGAATTAAATATCATTGTTTTCATTTTAGAATATGGAAAGTTGCTTATAGGGTTTGAAATCAATATAAATATAGTATAATACTTGAAATAATAAAATGAAATATTTTATTTCTTGGATTGTGGTTTAATAATTTATGAATCATTATAACATTATTATAAAGTCCTTAAACATATAGAAAAAAACAATATTTTTTAATATTCATAGATAAATATTTTTTTATAAAATTCTCATAAATTAACCCTATCGTAATTTCGATATACTGATCTAAAAAATTATTTTTATTTTATCAAAATAATTATCTAATTATTATAATATTAACTTTTTAAAGAAAAATCCTTATTTATTAAAACAGGTGTGGGTTGTAAAGAACAGTCCAATTTCTGGACCATGAAAATTTCAGATGATATAAAAAAAATATTTTATTATTTATATTTAAATAAGAGTGTTTTTTAAATACTATTTAAATAAAATACATATTACTCAATATAATATAATTATTATAAAAAAATATTTCTTTTCTAAAAAGTAAAATTTGAGTCTGAAAAAATGAATTTATCAAATTCTTCATAATTGAAAATATATTTTACTAAGAAAAACTATTCATAAAAAGATTTTGAAGGAATAATAATTTTATTTATATGATGAAATTACACTATAAGTAACTAAGTTCTAGAAACACAACCTCTTATAATACCCACACATGACCAATAAGTTTGGTGTGCAATGTTGATAGATTCATGGGTCAGCTCTGGTAACATCGACCATGTGGTAATTTCTTATAACATGAACTCCTACCATATATGATTTTATTATGTCTTCACTTGTTGAAGCTATGTGTGGGATTAGTCAATGGGGAACACCAATGATCCTATATCCCTCCCATGTTCTAACAAATTGGATTTATAGAACATGAATACACTGGTTGAGGACATCACATATACATTATAAATTAATTATCCTTTGTCATTAATACCTATTAACACTAATTAAAATGTTATAATTATTACTAAAGGTTTTAGTTTTCAACTATCATATCTGAACAACGAACCTATACAGGCCAAATCCCAATAATCACATTTTCCTTTATAATCTATAATTAAAACTACATTATTTCATTCAAAATTCACTATAATAGTTTGCAATGATGTTGATTGGTTTACTAGAATTTTGTTTTATTTATGTTATGTTTGTCATGGGGGATATGATTCTAATAGATTAGTGCTTTCCATATTTTCCCATTTTGGTGACTAAAGTGTTGATCATTATTAAAGAGATATGATTTTATTTTGTATAATATCATAAAACAAACATTTTTTCTTGAAACAAATAACACCGAAAAAATATGTTCTATTATAATATTTTAGGAAAGATAACCCCTCTTAAAAGTGAATGTGAGGGGAACTCCAAAAAATAAATGATTTCATCATATTTTCATTCAGAGTGTGGCATGAAAATTTATTGAGGACCTACTAGAAATTATTTTATTTTTATTTTTATTTATTATTTTCTTAAATGGGATTTATTTTTTGGGCTTCAACTTTGGATTGGGAAACTCAAGCTCTGAAGGAGTAGGGTGATATCAGTTTCATGGTCCAAAGAAGAGAGTTTAATGATATGTATAGGGTTCAAAGATGTTTCTAGAGTTCAAAGAAAATACTCTTAGGATGAAATTCAAGAAATAGTTAATGATCTAGATAATTACATTTCATTTATATATTGTTCAATAATTAGTGCTTTCAAAAAATTAAGATTACTATACTGATGAAATTTATATTTCGTATATCAATCTTTGTATCTTTCATTAAAGAATATAGATATTGAAAAGGGTGGAAGAGGTCAAAAAACCTCAAAAATGAAATTGTTTAAGATGAAATTAAAAATGATAGTTCAATTTTATCCATAAAACGAAGGATTAGATAATAAGAGTGGTTTATTTTATTTTTGGATGGGATCGGGTGCTTAAGGGACCTCTTTTCCTGACCTATGTGGTGATGGTTGGTGGTTTTATTCATCCTCCTACTTCCATGGGGGAGGGACCTCCATCATTCTCAATGAGGATCCAATTTCTCTCATACCCTCATTTTTTCCACTTAATTTCATTCATCCTTTTCCTCTTATTTCTCTTTTCCATAAGGTTTCATCCTTGTTTGATGGACTTCTGTAACATTTTCTCTCAAATTTGGAGTTTATAGAGGCTTATTCCCTTTAATCTGGATATTGGTAGAACACTTCAGGAAATTCCATCCATCAATTGATGAATTATATCGGTTTGATTTTGGATTTTTGGGATTATAAGAACATGATACATTGATTATTCGTGATAGTATACACATAATGGTTTGATTTTTTTGGAGAATGACTTTATCCTAGCATGGTCTAGTGTACCCTAGGTATACAACGGATCTAGCTTCCTTTTGTTCAGGTGAACCAATAACTTCCACATGAAATGAGACAACTTGACCAAGGTGATTTGGGTTACATTTCAATAAAACACTCTTCTTTTTCATAAACCTAAAATTATTTAAATGTTAATAAACATAGTTGTTAATTACATATGATTTAATGATAGAATTATTGTTTTTATTTCCACCCTGTCTCTCTACTTATTTGTGTGGAAGTCAATGTTTGCAAATTGATAATGAAATGAGAATGTATTTCAGTTTGAGAGGATTTTTGATACATGAAACTACCTATTTTTGAGATTTGGGTGGATTTTTTCCCTCATATAAGAGACTCGGTGTAACATCCCAGGTAAATAAAGAATAAAGAATTTTCATATTTATTAATATTTACGAATTAAATATTAATTTTAATTAAAAGGGGTTTCTATGTTCGATAGCGTACTCGATACGCAACGATGAGTTTCTTTGAAAACTTACGTTGCACACAAGTAATAAAATAATATTATTTTTAAATGTTAGTTAACAAGTAGCCGTTGTACTAGCGGGAATGGATATAAATAACTAAAATATGATTAGATATGTTTTTAAATGTTTATACATTTACCCAATAAAAGATAAAGGCTTAAAATACGGAAAGAGTTCAATTTTAGGCATTTATACCCTAATTTTCACGAAAGGTCCACTTATCACCTTTTGACGGAGAACCGTCATTAAATATAGTTTTGATCGATCTTATAAATTCTTTTGGATCAAATATAACTCTTCTTTAGAATCGGGACATCAAAATTTACTTTGTGTAAATTTTTGGTACCTTTCTGATAAAGTTCTTTTTTTTAATGAATAGTGTAAAATGTTGTATTTTAATTCAAAACCTCTTTTTATTCTAATTTATTAATATGATTAGATTATATTTTGAATTGGTTTTAAAGTGAAATTAGAATATATTTTTACCATTTAATCCAATGGTGGTCATTGGAATCAATTTCACTTTGAAATCAGACTTAAACTAGTGTCAATCTTTTGATACTTATTGTTTCACAAAAATACGCTATTTGTCATGACAGCGGGAATTAATTATTAAATTAATTAATTTTACTCATATGTTTTTAATTTTGTAAAATAGACTTCATTTTTGAATTCGTAATATCAAATATAGCTTAGGGTGAATTTTTGGTAATTTTCTGAAAAACTTCAATTTTTGATGAATATTGAAACCACTAAGTGGTAATCAAGCAAACTGATTTTTCAGTTAAATGAAAGTTTACCACTAATGTGTATTTAATTTTGAAAATCCGACATACATGGTTGTCATTAAGAAGTAAAATGTGGTTCAATGAGATTAAAATAATTTTTTGGTGAATAGTAATTTTTTTTCATTAATCACGATTAGAGGTAATTAGTGTAGTTTAAGGTAAAAATGGTATTATAAAAATGTGAAAACACCATGACACTTGTCCTACACCTATTGGGTGAGTCATGGCCGACCAAGACAAGCCATGGTCCAACTTTGGGACCCCATGGAGCCACTTTAGTTGGAAAATGACACTAATATATTTTTATTTAATGTTAAAATTAAATTGACACAAACATGAGTTGTTTTACTAAAACAATTTTTAAGTAGAGTTACAGAAGTCCAAATTTTGATTATAAATAGTCATTGGAAAGATAAAACGATTTCCTACATCATAGTAGTTTTTTTATAATTTTTAGACATTAAATAAAATAAATTATTTATGACATAATAATGATGCAGCGATGACATCATTATTTGACGATTTAAATAAAATGGAAAGATAATGAAAAATCTAAAACCTACACATGTCCAAAACCAATTGGATTAGTGGATTTCGAAGCCTTATCACCTTATCCACGAATTATTTCAATGTGGGACCTTTTAAAACCGAAACACATTTTCAAATAAAGTAATAATTCTTTACTTTCCAAAAGTGCCCCTCCTCCCCTCTTATAAAAGGCCCCCACCTCTACCTCATTTCACACACTTCTCAAGCCTTTGGCTCGGCCAACCCCTGCCCAATTACTCTCTCCACATCCCTCTCCTCATCCTAGAGGATTCCCTATGGGCAGAATCCTTTCAAAGGAAGCCTTTAGGGTCAAATCAAAAGGGAGTTACACTTTTAAAGGTAATTCATTCTCTCTTGTTCATTTGTTTTATTTTGCTTCTCCAACCCTCTAAACTCTTTTTATTTACTTCTTTTGTAACAACATCAGTATATTCAATATACTAGGATGTTGTTATAATATTTATTTGAGCTACACTCTCACAAAACTACATCAAATGGTTAAAGAACATACGGTTTCCGTGGATGGCGAAATTCTGCCTCCCGAAACGATGATTGTTCAATACTCATTTAACACCTTCAAGGGTGGCCATTATGATGTCACTATTTTTATATATGATATATAATATGTTTATGTTTTCTTTAAGCTTCTGTATTTTTCATTTTTGGCATACCTTTATGGTTTCCATTATGGGTAAACACGATATCTTCATTTAAGGAAGTGCGGACTACCGCCCCCTAAAAGTGATGTGATTCGTTAATGCCATATGTGGGACGTGTAAAGGATGGATTTAAAGTTATTATATATGATGTTATACTGTAATTATAATATACCTCTATATCATTATTATTTCTTTCCATTAAAGTATGAGATAGAAATGAAAGTAGCGTTCATGCGTACGTACGGCTTACCGTCTCCATGAACGGTGCCTTTCATTTCTTATCCCCAAATATAATGTACTATTAAAAGTACATGTATATAATGGATATATATAATGAATAGTATATCTAAATGATGAATATATTTCTGGAATTAAAATATACATACCTCTCATTTAGTTTTAATTCCATTAATATGACAAAGAAATGAAAGTAGCGTCCATGCGTACGTACGGCTTACCGTCTCCATGAACGGTGCATTTCATTTCTTACCTCTAAATGATTATGTAATATTATAAATACATGTATATGCTAGATATATATGATATATATGATATCCAAATCAGGAATTTCATTCTGGATATAAAGAACCTTTGACCACACGAACAACATGTAATTGTAAGAAGTCCACTTTCGACTTAAGAACCAAATATTGACAAAACAAACATTATTAACTTAAATGGTTACATAATGTTTATAACATGGAAATAAGTGATATAAAAAGAATAATGAACTTTAAAAAGGTTCTTAATCAAGTATAAATTAACTCAAGTTTATTATTCAGGACGTTAAAGAACGATCGAGTCAAGTCGGACCCGAGGTAAGGGACTTCGTCTCAATCTCCTTTCATTGAGGCATATTTCGTTTTATACACAACTTTATTTTATACGGTGTATAAACTCCTTTGACTTTTACTTTTATACAAAAGGAATCTTTTTCTACGAAGCGTTTTACTAAACGACAAAAAGGAATGTTTTTTTAACGTACGCGGTGACAACGACCTTTTCCACCGCCGCGAGTATTATTTGGTCTTTGGCTTCCTCAAAAAGCCGTAATGTTTTTAAAATAAAATAAATACCATATACTCTTTTATGTATTTTGGTATTGAAAATGGTTTTGATAAAGGATTCTATTATGTCAATATATTTATGATATATTGTGATTGAAATGTGGAAATGTTTTCATTCCTTTATATTGGTTTTATGTTTTATGATTTTATATTGGTACTTGGACATTTTAATGGGTGGTTACGTTATAAACCATATGACGGGTGGTGCCGTGAATACCAGGACGGGTGGTTACGTTATAACCTCCAATGCATTGGGTATGGAAGTCGGCCGTATGGCTATTCCATTAAGTATGTATGGAAATTGGCCGTATGGCTATTCCATTAAGTGATATGTGTGGAAGTCGGCCGTATGGATATTCCATTAAGTATGTATGGAAATTGGCCGTATGGCTATTCCATTAAGTGATATGTGTGGAAGTCAACCGTATGGTTATTCCACTTAAGTATGTTTATGTCCCAAGTTACCTTTATATATGTTATGTGTTCTTTTTATGGGTTTTATGGTAATCCTTTGGTTACAAAAATGTAAGTAATGATATTTTATTCAGTGAAGAGTTTTTACTACTTCATGAAGGTGAAGGTATTACTTTGATAAAGTATACATGGTTTACTTGATTTTGAAAAACTAACAGTTTTCATTCTTTGTGTATCCCTTACTGAGCTTTTTGTGCTCACCCCAAGTATTTTTTTGAAATGTTTTTCACAGGACTTAATGTGGAATAGGGTCAAGGATGGGATCAAGGGAAAGTCATGCTTTATAAAACATGGAATCTAGACATCTTTCTTTTTAAGAGTTTTTATTTTATGGAAACTTGGTAGAAGTGTCTACTTTGTAATCTTTTGAGATGTAATAGTTATGTTCTAATTCTCTAAAACTCTAAACCTGAAAAGATCCTCAACGTGAATTATTCTTTTAATTCAATATTAAGTAAGGTTTAAGGCTGGGGCCTTATAGTTGGTATCAGAGGTCGGTTTGGACAACTTTAGGAGTTAGAAAAGTGTTAAATTATAATATGATTGAAATGATATAGCATTTACGGATTACCATGTTGCTTCTCCTAAGATATTTCTGTGTTCAGAATGGTTTTCCGCAGAGGAAACAAAGCAGCTATGTTGGGACGACATCAGGAGGAAGATAACCTTCCAAATCAGCAACCTGAGATGGTCGGAATCGGAACTGAACAGTTTGTTGCAGTGATGGCACAGTTGACTCAGGCTATAAATGGTGGTGGTATCCATGCACGAGATCAGCCAGATCAACCGCAGAGGAACATGTCAGTGGTGGAACATTTCATGAGGCAACATCCCCCATCATTCAGAGGATCATCTGACCCTGTTCAAGCCGAAGGGTGGATTAAATCACTGGAGAAGATTTTTGATGTCATGGGGTGTTCAGAACAACAAAAGGTTAGTCTTGCTGTTTACCGTTTTAAAGGTGAAGCTGATCAGTGGTGGTCGATGGTGAAAAATATAAGGGATAGTGATGATATTGAGGATCTTCACTGGGACGAATTCAAAGGTATGTTTCTTGAGAAATATTTTCCTAAGGTGGTTCGTCTTAGGATGGAAAAACAGTTCCTAGAATTGAGGCAGGAGGATGATTCAGTGGCTGCTTATGAAGAAAAGTTCACTCAATTGGCAAGGTATGCTCCAAACTTCATACGAGATCTTGATAGTAAAATAAACCGTTTTTACTCAGGGTTAAAGCCAAAGTATCGAAGGGCTTTAGCTTCTCGTGAGTTCAAAAGTTATGAAAAACTTGTTCGATGTGCGGAGAAGGTGGAAATGGAGTTTGCCGATGATCAGGTGTTCTATGACAAACAACAGAATAAGAGGTCAAGTTGGCAGGCAATGGGGAAGAATTCATCAAAGAAGCAAGGAGGGAAGAAAACCAAATATCTATCCTGTGAGAAGTGTGGTAAAATGCATCCTGGACAATGTTTATCCAAGTCTGGTAAGTGCTTTAGGTGTGGTAAGTCTGGTCATATTGCTCGTAACTGTAAGGAAGATGATCAAGCAGGAAATGAAAAGCCAACAGTAAGATGTTATAAGTGCAATGAGATGGGTCACTATGCAAATGAGTGTCTGACAAAGAGCTTGAGTGATGGGAAGCAGTTAGACTACAAGCAGAAAGGGGTGGTGAAATCCTTTGCAACAACTTCAGCAGATGTTGGGCCATCGAATGAGGTGGTATCAGCTCCAGGGAGCTCAGTATTTTTCGAAGATTGACTTGAGGTCGGGGTACCATCAGTTGAAAGTAAAAGAAGCAGACGTTCTGAAGACTGTGTTCCGTACTAGATATGACCATTATGAATTTGTAGTTATGCCTTTTGGGTTAACCAATTCACCTACTGTATTCATGGACCTTATGAATAAAATTTTCCATGAGTTCTTGGATAAGTTTGTGTTTGTGTTTGTGTTTTGAGGTTTGGGAAGAGGTTATGTGTGCTTTGTGATTCACAGTTGAAGAATTAGTTGTTATGTGAGGCTCATAGTTCCCCGTTTTCAGTTCATCCTGGCAGTACTAAGATATACAGAGATCTGCGGGAGTATTACTGGTGGGATGGAATGAAAAGAGATATTGCTGATTTTACTGTGAAGTGTTTGACATGTCAACAGGTTAAAGCAGAGCGGCAGTTACCGAAAGGGATGTTTCAGCCTTTACCAGTGCCAGAGTGGAAATTGGAGAATATATCCATGGAATTTGTTGTTGGATTACTGAAGACATCTCGAGGTAATAATGCAATATGGGTTATTGTTGATCGCTTGACCAAATCTGCTCATTTCCTTTCTATACGAGATACTTTCTCTCTAGATCAACTTTCCCGTTTGTATCTTAAAGAAATAGTCAGGTTACATGGAGTTCCTCTCTCCATTGTATCGGACCGTAATCCCAGGTTCACATCTAACTTTTGGAAAGGCCTTCAGAAGTCGTTGGGTACTGAATTAAATTTTAGTACAGCTTTTCATCCTTAATCAGATGGGCAGTCAGAACGAACAATCCAGACATTGGAGGATATGCTACGAGCTTGTTCTATGGATTATCAGGGAAGTTGGGACCAACATCTTTCTTTGGTTGAGTTTTCTTATAATAACAGTTTTCATTCCAGTATACAGATGGCACCATTTGAGGCATTATATGGGAAGCGGTGTCGAACTCCAGCATTTTGGAATGAAGTGGGTGAAAGGAAGCTGATGGGACCAGAATTGGTAGAAGAGACGGCAGAAAAAGTTCAGTTGATTCAGAAAACACATGAGAACAGCTCAGAGCAGGCAGAAGAGTTATGCGGATAACCGGAGGAAGGATCTATCTTTCGAGGTAGGTGATCATGTTTTTCTCAAGGTTTCTCATTGGAAAAGTGTGATGAGATTTGGTAAGAAAGGAAAGCTGAGTCCAAGGTTTATTGGACCATATGAAATTCTGGAGAGAGTTGGATCAGTTGCATACCGGGTGGCTTTACCTCCGAGTTTATCTCAGGTACACAATGTTTTTCACATTTCGATGTTGAGAAAGTATATGCCAGATCCATCTCATGTTTTGAGCCCAGAGGTAGTTCAGCTGGAAGAGAACCTATCTTATGAGGAACAACCGGTCCAGATTCTTGACCACAGGGAGCAGGTGTTACGGAATCAGGTGATTCATCAGGTAAAGGTTTTGTGGAAAAACCATGTGATTGAAGAGGCAACATGGGAATCTGAAAATGCTATGAGGGATAAATACCCCCACTTATTTTGATAAGTGAATAAAATTGCGAGGACGCAATTCCCAAAAGTGGGGAAGGATGTAACATCCCAGGTAAATAAAGAATAAAGAATTTTCATATTTATTAATATTTACGAATTAAATATTAATTTTAATTAAAAGGGGTTTCTATGTTAGATAGCGTACTCGATACGCAACGATGAGTTCCTTTGAAAACTTACGTTGCACACAAGTAATAAAATAATATTATTTTTAAATGTCAGTTAACAAGTAACCGTTGTACTGGCGAGAATGGATAGAAATAACTAAAATATTATTAGATATGTTTTTAAATGTTTATACATTTACCCAATAAAAGATAAAGGCTTAAAATACAGAAAGAGTTCAATTTTAGGCATTTATACCCTAATTTTCACGAAAGGTCCACTTATCACCTTTTGACGGAGAACCGTCATTAAATATAGTTTTGATCGATCTTATAAATTCTTTTGGACCAAATATAACTCTTCTTTAGAATCGGGACATCAAAATTTACTTTGTGTAAATTTTTGGTACCTTTCTGATAAAGTTCTTTTTTTAATGAATAGTGTAAAATGTTGTATTTTAATTCAAAACCTCTTTTTATTCTAATTTATTAATATGATTAGATTATATTTTGAATTGGTTTTAAAGTGAAATTAGAATATATTTTTACCATTTAATCCAATGGTGGTCATTGGAATCAATTTCACTTTGAAATCAGACTTAAACTAGTGTCAATCTTTTGATACTTATTGTTTCACAAAAATACGCTATTTGTCATGACAGCGGGAATTAATTATTAAATTAATTAATTTGACTCATATGTTTTGAATTTTGTAAAATAGACTTCATTTTTGAATTAGTAATATCAAATATAGCTTAGGGTGAATTTTTGGTAATTTTCTGAAAAACTTCAATTTTTGATGAATAGTGAAACCACTAAGTGGTAATCAAGCAAACTGATTTTTCAGTTAAATGAAAGTTTACCACTAATGTGTATTGAATTTTGAAAATCCGACATACATGGTTGTCATTAAGAAGTAAAATGTGGTTCAATGAGATTAAAATAATTTTTTGGTGAATAGTAATTTTTTTTTCATTAATCGCGATTAGAGGTAATTAGTGTAGTTTAAGGTAAAAATGGTATTATAAGAATGTGAAAACACCATGACACTTGTCCTACACCTATTGGGTGAGTCATGGCCGACCAAGAAAAGCCATGGTCCAACTTTGGGACCCCATGGAGCCACTTTAGTTGGAAAATGACAATAATATATTTTTATTTAATGTTAAAATTAAATTGACACAAACATGAGTTGTTTTACTAAAACAATTTTTAAGTAGGGTTACAGAAGTCCAAATTTTGATTATAAATAGTCATTGGAAAGATAAAAAGATTTCCTACATCATAGTATTTTTTTTATAATTTGTAGACATTAAATAAAATAAATTATTTATGACATAATAATGATGCAGCGATGACATCATTATTTGACGATTTAAATAAAATGGAAAGATAATGAAAAATCTAAAACCTAAACATGTCCAAAACCAATTGGATTAGTGGATTTCGAAGCCTTATAACCTTATCCACGAATTATTTCAATGTGGGACCTTTTAAAACCGAAACACATTTTCAAATAAAGTAATAATTCTTTACTTTCCAAAAGTACCCCTCCTCCCCTCTTATAAAAGGCCCCCACCTCTACCTCATTTCACACACTTCTCAAGCCTTTGGCTCGGCCAACCCCTGCCCAATTACTCTCTCCACATCCCTCTCCTCATCCTAGAGGATTCCCTTTGGGCAGAATCCTTTCAAAGGAAGCCTTTAGGCTCAAATCAAAAGGGAGTTACACTTTTAAAGGTAATTCATTCTCTCTTGTTCATTTGTTTTATTTTGCTTCTCCAACCCTCTAAACTCTTTTTATTTACTTCTTTTGTAACAAATCAGTATCTTCAATATACTAGTATGTTGTTATAATATTTATTTGAGCTACACTCTCACACAACTACATCAAATGGTTAAAGAACATACGGTTTCCGTGGATGGCGAAATTCTGCCTCCCGAAACGATGATTGTTCAATACTCATTTAAAACCTTCAAGGGTGGCCATTATGATGTCACTATTTTTATATATGATATATAATATGTTTATGTTTTCTTTAAGCTTCTGTATTTTTCATTTTTGGCATACCTTTATGGTTTCCATTATGGGTAAACACGATATCTTCATTTAAGGAAGTGCGGACTACCGCCCCCTAAAAGTGATGTGATTCGTTAATGCCATATGTGGGACGTGTAAAGGATGGATTTAAAGTTATTATATATGATGTTATACTGTAATTATAATATACCTTTATATCATTATTATTTCATTCCATTAAAGTATGAGATAGAAATGAAAGTAGCGTTCATGCGTACGTACGGCTTACCGTCTCCATGAACGGTGCCTTTCATTTCTTATCCCCAAATATAATGTACTATTAAAAGTACATGTATATAATGGATATATATAATGAATAGTATATCTAAATGATGAATATAATTCTGGAATTAAAATATACATACCTCTCATTTAGTTTTAATTCCATTAATATGACAAAGAAATGAAAGTAGCGTCCATGCGTACGTACGGCTTACCGTCTCCATGAACGGTGCATTTCATTTCTTACCTCTAAATGATTATGTAATATTATAAATACATGTATATGCTGGATATATATGATATATATGATATCCAAATCAGGAATTTCATTCTGGATATAAAGAACCTTTGACCACACGAACAACATGTAATTGTAAGAAGTCCACTTTCGACTTAAGAACCAAATATTGACAAAACAAACATTATTAACTTAAATGGTTACATAATGTTTATAACATGGCAATAGGTGATATAAAAAGAATAATGAACTTTAAAAAGGTTCTTAATCAAGTATAAATTAACTCAAGTTTATTATTCAGGACGTTAAAGAACGATCGAGTCAAGTCGGACCCGAGGTAAGGGACTTCGTCTCAATCTCCTTTCATTGAGGCATATTTTGTTTTATACACAACTTTATTTTATACGGTGTATAAACTCCTTTGACTTTTACTTTTATATAAAAGGAATCTTTTTCTACGAAGCGTTTTACTAAACGACAAAAAGGAATGTTTTTTTAACGTACGCGGTGACAACGACCTTTTCCGCCGCCGCGAGTATTATTTGGTCTTTGGCTTCCTCAACAAGCCGTAATGTTTTTAAAATAAAATAAATACCATATACTCTTTTATGTATTTTGGTATTGAAAATGGTTTTGATAAAGGATTCTATTATGTCAATATATTTATGATATATTGTGATTGAAATGTGGAAATGTTTTCATTCCTTTATATTGGTTTTATGTTTTATTATTTTATATTGGTACTTGGACATTTTAACGGGTGGTTACGTTATAAACCATATGACGGGTGGTGCCGTGAATACCAGGATGGGTGGTTACGTTATAACCTCCAATGCATTGGGTATGGAAGTCGGCCGTATGGCTATTCCATTAAGTATGTATGGAAATTGGCCGTATGGCTATTCCATTAAGTGATATGTGTGGAAGTCGGCCGTATGGCTATTCCATTATGTATGTATGGAAATTGGCCGTATGGATATTCCATTAAGTGATGTGTGTGGAAGTCAACCGTATGGTTATTCCACTTAAGTATGTTTATGTCCCAAGTTACCTTTATATATGTTATGTGTTCTTTTTATGGGTTTTATGGTAATCCTTTGGTTACAAAAAGGTAAGTAATGATATTTTATTCAGTGAAGAGTTTTTACTACTTCATGAAGGTGAAGGTATTACTTTGATAAAGTATACATGGATTACTTGATTTTGAAAAACTAACAGTTTTCATTCTTTGTGTATCCCTTACTGAGCTTTTTGTGCTCACCCCAAGTTTTTTTTTGAAATGTTTTTCACAGGACTTAATGTGGAATAGGGTCAAGGATGGGATCAAGGGAAAGTCATGCTTTATAAAACATGGAATCTAGACATCTTTCTTTTTAAGAGTTTTTATTTTATGGAAACTTGGTAGAAGTGTCTACTTTGTAATCTTTTGAGATGTAATAGTTATGTTCTAATTCTCTAAAACTCTAAACCTGAAAAGATCCTCAACGTGAATTATTCTTTTAATTCAATATTAAGTAAGGTTTAAGGCTGGGGCCTTATACTCGGACATAAGATGTTAGTGTGTAGGAATATTCCATTAATTTGGGACTGTAAAACAAACACGAATGGGTAAAGTCCTGTTGTACATTTTTTGGAATTTTTTAAAGAAATTTTGAATAATATGGTTCAAATTTATGATTTCGTGGGCCAAATTTGAATCGAACAAAAATCTACACCCTTTTTAGAGACTATTTCTGATTTGGGATCAGATGGAACATCATATCTATTGAATATTGATCTGAAATTTTTGGATGTTTATAAAAGATTAAAACGTGATCTGGATAATCCAATAGTGCAGGTCATGTCTAGAATAGAGGGGATAAACAGGTTTTTCACAGCAGGTTTATTGTGTCCTATCAATTAATCTTAGGACACATCCTCTTAGGATGTTATGAGATGTATAAATGGAACCAATCTCAATGAGGGGATATAGGTGGTAGAGAGAGTGCATGCAATTTTTGAATCCACTCATGAAGTGGTAATCTAGGAAGAAAGTGTGGTATGTCCTATGAATTTCATGTTTTAGGTGATTATGATCCTAGGGGATGGGGTGAAGGAATTGAAGGGGACATGTCCTAGGAAGGATAGGTCAAATATTAAGCTCAGTAATCACTTTGGAGCTCTGTATTTTTAAGGGGCAGTCCCAGAACAAAGAGAGACAGACCAGGTAGAGTGTTTCCTTGAAGGGAATGGTTTTTCTAGGGGTAGAGACTAGTAATGAGATAGATAAATAATTATCATAAGATATTGTCATGGGATTACCTAGTATAGGGATTCACATCCCAGGTAGGAATAAATGGAAGAATGGGAAACATGATTTAGGGATTTTCATTCCGAAAAAAGGAATAAGTCCAAAGTGCACAAGAAAAACATCTTTCTACCTAAACTGATGGAGACACAGTCTTCCAAGAAGACAATGCCCATGAAAATTTAATTAGAACACACTTACATTAATTAGAAAAAGAAGGAGAATGAGAAAATTCAATATGGAACCCATTTGATTGATATAGGTATTTTTAAGGAACATGTGAAGGTTGAAGATATTATGGAAGAACCTAATTCGATTTAGGGAGGATCATTAGTGGTGGAGCATTCTTACAGTGATTACACAACTTATTTGGATAATTATATTAAGGTTGTGATATTCTAAAAAAAATAGGGGGTTGTAAATAATATTAAAATAAAAAAACATCGGATCTTATCATGCACTCTGAGGAATTAATTTTAGAGGAGGAATTTCTGATTAATGCCTCCATAAACAATGCTGACAAGATGCTCAAGAGAATTATACTTAATGAGGTAAAAAAGGAAACTGTAAGTGAATAAATAAGAAATATATTATTTTTACAACTGGAATCAATGAATAGAATATGACTATGGGGGATTTTTTAAATCATTAGACAAGAACACTTATTGCTAGGAATATCACATAAAGGATGATGTGCATACTAATGTGACTACTATTTAATAATACTTATACATAGAGAAGGCATCTAATAGGATCAAACATTGTTTCAATAATTATGTGATTTGTTTTTTATATGATATTCTCTTTTTTTGAATTGTGTCGTTTCTCACTTTATCCTATATAGTGTTCATGAAAATAAAAAGGTGGATCATTGAATTTTTATCCAAATAAAATTTGGGGCTGGGTAAGATGGAACCTAAAAAAACATCCTTAGCAAGGAGGTTTGTTCAAAAATTTCCTTCTTAAAAAAAATTATAGCATCATGGTGCATACCATTTATATAGATTTAAAAAACATCTATTTATCAAAATACTTACCCTTATTAACATTCAGGTTAATCACGGAGAATGGATTTTGTAATAATAACATCCCAAAATAATTTTTCATAAAACCTCTTCATAAATCCTATATTTCATTATTTTACACTAATGATATATAAGTGAGTTAGATGATTTCTCAGTTCTCTATTCTAGAATCATATAACCATTTTCAGCAGGATATTAGGTTTTCTATGTAAATCCATCCCTTTTCCTCCAACATTGGATCCACAATTCATCATTCAAAATACATCGTTCTGAAAAAGCGTAGTGTATTTAACTAAAAATATTAAAAGAGAAAAAACTAAAAATGTATTTATTGTCAGATAGTTTCATGGAAGGCCAAGTTTCATATAGGGAATCAATTCTGATGGCAATGGAGAAGGTATGCTTGAGTGAATAAAAACATGAATTTCAATTTAATACATTTTTGATGCACCTATAAAGGATTCGGGGAATGTTATTAAATAAAATAAATATATAGTGAAATATTTTATAATATTATTTTATTAGTTAAGGTGAATTCCTATCATTGGTAACTAAAGTCATAGATAATCATGATCATAAAATTTATTTACCCAAAAATAAAAAAGCATTCTAACTAAATTGAAAATAATCCCATATATTCCTTAACATGATCAAATTGATTCACCCCCACTACACCTTCCTCTCTCATACCAAACAAGATTTATTACTCATCTTTTACTCATTCTGTTTTGACAAACTTGATTCCATAATACAAAACATAGCCTAAATCTCAGCTGTAAAATTTTACAGAAAAAACCAACTAATGAGAAAAACAATAAACGTATTAATTGTTTCATTATATGGGAAAATAAATACATTATATTTTTATTTAACCAAAAATATTTGAGATTGTAAAAATTTAGTACAATAATTTATTATTTTTACTTCATTATATTTAGTTGTAAAAAATGAGGTTCAATGATATAGAAAAATAAATCCATCATGCATCAGGTGAACCAAAATTATGAAAAGATAATACCTGATGTAATCATGTAATTTTGAATAAAATTATGAAAAGTAAATTATTTTCTCTTTCTTTAAATGTTTAATGTTTTTTGTCCCTCATTTTTCACGGATAGGGAAACTCTTCATCATCTCTTCTTTGAACATAATTTTTTAAACTAGGAAATAGTTTTGGAAGATGATATGTGATCAATTTTAGTATAATAAATCTCAATAATTTTCTTTCCCATGGCCCCATCCCTAAAAATGTGATAGATAATATTCCTTCATTAAATAAAAATAATGTGAGAATAAATTTAATTTCCGAACTATAATAAATTCAACTAGAATAAATACATTCCTTATCTTTTAATGCTTCTTTCCTTACTAATATATCTTTATAATAATCTTTCAAGAATAATTTATCCATATATATCTTATTTCCCATGTAGGTTACTTTCTTTATCATTAAAATATTTTCATTATTTTTTCCCTTTTCTCTATCTTGTTATGGATTTTATAATCCTTAGCAAGCCTTTGTTTACCCCTGTGTAATTTTATTTCCCTAAATGAAAATCTTATTATTGTACCAAAATGCAAGATCCAATTCTTCATTCATAAGATAAAATATAATCATTTAAAATCATTAAAAAAGAAGAGTAAATAAATCGAACAACATAATTTAAATGAAATAAACATACTCCATGTTAAATAAAAAATGCTCCCTCTTAAGTTATTTCTTAACAGACTCGATCTATTTCATTTTTATTCAGAATCTACCATAATTTTGGTCAACTATTCATGCCTACTGTTATAAGATTGAAAATTTCCTTCAATTTCCCTTGATATTATCTCAATACCAATAAATAATGAATTCCTTTCAGCCAACATTGACTTTTATGAAAACTACATCACCGGATACTCTATGTACATATCTTGTAGAAACATTTCCATATGAAATATTTTAAATCATACATACAATATAATGTAATAAAATTGTACCTAAATCTTGTAAAGATGTTAATTTGTCCAAGAGATGACCAATGGAAATACATAAAACCATCTGCATATTCATAAATGAGATAGAATACAAAAAAATATTATTTCTATGATATTTTTAAGTAGAAATTATGAATCAAAAATATCATATAAACCTAGAATATTTCAATTCCCCATATTTCTAAACAAGTTATGTTCCAAAAAAAGAAGGAAAATCTAATGACTGAATGTTAAAATTCAAAAAACAATTGTATGATCATAGGATAGTATGTGGAATATCATTCAACAATTATCATACCAAAAAAATTATTTTTCATTTTCTGTTAAATAAAAAACACACTCAAAATATTTTTCCAAAAAACTGAAAAACAAACTTCTTAATAAGAAATAAACATTCTGAAGAGATTTATACAAAATAAATATTCATTTATCAAATACAAGGTACAAACCAAGAATTTTGAAAAAAATATAAATGGCCAGCTACCTAGATCATAGAAAAAAATATGTATGATTTAATGTTAAATCCATTTTCTATAATTACTTATTAGAAGATGTTTGGAATTTCAATGAAAAATGAAAAATTTAGAGCTTCGAGTAAATATGGTTTAAAAAAATTGATCATAATTTATTTTTTAGAAAAATTATTATCCACAAAAACACAAGTAACTATTACTACTTATAAACTCCCCTAGATACAAAGAATCACAATTCCATTATTTTTATAAGGATTAAAATCTTCCAACTGGAACCACATTATATAGAGATGATTGAATGTTTTGTTTTCATTACAGTTAATTTATAATTAATCTATGTTAGTGTATTCTCAACACACATAAGATTCATGATTGAGTGATCCAAGAAAGAAATAATAGGTGTCACAACATTAGAAAATTTATTAGCATTATTTTTATTGTTAACTAATGCATTAATGAAACATTAATTTTTATTAATTTTCTATATTTTTCATTAATAAATTTAAATTACAAATGAAACAATAATATTGGACCATATCATTCTTAAATCAAATTCCCTTCTCACAATTCATCACCACCTAACCGTGTTGAAATTGAAAATTTTCATTATTAATCCATTACTGTACTTTCTTTAAGAATATAATAGATTTTTAATGGAGTTTGTTTCATTTGAAATCAATATTGTTGAATACAATTATATTTTCTCTATATAAATTTTTTTAATTCAAGAAAATGAAAAAACTAAATACCCTTTTTATATCTCCCAACATTTTCATGGGAAGGAATAAAATTAAAATATACAAACAATTTTAAATTTGAATTTTAACATGAAAAATTAAAATAAATAGATTACATATATTGTGAATGAACTATTTCTTAACTCTAGGGATCTTCCGAAAATCCTCTTCCCTTCTATCATCCAAAAAATCTACACTTGAATAAGATAATTATTTTTTATTATAATGGATCCTCAACATCTATTATTACCATTCCATGTTATTCAAAATTGTAACGAACCACCTTTTTGTCAATAAAAACAATACACATCTTATACTGATCTTCCAAATGATATAAATAATTAAAATGAATCAAAATATGTGAGGATAGGTAAATAAAATGATTCATTTTATAAATTGTTTTAAAAAAACTCTATTAACCAAAAAAATCATCATAAATGAATTATAATATTGAATTACTTATCCAAGAATGTTATGAAACCAAAGAAGTAAAAAATTATTAATTCATGGAATATAATTTTCAAAAATATTCAAAAATAAAATTATTTTCAAATAATCTACAGAAAACATGCATGTAAGGAAAAGAAAAAAAATTCTAATCCAAAACAACAGAAAAAATTTGTGAATAAATTTAGGAAAAATAATTGATAATTTAAATCAAATGAATATTTATCAATAATTAATATAACATTACAAGAAAATAAATATATCTTTATGTATCTATAATGAAAAAATTATATTTCAAACACAGCACTCCATTCTCTTAAGAAATTTATTCTAGAGTCTAAAGTGGATAAAAATATCTAAAAAAGATATTGAAAGAAGTTTTACAAAAAAATTTATGAAAAAGAAAAAGAATAATAAGATATAACCATAAACATGAATGAAAACACCCTCTATATTGAGATGGATAGATTCTTTTTTAGACAATCCATATTATTAATGAAAATATATTAATAGTATATTTTAATCAAATAGTGATATGAACATTCCTTAACAACATATAAGAACTGGTTCACCAACCCTATATTAATATAAAACAAGTTGTGTATTTAACACATACCCAAACCATAAAATATTATTCCTTATTTTTTTTTCAATAGTCATTATTTATGATCTTATATAGCTTGGGCCTTTTTTATAAATAAGTACCCATAAAAGTTTCCAATTTCCTGAAGGATATGAGTGTAATAGAATCCAATTGGGCCCATGTCCAATGACGGGTTTTCCGTTAAATTTAATGGATAATTGATATTTACATGATGTAAAATCATAAAGTCAAATGAATATAACAGAAGAAACTAGATGAAAGGAATCCCCATTCAAAGAGAGGATTTTTTCATGTTAAATTTATAATTAATTTAATAAATTGAATTCCCTTAGTACTTAGATTCTTTTTATGATGAAGATGTTGATCATGAAAATATTCTTCTTGTTTTACCATAATTGTACTAACATGATAAAAAGTAAAATGCCTCTATATTTGATTCACGCGTGCTCCACAATATCATAGAATCATCAATGGAACTCTGGGTAGCATAGATGTACCAAACATCATACAATGTATTTATTTAATTGCCACACAATCCTTCAGAATGGATTAATTTTCTCATTGTTCACCTATTAGTGAGGGGGAAGTACGTGGAGAAATACTCTGGATCATGATAGTAACCGTAGAGATTGTATTCATTGAGAAATTTATCAATAGAGAAGACGCATTGTGCACAACACAAAAGATTTTACACATTCCCGAATATTATATAGTGGATATATATAGGGTTTAATATTGGAAATTACAGAAGAACCCGTAATCAAATAATATAATTAATATATTATTCATTATAATAGTAATAATAATATATAATTTCATATACCAAATTGTGAAAATAATTATCATTTCAGTACATACATAATTCCTTATCTATTTAAATGACATGTTATTATGAAATCATTTTTATTCAATGGTTATATAACTCGTCCCATCAAACATCAACATTTACTGAACCTCAAATAATATATAACTACTATTCATTTGATAAATAAATAAATAATATATTCACTTTCTAAAGAAAAAATAATTATTTAACATTCAACACAAATAAATATGGTGATTGAATATTTGTGATCAATAAATCTCGAATAAGAACTATTTCTTAGTTTGAGAATAAAATTTCTTCAAAAAGTCCAATATCATCATCTAGTAACACATAAAGGCATTCATAAATAATGAATTTAATATAGAAATGGGAAAAACTAAATATGGACACTCACTATGTAATATAATTCATTATTATTGATATTCTAAATTAGAAGTCAGCATACTCATGTCAAAAACAAATTTGATCGATGTATATTGTTTTTACTTCATGAAATGAACTCAAGAATCTTCATAACTATGGAATTTTAGGTCAATAGTTATATTATAGTCAAAGGTCCTGAGGTGTTATCATCCTTAAACTATAATTGAAAAATCATATATTGATATATTCATTAATTTAATATAAATAATGACACACTCCAAATCACTCCTAATATGAATTAATTTTAATACCAAGTCAAGGGATCATTACATGCGTTATCATAGAAGAATATACCATGGTATGTGAACATGTGGAATTCCTTCATGTAGATCATAACATCATCTCTTAGAGATTACTAAGTGAAAACATCATGAGATAAAGTCTCGCTCTCTTATGAGAATCATGAACCTGATAGAAAACTATTTCCTATGTCCAGTCAAATAATGTTATCTGATCATAGAATGTGTATTTAATAATATTATAATTTCACCCTGAGGTTATTAACATCGAAAAAACTATTATAACATATAAATGTGGCATACAGTCTAGGAATTTTTCTCATTAATGCTACATAAAGGAATTTTCAATATGTGACAAGATATTTATTAATATTCAAGACTTTGAATATACAGGTGATAAAAAGTACATAGTAGTTAGTTCAAGTGAAATAACTACACCATTTATCTATCTACTCTCTCTATTGAAACAGACTTGTTACATAAAAAAGAGTTGAAATCAAATCCCAATTAATGTTAGCACCTACTTTACATCCTCAAATGATATTGAAACTATAGTATAATTGACTCTTCTCCACTATTAACAATGAGTGAAAAGTTATGTTACAAACTTCACCTACATAGAATATTTTTCAATGTATTAAGTGTCTGAAATTCAATTTCTAGTTGAACAATAATTTAATAGAGTGGGGATCTCATTCCCAATCTCATTCTTTCAAAATGTTGACATTTTATAGTTTAAAAAAACACACTGATTTCTATTTTTTTTAAATAGTTCATAGTAAAAAATCACTCAAACCAACAATAGAATGTTCTAAAACATTTATTTATAAATAAATATATGTATTCTCTTAAAATTGATGAACAAGGATGATGAGACTTTAGAGAGAAAGAATAGTATGGTTAGAAAAAATACAGTTCATAATAATTACAACTATCATTATCCATGGAAGAACATATTTAGTAGGACCAAATAAATTCAAAAACCAAATAACATACCTAACTATAGTTATTAATGATCTGTTCCATGGGACGCCCTCATGCCATGGCTAACTCCCAACCCACCTGAAACATGCTAAGGTGTATTTAAGATAACTTATTATAGTAATTGACTAAACAAAAAATGGAATCCATGATATCTTTATATATTTTCCACAATTTCAGATTGAGTAATTAAATACATAATTCCATGTTTATTTTTTATCTATTTGGTCTTAATAATTTTTTCCATGTTAGGACCATATAGAACCATTCAACATGTTTGAATTATTTTTTTCATTTCCTGAAAATTTAGTCCTTCCATAAAATTCCATGTTATAATTTAATTTAATGATTCAGATGTAATGTAATATCAAATATAATTAAAAAAAGACAATGATAGAACATTCAAATCATTTTTTGTAGATAATTTTGTGGTATGTTAAAAGGAAAATTATATTGTTATTACATATTATGAATGTAATTAATAAAGAATGTACAGTAAATAAATACCATATAATGTATAAATATTTAAAGGTAAATGAAATTTCCTATTGTTATTTTTTATTTAGTAACTCTATGATTATTGAATTAAGGTCCTTGAAATCATGTAAAAATATAATAATTTTTTGTTACATTGAGAATTAAATACAATATATCCCATTTTTTGTTATTTAATGTGATACAAGTAATTAGAATATAATATCTATCATAACAAGTATAATAAAAATCGCAACTATGATATGCTCTCATGGGAGGGTTACTACAAAAATATAAGAGTTCTATAATACATTAAATAAATATATCGTTGGTTTAGAAATCTTGTGAAATATATGATGTGTAAATTTTGGGATTTATTAAATTTAGTCAATAATTGAGAACTCTTGATTGTTAAAATACATATTTCAATACAATAAATAACATTCATACATTATGGAATGAAATATGGAAGTTGAGAAGGTTTTAGACAGTGTTGTTTTCTTTGTATTGGTTGGTTTAAATTTCATATGGTTATGATTTATGTCATATAAAGTAAATAGTTATTGTGTTAAAATATTTTATTTACCATTTTTAATAAGAAATTTTGTCATCTATTCATGTATATGATTTGATTGGTTTAGGTTGTGTTTTTTGTTAGTCTTTACCTGATTTGTTTTCCTGTTTATGTAATTTTAATTGTTGGTCCATGTTTTAAGGAAAAAGAGGTTTTAAAATTATAGATTTCATAGGGATATCATTATTTTACCAATTTATTCTAGTATTAATTTGGGTTTAAGGAAGTTGGTCATCTTTTTCCCAAATATTTTCATTGTTTTCAAAACATTAAAATTTTCCATCTGGTCTTTGGAACAATTGTAACATAGTGAATTAAAAAATGAGACCCCCATAATAGCTTTCTAGAATTGGAAATAAAGACACAGGATTCCAAAATTTGTTTTGTTTGATATACACTTGGGGAGTTGAGATATTGATCATATTTATAATGTCATATTTTATTATTCTTTGGTTTTTCTAATTATGTTTTTGTGGAATTCCATTTGTTGTGACTGTTGATTGGATTCTTCTCATGTATTAACAATGTAGGTTGTGTTAGTTATATTTGTTTAAATTTTTATTCATTTGGGGTTTTTATTATAGTAAACTTGTTCTATTTTTTTCATGATAATAATTATGTGTATTTAACTATATTTTGAAGGTTATACTTCTTTCTCATTGATTGACATGAAGAATGGAAGGTAAATTGTAGATTCATCGGAAGTTGATGTCTCATGGGATGAGCGTCAGAACATCTTGTGGGTAATGTGATATCATGTGACCTAAAATTGGTTACCATTCTATTTTTTCTTACCAATAGTATATCTTGGGTCATATTCAATGTTTTAAATGGTATTAGTTATAATATATTGAATGAAATGGTTCTTCATATTCAATGAGATATAGATTTATCTAATGGGTGGGATACTATCAAATATTATATGGAAATGTTCATATTTTTAAAGGAGTTTAAAAATAGATTCTATCTTGTTATTTTCCATTGGTTTAATGTTCTGGTTAGGTTCTTATATTCAAGAGTAGACCAGGATCGGTAACCTACATTAAAGTTTTCTGGGGTGTGGGTGCCTGTATGGTCATTTATTTGGATTTATTATTATAGGAGTATTTTTTTCTAATATTCTTCAATGGTTTTGAGAATATGTGTTTTTGGGAAATTTCAATTCCTTATTCATCCCTTCTCATTTCTAATTTCTCAAAGGATCACTCAGTCTAGGTATCTCAATTGACGATTTATTTTTTAGTGGTTATTTGGTCTCATGAGGATCTAGGAAGTGGCTCGGTAAAAATTTGGATGAAGAACGATTCATGGACTAAAATAATTGCATGAACTTTAGTTATAATAACAATTTTATTTCCATAATAATCTATCTATTGTATCTCATTCCTTCATTGGGTGATAAAGACTAAGGAATATCCGTAGTAGACTCATCGTAGTGATGCTATTAGGTTTAATAATATGGTTGTTATCCATAATAACTATTCATAGGATGAAAATTATCTCTATAGTGTATCGAGGCCAAATTATACATCCCCCTTATATTAGCACAACATCAATTACATATTCCATCTGTATATAAAAAATATTCTCATTATAGAAAAAATCTCACACTAATCAATGGTCCAGTTACAATGATATAGGTACCTTTCCAATAGGGGGAGTGAATTCTTTATTATTTTCCATTCCAATTCAAGGTATAGAATGTATTGATGTTAGGTGGTGTTTTATTTTTGGGATGTGATGACCATTCCTTATAAATTGCTTATCACCATCTCTAACTATTGTTGAGTATATATTTGTGAGTAAGTTGTTAACACCTCTACCCAAAAACAATTGTTACATATGAAGGTATGGGACCATTTATGCCTTTTTAGTGTTTTTATAGGGTCTCAATTATCTATAGAAGTTTCATTACCCAAATTATATAATCTTACCATCACTTATAAAATATTCAAAATTTCCATGTTTATGTGTTGTTGTGTTAACAATCATTTGGAAAATATCACCTATCTCTGTATATCCTTAGGTTTAAATAGTCATCGACTGTGTAAGTGATTGTTTCCTTTAGAATGAGTATTCAGGTTATGAATCGATATTTTTTAATGGTTTCCAATGCATTTGTTCATGGATGTGGAAACACTAAGTGGTTTCGTATCCTAGGGTACCTTTTTTTCCCAAGTCAGGTGCTTATGGAGAGGTTTGACCAATGATGCTTCAGAACTCACACTAGTCAGGAGGATTGGTAGTCTAGATTATCACACCATTTGGGATGAATTATTTCTTATTCTGAGACTCTATTATAGATTTAAGAAATAATTGAGAATCATTTATTAATTACCAAGTATGACATGGATTATCCTTCAATTAATAACAAATTATTATCATGTATGTAATATAGAATCATTTATATGTATCCAAGGTTCTTCATCAATGGAGATATCTTTATATATCCAGTGTTATCTATCAATAGAATCTTGTTATGTTGAAATTATATATTCTATGTTCATGACTATGATGATTGTTTTCTATCCACAGAGTGGGGCACTCTAGAGTGTATACTCATCTGGGGGAATAAGAGTTATCCTAGAGTTCATCATCATCCAGTGATATAGGAGTTATTTTGATGTAGAGATAGAACCCATATATGGGATTCCTACATATCCTTGTGAATGTAATTGGAACACCTACATTTTGGTTCTCCTTAATAAGGAACATTGTTCCTTTTAATGTTATGCGATAAGGACCCAACTGTGTAGTTAAATTTCACAGGGAAAGGATTTATAGGGGAATGGTTTCTAGTCAATGTTTTGTGTGGGACTTATTTCAAATCTCCTAGGGAATCCGGTAGGAATATGTGTTCTCATGTTGTATTAGACCCTGCTAGTAATTTTGACCAGAAAGAACATGTTTGATTTGGGGTGGTGGTTTTGGACATTAGGGGGCTTCCTTTGTATTCTTCTTCTAGGGGAATCAAATCCCAAGTAGTTTGGCCATGAGGGCCCATGCCAATGGAGGCCCTACAGGTTTATCTCATAGCGTATTAAGACCATTGAGATGGATGTGATGGGGATTAAACATAAAAAGGATGAACTAAAAAGTGACCATGCGAGATTTCATAGATGATGGTGGTTGGGACAATTGTTTCAGAGCTAACTCTTACGGAGGATGACTAGATTATGAGAAATAGGATTGGGTCTTACTTTTATAGAGGATTCCCATTGTTCTTGGGCCCTAAGTGGACATCCAACATTTGTTGATTATAACAGTAATCAGAGTTCTCAAAGTTAAATTAATCATAGGGACTATGTATATGTTGTTATTATTGTTACCTTTAAGCCCACCCAAGTCTTACATAGTGTGATAAACAAAGGGAAACAAAGGATCCAACAAACCACACACTCTGATTTTGTCCACTGGTGGACCAGGTGATAAATCCCAAATGAATCGGGATGGGCAATTCAGTTTTCCCACCTCCTTTAACCCTTACACCCTAGATGGATGAGGCTAGGGATATGGTGGAAGAGGCAAGGGTTATATCACTTATTTCTATTTATTTTACCCTGTGATGGGTATTGGGTTTGAAAAATGAGTAAGGAAGGCAACATGAGAGAGGGGAGAGGGTAAAAATATCCATATCCTCTCTAACCAAGTGGCTATTAGGTAAAGAGAAGAAAAAGTGTAACCTCTCACACAAAAGGATAAGGTCATAATCCAAGAGGGATTCCCTAAAAATAGTTTCTTAGTGACAGATGATCATTTCATTCCATATTGAATGGAAACTGAACTGTAATCCTCGCCCTCTTTACTAGGAAATATAGGCTCTAGGTCTCAAAGAAAAGAAAATAAATACATGGTATTATTGATATTATCTGAGAATAATAACTCCTTGACACATTCCATAGGATACGGTTCCACATTCCCATTGGGATAAACACTCCCATGCACCCTAAAGACCCTGACCAGACAATCAGACAAGTGCGGGAAACCTCTAACCATTGGAATACACACCCAAAATGGGGACACACCTGTGTTCCACTTTATATGGTTGTATAAGTTAGGATTATTTAGTGGGGGGTCAACTTTTTCCCTCTTATACAAGGGAGAAAAAATAAAAGAGTCCCTTCTAGGGACAGATATGAAAATGCCTTATAAATGGAACTTCTTGGTTGGAGGTTAGGGAGAACCATGAAGGCTCGCATTGGGGGTGCTCCGCATAGGTAGGCTTGAGAGAATTTGTACCACATTGGGAGATTTACCACCTAGTTTACTAAGCATGGGTGAGATATTACAAAACCTTTTAAGGGTCTCCAAAGGAGTTCTTGTAATTGACTCGTATAGGTCCCTGTTTGAGGAAGGGACCTCACGCTAGTCTATATTAGGGTTTGGGAGAGTGCCTTGCATAGGGTTTTTTTATTTTAAACCCCAAGAAAACATTAGTTTTTCAATACCCATTTAATTACCTCTTATTTATTTAATAAAATTCTACCTAAATGGTTATAGAGGTCTTAAGGAAAGCAGAGGGGAATTCTGAGCATTAGTTGGCCTTTGGGAAATTATGTTAGAAGAAATAAAGACCCTAGGGTCCAATTTATAGGTGAATATAGGAGCTTGGGAAAAGTTTCAATCTGACTCATGTGGTTCTGTTATGCTTCTATCACATGACCTTACTTAGGCTGATATTCCAGACTCAGGTGTAGGTACCCTTCATGATGGAAGTGTTTTAGGCTACTTGGGAAATTTTCCTTTTGAGGGATTTGCGAATGTTGGATTTCTAAATTTATCATATTATATTATTAGTAATCAATTTACCTTTGTTACCTTTTTATTCATGTGATAAAACAGAGTGTCATCAAAATCCCCAAGGATTGGATCCAATCAAAATTAAAGTATTTGATGTTGAGGCAAAGGGATGAAAAGGATAGATGGTTAAAGCAAGGAATTCACACAAGTCATCTCAGTGGATTGTTTTCTTAAGTCCACCATTTTAATAGAGCATGATTGTGAGAATTTTAGGGAGGATTACAAGTATATAAATAGGTTCAAGATTTCACCGATCAGCTTTCATGGCTCTAAACGTTCAGAAAACATCATGCTATTCTCCCCCATATACTCTTCACTGAACCATTTTTTACTGAAGGCACCATTCACACATGCATGATATGTATATGTTTGTGTGATGCATAAGATTGGGTACAATAATTTAATGGGTTAAATGAACAATATTCTTGTGTTAGGAATTTTCATGAAGAATTTTTGTGAGAACTTTTATTGAGGCACTTAAACAATTTCATGCCTCTTCCAGATTTTATCATTTTCAAAGGTTTCTTTAAAACAAACATTCCCTAAAAGAAAATTAACAAAAAATTATAGGTTTAATGGAAACCAAGAAGATTTCATTTTCTGAATAAAATGTTAGTAAATTTATTGTGGAGATTATTAAATTCATAGGAATTGAGTATTACAACATATGTGAGACTAATCTTCTTAATATGGAAGGGTCTTTGAAGAATATCATTGTGATTTTCAAGATAGCCCCTATCTACCACATTACAGTCATGTCCATCTATGTGAGGTCTAGAAACTGGCTCCAAAGAACTACATAATTCAATATTCATTTCAAGATCACAAGAACATAACAAATACTAATATTTACATCATGGGTACATATATTAACACCGAGAAATCATCCATAACATGTTTTATACATCACAGTCCATGTACTCCAGATCTAAAGCCACACACGGTTGAATTAATGCCACATTTATATTCATCTATATTTTAGGACTAAAAATTAGATCAATCAAAGGGATGGGGAAAATATTGGGACATCCATTTAGGAAGGGTTATTAAGACTGCATGGATGTGGATGTATTGGGTGCTCGAAGACTGTTCATAATTCAAAGTTGAACTGATGTCCGGGAACATATACGAATACATTTGTTTGGGAAAAAAATATTCATAAAGTTAATCTGAGTTAATTCTGATGATGTTAAGCTGGTGAATCCCATAGAAAAATTCATTCCATTTTATACATGGAGAATTTTGCATCATTTTGTTAGATGTTGGCACAATATCTGGGGTTTTTATCTTTAGAGATATGTGTGAAAATTTATCCCTTTGATGGTGACATTGAATGATACCGATGGTATTTCATATTTTTCACATGAGTCTCTGAAAATAGCTCATGATATTAAGGAGGAACACCCCCTCCAAAGGGGGGATATTCATCCGGAGTTATGGATGTACACTTTCTTATAGGAGAAGGGGGAAGGACCCACTAGGAAGTGTCAAACAAGCCATCCAAAGTCAGAGAAGAGAAGAACCTTTGGCACCATTTGGATGACATTGGAGAATGGGTAACACAATAATTAGGGATATGAGGTCTACCCTAATATTCCATGTAAGATTCATCTTTTGGGATTTCTAACAATGTGACCAAGTGCCTATTTAGTGAATATACATGATTCTAATGACACCATAAGGCCAAGAACATTTGTTAAAATAGCCAAGCTGGAAGAGAATAGGTTTGTGGGGTTCGTCATCCCTTTCTGAGAACAAATCCATAAAATATTTCAACACGTTCATGGAGGAAAGGTTTGTTTTAGAATATATCGACCATTCCTTGTTTTGTGGGTATGGATCATATCCCACTTTAGAACATACACCATGAAAATCAGGATAATGGTTCTCAGGATAAAGTTTTAACCATATGTCCTGGATGTATCTGGTATTCTTCCCATGTCTTTCAAACCTAATGAATTGAAAACAAGGTAGATTTTATTTAAAGAGTTAAATTTTTTCCCTTTATGGGAATTTGTGAATAGTGAGATTTACTAACAATGTGAAGTCTAGTGATGATATGGGGTCATACGTGATGGCCTGTAGAGAATGTTTCCTAGTAATTAGGATCGAAGGTGATATTATATGTGAGTCCTATGATCCCTACAACTTCTCACACCAATTAAAGTGCCTATAGAAGAAAATTGTATCTTCCATGTGCACATAAGATTTTAAATACATCTGATTATAGCTCGACATCTATATATACCCAAAACTATGGAGTTGACAGAGGCAGTAATCGACCTGCCTCTAGTGAATGCAACTAACAAGTTAATCATTGGGAATGCAATTACATAGATTGAACCATACAGAAAAGGGAAGATGGCTAATGATTTTCCTTGGGTTGGGAAGAAGAAAATTTGTATGAAGGATTCTCCTCTTTTGGAGGGTGATTTATCACCATCATAGGTTGATTTTCCACTGTCAAAGGATGATGATGAGGATTATGACACTCTGAGGAAACCTAAAACACCTCATTAATGGTTTAACCTACCCATTATATTCAATATGGAAACCCAAAATTCAATAATTGAAATAATACCTAGGTGTTCTAGTTGTCATTTCCATGAAGGGAGCTGAGCTATATTTTCCAACTGTTCATATTTGATAGAGAGAGTCAGCAAACCCATGAAATAAAAATATTCTGAATCATATTCACTACAAAATTGGACATGTTTTTGGAATTCATACAATGGGAGGCTTCTCAGTTTTGACAGGACTTGTCCTCTGATGGTGAAATCATGTGGCCGTTCCTTCACACTGGATATAGAATTATAGGGATAAGAGATTCTCAATTCCCATTCGATCTTCACTTCTACTGCAATTTTGCTAAGTTATTTATTTTTATTCGAGAGTTGGAGATTCTCATATATGTAACTGATGATTGAATTCCTACCATGATACAGGTGGATGATATGATGAAACAAGGTGTTGTTGACAGGGTAGAAAACCATCTTTTGATGAATGGAATGAAGTTGTCAATCTTGATGACATAAGTTCCCATTTTCAAAAATTCTTGTTTATTCTTTTTTTTATCTTCAAAAAAATCATTGGTTAGGTGAAGTAAATTTCAATTTTCAGCATGATGGGGGGAAATAAACTGAGGATCGGTTATTGTAGTATAGTCATGGTGGTACACTGATTGTGTTTATTAGAACACCACTTGATTTGGGATATCCATCCCCAGGGAAAATGATCCTAAATACTCATTTAAGGGGTATGGTTTACAATATATTATGATTGGGCCCCATTTTTGAAATTCTTTTGTGGATAAAAATGATCCTAAATACTCATTTAGGATTATTAGCTTCTGTAACTTGGTCTGATAGAGGAGAAGCTATTCCAATTCATCCAACATAAATAAGTTGTCGACCATTATCTTAGAGACAACAAAGAATGAAACTTCTTTGAGTTTATTGGTTCCCAAGTACATTCTTCATACTAATAGTGGATATAAATAAAAATTGGAGCTATAGGCTTCTCTCAGTGGAACACATGGTAGGGATAAGTAGATCATCTAGAAGATAATTTTCGAGGCTTCTCTAGAGGACCTTCCTTCCAAATTTTTCCAAATTACAATATTGTTGGTAATGTTTGGATTCAGTGGATTTGATTACCATCCAATCCACGCAACTATGAAGGAGACTGTTCGCTAGCAGAACCATGTGCATAAGCATCAAAAACACCTCATAAAGGATAATATGTATTCCAACATTGTTAAATTTCAAGGCATGTTACCCAAATTAGAGGACAACCATAACACAAAACTAGAATATTTTCAGTGGAAAATCTTGGAGAATACTATTCAAGTGTCACACCATTGGAATGAATTGGAAGGGAACTATAACAAATCCAACGCTCATTCGGAGATGCCTAAACAGAAGGGTCAACTACCATTGTCGGTGTAGTGAAATCACTTATATATATTGAAGAGGCTGAAGATGGTCGATTGACTGAGCTTCAACGAGCAGGTGATGGGACTCAAGAGTATTTTCAACATATGAAGATTTATGTTGAATGCATCTTTTAAATTATGATAGTGACTCAATCTTGTGGATGTTTCTTTGGGAATTTTTACTCATAAAGTAAAATAATTGTGTATCTAATAATCAATTTCCTTATCCATATATTCTCCCTATGTTTATAACATAACCTTGAAACTAATTTTCATAATAAAAAAGTCTATCAGCTCGTTGTAACCATAGTGATGGATGGGGGAATTCCATAATTTTTTTATACCATGAAGATTAGTGATCATAGTTTGACTGATTCTAGGGTTGTATGGAAAACACAATGCAATTTGTGTCATTTATTTCATTGCCCTAATTTTTACATGAGGTTAATATAAAGGAGTTTTTAAAGGAAAGACATGGTTTTTTATTAAGTTACCCTTTGCGGCTATTTAACCTAACATGTTTTCTTCCTTTTAACAATTTTTTACTCAAATTATGTCTAAACCATAAAGAGTGTATGTCTAGAAGGATGATACTCAAATTTTATCCAGAAACAACATTGAATGTTTTTAATCTAGTGAGTGTTATATATTTTTATGGGTATTTTATTGTCATGAAATCTATACTAATGAGACCGGTGTTTTAAGGAAAAATGAATTTAATTACAAATTTTGAAATAATGGACCAACACGTATAGTGGGAAAGAAATTTTCCAAAATTAGTTAGATATCCATTGGGGAATCTTGATCCATGATTTTTTATTTCATGAGTGTAACACAATATAATAAAAAATTGAGGAGGTCGCTCTTGTGTAAAAATATACCAATATTTGAAAAACCTCTTCTTGGACTATTTTTTGAAAGTCCAACTAGGGAAAATGTTGCCTAGTTAATAGAAGAATGATTTGACTGATAAGCAATGAAATATTGGAGAAAATTATGCAAATAAAACTAGGACATGTTATAGAATGGTCAGATAAAATAGTCTTCACGAATTCTTCCATTCTATCACTGATGATAAATAGGTGTTTATAGAGATTTGGTTTACTTTAGATCATGATTGGTGGTTTTTCTAATGGGGTATATGGGAATTAAGGAAATATAAATATTTCTATTTTCCATTAATTGTAAAACACTCATACACAAATTTATATCAAGTGAAGGAGGGTGAATTTTGTTAGATCCTCGATGTCAGTGGGAAGGCCACATTCTGAAAAGGGTTAATGTATCATGATGTTTAATGTCTTTCATCAAGGACATTGACCATGTAGCTTAAAATCTTATGGAGGGGATGTTATGCTACATAGATTAAAGTCATACAACTAGGAAATTATGCTAAGAATTTTAAAATCATACAATAAGGAAATTATGTGGGGGGATATAATTTATAGTATTTAGTTTTGACCAAAAGGGAAATGATTATCACATTCTTGGTAATTTGTCAAGAAATATGAAACCATGTTCAGGTGTAGGAGGAGATAATTGTTAGATATGATTAAAGGATTCATGGATCTGAAGAGTGGTATGAAAAAGGACTTATGTAATTAGAGGAGGTATCTCTTGAAGAAGTAGTTACTATTGGTTGAAAACCCCATTTAATGGGATGTTTTATGAAAGTAAAACTAGGTCATTTACTACATAGTTAATAATGGAATATTTTTTCTAACAGACCCAGATATTTATGAGAAACTTATGAAAATACAACATAGGTATGTTACGTCATAGACACGCAAGGAAGTTCATAGGAATTGTTATATTCCATCACTAAAATTCAATGGATGTTTGCGGAAATTCAGATTTCCCGCAGCACAATGTTTAGTTTGTGGTAGAAAAGTAGCTGAACATAGAAGGGTAATTTTATATAAACTTTTTCCAAGAATAGGGAAAAGAGGATTCCTAAACCGATCAAATTGAGGCATAGTAAATTTGGAATTTGAAGTTTTAATCCAAATGACTAGGTCCATAGAATTATGGAAATAATAGGGATGCATAGCCTTTATGTCCAAGATCATTCCCACATTTTTGAACATAAGAAAGAGGAAATTATAAACCATGTTTGTGGGGGATCTCAGATCGGGATAGAGAATATGGAATAGATATGCAGGATAACCGCAAACTGTTTCAAATCATGGATTTCTATATATTGGCATTAATGCTTAGGATGAAAGAGGAGGCTTCTCCTAAGGGAGATGTTAAAACTAGTTGATGAACATATTATGAGGTATTTTTTATGAATAGATAACTAGGGCATGTACTACATAGTCAAATAGTGTAATTAGTTTCCTAATAGGCCCATTACGAGGGATGTTTTATGTAATGCTAACTAGGTTTTATTACATAGCCAGGAAAAGGATCCTTCCGGTATTTGATTTTTTTTCACTCGGAGCTAAAGAAAGATTATGAAGATATTAATGTTTCCAAGATTATGTTTATTATTTCCAAATGGAAATTGTCTAAGCATAAAGGAAGCATCTAGACCGATGTTGGTCATAAATTTAGATCCCTTTTCATAAATCTAAATCATATGTCGATGAGGCCCATTTATATTTCCTTGATTAATTACTTGATGGGGGGGGAAACTAAATTAAAATCCCATGCATATATCTTGATATGTTTGCATAAGAGGGATAATTTCTCTTTACCCTAGGCATGAGATAAGGACCTAAGTCCTAGGTGTCACTACATATCACAATGGGAAGTGAATTAAGCCATTAGTATTTCTCTGGATACCATGAAGTTTGACTTCATGTTAAAAGGAAATTAGCCATACAGTTTAATTTCTTTTAGTAAGGACAAAGGTGTCTCATCATTAAATGAAATGGGATACTATGATTGGACCATGGTATAGGGACCGATGGTCACTACCTATCTTGTTGGATTAAGAATAACGCCATAGATAGTTCTAAAATAAAGGTCCACCACCCGGAATGAATTCATGAATGGAGGAAAATGGGGGTTTTGTTTTGATAAGAGTTTATGTATAGGGTGAGAACTCATATTGGTTCTTGTCATGTATATCATACTTATATATGGGATACTAAGAGTGTTTCCTATATAGTTCTTGAGTTGGTCCTAGGATTGAAGATATAGATGCCATAATGAGTTTTATGGGGTGATAATCATTCCACACATAGTTCTTAATGAATCTTGCAAGTTATCTTCATGTAGTGGGGACATGGGTTATTCTGACGTGAAAATGAATTTTATAGCCGCACTAGGGTATATGGCCCAAGTGTGACTACATATTTTGATGAGGCATCCTTCAAGCCACACATAGTTCTTGAGGAGATAATAGATTTTATTTTTTTCTGAAAAGGACATATGGTGCATACTTTAAGGTCTTGAAACCCAGACCATGGTAAGCACGATCTGAATTGATATGTCATACTTATATAGTGATACTCATTTAATAATCTCTTAAGCCCACATGATCTATTATCAGGGTTAGAAACAAGGAGTTGTGAAGGTTTTGACCACGACAAAAAGATATTACAAAGGAAGGGTAGGGGAATTTAGATTTTGTGGAAGTTGGGAAAGAATCTATAATCCAGGTGTAACTATGTATCACATTAGGATGAGAATCAAGATGTACTTAGTTCTTTAAATCCCATTAATTTTAATGTCTTCAGTGATGAAAAAGATGAACTGATGTGGAGGACTAGAAATGTTGCATCTCTGCCTAGGATTAGAGAACTGGACATCATTACCTATCTCATTTGTATTGGAATCAAGCCACACATAGTTCTTAAAGAAATATTCCCCACATAAATTGATCTAAGATGTCAGCAATGGGGATTTAATATTTTCTTACATGGTTATTGGGCCCAATACTTGTGGTCTAGAATTACTATGGATCTCATTTTAATGACAATCAAACCACATGTTCTATAAACTTGTACTCGCCCGTGCTATTTCACAACATATTCAATTAATGGTTTTTATTTTAATAAGAGATTAAAATTTATAAAAGTTGAGAAGAAATAGTAATGTTGAATAAATTTTAATTATAAAGTAATGGATTGTGATAATGAAAATATAGTGCATAGAATATGAAGACACCATTGAAATAGTTGACAAAGGAAAGAGTAAAAGTATATGAATTTTTAAATTTTGAGGATGGATATTTAAATTAATTTTCAATTTCTATCATAATAACTATAATGTGGGCACTGAAATAAAAAGTGAAAGATAAATCAAAGATAAGATAGTGGTTGTAATAATAAAAATTTGAAATATGAAAATTAATGAAATAATAATATATTGAATGAGTGGGCTGTTTAGGAAAAAAGAAAACAGAGTTAAACTATTCATCATGAAATTGAATAAAAAAAATAGATGAAGACAAATTGAATCTGGTTGTTTCTTCACTAAATTTCAATAGTCTCGGGTTGTTGTATTAGAAGCAGAACCACTATCCCTTAGGGGAATTTTTTGATTAACCAGAAGTCTGATTCAGAATTTTTTATAGTTTAAATTTTTTATATAATCTTAGTAGGTTTCTAATGTCATAAGAAACACTTAATCTAGACACTTAAAACTCCAGAAATAGTAAAAAACAGTAGATATGTAAAACTAGAATTCCCTAGAACATTATACAACAGCTTGTAAAATTTTATGATTACCACTAATCATTTTGATACAGAACTTAATCCAATTATATGACATGTAATTCATCATATCGATGTGATATAAAATTTAATATAAAGAATTTAACAACCATTTCAGTACATCATATTAAAAAACATGAGCAAAATTTTTCTAAAATCAAAAAACATAAACCAAATAACTAATATGTAATATAAGTTCTAACATTAGGGCATGAAGTATTGAGAGATATATTGAAAAAATAGCAACCTGATAACAGTACTGTTTATTTCAGTATGTGGTAAATATTGAACTAATCAATAATTCAATCAAATTTACATTTTGTAGCTAACCAATGGAGTAGTAAATGCATAAAGCCAGAAATGAGAAAATCGTTTTTGTAGAAGCATTAGTCTATAAGTATAGTGAAACACCAATAATAAAATAACAAATACTAAAATTATTTTAAGAAAAAATATGAACAGATCAACAACAGTGCTTTGCTTATAATCCTGTAGGATCCAACATAATCTAGATGCTCACGCCAAAAAAATATATTTCTAAATCTCAAATCCAAAAAATAGATGATGGATGACAATAGAGACAGAAAGGGATGTCTTTCTTTAACATGATACCATGAAAGGATCCAAAAGTGAAGATGGACTTCATCAACACCTCATGTTTTTCTAGTGTGATCTCCCCTTCACGATTTGATGATTCAGTAGGCTTCTTCTATGGTATGGAATTGATCTAAAATTCAAATTCAATAGAAGAAACCACACTGAAATGGAAACACAAAAACCCAAACTGAAAGTCAACTAGTATTTTTTCTTAAATGGGAACATAAGATCACATATGGGTAAAATAACAGAACACGTAGAAGGAAATGAGGAATAAATGTTGCTAGCTGGGATGGAATTTCAATAAAAAAATGTGAAGATAACAAAAATATGAAATTATAGATTATCCCATTACCTTGGATTTGTGCTGTTCTTGACCATCTTTATCCAGTAAATAGACATCTGAAATAAAAAAGATGTGAAATATATTTTAGTTGAAAAAAACACTTCATAAAAATATGGATAATTAATTTCCCAGGAAACATACATAATAATTCAGAATATTGGAATTATGTTATACAGGAAACAAACATCATAATTCAGATAATGATTACTATGTTTTAATAGAATCATATTTCAAAACACATTAATTGGGAAATTTGTTTTACCGAAAAAATGGTGACAATTCCTAGATGGTAAATCCATTCAAGTGGAGAAATATTTGACAAGTCATAATATGGGAAAACTAAATTACTGGAAAACATCATTACATTTAAGAACATGGATTATCTAATTTAATGTATATAATTTTCTGATCATGTAGAGAAATTATTAAACACAATAAACATTTTAAATTTCATTAAATATAAATTATTAAACAGAAATTGTTAAACATAAATTGATATACATAAATTATTAAATAGTTTATTAAAATAAATAAGCATCCATTTTAAGAAAATAACCATCTATTTTAATGTTTATAATTTAATTAACTAGAAATTATTAAAACTATAATTGAACACAAATTATTAAACAAAAATTAAACACAAAATATTAAACAGAATAACAATTTGTTTTAATGAATATAAATTTCCCACAATGTGGATAAATTATTAAACAGAATAACCATTTCTAATTTCATTAAACAGAATTTAGTAAACATAAATGGTTAAATAGAAATTGTTAAACATAAATTAGTAAACAAAAATTATTAAATAGTATTTATTAAAACAAATATGAAACTATTTCAAACAAATAACCATCTGTTTTAAACACATAAACCATCACCTTTAATGTATATATTTCAATAAAAAGAAAATATTAAATAGAAATTAATAAACAGAACATGTATTATCTGTTTTATAATTTTAAAATTTCATTACATTGCATTAGTAAACTACAATATATGTAGAAATAACAGTGGATAAATTATTTGTAACAAATCTTTTGAAATATACAGATTGTAGAAAATATGTTTTCAAAATAGATAAGTACTGCCAGACAAACCTATAGTCCACTTTTTATGTGTTTATTTGAATTTATACTTTATCCTAATATGAAGATCAGTGGAATCAGTTGATGGTGGTGTGGAGTCATCAGTTAGTGAGACATTGTGTCTGAATGCATAATCAACATCAAAGTCAGTCAATAGATGTCTCTATAAGTGAAGGAAACTATTAACATAATCAAAAGAAAATCACCCACTGCTCAGTTGATAAACTTTATAATGATAAATCTCATTCATTACACATATAGATGAGAACCACCTTCATGATAATATAATTCAATTAATAGTCTCATAAACATAATATATATGTTTTCATATAACCCATATAAAATTCTAAAACCTACATACCATACTCTGTGTTGGATGGATGGTCATGTAAAAGTAAAGATAAACTGTCATTTGCTCTAGAAAAATTTCCACAGTCAAATTTTCTAAATATAGATGCATATTATTTTATATTTTTCAATTCAACTAAAGGTAGTACAAGGATGCAATGGTTCTCCCAAAATTTCATCTTCCATTGTAAAGCAACAGAGTCCCAAAGACCCACAGTAGTGAGGGAGTGACATCATCCCAAAACCCATTACCACCCATCTTGTATCAGACCAAAATTCAAAAAAGCGTTCCAATATATAATTATCCACCTTATAAAAAAATAAATGATAGGAATGTAATAGGGGAATCTAGACCGAACCGCTTACCCATTTTATTATACGAATCAACATTGGTTAATATGAAAATGGACACCATGAGGACATAGTTAGGAATGATCGATGGCATGGAGTCTTGTAGAGGGGATTCAAGAATTATTTGGATGAGGTCGATTAATTTCTTCATCATTCAAAATGAATCAATCAATTGGTCTACATGGTTTTTACTGATGGATAAGAAGCAGCTGAAAAAACAAAATCTCATATAAAAAACACAGTTTCATATATCACTTTTAATAAGGTAAGGAAATAATGTGTAGGTGACCCTTGAACACAAGAACATTCTCCTTTTATTAATGATGAACATTCCATGATAAATGTTTGTGGATACCTGACCTTACTCCTTTTTCAATGATTTTGATTGTGGAATTTTGAAGGACAGAAGCATGTATTCACCTTCCACTTGAAACCCCAATTCTACAACCTGTAATATTATAGTTGCCTAAAAAATAGATATGAAACACCCATAATAGATTATTTCCTTCACAAAAAATCCTACTGACAGTGGGAAAAACAGAATGAACCTTTATTTCCAAGTACCACATCTCAAATTATGTAGTTATAGATCTCCTCATACAGTGAATTGCTGACCTGATCCTAGTAAAGTAATGCAACCTGTTAGAAGTGAAATGATACCATAAATGCAGTTGCAAGGATTTATGTTTTCTAGTAGGCAGTAAAGGTCATACCTGAAGTGCGATGATGATGTGAGAGAGAATAAGAGATGCAAGATTCATGTGTATAAGTCAAGGTGTCATCAGTTGAAATTACAAACCCGAAAATCCATTGAATAGTCATCTAATGGAGTACAAAGAATCCAAGAGGAGGATCATAGTGACATCGGGAGTTTGTGGGAGCCCTCGTTCACGAAGAGAGGAATCCAGACCACGACTGAGAGAATGAGAAATGACGATAATAGAGTTAAAATCTGGATGAGGAAGATGAAGTAGCATGACGACGAAGTACAACGATTCTGAGAGGAGGATGAAGACAATTTTAGGTGTTTGTGGGTACCCTAGGTCGCCAATAGTTGAATCCAGATAGTGTCTAGGAGAAAGAAAAACGCCGAAATTAGAGTGGAAATCAGGAGTAGGAGGATGTTGAAAACCGATATCTATGCGCTACTGGGTAACGGGAAGACGAAGGACGATGGAAGTGAGGGTTCGAAGGTATCCCAGGTCGTGACCTGTGATAACCTAAGAGGGAGTGGGAGACATAAAATGGAGACAGGATGAGATATCGCTCATAAGGGCGACGTGGAGATCTTGTGGATGATCATGTAAGTGAAAATCCTTATGGAAGTTTGGTAGGAGGACACGTGGAAAATGAAATACCAGAATTAGTATATATAGTAGATGATATATTTTTAGATATAGTTCTTACATAGGAAAAGGTGAATATTTTTCTTTATGGCCATAGATATACCCAATATTAGAGATATGGTCATCACTTTCTATCCCATTATAGTGAGAATCAATCCACATATATTTCTTATAATGGTCATGTACCTCACTATCATGCAATACATATGTTATAATAAGGGGACTTATACCTATAAATGAGCCAAATTTCAACTAAGTGGTGGATATGATGTGAGTGAAGCTTATACATTAAAGCTTCCCATATTTGAGGGACCACAAGAAGAATCAATTCATGGTATTTTGTGGGATATTAATATAAAATTATGGAGACGTTATCCATAGAGTTTAATGTCATGTGGAGTGCAAGAACAATGTCTTGTAACTTTGGGTCATATGACTATGACCTATTTTCTAGTATTTTATCATCATGCAACAAGGATGATGATTCCACACAATTTAACAAAGTGTCACACAGATGTTATGTCCGGCCTTTTAAGGTCAGGAAATGAATACCAACTATGATGTTTAATGTCTTGTATCTTGTATGTACATGGTGTTCAATATTTTAGTGTACTACATCTAGGATTTGCCTCATGTTATTACATGAAATACGTTTTTATAAACCTTGTATTGGTTGGGGTTATAATGATTTCTCTATCCATTGAGGTTAAGGAATAAACTGTGTTGTAGTATAAATTTTGTATATAATAAGGTCCCTCCCACTTCAACTGATGTTTATTAGGCTTCATTCCTGGTATCATTAGATTTACAAGGACCAACACCAATTCTCGTTGGCGTAATGAATGAAGGTTGACATTTTTTTTAAAATCACATGCTATCCGATTTGGTAAACTTCTGAGTGTTGTAATGTATGAATGTTTTTTTCATCCAATCACTATTTTATCCAGTCATTTCTGGGATTGTTGATATGTAGATATTTGATCGTAGATGAAAACATGGAGTAATGGAAACTAGCCCTCACTGTGAAGGTCTTATTCTATTTCTAATATTAGTGATTACGAGGTCGCATGTGTTGTTGTACAGACCATAGTTTGGCTAACCCATAAGGAATGCAAGGGCTTGTTTGGCCACTACTTTTTATATTTATCCACCATCATTTGGAGTGTGTTCATAAAGGCCTTTTTATAAGCCTCTCTTTGTCCATTAGCCAATATAAGATAGCTGGATAAATGGTTGGATTTTATATCATATTCCTTTTATATCTCTGATACATCCTTCAAACAAAAATTGTGCCATTATCCATCAATATTGTATGAGGGACACCAAATCTACTAATGATGTTGGCCTCCATGAAGCTAAAAAATATTTTGGACCTATAATCATTGAGAGGTATGTCCATATCCTATTTGGAAAATAAATTAGTATCATTAAGAATGTATTTGTTCTTCTAGGTCATAACTACAGGGTATGTCCCCACAGCATCAATAGCCCATATGAAGAATGGAAATGAGTACTTGGCTATTTGTAGAAACTATGAGGGTTGATGAATGATGTAGGCATGAACATGGAAATAATGACACTTCATGGTGAATTCTATTGAAACTTGCATCAATGAAGGCTATAAGTATTCAAGACATAAAATTTGGTGGAAAATCTTATATCAAGACTGATAGAGATGATAGGCCTCAACATGTAATTCATCCATAATGGACACAGTCTCTTATATGCTAATATATTTGAGAAGGACTCCATCGAATCCTCATTTTGTAGAGGTATTTTTGGGAATTTGGGACATCATATAGAGTGAATTTTGATTCTCTCCCTCAGATTTGATCTTTTCCAGTTTTATCTAATGGGATTACTTCATTTCAGAAGTAATCCATAATTGGCATTAACCAGGTAGTTATAGGACCATATGGGTCTGAGATTAAGATAACTACATTGATCTCCTCTATTCCAAATCAATATAATGGTTAGACCCTTCTATTATGAGTGAGGGTGATGATCATTTCATCATTATTTAGATCTACCAAAGTAGTGCCTCCTTTATCCAATCCATTCTCTTGGTCATTTTGTGATAGTGGGATGTGAGTTAATGTTGGTTTTGAGGAGAACTCTTCCATTAAAACATGAATAATATCATGAATGGGTATTAATTCTTCTTTTTCTAATGGAGTAATCCATTTTTCTATGTTTAATTAGAAATTCTATGGCACCCTTTAACTATAGGCGATTCACTGGTATTTGTAATGCTAGTCCTACTCCTACAACAAGGGACATGTTTTCCACATCATTGTTGGTAAATCCTTATGACTATAGAATGGAGTATGGTAAGTCTACCTTTATTGAGGAAATGTTCTTGATAATAATCCAAAATTATTGAGCATAGGTTCTTCCTTTATATTACTTATTGGACTCATGGATTCCCCATTGAGATGCGTTTATCATGTCTAGGGTTGTCCTCAATAGAGAATACCTCTTCATATGGAAATTCAGTATTTAATAATGATGTTTCTGCAGATGGGTGTTCTACTAGAAAATCTTCTATGGCATAAATGTTTACTACATTATGGGGAACAAACTATATATCAATCTATTATAGATTAAGAGCCCACCATGAAATAATCCCTATCAAGATAAAAAACCGAGGATGTATTTGAGTGGGTTATTTCTAGAGACCAATTGGACTTCATGGTGTTGCAGATAGTTCCTTTGCATTTTAAAATTAATGAGTAAAACTATACAACTCTTTTCAATATATGAATATCAAGTATCCACATAGAGCATAGTTTGATTGAGATAATAGAGGTTGTTTTCATTCCCAATATCATTCATCTCATGAGGAATGTGCCCAATGATCATTCTATTTCCATCACATATAGAATATCAGTTCCCCCCAACTAGTGGAATCAATACTGATGGGCTTAAGATGTATGTTTTTAGGATATCGAAATATTTTTGATAGTCAGTAGTCTACTGAAATGTGACTCCTTCTTCATCAATTTAGTGATGAGAAAACACTTTCTTGCAATATTGGATTTGAAGTGCTGAATGTTTTCCAAGTGTCCTTATTGTCCTATCAAGTCTTTATGGTTTTCAGGGGGTTATATGAGATGGATAGCTTTAGTTTTCATAGGATCTAATTTGATTTCCTAACATCATATGATGGAGAAAATAAACATCCCCGACGTTACCTAGAAAGAATATTCCACGGGGTTCATCTTCAAGCTCTATTGTCATATCTTGTGGAATAAGGTTTCTTTGTCCGCCAAGTGGTTAGAATGTTGACATGGAATGACCACTAAATCATCAATGTATCATTGGAAAACATACTGAGAAAGTGATTGAATATTTCATGCATGTCATGTTGTAATTTGGGATATCATTATTTAATACAAATATAATTAACTAATAGTTGAACACCCCTTTTGGGGGATTTTAAGTCTATGGATTATTCATCTTCTTGGTGAATCTATAATTCATTGTATCTAGAATATCCATCCATAAATGTAGATACCCGAAGCTTGACTTACATGGAAAATACATTACTTTTGCGGAATACTTAATATATAACAAAAACAGACATAGAAGGATCGTAAAAGTTTAGTGTCTTTGGAAACTCAGAATATAAAAATCTAATCATGTTGAAAGATCTTCAATTTCTCCCATAATGATCTTCCCCTTTTTGATTCCTTACCTAAAACCTTTATTTATTTCCTGGGGAAAATAAAACATAAAAAGGGTGAGCTCAAATGCTCAGTAAGGGAAAACATAGACAACATAAAACAATCCATAAACATTTGAAATCAAAAACATGAACATGAAATCTAAACATTAAAACCTTGAGAAAAGACATAAATCGTGGAAGTACGTAAGGAATATATCATAATGTAACATCAATCATGATAAAATATAATGGGAATAAAATATGTAATTGTGGTAACCATTCATCACATGTCATGATTTCCATAGTATCCAAAGCATTGCTTCCAAGACCATCTTAGTGGACAAAGTCCCTTTCTGAATCGAGTTCACTCCTCGTTTTAGTCCTGTAACACTGAACTAGATTAACTTACTGTTCCAGGCATGTCTATATCATGAGATATAAATCTTTACCCAATTCATTGGAGGGATATATAGGTCCCACTCATCTCATAATGAAACCATCCTTACTTTTTCCATAAAATAAACTAAAAACATTCATCATAACCCAAAGAGTAAAATGGGTTTCATAAACATCATCCCATCATAACATAATCCATAAAAAACAAATGGACATTTCATCATAAGAAAAGTGAAACCATGTAAATAATATAGACACTATACTTGAAACATACACATATGAAAATAATTTCATCTTATATGGAAAATGGTTTTGATAAAACACTTTAAATGAATTCTTGAGGAAAATATCCTTTCTTTTTCAAAATCATTCTCTTTCCACAAAATGTCATTCAATTTTAAAAGAAAATGAATTTGTTGAAAATAGTCATTAAATATTTTGGAGGAAGCTTCATGAAAATAAGGCTTTATAAAACTATAAAAATCTGTTCATGCCGTATAAGTTAAAAAAACATTCTTCTCGTACTTTTGCCGGAAAAGTCAAAAAATACCTCATAACGTAAACAAAAGAAATATTTCTTAAATACCATGTAGTAAAAGTAAAAAATGGGTAAAAAGGACATTAAATAGAAATGAAAACACTTTTTTAAATCATGGACATGGATTATAGAAATAACCCCAGTAAATACTTACGAATAAGCAATCTCGGATAAAAATGAGATTTGCAAAATTATCCCTTACCTTAGGTTTGATATGCTTCGTATGGATCCGAACCTCCTGTATAATGATTTAAATAATGTCATTGACTTATTAAATAATCATATTCATTGTTATGATATCATATATGTTTCACTTATGACTTTATATTACCCGTTCTTTTGTAAATTCCATGTTAAAGCGGCGTTTTTGGGTAAAATCATTTCTTTTATCGTATGTGTTTCGACTTGTCATTCTTGATATTATTACTTATATCCTGATTTACATAATTCCAGAATTTAAAACATGATTTATATGAAATATATATTCAGATTATACATATATATATATATGATATATCGATAAATGGAATGAAATACACCGTTCATGGAGGCGGTAGGCTGTACGTACGCATGAACGATGTTTTCGTTTCCTTATTGAATTGAATGGAATTAAGTAGATGACATACATATATATATATATATATACATAAATACAGTATAATTATTATTTCATATATTTCATGATTATTTATTATATATACTTTATAATCATTCATGAATGGTTAACATGGAGAATGAATCTCATCACGTCGTGGAGACGGTAGTCCGTACGTACGCACGAGCGATGATATCGTTCCCATAATTATTGCATTTAATTGGAGAGGATGATATAACATATAATAATAATTATGATGTTATAATAAATATGTATAGTTATTCATTACACCATTATACCCATAAGTTAGGTGGTGTTGGAAAAAACAGATTACACCAAAGCATGGAGACGGTATTCCGTACGTACGCACGAGCGGTGATTTCATTTTCCGTAGGATGGATAGAAGGTGAAATAGGGTTGTTTCATATTTATAATATTATATCAGTATATTAGTGATACTTATGTTATTACTTCATAATAAAACAACTAAATAAGAAGGAGTTGTAGAAGAATGAAACTTGAGAGAATCGAAAGAAGCGATTACCTCTTCTTCGACGCACCTCCTTTAAGCTTTCTCTTGAGGAAGTAGAGTTGGTCCTTTGAGAAGACCAGTACCTCCAGAATGTTTATAGGGAAGTGGAGAAGAGCAATTGTTAGGGGTTGGCCGAGCTTCAAGGCTCAAAAGGGTGTGAAGTGAAGAGGGAAGGGGTGCCCTTTTTATAAGGGAGGAGAGGGGCACCTTTGGAAAAACTAAAGATATTATTTTATTATAAATTCATATTCGGTTTTTAATAGATCCAAATTGATTTATTTCAAAGAAAAGGTGAGGATGGGTCGAAATCCTCTCATACAATATAATTTAGACAAGTTTAGGTTTCTATTTTAACCTTGTCATTTAGATTTAACTTTAAGTTAAATAAGGTTACTTTTACCGTGTCTTCTTGTTTTATTACACTATAAGGTTAATAAACATACTATAACAAGCCCAACGAACCCCAAGTTGTTCATTATTAATATATATAACCTTATCTAAGTCATTTGGCCGAACCTTAGATTTTTAGGAATAAAATAACAATTCATAATATAATATTTATTTTAAAAACTATTTTATGTCAATTGTGAAACTATTTGGTAATTGATTTTTGTGAAACTTATTACAGAATGATTAGTTCTAACAAAGTTAATTAAATCACTAATAACATGTCATAGTAACCTATAAAATTATTGGAATTCATAAAAAGTCTCAAATTAAATTTATTTTGGTATTTATAACATCAATTATGTTAATATTTCATTAATAAGATAATTACTGCATCATTATTGTGTCATAAATAAATTAAATTATTTAATGTCTAAAAATTATAAATAAAATACAATTTTGTAAGAAATCGTTTTATATTTCTATTGAATATTTATAGTTGAATTTATCTTATGTATAACCATATATTAAAAATGAATTATTTATTAAACGTTGATTTTAACCATTTTAACCCTTCTTTAAATAAATTAATAATAAATGTCCTAATCTAATCCAAGTGGACCTAAATGGTCATATTTTATTCCTAAGGTTTTTTTTGGTCGAATTGCACTTATCCAATAGAATTCTGACATGTGTTAGGGTAATAATAATATCATTTTTACCCTTAATTATCCTATTTACTTTTAACCGTGGTAAATAAAAGTAAACAGTTACTATTCACCAAAAATTATTTTCATCTCATTGAACCACATTTTAATCCTTAATATTAACCGTTTCTCTCGGATTATTTAAATTCAATTCACAGAAGTGGTAAAATTTTATTTCAATTAAAAAAAGTCAGTTTTTTAACTACTACTAAGTGGTTTCACTATTCATCAAAAATTGAAGTTTTTCAGAAAAATACAAAACAATTCAGCCTAAGAATTATTTGATATTCTGAATTCAAAATTGATGTCTATTTTTCCAAATTCATAACATATAAGTGGCATTAATTAATTTTAAATTTAATTCCCGTTATCAAAACAAATAGCGTGTTTTTAAGAAACAAAAATAATCAAAAGACTGATACTTGTTTATATCCAATTTCAAAGTGAAATTAATTCCAATGAACAACATTGGATTAAATGGTAAAAATATATTCTAATTATACTTAAAAGCCAATTAAAATGATAATCTATCCATATAAATTATTGCGATGAAAAAAGTTGTTTTTAATTAAAATATAATGTGTTTTTACTATTCATTAAAATATAAAAGTTATCAGAATAATATGAAAAATTTATCAAAAGTAAATTTTTATATTCCGATTCAAAAGAAGAATTTTATTTTGTCAAATTGAACTTATAGACATGTCAAAAACAAGATTTAAAGTGGGTGCGCCATCAAAGGGTGTCAAAACTACATTTTTTGAAAAATACTTATTTTACTCGAAAAATTGATTTTGTTCTCATACCACGTTCTAGAAAATGTGTAAGATGAATAATAATGTTATAAAATTCAAAATGTAGTTTATACTATTCATAACGGGTAGTTCATATAACATATCATTGTTTAGCGAAACTCAATATTGCGTACAACACACGCTATCGTGGAAGGTCGCGATTGCGTGTAATGCAAGCCAAGTCATGGATGCATGTTGTGAAAGCTCTTTTTAAGGTAGAGTACAACACAAGACATTAATGAAATTAAAAAGAATATTTTTCATAAAATCTCGGGGTGTTACATTCTACCCCCATTAAAATTAATTTCGCCCTCGAAATTCATCGAGGTTATAAATGGTTTACTACTTGAAAGTTTCTTTAATATAAACCCACAGCGTAAAAAGGAATAACAAAACATTGCTTTAAAAAATAAAGTATGAAACGTAACGGTAACCCATATTAACTCATCACTGGGTTTCCACGTAAGAGAACATAGGTGAAAACATGGATATGGAAGAAAAATCTGACCATCAAGTTCTGATGGAGAGTGGTAGAGATCATGGATATGAAAAACCCAACAATCACAAAGCCATAAATTTTTGATGATCTAGGGTACCATCTGATTCATCGGATATAAGGGCACTAGGACAACATTTTTGGTTTTCATGATCATTTCCCTAACATTGAAAATTTTGAATTAGAATAAATATTTACTTTATTTTGGTACAATATCACTGTTGTTCGTGCCTTCAACAATTTCCACTTCATCTCTTAAAGAAATGAAGTTGAATTTGTTATTTGTGAAGCGTTAGCAGATCATGTGATAGAATGACGGGTCATTCCATCTGTCTCAAACAAAAGGTTATCAAAAGTTATTAAATATACATAAGTCGATCTATAGTGATATTAATCATATATAGTTCCTAAAATGGACTTATACTTCATATATCATACTGATTAATATAATAAAACTAGTTTCTACTAAATAGGGCCTTTTGTAGGCCAGTGGTAGGCGATAAAGGCATGTGGCACTTCAGTTGTGGGTTCGATTCCCACAGCCTTTTCCGATGCGATGGGCTATCGCCCATCCTGTAGGTTGTCCTTTTTCTAAAACTACATTACTATAACATCCCATCAATAATATCGAAAAAATTTCTGTCCTTAAACAATACTAACTTATGTTCAACATAATCCATTCCAATCTTTATCTAAAATTCTTCAGTCCAAGATCATATTATAAAGAAATGAATACTTGAAATTTCATCAACCAAGCATGTGAATACCATTATTTATCACCCATATATCTTTTTGGTCACATTCCAATCATGTGAATACCTTAATCATGTATTCTCTTGAAAAATGAATACCCATTAAACCTTAGTGAAAACATGGATGTTGTCAAAAGTTAAATCTTTCTACATACCAAAATCCAAAAATTCTATATACTCAAACCATGATATAACCTTCTCCTAATATCAGTCATGAGCTCATGAATACTATCGAACATTTAATTTTCTCCTTATCCCTTCATTATGCGCATATCATCTACTTTCTAAAAATATCTGAATAACCTTTCATGGTTACTAGTACCATTCATCATACACTTTCAAAAGATAAGGAAAGACAACATTTTAACAATCCTTATATGTCTCTATATTCCATAGGACCATGAGATTACTTATACAACATTACACTTGATAAACATGTAATCATTCCACTACCTTCTTAAACCATTGACTGAGCTTCAGCAATTCTTTCATCTCACATATCTTTTGTAGTCTCTTCATCATCATCAACATAAATACTACCCATACGACTATACTGATTCTCTTCATGAGAATTTCCCTTAGGGCATTGGTTTGCATAATACCCATACATTCCACATTTAAAACATTTAACCATTGTTGATGTCATAGCAATACCATTATCCTCATCCATGGAGTTAACTGAACCTTTTCTTTGCACTTACTATCTTTGTGTTCTTCTTTTCCACACCCAAAGCATCTTCCAGTTCCATTGAAACATTCTCCTTGATGCCTCTTCCCACATGATTTACATAGGGGAAATTGAACATTCTTTCCTCTATGATCATCATGAAACTTCATCTTTCTCTTATTAGCCGAGTCAGGAAACTTATCAAATTTGAGTTTATTGATCATATTATGAGATTGCTGATTCGGCATAAAAATGATGTTTGGACTTCCAAATCCCATTTCATTTGGTTGGTCATGAAGAATATCATTCCATTTTCCAAAATATCCTCCATTATCGTGAATCATCTTGTTTCCAGACATTTTCTAAAACCCAAAAAGAATAGTGTGAGAGGAAAAAATCATAATAAAGGGGGACTAACTTCAATATCTAACATCTTTAGGTTTAATCTAATATCATTACCATAATTATAGGACTATAACCTATACTTATACTTAACCTTAGGGACATCCCTAGATATACCTTAGAAATATCTCTATGGATCTCACTAAAGTTTTGGCATCCTAGTTTCCAAAGGTTGACTAAACCTTTCCTCTAATACCAACTATAGAGACCTGAATCTTGACGTACATGGACAATACATTACTTTTGCAGAATACTTAATACATAACAAAAATAGACACACAAGTATCATAATAGTTTTGTGTCTTTGGAAACTCAGAATATAAACATCTAATCATGTTGAAAGATCTTCAACATCTCCCATAATGATCTTCCCCTTTTTGTTTAATTACCTAAAACCTTTATTTATTTCCTAGGTAAAATAAAACATAAAAAGGGTGAGCTCAAATGCTCAGTAAGGGCAAACATATAGAACATAAAACAATCCATAAACATTTGAAAGCAAAAACTTGAACATGAAATCTAAACATTAAAACCTTGAGCAAAGACATAAATCGTGGAAGTACGTAAGGCATATATCATAATGTAACATCAATCATGATAAAATATAATGGGAATAAAACATGTAATTGTGGAAACAATTCATCACATGTCATGATTTCCATAGTAGCCAAGGCACTGCTGCCAAGACCATCTTAGTGGACAAAGTCCCTTTCTGAATCGAGTTCACTCCTCGTTTCAGTCCTGTAACACTGAACCAGATTAACTTACCGTTACAGCCATGTCTATCTCATGAGATATAAATCTTTACCCAATTCATTGGTGGGAGATATAGTTCCCACCCATCTCATAATGAAATCATCCTTACTTGTGCCACAAAATAAACTTAAAACATTCATCATAACCCAAAGAATAAAATGGGTTTCATAAACATCATCCCATAATAACACAATACATATAAAACAAATGGACATTTCATCATAATAAAAGTCAAACCATGTAAATCATAGAGTAATTATACTTGAAACATACACATATGAAAATAATTTCATCTTAGATGGAAAATGGTTTTGATAAAACACTTGAAATGAATTCTTGAGGAAAATATCCTTTCTTTTTCAAAATCATTCTCTTTCCACAAAATGTCATGAAATTTTAAAAGAAAATGATTCTATTGAAAATATTCATGAAATCTTTTGGAGGAATCTTCATGAAAATAAGGCTTTATAAAACCTTAAAAATCCTTTCATGCCGTATAAGTTAAAAAAACATTATTCTCGTACTTTTTACGGAAAAGTCAAAAAAATACCTCATAATGTAAACAAAAAAATATTCCGTACATACCATGTAGTAAAAGTAAAAATGGGTAAAAAGTACTTTAAACATACATGAAAACGCTTTTATAAAACATGGACATGAATGATAGAAATAACATTAGTAAATACTTACGAATAAGAAATCTCGGAAAAAAATGAGATTTGCAAAATTATCCCTTACCTTAGGTCCGATATGATTCGTATGGATCTGAACCTCCTGTATAATGATTTAAATAATGTCATTTACTTATTAAATAATCATATTCATTTATATGATATCATATATGTTTCACTTATGACTTTATATTACCCGTTCTTTGGTAAATTCCATGTTAAAGCGGCGTTTTTGGGTAAAATCATTTCATTTATCGTATGTGTTTCGACTTTACGTTCTTGATATTATTACTTATATCCTTATTTACATAATTCCATAATTTAAAACATGATTTATATGCAATATATATTTATAATATACATATATATATGATAGATCGGTAAATTGAATGAAATACACCGTTCATGGAGACGGTAGGTCGTACGTACGCATGAACGCTGTTTTTGTTTCCTTATTGAATTGAATGGAATTAAGTAGATGACATACATATATATATACATAAATCCAGTATCATTATTATTTCATATATTTCATGATTACTTATTATATATACTTTATAATCATTCATGAATGGCTAACATGGAGAATGAATCTCATCACGTCGTGGAGACGGTAGTCCGTACGTACACACGAGCGATGATATCATTCCCATAATTATTGAATTGAATTGGAGTGGATTATACAACATATCAGAATCATTATGATGTTATAATAACTATTTATAGTAATTAATTACCTCATTATACCCATAATTAAGGTGGTGTTGGAAAAAAAGATTACACCACGGCGTGGAGACGGTATTCCATACATACGCACGCGCGGTGATTTCATTTTCTGTAGGATGGATAGAAGGTGGAATAGGGTTGTTTCATATTTATAATAACATATCAGTATATGAGTGATACTTATGTTATTAATTCATAATGAAACAACTAAATAAGAAAAAGTTGTAGAAGAAATAAACTTGAGAGAATCGACAGAAGAGATTACCTCTTCTTCGACGCACCTCCTTTAAGCCTTCACTTAAGGAAGTAGAGTTGGTCTTTTGAGAAGACCAGAACCTCAAGAATGTTTCCAGGGAAGTGGATAAGAGAAATGGTCAGGGGTTGTCTGAGATTCAAGGCTCAAAAGGGTGTGAAGAGAAGAGGGAAGGGGTGCCCTTTTTATAAGGGAGAAGAGGGGACCTTTGGAAAAACTAAAGATATTATTTTATTATAAAGTGATATTCGGTTTTTAATAGCTCCAATTTGATTTATTACAAAGCTAAGGTGTGGATGGGTCTAAATCCTCTCATCCAATATAATTTAGACAAGTTTAGGTTTCTATTTTAACCATATCATTTATATTTAACTTTAAGTTAAATAAGTTTACTTTTACCGTGTCTTCTTGTTTTCTTAGACTATAATATTAATAAACATACTATAACAAACCAAACGAACCCCAAGTTGTTTATTATTAATATATATAACCTTATCTAAGTCATTTGGCCGAACCATATATTTTCAGCAATAAAATAACAATTAATAATATAATATTTATTTTAAAAACTACTTTATAACAATTTTGACACTATTTGGTAATTGATTTTTGTGAAAATAAAAACAGAATGATTAGTTAGAAAAAAGTTAATTAAATCACTAATAACATGTCATATTAACCTATAAAATTATTGGAATTCATAAAAAGTCTCAAATTAAATTTATTTGGGTATTTATAACATCATTTATGTTAATATTTCATTAATAAGATAATTACTGCATTATCATTGTGTCATAAATAAATTAAATTATATAATGTCTAAAAATTATAAATAAACTACAATTATGTAGGTAATCTCTTTTTATTTATAACGAATATTTATAGTCGAATTTATCGTATTTATTACCCTATATTAAAAATGTTTTAGTTATTAAACTTTGATTTTAACTATTTTAACCCTTCTTTAAATAAATTAATAATAAATGTCCTAATCTAATCCAGGTGGACCTAAATGGTCATATTTTATTCCTAAGGTTGTTTTAGGTCGAATTATAGTTATCCAATAGAATTAGGACATGTGTTAGGGTAATAATAATATCAATTTTACCCTTAATTATACTATTTACTTTTAATCGTGGTAAATAAAAGTAAAAAGTTACTATTCACCAAAAATTATTTTCATCTCATTGAAACACATTTTAGTCCTTGATATTAACCATGTCTCTCGAATTTTGGAAATTCAATTCACAAAAGTGGTAAAATTTAATTTCAATTAAAAAAAGACAGTTTTTAACTACCACTAAGTGGTTTCACTATTCATCGAAAATTGATGTTTTCAGAAAAATACCAAAAATTCAGCAAAAGCATTATTTGATATTCCGAATTAAAAATTGATGTCTATTTTCCAAAATTCATAACATATAAGTGGAATTAATTAATTTTAAATTTAATTCTTGTTATCAAAACAAATAGCGTGTTTTTAAGAAACAAAAACAATCAAAAGATTGATAGTTGTTTATATCCAATTTCAAAGTGAAATTAATTCCAATGAACAACATTGGAATAAATGGTAAAAATATATTCTAATTACACTTTAAAACCAATTAAAAAAAATAATCTATCCATATAAATTATTATGATGAAAAAAGTTGTTTTTAATTAAAATATAGCGTGTTTCTACTATTCATTAAAATATGAAAGTTATCGGAATAATATGAAAAATTTATCCAAAGTAAATTTTTATATCCTGATTACAAAGAAGAATTTTATTTTGTCAAATTGAACTTATAGACATGTCAAAAACAAGATTTAAAGTTGGTGCACCATCAAAAGGCGGCAAAACTACATTTTTTGAAAAATACTTATTTTACTTGAAAAATTGATTTTGTTCTCATACCATGTTCTAGAAAATTTGTAAGATGAATAATAATGTTATAAAATTCAAAATTTTGTTGATACTATTCATAACGGGTAGTTCATATAACATATCGTTGTTTAGCGAAACTTAATATTGCATACAACACACGCTATCGTGGAAGGTCGCGATTGTGTGTAATGCAAGCCAAGTCTGGGATGCATGTTGTGAAAGCTCCTTTTAGGGTAGCGTACAACACAAGAAATTAATGAAATTAAAAAGAATATTTTTCATAAAATCTTGGGGTTTTACAATAAAAGAGGAGATTGGTAACCAGTCTTTGCATCAGTTGGGAGTTTTGTAATTGGAAATAGGAAGTCCTCTTTTGGAAAATGTCAGTTGAGATCTCTAATGTCAATACTAGCTTTAATTTTACCATTTTTATTTTTCACAGGGAAAATATAGGTTAAATTTTTTGTATATTTAACCTCTCAGATGAAGTCAACATTAATGGTCTTATCCACTTCAACCTCAATTTTTGAGGTGTGAGTATGGTGTTTCCTTAAAGTTACCTATTTTTATCCCTGATGATCTCCTGTAAAACCCAAATAAAGGATAGAAACCTCAAGATTGAGGCCTATATTCTCTTTGTAACTCTAAGAAAATAGATATGGATGTCATTTTAGAAATTATGTATATACCTCATGTTATTCGGGATTCATAGATACACTAAACAGATTATGATATGGATCTTCATATGTATTGATATTTATTTTTATGTGTTCATCCACAGTAGTTGTGACACCCTCCTCAAATGACAGAGGGGAATCCTTGAGGTCATACACTTATTCCAGTTCCGCATTATTTACCTCTTTCACATATATTTTGGAGTTTGGGCATGAGGTAAGTATCACAATGTTAAGGTAAGAGTTTGTATTTGGACATCTAGAGGAGGACATAACCATTTCTGGACTAATTGGTGGAACTGTTTCTCTTCAGATATCTGTAGGGGAAATAAGGGACTGAGGATGAACATATTCATTTTACCCTTTTGAAATAGAGAACTCTTATTTTATAGTTGATGAAACCAAGATTTTTTCAAGCTAAGGGGATGGGATGGATACATTTAAATCTAGTCTTACATCACCATTTGGAATGTTGGTAACATATTATATATTATCAAACTCATTTATCAGGAATGAACATTCAAAATACATAATATTCATGTTTGACTTATAGACTACCCTTTCGATTTTATTTATGGGAATCAAAAAATCCATACTGTGCTTCTTGAATGGGTTATCCAGGATCATCTCCAGGCCATTTGGGGCATTCCTTCGATTAAAAATATTATCTATGGACTATTTCTCTACCTTTTGATAGAATCAGGAATCAATATATTTTTATTCACAAGATTTTAATGCAGCCTTTTCACCAAAAAATTCCCTAATTTGACCATTGAAATAATATTTGAGACATTGGTGATATGATGAAGGAATGGCCACTTGGTGATGTAGCGAAGGACTTTGAAGAAAGACAATAAAGAATGTATCTTGCTAAACAACCATGAAATTTGAGTCATATACAAGATCCTTGAATTGAGTTTTGGGAGTGATCTCAATTATAGGCTATCACACATTCTTTTCATAAGCTTGTAACATCAGAGTGAAGGGAGACATGTGAGATTCAATGAAACCCAATTGGAAGAATTTACGGATTAGAATAAGGTTCAATCCTAATCCAATGTCAGTAATGAATCATCAGATATCAATTTAATTTATCATTATAGATATATTAAATAGACTAACGTGTCCTTGAATGATGAAATACTTTTCCTGGTCTATGAAAGAGTAGACGACATGGCATTATTCTATAACATTCTCTTCACGATATACTTCGGTGGTGGAAAACTCAACATCAAATTACTAAATGATTCATAAGCCCTCTATGAGTTCTTCTCAGAGGTATGTGGAAATAATTAATGAATCCAGGATTGGAAACATAGAAAATACCTGGTCAAATTTCTTCAAAACATCATATTTCAATTTACAAGGTTTGTGCCTCCGAGTATGGGAGTGTTCTTTTTCAAATGATTTTGTAAATGATGTTTCTGATGTAGATGAACCTTAATTTAGAATAAGAGCTAAAGGTGCTCCCTCTCTTGGTGGATTTTGTTGGATGGGTCTACCTACATGTCGAGGTTTGTTAGGCAGTGGCATATCAAACATCATATCATTCATGATTATTGTTTCGGGGTAGACCCTATAATATGTGGGGGAATTAATTTGTTATTTTTGATCTTGTTGAGGAGTATTCCCACAAGTTTTGGCCACATAGATGGTTTGATTAGTGTTGTGGATAATTTAGTGACTTCTGGAATGACCACATCCTCTCCTATAACCTTGAATCTAATGGATTCATACCCTAGTTCCCCATCCAACTATAAGATTTCAATTTCATAACCAAAATCATCATCTTTGAAGGGATCAATTACCTGAATAAAATTAATGGATCTAAAGATAAACACTTTGTTGGATGGATATTTTATCTGACTGGTTGATTCTTTTTGTACTTTTTGTAGGGTTTTTCTCATGCTTCTTGGAATTTCATCATGAAGTACAGTAAAGTTTAAAAAAAACTTCAGCATTGGTGGAGGTTCAAATTCCTATGTTTTCTTATTATCCTTATGATTATGTATCTTTTTCGAGGATTTTTCTTCAGAGGTCAGAACTACCAATGATGTCCAAAGTACAATAGTTGAAGTGATATAAGGCATAGTTTGTTATCTCATCTGTGTTCATAGAATAGCGTGAGTTTGGTTGATCATTTTTTCAACCATCCAGTAATAAATTTTTTTTTCACTTCTAATATTAACATCATTACATTCATTTTTCCTCTATTGGAATAGTTGTAGAAACATACACTATGTGAGAAGATGAATTATTAAATTTCACTTATCCAAATTATACCATCTTTTGAAAGAGTTATTTGAAAAAAAATAATGGATGTGGTTCCCCAACATCAAATAGAACAGGAAGTAATTTGCGAGATCTTATTCACATTTATTTCATGGATAATTTGGATTTGTAAACTTGAAAAAGTTGTTTTCCAATACTGAGATGAAGTATTGAGGGACTTTGTTATTTGAAAATTAATAGACAATATTATTTTATCTCCTCAAAATTCTTCCACCACTGATATCTCTAGTCATCATGATGAGGTAGGTGGTAATGTTGACACTCGGGATGTGGAGCCTTATGGTATAGTGAAGGCTATGAAGTAGGATTGGGTACAAGGGATTTCTTAAATGTAAATATAGAGTCCACTGCTTTTCCTATTCTCATTCACTAATTTTATGGAATTATTTGGGATATTTCTTTGGTATATATAATGGTGTTTTCCATCTATTGAGAAATTGATTCATGGTCCTGAAAACAACTTTTTTTATTAGAGTTATCGGCATGCCCAACTCATCACAAAGATTCTCTGCATATATGGGAAAAATTATTCTTGATGGAGTGGTATATTTAAGGAGTATATTAATCCATTCTGCCAAGTATTGAAATATGAAAACTGTTAATTCTCTTACTGTTTACTATTCATGAGTTCCCAAAATTTTGTCTTAGGAAAAATTTAGATGAAATGGAAGATAATATTTTGACAAATTTCTTCCCTCCTAGTGATTGACTGATATTTTAAACTCATATACCATATAAAGGATGTTCGATGCAATTATTTCACTAAGAATCTGAGTTTTATGACCTCCTACTATTTAGGGGTCCCCATCATGGGATTCCAATGAGAGATGAAATGGATCATGTGTTTATATGGTTCTCTAGAGCCATTAAGTTTTGGAAATATAGTATTCCCCATGTATTGTGGGGGGAAGATTCAGATTTACCCACTCATGGGTAGCATTCTTTACTGGATCTATCATTGCATATTGTTCCTCCATGGCATCCAATCGAGCCATCAATGAATCAATAGTGATTATAAGAATTCACGGAATGTCTGCATGAGTAGGAACCAAGGTAGGTGTATTGCATGGTCCCTAAATTAGTGCAGTGACAGGTAGGACATTTGGTGGTGGCACTACTAGCACTTTCCACGAGTATTGAATTGGGTCAGGCCTATAAGGGTGATCCTATCCATGATCTAGCTGCATACACAATAAAGGTAATTCTTGATATACTACTATGGGATCTGAATATATTTCTGGACTATACCCCACATTGAGCAGATGATTCAAATTTCCATCAGTTGTTGTTGAAAACTATCTTGGTTGAGGTGTGCATACAGAGAAGTGTGAGTTGAGGATATTATTATAAAATGTATCTAGTTAGAAAGATGCCTTACAATAGTTCTGCATTGAGTCTCCTCAATTATTTTATCTCTTCCTCCTACTAGAAAAATATTTTATCCCGAAAAAGTTGCTTAACCTCCTTGGGAGGGAGGTGAGGCCCAATTTTACTCTTACCCATTTCCATGATAGATGCTTTTCAAAAAGGTAATTTTTTATTACTTGGGGGAATCTCCAGATTCATGGAAATACTCTACTTGTGGGTACGTACACATTATTCATTTTTTTGTACCAATTTATTTTTCAAAACCACCACCTCCGACTTCAATGAATTCGACCCAAGTTCTTGAGGATTTTTAGTTACATCATTAATTACATTCACCGATGTAGAATGCATTGCATGAATTATACTACTGTACTTGTGATACTATATTTTTATACATCCATTATGAGGACTTATCCTCTCCTTTTCCTATTCTCTATGATATTTTAGTGGAAAATAACCTGAAGGGAATACCTAAATATCTCAGTCATACACATCCCCAATAAGGATACTATAACACAGGATGACATGGATTGGGAGAATCCACTTTTTGGTATTTTCCCTAATCAGGAGAAAATGTATTCTCTCTGAGGAGGTTGTTGGCAGGGTGAAAAATCTACCATCCATGTGGGATGGGGTTGCTCCTGTTCTACATTCACGACCCTTCAGGTTGATTTTACAGGCCTCGAGGAATGTGTTAAAAAAGAACACAACCCTATAGGCTAAGGCTTCTCCCGAACTATCATGGCTTCTCTTCAGATTATATAGAGATTTGTTCGGGCATGGGATGGATGCATCATTTGGTATACACTCAGATAAACAATTTCTAAATAAATTTTTTCTATTTATAATGTTTTCACTATCTCATGGATGAAATCCTCTAATCATTAGGATTTCTCAATATTCTGAAATTCATGATGTAGAAGTCATCTAATAGTCTTCTCTCTTGTAGCTGAGCATTAGTGAGAGTCGATCAAGGAATGTTTTTTAGCATATCATTGGTCTTGGATAGGATCCACTTTTTTGAGATATATTTAATCTATAAAATTTCATTATATAACCATTTGTGGGAATTTCTAATTTGGGAGTTCAGTGAAATGTAGTGCTCTATGTGCACCGCATCATCTTATAAAAATACTAGATATGGTATCTGAGATCAGCTATTGTAACCTCATTAATGTTCCTAGGAATTAAATTTGATGGTGTCTTTGTTGGTTCTTGATATTTGTGTTCCCAAAATGTGGGTGGGATGACAAGTCAAATTGGGATCACAACCCATCTATTACGTTGAAGTAAATTTGGTATTTGTAGTATGGTAATACATTCACTTTTAAGTGAAGAAAAGTTTTCCATATGTTAATGCAGATGTCGTGAACAAACTCTTCCGATAATTCCTCTAGAATGTTTGGGGGGTGGGCAGTGGATAGAACATAATTTTATATCATCTTTATCCAACTATATCATCATATTTATCACATCATCGTCCTCTCTTTCAAGAGGCTCCTATACTAGATCAGACCATAGTGGACAATTGCATGTTATTTTATCATAGTTATTCAGATTGAAAGTGATTTTCTCTATTTAACGGGATGTTAAGTTTACCAAGGGAGTTTTAGATAAGGACCATCACCTTGGGAAGTATTCTGATTGAGAATGTATTCCACCCACCGATGATATGAAATCAGACATGATTGGCCTTCTTTTCACAAGTTCCTCACGAAAATATGTCTTTCTGATCACTATATTAGAAATTGTAGAATTATCTTGAAAATGAAAAGAAAAAATAGGGAGATATTATTATATGTCAAAAAAATAATGGGGAGGACCACTATGGAAGATTATAAGGAGGGGAAAACCATATTTCTCCTTATTCTTAGGGACACACTAATGGTTGTTTTTGCTATCAACAAAAGACAGGCTCTCGCGATTGATGGTATAGTTGTTATGAAGAAACCATTAATTGGAATGTTTTTGTAAGGTACCTATGGAATTACAACTATTTTTTCAATAATATGGTAATCGGAGAATAGTATCTTGAGATTCTATAGATAAGTTCATGATGTCTTCAATAACTATAGAATTATGTGGATCCAGATTTCACACTGACTCTTTATTCAAAAATTTTGTTTGATGAGGATTCTTATAGGATACCTTCCTACAAGAAATTTGGTCCAAAATCTATGAGAAGTGGTTTTAATGGGTATATATTTGTTTCTACCATGGAGGGGACATTAGGATATTCCAATAACCTATAATTTGATTGGGTGTATGTTCCAGATTTGGTTGTCCATATATTATGGGAGAGTTTTCACTATAACCCTTATAAATGGGAGAATATGTGTGTATCTTCTCCGAGGGATATGATTAAGAGACACCCTATTTATAGGGACAGAGTTATATTTCCTTCCCTATAAGACTAAACACTTCTTTAGTATAATGTCCTTGAAAACCTATTGGATGTGGGAAAAAATTTGTGTTTGCCTTTTACAATTTCCAGGATGTGCTTGGTGAGTTTAGAGCTTAGAATGGGGATTTATGCCAATTCCATATATGGAATATGATTATGTGAATTCTTGTACCATACCCTTCCTATCATTTGATACTGAAAACACTCATGTGTGGGAGAAGAGAGTTGAGTCTTCCCCCTACATGTCGTCGGGACTTTCCAACTGACTTCTCCAGGTGATGACAGATGATGCTGGTACCAGGGATGATAAATGTATGAATGTGTGTATTATTGCTCGAGTAATGCCACTAGATTTAAATGGTAGACTTAGTTAGGTGCCAGGAGGAAAGTCTGCTAGCTGGATGAGTAATGGTAGATGGGTGTATGTTCCTGCTAATGTTTTGCCAAAAAATTGGGTTGAGTGGCTTCTCAGGAGGTAGTAAGGTTAATAAATTTCTCCCTATTGCCTGTTTATCAATGCCAGTGGACCTTCTTGCATGCCCATTTCTGAAGTAATTGGGTCGTTCTACTAAGGATAACACCCTAAACATGTTGACGGATTACTATCACATGGAATTAGAGGTGTAGATTGCTAAAAAGAGTCCTTAAATTGGACCCCTTTTTCTTCTAGGTGAGGTCATATTTGGCCTCTTGATCCACCTCACAATTATATGGGGGGACGGGAGTCATATTATGGGGATAAGTTCCTAAAACTATTGAAGACTGTTATTATTATCATCTGTTTTAGGACACCTTTATAATTTACTGGATGATCAGTGGTGTTTGTTAACCTGTAGGGAATATCTAAAGGCCTCCATGATTAGGATTGTACCATTATGATTTTACTCCTAGACTAGTGAGTTTGAGACCCAACATTTAAGATGCTTGGATTGGGATGGCATCCTTCGCATGGAGGACGACCCAGTAGGAGAAGTAGCCAAGGAGTTTGTTGGTTAAAACTAGAATGATGCTATTGGATCAGGGGGAATTTCGAAAATAAGTTCCTGAACATATGAAAAAACATAAATAAGAAGCTACGTTGAAGAAGAATCTAATATTAGTGGACACATGCATGATTAATTGTCTTGTCTTACACTCTCTTATCTTGTGAAAGGGGACAAGTAGGTTTCTGAAACAGTCGTATTGGTCAAGGATTTACATTGTTCTCACCATTGTATCCCTAAGAATGAATTCTTTAGTTAGGAATTACTATTTTTGAATGGGTTAAAATGGGGTTTTTTGTGGAACTAGAAATAGCCTACATTTCGGTATTCAAGGGGTCATAATTTCCAAAGGAAACTACTCAAGAAGTGGGTTTTCCAACAATACCTAAGAACTCTTATTGGTCTATAGGATGATACGTTGGGATCGTCACACCCTTTTTGGGGGAATAATTTCATATTGATGGGATCTCTTATTGATTTAAGCCATATTCTCAAATCCTTTATTAACTAACAAGTATTAGGTTAATAACCCTAGAATTAACAACCAATTATTATCATTTATGGAATATATAATCATCTTTATGTATTTGATGTTCTTCATGAGTTGAAATATTTGTATGTATCTGAGGTCCTACATAAATGGTATCATATTATGTAAAAATTAGGGATTCATTGGTCATGATTATAATGTTGTTTTTCTAGGCACATATTGGAACACTCTGGAGTGTATTTTCATCTTGAATAATTAGAGTCATTCGGGATTTTATTGTCATATATGGAGATGTGACTTTTTTTGATGCCAGGACCAAACCAATAAATGGAATTCCTATGTATCCTTGCGAAAGGAATCATAATCCATGTAGTTTTGTGCTGCATAATATAGAAAACTATACATTTTATGGTCATGTGATAAGGACCCAACCGTACAGTTTAACGTCATGTGGAAATGACATCTAGGGGTAATATACCTTATCATTGTTTGGTGTGTCACTTGTGGAAAAGAAGACCAGATGATTTGTAAGGAATATGGGTTCCAAGGAAAAATTAAACTCTGTTGGGAATGTGGAACAAAATAAATAGGGATGATTTAGGGTGTTTCTCTTGGGCCTCAGGGAGGATTCTTATGTATCGCATTTGGAGGGGAATCAAAGGACACATAGTTTGGTTAGGAAATTCCACACCTATAGAGTCCATACAAGTTTACCATGTAGGGGATTATAACCCTTTGAGATGGATGGGTCAGTTCTTACTCCTAAAAAGGATACCCTAAAAATAGACCATCAGATATGTATCAACTGATGATGGTTTTGAGGCATGTATTTGGGCTTCCTCATAAGAGGAGGCTCAGATTAAGGGAAATAGGACTAGGGCTTACTCATTAAGAGGATGACTATTGACCCTAGGCCCTATGTGGGCATCATAAGTATTTTTATTTTAATAGGAATCAGGTTTCATGTAGTTCAATCAATTTCATAGATCTTATAGATTTCATTATCATCATCCCTTATAAGCACACATAAGTCATTCTTGTTGTGAGAAACAAGGGGAAATGAAAGATGCAAGAGACCACATACTCTACTTTATTCAACTGGTGGACATGGAGAAAAATCCCAAAGGGAGATGGTTGGGGCATTGAGTGTGACCAGCTTCTCTGACCCCTATCATGCTGATGGAAGAGGTTGGGGATATAGTGGAAACGGAAAGGGATATAAAACATCCCTGTATTCAATTTACCTATGAATGCATCCATGGTATGGAAAACAAGGATAGAATGTAGTATGGGAAATGGGAGAGGGCTGAGATGACCATCTCATCTCTATCCTAGTTGCTATGAGGTAGAGAGGGGTAAGAGTGAAACCTCATGTAAGAAAGGTTAAGGGATTACTCCATGAAGTATTCCCTAAAATTGGTCATATAGTGAAGGAGGAGGATGTAATTCCATGTTGAATGGAAAATCAAGAATAATACTCACCCTATATGATAGGAACTAGAGTCTCTAGGTCATAAAGAAAAGATGGGAAGGACATGGTCTTAATAATAGTATATCATACCAAGAACTCCTTAACACTATCCCAGGGGTAAGGGTCCTCTAGAATATTTGGATGCACACTCAAATGAACCCTGAGGACCCCAATAGTCTAATCGAATAAGTGTGGGAATCCAATGAAAACTAGAGTAGACACCCAAAAGAGGGACATGTTGCTATGCCACTCTCCATGGTTGTGTAAGTTAGGAGGCTTCAGTGGGGGCTACTACATGGTCCCTCTTAGTCAAGGGAGATAAAGGATAAGAGGCCTTTCCATGGATGGATTTGGAAAAGGCAATATAAATGGATCACATAGGTTGGTGGTTATGGAGATCCGTGGAGGCTCACAAAGGGGGTTCTCTGCATAGGTAGTCCATGGTGAATTGTTAACACCTTTGGATATGGACCACCTAGGATAAAACACTTTTGGGAGACCATAATCAAGCAATCAAGGGTCTCAACAGGTGTTCTTAGATGTCACTCATGTCGGTCCCTATTTAAGGAAGGGTACCTCACATGAGTCTTTATTTAGTAGGTTTTGGGAGAGTGTCTCATGAAAGTGTTCATTTTTTTTACCCTGGGGAGACATTATTTTCTCTATCAACCTTTAATTTAATCTTATTATGATATTAGAAAGAAACCTAGAAGGTTACACAGTTCTTGACTAAATCACAAGAGAAATTAGAGTTTCTATTGGCCATCAAGAAATTATGCCTATACAAATAAAGACTATAAGATTATATTTATTAAAGAATATATTTCCAATGGCTAAGGGTTTATCTCACTTACGTGTTTTACTTAGGTGTCTTGTGTAGGATCTCCCTCATGATAATCACACATGCTGGTGAATTTGTACCCTTCCCAATGGTGGTGTTTTATAGTACCTGGGAGAATTTCCATTATATGTGTTTGTGATCCATGTCCATCTTGAATTTCCTTCCTCTCTTCATACTATGATATTATTTATTTTTCTTTCCATTCATGTGATAAAACAGAGTATGAATAGTGATGAAGGTTAGTTTTTTTGTGGGTGGAACCATGTGAGTTTCTGAATCGCACCACTGTTGTAGATTGATGGGTATCATTACATAAAGATTTTGTTAAATTAATGTGTTTCTTCTATCTCCTTATATTGTGATAAAGAGTTTGATCCTTATTATGTATGGGATGTTCTCTAGTTTATTTTATGTTCGTTTCTCCATTGAGAATTATTTGAACCTTATATCATATGATAGTTTGGTAAGGACTTGATTGGTTAACATGTACCATGTGTATATTTGGTTTTCCAAGAAAAGTAGTTTTACCATTTATTTCTTCACCAGTAGTCTCCATATTTCCTAGGATGTAAATCCTTATGGTGGGGAGAATTTGAAACCCCCTATCTGGGGATAGTTTTGAATTATAATCTCTTTTGATCCTTAATTTGTTTGGTTTAGGCATTGGGAAGTTCCTTGTTGGATTTAGTGTGTTTTGGATGTGTGTTAAGAGTCCATGGTTTTATAATGGTTAGGAAAAACTATGAAACATACCAATAAAACCAAGAATGTATATTTGGGTGGTTTGGGGAAGGTTCACGTTTGGAAGACAATTTTTATAAATTATCTATGTTAATGATGAAGCACTATGAATAAAAATAGAGGGAAAATAAAGGTTAATGCATGGTTTTTCAAACCATGTTATACAACTTTATGATAAGGGTGTTTATAGGAAATGGAAGGTGAATTGTTGTGACAATTTTTCCCAAACTATGTAGAAAAATTAGGAATTTGTAATTAATGCTAAAAAATAGATTTTAACTCGGTTTGGACCCCCAAACCCTTATTTTACACCTCTCCTCTCTCGGTCACAAATTATATTCCTAGAAAAGGTGTTCTTGAAAGTCTCATTTGAACCAAAATATAGTTTTGGATGGATCTATATTCATCCAATATCCATAATCAATAGTTAGTCTTTGTTATCCATCTTTCTCATTTTCAATATAGATATCCTCATATCCTTTCATATATAATGTTAGTTATAATCATTTATCGATTGATATATGATATATGATTTTTTTTAGGAAATTTATATTTGATCTATTGAATTAATAGATTTTTAACCCTAGGCCTAGTGGTTTTTTAGTTTAATTCATTATTTTCATCACCTATTGTGTTGTAAGTGGTTTTTTCTCAATCCACTTTAATTAAAGTGTGATGGATATTGGGTTTATTAAAGATATCAATTATAATTCTGAATGATTTTTCCCTATTGATACTCTTCTATATTTTACCTTTTTTATGGTTCTTGAAATTGTTTTTGTGGGTGTCACCAACCACCTATTTGGAAATTGATTAAAGTAGTTTTTCAAGGAAATATAGTTTTTATCTCATGTTCTTAGAATCACAGGGTTACATGAGTTCATGCATATGAAGGAAAGATCATGGTAGGATGTATCACTCAATAATAGGGAAACATGGTAAGGATCATGTTCATATGTAACACCATCAAAAGAGGAAACATTAGATGAATCATGTTCGGAAGTACCACTATAAAATTGAGTCACCGAGAAACTGACTGGTGAACGGATGAATCAGTACTCATGAGTATTGGGTGTTCTATGTCATTAATGTTTGAGTGTGTGTGTATATTTTTTGAATACATGGATGGGTTATGCCAAATAAAAATTATTATACAAATTCTATTATTGGAAAGAGAAACTCATCTTTGGTTATACTACTTTTGGAAAGTTTTCCATCTTCATTATTTAATACATTGGAAACAACTTTATCTACATTTTTATCCTCTATTTCTATTTTAGAATCCTATGAACTAACTTTTCTAGGAATTAGTTTCATATGGGAATATCATTTTGATGGATTTTATAATAGGTATCATTACTCACCCTCTTAATATGTACTTTGGTATGTAAGATAATGTTGTTTGACATGATTCAAATAAAGGGAGACCTCTAAATTTTAAAATGGAGAATGGGGGATTCTATGATATTCTATTTTAGATTTTAGAGTTTAGAATATGTAGTTATGTCGATCTCATGGATGTTCCATAGTTGGTACTTTGTCTTTATTCTTGGGTATGACATTTTGTACTATAATTTTTAGTACTTCTGTAGTTTTATACACTTTGATGTTTCCAGTCTATTAGTATTTATTTATTTGTATTTTTTATAATTCATGAATTATATATTCCAGTTTTTTCATTCTTTTTTGATATGATCTAGTTAAATAAAGGGAAAATTGTCCCCCATCATTTATGTAATCCCTTTTTCATTATTGTCATATTTTTTTGTATTGGATACATCACCTAATGTAAATGGAATCTCAGCTATTTATAATCAAATTGATAGTTTTAGGATGTTACATAGATTATTCTACTAGTACAGCAACCATCTACTAGAATTTTAATTTCCAATGCATAGAAGAACAGGTAGTACAAACTACCAAGGATCAAAAAGAACAAAAATCCCTAATGATATATATATATATATTAATATAAATGTATATATATATACAAAAATAAATTATTAAATTTTATAGGAATTTCATAATTTTTAGTGGAAATATATACTCAATATTTGAACATAAACTTTATAGTAAAAATTTATACTATAAATTTGATTACCATAATTATAAAATCAATAAAATTTTAAATATTTAGAAGAAATATATTAGTACATAAATAAACAATGGAATTTGGTAATAAAAATTATATGGAAACATTAAAATGAAAATATATAGTGTAAATTTACATAGTAAATTTTTAGTACATATTTATAGAACATAAAATTATAATTAAAATCAACTAATACATAAATAAAATATTAAAATTTTTAATGGTAATTTTCATTGGGAATTTTCACTAGGATCATTGAGTGGAAATCCCCAAATAAATGTTGTGTTCAAATTTCCACATAAATATCTTGTGTAAATTTATACACATTTTTTATTATAATTAAATGAAAATTTTGATTCATTAAATTAAAAAATAAATGTTTGTTTAAATTTTTAGTTCAAATATATTAAGACAAAAATAATAGACTTTTTCACTGAAAAATTTAAATTAAAATTTGATATGAAATGTTTTAGTGAAACATTACTCAATAAGTGCAAACTTCCACAAAAAATATCAGCTCAATTTTAACTAAAAAATAACATGATAATATTTTAATACATTGATAAAAAATGAAATCTTTTAGAACTAATTAAATTTATAATTTACTCTAGAAACAATTAATATATATTCCCACTAAAAAATATTATCGAAATGTTATATTTAAATTTTCATTTGAAAAAATTCAATGGATATATTGAACTAATCATTTTCACAAACAATTCATAGTTAAAACTTTCTCTAAAAATATCATTAAAATTTCAATGTAATCTATAAAATGTCAATGAAGAAAAAAAACACATTCAAAAAAATATAAATATAAATATTAGTAATGAATTTTATATTCCTATTGATGATTCATAGTGGAAATTTTTATTACGTATATATGAACTTCCATTAATGTTTAATTGAATTTGGATCATAAAATGTTTTTGTTGTTTATGGTGTTCATTTTTAGTGGGATTACACTAATTGAAATTCCTTGATTAAAAGATATAAAACAATAACTTTCTATTTTATTCATACATAAGATATTACTCTTTATAAAAATTTAAATTATGACTAGAAATTCAGAGTTAAAAGTTTTCATAAAAATTTATTTTACATATTTACACAAGAAAATTGCAGTTGAGGATTTCACATAAATTTCAATTATATATTCCCAATATATTTTTTATTAGCACCATTAATTTCTTAATATAGATATATTATGTATTTTTTGTTGAAAGTTACAATTCATATCTTTAGTATATTCATGATTTTTTTTTAAAATCAGTTGATACATATATGCATGCATGCATGTGTATTTATATATACACATAATATTAAAAGTATAAAGTGAATATTCTTATTATAATATTTGCACTATAAAATTTCTATGGATACATACGTGTATATTCATTGATATATATAACATTTTCAATATTTATTTATCTTTATTATTATGTTTTTATTTGGCTTTTTTAATATATTACTATTTTTCAATTCATTATAAAACTATATAAATACATTTTGTTATAGAACAAAAAATTAAATTTCATTTTTATTTTTAAGAATTGTGAAAATATAGAATTAAATTTGTTTATATTTTTTATTATAATATTAATTTTGATTGTAATTAAAATATATAGCTTATATTAAAAGAAGACATTATATAATTGTTTTGAAAACATTTAAAAATATAGACAAATACAAATGTAATATATTTTTATTTATCTATATTAGTAAAACATTTTAAAAATATATTTATTTTTAATATTTAACCAAATATGTTATTAAAAGTTTATTTAAAAGAAACTATTTTTATATATGAAATATTTAATTAAAATATATAATAGTCAAATATTTATATAATATTATTTTCTTTTAAAATTTATGAATATATCAATACATAAATGAATGTATAAAAATTTTATTTATCATTATTATAAATATTTTATAATATCAGTTTTTATTCACTAATTTATATTATCTTTGTTATTAATAATTTATGATAATATTTTATAAAATATTTATGGTTATTGATTCTTTGAAATTGAATATATGCAAGGAAAGAGATTACAATACAAGAGATTAAAATTAATAATTTTGTTTTTTAAAAATCATTTTAACTAATAACGGGATTGAGGGTGAAATTTTCTTTTTTTCAGTTGGGAAACATTCCTTCCTTGAACATGATACTCATTTTTTTGTGTTATCCTAAGATAGGAATTGGGGGGTTTATCAAGAAGTTAGAGAAAAATGGGGTAAAATATATCATCTCAGGTTCATGATTGAGTATTCTTTTTGGCCCTTTTTCATAACTCTGTATAATTTACCTCCTTCTAAGTTGATTAATGAACCATATATATATTTAATGTTATTAATTCTAGGACATCCTGAATAATATCTATGTTTATGTGAATCCACTGATTGATGAGTTAATTTTATTGTGGATTAATGATGTAACTACATATAATGTAGTTGGAGAACATAAATTTACACCATATGCTATGTGAATTTGAACAATCAATGAATTTCCAGTGTTTGATATGTAATCTAGATGATGTAAACGTTGTCTGAATTCTTATATGTACTACATGGGTGAAAATAATGTGTATTTCATTATCAATGGATGAAAAATTTGTTCTCTAACACTCAAAAAGTGATTCCTTTCTTCAAATCATCTTTTCTGAAGGAAGAAAAATTAATTTTAGAGAAATATAGAATTAAAAGAGACGGAACAAGAAAATTTGTTACATGTATTCAGTTAAATATATCATCATTTCATTACATCCTATTAAATTTTAAAAAACTATAAAACAACAAAAAATAGGAGGGATTGGGGAGAGACAGGATTTTCATAAAGAAAAGTATTTTTTGGGAATTTCCATACTAGTTTAATTTAATAGTTTATCACATGTTAGAGGTAATTCATTCTGAGATAAACTATTTTGATAACATATTCTCTACCAGATTAGACACACCTAACAATATTAATGATAGTGTAAATGCATAATTAAATCTTACTCTTATATTCAGTCATCAAAACATTAGTTATTTGAAAAACAAATCCTAAAATTTTATTAATCTAAATATATATAATTCAATTTAAAAATAATTTTTTATTATCATATTTTTTTATTATGGATTTGAGGATACTAAATTCTATTTATCTAGTGTTTCTACCTATGTCATAAATCGTTATATTATTAGCTAAAAAAGATATGACTACTACGTCATAATGGAAAAATTATTGTTTATTGGTCTTAAAGGGTTATTGAAATCATTTATTTGAGTTGTGTAAATAGAAATATATTATTATTTTGTATAAATAAATGTTGAAATAACTGACTATAATAGACTGAGTACACTGAAAAAATATGTTATTATTTTTTCTAAATTGGAAAAATATTTTCATGGCCTTCATTTATTGAATGGATTATATAGTATTACCATTTTGTATGAATTAAAATGTGGTGGGGCATAATAGATTTAATGGATATATCTATATGAAATATGTATGTAAAAATTGATAGAGAATGTACATAATATAGAATCAATTATAGGTTTAATTTCATAATTATAACTATGGGAAGAAATTTAAATATTTTATTTTTTATTTTTTTAATATGAATATCCATAAAAAATAATAGAATAGGTCACAATGAGTGAAATGTTGATGATTCCACATATAATTTATTATTTTTCTTTAACCATCATGAGATAGGATTTTGTGGCAATCTTGAAAAATGAATTTCAGATTATGAACAACAAAAATATTTTACATATGTTTTGCTGAGTTGTTATGAAATGAAATGAATATGAATTAAGTTACACAATTTCTTATATATTTGTAATTTTTTTAAATGAAATTTTATATTAATTATTTTTTAGATTTTATAATGATAAAATAAAAAAAAATTCAAACAAAATTACTGAAGAAGATCATGAATAATGTTGACACTATAAGTTTGGAAACTAGTTTTGAAGACTGTTAAGTAAAATTGTTTAATGTCAAACATAGGAAATCAATTTTTTATTTTATCAATTTTTAATTATGCTTTATTTCCTTGGTATTGAAACATGGAATGAAAATTTGTTAGCTGATTATATGCACTATGTAACCCACCATCTAAATTGGTAAAAGCATACAATATTAATGCATTTAATGAATTTAGATTACATATATGTACATATGATGAAAAAAAATCAATACTGCTATCTATTTAAAAGGAACCAAGAATAAATCATATAATGTTATGTTTTTATGATATGATGGATAAAATAATTGAGTTATGTTTTCTAAGATGTAATTACGTAATAATTATAAATTTTATTTTTTATTTACTAATTGAGGATTGTACGTTCATTCACAACATGGAGTTATTGAAATAAAATATAAAAGAATTTTTTTTATAAATTAACCATTTAAAATTTCACTTCATTAACATCAAGTTTATTATATAAAAAAATATACGGATTTGAGATATTCGAAGGAATGGTGGAGTGTGATAAAAAAATAAGTCTCATCAAAATCAGTTTATAGAAATTAAATTGGTTATGTAGAAGTGAAAAATATTGAAAATATTTGAAGAAACATCACTAAATACATCTTTTACACAAATATATGTAGATATTAGTGAATATAACCTATATTTATGGAGAGATGGTGTTGAAATTTTTTATTATTTACTAATGAATTTGAAATAATGAGGGATGAATAAATTGAAGCTTGTATGGAAATTTGTAATGCTATATAAGAATATGAAAACATAAATAATGATAAATGTGAATATTTTGATGAAGAATAATGTATTACATTCTAGTTAGAGTAAAAATCACTATATATTATTTTATTTAAAAAAATATTTATTATTTTTTCTATTGAATATCTAAAATAATAATTATATATATGTATCATTATTTTTGTGTCCTAGAGGATATGGATGGTAAAAATGAGTTATATAGTATCCTTAATAATGTTGTGTTAACCTATGATGAGTGACATGATTTGTCTTCTGACACAAAGGATTTTTTCACTACACATATGACTAATAGGTGTTGCATCCTAACCATATTGAGGATTCCATACCGTATTATTGAGCATCATCCTTCTCTGGATTTGGATACATGCATGAGGAGGTACTTTAAATTGTGTATATTATTTAATTTTATTTATTTATTTATTTATTTATTAATTGTTTGATTATACATTATGATTTACATAGATTTTTATCCATAATTTTTGGAAAGTTATGTGTGATTCCATGGAATCATTTTTTGTTCAAGAGAGTTATTGGACCATGTTCGCACTAATGTTATTCATCACATGTTCGACCACTAGATTATATTTAAATAAATTATATATTTTATTATAAATAAATTTAAGTACTAACATGATATTATTATATTTTATATGGTTTATTCTATCTAGTTGTTAATAACATGATATTCTATCTAGGGGCATGATATATTTATTTGTGTGATCATTTTCACTAGGTTTTACACAAGGATAGAAATAGATCCAGGAAGAGATCATCAACTACAGTTTTTTTATGAGTCTAACATGTGTCATCGAATAGATGACATCCCTACCTAGGATTGGGATGGATTGTATTTCAACTATGTATTATAGTTATTATAGAGTAGGTAATCATATGATTGAGAATGGTGGGAGGTCCTACATAGATATTGGAGTCATATGCTTTGTATACACTAATAACATATGGTAAGTAATATTGATTATTAAAATAAATATTCATTTAATAAAAATTGCCCATGTTACATTTTTATTTCTTTTTATTGATCCAACAATTAGAGTGTTTTATATTTGTAAAATGATGTAAACTAAACATACCATTATAGATATTATAAGTGGGAGACTGCACCAGATCATGGTTATCATTTATTTTTTGTTTTTTATATTATACTAAATTGATTTTTTACCATCTTAATTTCCAATTACACTTGATGGAGATATATGAGGCCCCAAATTCTCATATTCGAGATAGCATGGTAAAGACTTGGGGAGAGGGTTCATGCATGTTAGGTTTTTATGAATTGGTTTTGATATGACAGACTACACTTGTTATTGAGAAAGGGTGGGTGATGATACTAGTTTATGATCAGAGATGGCCAGTTATTATGGTATTTAAATGTTGTTTTCTATCATCTTGAGAAGATATTGGGTAAAACCATTATCTTTTATAGAGTATGTGGAGATTACAAAAGCTCATTATGAGACTACATATATATTTCACAGTTATTTAGAAGGCCAACATTACCGAAATGACCAACATCATCGACATGATAAACAATGACATGAGTAATTTAAGAAGTATAGGTGACAATTTTCACTTGGTTTGGCATTGTAATTACCTCTACATGATCCTATAGTTTACCAACTTTCCCCTGGGCAACTTTTCCCCCTTACCCTCAATTGATTCACCTGATCCCCCTCTATGACTCTTCCTCATCATAGTTAATGAATTTGTTAGGTATTTTTTATAAACATATAATATGTTAAATTATTAAAAAATTATATGAAAGGTTTTATAAAAAAATAAAACTTTTTAACATATTTACTTTTATTTATGGATCATTAATTTCATAAATTTTTTATTAAAATATTTGTGATGGATTACAATATTTTCAAAAATAGTATTTGTGAAAAATCAATATTTTCTCCACAAATACTTTATGAATTGTATTTTAAATGTATTAAAATCCCACAATAAACTAGACTTTTATATATAGATTTTTTATATCGATAACAGTATGAGTCATATGTTTTAATATAGTATAGTGTACAAAATTCACCACATAATAGAATCCAAAAACACTTTATTTAATTAATTTAAAACATTAAAATTTGATAATAAATTTCCTCTATAAAATTGAGAATACTGCACTAATATAATAAACAGAAAAATTAGATTAAAATAATTTGGATAATTTTAGTCTTTCCACACTCCTGAACAACAATGTGAAAAAGAAACAAAAAATCATTCATTTAATTAACATTCTAAAAATTTAGAATATAGAATATTGAGAGTTATTGAAGTGTATAATGAATATATAAAATAATAGGTATTTATATGAAGTATGAAATGAATATTATTCTTGCAACAATAACATAATCATTAGGAATAATAACCTGATCATTGGGAATAGTAACATGACCTTTAGAATAGTGACATAACTAGTAAATTAGTAAATTGGAATGTAATTAAAATTTACAATTAATAAATAAATTTAGTGTAAATATTAAAATTCCACATAACCAATATATTCAAATAAATAACTCAAATAATGTATAAATACATTTTTTGATAATGAATATTTTAACATATTTCCAAGAACAATTTTTTGGTTAATAATTAACTTTTCTAATGCTTGGAATTTTCTTTTATAAAATTAGTTTCATTTTTGTAATCACCACATATATTTTTTCTAAGGGTGTGGTTTTGGTAATTTTTTGAAAAATTAAAATTTTTAGATGAATAGTAAATGCAAGTTTTTTAAAATACAACATGTTTTATAACAAAGTAATGATATAATAATGAAATAATAAATCCTAAAATAGTTATCTCAATCAAAAAATGGTTTCATAACATAAATTAATCATTTAATAAAATAAAATAAATTTATATAAATCCTAAAATTGTTGTGAGTGTCTTACGACGTATAATATTTCTTTTAGAAAACAATTCTTTGTCATTCTTATTTATTATTGTTTAAACTACACCTTTAAATGTATGGGGAGTTTTAATGAATAGAATAAATGTATTTTTAATCATATATAGTCCAAATATTCAATAAGACCACTATTTAATGTTTTACTTTTGAAGTAATTATTTATTCACTATTTTGAACAAAAAATTCCCATCCCATCACATTTAAATACCTATTCTCCCTTCCCATAGAAAACTAATTCCCATACACTTCATAAATCCAGAAATATAACTTGTCCCATCATCATAAGTCTCTGTAGAACCATAGGGTCATTATAGTTCCATCCAAACCCAATTCCTCAATGATTTAGTTCTATACCAATGGAGTAGGGCTTCAGTGAAGAGGACACCCCATGGTCCTCTCCTTTTAATTTTCTCTTTCACTTCTTCTCCCTACTATACCTTTATATATTTTTTACAGATAATTAAACTATTGAATTAATTATTATATAACATATTAATTTAATTATTATATTATATGATTATGTAAATTAATTTGAAGTAAATATACTATCTCCCCACCATTTTTTATATCTTCCATTAATGATTGATTTCCTCTGGATATGAGAACGTATACAAGGAGACACTTATCACTACATAAATAGATGGTTCTTTTTAAAAATATATTATTTTATAAATATATTCTAAATTATTATAATCTTATGTATGTAATTTTAAAAAATATAAATTATAATGAATCAAAATGAAAAAACTGAAACATAAAATTATAAAAAGAATCATACCATTTAATATGTAAATAAAAATTATCAAAATATAAATTATAATGTGAATTATTTATTGAGAAAAATATAATGAATATAATAAAAAATTGTGTTTTAATAATAATATGTTTATTTTGAATAAGGTGTAAATGTGACAAAATGAAATGGGTCATATGGTAAGGGTGCTCTTGGACACAACTATTTCTCTTTGGGGTTATCACCTATTTCAAATTATTTTCAACATAATTATTGTAAATTATTTATTCATTCCTTTTCCTATTTTCTAATTAAGATTTAATATTTCTTCTCTCATTGAAATAAGTGTTAGTAAACCTTCATTATTTTTTTGTCAAAGATGATTCTAAAAAATCTCTCTTCAATTATTCTTATTTTTATTATCCTCCTCTATATAAAATATGATCCTTTATTTGTTAGTGATATACATTAATTCTCAAATTTATGTCCTCCATTATTCTGTTGGGTGAATTTTTAATCATCAAAATGTTCGTTATAAAACTATTATGAAACACATTATTTCATCCTTGGTTTATTTTATATTTCTGACTAATATAAGTTTATTTTCTATATAACATGCATGATTATGATAATTTTATGTTGTGATAGGTGAGTATATAATTATAAATCATCCAATTTGTTGGATTATGTGATATATCTTTTGATACTATGTGTATTATAAGTTTATAGGATGCTATATTTGATCACATTTTATAAATTGATAATTTGTTCAAATTTGTTAAGTTCAAACATGATACTGGATTTGTTTGAAATTTATGCATGATATTTGACCAAAATATTTTCATAATTCATTATTATGTATATTTCACATTCCCTGACACTTTCAAATGATTCCTATAATCTTTTTATGATGATAATTTATTTATTATATGATGAAAATGTTTATGCTCACCCATTTACTATATTGACAAATGTCTCACATTCCTTCCCTATTATTACTCCCCTTATTGAGATTTATCCCTCCATTTCCTTTATGTATTTCCTCAGGTGATTACATATATTAGTAAGAATATGAAAAATTTTATGAGGATTATAATTAAGGATTTAAATAGAGTTTTAAATTTCATTTTTTGTTATGTTGTATAATGAAAATTTATCCAAGAAACTAAATATTTTGATTTAGGATTATATCATTAATATGATATTTATATTAAAAATGATGTAATAATAATATGTGAAAGATATGAGTCATTATAGTTTTTATTTAAGTTAGTTTTAGTAATTTTGGAAACTATGTTAGAAAAAGATAACAATGTATAAAAATAGGGATCCCATATGTGAAGATTTTTAGCATTTATCTGTGCATGTGAATAAGTTATTTATCCATGAATTATTGAATTATTTATTTTTTTAAGAAAATATATATTAGAAAATTGTGGGAAACAAGAAAAACCAATCCAACCACCCATGTGATGTTTAATGAATCTATTTTTTAAATGAAATTAGTAATTCAATGAGAGGTGGAGTTCAATCCCCCTTTGAAGTACTTTCTCAACATTGTCATGATATGAAAAAAACATACACCATGTGTAAAATTTTCTTTCACAGAAGTTAGATGAATGGGACATTTAATCCTTCATATTCCAATTACCTCCTTTATTTAGTGGATATTTAGATACACTAATTTTAGAATTATGGTTTGAATCCATGGAAAATATATTTTCATGCATCATTATTATAATCAATGCTGATCAATGCTGGAAGTTTCCATAAATAGATACTGATCAATGCTGGAAGTTTATCAAGAATACAAAACCAAATAGCGAAGTGTAATTAAATTAGTGGGAAGAATTTGAGAATATTATAATCAAAAAGTATTTCCATAAAAATCTTCACACCATAGTGGAGAGAGAAGTTATAGAGATTAAGAAAATGGATAGTGAATCTATCAAACATAAGAAGGTGAATTTCACAATGAATTAAATGTGTGACTAGGGTTTTATTATCTATAATGATAAAAAAATATTCCTTTATGGTTTATAACCACATATCTAAAAGGTTTTATAAATATGTGACTTTTATAAGTATGAATTATTGGTCTAATGTTATATCAAAGAAAATATTATGTTTGTAAAATAGTCCCATGGTTATAGAGATATTAAAAAAGGATGATAATGAAATATGTAGTGTAAAATGATAAAGGAGGAAAGAATATTGAACCACAAACATGTAAATCATATGAAAAAACACCATGGGAATTTCCTCAATGGAATATTATAATTCATCGAGTGTGGAAGAGAAAGTAATTAAGCTCATTAATGTTGAAGATATATGATGTATCCACCAAGATGATAAAAGAAATGAAGGAACCAACCAAAGCACCACTCAAGATCTAATTCTTTAACTTTAAGTAACATGGGTACTATACAATCTAGTACACCAATCAAAGGTCCTTTGATTGTAAAAAACATCAGTGGCCACCAAAACAAAGGGAGGAAGGTAAATATTATTCTATCACCTCCAATGTGGTGGAACAGAAAATAATGTATTGTATGGTACATATACTATTCACTTAAGAGTGATGAATTGTTTATTTTACTCTTGTTTTATGTATTAATTTTTTTATCTGGTATGTTTTATAGAACTATTAAATAAATCCTTAATACTAGGTAGTAGAGATATATGTGAAAAACTAGTGATGAAATAATTTCAACCCAAGTGTCAGACTCTTCCCTAGATATAATCTATGGTAATATTCTTCTAATAAAAAAATAAAACTTTAATGGTATTTGAAACTATACTTCTTATTGATGAGATCTCATTATATATATCTCAAATCAACTAATGAGGAAGGAGAATATATTATCGTTTCCCCAACCATCATATTCTCTATTAAAAATGGAATGATTATTATAAAACCCATTTAAAAATTACATCCATAGTTGTATCACTAATAACCAATAAATAATAATACATTATTCAAATGGTTGAGATGAAGGAAAACATTTTCCTAGAATACTTTCCCACTGTGAGGGAATATATGGATATATTCCTTGATGAATTTTCAATAATTCCTCTAAACCGTGTGATAGAAATATTAACAAAACTCATAACTAGAGAAAAATCGATATCCAAGAGCCCCTATAGGATAAACCTAATAGAAGTGGAAGATTTAAATATGTATCTACCAGAAAATTTAGATAACAGTTTCATATAACCAAGTGCATCACCTTGGGCAACACCAGTTCTCTTTAAAGTACAAAGCGTAGATCAAAGTGGATTTTCGTTGATATCCTAGGGCTCAAAAAGACATCCTTAAAGAATAAGTATCCATTACCATGGATTGATGAATTATTTTATCCACATTAAAGATATCATTACATCTCAAAAGCATATCTCTTATTGAATATTATCATATAATGATAAATATATAATATATTCAAAATACACCTTTACATATGAGATAAGGACACTTTGTTTTCATAGTGATATAATTCAACTGAAAAATACCAATGTAATCTTTATTTAATTTTAGGATAATATTTAGAGGATACCTTGAATTTTTTTTTGGATCATTATTGAAGATAATAATAAATACTACAAGATTAAAGTGGAATATAAAGAGAATATAAGGAATGTGTTTATGTCTCTAAAGAAGGTTAATTTGTATCATATATTGAGTAAGTGTAAATTTAATATGTAACAAGTCACATTTTATGGAATGGAATCACGAGTGATTTAATTTCAATAAATCCATATAGGAAAATAAAATTTATGGAATTTCCTATACCCAAAAGTGTCATAGAGATCCATAGTTTTCTTAGGTTAGCTGGATACTACAGACACTTTCAGAGAAATTTCTCAAAATTGTCCATCCCACTAATAATGTTAACATGGTTGAGGTTAAAGTATATATGTATGGAATAATTTTAATTGATCATTAAAAATCACAGGAATATATGAATCACCACACTGTTACTCACACTACCCTCATGTGGACATGGTTTTGTGATATACATTGACACTTCAAATAATGTACTAGTCTCTTCACCCATGAAAAATGACAAAGTGATAGATAATGCCTTGTGATAATTGATAACCCATGATTATAACTACCTAATATATGATTTGGAGATAGAGAAAATAATATTTGAAATAGATCTTTAGAGACACTACCACTATGGATAGAAGTTTAACATATATACATATCATGAGATTTTGAAGTACATATTCACATAAAAGGTGATGAACATGTGTTAACAGTGATGGTTAGAGTTAATCAAGGACTATTATTACACAATTAACTACCATAATTTAAATGATAATAAGTTAGTTGATTCTCTTTAGTGAAAATAACATGTTACAAATTAGATAATAATGATCAAGACATATTATATCATTATGTATATGAAAATTATGGATCTAGAAATAGTAAATTTGAAGAATACATTTTATCTTTCCGAAATAATTTTACAAGACACTATCCATGAGAAAATAAAGAACCCAAAAAACGAATGATTTAGATATTTAAAATAATGTGAGATCAATACAGGGAAGATTTATAAATTCAATAGTGAATAAGATAGAGTCATTAGGATTGGAAGAAGACTTTAGGTGTCATAATCACCTATGATAAAGAAAGAGTTGTTGGATGATGCTTATAGATCATCATTCACTATTTATCTTGGATGTAACAAATGTTTAAGGATCATAAAGAACAATTTCGGTGGGATGCTACTGACGCTCACCAAATGAGCATTGAAAAATACATAGGGGAATAAATACCAGTATATGGGTATTATTTCCCAAATAAAAATGAAAGATAATGGAAACTAAAATCATAGGGATCATGTGAACCTCTAAAGGAAACACAATTTCACAACCATCATAATTTAATACTAAGGTTCATTTATAGTGAATAACCTATTGAAAATCCAATAGACCCCCCTTTAAATGTCCTTATTCTCCTGCAAAGGCATCTCATATAATCGTAGATCATGTGGTGGCTATCTGATGAGCACACACAGGTCATGAGAATAGTAAGGCGACATGAACCTGAAAATCCATCCAAGAATACTTGGAAAATATGGTGTAAATATCTAATCTTAATGCCTATTTTGGTCCTAAAACTCATGGTACACACCAATGTTGTTCGTGAGAACCCATGAAATCCCTGGTGGAATGTACACAAAGTTGTGCAAGAGCCCGATGGCATGACACCCTTGTCACATGAAAGAATTTGGACATGTCCAGGCTATCTCGTGCTCCCCCTTTGGATCCAAAGAAAAGTAAAAGTGGTTTTCAATGATAATTATTATGCATCAATATAAGAGAATTTTTTGGTCATGTGATGAATTACTGATGGGGATAAGGACTATACTCAACAACAATCAAGAAAACTCTTGAGATATTAGGCCATTATAAAATAAACTAGGTAAAAAGAGGAAAAGGATGGAGCCTCTTATTTTCATAATAATCATGTGATACACCCCATATGGTTCATGAGACACGTCAATATTATATAGACATGTCAACATCTCCATACAAGAACACACTAACATGTCACCCTCACCACACGAAGGGAATCATACATGTCCAAGAAATCATTTTCTCCCACATCATCTTTGTAAGGAAATCATAAGGTTTTCTCTGTGAAATAATTGTGCATCACTATAGTATCCTTTTTTGGTCATGTGATGCATCGCCAGTGGGTAGAGTGATAACATAAAACAACACTCATGAAGGCTCATAAACTACTCAAGCCTTTGAAAAAATTTGATATAAAAGTGAAAAATGTGAGAGCCACTTGTGGTAAAAAACATCATGTGATGATATTATATTCTCAATAAAACCTTGATAAATCCAATAGGTATGAAAGGCATGATCTCATGAAGGACCCCTGAAAGTCCATACATGTATCATGAAAGGTCTTAGACAAGTCATCTCATATCATGTGAAATCCCTTCAGCTAGAATCATGGTCTCACAAAATTCTTTAGTCATGTCAGCCTGACCATAGGAAATCCCATTTTCATGCTTACATAATTAAGATATACTAATTTAATTTCCATAACACAATAAATGAAATTTTTACAAGACAATATTTTGGTCACTGAAAATCATATGAACCCCCTGAATGACCTACAATATCATCTCACCAAACGCATAACATTAAATCCCTCCACCGATTCCAGAATAGATTTGAAGGATAAGTTCCACTAAAAGTGTTGAATCAATGGGGTGGTTATTACTATAAATCCCCCACCCCAACATTGTATCCTTGAACCAGTGTACTCAAGAATCATAGTGTATTTCCGAGATCAATTGATCATCTGATCATAATGTTTTTTTCATGTAAAATCCGGGGAACCAATTAAGGATATCATGAGACATGAATAGCCACATTGCTTGATCCCTCATAGATCACGTGAAGGAATTTTGTTGGAATATTTAATGGTTATCATTCAAAATTGGACAATCATAAAATACTTAAATAATTTCACTCTGAATAAATCTAAATCATATGAAATAAAAGTGTTGAAAAATGGATAAAAAGATGAGAGACTTGTCATAAGAACATATACCATGATCCTCATGTTCTTATCATGAACAACCCATGTCATGCGACAACACCAGGACATGTCACCCCGATCACATAAAACATCTTTGGTATACTATTTGGATCATGTGAAGTCTCTAGGATGTGTCATGCCAAGTCTTATGGTTCCCTCTAGGCATTCCACCCAAGTCTCGTGAAACCCTTACAGCTCACCATATATACCTTTTTATTACCTATAGATATTTCACCCAAATCATATGGTGACACCAGTGTTTGTTAGATGTGTCTTATGGTGGCATCGGGACATGTCAACTGGATTTTGTGATGACACCCGAACAAGTTTTCCAAGACATGAAGCACCCTAAAGAAAGTCACATTTACTCTCATAACACCCTCTAAGAATGATATTTATAATTCATGATGAGAACTAGGAAGGATATATTGATCATGTGATACCCTACAGTCACGTCGCCCATATTTCACGATAAACTAGAGCAAGGTAGTTGGATCAAGTGATTTACTCCAACCATATTAGCCATCTTTCGCAATCACGTTGGGGAAGGTCAGTTGGATCATGTGTTGACCTATAAGAATTTTTTCCGATATCAAGTAATAGATAAATTGATAAACTAGCTAGTTTTTAAAATGTCGTATAGAGAAGTCATCGATATTCATGTGAAGAAATGTAGAGATTCCATCCATATTATGTGATATCACTTCGAAAAGTTAGTTGCATTATACGATTGTATTTTAAAATTTTAGGTATACATCCTCTAACATGGAAAGTAGACAATCAAGGCATTTTGAGAAGATAATCAATGAATTTCATCTAGACAAGCAATCTAGGTTAAGAGAGCATCCCAGGACTTGAAAACCTTGTCCATCATCCAGAAAGAAAATCATCAGTGTGTCTAAGTTTTATTAATGTATGATGAATATAATTCTTTATATAATTTGGATATACAGGATTCCTTCCAAAATCCTAATCTCCATAATAAACATCTAATGGGAAGTCCGATCTCATATTCCTCACATCCAAAATTAGTGATAGTGGTCACTTCAAATCCTTTGTTTCCCACACTGAGTATAGCTCACGTGGTCATAGGATGTTGTAGTGATCATACCATTATCATTGGGAAACATCAATCGAAAATCCTTGATCAGTTGAATTATATAAAATTTCCACTACCTCCACATGAGTTAAACCTATGGTTGTAAGCCTTGATTTACTAAACTATCAGAACTCGGATTCCTACAAAAACCAGGATACATAGGATGCCTTCCTAAGGCCTCAGCCCAAATGGGAATCCATTTCTTATTAAGTCACACCATGTCTCCTACATTAAAACCACCATGAAAAATATTTACCATGGGTTGTTCATTATACATCATCCATCAGTAGAGTGTGAAGTAAAATGTGATACAGGAGCTCTAATTCTTGCAATAACCTAGATATCTAGGTTTCCATCCTCTGGCCAAAGCACCATATTAAACCATTAAAGGTTTTCCGAGTGCATAATTCCCATATCCATATATAGAGATACAAAATACTTATTATCCATTGTTTCTCACACTGAGCATGGATCATGTGGGATAAGAGAGATAAAAAACCATAGCATTCACATCATGAATCTCCATCATCCATAAAAACATAAGTTTGTAATCCCTAATGAGTGTCATGATATGACTCCTCTCATATACATACATCTACGATGGGGATAGTCCAAAGGGTGTGATCAAACTAGGTTAACCTTGATTTTTTCCATAAATAGGATACATAGGATGTATCCTCGAGCCTTGAGATCAAATAAGCTGGGGCTACGTGCCCAAACATATATGTCTTTCCCATACAATGTTAAACTGAATGGGATTAAAAGACTATGTGGGTTTTGATTCCTATTATAAAAACTGATATCTAAGATACCTCATAATGGGTCAATACCATCAACAAAATATTAACTACCTCCCAAGATAATGATACACTCTAGAATTAATTGTTATAAGGATTCAACATATAAGACAATTCCAACCAATTAGAAATGGATGAATAACCTCAGATACATATTGATAGATTCACCCACAATACCCCCTCTCTTTGCATATAAAAATATTAATCCTATGATCATGTTTTGGGGGGAAAACCATGTTTCAAGACTAGGATGAGAATCTAGATCATATGATAGATCTATAAGAGAGTCCAAAAGTATTCCAAAATTCCCCCCATGGATTTGATGAGCCCGACCTCCCATCCTCATGACCAATGTGAGCTCATAAGCATCACTGTGAATGAAACACCAAAGGACCACCTATCGTTGGAAAGAAGTATTGCACCCATTTTGGGATGTGGGAGCCATTGAGAGTTTTAGCTAGGGATAATTAAATGGGAGGCTTGACTGGAAGTATGGTACAAATAGAGGAACCTCACTAAAATCAACATGTCAGGTCAGGCGATCCATGTCATTCAAATGATACAAAAATGGAGAACCAAATGAGAAGTCATTTAATTGAGACATATTATTCATAAGATAAAAATGATAGACTATATATTTGTAATTAGAACAATGATTTTATCATCACATTTTTGGATCCATGTCCCCAAAAATCTACAAGAAAATAAAATAGTGAATGCAACAAGAAACTATCAAATAGAAGGATGATAGGTTAACCATGACATGGATCTTACAGCTGATCCTCTATAGCCGATGTTCTCATGAAATAATTCTACCCTTGATTTGAAAACTCCACACTAGAAGAGTGGAAAAATCAGCAAAACAAATAAAATTCTATTACCCATGCATATCCAAATGAGCACGTATCATGCCTATAATGGTTCAGTGATAAGTGAAATTGCTTGTTGTTTTATTCTTGAATATAGAAAATGATATCACAAAAAACACCCAAATCATATATTTCTTCATCTAAAAAACATTATGGTAAATCAATTGCAACTGTAACCCCTACCAGCCATATAATGACCTCACCCACTCGGCATCATCAGTACAGGGTAGCAGATACTGTGGTCCATGAATACTATTGACATGTTTTGATCCTGACCATTGAGCCTTACCCCATTGGTCTTCATGTACTGAAACCAATGTGTCTACATTGGCCAAATGAATCTCCAGAAAATCTAGTGTCCCCCATTTCCATATCCAACTTATTTAGAAATTTATCATCATAGCACGACAAGAACCACCTTCAGTATTTGATGAAGGTGGATCAAAAATCCCAGAAAAACTTCATTTTGATTCATGGGATGATGAGGAAGGATCCTATCAAATGATATTACTAGTATCATCCCATTGGATCCCTTTAGTCACCTATTAAAGGTACCACCCAACACATTTCCTCCTATGAACCCTATGAAAATGCAACAAGGAATGAACATTAGGAACATAAGTATCTCTCAAATCATGTGTGTGATTATATCCCCGCTCCCACCAATGATGTCTACCAAAATATTACAGAAATAGCTAATGATAATGATTATATCCCTTCTCATTCAACACAGGTCTATCGAAATATTCATGCTATGGGCATGTGGGAGGATCATATCCCTATCCCCTTGTATGAAGTGCATCAACATATTTGGGTGGAACATAGAGGATTGAAGAGGACTAATATATCCACTTCAATCAATGGTATATCTAATTCTATTATGGAGACACAAATTGTGAATGCTTATATCCGAACACAAATTTTTATAAAATGTAATTACATCTTATTAATAACTGAAGAACTCCATTGGAATATCCTAGAAATGGTATAGATACATGAACAAGAAAAAATTTCTATCCTTATAGATAGAGAAGTTGAGCATTAATATCATTATGAAAATCTAGTTCTCTAAGGAAATCACATATTCTTTCTCCCATCTAGGATGATTTTGGGAATATTTCAATAAATGAAAAGGTACCCGACCAGGATCATATCCCTATTCCACTATGGGATCACCAATTGAGAGTGTAACATGCCTCCGGATAAGCTCATATCCCTATTAAAAAAGTCTAGCTATATTTTCCAATGAACACATATTGGGATGATGTCCCCATTAAATATTGGGATCAAAAAGTTAGAGTAAAAAATTCATTGGGATTGGATCATACATCAATAGAAGAAGTCCAGTGGCATAATCTAAATGATCGGGATCAAGATCAAATCACCATTCTGGCTTGGGCTCACCATGTGATATTGGAACATGCCTAAATTTAAACTCATATTCATATCATTGAATCCTCATGGAATATGCCAGTAGATCATAGAATAAAAGATTATATTTATACTTCATCTAATCAATGACTCCCCTAACATCCTTTTGAGTAAATTTAGAAGGAGGCACTTATATATGCTCCCATACCAAAGGTATGTTGGCATATTTGGGTGGGAAAAACATATTCAAACTAGGCTCATATTCCAATTCTGACTAGGTCTCACCATGTGAGAGTGGAAAAGGACTCAGGTGAAGGTCATATTCTTATCAAAAAGGACCAGGGGCATATTACCAATGCTCAGGATCAAGATCCTACCCTGATTCTGACCAAGGATCACCAAGTGAGAATGGAAAACAACTAGAGGTGGGCTCATGTTATTTCCAATGTTGAATAATCTTATTGAAATATTCCATAATCCTCAAAACATTAGTCTCATACTCCCACGTGACTAGGAAGTTATAAATAATGTCTATAAACATCATATAGTAGGTTCATATCAGAACACTATTCTAAAAGGTTGGTTAGCATATTCCGTTCACAATGCTAAAAGAGTCTCATATCCCTAATCTACTCAATGTCAATTTCCTTGAGGGTGTTTGAGTCACATTATCAAATCCCCAAGGGTGTATCAACTCTTTAGCTTAATAATAAGAAAATAATTTCCATTATTTTACCTCAAACTGTAGTGTGGAGATGGATAATAGGGATACTACTCCTTACATACATTGTGGTTAACCTTTATATAGTGAAATATCCCAAAGACAATAAAATCCTCCCCTTTAAAAGAAATATATATATAACAAGTTGTTGTAAACTCACATGACTTTGAATAATCCTGTTCTTGAAACATCAAGGGGAGATTCATATAGTTCCCCATAAACTTCATGCACCACTCCACTCTGGTTAGCATGAGACCCCAAAAAGCACCATTTATTATATGATTAGATGTTGGAATGAATGTATTATTAAAAGGAATAATACATCGATATATGTATATAGTTATATAGAAACAACCTCCCCAACATGTTTTAGTTTCTTACTAATTATAAAAATGATACACCAGACGATCTATAAAAGTATTTCATGCCTTTTCTACACCAAACTATGGGGGTTTCTCATTAGTGACAGAAGACAAGAAACCCCCCTTATGTATGATACAAGGGACACCATAAACCCAACAAGATAATCTATATTTAGATAGACCATCCTACTATGTCCATATCCTGGGATCCAAAATAGAAAAGGAATAGTGAAAATATTCAACTATATTTCTTCTATTGCCTCAAATATCTTAGGAAATTAATATCCGAAGTTATGTTATTTATTTAGATTCTATGATAGGTAATGTATGGAGTTTTACACTTAGGTACACCCTTATAATAGCATAACCCCATAGATATAACATCCTATAATGGTATAGGCTCTAGGGAAATCAGGGTACTATGTTATGCTATTTATAGTTTGTCACTCAAATAGAATTCTCCCACTTAAATGGTGCAAATACATCACTAATCGGGGAATAGAATAGCCAAAAAGTATTTGAAATGGTTCCCTTGATGAAATGGTAATTCATTTTATACATGGGATCCAAGGTTCCAATTAACTTTATGGCATCCCATAGTTACTAAATCTAATCAGGGGTTCCAATTTCACACAATTCCTCTACATGCACAACTACATCACATCAAATAGGACACAATAACATCCACCATAACATCCATCTAGGAGAGAATAAGTCCTGATGAGTGGAGGAAATATTTACCTTCACCTCCACCCTTGGGTTCATAAATTTAGGATGGGATTTAGGAAACTTCAATAAAAGAAACAAACATTACCCAACCCACTAGGATGGGAAAATTTATATCTCAATAATCATCACCAAGTTCATCATACCTCGAGAGGTTCATGGGGAAATCAATTCTGATTCCAGATCAATCCCATCACATAGGGTTGGGGGAATATATATCTCAATTACCATCCCATGAATCATCAAATCCTAGGATGGAAGCATCAGATCCTCCACAACAGGATCAATCAATACCAATTATGACCTTGGATAACCCTCAGTATATAAGGATAGGTAACTTCCATCATGATCATCACCACAGAGAGAATTAATATTCTTCATGTTGTGGGGTAAATACAAGGATGGTATCTCATATATCCCTCCCAACACAAGAAAATCCTCTTCTATTAGAGATCTGTTCATAAATAATTTTTGGAATCCCCATCAATTCCATTACTCATAGACCATGATGGGAGTAGTTATGATGAAGGAAATCAGACCCTCCTAGTGTTTCAAGACAAAATGACTCAACATGGCCAAAGGTTCGAGATATGATCCTAATGAAGGAAATGAAGAATCATCATGATGCATTGAATTTAATGGGATAACCACCATTTCCAAATATACCTCAGTGAATGTCATCACTATCAACATAATAAATATGGTGGAATAAGATTGAAATATATATATCCACAACATGGAAAACATACCCTGAGAGGACAGCAATATGGAGGCACCAATTAAGGATGCACACACCAATAACCAATGAAGGAACAAAAATATGGAACCTTTGAATATCGAGTTTCCATATCTTCAATAGAACACTTACAAATATAAAGGGAAAGGTGTCACTACATACAAGTCACTGCCCAAAAGATTCCAAGATGCCTTCCCATAGGATCAGATATCTCGATAAGAGAATGAGACACAATATCTCAAACAACTCATAGAGGAGATACATAGGGAAATATTCCCAATGGGTATTGTCATCGGGTAGAGATGAATAGTCTTCCTCCTTAAGATAATCCTCCTATAAGTTCCTCATTTGATCATCAGACTGTCTCAAGATCCATCCTGCTAGTCTACATAAATTTCAATGTAAAAATGATCATGAATTCCATCCATTACATCAAACTCTTCTCCCTTGGTAGGTCAATCACCGAGTCTATGCATGGGTCGATAATCAATGAGATATTTAAATGAGACTACCTCAATAAGCCTCACTCAGTCACTATCATCAGGAGTCATCTCATACAGGGGTACCTCCAGAACTTCTCAATGTCATGAAGTCCATATCTACTCAAATATAACCCATAGAGGGGAAATAGACACCTATGTATCCAAATATGATTCCATATCCTGAAGGGGGGATGACATTTTTCCTCCTCCCAATTTTATTAATCCAATATTATCCACCTTTTATGGCATGTGAGACCTCGAAAATAATTTCATAGAATTCATATCCCAATGTGTGCTAACTATGGGCCCTTGAGATCAATCGGTGGCAACAAAGATGAGGTATTTTTAGAGACTCTGGTAGGGCCATCCTTTTCTGGGTATAACAACCTTCTAGTAGAATCAGTTGCAAGATGGGAATACCTTCATCCTCAATTACAATATTTGTTTAGATCAATACTTAGGAAAACATCAATTGTTATACCAATTAAATAAACGTAACAAGAATATGAGAGGGCTTAAAAATTCATAAGAATATTTAAAGGTCTAACCTATTAACTCAACATCCCTTTCACACATGAGAAATTTTTGGAGCACTATGATGAAAATATTCAGGATGAGTTACAGACACCTTTGGTCACAGTAGAGTATCTTTGTGGGTTTCCAAAGTTTGTAGTAACATCAATAAAACTAGAGGATGGTATTCAAGGATCCTAATCTAAATCATAGCTCATGAATTTAGCAAAGTGTAAAATTCATGACAAGATAGAAGCTACTATTGTTACCCTCAAACCCACAATAATTCCTATTCAAGCACATAGTTAGGTCCTAAACCTCCTAGTAGCTCTTGTTTAGTAAAAAAACCACAACATTTCTCTCAACTAGAAGTACATAGAAATCATGGTCAGAAAATATTTGAGGAAGGGATGAATAAATACTAATCTTTTTAAAATGATCAATCCCATATTATTTCCTAGTTCCCATGGACAATAACATGCTCACGCTACCACAGTCCTGGAATCCCAATGAGGCTAGCTTCACCAATCATCCTGACTAGTCCCCTTTCAATAGAAAGAAAGGTCTTAATATCCATAACTACTTCATATTCAAGGAAATCCTTAAAGACTTGGTTTAGTGTGGAAAGGTAGTGTTAGATAAGTCCTCATATGAGCTGGACTACATCATCATTTCCCATTTATAAGAAGTGGGTGATTGGTAGAATGATCAGTCCAACCATGGCCAGAAGTTTAGCAACACGATGAATCAGAAAACAACTGACTAAGAACATGCCACCCAGTGATCATAGTTTTATAGAACCACTATATTTCTACCACCTAATAAGGATACATCAGATATGTCCCTAGAAGGTAGACGCAGCCATCAGATATATGAAGAGATAGAAGAGTAAGAGTCGTATTCTTCTCTAATAGAATCTCTAAATTTTACACATTTCATCCCTAAAACATCTAAAACACAAGAACCTCCCCCTAATGGAATCCTAATAGAATGAAGTTCTCATCTTTGGTTCTAAAAATTTGATATACTTGGAATACCCCTTCTCTAATTGTAAATATACCTCTGATTATGACATCCCCAAACCATACTGGGGAACAAGAGGCCACATGCATATGAACTGAGGATACAAGGGACAACACATTCACAGTAAGACATAATATTTTAGTCACATATCCACATTGGAAATATATTCAGTTGATATCTTTGGGAAAATGTTTTTCAAATCCCAAAAAAATACTTGGATGTGTCTTAGAACCCACAAATAGTCGTCTATGATTAGTTTTCATCCATGACCTCCTAGTGATGATGAGATTACATAAACATCCCAGGTAATGTGTAAGGATGGCACAACCTATGACACTAGCATAATATTGTCCCTCAACCTTGACATATGCACCATGCCCTCACTCCTCAAATTACTTGGCTTATAAGACACATGTATAGGCAAAACCTTGCCTCCAAAAGTTCCAACCTCAATCACCAAAGTACAAAATTATAAAATAGCTGGTGGTTCTCACAACAAAGATATCAATAATTGATGTGTTCCAACTTTCAAAATAACATAGAGAGGTACTTATTGAAGACTTATAGATCCCATAGAAATTCAAGACATATTTTATTGCAGATGAGGTCTATCAAATGGATACTATGTCAATAAGGTTTCATGATGACATATCATTTATAGAACCGGATGAGGAAGTTGTCATCTAGGGACACATAAGACCCCTATATATTTTTGGTAGACTCGATAATCTCAATATCTAAAGGGAAATGATTTACAATTTTTAAGGGATAAATCCCATCCCCATTCAAACCCGACGATGTTTGGGATATAATGAATGTGATTTTTCTCCCATAGATCTTATAATTTAAGGGTATAATAAGTTTGGTAAAAGACATATTAGGAATACAAAACTCAAATGTCATTTTGGGGATCTCACTTATGAAATTGAGTTTATGGTTATCCATATTGATACAACATACATTTTCATGCCCGGAAGTCATTTTCTCCATAGCCATGTGGAGATACCTTCAACATTCCATCAGTTCCTGAAATACCCCATCAATGGAATGGTTAGAATTCTATATAGTGAAGATTTTCCCTTAGATACTTGTGAATCAAGAAATGCTGAAGTAGGTTTCTATAAAAGGGATGGAAATATACTAATGGTGGATAATGATATAGAAGATTAATCCCCAAATGGCGTGAGGACAATCTCGATAAATCCCAGAAGTTAAAAATACAGTGACTACATTATCCTTATAAATCTATTTGAGGTAATAGACCTAGCCCCAGAGGCCTAATCCCCTGCTATCCCCAATAGTGGTGTAAAAGTAAATATTCCCTAGCATCTCTCTACAATGATTATAGAAGAAGTAGAAAATAATATATTTTCTTAGGGACACTCTCAACTTGATAGTGAAACATATTCCCCTAGATTTCTATCTCCATCTAAGAATGCTTCAACAGACTTAGAGGTGGATAAAGGGGAGGATGACCTCTGGAATACCCCTCCCGCATTCCTAGAAGGTGTCCCCACCACCATCGATGATCTAAAGAAGGTAAATATAAGAATATCAGAAGACCGGTGACCTACACTGATTAGAAATTCCTTTCCCCTCAAGGATCATAACATGTACAAAACATTTCTAAAACAACATCGATATGTGACTGCATAGATTTATATAGAAATTACTGGACTGAATCTAGATGAGGCTACACACCATATCATCATACCTGATTACAATTGAGGCTTCAAGAAGGAATACAAGAAGATATACCCCTATAATGATTCCAATGTAAAGGATTAAGATGAAAAACTAATCAAATTAAACATTTTCCAAGAAGATAAATACCCAATATGGATTCCCAATATTGTTTCTATCATGAAAAATAATGGGAAGATTTGGTATCCATTGATTTCAGATACCTTAATTGATATTTCCCTAAGAATTATTTCCTATTTCCAATCACAAAACTATTTATTGATATAAATTATTGATTTAAAGACATTTCCTTCATGTATAGGTATTCAGGGTACAACTAGATAAAGATGGCCCTTGAATATTAAGAAGCCACCACCTTTAGAGCACCATAGGGGAACTTTTTCTATTAGTTTATTCCCTTTAGATTAAAGAATTATGGTGCTACATATAAATGTATCATAAATCATATCATTAAAAACTTTTTGAGAATAATATATGAATGTCATTTTGACTACATGGTGGCCAAATCCCGAGATCAGTGTGATTACATCACGAATCATCAAATAGTATTCAACAAGATGTGGTCACACAATCTAAAGATGAATCCAGAAAATTGAACATTGAGATTAAAATCAAGGATTTTCCATGGATTTGGGGTATTCGATCATAACATCATGTTATACATAAATAATACTAGGGCTATATTTGTAATTTCACCCATAGAACTCTCAAATAATTGTAAGTAGTCCAAGGGAACATCACCAAAATTCATTTTTTTCATAGCATACTTGGCTAAAATATCCATCACATTCACCAAGATAATTAATAAGGGAGTTTCCTATCAATGGGATGGGTACTCCAAAAAATCCTTTGAAAGTCTGATGTTGTACGTACTGAATCCACTTGTCCGGATGCCACTGGTAGAAGGAAAGCCACTCGTCATATATGTGATCTCCATGGAACACTCACTTGGAACCCCCATGCATAGAAGAAATATAAAAGGAGTGAGAATAGTCTTTATAAAATAAGCTGAAAAATTCTAGGTACTATGCCTCGATACTCAGATGTCAAGAACTACCTTTCAATCATATTTATTTTATAGAATATATGGAACTACTTGCCACACCACAAAGTCCATCTAGTTTCTCATATTGATACACTAAATTACGTCATTTATTTCCCCATGTTAATTGGGTTTCAAGCCTAATGGCTGGTCATTATGAAACAATATGACATCTAGTTTGTGTTATAGAAGTCAGTGAAAGGAAAATCCATAAATGATTTCCTCAAGTCACATCATGAATCGAAATGTACACTAGTAGACACCTTACTCCAAGGTTAGTTTTTTTCTTATTCTGATGACACTCTCCGTACATGGGAGATGTATTTTCACGATGTCTCCCAAATCCTTATCATAAAATGAATGAAAAATAAAAATCTTAATAATGTGGGATTATGGATTGTATTTTTTTCTAGAAAAATAATTTTTCCAACACTTTATCACTATCTGGAGGCTTTGAAAATAATGAGGTAGAATAAGAATCCCCAATCACTAGCTTAAAACTAGTCATATTGTTGGTGATAGACTAACTAAATTTTTCAGGGGATTCAGAACTAGGGATACAATAGATCAATGAAGAATATGACATAAAAATGAATAATTGGGCAACCTAATTAGTCATGTTAGGGTAATAATGGAATATATCCCATTTGGGAGCATATTTCATCATGTTCCCCAATCATTGTATACTCTGGTAGAGGAATTCACAAATGCAGCCATAGTCATATCCAATCCTGATCTGTAGGAAGCTATCTTACATATCACACACTAAAGGATGGTTTCATAGACTTTGATCTATGATATGGGTGAAATAAATCTGTTTAACCCCACCCTATATCATGATGAAAGTATATCCAGTCCTGGATGGATGTAACCCAAAATCAGTTATCTCCAAAATGGTACTTTCCTTATAGACTGAGCTATAAGGAAACAAATTTAGCTATGTGAATCAAACATTACTCTGCTAGATGACCAAAATTAGAACACAATACCTATACAAGATAGGATTTTATAGAACCCCCTTAGATTCATAGCATAAAGATAGATTCACTTCACCATATAAGAAGTCCATATTGGCCTCTGTGGAACTTGTGTTTGTGGACTAGGCTCTCCCACCATATCTAGAGGTTGTGTGATTACTAGAAAACCATGACACATGACTCTATGGAATTATCCAAGAAATTTAATTTAGGAAATATCGATTCAATCATCATCTATCTACCCATGTAATTTCTATGTATATATAAATATTATTTTTTGTTTTCCATTCGTTGAAAGGATGTTGTGGGTCCATATCTCCAAACCACAACTAAGTAGTTAAAGTACATAACTACTGATATAGACTTCTTCTCCAAATGGATTGATAAAATACCCCTAAAGGAAGTTGAGAAGAAGAATTTCATCAACATCATAAATAATCATAACATAACTAGGTTTGGGGTCACTCAAACAATAATGACAGACACTGACACAAACTTATGTTCTATAGAATTTGAGAAATTATACCAAGAGTACATCATTGAGTCCAATCACTCATCCAAATATAATACAATAGTATACAGTCAAATAGATTCCTTTAATAATATCTTTTAAAAAATACTTCAATATATGGTGAATAAAGCCAAGATGTCTTAGATGGATAAACACAGACATGCTTTATGGGACTACAGTACCATCCCATATACTACTATATAAGCAATTCCATACTCAATGGTGTATGAGACCAGCGTAGTATTCCCCATAATAAGTCTAGTTTCCATCACTTCAAATATAAAATAGAGGATAAATCTTGAGTGAGGAGAAATAAAAAAAGATAGTGGATGAGCTAGAATGGCTTAATGTGAATAGGTTCCTTATATTGCACAACCTGGAAGTTCATCAGAATTGGATCGCACATTCCTTAATGAAAAAGATCCACCTCCATTTATTCTACAAAAGAGAATTTTTTATTCCTCTTAGATCCCCAATGATACTAGGGAAGAAGCCCCCAAATATGGAGCCCAAATTGGAAGGGCCTTATATCTTATATAAGGTCTTTCACATTAGAGCCTACTCAGTGGACACAATGGATAGGGAGCATGTCACACCCCCCACGAATGTGAGGTTTGTTATAAAATACTCTTCATATTTCTCATCAAGTGTCAATTACTAGAATAAATATATTAAACTACATTGGGTATCACGTCATGGAAGCATGTCATTAAACTATATAGATTTTTTGTAATTTTATTATGTTAATTTATACAAAGGAATCCCATTCGTATGATGTTAAACTACATAGGAAAATTCTGACCCCACAATGCTAAACTGTACAGAGTATGTCTTTACCGCATGACATTAAAACTGAACATTTCCCCTAATTATTCATCTTCATACATATCAAGGGACCTAAGTCATAGTAGCAAGATGTTAAACATAATAGTTTCCCATATCCAAATCAAATGATGTTAGAATATATGAAATATGTTCTTACCGCATGACCTGAAACTATACATAATATTTCCTAACCGCATGATGTTAAACATCATAGGGAGAACGATCCACTAATGAGTCACCCTATATGATCTATATATATATATGAAATAAGGATGAAATACCCTCATCACCTTGTGAGAGTCATCTGCACATATGTAATTTATCCATATATGAACATCATGTGGCTTGATTCCTTCCATAACATGATAAGTAGTGATGCCCTAACCACTATGTGTGGGACCATCCATTGTGTTACTTTACATTCATGTCAAGTGACACTTATCCTTATGTAAATGGGATAAATTGAATGGCTGATATCGTTTATGTATAGCACTAAACTGCATCGTTCCAAATAACAACATGCAGATTGTTTCCTTTAATCACATGAAATTTAGTGATACCCAAACCTTCATTTTTAGGCCTAACCACAACATAACTCTTCTCTCAATATTATCCACCCATATCCTTACTATAATACATTAAATTTTAAATATGTTTTCATTGAGACATAAAATTAAACTCCATATGTTCCTATAACTACGTATGATTTTATTCTCTTTCCAAAGAGATACGTAGGGATTACCCAATCCAACAACTTTTTCAAGACAAAAAATGATACAGAATACCCATGTCAAATCCTTAATTTCCACTCAATGTTGAGAGTAACCCCTATCATTCCTTTTTTCTCACACTAAGCATTGACGATATGAACTTAAGAATTGTTGTAAGATCTTTCCTCCACAAAAAAGGCATAAGATCTCATGATAGGTTCATCATGGTCCTAAATTCAATACCTTAAGAGGAAAAACAGGAGCTCCCACCACATGAATTTAAATAGCCTGAGTTCATATCCCTTTCATGGCATAAAATTTAACGTTCATATGGACCATTCCCATGAGAACCATTATTATTGGTGAATGGTCTCCCACTACACCTCTATTCAAGAAACACATGTGTCCTATTTCCTGAAATCAAAGGATACAAGTAACTCTTGAATCTCCAACCCTAGGTCCATATACAATAAGTAATCATAAAAATTCCCCTTACAACATATAGTAATGACTTTCATATAAATCTCCTTCCTAGATAACTATGTGATTACTATTATTTTATGATACCCAATGAAACCTAAATTTATAACATTTGATCCATGAAAAATATCCATTTTCATATCAAGAAGCCTTTATACTTTCTTCATGATGTTAAACTGCACTGTGATTCAATAAATTTGTGGCTTGATTCCTATTACTGAACGATGTGTAGTGGCCCCAGATTTCTATCCTTGGGTCCAGCTGTAATACCCCCTTTCATGTTTGGAATCATACATCCTTTCTACATGATGTTAAAATACATAATTCCTTGAGAACTAAGTGTGGATTGATTACATTCATCATAGGATATGTAGTGATTCTAGGAACTATAATCCTAGGCACAACTACAGAAATCAAGGGTAATAACACCCACCTCTATATATAGGTAAGAACTACGTAATGATTTTTCCATTGATTAACTATGTGTTTCTTGATTTGTATCATCATAATATATATAGTGATCTCTGGATCTATAATCTTCGTCCTAGCAACAAAAACTCAAACAAATTCACCCCAACAACATTGGGGTGGTTCCATTAAAGACCATTTTGTCTATGTGTGATTTTGATCTATGTGTCTTCTTCTTGTGCATGTAATATATCTTCCATAATTGATCATATTGGTTACCACGTTTTTTACCACATGATGTTAAAGTTTAAGAAAAATGTACTTACTGATCGATTTTAAACACACAAGAGAAACTATGTCCCTACTATATAATGATAAACTTTACTGGCCATCATCCATTATCAATGGACCAAAATCTCCTTAACCTAATCTTCTAGAGTACGGGGTTCCGCCACCATATTAGAAGAACCGAAATTCATACAACACCCTTCATTTATTGAGAAATGTTTGTTTCTAAAAACCATTTCTGGACTTCATAAAGGAAAATATATCTCTTCTTGACAATACTATCGATGCATTAGGGCACATACATACTAACCAAATATATCGTGGCTCTGTAAGGAATGATTTATAATCCTTGTTAGCCTGACGTCACTAGGGTAGAACTCAACACATGAGGGTGTTGTGGTACTTCCCTTGAATGATTGTACCATATCATTACTCATTACCTGAGAACCTTGATCCATATTTAAAAATTTTTCTTCTTATACACAGAAGGATTTTGGAGTTCTCCTGACCATGGGTATTCTAATTGGGATCTTCTATAACATCCCCCATATTAGGTTTATTTTCATTGTGAAATTAAATTATATACACTTTTTTCAAGTCTAGAGGACAATATACTCTATAATATAATTTTCCAAATTTAAATACATTATACTAATAGAAAATGATTCAAAAGAAAATTTAGGTTGACAACCCACTAAGGAAAGCCTATGAAAAATTTATGTTTTTGCTCAATAAATTATTCGTATCATGATTTTGGGAAAACAAATATGGTGTAAATAAACAAAGAATAAATATCATGTTTCTAAAATATGTCCTAAGTAAAATCAAGGATTTGATTAATCAATCCCCTAGTTCATAAAAAAGTTAGAGTAATTATTTTCCACATCTCCATGCTTTGGGAATACGTTTCTTAGTAGTGACATAACGTTTAGGGTGCATGAACCCTTCTTGGATATTAAATTTTCCATAAATCAAACTTCATGATTTAGGAACCTTGGGCCATTTAAAAAAATTCATAACCATTGGAAGAGAAAATGGGTCTCTACGCTTAACCATGATTTCAATGCATAAGGGCTCAGACCTACCAACTAGAGATAATTTTCCCAAAGATAAATTGATTTCTAATTCTTGTGAGCTGAACGTCACTTTGGTAGAACGTATCACATGAGGGTGCTCTAGGCTATTCTTTGGATTATTATCCAATATCCCCATGACCCATTCACTTTAAACCATGATTTAGAATCCCCACAACATGATTATTTAGGTGGATTCGACATTCATGATTTTCCATCATTATGTTTCATAACCATTTTCAAAGTAGGAATATTATACTCCAATACCAAACCATTGATCACCCAGACCTCATAATTGAAAAACATAGTGTTTAGGGTTAGAACTTTTCAATTTAAGATATAAATTGACTTAGTGTGGTAGAACCCTTCATCGAGAGCTTTCCATCATAACCAACTTCATTGGCCAAATGCTTGACATATCAAAAACATTCCAAGGACCATAGAACTACGTGGGGATACCTTTGTTTGTCCATTTTATTAATGCATTAATGGAATAGACCAAACAACCAGAGGTTTCCACTACTTATTGGAATGGATCTCTAATCCCCATGAGCCCCGATGACGCCACAGTGAAACTCATAAAATTAGGGTATCTTAGGTCATCTCTGGTATGTATACCGCATTCCATTATCTATTCATGTGATTTAAATCACTCACATTCGAACTATCCATAAGGACCTTTATTCTATAGTATTTCACCCTCAACCAATATCACCCCCATAAATCTTTGATATCCCTTGGCAAAGATTGGAGATGCCTCTATTTGACCATACTTTTAGTGAATATGCAATTTGACCTCCCATATGGAGGCATCTCCTCCTTGTAGGAAAGGAACTCTAATCCTCACAAGGATCGACAACACCACAACATAACTAAACACCCTAGGGTGTTTAAGATCATTATTGGAATGTCTATCCATATTCCTTGGTCATCGATAATGTGCTGGTAGGAAGAATATAAACTGCATGGCATCCTAATGTCGGAGCTAAAAGACCCTAAACTACAGCAATAGAATGTATGATCTAAAATACCCTAAACTACAAAAATATAATTTCCAAGATAAAAGTACCTAAATAATGGAGATAGAAGGTCTGAGCTAAAGTCCCTAATCTAGAATGATATAATCTCTGGGCTAAAAGACCCTAAACTACATCACAACAATGATTTAGTCAGCAATAATAGAAAATCTTGTAAGTCCCACCATATAGCCATGATAAAAAAATGAAGCTACACTCACCAATCCTATCAGCTTAAAAAAATATAAGGACACCTCCCATCAAGAAATATATTCTAATAAATTATCCTTTCTAGAAATAGATAATCTCAAGATAACTAAAATAGATACATCATTAAGAAACATCAGTATTAGATGGAATTCATGAGAACTTATTGAAGGGACTCTATTATGATTTAAATATTCAAATAAATTCATTAAGGTATACATGATATTGTGAAAAGGATGGGTATCATTGGTGATTCATATAACATTAGATCAGGAAACTTTCATGAACATATTGAATTTTATAAAAACAAAAGAACATCATGATTGGTATAGAAAATTCATTCATTGATAGTGTGCAATATGAGTAATATCATCATTTTAGATTTTTTGGAATAATATCATTAAAAATAGTATCCATTACAATGAAATACCTACAATAATATTGGATCAACTGATCTAGAAATGTTGGAAAATGTACAGTGAGAAGCATCAATTGAACACTAAAGTGTTTCTCCCCCACCTCATCTGCTTCTGCCTGCAGATGGAGATCCTATTTCGATCATCATTCACTACCCAGTTTTTTTAGAGATTAATATACCCAAATAACTATAAGTGATGGTTTGGTGAGTGAAATCACAGACATCAATACTGAAGGGAGTGTTTCTGAACATATAAGACAACACTTAGGATAAATATGTGCCAAGATGGACATCCTCAACAATTTTCATATGAATTCACTCAAGAGAATTTGACACCCAAATGATGGAAGATTGTATTCCTAATAAAGAATGAAAATGTCATCCAACAAGAAATACCTGTATCGAGGAAGCCAGTGTGATAAAGTATAATTCCGGATCTCGAATGAAGGAAGCTTCTTAAGAACCTTGTTACCATAATTCACATAGTTTCAAGGAAAATCATTACAGTTTCTTGAAATCATTGTAATTTTATTATTCATAGTAGAGGAACTATGATGAGAGTAGAAACCATTTTAGAAAAAATATGTGGCATTTGTCTGGTAGATAAAATAAAATCTTGTCCAAGGAAATACATAAAATATGAGTAGATTCATACACATTACATGAATCTAAGGTAAATCATGATTGAATAAAGGATTATAAAATTTATTGGTTCATGAAGATATCACGGACCACATAAACCCAAATAACATAGACAAACCCTATGAACCCTCAAAATACTCCTGATTGCATGACCTTGAAATAGTCACGCGAGCTGGAAAATTGTCAAAAAGGATCATGGGATTGAGCCATCATATCTTGAGAATCATTAAATGGAATACATGTATCCTTATGTAAAAATTTAATGAAATTACTGAAATTTATTTTATAGTTTATTTGTGAATGTTCATAAGAGTAATAGATAGAGTGAAGTAGTTCTCATAGGAATTTTTTGTGAATGGATCAAATTATCGCTTCTTGCAGAAGGGTGTTTAGAAAGGATTATGTGATGGAGTTAGTCTATTATATCTATGACATGAGAGTTATTTGGTGAATAAAACCCTCTTTCCTAAAATATTAATAGAAAATTCCATGGAATATGAAACATCGCTTGAAAGACAGAGCATCTCCTAAAGATTCCAATTGGAGAAAGCTCTAAATCCTCTGTTGAACATTTAAATTCCTAAAAAACAAAGCATTGTACCCACAAACATAGCTGTATAGGTGTGGGATTTTTTGATGCATTCCAAATTAGAATAGTAATATTTAAAATGGTGTAAATTCCTAAACACTGATATTATTTCCATTTAAAATTAATGGAATAAAAAGGTATCCAAACTCATGTGGATCACATGAACATCCAATGGACATGTGATTGAATGGCCACCATAATGTCATGTGAAGGGTCATTAATATCACATAACCTTTGGAAGATACATCGTATCACATTTTAAAATTCATTCATATCTTATGAAGTCATCCCAAATAATCATTGGTCATGCACTGGCATCCAGACAAGAACACTCAGATCATGTGAGTTGTCAGGTAGTTGGAACCTTACTAGCTATCCAAAAATACATGGAAATAGGGAGGAAAATATAAAATATATGAGAGCCTCTTGAGATCATAAAACTAAAAAAGCACACCAATTCGTATTAGGGGAAACCATGGAGTCCACAGTGACATGTCTTCCTTGTTGTCTGAGATCCCACTGTCATGTCACCCATATCACACAAAGGGCTTCTAAAATGTCTAGGTGGTCTCATTGTCCCCCTTGGCACCAAAAAAACAAGATTATTTTTTCCAATATAATGCTTTAACAACCTTATAAGACCTTTTTTTTGGGTCATGTGATACATCACTGATAGGGATAATGATTTTATTCAACAATAATCAAGAAAACTCACGACATCAAATGCCCTTGTAATATAAAAATAGAAATAAAAATGGGGAAATAAAAGAGTCTATTTTGGTCATAGACATAATTTTATGTTCCCTATATGGTTCATGAGATTACAAAATCTCATTTAAACATGTCCACCATGGCATGTGAGACCCCCTGGCATGTCACCCACACCACACAATGGGCTTCAGACATGTCTAATAGATCAAGTGCTCTCCCTACTTCTCCAAAAGGAAAAGATAATGGATTTTCCATGAAGTGTGATCACATCACCATAGGACACATTTTTTCTCATGTGATGCATCACTGATGAGGATAGTAATTATTTGTGATAAATCTTGTGTAAGATCACATGATCCCCAAGCCTTTGAAAAATTAATGAAGGATACAAATGAGAAATGGTGGAAGCCTCTTGTGATCATAAACATTATGGGACACACTCATCAATTCACAACACCTCACAAAATTAATTATTCATGACATCCTCATATGGTTAATGCCCCCACAAAATTTATCCTTTCCTTACAAAAGGTTATAGAAAAGTCACCTTAGATCATGCGAAAGACAGTCAACATGCATCCTGATCTCACAAATGTCCTCAAACATGTCAGCCTAAAAATAAAAAATCCCCTTTGTATGCCTACTTAATTAATAAAGATGCCATAAGTATCCATAATTCAATAAATGGGGAATTGAAGGGATGATCTCACAGTCGTTGAAAACCATTTAGAACCCCTTTAATAACCTACAATATGGTCTCAAAAAACTCATAACATCAAATACCTCCCCTAAATCTATCCTTGATTTACATGATATTCATCATATAAATCGACGAATAACTCAGGTGGTGAGGGATATAAATTCCCCCCTCAGAATCAAATAATTCATCATTGGATCCTTGAACTGGCACTATCACGCATCATAGAAAATTTCTAGAAAAATACAAACTCACTATTGAAATCATTTTCCATCATATTAAATCCTAGGAACCGCTTAAGAAACTAATACGCGATACATAGGCACTTTTCATGATCACTCATAGATCACACGAATGGATTCAAGTGGGAGAGGAGAAGGACATCCCACATACATGACATGTCACATGAGACTTAAAAAAATTAACACTAAACAAATCTAAAGCATATGTATTAAATGGATTGAAAAAAGACTATAATTATGGAAGAATTATGCGAGGAACATATATATTGATCCTCATGTGATTTGCATGAACCACCAATTTCATGCGATAGCACTAGGACATATCACCTAGATTACATGATGCTCCTTTAGTATATTATTTGGATCATGAAAAGTATATTAGGTGTGTGAGATCAATTCTTATGGGAAAATAGGGGCATCCCACCGAAGACTCATGAAACCCTCTGAGCTCACCATACAAACCTCACAATGACCACTAGAGATGACTGTCAAATTATATGGTTAAACCATTCTATGTTAGCTATGTCTCATGGTGGAATTACAAAATTTCAACTCACTTTCTCGTTGACACCATAACAATCCAACGAGGACATGAAGCACCCTACACACATGTAACACTAAATATAATGGCACCCTCCATTCATGTCAACTAGCTTTCATGATGACACAAGGGAATGTCAGCTGGATCATGTCATTACCTCAAACCTTGTCTGCTGAAATTCTCAATGACGCTAGGGTAAGCCACCTAGATCATGTGATGTCCTCCAAGCATGTCATCTCATTTTCTCAATGACATCAAGTCATATTAGGTCGATCATTTGACACCCTCTAAGCATGTCATCCTAGATCATAGGATGTATTTTGTGATCAACCTGCTAGGTGTTGGGACCACATTGTGTGTGATGTGGTATTTTTTTCTCTACATTAATTAATACGGGTAAAAATTAATAATGAGATGAAGAAGGAACTCCAAATTTAAAGGAGACTTCAAATCAAATGATTGTTGCACTGGTCTAAAGTTCTAAGAACTAGTGTGAAAAGTTACACATGATTTACAACAATGATGTATCATCATTAGAGGATGATTGAAGAATTATAAGAGTATTATTTGGAATTAGTAATCAAAAAAATAATAAATAATGATGGTTGAAGAAAATTCTTGGTATTTATAGTATCCATGTATGGGGATTATGATTTAAGGTGACCATGAAATTTTAACATAGAACTTTTTTTATGGTCTTCACTTAAAAAATTGTGCCAACCCACTAGATAGCTTGAAGCCTCAACCCAAGGCACATGTAGGATATAGTCAACAATGCCCTTGAAGAAGCTATCCAGGCCAGCCCATGATCTGTAGGGTTGTGTGTAGGCTGGTAGGAGGGAAAAAGGAAAATCCCATGCATAGTTGGGATGAAGCACTCATAGAGGGTTGGCATAGAGGGTGGGTGCAGAGCAAACCTACAGAGAACATGGTATGGGGCGGTACCGTGGAGGTAGGAGAAAAATTCTTAGAAAATGATAGGGCACTTTAATTCTTAAACCACGCCTCATCCGCATCTCTATTTTGATGTGGGATAATGGATATATGGTATTTTTCACTACTTAAAAATATGAAGCAATCCTAGACATCCATATCATCTTCATCCCGTGATCTAATCATCGCCGTCCCCTGCATATGTGCCTCACATTCTTGAATAACGACCAATCGATACTCCCAGAGCTGTGTCGTCTTCTACCTACAACACTCGATACCACCACTGATACTCCTTGGGGATGAAGTATGAACTACCATGTTTGATCTGATTCTATCAATAGAGGACCATATCGACATCATGAGGGTATTTAAAACGAACTGATACCATGTAAAAAACTATCATTTTTCATGCATGCTTATAACTCGAACATGATGCTCAACCAAAGACAACAGAGTTGTGAGTCCCCATGGATGATCAAAGCTACATTTTAAAATAATATTTAATGCATTATTGAATTCATGAACATGGATAGAATGGAAGAAGGAAATGCACATGTAAAGGAGTCTTCCCAATACATACGGTGTATCTCAATCATGGGATTGAAAATAATTAAATGCAGAACATCTCCCGAATTCAAAGGTTGGACTATATAGAATATCTTGTGGAGATTTTAATCTAGAGAAAGGCTTTGATCTACTCCTATAGAAGCAGAAGTCTCGAGATCGCGAGAGCTACTACTGTTCATACACCCAAGATCCTGTGTTTCTCAGAAACAAAGAATCTATATTCCTATTTCCCAAAGAACGAGGAGAGATCTAAAGGCTGTAAACAAGTGAAACACAATTCTGAAGTGTATCATGAAGACGAGGATTCGAACCCTATGTGCAAATAAGAAATATTGAGAATCTGACTGGTTTTCTCTACCCCTCATTATGTTTCGTTAAGAACAATCAGTGGGTACAGAATCAGTGCATGTGCACCCTTGTCATGATTTGAGAATATAAATCCATGAACAATATTGATTCTATGAAGAAGATCTATATATACCCACTACATGAAGTTGAATAAAAATGAACCCATGGGTTTCTCAATGAAAAGGTAAGAACACCCTCTTGTTTGCATATATAAGCTATATTGTTGGAAGGGGTTCTTATTTAGTTAAGAAGGACATAGAATAGTGAAGGTTAGTATGCACATGCAAGCATGAGGGTACTTCATTTGAATAAGCACAAGGCTTTGTGTGTGCATGTGAAGGAGAAAGAAATTTTCCAAAAAAACTACACCCATTCGGGTGGGTGATTCATTGTTCATGGGTATACCAAGGTGATTCGTGTGTATAAAAAGATAGAAAAAGATAAATAATGGTATATACATGCTTACAATGTTTAATTGAATATATCCATGTCTATATTTTTGTGCACATGTGAAGTAAGAAAGAAGGATTAGAGATGTGTCTATTCTTGCTTACATGAATATGTAAAAAGGTGCAACTCATTCAAGATAATAATAATTGGACCAAGAACAAGAGAATATAATAAAAACTGGGAGCGTTTTCCCAAATAAAGACTCATTGTTATTCAGGATAGTTTGATTCTGATAATTCCAAGTAAGATAATATTCATTGCTTGAACAATCACAAAGGTGTTTGTGATTCTATCCCAAAAAAGGAAGGTGTTTTAGTGCATTAGGTTATTAAATTAAATGTAGAAGAATGGTGAAAACGTTTTAGTACATCTAGTTATTGAATTAAATGAAGAAGAAGAACAAAGATATAGTGAAGTTGGTTTTCCCCAAGAGAGAATAAGAAGAAGAGTTTTATGCCTACTTCTTTTCAAGTATACAAGTGAAGAGAAGTAAAGAAGATCAAGATTAGAACCTATGTTTTGAATAAGGAAGAAGACTGTCTTCATAGGTAGTATAAAAAACCTACAAGGAAGCTGAATGTTGAACTAGGTCATCAGTAGTTTAGGAAGAATATTGTTTCCCTTCTCCCTCCAATGTGTAGGGACTCACAATAGGGTGGATTGTTTTCCACCCTCCCAAGTGTTGGTACAAACATTGTCTAGAGGATTTTTTTCCCTATATAATACAGTATAACAGTAGTCACATTATAGTGAAGAATCCAAGCCCTTGTTATTACCATGTATGGATATTATGTTACTGATCTTATTGAGTAGTCTACATTGTAAAAATATCTTGTACATATTTTTACTGATTTATATTATTTCATGAAACATGAAAGAGATAATATTAGAATCAATATCCTATCAGGTCAAGAGGTATAGATATAAAAGTTATAATTGGTTTAAAATCTCCCCAACACTGATTCCTCATCCCACTTAGTATTGGGCATATCCCAAACTGATCCTCTCAATTAGAATCAGACTAAGTTCACATATGTTGTATTTTCAACTGTGAAGTTATTTTCTTTTAAAGATTTGATTTTATTTCCTGATTAATCAATGAATTATATTTTCAATGAAGATTCAGTTGTGTCTGAGTAGAAGACCATATCTACCTAAACCATGATGAAAACGAAAAATAAATAGAAGAGAAATATGAAGAAGAAGTCCCTCATGTCCAAATAAGAGCAAACATATTTATCTCCATACCTATATGACAATGAAGAAATATCAGGCTTGGAATGTTATGGGAAGATGTATCAAGTCTCCACCAATAATTTGGAAAACCTTCCTACCTCATGTGATCGGGAGGTATGTTTTGGTACATCTAGAAATTATAATCACGATGAAAATACCAGCACAAGTGGTGATGATCAATCTACAGCCTCTCAATATTTATCTAATGATAGATTAAGAATGATTTTTCATAGTATTATTGAATAACTTTCATCCCTATTTTGTAGATTATTTTAATGTATTTAGGAATATTTCACCCACTTGTATGAAGAAAATGTTTTTTTGGAGAAGTTTTTTCATGAATTTTTTGGCGAATTCTTAAAGATCTCCAAACAGGTTGGAGCCTTCCAAGTAATAAAGAGGGAATTTGAAATGAGTTCCTAAAAATGGCTCATAGAAGGTGAAGAGAAAGAAGAATTCAAAAAGGCTCTAAAATAAATAATCCATGCACATGAATATGAGCTTAAAAATATCAATGATGTCAATGAGTTATATATGGAATAAAATTTCAATAAGATCGTAGAACTTTACTCTTTGTTATGACACAATATGAAGCTACATGAAGTTTTAGTTGAAATATTAATGAAGACCTATGAAGTGAAGAAGATCATTATTGAAGTCCAGAAGATCATCCTCAATATTGAATGTCTAAAATGGGATGCTCAATGTGCCAATCTTGTGAAGACTCATATTGAGCCCTGACAAAAGAAGGTGAAAGTTTCTACTAGTATTAAATGTTCATTGGAGGATTATAAGGGTGAAAGAACTCCAACATGTGATTAGAAGGTCATGACATCACTCATTGATCTATCATAAGCATATGATATTGATAAGGTACCATCAATACCATCTTTTAAAAATGTTTATAAGTATGTTTTTATAAAAAGTACAGGGTGGAAGAAAAACTCTAATCAAGTGTGGATGATGAAAATTCATGAGATACCTACAACCATGGTTAGGATGTATAGGAATAATAATATGGAATATTATTCACCACAAAGAGAACAAAAAATCAAGATTAAGGGTCACCAACCTTTTATAGAATATATCATGAAGACAAGGTTTTCAGTCAATGTTGGTGATGCAATAGATTTTTGGCATTTTTCATTGGATTGATAGTCAATCCCTTAAATTAAAAAGCATATATAAAGCCTATATTAGGGGGAAGAAATCCAGAATTGAAGAAGAAATATCCACATATTCATAAGAATCTATATATTGTTAAAATATTTTTATTGTCTGATAACATCTATGATGTATTCAATGCAAGTGGTCACAAGGTTGGTACATTTTCATCTCAACTTGTCTTAAAAGCTGATAAGAAAATAAGATCACAGAAGATGGATAAGAAACAAGAATTATCCTTGGGAAGTTGTCAGAAGATTGTTTTAAAAACTAATTCCCCCAAGAAGACTCCAAGAAGGAAAGGAGATAAGACCTTGGATTCTAAATTCATGAATGTGAAGGGTGGTGCATCCAAAAGAACTCCTAAGAAAGACGTCACTCAGAAGAAGCCATGTGAAGGATCTAAACTTTATTCCTCAGAATATTTTTAAATAATGAGGACAATTGAAGATGTGCAAGTCAAATATAGTGAAAAATGAAAAGAAAATATTTCCCAGGAAGATAAAAAGGTTTTGCATGTGAGGTGAAACAATGCAGGTCATACAATTAGAAATTTATTTTCATTTATTCCAGCTCAGGGAGAATTTATTTAGATGATAAAAGTTACACTAGGAGATTCTAGTTCTTTGAATTTTATTGAAGAAATAAAGATAACAAGAAAAGATATGGAAGAAGTTATATAATACAAAAAATCAGAACCACAACCATAATTGAAGATCAAATGTTCAGGTGTGATGAGTAGATAAATTGGAGCACATGGGTTGAGAAAATCATCTTAACCTTGCTGTTTTCATTGATGATGCAAGGAGGATCCAACTTATTCCATGATATCATTGTGTACTGTATTTTTTCATATCTTACAGGGAATTGAAGTTGAAGCAAGATATATGGGGTATAACCTGATAATTAGTGATGAAAAGTATTCCCATTAGGGGGAGACACATGAAGAAGGTACTATTGTTATTATTTCAATTAGTATCAACATCAGTTGGTATCAAATTCTATTAATCTGATTATTGTTTAAAGAACATATCATTGGAAAAGGTATGTCATTTCTTAATCTATCATCCTTTGTTACTCAAAATAAAAGTCATCTTACAAAGGCAAAGTAATTGAATTACATAGTGACATAATAAGAATTGAATCACCCCAAGGACACCCACCCTGCCTATTGAACTTGAATGTTTTTGATCCATTTATTGATGTGAGTGAAGGAGTTTCCGATTTATTATTTTATATCATATTTTTTTATCCTCATCCTCGAATGAAATTAGAAAATCCATGAAGACAAGTATATGAGTTCTCATCCCATTGGGTATCATGATCAGTTGATAATGGACATTATTTATGTATAAATAAAATCCTCTTGTTTTCTACACTGAGAATTTCTCAATTTTACTTGAATGAAATGTTTGATGGAACATTTCTTAATTATGAACTGATACGCTCTCTACCGGGAATTGTTTTTTTCTTTCCAATAAGAGAGAGAGATATGAAATGAATGTTTTGGGTAATGAATGAAGTTACGGGGAGAGAGAATATTCTCTTTTCAATATCGATACATTCATTTGAGAAATAACTTTCTAGTATTTCCAACAAATATGATGGGGGAGATTGTTGGGATGAATTTATGTATGAAGTTGTATTTGTTGTCAATAGTTGTTAATACTAGTCATAATAAGGGATGTGATGAAGAAGAAGCTCTAAAGTTAATAGAGACATCAAATTAGATTATTTTTGCACGGGTCCAATGTTTTATGAACATCTGTCAAAAGTGACACATTGTTTACAATAATAACGAATCATCTGTCGAGGATGATTGAAGTGTTATAAGTGTATTTAATGGAATTAATAATCCAAAAAGTAAAGAAGGATGATGGTTGAAGAAGAGGCTTGGAATTTTTTGTATCCATGCATGAGGTTTTTAATTTAAGGACACCAAGAAAATTTACACTAAGAAGTATTTTTTATGGTCTTCACTTAAAACATTGGGCTAACCTACAAGCCAGCCGACAGCCTCAACAAGAGTCACATTAGGGATAGAGTTGACCATGCCCAAGAGAAAGCTGGCTAGGATAGCCTGTGAGCAGAAGGGCCATTTGTAGGCCTGCAGGAGCACGTGGGACAAATAAAACACATATTGGGCTAAGGCCCACACATAAGGTGGGCGTAGAGTGTTCCTACAGAGATCATGGTATTGGGTGGTACCGTGGAGGGAGTAGAAGAAGTCTGATTGAATGTCAGAGCACATTGATACTTAAATCATGCATGATCCACGTCCTTATTTTGATGTGGGACAAAGGAATGTGAGTGAGGTTAAAAACATAAAAACATGGATGAAATACTGGTATTCCATCTCATATGTGTCCCGCGATCTAATCACTGTCATCCACCGCCTCTGCACCTCGCATGATTGAATGAGGACCGTCCAATACTCCCACAGCCTCATCAACTTCTACCTCTGGCGCCCGATGCCACTGTTTATACTCACCGGTGATGAAGAATAAATCACCATGTTTGATCTATGTATACCAATATGGGATCATGTCAACTAGATTGGGGTCTTTGGATTGAACCGAGACCATGCATTAACTATCATTTTACATGTATGCGTATAACTCAACGACGAAGCCCAAGCGAATCAAACAGAGTTGCAAGGCCACATGGATGATATGCGATACTTTTTAAAATAACATTGCATTAAATATTGAATGCATGAAGAGGATCGTAAAGGGATAAAGCCACATGAAATAAAAGGAAACATCCTAAGACTTGCGGTGTATCTCAAAGATAGTCCTAAAAATATTTAAATGCTGAATATCTGAAGAATTAAAAGCCATAATCATATGGAATATCTTGTGGAGAGTTGAACATGGTGAAGGGATTTATCTACTCCTATAAAAGGAGAAGCATCAAGACATAGAGTGTTGTTTTCATTGGTATACTCGAGAGATCATATTTCTAAAAGATAGAGCATATCCATTCCTATTTCGTAAAGAATGAGAAGAGATCCATAGGGCTTCAACAAGTGCAACACACTCTTAAAGTGTATCGTGAAGAATAAAAGTACCCCCCTTGTGTGCAGAGTAAACTTGAGCATGCGATAGGTTTTATCTAACCCTCTTTGTGTTTCTTGAAGATGAATATGTGGGTACACAATCGGTGCATGCACACCCTGATCATGATTTTCCAAGAGAGATCATTGAACCACCCTTTTCAATTAAGAAGATCTATGCATACCCACTGTGTGAAGAAGAAGAACTGTGAACCCATGTGTTTCAAAATGAAAAGGTAAGAACAACCTCCTTTTGTTCATGGTTACATCTATACAATTGGTAGGGGTTTAGTTTTATAGAAGATAAATATTGAATAGATAAGGGTAGTATAGACATGTAAGTATGAATTTTCTTTGTTTGAATAATACCAAGTCTTTGCATGCACATTTTAAGGAGGATGAACTTGTACAAATAACTACACCCATTTGTGTTGGTGTTTCTTTGTGCATGGTTGTGGACACTCCTTTCATCATGGAGTCTAAAGACTGGAAAATGGGAATATCTTATCCCAAAGTGATTAATCCTTTGAAAAAAATATCAAAAATTGACAAAGGAATGAATAAGAAGAACATTGCACAAGGGTCACAAAAGTTCTACCATGGTCGCGCAAGTACACTTGCACTTTGCATTTTTTGGTCGCGCAAGTCACTTGCGCGCCCTAAGTGATAACCGCCCGGGGTCTTCTTCAGCCTATAAATACCCCCGGTGGGCCCCCCATTTCAAGAGGATTTTTTTCCAGAATTCACATACAGAGCTCTGAACGCCCAAGTCTCTTCTTCAGGTCTTCCGAACACTTCTAAGGTAATTCTTTACCTAGAATGGAAGGTATAAACAAGAGGAGTAAGGTCTAAGTGTTAGAATTCACTAACACTTGCGCACCTAAGTGTTTTACCCTTAATGGAAATGGACACACTTGCGCGCCACCCTAATTCTTCACCAGAACATGCGCGCCATCTTCTGGAAAGCCTCTAGGTATAATACCAAGGGTTTGGGCCATGTCTCACCCAAGTATTACCCCAAGGGCTGAAAATCATGCAAGTACCCATGTGTCGCGCAGGTATACCTGCACGACCAGGACTTGCGTGCCCATGCAATACTTGCGCGCCTTCCAGGACTTGCGTACCCTTCTATTTTTGGGTTCCCCTATTTCCCATTTAACCCCTATTATGCCATTCCACCTCTCGTATTCAATATTCAGTCTTCAATACACTCTTCAAAGCCATTTATGGCATGTTTTCTTGATTGACTTCATTATCTGAAAGGAATTCCATGAAACATCTCTCAAAACCTAATGATTTACACATCTTTATTTCACTAAAATTATATATTTCATTAATTCAACCTCATCCTTTAAGATGAGAGAACAATATTCTTGGGCATCCTCCTTAAGAGTAATCCCCAAGTCCTCTTTAATATGGGCCTCCTTTTCAGGAGTAAGCCCCAGTCATAATTCCTTTAACCTGGGCTTCCTTTTTAGGAGTAAGCCCCAGTCCAAATTCTCAAATATGGGTATCATCCTTAAGAGTAAGCCCCAAGTCCTCTAATATGGGCATCCTCATCAGGAGTAAGACCCAACCATGGTTCTCTTAAACTGGGCTTCCTTTTTTTCAGGAATAAACTACAGTTTCAAATCTGAAAATATGGGCATCCTCCTTAGGAGTAAGCCCCAAGTCCCTTAATTTTTTCAAAACCCTTAACCTTGGCCTTCTTCTCAGGAGTAAGCCCCAGTTTTAATTTCTCTTAACCAGTCTTAATTTCCTTTTGATCTGGGATTCCTTCTTAGGAGTAAAACCCAATCATAAGTCCCCTCCTAACTTGGGCATCTTCCATAGGAGTAATCCCCAAGATTATAGTATCCAAATTTCCATGAAGCATATATATCTTTATGGACCCTATTCTTGGATTTCTTCCCTAAAGTAAATCTTAATCCTCGTGTATTTGGGCAATCATACACACATAATCCCCACCTTATTGCATCTTTCGTGGCACAATTTTCTGTTTTCACCAATACCTCTTGTTTCTCACACCGAGCATGACTCACGTGAGCTTAGAGTGTAAAAGTAATCATGACATCTTTCTTTGAGCCATCAATTATGCATAAACATCATACTCCCTTACTCAAACTATGTGGGATCTGATTACTTTTCCAAAAAAAAGGATACGTAGGTAGCCCATCTACAGGTATGATCCCAACTTTGAAATAATCCATGTCCTTATGAATGACAATAAACTTCAAGTGCCCCACTGAGTGGCTTTAAAACCAGTATGGTCATCATAATGACAATGAGACTTTTATGTATCAAAGGATACCATTGAAAAATAATCTCTAACAGATACATATGATTCTCCCTCGATGAAGAACCTCGAATACATATAAAAGATTCTCCAAATTTCCTACATATCAATCATTGATTGTCATATCTAAAGGAAATCTCATTTTATACTTGGTAATGTAATAAGGATTCACAAACATAACTTAAATCTATAAAGAGAGTCCTGGAGTAGACAATAATTCTCCTCAAAAAGGTGTGATGATTCCGACCTCCCATCCTCTCGACCAATGAAAATTTCTAAGCCTCATCAGTCCACAACTAATGAGAGCCTACCTTTAGAAAGTAGGTTCAAAAGGATATGGAATCATTGGATGTTTCCGGTTCTACGAAAAAACTCGTTAGAAACCACTTGGAATGTTTGAATCTTAAATCAATGAGATCAACCCCCATTCTAGAGGGAAAAAAAATGGTGAACCCGACGTGAATCCTTAACCAAGTTAAAATGATAGTTTACCTACTTGTTAGGCCCCAATTTAAAACTCAATGAGAGGGCCAACAAGAAAATCAATAACATATGTGTTTATCCAAAAGATGTAGTGGCCGGAATTATCTTGATTATGTATGTTATATTAAATAGGCACTCTTTTCCAAGATCTTCTGCATTTCCAAAATGGCTTCTCTTATGTTCACACCCGTGAATATGTCTGCTGTGAAAACCTCTGCTACGAATTCCACTGCTGCTACTCCTGCTGGATCGTCGTCCACTCTGAGGATGTCATCACCTACTCATCATCTTTAACGCTGGGTATCAAACGCACTGGCTAATTAGTACCATCAACACGATACCATTCCAACTTTGGAGGCTGCCCGACAAACCCTCCAAGTGAACAACTCACACCGGTCGTCGGGACAACGACGATCTGTGATCAAGAAGCAGGCGCTTCTAACCACTGTCTCCAACCATTTCGGGTCGTTATCCAAGGAAATCAATCACCATTCACTCCCATATTCTGAGGAGGTGAATAACCAGGCCCCTCAGGGCCTTAATTCAAAGAAACAAGAGTTCTTCCCAAGGACTCCTATCAACAATCGCCGCCAGACTCATGCAGCAGTGCGCCCTCAACATGATGAGGGTATCAACTCCAGGCGTTCGGCTCAGGTTCGTCGAACCTGAGAAGGCAAGACGAACCGCCAGAGGCGAAATCCGGTCAACAGTGGGAAGGTTATTATCTCTTCCATCTCTGGAGAAGTAAACCAACCTAACTTGGTGGCAAGCAACGAGTGGGAACATACACCTGTCCGTTTTAATCTCGTTTTCCAGCAGACTCATCTGGCAGCAGCACGCCAATCCCGCCAGGCAATTCTGGCGGAGTACTGTAGGGAGGAACATACACATGTTTATACGTCATCAGCTAGTCAGCAGGCTCGTAAGACTACATATGATGGATCTCGTCAACCATTTATGGCGAAGTATAATCAGAAGGCACATACACCTGCTAGTATTGATCAAGACTACCAACAATCTCGTTTGATAGCACCAGGAGAAGTTATTCGGAAAGTTCCAGTGACAAACAGGATGCAAACTCAATTCTCTGCCCCCACACTTGAGTACTGTCAGGATTCACTGATAGGAAAAGGAGGACAGGAGCAGAAACATACACCCACTCCAAGCACGGAATGAACGTATATCCCCGTTCCGGCAGCTGAAGTCACCAAGCACATTTTGTCAAAGGTGAAAGAGCAGAAGCAAATCCCTGCTTATATTCTGGATGCCTACCAGGATATTATAACAGCTTCAGCAGCATCACAGGGAAAGAAATGAAAATCTATCTCTACCAGTGGATTGACTCATCAACAGATTACTCCGGAGCAGATACACACCTCTGTTCCAGTCCAAGAGGGTTGTGGGGAGTACTCCCCCATATCATACGGAAAACCAATTCAAAAACATATACCTGATTTGAGTGGAGATCATCAACCTAACCTGGCCATCTCTCCTGATCAGGGACATACACCTTCTCAGAGTAGCCGTTTTCATCAAAAAGTGGTTTCCAAGGCAAGTAAGAAGGATTATAAGAAGAAGACCTACCCAACACAGTCAAGAAATCAAGAGCCAATTTGTAACAAGTCCTTACTCGATGATGGAGTTCTTGAAGCCCTTAGACAGTTATATCTGGGAATCCAAGATTCTACAACCTCATTTCCCAATAGTGGTAACATTAATTCTGAAGGTCTTCAATAAACACTTCCTCATGAAGGCTTCCTTCATGACAGTTAGGTCGATCTTGAAGTTTTATCTTCAGATGAGAGCTACAATAACCCTCTGTGTGGTCAGAAGACCAAGGAGCAAGAGATCTCATCTTTTGTCGTAACCCACTATGGTGGTCCTCCCCATGATGATTAATTTCACTGTGAAATTCCTCTCTGCAGTAGTGATTTACATTGACTAGAAAATGGTACAGAGTATAATGTAGTGCCGAGAAAGCCCTCTTATCTTGAGGCACTTGCAAATGTGAAACCAGTCATGTCTGATGCTTTATCACTAGCAGGTGAAATACTTTCTCAATCAGAAGAGAGCCCAGGGTGTAGTTCATTCTCCAAACCACCCCTAAGTCATGCATCTTCTAGTTTGGTCGGTGGATTCTCTACCAATCTTGTTGAATCCGATGAACCAACAAAGAAGCACCATATTTGGTCTAAGTATGTATAGGAATATTCATTGAATGATAAAGAGGAAATGCTGAACATGAGAAATCAACTAGTGAAAGGTGAAGTGTCAGTCATGTTTTGGCCTTTGGCTGACTCTCAGTATGACATTCCAGAGATGTTGACGGAAGATTGTATTCAAGACATTCATCTCAACATATGGAAAAATATTTGTCAGTTGAAAAAGAAAATATTATCTTTTGATAAATATGAAAATCATGTCAAGATAATAGAAGGGTTACAATGCCAGATTGATTTGGCATCCCTCTCAGTCTCTCGATATCCGAAGGATGAAAAGCAGCAGAGATCTCTTCAGCGTTCATGCCTTGGCGCACTAAGAATATTGTGCCAGTTAATTTCTAATGCCCCATCTGGTATTCATATCAGGGGATGGGGTGTTCATGGAGCACTACACTTCACTGTGCTCTCCAATCAGCAAAGCCCGCTGAAAATGGTTTCATACAATGTTATTGCCCATGGTCGGCCAAAGTCAATGGGTTTTGTTTATAATCAAAGACTTGCCCAAGAACAGGCTTCAACAAGTTCCTCTCAAAATCAAGAATTCAGAGAAAAAGTTGTTGAATTAATCTTTCATCAAGCGAATGATAATATTGAACAGGCCTCTCGTATGGAGCAATCACATCATCAAGTGACAGAAGTGCCAGAAATCATCCAACAGTGTTTGGAGCCGGGTGATAAAAGTGGATGTCAATTGATGAATCCAGCTAATTTCTGGACCAAGGTCAGAAAGATCAAGAGATATTTTAAGAAAGTCTCAGATATAGCATGTCAAGAGCCACCCCAGCTTGCCAGACTGGGGACTCTTTTAACACAACCCTCAGAATCAATAAATAGGATTCGAAGTTGAGCGATAACAGCAGGAACAACCCTAGTCCACTAGACTGGGGACTTTTTCAAATCATCATTCCCCTCCTCAATGAAAGTCGGTCTTCTATCGATTGGGAAAGAAGCCAGAAGAGGAAATAAGAGCCAAATGATCAGGATATTCTCTCCAAATTATGGTTCTCCAAGAAGTTCCTGAGGGGTCAAATCAACAAAAGGCAATGTCTCGTCAGGGGCATGGCAGAAGAAAATATCACAGAAATGTTGATAGAAGGGATGCGATGCATTATGCATCAATTAATGTCATTAATGTCGTTGTTTCTGATCCTACAGAACATGAGGCTCACTCCGGGGACTCGGATGAAGAGGTTCCTGCTCAAGAAGTTGTACGCACAGACACAAATGAAGAAGGTGTGCGTACACGAAATCAAAGGTTTACCTAGAATCTGGGTGTTCCTTCAAATAACCCACTTCCCCCTCTCTGAAAGGGATCAATAAAGAGAAAGGGACATAATCAGGTTACATATCCTTCCTCTGGAGAAGGCCAATCTCTCTCACTAGAGCAAAGATTTGCACAAAAAGAGGAAGAAATGAAGGAATTGAGAAGGTTGAATGCAGAACTACTTCAGGGTAGTCTTCTTCCTAAACGTGTTGGATTCAGTCAGCCAATGGATTTTGTTGCAGCTACTGAGATGGATCAAGAATATCCTCCTCTATCAGTACACCCTCATAGTTCTAATCCTACGGGTCAAGTGCAGTAACAGTTGGCGGTGCTACCATCATTTGCAGCACTGACCACCATACCTTTCTAGACTCCAATTATTGCACCTTCCCAAGTCCAAGTTCAACCGAATGTTTCTGAAAAGTTAATAACTAACATTGAGTCATTAACAGTTTGGTTAGAGACTATGGAAGGGAAGTGTGTGCAGGTTCAACCAGAAAGAAAGCTTACCCCGAATGGGTAGATTCAATCCCTCCCCCATCAAGTTTTGGAAACCATGTATTCCCTATTTTCAATGGATCGGGTGATCCTAAATAGCATTTGATGCATTATGTGTCTTGTGGCGATCCTATGATGGGAACTCTAGAGCAGCAAGAAGTAGTGAAACTCAGATGCTTCGTGCGAACCTTGCAAGGACCAGATTTTTTTTGGTATACAAGCTTGGAATCCCGGTCAATTACTAGATTGGAAGATCTCCTTCAATGATTTCTTCTTCGGTTCAACTCAACATTGCCAAAGACAACAATTTTTGATCTTACAAACTATATGAAAAGGGAGAATGAATGGGTCTCAGATTTCATTGCTCGTTGGAATGGATTAACATATTCCCTAAGCTTAGCACTCCCTTAGGAAGAACTATTTCCAATCTGTGTGGCAAATCAGCGTGATAATTATGCACACCACTGATCCCTATGAAATACACATGAGGGTTTCGAGACCTTTCTTCAATAACTCAACAGATTGAAGATTCTCTTATAAAGACTAAGGATAAAGCTCCTGTAATTTTATCAGCTCCAGGAAGGAGAATGGGTAAAGTAGAGACTACTACAGGTTTTCTTAAACAAGCACCCATACCTGCTTCTACCTCAAAACCTTCATCTTTTTTAAGGGCTCCACCTCCTGAGCGTCAACAACAGAGGCCGTTTTTTCAAGACAATCAAAGAGATCAAAGACAGAAATAGTTTGATGATTTGAAGAGTAAAGTTTATTCTTTCCAAAATGACCAAGTTCCTGGTTACTTAATTTCGGCCCTGGAGAATAATTTGGTTCAGTTGCCGAGGCCCAAGAGGTCAAACAAGGAAGGATATGAAGACCGTCCCAATTATTTCCCATTTCATCAGATGTTGCGGTATCCCATCCAGGAGTGTTTTGTCTTCAAAGACCTCCTACAAAATATGGTCGACTCGGGACATGTCAAACTAAAAGGCTCTTCAGCCCAGGTAGCATGTGTTACTGCTACAGTTCCAAAGGAGGAAAGCGAATGGAAAGAATTCAAAAGAAAAAATGCACAAAAATATGATGATTGGATGGTTAGAAAGACGATCAACCAAACTCATTCTATTTTTCAAACACGATTGAAGAAACCAATTGTGCCTTCTTCCATGAATGTCGCAGCAAACCCCTCTTCATTAGAGGGAAAATCCTCAAAGAAACGACATAATTCCAAGAAAGAGGAAGAATTAGAAGAAGATGAGTATGTGTCAAAGCGTAAGATGTCTTTGAATCTGGAATAATTCATGCCATCTACTTCGAAGCAACAAGCACCGTCCCACCGAACGGAACAGCCTAAATTGGCTAGTCAGGCAGAGTATTCATCAGATGAAGAGTTGATTTTTGGTTCTGTTAATATGATTCAATTAACAGATCCATATGCCAGTTGCAGTTTAGATTTTGATGAGCCCGAATTCTCTATGTCAAATAGAGGAATCAGAGGAAGTTCCAGAGGATCATGATACATAGGAAGACGTGGATCTTTTAGAAGCCACTTTTCCGATTCTACCCCTGTTAGAACTATGTATGCAGCAGAAACTCGTGGAAGAGCCCTTCGGCGAGCTCAACAAGAACAAGAAAGTTCTTCCACCAATAGCAAATTCAGTCCTAGCATAGTTATTCTGGAGGATCGGTTGGGGATTCCACCTTCATCCTCTCAACAAGTTAATGGATCTAATCGGTGTAATCTTCCAAAGCCAGGAATATTTCCAACTCCTATCCCAATACAAGATGCATCAACTTCCAAATCATCAACATCCAAGGCACCTGCTAAACCACATGTTCCTATTGGGAAACGCAGACCTCTGGATCAAAAGTATGATGTATTGAAACACCTGGACCAAGTACCGGCCAAGTTATCAATTCTGGATGATTTGAATCTGTCAAAAGATATTCAGGAAGCACTCATCAAGGCTTTTTCAAGTCCTAAAGAGTTTGAAACTGAAATTGCTGCAGCTGAAGTCTACTACGTAGAAAATAATCTTACAGAATGTCATGTAGTTATATCTTTCACAGATGAAGATGAATATGATGTCGTGAATGGGAATATTAGACATTTGTATTTATCTGGAAAGGTCCATGGTGTTGACATCCGAAGTGCTTTCATTGATAATGGTTCAGGAGTCAACCTCAAACCCATTCGTACACTTCGTCGATTGGGCCTCAAGGAATCTAATTTATCTCCTTCTACTATGATGTTACAAGGATATGATAAAAATGAACAAAAACCACTAGGCAATATTATACTCAGAACTCAGTTTGGAGATCTTGTATCCAATTCAGATTTCATGGTTTTTGATCAAGCCTTAGCCTTCAACATCTTTCTAGGAAGACCCTGGCTACATCAACATGCAGATATCCCTTCATCATACCATCAATGTATCAAATATTGATTTGATGGTCAAGTTGGGACATTGTATGGTGATAAGGCTTTGTTCAAGACATGTGAGTCTCAATACATTGAGGCGGAATTCTATCACATGAAGGGAAAGGAGAAATCTACAACCAGGGAGATTACCAAATTTAATGCTCCATATGGTTTGGAGAAAATTCCAGTAAATCCATTTGAACATGTGAGTATAGATTATGTGTTGCCTATCAGTCAAATTGACAAGATAGACCCAAATCAAAATACTTTTATGGAAAGATCCATAATGTCAATTACGGTAATCGAGCCAGACAACATGGGAGAAATTGGTGACCCACTAAGCAGTGGTGAAAGCACAAATGGTGACGTCTTTATTTCATCTACTGAAATCCAGAAGTTCTATACTTCCCCAACTAGGCCAGAAGAAGTGATAGAAACATCAGAGGTGAACAATGATGTCGATTTTCAATCCATCATCTCCTCTTTATTACCCATAAAAGACCCTTCATCATCAATTGGGTCAGAAATGGAAGCCTCTAATTCAAGATGTTCAAATTATAACATCTCTTCTGATCATGGAAATTATGCATTATCATCTACTATGTAAGTAGAAATGGAAGAAATAAGACATGTTAAAGAGGAAGAAGAAGATCTCATAGATGCTCCTCCCGCATTTTAAGAGGGTATCTCTACCACCGTGGATGAACTCAGAGAAATATATCTGGGTTCAAAAAAAGATCCATGCCCCAAATTAATTAGTGCGACCATGACTATTTAAGAACAATAGATGTATATTTCCTTTTTAAAGAAAAATCAAGACATATTTTCTTGGAACTATATAGAGATTCCCATACTTTATCCTGATGTTGCTACTCATCATTTTGGTTTACCAGAAGAACATCGAGGATTTAAGAAAGCCGCGAGAATAACACACCCAAATTATGATTCCAAAATTGAAGCTGAAGTGGATAAGCTTATCAAATATAACATCGTAAGAGAAGTTAAATATCCCAAGTGGTTGGATAATATTTTCCCTGTGAAGAAGAAGAATGGAAAAATTAGAGTTTGCATCGATTACATAGATCTTAATCGGCATTGTCTTAAGGATGATTTTCCAGTTTTGATTACAGAACTCTTGATTGATGAAACAGCTGGCTATGAAGAACTTTCCTTCATGGATGGATATTCTGGATATAATAAAATCTGAATGGCTCCAAAAGATGAGGAATCTACAGCTTTCAGAGCCCCTCAGGGTGTGTTTTACTACCGGGTAATGCCCTTTGGCCTAAAGAATGCAGGCACAAAATATCAGTGTGCCATGTATCTCATCTTCAATCCCTTTTTCGGGAAGTTTTTTTAATGTTATGTGGATGATTTGGTGGTTAAATCCAAAAAACTTTCTAATCACTTGGCTGATTTGGAAGTCATATTCCGCAAGCTTCGACAACATAATTTGAAGATGAATCCCTTAAAATGTGCTTTTCGGGTAACCTTAAGAAACTTTCTCACATTTTTTGTATTCCATCATGCTATCGAAGTCAATCCTTAGAAGAAAAAGTCAATCCTTGGTATGTCACCTCCTCAAAATTTGAAATAATTGAGAGGACTTCAAGGACACTTATCCTACATTCGGCGTTTCATCGCTAATTTGGCAGGAAAAAGTTTACCCTTCACCAAATTGATGATGAAGGGAGTCACTTACCAGTCGACTGAAGATTGTCAAGAAGTATTTGATATTCTCAAGAAATAGCTCTTGAGTCCACCAGTACTTATGCCACCTGTTGAAGGAAGTCCAATTATCCTCTACGTGACATCCTTAGAGCGATCCTTGGGTGCCTTTCTTGCTCAGAAGAATGATGCTGGGAATGAAAATAGCCACTGCTATCTCATTCGGACTATGCATGAAGCAGAAACCCGGTATTCAAATATTGAGAAGTGCTTCCTAGCATTAATCTTTGCAGTTCAAAAGTTGAGACACTACCTGCAACATCACGAGGTCCAATTGGTATCTCGCAATAACCCGCTCAAATTCATCATTAGTCATCCAATGCTTACATGACGTCTGGCAAGGTGGGCAGTTATTTTGCAGCAATTCAACATTCAATATGTGTCTCAAAAGGCAATAAAGGGCCAAGCTCTGGATGATTTCCTGGCTAAACACCCTTCAGTGGAAGACACATCTTCAGATATTGAACTACCTGATGAGGAAGTCTTCTCTATTCAAGAAAGTCCTCATGCATGGGAAATGTATTTTGATGGTGCTTCTAGAAGTCCAACCGGGAGGAAAATGGAAAATCCTAAATTCATCAAAGTTGGATTAGGAATTGTGCTCATTTATCTAGAAAAGGAAGTGTTACCATATTCCTTATTACTGTGGGAAGGTGGTACCAATAATGAAGCAGAATACCAATCTCTCATCACAGGCTTGGAGTTGGCGCTTCAAGCACAAGTTAATCACTTAAAGGTGAAAGGTGATTCAAATCTGGTAATCAAACAAGTCAATGAGGATTATGCCATCAGAAATGAAGAACTAATCCCTTTATATGATTACGTCAGAAGGTTAATGGCGGAATTTCCTACGGAACCGACATTTTATTATTTCATGCGATCACAAAATGCTAAAGCTGATGCACTGGATAATATAGCCACAGCTCTAGCAGATCCAAATTGGGACAAACAACCATCAGTATTGCCCACCGTCATACAATTTCACCTTATGTTCGAACCAGAACAGAGGAGATCAATGAAATTAGTCCCATTCCTGAACCGTATAGTCATACTATAGGATGGATGACACCTATCAGGGAATACCTTGAAAATGGAACACTTCCACCTGATAGAGCCGGGAAAGAACAAATACGGCGACGTGTGGTCAATTTTACTCTTTATGATAGCCTAGATCACCAAGAGAAAATTCTCTACAATCCTGGTTTTGATGGAGTTCCTTTCAGATGCATTGATGGTGAAGAGACAATAGCTGTCATGAAAGAAGTGCATGCAGGAGTCTGTGGTGCCCATCAGTCTGGATATAGAGTGTATGATCAGATTCGAAGGCTTGGATACTTTTGGCCTTCAATGAAACAAGATTGTTTTGATTTCACAAATAAGTTTCATTCATGCCAAGTACATGCCAATTTCATTCATCAACCTCCAGAGTTGCTTCATATAGCTAAGTACTCGTGGCCATTTACCACATGGGGAATGGATGTGGTGGGACCTTACCCTTCAGCTACGGCCAAGCAGTTTAAGTATATTCTTACTTCTACTGACTTCTTTTCCAAATGGGAATAGGCAATACCTCTCAAAGATATCAGTTCTAAATGCATTGTTAGCTTCATCAATTCTAACATCATTACCAGATTTGGTGTTCCTCATACCATATTGACGGACAATGACACCAACTTCTGTTCATCCGAGGTGAAGAAGTTGTATCAAGAATACAACATCAAATCCTATCATTCATCTTGGTATCATGCAGCGGCCAATGGCCAGATAGAAGCCTTCAAAAAGACTCTTTCAAATATATTGCAAAAGATGGTTGATAGAGATAAGAAGTCATGGCCTGATAAACTCTTTCATGCTTTATGGGCTTATCGGACCACCACCCGCACTATAACGTGGTCAACTCCATATTCAATGGAATATGGAACGGAAGCAGTATTTCCAATTGAGGTTCAATTACCCTCGCTCAGAGTATCCATTTGTGATCAGTCATCTACAGATGAGCAATCTCAAAATCGATTGAATGAATTGGAACAGTTAGATGAGAAACGATTGTGCACTTTCCACCACTTGGAAGTCTATCAGAATCGAATAGCACAATATTTCAACAAAAAAGTTCGTCATCATTCATTCGTTCAGGGTGAATTGGTATTAGTTCTCAGAACTCTAATGATATTAGGAAAGAAACCTCCCAAGATTTAACCAAAATGGGAAGGACCATATTAAATACATAAGGTCTACTCTAATGGAGCATATTCAATAATCTCGATGGATATAGAACTCATCACTACATCAACCAATTCCATATTTCTAAAGAAGTATTTTGTATTAACACAAAATATATCATTTGTTGTCCAACATGACGTTAAACTGTGTCCCCTTCATCGTCCTTGCTATATGACGTTAAACTATACAACAACGGTCCATGCATACGACCTTAAACTATTTGCACGTCCCTTACGTCCAGCATGACATTAAACTGAACAATCCAGGGTCCATGCATATGACCTTAATGTGACAACCCGATATTTTATGATAAGTATTCTTTTTTAATTTACTTGATGTAATGTGTTTTATGATACAACAAGATTATCTTGTGCTATACGCAACACCGTATTAGCTTGCAGTATACGCAACACAATTCTTAGATTGTGTTACACACAATTTCAATTTCGTTTGATAATAGTCATTCTACGAAACATTGAGTGTGTATATGTATATGTATTCAATGTATAAATGAAATATGGTTGGATTCTGTTATATGAAACAACAAAGGAGTCTTTCATAACACGCAACCCTAACTTGGATTTCATTACAGGCAATCACGACCTTCCTTGATAGCGTGTGTTGTACGCAATATCGGGTTTTACTAAACAATGGTATATTATTATAATATTATTATGAACTAGCCGTTATGAATAGTAATACCCACTTTTTGAAATTTTATAAAATTTACCTTTCAAAATGGACTTCATTTTTGGATTCGGAATATCAAAATTAACTTAGGGTGAAATTTTGGTACTTTTCTGATAACTTTCATATTCTGATGAATAGTGAAAATTACTAAATTTTAATTAAAAAAACAAATTTAATCGAAATAATTAATATTGATAAATTATTAATTTGAGTGGTTTTAAAGTATATTTAGAATATATTTTTACAATTTAATACAATGTTTGTCATTTGATGTAATTTAAAATTTAAACCAGACATAAACAAGTGTCAATCTTTTGATAGTTATTATCTTTTAAGAACACGCTATTTGTTTTGACGACAGGAATTAATTCTTAAATTAATTAATGCAACTGATATGTTTTGAATTTGGTAAAATAGACATCATTTTTTGAATTCATAATATCAAATATATCTTAGGCCTAAATTTTGGTATTTTTCTGGAAACTTTTATTTTTTGATGAATAGTGAAACCACTAAGTGGTAGTTAAAAAAACTGAATTTTTCATAAAACATAATTTTACCGCTTCTGTGAGTGGAATTTCGAAAATCCGAGATATATGGTTAATATCTAGGACTAAAATGTTGTTCAATGAGATGAAAATAATTTTTGATGAATTGTAACTTTTTACCTTTTTTACCACGGTTAAAAGTAAATAGTGTAATTAAGGGTAAATATGATATTATTATTATCCTAACACATGTCCTAATTCTATTGGATAAGTGTAATTCGGCCAAAAACAACCTTTGAATAAAATATGACAATTTAGGCCCACTTGGATTAGATTAGGACATTTATTATTAATTTATTTAAAGAAGGGTTAAAATAGTTAAAATCAAAGTTTAATAACTAAATAATTTTTAATATAGGGTTATAAATAAGATAAATTCGACTATAAATATTCATTAGAAAGCTTAAATTATTTCATACATAATGGTATTTTATTTGTAATTTTTAGACTTAAAATAATTTAATTTATTTATGACACAATGATGATGCAGTAATTATCTTATTAATGAAATATTGACATAATTGATATGATAAATACCCAAATAAATGTAATTTGAGGCTTCTTATGAATTTCAATAATTTTATATGTTAATATGACATGTTATTATTGATGTAATTAACTTTTTGAGGACTAATAATACTGTTATGATTTTCACAAAAATCAATTACCAAATAGTGTCAAAATTGACATAAAATAGTTTTTAAAACAAATATTATATTATTAATTGTTATTATATTCCTAAAAATATAAGGTTCTGCCAAGATACTTATATCATTATAGGTGTATCATTAATGGACCACTTTGGGGTCTCTTGGATGTATATGGTATGTTTATTAACTATATAATATAAAAATACAAAGTGACATGGTACATGTCAATCTAATTAACTAAGAGTTAAAACTAAAGGCTAAGGTTAATATAATGACCTTAACTTGTCAAAATTCATTTGGATGAGAGGATTTCGACCCATCCCCACCTTAGCTTCAAAATAGATCAATTTGGAGATATTAAAAACCGAATATGACTTTATAATAAAATAATATGTTTAGTTATTCCAAAGGTGCCCCTATCCTCCCTTATAAAAGGGCACCTCCTCCCTCTCTTCCTCACACCACTTTGAGCCTTCAATCTCGGCCAAACCCTGCATAATTCTCTTCTACACTTCCATAGAAACATCCTAGAGGTCCTGGTCTTCTTCAAAGACCAATTTTAGTACCCTAAGAGGAGGTCTCAAAGAGGATCTTCAAAGAAGAGGTAATGTCTATTACCGATTCTTTCAACTTTATTTCTTCTTCCACTTCTTCTTTTTTAGTTGATTCATTATGAGGTAATAAAATCAGTATCACTCATATACGGATATGTTATTATAAGTATGAAACAACCATATTTCACCATTTATCGATTCTACATAAAATGAAATCACCGCACGTGCGTATGTACGAAATACCGTCTCCACGCCGTGGTGAAATCTGTTTTTCCACCAACACCTTACATGGATGGGTATAATGGTGTAAAGAATAACTATATATGGTTATTATAACATCATAAGGATTATGATATATTATAACATCCACTCCAATTCTATTCAATAATTATGGAAACGATATCATCGCTCGTGCGTATGTACGGACTACCGTCTCCACGACGCGATGAGATTCATTCTCCATGTTACCCATACATGAATGATCATAAAGTTTATATAATGAATAATAATGAAATATATGAAATAATAATGCTACTAGATTTATGTATATATATATGTATGTCATCTATTTAGTTTCATTCAATTCAATAAGGAAACGAAAACAGCGTTCATGCGTACGTACGGCCTACCTCCTCTATGAATGATGTATTTCATTCCTTTTATCGATCTATAATATATATATATATATGTATATGATGAATATATATTATATATAAATCATGTTTTACATTCTTGAAATATTTAAATCAGGATATAAGTAATAATATCAAGAACGACAAGTCGAAACACATACGATAAATGAAATGATTTTACCCAAAATGCTGCTTTAACATGGAATTTACAAAAGAACAGGTAATCTAAATTCATAAGTGAAACATATATGATATCATAAAAATGGTTATGATTCTATAATAAGTCAATGACATTATTTAAATAATTATATAGGAGGTTCGGATACGTACGAAGCATATCAGACCTAAGGTAAGGGATAAATTTTCAATCTCATTTTTAATCCGAGATTGCTTATACCTAAGTATTTACAGGGGTTACGTTTATCATCCATGACCAAGTATTCTAAAAATGTTTTCATAAAATGTTTACTATTATTACACGAATTTTTAAAGTCATTTTTACCCATTATTTACTTTTACCACATTGTATGGATGGAATCTTTCCTTTGGTTACTATATAAGGTACTTTTTGAATTTTCCGACAAAAGTACAAGGAGAATGTAATTTTTAACTTATACGGCGTGAACGGATTTTTACGGTTTCATAATGCCTCATTTTCAAGAAGCTTACTCTACAATATTTCTTGATTATTTTCAACAAAACTTTTATCTTTTAAAATTGCATGGAATTTTGTGAAAAGAAAATGATTTTAAAGAAGAAAGGATATTTTCCTCAAGAATTCATTTCAAGTGTTTTTTCAAAACTATTTTCCATCTAATATGACATTATTTCATATGTGTATGTTTCAAGTAAAATGTATCTATGATTTAAATGGTTTCAATTTTCTTATGATGAAATGATATCAAATGTTTATGGATTATGTTATGATGGCATGATGTTTAAGAATCCCATTTTATTACTTGGGTTATGCTATGATGTATGATTTATGATTTTGTGGCACACGAAATAATGATTTCATTATGAGATGGGTGGGACCTATATCTCCCTCCAATGCATTGGGTAAAGATTTATATCTCATGAGATATACATGGCTGGAACGGCAAGTTAAACCGGTTCAGTAATATAGGACTGGAACAAGGAGTGAACTCGATTCAGAAAGGGACTTCGTCCACTAAGATGGTCTTGGCAGCAATGCCTTGGCTACTACGGAAATCATATCATGTGCTTAATGGTTTTTAACAATTACATGTTTAATTCCCATGATATTTTATCATTATTAATGTTTCTTTATGATCTATTCCTTACATACTTCCATGTTTTATGTCATTTCTCAAGCTTTTGATCTTTAAACATTATGTTTATGTTTTTAAGTCTAAATGTATATGGTATGTTTTATTTAATCCATGCTTACCCTTAATGAGCATTTGAGCTCACCCTTTATATGTTTTCTTTTCACCAGGATTTAAAGAAAGGTTTTAGGTAAGAAAACAAAAACGGGAAGATCTTATGGGAGATGTTGAATATCTTTCACCACGATTAGAAGATTACGTTTCAAGTTTCCAAAGACACTAAACTATTACGATCCTTGTGTGTCTGTTTTTGTTATGTATTAGGTATTCTGTAAAAGTAATGTAATATCTATGTACGTCAGGCTTCGGGTCTCTATAATTGGTATCAGAGGAAATGTTTAGTTAACCTTTGGAAACTAGGATGCGAAAACGTTAGAGAGATCCCTAGAGATATTTCTAAGGTATGTCTAGGGATGTCCCTAAGTATAAGTATACATATAGGATACAGTCCTAGAACTACGGCAATGATCATAGAATTTAACCTAAGATTTTAGATATTGACGGTACTCCCCCTATACTATGGTGTTTTCCCTGGCATGATTTTTGCCTCTCACAGAATTTTTTTTGTGTTTTAGTCAAATGGAGGGAACCGGAAGGAATTCGGTTAACATTGAATCCAATGGACAAAATGGTGACTATGAGCAAAAAAATTGTGTAATGCCTAGAGAGAAAGATATTGTGATTATGTCGAATCATTCATCACGATATATGATTAACAAGGTGAAATTTAGTGGTATGCCTAATTCATTAAATAAAAGGAAGGTAGAATTTTATGCATGTTCGCATGTTGAGGAGAATAAAGAAAAGAAGATTGAGATTTCTAAAGAAGGGAAGAAGAACCTTGAGGAATACCTCAAATGGATGGGAAGATGTTATCTGTGTGGAGAAAAGGGTTATCGAGTGACAGACTGTTATGGAGTTCAATGTCTTATTTGTGGAGAACATGGGAATTACCCAACTCAATGCCCTGACCTAAAAAGTTACTTCTAAATCAAGGAAGGACTTATTGCAGGACAATCATTGAAGAGGATGGACTGAAGTGTTTATGTATTGGTATTCAAGAATAATGTTGTTGAGGTACTTTTATGGTGTATTATAATATTTTTTGTATTATTCTATTGTGGTTTTCAATAATTTTATGGTACCGGTAACCATGAAAAGTGATTCAAATATTTTGGAAAGTAGATGATATGCGCATAATGAAGGTATAAGGAGAAAATGAAATATTTGACAGTATTCATGAGCTCATGATTGATATAATGACTATGTGATATCATGGTTTGAGTATATATAATTTTGAGGATTTTGGTATGTGGAAAGTGTTAACTTTTAACTGTATTCATGTTTTCACTAAGGTTCAATGGGTATTCATCCTTCAAGAGAATACATGAATAAGGTATTCACATGTTTGAAATTTGACCAAAAAGATATATCTTATGATATATGGGGGATAAATCATGGAATTCATGTGATTGTTATGTGAAATTTCAAGTAATCATTTTCTTTATACTATGAGCTTGGACCGAAGTATTTTAGATAAGCCTAAATATTGGAATGGATTATGTTGGACATAAGTTAGTATTATTTAAGGATAGACCTTTTTTCGATATTATTGATGGGATGTTATAGTAATGTAGTTTTAGAAAAAAGAACAACCTGCAGGACGGGCGATAGCCCATCGCGTCAGACAAGGCTATGGGAATCGAACCCACAACCAAAGTGCGACTGGCCTTTATCACCTACCACTGGCCTACAGGAAGTCTCTGGTTAGTAGAAACTAGTTTTATTTTATTAAGCGGTATGATATATGAAGTATATGTTCATTTTTGGAACCATATACGATTAATCTAACCATAAGATGGACTTATAACTTTTGTTAACCTTTTGTTTTAAACAGATGGAATGACCCATCATTCTATCACATGATCTTCTACCACTTCACGAATAACAAATTCAACTTCATTTCTTTAAGAGATGAAGTGGAAATTGTTCAAAGAATGAACAATAGTGAGATTGTACCAAAATCAAGAAAGTATTTCTTCTAATTCAAATTCTTCAACTTTTGGGAAATGATCTTGAAAACCAAAAATGTTGTCCTAGTGCCCTTATATCCTTTGAATCATATGTTACCATAGATCATCACAAATATATGTCTTTGTGATTGTTGGAATTTTCATAGCCATGTTCCCTACCACTCTCCATCAGAACATGATGGTTAGATTTCTCTTCCATATCCATATTTTCACCTATGTTCTCCTATGGGGAAACCCAGTGATGAGTTAATTTGGTTAACCGTTACATTTCATACTTTTGTTTTGAAAGTTAAGTTTTGGTATTTCATTTTACGATGTTGGTTTTAATTAAATAAACTTTCAAGTAGAAAACCATGCATAACCCCGACGAATTTTGAGGCCGAAATTCATTTTAAGGGGGTAGAATGTAACAACCCGATATTTTATGATAAGTATTCTTTTTAATTTATTTGATGTCATGTGTTTTATGCTACAACAAGATTATCTTGTGCTATACGCAACACCGTATTAGTTGACAGTATACGCAACACTATTCTTAGATTGTGTTACACACAATTTCAATTTCGTTTGCTAATAGTCATTCTACGCAACATTGAGTGTATATATATATATATATATATTCAATGTATAAAGGAAATATGGTTGGATTCTGTTATATGAAACAACAAAGGAGTCTTGCACAACATGCAACCCTAACTTGGCTTTCATTACACGCAATCACGACCTTCCTCGATAGTGTGTGTTGTACGCAATACCAGGTTTTACTAAACAACGGTATATTATTATAATCTTATTATGAACTAGCCGTTATGAATAGTAATACCCACTTTTTGAAATTTTATAAATTTTATCTTTTAAAATGGACTTCATTTTTGGATTCGGAATATCAAAATTATCTTAGGGTGAAATTTTGGTACTTTTCTGATAACTTTCATATTCTGATGAATAGTGAAAATTACTAAATTTAAATTTAAAACAACTTTTTTAATCGAAATAATTAATAGTGATAAATTATTAATTTTAGTGGTTTTAAAGTATATTTAGAATATATTTTTACAATTTAATACAATTTTGGTCATTGGATGTAATTTCACATTTAAACCAGACATAAACAAGTGTCAATCTTTTGATAGTTATTATCTCTTAAGAACACGCTATTTGTTTTGATGATGGGAATTAATTCTTAAATAAATTAATTCAACTGATATGTTTTGAATTTGTTAAAATAGACATCATTTTTGAATTCATAATATCAAATATAGCTTAGGCCTAATTTTTGGTATTTTTCTGGAAACTTTTATTTTTTGATGAATAGTGAAACCACTAAGTGGTAGTTAAAAAACTAAATTTTTCATAAAACTTAATTTTACCGCTTCTGTGAGTGGAATTTCGAAAATCCGAGAAACACGGTTAATATCAAGGACTAAAATTTGGTTCAATGAGATGAAAATAATTTTTGGTGAATAGTAACTTTTTACCTTTTTTTACCACGGATAAAAGTAAATAGGGTAATTAAGGGTAAATATGATATTATTATTACCCTAACACATGTCCTAATTCTATTGGATAAGTGTAATTCAGGCAAAAAAAACCTTAGGAATAAAATATGACCATTTAGGCCCACTTGGATTAGATTAGGACATTTATTATTAATTTATTTAAAGAATGGTTAAAATAGTTAAAATCAATGTTTAATAAAAAAATCATTTTTAATATAGGGTTATACATAAGATAAATTCGACTATAAGTATTCATTAGAAAGCTAAAATAATTTCCTACATAATGGTATTTTATTTTTAATTTTTAGACTTAAAATAATGTAATTTATTTATGACACAATGATGATGCAGTAATTATCTTATTAATGAAATATTGACATAATTGATATTATAAATACCCAAATAAATGTAATTTGAGACTTTTTATGAATTAAACTAATTTTTATGTTAATATGACATGTTAGTATTGATTGAATACACTTTTTTAGAACTAATAATACCGTTATGATTTTCACAAAAATCAATTACCAAATAGTGTCAAAATTGACATAAAATAGTTTTTAAAACAAATATTATATTATTAATTGTTATTATATTCCTAAAAATCTAAGGTTAGGCCAAGATACATATATCATGATAGGTGTATCATTAATGGACCACATGGGGGGTCTCTTTAATGTATATGGTATGTTTATTAACTATATAATATAAAAATACAAAGTGACATGGTAAATGTCAATCTAATTAACTAAGAGTTAAAACTAAATGTTAAGGTTAATATAATGACCTAAACTTGTTTAAATTCTATTGGATGAGAGTATTTAGACCCATCCACACCTTAGATTCGAGATAAATCTATTTGGAGCTATTAAAAACCAAATATGACTTTATAATAAAATAATATTTTAAGTTATTCCAAAGGTGCCCCTCTCCTCCCTTATAAAAGGGCACCTCCTCCCTCTCTTCCTCACACCTCTTTGAGCCTTCAATCTCGGCCAACCCCTGAAAAATTATATTCTTTACTTCCCTAGAAACATTCTAGAGGTCCTGTTATTCTTCAAAGACCAATTTTAGTACCCTAAGAGGAGGTCTCAAAGAGGCGCTTCAAAGAAGAGGTAATGTCTGTTACCGATTCTTTCAACTTTATTTCTTCTTCCACTTCTTCTTTTTTAGTTTTTTCATTATGAGGTAACAAAATTAGTATCACTAATATATGGATATGTTATTATAAGTATGAAACAACCATATTTCACCATCTATCCATCTGACGGAAAACGAAATCACCGCACATGCGTACGTACGGAATACCGTCTCCACGCCGTGGTGAAATCTGTTTTTCCACCAACACCTTACATGGATGGGTATAATGGTGTAAAGAATAACTATTTATGGTTTTTATAACATCATACTAATTATGATATATTATACCATCCACTCCAATTCTATTCAATAATTATGGGAACGATACCATCGCTCGTGCGTACGTACGGACTACCGTCTCCACGATGCGATGAGATTCATTCTCCATGTTACCCATACATGAATGATCATAAAGTTTATATAATGAATAATAATGAAATATATGAAATAATAATGCTACTGGATTTATGTATATATATATGTATGTCATCTATTTAGTTTCATTCAATTCAATAAAGAAACAAAAACAGTGTTCATGCGTACGTACGACCTACCGTCTCCATGAACGGTGTATTTCATTCCTTTTATCGATCTATAATATATATATGTATATGATGAATATATATTATATATAAATCATGTTTTATATTCTGGAATTATGTAAATCAGGATATAAGTAATAATATAAAGAACAACAAGTCGAAACACATACGATAAATGAAATGTTTTCACCCAAAATGCTGCTTTAACATGGAATTTACAAAAGAACGGGTAATATAAAGTCATAAGTGAAACATATATGATATCATAACAATGAATATGATTCTGTAATAAGTCAATGACATTAATTAAATCATTATACAAGAGGTTCGTATACGTACGAAGCATATCGGACCTAAGGAAAGGGATAAATTTTCAATCTCATTTTTTTATCTGAGATTGCTTATACCTAAGTATTTACTGGGGTTACATTTATCATCCATGACCAATTTTTCTAAAAGTATTTTCATAAAATGTTTAATATTCTTCCATAAATGTTTAAAGTCATTTTTACCCATTATTGACTTTTTACCACATTGTATGGATGGAATCTTTCCTTTGGTTACCATATAAGGTACTTTTTGAATTTTCTGACAAAAGTACGAGGAGAATGTTATTTTTATATTATACGGCATGAACGGATTTTTACAGTTTCATAACGCCTCATTTTCAAGAAGCTTCCTCTACAAGATTGCATGATTATTTTGAGCAAAAAACTTATCTTTTAAAATTGCATGGAATTTTTTGAAAAGAAAATGATTTTAAAGAAGAAAGGATATTTTCCTCAAGAAATCATTTCAAGTGTTTTGTCAAAACTATTTTCCATCTAAGATGACATTATTTCATATGTGTATGTTTCAAGTAAAATGTCTCTATGATTTAAATGGTTTCAATTTTCTTATTATGAAATGATATCAAATGTTTATGGATTATGTTATGATGGCATGATTTTTAAGAATCCCATTTTATTACATGGGTTATGCTATGATGTATGATTTATGATTTTGTGGCACATGAAAGAATGATTTCATTATGAGATGGGTGGGACATATATCTCCCTCCAATTAATTGGGTAAAGATTTATATCTCATGTGATAGACATGGCTGGAACAACAAGTTAAACCGGTTCAGTAATACAGGACTGGAACGAGGAGTGAACTCGATTCAGAAAGGGACTTCGTCCACTAAGGTGGTCTTGGAAGCAATGCCTTGGCTACTATGGAAATCATATCATGTGCTTAATGGTTTTACAAAATTACATGTTTAGTTACCATTCCATTTTATCATGATTAATGTTTCTTTATGATCTATTCCTTACGTACTTCCATGTTTTATGTCATTTCTCAAGCTTTTGATGTTTAAACATTATGTTCATGTTTTTAAGTCCAAATGTATATGGTATGTTTTTTTTTATCCATGCTTACCCTTACTGAGCATTTGAGCTCAGCCTTTATATGTTTTCTTTTCACCAGGATTTAAAGAAAGGTTTTAGGTAAGAAAGCAAAAATGGGAAGATCTTATGGGAGATGTTGAAGATCTTTCACCACGATTAGAAGATTACGTTCCAAGTTTCCAAAAACACTAAACTATTACGGTCCTTGTGTGTCTGTTTTTGTTATGTATTAAGTATTCCGCAAAAGTAATATAATATCTATGTACGTCAAGCTTCGGGTCTCTACACTTAAACTATTCGCACTTTCATCCAACATGACGTTAAACTGTAAAAAAGTTCCCTAATACGTCCAACATGACATTAAAATGTGTCCTCTTTTGTCCTTACTGCATGACATTAAACTGCACAGTCCTCTTTTTTCTAACATGACATTAAACTGTATTGTCCCCATCATCCTAACTGCATGATGCTAAACTGTACAGAAATCCCTTAGTACGTCCTACATGACGTTAAACTGTGTCCTCTTTTTGTCCCTGCTACATGACAATAAATTGTGCAGCACCAATAGTCCTAACTGCTAGACTTTAAAACTGCATAGTCCCTTCATATGTCCTACATGAAATTAAACTGTGCATCGTTAGGGTTGTTGCTACCTCTTGTTTCTCACACCGAGTATGACTCATGTGAGCTTAGAGAAAACTTCAACCATAACACTCTATCTAGGCTACTAACCATGTGTAAGTCCCAACACTATTTTTTAGGTCTTTGTCCCCAAGAAAAACTTGATCTCAAATTCTTTCTTTAATTTAACTACACGGACTTTGATCCTTGCCTTCTCGGCTGGGTACATAGGCAACCTCCCAAGGTTTAAGCCCAAAACCAATCTCTTCACATCGGTTAACCTCCATCTCATACGATGTTGATTTGTGAAACCGCCCCCAGAATCAATATCTTTACATTGGTTCAGCTTCGTCCTTGCTATACGATGTTAAACTATACAATAATTTTGTCCTGTATGACAATAAAATAAAATATTCTTTGATACCATCACCTGAGAGGGAATCATTATTTACATTGATTTTCAATCATTTTATATTCAAAAGACTATGTACAACACATGGAAATACCTGAACATTTTATATTGGGTTAAACCATCATTGCACTAAAGTCCCCTTTCACCCTTCACATGTACGAACCAAATTTGTAGATAGGGTATTTCTAGAACTATGTGGGCTTGATTCCCATCCTTATGGGATACGTAGGAACATTCAAGTGTCCCTCAAATCCAGCCCCAAGTTTTTTTTGTCTTAACCCCAAATTCCACTTTTAGTCCCTTGGCTGAAAAGTCCCCATGAAAGCACACACTGTGTATTTATTATAGTGGTCCAAGCTCTATGACCCTAAACTAAGATCTCCAATCCTTTTGTCCTGCATGACATTAAACTGTAGTTCAAGAACTATGTATGGATTGATTCCCATCCTTATGGGATACATAGTGAAGTCCAACATTTCAATTCAGGACCCAACCACAACATAATTATGGTTAGCATTGATCTGTGTATTTCTACATACATTGGACAATACCCATCATTATGTGTCATTATCCTAACCTTAAATATTTTCAGATCTTTATTACCCATTTCTTAACTTCTAATCACAAAATTCTTGAAATTCGGAGAGTTCTTTTGCCTGACCATGCAGCACGTGCCCTTAGGCAGCCTTGCATAAACAGTCTACATAACGGACCTTTCAGCCAAAAGATGCTATTATTGGAATATGCTACCAATGCCCTTAGGTGGCCCTGCATAATTCAACCCTCTAACTGGTTTGTTAAATAGTGGTAACTTCATTCTTGGGAGGAAAACAACTTTTTTCCTTATTTGTCTTAATGATAATATGTAGGGATCTGCAAAAATAGCCATCTTTAACATATTTGTCCCATATCCCTTTTTATGATCTGAAAGTATTCAATTCTATGGTTTATATTCTCCTTCCCTATGTTTGGGTCAGACCTTTGTAGGGGTGATATCCATCCAGTTATTTGATAATATTGTTTATAAATATCTTCTCCATATTCAGGTACCTTTTTCCATACAAGAAACTCTATACTTTGGAAAATTTTAATCTCCATAAACATTCACTAGCTTTTTATCACTATGAAAGTAAATTTCTGAGAGTTCTTTTGCCTGACTATGCAGTACATTCCCTTAGGTGGCCTTGCATAAGTAGTCTACATAACGGACTTGTTAGCCAAAAGATGCTATTTATTTGACTATGTAGCCAATGCCCTTAGGTGGCCCTGTATAATTCAACCCTCTAACGGGTTTGTTAAATAATGGTAACTTCATTCTTGGGAACTACTTCTTCTAATGCCTTTTAGCTCTTTTTCATATGATTCCTCAAATTCAAATATTCTTAAGTCATAGTTTACATATTTTCCCTCATACTTGAGTATGGTAATATGTTTTCAGATGAATTTTCAAATAATTGAGTCAATTCTAATTCATTCGTTCAATGCTATTTCGACCTTAAAAATTAGCCTTTTTATGCCTGACGTGCGTGACTTTAAACTGTCCACAAAATACAAAGGAACTCCGAATAAAATTCAAGTTCTAGATCACTAAACATACATTTTGTATGATTTAGGTAATATTGATCAATTAAGAGATTCAAAGTTTCTAGGGTTATTTATAATAATCCTAGTAAAAATCAAACTATGCTTACTAGGCCCATTGTCTTAGGTAAAATTTAAAGCAGGTTGTAGGAAAATACATGCACAAGTGATTGAATATGAAAGAATTCTTTCCATTTGATGCACAAGAATTAGAAGGACATCCATATATTGGAGTCTCTTATCTTTTCCAAGAAATTACAAGAGGCTGTCAACATAAGTCTTCACTTGATGAACAACATCTTGAGCTTAATCAGCAGCTACTTGAAGCTCATGCACCCAAACAACTTCACTCTTTTCCGCTTGATGGAGTGCTTTCTTGGAATCTACAATGGATTTCATACCATTTGTTTGAGCTCCCTCTAGTGAATTATTGAGTTGGTCAAGTTCCCCAGTAACAGCATCTAATTGTTGCTGAAGGTGCATCTTCTGAACGACTTTATCTTTGATCTTATTCTTTAGCTCCTTCATCTTGGCAGCATAGTTAGCCTTAGCTCAGGATACTACAGCCTCAAATTCGCTGATATTGACTGACAGCTTCACCCTAGTTAGATCTTCACGACACTTTTGCTCCTGCTCCCTTTTTAAGATGACCTCTTTCACCGCGGTATGGATCTCTTGGTATCCAAAACCGCCAAGTCCTAGCATGACGAACTAGGATGAAAATCTAGAAATATTTGATGACAACTCATTAAGAGGCACTTCAGATATGATTTTCCATATGTTGTTCCATGCCTTGCGTCATGAAAATATGACCGCCTTAAGCACCTCTCGGTCTGATTCGACATCATCATCACAGGGGGGCATGTAATCTGGGATTAATGCACTTAAAGAAGTGCCTTGTTCTTCTCCTTCCCCCCTGACCCTAGTTTCTTCACCTTCTACCATTGTTTGGGTGGAGGTTGAGACTTCACCTCCAGTTCTAGCCATTGAAGTTGATAGCACTATTTGATCAATTAAAAGTATGGTTAGTTTCATAGAATAATGGAAGTTGGTTGTCTATCTTGAAAACTCAGTACAATCATTACCTAACAGTAGATCAGCAGCTTGAGAAGACTCCTCCCTATCTTTCCCAGTTTCAACAGGATCTTTAAGATGGTTCTCAGGAGGGTTTACTAGGTTTATCTCCACATGAGCTAATGTTTTTGCAATGGTAGGGTTGACATCAATGTCCACACCCTCTTCAGGCATTGGCAGTTCAGCAGCTTCTAGGGATGGAAGTTCATATTATTTTTAGTCAAGATTAGAAGTGTAAATTATAAGAAAATTTACTGGAAGAAGGATAGCACTCATGCCCAAGGTCTTCTAAATCACATGATAACATATCATGATCTTAAAATTATTCGAAAGACATGCCACGATTCATCATTTCATCCAATGATATTTCAGAATCCTAGTTAGTCTCACCAGTGGGATCATTTGATGTGTCCTCTTTGAGACCCTCATTCTGCGGCCCCTGACCCTGGATAGATTCTTCAGGAAGGATGAAAGATTCAATTTCCGCGGCCGCCAATGATTCTGGTGCAGGTTCTTCTCTACTTGTAGCAGTAGTAGGAGAAGTACTTGGAATAGATGTTGGCTCTTTTTCAGAAGCAGCCAAGTCAGCCTGAATTTGCATTTGTTCTACAGCACCCTCCGTGGTCCTCAAAGGAGGATCGGACCTTTCCCTCATAGGGGAAATTGAAGAATCCTCTGAAATATCAAGGAAAATGAGCAATCTTTTTCATGGTTTAAATTTTCATGATTATCCGAAGGACTTACCACTACTGATAAATTGTTTAGCGGTGGACTTCCTCCTTCGTTGCCTTTATCCTTTTGGATTTTTAAGAGTATCATCAGTCTCCCTTATAAGCACTTGAATGGGAGAATGGAGAGCCATGTCCAATTCATCATTCATGGCCTTCTGGCCTGGAGATATCTCGCCCAACTCACGGGGAGATTCAGTAGCAGCCCTGATGACAGTACCACTAGGGCTATATTGTGGCGAAGGAACCTCAGTAGTTCCTTTCTTTGCGAGCTTCAAGATGAAGAAAATAGCTTCCTTAAGTAATAATGCTTCGACTAAAATCAAGTTGCAAATCAAATAAGGAAGGAAAACTTACATCTTCAGGAGCCCCGTACTCATGCCACTCCTCATCAGTGGCACCGTGATTCATCAATTCCTTCACCCGCTTGGTGATAGGGATAGAATAATCGGTGGTGTATATATAGGTCTTCATGTATTTTACATAGGCTCATACTTCATCAGGATTATCCTTGAAATGAATATTTGCAGGAGCCTGAAGAGTCCCTATTCCAGGAATATGTAGCCCTTCACATAGCTCCATCTAGATAGTTTCAGTATCGTAGTATACATCCCGCCCTGTTTAGATGGCCTCTGGTCGTAGATATGAAGGTGTACTAGAAGGCTACACAGAGGGTCCTACAACCTTGTATTTTAATATCTTTCTAGCTCCTGCAACAATAAAAAGAGAATGAAAACTTGTCACTCTTTAAAGTTACAAGAAATTAAATTGCCTCAATAAATTAACTCACCAGGAGTTGATGGAGTGACATTCTTGATTCTGACAGGAGGATTATATATGGCATGTGGCTGCTTTGACACATGTTGTATCTCCTGAGGATCTGATGAATCAGCCTCGGTTGAAGAACTCAGTGAACCAGCTTTAGGAGTGGAAGAATCACCTGCCACCTGAATTGTTTCTTTCTCAATGGTTCTTTTCTTTTTCCCAACCCAATAAACAGGTTTATTCAATATGGCCTCAGGATATGACGCTATCCAGTTTTTAGCATAACATATGGTCAAATTTCTTATCGCTTTAGTATCTGGTTTGTCAAAGACTGTCCCAGTCCTTTCCATAACCATTAGCAACCATAGTTTCCGAGCAACCACTGGATGCTGCTCTGATCTGACGTGCACTGGGGGAGATACAACAGTTGTTTGAAAACACTTGAATTGGTGTGAAAATCGAAATGGAGTATAGGCCTCACATATAATTTCCCCATCAATTCTAATGGCCAGTACACCATCACTGCAGGCCAGCATATAAGACATCTGTTCCAAGATGGATGATCCATCATCAACAAATCGCCTTTTTGGTGGATTTCGATAGGGAAAGAAGTGGAATTCATTATGCATACCTAGCCTTGGCCTAATATCATAGGCATTGAGGGCCAAAGGACAAACTCCAGAGAAGTCCTAAACAGACGGCCTGAAAGAACTTCCAGGAATCTGTATTCCATTTTGAACAGCATATGTCCGGAAGTGAGTGGCGATCCATCCCCATAAAACTTGTAATGGTCCCACTAATCTCAAGGGAGACTTACCCATATAGAAATTGAGTAAGCTCCTATGAATCTTTTCCATAACTGGGGTATCCAACCCCAACATATTCCTCCCAGCCAACTTGGCTGCGATAACGAAGGTCCCTGGCCTGACGCCTCCCTTCGAATCTCTAACTGGAAAAAGAGAGACACTGAGCCATAAGGCTAAAAAGCCTTCCAGATGGGTCTTCTCTGGGATTTTATGATTCACTTCATACCCCCATTTCTCAAACTCTCCTTCTTCTAGAGTCGGCCAGAATGTTCCCAGAACACCTCTCTTATCTGCTCTAGGGAAGCTAGTAGGACGAGTACAGGTGGGCCCCTTTTCCCTCTTCTCCTTTAGAAACACATCCATCCATTCCTATGGGCGAATATCCCTTATATAATGAGTCTTTGAAGTCTTTGAGATTCTGAGCTTATGATAAATCTTCAATAACTCTCGAATCAAATTCGGAGTCTTCTCCGGATCATTCAAAGTTGCCTTTGGAGGGATGAATTCGTCATACATATCACCCAAAATTGGAACCCCTGAGATCTTGTAGACATGCCAAAAACTAATGAATACTTCTCCATGGGTCAGATGGAAAGAATTCATTTCTGGGCTTCAGTGGCTAAGTAACTCCGGTGCAAAATTATCACTCCTATAAACATATATATGCCCAGCCCAGACGGCTTCATAAATTGCAGCTCCCTTCAGATCCTCGACAAAATCTTCACAAGTTTGACGCACCCAATAAGCCCACATCCTTGTTGTCTTCACCCCTCCTCCAGAACAGATTTCGCATTTCTCCTTCCATCCTTTGGATTGATCCATCTGAGAATTTCGAAAGATTGAAGGATAACAATGTGGTTGCAGCTCAGGTTTCTGAAGTTTTGGATCTGGTGCACAAGAGCTATGATGCATTATATAGGCTTTCTTTACTATTCCAGCATTATAAAATGTTCATACGATTGAGAAATTAATTGAAGAAAAGTTGGTATACGACTGAAACCAGGAAGGCGGAAGATAGTTCTTTGCCTCTAGAATATTGACATCTTGCAGATGACCATGGCCATACAGAGGCAGATAGATGCTATGTGGGAAATCAAAGTGATATTTCCTCAGATACTTGGCTAAATCCGGAAGAGTTCTATCCCAGATGGAATAGTAATCATGGCCAATGATGTCCATCATATCATCAATCCTTTTTATTTCCAGTTCATTAGTCGTTCCGATTCTCGTTGGAGACATTGGATCCACACAAAAGTTGAATAATTAACTCTTAGACTAAGTTAATTTTTCATAAAATTTGTGAAGGAATTTAAAAAATTGACAGAGTCATTTAGGCGCGCAATTACCATAGTTGGCGCGCAAGTCTCCTTCGGTATCGCAAGTATTGGGCACACAGGTATCACCGTGCAAGTCCAAATATCATAACAGAAGCACGACGCAAGGAAGAAGAAGCGCGGACGAGAAGCGTAGACGAGTGAAAGCCGGGAGTCCACTTGCGCGCCGAGAGCAGAAAACAAGCGAGAGCCAGGTGCTTTGTGCAAAGTGAGGCCATATATTTATAGACGAGCCCATACCCCTGCGCGTTGGAGCCTGCATTCCTGAAGCTCATTTTTGCGTACCATACCCTGCGCGCCCGAAGCCCATTTGCGTGCCATACCCTGCGCACCCTAATTTCCTTTTGATTCTCGATTTTCTCAGAGTCAAATCCTCGTTTTCTTTTGGATACACCTTAGAGGGGGGAATTTTGTTGATGCTCCTTTCATCACAGAGTCTAAAGACTGTAAAAGTGGAATATCTTAGCCCAAAGTGATTCATCCTTTGAAAAAAATATCAAAAATTGAAAAAGGAATGAAAAATAAGAACATTGAACAAGGGTCGCGCAAGTTCAACCATGGTTGCGCAAGTACACTTGCGCGCCGCATTTTTTGGTCATGCAAGTCACTTGCGCGCCCTAAGTGATAACCGCCCGGGGTCTTCTCCAGCCAATAAATACCCCCTGTGGGACCCCCATTTCGAGAGGATTTTTTTCCATAATTCACATACAGAGCTCTGAATTCCCAAGTCTCTTCTTCAGGTCTTTTGAACACTTCTAAGTTAATTCTTTACCTAGAATCGAATGTCAAAACAAGAAGAGTAAGGTCTAAGTGTTAGAATTCACTAACACTTGCGAGCCTAAGTGTTTTACCCTTAAGGTAAATAGACACACTTGCACGCCGCCCTACTTCTTCACCAGAACTTGCACGCCATCTTCTGGAAAGCCTCTGGGGATAATACCAAGGGTTTGAGCCAAGTCTCGCCCAAGTATTACCCTAAGGGCTGAAAATCTCACAAGTACCCATGTGTCGCGCAGGTATACCTATGCCACCAAGACTTGCGTGCCCACGCAGTACCTGCACACCTTCCAGGACTTACGCGCCCTTCTATTTTTGGGTTCCCTTCTTTCCCATTTAACCCCTCTTATGCCATTCAACCTCTGCTATTCAATATTCAGTCTTCAAGACTCTCTTCAAAGCCATTTAGGACATTTTTTCTTGATTGAATTCATTATCCGAAAGGAATTCCGTGAAACATCTCTCAAAAACTAGTGATTTACACATCTTTATTTCACTAAAAGTTTAGATTTCATTCATTCAACATCATCCATTAAGATGAGAGAACCCTATTCTTGGGCATCCTCCTTAGGAGTAAGCCCCAAGTCCTCTTTAATATGGGCCTCCTTTTCAGGAGTAAGCCCCAGTCATAATTCCTTTATCCTGGGCTTCCTTTTCAAAAGTAAGCCCCAGTCCAAATTCTCAAATATGGGAATCCTCCTTAGGAGTATGCCCCAAGTCCTCTAATATGGACATCCTCTTCCGTATTAAGCCCCAACCATGGTTATCTTAACCAGGGCTTCCTTTTTTCAAGAATAAACCCCAGTTTCAAATCTACAAATATGGGCATCCTCCTTAAGAGTAAGCCCCAATTCCCTTAATTTTTTCAAAACCCTTAACCTATGCCTTCTTCTCATGAGTAAGCCCCAGTTTTAATTTCTCTTAACCAGTCTTAATTTCATTTTCATCTGGGCTTTCTTTTCAAGAGTAAAACCCCATCATAAGTCTCCTCCTAACTTGGGCATCTTCCTTAGGAGTAAGCCCCGATATTAGAGTATCCAAATCTCCATGAAGCATATATAACTTTATGAACCCTGTTCTTGGATTTCTTCCCTAAATTAAATCTTAATCCTCATATATTTGGGAATTCATACACACATAAGCCCCACATCAATGCATCTTTCATGGCCCAATTGTCTGGTTTCACCAATACATCTTGTTTCTCACACCGATCATGACTCACGTGAGCTTAGAGTGTAAAAATAATCATGACATATTTCTTTGATACATCAATTATGCATAAACATCATACTCCCTTACTCAAACTATGTGGGTTCTGATTCCTTTTCAAAAACAAAGGATACATAGGTATCCCATCTGCGGGTACAATCCCAACTTTGAAATAATCCATGTCCTTATGAATGACAATAACCATCAAGTGCCCCACTGAGTGGATTTAAAACCAGTATGGTCATCATAATGACCAAGGGACTTTTATGTATCAAAGGATACCATTGACTAATAATCTCTAACAAATACAGATGATTCTCTCTCAATGAAGAACCTCAAATACATATGAAAGATTCTCTAAATTTTCTACATATCAATCATTGATTGTTAGATCTAAATGAAATCTAATTTTATACTTTGTAATGTAATTAGGATTCATGAACATAACTTAAATATATAAAGAGAGTCCTAGAGTAGACAATAATTCCCCTCAAAAAGGTGTGATGAGTCCGACCTCCCATCCTCTCGACCAATGCAAATTCTTAAGCCTCATCAGTCCACAACTAATGAGCTCCTACCTTTGGAAAGTAAATTCAAATGGATATGGAATCATTGGATGTTTACGGTTCTACGAACAAACCCGTTAGAAACCACTTGGAATGTTTGAATCTTAAATAAATGAGATCATCCCCCATTCCAGAGGGAAACAATTGTTACACCAAGGTGATTTATGTGTATATAATGATTGAAGAAGACAATGAAAGGTACATACATGCATGCACTTGGTATTTGAGTATATCTAGGGCCATATGTGTGAGCACATGTTAAGGAAGAAGGAAGGATTAGATAAGAACATATGAAAGATTACATGCATATGTAAAAAGGTGTATCTCATTCAAGAAAATAATAAATTCACCAATAATAAGATAAGAGAAGAAGAAGCATACTTTTATCAACTAAAGACTAATTATTATTCCAGGAAGATTGATTCTAATGATTCTTAGTAATATGATATTCATTTCAGAAACAATAAAAATGTGTTTGTCATTATATCCAAGAAAAGGAAGGAGTTTTAGTGCATTAATTTATTGCACTAAAAAAATATTAAACAAGAATAAGTTTTAGTGCATTCAGTTATTTCAATAATAGAAGAAGAATGAAGAAGAAGTAGTGTAGTTGGTTTTTCATCAGAGAGAATAAGAAGAAGGTTTTCTTGCCTACTGGTTTGCACATAACTAAGTGAAGATCACTAAAGAAGATCAAGAGTAGAACCTATCATTTTAATAAGGAAGAAGAATATTTCCATAGGTAGTATAAAGAACCAGCAAGGACGCTACAATTTAAACTAGATTATCACCAATTCAGAAAGAGGATTGTTTCCCTCCCCCCTCAAAAGTGTATAGACTCACACTGGAAAATATTTTTCATTCCCCCCTACAATGTTTAAGGACCCACAGATGCCATATGATTATTTCCCTAGCCAATCCACTCTAAAAAATATCATATTATATTGAAGAATACACAAACTGGTCATTACCATCCATAGAAAGGATGTAGCTAATCCTATTAAGTAGTAAACCTTGTAAAAATATCATGTGAATATTTTCACTTCATTCTATTAATTTAAGCGATAGGGAACATAGAATAAGAGAATTAAGATCCTAAAAGTTCAAGTGGTAGAGGGGTGAAAAGTTGGAATTGGTTTGAAAATCCCCCTACACTAATTCACCCCCTCTCAGTGTTAGGTATATCCCAAACTAGTCCACTCACCATGTCTTGTGATGTCCTATGAAGAATTCATCCTCAGCCATGCGACAACCTTCAAAAATGTCATCCATATTATATGATGTACGTCAATAATTTCAAATGTATCATGAAAGTGTATTTGGACATGTCATGAAGACATCCTTGGACATTTCAAGAAGACAATAAAGTCATGTCAAGTCGTTGATAAACGTATGTTAGGATGAAAAAATTTCCAGGTTAACCTGGCATCCTCAGACTTTATAACCTTGTCCCACCTCCATAATGGGATTCCTCGGTGTGTATGACCTGGTTTAATTGAACTTTTACCACTCTAATTCTTAATATAAAAAAGATATATAGGAAACCATACTAAGGATCTATATCCATAATATAAATCCAAAGGGTAGTCCAACTCAAAATTACCACATGCAAGAGTAATGAGACTATTCCCTTTCCATACTTTTTTTCCCAAACTGATTACAACTCATGTGGTAGTAGAAGCTGTAGTGATCATATTAGTAACATGTGAGATTCTTAGTGTGTAAGACCAGATCAGTAGAATAATATGATATATCCACTACCTCTACGCAATGGAATCCTCTATGTGTATGCTCTCATTTAATAAAATAAGAGAAATCGGATTCCTACAGTTACCAGGATACCTAAGATTCCTTCCCTTGTGCCAGTTTCAAATGGGTAACCACATCAGGGTATGTCCCACCTTGTCTCATAAATTTCAATTATCAGGACCCAATCATTCCCATGGGTTAATCATTCATCTTCATCCATCATTAGGTTAAGAAGTTAATTGAACTATGAGAACTATGATTCTTACAATAACTTGGATACATAGGATATCTTCTTATGTCTCAGGCTCCAAATTAAATCTATAATGTTTTTTCTTAGTTTATAAAAATCAAATCCATATATAGTGACACTGAAAATTGTATATCACTTGTTTCTCACACAGATAAGCACTCACGTGGGATTAGGGGAATGAAATAGTCATATCATTTTCATTATAAATCCCCACTATCTAGGTAAAATTAGTGTGTATACCCCAGTGATTTGAATTATATGACTCTATATATATAAGGAAATCTACCTTAGGTCCAGTACAAATGTTTTGATTGAACTACGATAACTCCAGTTCATTCCATAACCATGATACAAATGATGTCTCTATGAGACAGGAGCTCAAATACCCAATGTATAAGTGCCTAAAATATATATATCCTTTAAGTACAATGTTAAACTGCATGGGTTTAAATAACTAGGTGGGTTTTGATTCCTGTTATAAATTAGGATACATATGACTTCTAATAATCACTCAATACCATCCTAAAAATATTATGAACCTCCATGGATAATAAAAAACACCAAAGTGTTGGGTTATACGGCATCAACATTTTATTGGCTCCTCAAAAAATGGAAATGGATGAAGAACCTCAGATACATACAATTGGATTCACCAACACGGCCCCTCTCATTTCTTATAGAGAGACTTAACATATGGTTTTTTGTTAGGGTAATCGGTATCATATTAGGATTATAAAGAGACTCTTGAACATATATTAAATATATAAGAGATTCCCAGAGTAAGTAACAATTCACCCCAAAGGGAGTGATGATCCTAACCTCCCTTCTGCTCGAAAAATTTCTTCTCCTTAGCATGATTGGAATTGAATACCCAAAGCACCACCTGTGTATAGAAAGCATGTCTATACGCAGTTATGGATGTCAGAGCCTTTGGGAATTTTCTCTAAGGATAAGGAAATGGTTCTCCCAGCATTAATGATTTTATAAATTCCATGAACCCTCAATACAATCAACCCATATTGTTAGGACAACCACATATTTATGATGAAATAAGAATAGATAATGAGACTACAAATCATTTAACATTGACATTTTCTTTCTAAGATAAAAAGGATTGAGTTTCTAGTTCATATCAGACTATTTATGTTCCCATCACATGAGTGGTTTTCCTCCCAAAAAACCTATGAGAAATAAACATTGTGAATAAGGATACTGATGAATAAAACACAATGTATTTAGAATGTTAGCAGACCAAACTAGTGAATCTTAAGTCCAAACATATGATCCCCCATTACCCATACCAACGTAGAAAAGGGAGTAAAACCATAGAATTTTTAAAAGTGTTCAGATGATTCCATATGGGTTGTGGTGGATTGATCCACCAATGTTGTCCACTTCATCACTATTTGGGAGTATTTTTTTCCAAATCAAATTTCCAAGAAATACACAATTGAATTTGTGAAGCTACATGGTTCACCATCTTCTATCATATCTGATCAAGATCCAAGGATCGCCTCCATGTTCTGTAGGTGTCTTCAATATACTATAACTTCTGAGTTGAACTTCAATAAAACTTATCATCCCCAAGTTGATTTAAAATATGAAATTACCATTAAATCATTGGAATACATGTTGATATATTACTTAATGGCCATAAAAGTAGTCTCAGATCAATATATTTCATTGTACAAGGATTTATTAAACTATATTTTTCCACTAAAGTATTTAGATGTACCAATATGAAGCATTATATCAGAAGACATTTATAACTCCTATATGTTGGGATAATGTTGGTAAAAAATGAATCTTGTACATGAACATGTACAAGAGATAATATAGGAGTTTTAATATATTTAACAATATATTAAAGATAATCAGTGTTGAAATAAGTGATACACTGAAAACCATAAATAGGACTTGGAGTTTTAATTTAGATAAAAAAGGTTCCTTCTAATATTTAAATGGAAGACAATCATTAAAAAGAATCGAATGATTAGATATCAGTAAACTAACCCCATTGAGATCCTTGATCACATTGAAGGTGGGTTCTATTGATGAACATATCCATCAGACTTGGCTCTAGTAAACGTTGCATTCAATGCATCTATCTTAAGGAAGTAAGAACATAATCCCTTGGTGGTACTGAATCTGTAAGTGGTAAAATTAGAAAATAGCTCTCTTATGAGGAGAAAATTGATAAAATATTATATGATAGAGATAATTTTTTATGAAATAATACAATTCAACTAGCCAAAGTATATTGGTAGAACAACAAATACAGAGAGGTAACATAGAATCATGGGGATGAAAAGAAACATAAGTACACTCATATATTATAAACCATTGGTCTGAGATACAATTTCAAGGAAAATATTTCCAATGGGTGGAAGGATATAATTACCATGAGTTTAGTACATGGAATTTTATTTATAAATAATAATTTTTTTCTTATTTACATGTATAACATTGTATAAAAAATTCACCACATAATATAAAACAAAAAAAATTTATTCTATTAATTTAATATATTATATGGAGGGATTATATATACCCCATAAAAATGAAAATGGTACCATGGAATAGTAAAAAAATAATGTAACTAGAATACAAAAATTTCGATCATTTTGATCTTTTAAAGTTTTCACACCTGCTAAAATAATTGTAAAAAAGAGAAAAACTTTGTAATGTCATCACCATTTTAAAATGAATAATATTGATCCTCGAGATAAATTGAATTAAATGGTTAATATATAAAATGATATATATTTATAGGAAACATAAATCCAATAGGACTACTGTAATTATAATATGGTCTTCAGGAACACTAACATGACAATTAGGAATTGTCACGTGAATGTTAGAATATTATCTTAACCAATAAAATTGTAAAATTAAATTTAAATAATATTTACCATTTATAAATTATGTAAATAAAAATATTATAATTTTAAACATAAGTATTTAAATTAGAATGTCAAAGAATGTTTAAGTGAAATTTTTGAAAGAGTGTATTTTAAAATTGTTTACAAAAATCATATGTTTTATATAAATAATTTAAATTAATAGTTTTTGAAAATAGTTTAATAAATTTTTTTCCATTTTTTGAATCAGCATATTGAAGATGTCCAATAGTAAATTTTTTATAATTATTTAAAAAATTAATTTTTATGTGAAAATTAAGCATACAATTTTCCAAATACCACATGTTTATGACATAATAATGATTTAATAATGACATAATAAATCATTCATTTTTTATTTTGATACAAAAGTGATTCTTAAAGATAAATTACTCATTTAAAAATAGTTAATATAATTTCCAAATCAGAAGAGTAATTTCATAGCTCTAAAAATGTAATGTATTCCATTTAAAAAACAAATTTTCATTTTATTCAATAACTTTGTATAAACTAATAAAACATGTGGATTTTTTTTAAATTCATAAAAACATATATTATTAATAAAATATATTTAATTATAAAATAAAATACATTATTTTTTTAGACTGTAAATAATAATTTATTCAATATCTTATCCCGAAAATACCACTCCCCTTATGTATAAATACCGCATATCACTTCCCATGAAATAACACTTCCATTAAAATTAGAAATGATTAATATCAAACCAATTGTCTCCTTTTATATCTCCTTATAAACATATTTTTTTATATCTCATTAAACACCAATCCCTTATGGATTTATTTCCATAGAAAAGGAGTACAACATCAATGAAGATGCCACTATACAATCTTCTTTTTAAATTTTTATCTTATTCATTCTACTCATTAAATAATTTTTTATACATTCATAGTATATTGAATTTAAGATTATATAAAATATTGACTTTATTTACTATGTTATAACTATTTTAATTTATTAAATGTAAATATACTCTCTCTTCGTCCACTTTTTTACATTTCCCATTAACATGCAGTTTTACCCACCTATGAGGAAATTATCAATGCTTTACATAGCATCACCTAAATGACTAGTTAGTTTTTAACGTATATTATTCTTATAAATTAGATTTAATATATTCTAATAATTTTGATAACCTATTAAAAAAATATAAATTACAATGAATCAAATGGAAACCCCCTAAATTAAAACTAGAAAACAAAAAAACATGTCTTCAAAACATTTCATCCTTAACTAAGAACGATAAATAAATAAATTATAATGTTAATAATTGATAAAGAATAAAAAATATATATTTCACTTATATATTAGTGGGTAAATTAGAATATGATTATTATAAAGGATGTGTAAATGTGATGAAAAAAAACAGGATGAAACGTAAGGGTACTCTCAAACACAACTCTTTATATTGGGGGTTATCATCTCTTTCCCATTATTTTCAACATGATTATTCTAAATTCCTGATAAATTAATTTTTAATTTCTTTGAATTTATCATTATATTCATTTAAATTTTCTTACTTTTTTGGCATGGGTGTTAAGAAACCTTCATGATTTTTTATCAATGACTTCTTAAAAAAATATATTCAATTCTTCATATATTTATTCTCCCCTCTATGAAATAATTCCTTATATTGGTTAATTATTCCCTTATATGTCCATAATTATGTATAAATATGTTATTTAGGGTATAATCCTTGTTTAATTTGATATTCTAATTACATCACCATTTTCTAACGCATCATTTCCTCATGGATTTATTTCATATTTACAACTAATATAAGTTTCATTTCCATGCAGAATATAGGATAATTAGAATTTTATGATGTGATGGAAATGTTCAGAATTAAACACCCCTAAAATATATTTGGCATTTTGATATATCTCATGGTATTAAGTTTATTTATAGAGAACAATATTTTATGATTGTTCAAATTTTATGAACTGATTATCTGTACACATATGTTATGTGTGGACGTGACACTATATTTATTTACAACATATACAACTTATTTGATTATAATGATTTGATGTATAATTATTATGAAGTTTTTCAATCCATTTATATGTCAATTTATTCCCAAATTCTTATTATTATGGTCATTTTCTTATGGTATGACGATGATGATTATGCTCACCAATATACTATATTGATTCATGTCTCGTGTTCCTTCCCTATAATTTCTCCCTTTATTAGTAATATAGGTCACACTTTATTTGGTGTATGTTCTTGGGTGATTAGATATATTAATAGTCCTATGATACATTTTTTGAGGACCATGCTGAAACATTTATATAATGCTTAAATTTTTATATACAATTATTTTGTATTAACTTATTTTTCTGAAAACACTAAACCTTTCAACCCCAGATTATATCATTGTTATGTTATTTATCATAAAAATAATATAATAATAATGTATTAAATATATGGTTCATATTAAATCCCATCACATTTATTATTATTTTTATATCCTTATATCCATAAAAAATTAGTTGAATAGTATTAGAAATGATATGTCGTAAATACTACAGATTTAAATTTCATCGAATGTGCTGAGTTATTTGCAACTAAATATGGTATGAATCAACTATTTTTTCGGATTACATAAAGAATTACCTTTCACGAATGATGGATATAACAACAAATATATCATTACTCATTATTATTAAAATAATAACATAAAAAACACAAACAAAAAATTTAGAGGTCTAGTGTTTTTGAAAAATTATACAATTAAAGACAAAATTAGTGAAAAAAGGTACATCATATATATTAAAACTCCATAAAATGATCCTAGATACAAGTTATATTATAATAGTACATATTATATCCAATAAAATATATAATGGAAAAGGGTGACCTTTTGATCCCAATAAGGGAACAATTCAGAGTAAGAATGGTGCATATGAGACAAAATGCATATCTGGATAAAATAAAATAGAATATTAACATGGAATCATTTACAAAAAAAATTGATATTATAAGATTATGTCATCACATATATTTTAATAGAAAATAAAAAATGAAAATATAAGCATCTTTCATGTATCACTTCCAATACATCATAACTTAGTGTGTAAGGCTAACCTCTATTACACCGTACATGGTGTCCCATGAAATAACAACATTACCCATTACATTGAAGTTATATTAGGGAACACCCTTAGTATGTATAAATTTTTTGTTTTCCAAATTCATCATGTATTATAAGAAATCATTTCAACAATAACCCAAAGAGGATGAGAACATGTCTTAAACAGAAATCATTATGTTCATAAGAGCATAAATGCTTGTGGCTTTCCACATTTTAAACACTTGAGAAGGTAATATGAGTATCATCCATGTAAATACCTATTAAATGATATATAATTACATCTATATGAATTTTTTTTAATAAATATAGGGTTGATAATTAATCATAAAATTGTGGAATAGAAAATAATAGAAGGATTTTGGCAGTATAATGGGTATACATAACAATTTATGGAGTGGGTTTAATGGGAGATAATGGTATTATCTAATTTATAGGGAATAATATTAATATTAAATGAAATATTATTAACACACTGAACTAAATAAATTTAAAATAAAAAAGGGTTATTTTAAATGAAATTACATGAATTAATCTAGAGGGGAAGAGTACCTCTTACCTTGTATGCCACTTCCTAACGTATAGGGGAAATTCCATGAAAGCCTAGGGGCTTTTCCATGGGAGACAATGAGAGAATAATAGGGATAATGTGATAATGAGATTGGTAGTGAATTAAATGGGTAGTATAGGTGGGTATTTATAGGAAAATTATGACAATCATTTATTATTTTTCAGATATAGCCTTTAGAATTCTAGGTTTTAAAAAATCATTTTCCATGGGCCACCCATAGTTTTGGTTCATGGTTTAAAACATTAATAACGTTTTTTCTATAATTTTATAGTTTTATAATTGAAATACATTACTTAATATTATTTTTTCCTTGTTAATATAAATTTTCCAGAAAAATTTGTTTTTCCAACCATAATCTCCATTTAAGACTTTGGAGCGTTATTTATAGAATTAAGAAATAGTTTTAATCAACTAAAAAATATTTTGTTAATAAAATAATGTTTTTCTATTGTGGATTAATATATATATATATATATATATTAATTATTACATAATTATAATATATTTAGGATGTTATAAAATATACCCAAAACACACAGTGATATTTATAATATTAATTAATAATTAATGTATATTCAAAAATTCTCTAAAAGTACACCCAAGCATAATTTTGACATTTCTATTTAAAATATAATTTTTATTTTATCAAAGTAAGTTCCCATGTATGAGAAATAGTTATTTTAAATAAAAATAATATATTTTATATAGAATACCATTTTAAAGGGGAACAAATTATTTATTCACACTAAAATATCCTGAATATTTGAAATATCACATGTATTTATTCATAAATAGTATATGGATTTTTCAAAAATATTTATATTATAACAAAAATACCTTGGAATTATATTTTAAACAATTATTTTCCCCTTATATTTGGTATTATTACTATTCCAATAGTCATATGACAACCACATTTCAACAGTGAGGTAATATTCATGTAATGATTAGACCATAATGGTCACATTGGCTTTTATACTTGATACATGCTCCTCCATTATCATACTTCATCATTCACTACTTCACATAAATAAGTTTTAAATTTATATTAATAATTTTTATCATATTCTTTACACTTATCATTCATTTTATCATCTTTATAGAAAGTGTGGTCTTCATGGGAGAATTTTATCCTATAGAGTTTTCCTTGGTGTTTTCATTATTCATTTATATTATAGGAAATATTATTTCAATATATTTTGTAGTATTTATATGTAATTATATAGTAAAACAAAATAAAATAGTCATTGTGAAACAGATGTTCCTTTATAAATAAAAGATTTTTTTTTCATTACATTCTTCCACCTTAACAAAATTCCACAATTGAAATTTCAATACTTACACTAATGTGAAAATAAATGAGGGTAATTCTACCTCATCACTTATAGTCTCCATGTTTTCCCTTCATATTTATGATTCCACCAATTTTCATTTACTAGGTGAGTTGTCTTGTCTTTTATAACATTGTATTTGTGATCTAATATCTTCATTAGTTGATCCACACAAGAAAGATCATTATCAAAAAGGGACACCTTTGGATTCAGTACATATGAGGGATCTAATATTATTTTCATTAAGAGATACATGTGGAACATTACATTTATATGATATAGGATTGGTGTAAGTTCTAGTCATTATCACATAAGTCAAATGCAATCAAGATTCTAAATAGGTCCAATGAATCACAAATATATATTTCATTTATTCCAAAACCACATGAACATCTTTCATGGGGATATATAGAGGAAACATTTATCACCAACCTACAACTCTAGCTATCTTCAATGGTTATTACTATAAATAATTTTTTAAAATTCCTGATGTCCTAATGTGTTTTTAACTTAATTTTTTAAAATATATCTTCCAATTTAGCTTAGGTAGAATTTTTGGGGTTTTTCTAAAATGTTTCATTTTTTGATTAATAGTGAAAATAGTGAATTTTATTTAAAATATGACTTTTTTGAAATAATATAAAATGTTATATTAAATTTTTAATTCATTTTAAAAGTATAATTATATCAATTGTAAATATATTAATACTATTTATATCATTGGAAACAATTTCATATTGAAATTTTATATAAAAACATTTCAATATATTAAACTTTGTCACATTAAAAACCAACATTCTCATTGCATTTCAGGGATTATTTTAAAATAAATATTTTATAATTTATTTGATTGAATTTTTATAAACAATTTCAATATTTTTAACTAGAATTATTCATAATTTTTAATCTGGTAAACATAAGTTTTGACAAAAATGAATAGTAATATGTCAAAAAAGATACATTTCTTACATTTAATATCTATAAATTTTTGGGATGGGAAAAAATAACATTAGATCATTTATACAATTTTTTAAGATAAATGATTTATTTTCATAATAATAATTTTTCTTTTTCGAGATGAATTACTTATATAAAATGCTTAGGAAATGTCAATTCAATAATCATTTATTTAATAAAAAAATAAAATCATTGTTGCAAAATTTAATATAAGTGAAGTAAAATTGAGGAATTATTCTGTTCCATTAGTTTTTAGATGATTTTATATTTTTAAATTGGAATGACTATAATATATTTTAAATCCAATTTTCTCTTGATATTATTATTATAAAATTAAATGAATAATGTTATAATTGAATTTAATATTATTTTAGAATAAATGATATTTTATTAATTGATTTAAAATTAATAAAATCATATAATATGAAAATTAGTTAGTAAATATTAATAATTGTTATCTATTACTAATTTCTTGAGAAATTATTCTATTATGATAAATATATTTACCATTAAATAGGAAAAACTCTATTAGCACAGTTATGGTTAAAGAAGTGATTGTCTATATTACTTGCGCTTTAGTTAAAATTAATTTCCAATATGAATATGATATAAATTTTATAAATTAGATACATATTCATAATCATTAGTTTCAATTTTATATAATATTTATCACACTAATTTAATCTTAAATGATCAATTTTCTAGGTTAGAAAAGTAGTTTCCAAAATAAAAAACCTAAATGGTAAAATTTGGGAAGATTGGACTTTAAGGTATGAGATTTTTTAAAAATGTGTTTTACTATGTGTTGTAGGTTTATTTGTACAATACCATCCATATTAAACATTATTTATTATTTTTGGAGAAACTTGAGGTAAGACGGGCCTCCCAATCGTTAATACTTTTGAGTATTTAGAAAACTACAACACACCCACAACTAAAAATAAGAAATCAACCTACTCACTTATTAAAACCTATAAATCCATTTTCCCAATAAAAACCATGCACAAATAAATTACCAAATTCCCTAACTAGATCCTATATTATTTATTTTAGGCATAAATCCAACTTTTAAGGATTTATTGGAAACCCAAGGAAAATACTCAAAAAAGATGTAATGTTCTTCTACATGAATATTTAATATTTCATTCTCCACCTCAATAAATAATTATTATAAATTTATTGTATAATTAAATAAATATATTACTTATAATAATATTTTTTGTGATAAGTTTATACAAATAAACCACACACACATCAATCAAATTGGTTATGAAATCATTATTCTTGTGTACAATGAACAACCTCCTCGCAAACTAATGCCTTTCATTATTACATTCCCTCCTTTAGAGGTTGGTAATATTTATGTATTTTTAGTTTATATATGATATATATTATATATATTATTCTATTATGATTATGAAATTTTTATATCACACAATACGGCGTCCTTTCCATTATACGAGAATACGATAATGTTGTTCATGTGTACGACAGACTGCCACCTCGTGAACCGATGTGATTCGTTCATCATTTACATTGAATGTTAAGGATGGGTTTAATTGAAATATGAGATATATATTAAATAAAATTATACTTAAATGATAATATATATTTATGTATATCCTCTACTCCTCCATATTTCTTTATTTCAATAAAATGGAAACAGTGTTGATGCATATGTATGACCTACCGTCTCCATGAACTATGTTTTTCATTTACTATCACTAAATTTTTTAGATTAATATAAAGAAATATTTTATGAATATATATGATATTTATACCATGGTTTAATTTATTTATATCATTCAATCATGATAACTTTTTTTTGACCAAAAATAAAAAGTCAAGACATTTCTGAAAAACAATGTGGTTACAGCACAAAGTGAAATATTAACATGGAATTGTTAATAAACAGGAAATAAATGGTCATAATAAAATAATATATGGTATGATATATATGAATATGATTCTATAATATATTTATAATTATTTTATATTAATTATAATGAAATATAAATCACGGTCACTCAAAAAGAATTCTGAGGTAAGGGGGTTTTCACATCTCACTTTTATTTCTGTGAGATATATTCCATATTCTCCACTTAATGTTTTTCCTGTAAATTATATACTACCCATGAAATAATTTTATGATTATTATTTTTAATTTTATATTTATTTAAATATACATTTTATTATGTCACTTTGATAGGGTTATGGTTTCAATGTTACCACAGCGGTAATGTATTATTGTCTCAATTTTCCTTCTTAGAGATGTATGTTATGTTATACGCCAATCTTATTTTGTGAAGAGTATATAGTAAAAATTTTGAAATTTTATGTAAAAAATCTACTAATTTTAATGATATTTTATGTTACATTTAATGATATTCTTTTATGGGTATGTCTATTCAATGTTACCTTAATTTTAAGAGTCCTACAATACACTCAGATCGTTTAATGGAATTGTTTATGATTATGCTTCCAATGATAAAACATTATGATATATCTCTCAATAAACTCATTAATTTTATTCTCATATGGTTATGTAATGATAATACATTTTTCCATTCATTTATATATATTTATGTACTATATATTTTAAAATATTTTTTTTATGAAAAATACTTTTTCCGTCGAAAACAATTTTTCTTCCAAACCCATGTTTCATAAAAATGTTATAAAAATGTTTAGAAAAAAATTTCAAGTGGAAATGATATTTTCATTAATAAATGTTATGAATTGTTTTTAAGTATTCCATCACTTGTTTTGAGGGATATTTTCAAAAATTGTTATGTTTTAAAAGTTGTTTTTCAAGATTGGATCGATATTCCATTCAAGAATAGTTTTAATTTTTTTTCATAGATTCCATTATGAGATCTCAATGTTATTTTCAATGAAAAGGATTATGAAAATTTATTAGTTTCTAAAAAATAAATCTTGATGAACTTTTATTTTCTTTTATACATGTTCCAAGTGATATTTAAAAATATTTCTCCATATAAGATGATATGATGTAACTTATTCTTGAGAAGGGATATGAACCATGGATACCATTCATATTTTTTATCTTAACAGTTTATCATGACATGATGTTTATGAAAATTATTTCTTTTACATGTGTTAATCATGTATAAATGATACAGTTATTGAAATTATTTCTTTTAGTGTGTTAATAATGTTTCAATGAGACCCTTATATAACCAATTTCTTTTCCATTGGTTAATCATGATTCACAGAGATTGTTATATAACCTAGTTCTTTCCATTGGATAATCAGGTTCGAAATATATTTTTGGAGATCCCATTTCTTCTCTATGTTTTAATCAAGTTTCAAATATATTATTAAGGTAAACAATTATTTTCCATGGGGTAGTCATGTTTTAATGGAATGACATGGTACCCATTTTTTTAAAGAGGTAATAATGTAATGATAGGAATAATGATTATTTCTATGAGTTTTATCATGAAATGAAATATATGTATTCATTATTTTTGTTTCCTAGAAATTATATATGATGGGGTGGCCAAGATAACATAGGGTGATCCTATAATAATTTATACAATGGGGTGGCCTAGGTAGAACTAGGAATTTCTATTATAGAAAATATGATGGGGTGTCCCAAATATCATTGGTTGAACATGTTATATCATATACTATTGGTTGGTACAGATAGCTCTATGTGAGACCGTTATTGAATAAAATATGGTAGCACCTAGATAGTGCTCCAATTAATCGGGTAATAAATATGTTATCTGGATAATTATATTAGATGTTATTCATATGGTTACTCTAATTGTAGTGGTTTTTTAAGAGTTATGTGATGGTAATTTCCTAAGATAAAAACATGTATTTATGATTTTGTTATTGGTATATAATTTTTGTATGTTCTATATTTATAACCCATGGATCATGATTATTAATTATGATGAAATTACATTTTTCCAGATTTCATATTTTATTATCTAGGTATTGATGTGTATGACTTTTTTTTATGATTCTCTCATTCACTGTGATTATTTTGTTATACCCTTATTCATTTTATATTATCATTTGTGACGTTCAATTATTAATGCTTTATTTCTATTAATACGATTTTTAGGTGACCCTTCTTATGTCTCCATTTACCCTAGGTAATAAATAATGAAGTTGAATGGAATATAGCTAGAAGGGATTATATATGGATAATGATGATGAATTATTGTGAAATAATAAAATATGGGTCCAATGGGAGATATTATTATTTAATGTCATGGGTATTATTTTAATAATCATTTTTAAAAATTATCTAAAACTCTAAACATAAAAAGGACCATAAGAATACAACTGATCCTATTTTTCCTTTGGATATTGTAATATGTGGATTGGAAAAAATCAAGTCATAATTATAGATATCAAATCAACAAATGTAAATTTTGTTATTTTAGAATAATATCAAGGATTATTTCTCATGGGATGTTATAGTTGGTATCAAAGCTCTTTTTAGGTAACATTAGAGATGAAGATATTTTCATGTGAGGTTACCTTACGATTAATATATTGTATCACGATTCTATAATATTAAATATGATAATAAGTAAAAAAATATAAACACCAAATTTGAGGGTTTTATATAGTAAAAAGTTTGAGGTTATTAATGAAATATTTGGAGACATTTTTTATGTTGTTGAATTTTTGACCCTTGGATCAACATGAAGTGTTATGCTGGGAGGAATTATTTTTCATTTATAATGAAAAAATGGAAACCCATATACAGGGTGACAACCGTCACATCCTACAAGGTTGTTGGCCATGATCCTATGATTTATGGTCATTAAGGGGTTCTTTCCTACCACAAGCCTACATGATGTATTGGTTAGAATTAAATTTTTATAAGTAAATATTTATTTTAATTTAGATAAGTATATGATTTTATATAAGAAATGATAGTTCATTTATCTTAGAATAATGTATGATCAGATCATTCTAATTATATTTTTCTTTCATAGTCAGGAAATGATTGAAAATTTATTAGAATTGTTTTTATGGGATGATTTAGATACAAATTTTTATATTACCATTTAATTTGGAAATTTAATGTAATATATGATGGTTTATTAGTTTTCGGAATTATCTTACTATGTGAAAACCATTATGGTTTTTGTTATTTTATAATGATAGGAGGAATATCATGTAATGATTTGGGGATTATGAGGTCCTTTAAATGTTATTATTAGTTCTTTAGGAATGAAAATTTTACTCGAAATGCACATTATCTAGAAAAAAAATGATATTTTTGTGGAAACTGATTAAAGGATGAAATTATACTCAACAAGTAAGTATATTTATATATTTCATTAGTCGATAAGGTACAATAATTCCTCAGCTCCAAGAAAATAAATTTGATACAAAAATATTATCCTAGTACCTTCATGTCTGATGAATCAATGTCCATTTTGATCATTATGGATTTATTGTTTTGAGGCCCTTAATTTTCCATTTCTTATTCACTTTATTATCACTGATGTTAAACTAATTAAAAACCTAGTTATTTTTATCTTTATAATTCTATTTCAATTTATTTTAGAAGATGTTTTATTAACTCTTTTTATGATGTGCGTTTTCGAAAATAAAGTATTTTCCAATAGCCAACCATTGATTACTGAAAAAAAAATTAAATTGTGAAGATGAAATTTGTTAAAGGGGGAAATGATGTAAAACAATGATATTTTAAAAGATGAAAATTATGATCAATAGTGTATTTAGAACACAATATAAAGTTTCTTTTATAGCTTTTGTGACATGAAAGATCATCATTTACCAAACAAAAATATAATATTAGTATTATCAATTAATATAGTTGTTATTAACCTAGTATTTAAATATGAGAGTATAAAATAGTATTACATAATTTATTATATATATATATATATTTTCTAAAACATATGAATTTTATCTTTCATTTTTATCTACACCATATAAATATTGAAAATGGTTATTAACTAATTAGTCAATTTTTATTAATGTGATTTTATGATTGAAAAACTTAATTTCATAAAAATAATTTATAGCTTTTCTTGAAAATTATATTATAAAAAATTATTGTAAAATTTATAATTCATTTGATAATACTAATATAATTTTTTAAATAAGAAGATCAATGTTATTTTCTGGTGAATTTTTGGGATTCTTTGGAATTGATTTTTTGAAGAATAGTATAAATACTGAACTTTTATTAGAAACTGCCTATTCATTTAAATAAATTATAATATTATATTATATTCTTAATTAGTTCTAAATTAATTTTGTTTAATTTTATATAAATTAATACAATTTAGTTCATTTTTATAATTTTATGTTGAAATTGGCAATAAAAACATTCCAAAATTTTGATCTTTTCACATTAAAACCCTGCTTTCTCATTGTATCTGCGAAACTAATATTAAATTAAAATTTTCTACTTATATGAATTATATTTTATAAAATTTCATAGATATTTAGAATCATGATAATTTATAACTTTTAATTAGGTAAACATAATTTTTTACCAAAATGTATAGTAAAACTGTAAAAAATATTTACTCTATTTTAGGTAAAAATGAATTTACCAAAGGAAAAGCTAAAATGATAAGAGTGAAGATGACCTAAAATATTTCCCTAATTTTATTTAATGAGATTATTTATACATTTTACATAGTAGTCTCTAAATTATAGAAATTATTTTCCACTTTACATTGATTATGAATCATATAATATGTTAAGAAATGAAAAATATAAAAAAGACACTTTTCATAATTTTTATATTTATAAATATTTCAAATAGTGAAAAAAACAACATTGGTTTAGATATGAATATTATTTTGAAAAATAAGAAATTTATTTTAAATATAATAATTCATCTTTAATTATTATTGATTAATTATTTACATAAAATTCTAAATAAATTTCAATGCCGTAATAATTTCGTTAATAAAAAATACTAAAAATAATAAAAGTGATATAAATTAAATGGATTATTTTATTCCATTAATTTTTTGAGTATAAATTTTTACATAGGTTTTAAAATGTTATATTTTAAATCCATTATTTTCATGATATTTCTTATAATCAAATTAAATTAATAATGTAACAATTTACATAAAATTTATTTTATAATAAATGATTATTTTTTAATTGATTTAAAATTAAGAATAATCCTTTATTGTTCTATGTATTTTTTAAATATGAAAAAATATAATTTTTATCCATTCCGGGATAAATGTTTCAATTATAATTACTATATTAATAATTAAACACTAAAAACTCAGTTACCATAGTTACGATTAAAGTGGTGTTTTTTCAGGTTACTTATGCATGTGTTAAAGTTAATTTCCAACAGACATAAGATTTATATTTTATAAATTATGTATAATATTTTGAATAATATTTTCAAAATTTTATAACAATTATCAATTAAATTTCGTCTTAATGAATTAAATACCTGGGTTAGAAATCTAGTTTCCATAATGAAAAACCAAAATGGTGAACGTAAGGAAACATAGATGCTAAGGAGTGAAATTTTTAAAAAATGTGTTTAATTTTGTTTTTGATGTGTTAATTCACCATATAATCCTTAAAAACATTTAATTATTGCTTTATTATCAACTTGAGGGAAGATTGACCTCCCAATTGTGAATACATTGGAGTATTTATAAGATTTCCACTCCTCCTCAACTATATAAAGGAACTCACTCTCTTATATTATTCACACATAGCAATACATTTGGATCACAGAAAAACTAACCAATTCATTTCCAAAATTCCCTACCCTCATTCTATAATAATTATATTTTTGAAAAAAATCCATCCAATTATGGCTTTATTAAAAACCAAAGGAATATATTCTAAGAAGAGGTAATGTTCCTCGACAAGAATATATATTTTGAATCTTTCTAAAAATCCTTCAATAAATATTATACCATATTTATATAGTGTACTGTGTATATTATATATAATTATATTCCATTATGTTAAAGTTATTACCTATACCCACAAACACATCAATAAAATGGGTTATGAAATCATCATTTGTAAGTACGACAAACTACTACCTCGCGAACTGATTCCATTTTTTCCACTACCACCCATCAAGGTTGTTCATAAAAAATTATATATAGTTTATATATGATATATATTATTTTATTATTAGTTTTGAAATTGTATTTCAACCAAACCATAATTCTATCAATTTTGTTTGGAAAATGATAACGTCGTTTGTCCTTACGGTGAAATATTGCCTTACGAAGCGATGCAATTTGTTCACACCTCACATGGAATGTATTAAGAATATGATTAATAAATAAATGTGATATATATGAATTAAAAATGGTACTATAATTATAATATTTTTATATATATACACCATTTAATTTTTCTTTATTTCAATATGAAAAGAAAATTGAAAGAATATTCCTACGTAGGTACAGTCTACCGTCTCCATAAACAGTGTATTTCATTTTATATCACTATATATGATGTATTAATATAAATAAATAAATTTTGATTATATATTATATTTATATAATTTTTTAAATTCAGTATATTATTAAATAATGATAATTTTATGTGGACCAAAAGTAACAAGTGAAAACATATATGAAAAACAAAGAAATTCCAACATCAAACATAACTTTATCCTAGAATTGTTAATAAACATGTGATAAAAAGTCATAAAAACATATATGATATGATAAATATGAATATTTTTCTATAATATATTTATTATAAACATTTATTTATTATATAGGAGTCTAAAGAATGAACAACTGAAAAGAAGCTTGAGGTAAGGGGTTTTCTTATCTCACTTTTATTTCTATGATATATATTCCATATTCACCACTAATTTTTATTGTGTTGTATATATACATACCTGGAAATTATATTATAATTAATATCATTAAATTTATGAGGATTAAATTATCCATTCTTGTATCTCTCTTTTATAAGCTTATGGTTTCAAGGTTATGAAATATGCAGGGGATTTTCGTCTCAATTTTCCTTATTTGAGATGTAGATTATGTTATACCCCAATATTATTTTGTGAGATTTATATTTTACCAATTATGACATGTTATGTAATTAATATATTTATTTACATGATATTATAATTTTCATTTATTGGTATTCTTTCATAGGGATTTTGATTCAAAGTTACCAAAGTGTTAAGAGTCCTACGTTACAATCATATCATTTACCAATAGAATTTATGATTATGTTTCAAATGATTAAATATTAGGATATATATATATATCAAGAAACTCATAAAACAACTTTTCTTCTGATTATTTCATAGGAATAAAATATTTATATTCATTTTTATATCTTTATCTACGGAAGTGTTCAGAAGAATTGTTTTATGAAAAATCATAATTTCAGTGGAAAACACTTTTTCTTCCAAATCCATGTTTCATAAAAATGTTTTAAACCATAGTTTTTAAATTGAAAATTATATTTTCCTCAAGAAATATATTAAATTATTTTTATCCCTTCACTAACATGTTTTCAAGTTTATTTTCAATAAAAAGTATTTTCCCTATTTTTTTAAATGTGTTTTTCAAAAACTGAAAGGATATTTCACGCACAAAATATTTGAAATGGTTTTTTAAGGATTTATGTATAAATTTTCATTGAAATTTTCAACAAAATTTATTCTAAAACTTATTTGTTTTATAAAAAATGATTATGAAAGAAAGCTTATTTTTTAAGATATTTTTCATGTGATCATTCAAAATACATATCTATCTAAGATAATACCCTTTAATGTAAATTATGCTTTGCTGGGGAAATAAACAAAGGATAAAATTATTATTTTTTCATATAATGGGTTATAATAACATGATATTTATTATTCCCATTTCACTTCCATGGGATAATCTTGTTTCAAAGAGATTGTTATGGAACCCATTTCGTTTCCATAAGTTAGTCATGTTTTCAATAGATTATTACGAAACGAATTTATTTCTATGGTATATTTATGATTCAAATATATTATTATAGAACCCATTTATTTTCAATGAGTCAATCCTATTTCAAATATATTTATATTGAACCCATTTATTTTTTATGGGTTAATCATGTTTCAAATAAATTGAAATGGTACTCATTTTATTTCTATTTCTTAATAATGTTATAAATGTAATAATTCTTGTTTTTATGAGTTTTATGATTAAATGAAAAATCTATGTACTTTATTTGGGGTTCATGAACATTATATATGATGGGGTGGACAATATAGCACTGGGTGAGGCCATTACAAATTATATGATGGGGTGGCCCAGATAGCGCTGGGTGAGGTCATTACAGATAATAGGATAGGGTGGCCCAGATATTTCTTGGTGAGACAGTTAGAACTTATAATTTGGGGAGTCCTATATGGATTTGGGTGATCTTGTTATATTTCTTACATGATGGGTGATTATATATTGTTCTCTAATACAATGGTCAATGATAAGGTTCAATGAAGAAGTATATTGGTATTCATCCACATCGATATTCATAATTTTATGGTTCTGTAATAGTTATATGATGGAATTATCTCAAGGTACCAACACATTTTGGAGATTTTTGTTATGGGTTTATAATGATTCTAATATTTAGGATTGATATCACATGGGTCATGATTATTGTCTCTAATAACTCATTTATTTTATATGTTTTCATAGATGATGACCCCAATATTCATGGGTATGATATCTTTTATGATTTTCTCAATCACTCTAATTATGTTTTCATTCCCTTAGTCATTTAATATCCACTTTAATGGAATTCACATTTAAATGTTTATATTTTACCATACTAAGTATTTGAGCTCACCCTTATTATGTTTCCTTTTTTCCCATGGATATTAATAATGAGTTTGAATGAAATAGGTCTATAATAGATTTCATATTGATAGTGATGAGGAATTCAAGTGGAATATTAAAATATGGGTTATGTGGGAGAAATTATATTTTGTTGAAATGGGTATTTTTTTTGGAGTTTGTCATTATTATTTGAAACACTAAACATAAAATGTCTTTATGAATGTAAGTGATAATATTTTTACTTTAAATGTTATAAGGCTTGTATAGGTAGAAATCATGACAAAATTATCAGTATCAAATCCTTAATTTTAATGCTTATGATTTTAGAATAGTATTTAGGAGTGCATCTCTCATAATTTTATAATATCATATCTAAATACAACCATTAATGTTTTAAGGTGACCCCTAAAGAATCTATTCATTATTTCTGTGAATATTGAAAAAATATCAGTAAGTCTGAATAAAATCACTATGATCTCAATGTTTTGATACTTTTTATGATTTTCAGTATTGATAATATAATCCTTAACCTTTTATTTATGATACCCTAACTAATAGTCTAATTTAGATAATTATTAGGCTTTTTGCACCTGATAAAACAAGTTATAAATCTATGAAAGTGGATACTTTTTCTTTATCATTATCTTGTTTAAATCACACTAATAAATTCATAGAAACAATTACCCATCCTTATTCTTGAAAAATATCATCGGGGATGCCCATGTTGAAGAACATAGGTGTATGAAAAAGTTGTCTAGGTTCTCTTTTTTGTTTCATATTCAGTTATTTAGTTCAATTATAGAAATTATATAAGTGGACTTGCATATGGTAGAGCTCTAGGTATGATTTCAATTGATAACTCAACCTCATGGTTAGAAGGAAGATTTAAAATATCTTTAGGGAATACGTCAACATATTTCATTATCATGGTTATGTCATAAATAGTAAGTATCTCATTTTTCTTAATCATTTTAGCTAGATATGAATATGAAAAAAGAAATAAAATACATTCTTGGGAAGATATTCATAACGTATATTCATCCTCCTCCTAAAACTTGTATAATCATAAGGATAATTAATAAAATGGGAAGTGATATCTTTATCTCAGAAATTGATGTTGGATCTATATAAATATAGCCAATACATTCCCAGTATAACATCAAACTCCACTAAAGGGAGTATGAAAAGATTTCTAAAATATTTATCCCATAAATATTTACTATATAGGAGTAATATTATTGAGATGAAATCAATTTCCACATTTTATATTTTCACAGATAACTCAACCTCCATGTTTTTAGTGGTGTTTGAATAGTTATACTATTATTCCATGAAAATAAATAATGAACATAGAAACAAAATAAAATAGTACATTCACTATTCTTGAATGAATATCCAAGAAACCTATCACCCCATCATTTTCGGGATCCACTTTAGCAATAGTGATATCATAATCCCATCCATACTCTTTGGGCCTTGGAAGTTATTATCATTAGTTATCTTTGACAACCCTTTGCTTTAGAAAATTGTATTTATAGTGTTCAAATTATGTATAGTAAAAACCTTATACCAATGGGATGTGGACTCATCATAACCTTCTTTTCTCCTATCACATTAGTTGGGTTCGTCATCTCCTTTTGAAATTCAGTAGCTTGATTCCCTTCCTTTATACACTAGAGACACTTCATTATTCATTTGTGGTAGTTTCTAATATGATTCTTCCCACACATATGTTTTGTGGGTAATTGGTTTCTCTTTCAAAAATAAGAATTATCCAATGATCACCCATAGTTAAAATTCAATTCACACATCTTATCTCTATCGTCATGGGACCAATAAGTATCACCAGTTTTCATCTCAGATGTAATGGAATATTTGATAATTTCTTCATAGTTATCAAAGTCTTGAGTCATCAAATATTTTTAATTAATCATTTATAACCTACTGAATAAGTTGTAAAACTAACCTTTTAGATCAATAAAAATTTATAGGTGTACCATACAATCCTTTCGAGGTTTCCTTAAAAATACGTCAGAGGTTTATCATCATTTTTATTATGTCCATGGAATTACATTACCACTTTATGTAAGAGTGTGCATGGAAAATATTTATTGAAAAATATTTTATTAAATTATTCCCACTCCATAGATTCAATTTATTCCTTGCGATTAGTATTCTTGATTAGTTTTCATCATTAACTAGCTTCTCATTATATGTGTTAAATATAAAATATTACTTTCTCATTTTGAAGAATTGGAGAATATAGAATATAATCTCAATGGAATTAATCAATTATTATAGATTAGAAAATCAAACGATCCAATTATTCTAGGAGTATTTTTCGTATAAAGTACACAACAAAAATTTGTTCTCTTTTAAGTGAAATAGGTTGTTCAACATGATTAAATTTATTGTCCATAATATGAGTAAGTTGTGTAAGTACTTCCTTTGTAACACCCCAAGCTTCTACGGTATGCTTCTCTTTGAATAATGTGATATCTCGTGTTGTATGCAACATCGAGTTCTAACACACCACAACCAATCAAACTAGCCGTTATCAATAGTAATACCTGATTTTTAAAATTATATATATTTTATATTTCAAAATGGACTTCATTTTTGGTTTCAGAATATCGAAATTATCCTAAGATGAATTTTTGGTATTTTTTTGAGAACTTCTAATTTTTATAAATAGTGAAAAACACTTAAAAACAACTTTTTTAATCAAAATAATTTATAGTGATAAATTATATTATTGAGTGGTTTTAAAGTAAAATTAGAATATATTTTTATCATTTTATCCAATGTTGTTCATTAGAATTAATTTCACTTTGAAATTGGACCTAAACAATTGTCAATCTTTTGGTATATTTTGTTTCTTAAAAACACGCTATTTGTTGTGACAGCAGGAATTAATTATAAAATTAATTAATGCAACTTATATGTTTGGAATTTTGTAAAATAGTCATCATTTTTGAATTCGGAAAATCAATTATATCTTAGGGTGAAATTTTGGCATTGTTCTGAAAAACTTCAATTTTTGATGAATAGTGAAACTACTAAGTGGTAGTTAAAAAACTGAATTTTTCATAAAACTTAATTTTACCGCTTCTGTGAATGGAATTTCGAAAATCCAAGACACACGGTTAATATTAAGAAGTAAAATGTGGCTCAATGAGATGAAAATAATTTTTGGTGAATAGTAACTTTTTACTTTTATTTACCACGGTTAAAAGTAAATAGGGTAATTAAGGGTAAAATGATATTAATATTACCCTAACACATGTCCTAATTCTATTTCACAAGTTTATATCGACCAAAAAAACCTTAGGAATAAAATATTATCATTTAGGTCCACTTGGATTCGATTAGGACATTTATTATTATTTAATTCAAAGAAGAGTTAAAAGATTTAAAATCTAAGTTTATTTACTAAAAAAAATTTAATATAGGGTTATGCATAAGATAAATTCGATTGTAAATATTAATTAGAAATATAAAAAGATTCCATACATAATGATATTTTATTTATAATTTTTAGAAATTAAATAATTTAATTTATTTATGACACAATGATGATGCAGTAATTACCATAATAGTGAAAAATTAAAATAATTGATATTATAAATACCCAAATAAATATAATTTGAGACTTTTAATGAATTACACTAATTTTCTAGGATAATATGACATATTATAATTGATTTAATTGACTTTTTTCGAAGTAATAATTCTGTTATAAGTTTCAAAAAAATCAACTACTGAATAGTGTCAAAATTGACATAAAAGAGTTTTTAAAAGAAAAATTATATTATTAATTGATATTAAATTCTTAAAAATCTAAGGTTCGTCCAAGAGACTTATATCATGATATTTGTATCATTAATGGACCACTTGGGGGTCTCTTTGATGTATATAGTAAGTTTATTCGCTATATAATATAAAAATACAAAGTGACATGGTAAATGTCAAACTAATTAACTAAGAGTTAAAACTAAACGATAAGGTTAATATAGTAACCCAAACCTATATAAATTATATTGGTTGAATGGTTCGTGAACTATCCCCACCTTAACCTTTTAATAATCAACTTTGGAGCCATTATAAACTGAATATGAATTTATTATAAATTAATATTTCTAGCTTTTCCAAAGGTGCCCCTCACCCCTCTTATAAAAGGGCACTCCCCCTTCTCATTACTTCACACCTTCAAAGACTTTTGGTTCAGAAAAACTCTGCCCAAATACTCTCTCAACTTCCCTCACTACAACTTAGAGGCCTTAGTTTGATCAGAAAGCTAACCTAAAGAGCCATTTTGATCAAATCAAAAGGAAGAACCCGAAGAAGAGGTAATGTTTTCACCACCCTTTTTCAAATTCATTTCTTCTTCCACTTCTTATTTCTTTGTTATTGCCAATATAAAATAATAACTCTAGTATCTTATATATACTGTTATGTTATTATAAATATGGTACAACCATATTCAATATTCTATCCACCCTTTGAATAACATTTCACAATACGTGCGTACGTACGGCTTACCGTCTCCACATCGTGGTGTAATTGTTATTCAATATATTATTATTTGGATGGGTATAATAATGATTTGTAACTCATGTAAATAATAAATATTACATGATAATGATTCTTTATATATGATATAATATCCAATTATATATTATTTTAATATCAAAAGAATGATATTGTCGCTTGTGCGTACGTACGGACTACCATCTCCACGAACATGATGAGATTCATTCTCCATCGTATCCATTCAAGTATAATTATCATTTGATGATTTAAAAATAATGTTTAAGGACTTTATATCATTCTGAATATGAATAAGATACAACCTATCCATGAAAAACATGTCTTACGTAACAAAACATACAAAAGAAAACGAGTAAGTTAACACCTGAAACGACGATAATACTAAGATATTATTAACAAAGTAATGTTAAGAGATCATATATGATATCATATTAATATATATGATTCTTGTATAATTTAATAACAATTATTTCACCATTATACAGGAGTTTAACCTACCCTCAGCGAAGGAAAAGTACAAAGTAAGGGTTTATTTCACAATCTCTTCATTATCCGAGGTTTTTTATACGTAATAATCTATTCGGATCTCTTTATCATCCACATCCATGTTTCTTAAAAATGTATTTCAAAACATTTTTACTATTTACAAGAATATGGGTTACAGTCATTTATACCCTTGTTTGACTTTTTATAAGTGGTTTATAAAAGAATCTTTCCGTCATTTTCCAAACAAGGTTTTTTTAACCTTTTCGACAGAATTAAGGTAAGAATGTTTTTTTTAACTTATACGGCGGGTGCGGTTATTTTCCACTGTTATAAAATCGTCGAAGCTTCCCTTACAATCTTATAATAATATTTTCAAAGAAAATGTTTTATTTCATAAATATATGACTCTTAAATGATTTCAAAATAGAAAGAGATATTTCTCTAAAAAGAGTTTTGATTTCATCTATGTCAACACCCTTTGATGGATTTTACACTTATTTGAAGTTGATTTATTATGATAAAAAACTTTTATATTGTATTGAAGGTTTTGTGATATGTTTGACTGTGGATGTGCTATTTTAAAACCGTTCATAGTTTATGGTGAAAGTATTGACATTTCGTATGCTTGTTTTAATATGAATGTTTATGTTATGTTTAAACCTTTTCATATGGGAATTCATTGGACTTAATATGTGACGGGTGGAGCCCACTATAGCTCCTTGATGCATCAGTAGGTCTCATGAGACAAACTAGTGTCTTGGAACAAGGCCTTGGAAAAATCTTATTTTTAGTCTTGGCATGAGGCCTTGGCTATGTGGTTATGATAGTCTGGCATTATGCATTCCATCATTATGAAAGTGGTAATTGATATTGCATGTGATCATTCGATTAGTAGAATATCCATGTGAATAAGTAAATGGCATTATTTCATTTTATTTTTGCCATACTATGTTGAAGTTCAAGTTTAAAAGGCTTTTGTTTTAAGTTATACATAACCTTAAATGTTTATTCTTATTTATGAAAGTTTCCGCTATATTGTTATCTTTACTGGGCATTTGAGCTCACCCCTTTTCTATGTTTTATTTTTTCCAGGATGTGAAGAAGTAATTTATGAATGACCTGTAGGGATAGTATGTGGGGATATGAGTGTGGGATATGGAGACTATGTTGTTGTATTAGTTTTTAACTTTATGATGTAATGTAAAACTTTATGAATATATCTAGTGTTTCCAAGGATACTAAACCAATTGGTCATTCGATATTTGATCTTTCTTGTGATCATGCCAATGTTATGTAATAATGAACCGACTCTACGTAACAGGGGTCGGGGAGTTACAGTTGTTATCAGAGGAAGTTTAGTACAAACCTTGGAAGCTAGATTTAGATGAACTCTGATTAGAGCACATAGACCTAAGATGGACTTTGAGTATTAGTATAGAAGAACTTCCTAGAATTTTGGTATTGTAGAAAATTTTGTGAGTTTTCCGAGCAATACATCCCTGTCTGGATACGAGAAGGTAGAGGCGGCTCTGGCACAGATGTACCTAGGGGTAAAACCCGAAAACACTGCTTTGAGCTAGACTCGAACGGGAACTGGTGCACGACAACGGGCCTTTCTACACTCTTGGTTATGACACTCTCGGGGGATATGCTTAGGATAACTCTCATTTTCATTAAAAATCATTATGAAGGGTTTATGAGTATATACTTCCTCAAAGAATTTTTTTTTATTATTATGGATTATATCCATAAATAGTTCAATTTATGTTAAGTGTTTTATAAGTATGGGATTATGTATTTTGATTCATAAACTATTCTAGTTTATGCCATTGTTTAGAAATGGCTCCTAGTGGAAGAGATGGAAACTGTATCAATGCACGCACTCCATGCAGGGATTGCCCTCCTACTCAAGATAATTATAGTGGAGCTGGTGATGCAACTGGTGCCGATCAGCTAATCACCATACTGGGACAACTTACTCAGGTTATGAATAATAACCTTACCCATATTGAGCACCTTGATCCACATCGTGGAGGATCAATGTTAGATCGCTTCATGAGGCAACAACCACCAATGTTCAATGGGAGTACAAATCCCTTAGTAGCTGAGCAATGGATATTTTCCCTAGAGAAAATATTTCAGGCTTTGGGGAGTAGTGAAAGGGAAAAATTTATCATGGCAGTTTACCGCCTCACTGGAGATGTTGATCAATGGTGTTCATTGATTCAAAATACGAAGTAATATGATTAAGTATCAAATGGAATGGAGGGAGTTCAAAGATCAATTTTTAGAAAAATACTTTCCTCGCGACCATCGAGCAGATATGGAAAGGCAGTTTCTGAGTCTAAGACAAAAGGAGGATGAGAATTTCACAAAGTATGAGGCTAACTTTACAATGTTAGCAAGGTATGATAGAGATTATATACGTAACCCAATAATTAATATTCATCGTTTCTTTGATGGGTTAAAACCATTTCTCCGTCGAGCATTAGTATCACAATCCTTCTCGTCATATGAAAACATTGTCTCATGTACTATCAAGACCGAAAAGGAATTCTCTAAGTCTTATGACTTTAGAGCAAAGCAAGAGAAGAAGAGATCTGCTGATCAATCTGGGAATGGAAATAAGCAAAAGAAGGGAAATTTTGAATATCCATCTTGTGGTAAATGTGGGAAGAAACACCCTGGTACTTGCTTGAAGGGAATGGGAGTCTGTTACAAGTGTAGTGAAAAAGGCCACCAAGCTCGTGATTGCAAAGGGAAGAAGGAAGCTACCAATGTTCAGTGCTACAATTGCAGGGAGATGGGGCATTATGAAAATGAATTTCCTAAGCGTCAGGGGAACTTACCACAGAAAATTCCAAGGGATCAAGGACAAGCTTATGCTATCACTACTGCTAAGGTAGAAGCTCTGAAATACGTGGTGGCAGGTAATTTAATGGTTTCCTCAAGTTTATAAAATGCATTATTTGATTCTAGATCATCGCATTATTTCATATCTTCCTAGTTTGCTAAGAAAATTAGATATTTCCAATTTAATTTAACAAGGGAGTTGTCAGTTAAAACTCCTAAGGGAAGTATCAGTGCAACAAAGTTTTGTGAATCAGCCCCCATTAGAGCACATAAATGTTCTTTATCTATTGATCTCATTGTCATACCTATGATTGAGTTTGATATAATCCTCGGTATGGACTGGCTTTCGGAATATGATGTGAAGATTTATTGTAAGAATAAAGAGGTTACGATTCTTGATGATGATGATAAGGAACACCTTATCTTTAGAGAAGAATCGTCACCACCTATTTCTTATCTAGATCCACCCCCAGTAGCTCAACTAAATTCAATTATTGGGGAGGAGGAGAATGCAATGACTATGGGTGAGGAAAGGAATGTTCAAATAGAGGATGTACCCGTTGTTAAAGAATATGTAGATGTGTTTCCGGACGATTTACCTGGACATCCTCCAGAACGAGAAGTTGAGTTTTCCATTGATTTAATTCCTCGAGCAAGGCCTATATCGAAGACCCCTTATAGAATGTCCACTGTAGAATTAGTCGAACTAAAGAAACAACTAGAGCAATTGAGTAATAAAGGATTTATTCTCCCTAGTGTTTCTCCATGGGGATCCCCTGTTCTTTTTGTAAAAAGAAAGATGGATCCATGAGGTTATGTATTAACTACATGGAGATCAATGCTATAATAATAAAGAACAAGTATCCCCTACCTCGCATTGATGATTTAATTGACCAACTGCATGGAGATCAATACATTTCAAAGATTCACCTTCGATCTGGATACCATCAGTTGTGTGTAAAGAAGGAAGACATTCTGAAGACAGCATTTCGAACCAGGTACGGGCATTACGAGTTTACTGTAATGCCTTTTGGATTGACTAATGAACCCTCTGTATTCATGGATCTGATGAATAGAGTTTTCAAGGAGTATCTCGATGAATTTGTGGTGGTATTTATTGATGATATCTTGGTATACTCCAAAATCTACGAAGATCATGAAAATCACTTGCGCATTATCCTAAAGACTCTGAGAAGACATGAATTATATGGAAAGTTTAGCAAGTGCGAATTCTGGCTTCATGAGATTTCTTTTCTTGGCCATATTGTCTCTAAAGATGGAATCTCTGTTGATCCTTCTAAGACCAAGTCAATCCAAGAATTTCCAGCACCAATGAATATAACTAAGGTACATAGTTTTATTGGTTTGGAAGGTTATTATCGAAGTTTCATCCAGAATTTTGCCTGATTGGATAACCCATTAACGAAGCTCACACGTAAAGGGGTTAAATTTGTTTGGACAAAAGAGTGTGAAGAATGTTTCGAAGAACTGAAGATAAGATTAGTCAATGCTCCTATATTGACTCTACCATTGGGGAATGATGGGTTTTATATTTATAGTGATGCGTCGAAGAAAGGACTTGGTTGTGTCCTTATGCAGAATGATAGGGTTATTGCCTATGCATCACGACAATTGAAAATTCATGAACAAAACTACCCTACTCATGATCTCGAGTTAGCAGCTGTGATCTTTGATTTGAAGATATAGAGGCACTACCTCTATGGTGAAAAATGTGAGATTTATACTGATCACAAGAGTTTAAAGTATATTTTCTCACAAAAAGAACTCAACATGAGGCAAAGGAGATGGCTTCAATTACTCAAGGATTATGATTGTACGATACACTACCACCCGGGGAAGGCAAACAAGGTGGCAGATTCTTTGAGCAGAAAAGACCATGGAGTTTTGAACAATATGAGAATTGAAAGGGATCCAATTTTCATGGATCTAGTGAAGATGGACATGGGAATAACCAGGGAAGGTGAAACATCAATGCTTTTTCAAATGGTTTCCAAACCATCTTTACTATAAAGAATTAAGAGTTCTCAGACCGATGATGAAGAATTTCAAAAGAAGATTAAAGCTCTGAATGATGGGAGATTGAGAGACTTTGGGTATGAAGATGGAATTTTGAAATTCGAGAAGAGGCTTTGTGTTCCCGATATACCTGATCTAAAAAGGGAATTTCTAGATGATGCTCATAGTTCCAATTTCTCTATACACTCTGGGAGCACCAAAATGTATAGAGATTTGAAGGAACATTTTTGGTGGGACAACATGAAGAGGGAGATTGCTGATTTTGTGTCAAAATGTATGGTTTGTCAACAAGTGAAAGCTGGAAGGCAACAGCCTGGAGGATTCATGCAACCTCTTCCCATACCGGAGTGGAAATGGGACAATATTAAGATGGACTTTGTCATGGGGCTACCAACGACTCCTAGAAGGAACGATGCAATATGGGTTATTGTTGATCGTCTTACCAAGTCAGCACATTTTCTTGCTATAAGAGAAGATCTACCACTGGAACGTCTAGCAATACTATATATTAATGAAGTTGTGAAACTTCATGGAGTACCCCTATCGATTGTTTTTGATCGTGATCCCCGTTTTACTTCAAGATTCTGGAAGAGTCTTCATAAATCCCTGGATACTGAACTTCATTTGAGCACTGCCTACAACCCTCAGACAGACGGACAATCAGAACGGACTATTCAAACCTTAGAATAAATGTTGAGATCTTTCTCACTTGACTTTCAGGGTATGTGGGATCAATATTTACCTTTGGTAGAATTTTCCTATAACAATAGATTCCATTCCAGTATTCATATGGCACCATATGAAGCGTTATATGGAAAGAGATGTCGCACACCAACCTGTTGGGATGACGTTGGTGAAAGAAAACTTGTAGGCCCAGAACTGGTGGAGGAAACGATGGAAAAGGTGAAGGTAATCCAAAATTACATCAAAGCAGCTCAAAGTAGGCAAAAGAGCTATGCCGATAATCGAAGGAAGGATTTGTAATTTCAAGTCGGTGATCATGTTTTCCTGAAGGTATCTCAATGGAAGGGAGTCATACGTTTTGGTAAGAAAGGTAAATTGAGTCCCAGGTACATCAGACCTTTTGAAATTCTAGAACGAATTGGGGCTGTAGCTTACCGATTGGAAATGCCGCCAAGTCTCTCCAAAGTTCACGATGTGTTCCACGTATCTCTATTGAGAAAATACATGCCTGACCCAATGCATGTACTCACCTATGAAGAATTAGAACTGGAACCCAATCTATCTTATTGTGAAGAGCCCGTCAAGATTCTTGATACAAGAGAACAAGTACTGAGAAACTGAATGATGCGTCTGGTAAAAGTTTTGTGGAGAAACCATAAGATGGAAGAGGCAACGTGGGAACCCGAGGAACTTATGATGAAGAACCACCCGAGTCTTTTCATGCGGTATTATTCTGGAAATTTTGAGGAAGAAATTTTTTGAAGGAGGGTAGAATGTAACACCCCAAGCTTCTACGGTATGCTTCTCTTTGAATAATGTGATAGCGTGTGTTGTACGCAACATCGAGTTCTAACACACCACAACCAATCAAACTAGCCGTTATGAATAGTAATACCTAATTTTTTAAATTATATATATTTTATATTTCAAAATGGAATTCATTTTTAGTTTCGGAATATCAAAATTATCCTAAGATGAATTTTTGGTATTTTTCTGAGAACATCCAATTTTTATGAATATTGAAAAATACTTAAAAACAAATTTTTTAATCAAAATAATTTATAGAGATAAATTATATTATTGAGTGGTTTTAAAGTAAAATTAGAATATATTTTTACCATTTTATCCAATGGTGTTCATTATAATTAATTTCACTTTGAAATTGGACCTAAACAATTGTCAATCTTTTGGTATATTTTGTTTCATAAAAACACGCTATTTGTTGTGACATTGGGAATTAATTATCAAATTAATTAATGAAACTGATATGTTTGGAATTTTTTAAAATGTTCATCATTTTTGAATTCAGAATATCAATTATAGCTTAGGGTGAAATTTTGGCATTATTCTGAACAACTTCAATTTTTGATGAATAATGAAACTACTAAGTGGTAGTTAAAAAACTGAATTTTTCATAAAACATAATTTTACCGCTTCTGTGAATGTAATTTCAAAAATCCTAGAGAAACGGTTAATATCAAGAAGTAAAATGTGGTTCAATGAGATGAAAATAATTTTTGGTGAATAGTAACTTTTTACTTTTATTTACCACAGTTAAAAGTAAATAGGGTAATTAAGGGTAAAAATGATATTAATATTACCCTAACACATGTCCTAATTCTATTGGACAAGGGTATATTGACTAAAAACAACCTTAGGAATAAAATATTATCATTTAGGTCCACTTGGATTAGATTAGGACATTTATTATTATTTAATTCAAAGAAGAGTTAAAAGAGTTAAAATCAAAGTTTATTTACTAAAACATTTTTAATATTGGGTTATACATAAGATACATTCGATTGTAAATATTCATTAGAAAGATAAAACGATTTACTATATAAGGATATTTTATTAATAATTTTTAAACATTATATAAATTAATTTATTTATGACACAATGATGATGCAGTAATTACCATAATAGTGACAAATTAAAATAATTGATATTATAAATACCCAAATAAATATAATTTGAGACTTTTAATGAATTAAACTAATTTTATAGGATAATATGACATATTAGGATTTATTTAAGTTACTTTTTTAGAAGTAATAATTCTGTTAGAAGTTTCACATAAATCAACTATTGAATAGTCTCAAAATTGACATAAAGGAGTTTTTAAAACAAATATTATATTATTAATTGATATTAAGTTCCTAAAAATCTAAGGTTCAGCCAAGATACTTATATAATGATAGGTTTATCATTAATGGACCACTTGGGGGTCGCTTGGATGTATATAGTAAGTTTATTAACTATATAATATAAAAATACAAAGTGACATGGTAAATGTCAAAATAATTAACTAAGAGTTAAAACTAAAAGATAAGGTTAATATAGTAACCCAAACCTGTTAAATTCTATTTGTTTAATTTTTTTTGACCTATCCCCACCTTAACCTTTGAATAATCAACTTTTTAGCCATTAGAAACTGAATATGAATTTATTATAAATTAATATTTCTAGCTTTTCCAAAGGTGACCCTCACCCCTCTTATAAAAGGGCACTCCCCCTTCTCATTACTTCACACCTTAAAAGCCTTTTGTTTCAGCCAAACTCTGCCCAAATACTCTCTAAACTTCCCTCCATACAACCTATATGACTTATTTGGATCAGAAAGCCAACCTAAGGAGCCCTTTTGACCAAATCAAAAGGAAGAACCCGAAGAAGAGGTAATGTTTTCACCACCCTTTTTCAAATTCATTTCTTCTTCCACTTCTTATTTATTTGTTATTACCATTATAAAATAATAAATCTAGTATATTATATATACTGTGATGTTATTATAAATATGGTACAACCATATTCAGTATTCTATCCACCCTTTGAATAACATGTCACCATACGTGCGTACGTACGGCTTATCATCTCCACGTCGTGGTGTAATTGTTATTAAATATATTATTATTTGGATGGGTATTATAATGATATGTAACTCATGTAAATAATAAATATAACATGATAATGATTCTTTATATATGATATAATATCCACGTATATATTATTTTAATATCAAAATAATGTTATTGTCGCTCGTGCGTACGTACGGACTACCGTCTTCACGAACGCGATGAGATTCATTCTCCATCGTATCCATTCAAGTAAAATTATCATTTGATGATTTAAAAATAATGTTTAAGGACTTGATATAATTCTGGATATGAATAAGATACAACCTATCCATGAAAAACATGGCTTACGTAACAAAACATATAAAAGAAAATGAGTAAGTTAACACCTGAAACGATGATAATACTAAGATATTATTAACAAAGCAATGTTAAAAGATCATATATGATATCATATTAATATATATGATTCTTTTATAATTTAATAAAAATTATTTCACCATTATACAGGAGGTTAACCTAACCTCAACGAAGGAAAAGTAAAAGGTAAGGGTTTATTTCACAATCTCTTCATTATCCGAGGTTGTTTATACGTAATAATCTACTCAGATCTCTTTATCATCCACATCCATGTTTCTTAAAAATGTATTTCAAAACATTTTTACTATTTACAAGAATATGGGTTAGAGTCATTTATACACTTGTTTGAATTTTTATAAGTGGTTTGTAAAGGAATCTTTCCGTCATTTTCCAAACAAGGTGCTTTTTAACCTTTTCGACAGAATTAAGGTAAGAATGTTTTTTTTAACTTATACGGCGGTTGCGGTTATTTTCCGCCGTTATAAAATCGTCGAAGCTTCCCTTACAATCTTATAAGAATATTTTCAAATAAAATGTTTTATTTCATAAATATATGACTCTTAAATGATTTCAAAATATAAATAGATATTTCTCTAAAAAGAGTTTTTATTTCATCTATGTCAACATCCTTTGATGGATTTTACGCTTATTTGAAGTTGATTTATTATGATACAAAACTTCTATATTGTATTGAAGGTTTTGTGATATTTTTGACTGTGGATGTGATATTTTTATACCATTCATAGTTTATGGTGAAAGTATTGACATTTCGTATGCTAGTTTTAATACGAATGTTTATGTTTTGTTTAAACCTTTTCATATGGGAATGCATTGGACTTAATATGTGATGGGTGGAGCCCGCTATAGCTCCTCGATGCATCGGTAGGTATCATGGGACAAACTAGTGTCTTGGCACAAGGCCTTGGAAAAATCTTATTTTTAGTATTGGCATGAGGCCTTGGCTATGTGGTCATGATAGTCTGGCATTATGCATTCCATCATTATGAAAGTGGTAATTGATATTGCATGTGATTATTCGATTAGTAGAATATTCATGTGAATAAGTAAATGGAATTATTTCATTTTATTTTTTCCATACTATGTTGAAGTTCAAGTTTAAGAGGATTTTGTTTTAAGTTATACATTTCCTTAAATGTTTATTCTTATTTATGAAAGTTTATACTATATTGTTATCCTTACTGGGCATTTGAGCTCACCCCTTTTCTATGTTTTATTTTTCCCAGGATGTGAAGAAGTAATTTATGAATGACCTGCAGGGATAGTATGTGGGGATATGAGTGTGGGATATGGAGACTATGTTTTTGTAGTCGTTTTTCACTTTATGATGTAATATAAAACTTTATGAATATATCTAGTGTTTCCAAGGCTACTAGACCAATCGGTCTTTCGAGATTTGATCTTTCTTGTGATCATGCCAATGTTATGTAATAACGCACCGACTCTAGGTAACTGGAGTCGGGGCGTTACATCCTTTAAGTTTTTAAAACCTGGTATCATCATATTAGGAATTTTTTTAAGGCAATCATCATATTTTCCATGACATATGTTGTTTACATGATGATTTTTTTATCCAGTAATTTTTTGAAATAAATGAAATTTTGGGATGTGATTTATTAATTTAAGAAGAATGAAAATGTAAACATATGAACATAAAAGGGATAAATCATAAATGAAAAGTATACCCTAACATATAAATTTATAGTTTCCCATCTAGGAAATGAATCATTATTTTTACACTATATTCTATAGATTATATATTACACCATCAAAATAAAACACAATACAATTAAATGATTAATAATATTTTATAAGGAGAATTCGATTTATCTGAATCACATCCTGATGAGTGTCAAACCCGGTGTGCAGTTTGGAATTTTTCATGCACCTGGTGAAGATTGTGTTCATACAAAAGCAATAATTTTAGGTTAATATCCCTAGATGACTCAATTACATATCTTACAACCACTTGTTTGTATCCAGATAGAGATTCTATTCTTAGGAAACCACACAATCTCTACGTCATAAATATTTTGGACATTTTCTTATATTTAATCATATATTTAGGGTTTTCACAAATAATTTATCAATAATAATATATAAATATAAATTTATATTTATCTAATAATATATATAACATCCCATATCTCATTACACAATATTTTTAACATAATTATTCATAAACAATACCCAAAAATCTAAGGGTTTAGTATCCTTAAAAGATTAAAATTTTAAATAAAACAACTTTAAACAGAACTAAATCATCCTTACTTAAAATACATAGATTCATCACATATCCCAATAATGTTATTATACTAAATAATATATCATGTGAAATATATAAAAGAAAATGTTAATCTATAAATAAAGGAAGAGGAATTGTCAGAATAAGAATGATGCATATGAGAAAAAAGGCTTTACATATTAAAATAAAACAGAATATTAACATTGAATAATGGAAGTACATAGATGATATCATAAGATAATTACATAAAAGGGGTTTTAAAACAATATAAAACATGAAAATATAAACCCATGTCAAGGGTCCTGGACTAGAAATGAAAATTTAGTGTGCTAGGGTAACTAGTTGTAGACTATAAATTGTATATCAAGCGATGGAAAAATTAACCAATACATTGGAGAAATATTAGGGAAAACCCTTGAAATTTTGAAATATTATGTGAATTATATAGTTATATATCATAGAAATATAAATAAATATTTAATCAATATCCCAAGGAGTACATGAACATGTTTCATGTACAAATTATTGAGTTCATAAGAGCATAAAGGCACGAGCCTTTCAAAATTTTAAAACTAAAGGAGTGGAGAATGAGTTTATCATATGTTAATCCCTATTAAATGATGTATAATGACATATATTTGAATATTATTTAATTAAAATAAGGTTTTTTATTCATTAAAAATAGATGTACCATAAAATCATATAATACTTTTGCTAGTATAACAGGCATGTGTAATAGATTTTAGAGGGGGGTTTAATGATAGAGAAAGTTAGCCTCTCATTAATAATAAAATTATTTGAACAATAAAGGTTAGATTATTAACACATGAAATATAATGAATTTAAAATTTATATGTATATTTAAAAATTAAGAACCTGAATGAAATGACATAGGAAGAGAATCCCTTACATTATATGTCTCTTCCTAAACATAGATAGGATATTCCATGAGTGCTTGTGTTATTTGAAAAAGGACTCAATGAGAGACTAAGAATGGGAGGGACATGATAATGATATTGGGTGTGAATTAAATTAGGTTTATAGGTTGGTACTTATTAAAAAATGGGGAGAATATTTTATTATTTTTACAGTATGTTTCAAAAAGATCTATTATTTTTCTTATACCTTTCCATCTTCTTGGTAAAGTTGGAAATGTCATATTTGTTGTACCCCACACTCTTTGATTTTCATGATCACAATCACTTTCATATGTGTTTAACATTGTGTTTTAAGTGTTGTGGATGATAGGCAAAAGATTGCCAAAGGATTGGCCCAAGAATGGACATCAAGTGGACTGAAATTTAGTCCACCGGCCAACCGGTGTGATAGCACCGGCCAGCCGGTGGACCTAGCAGAGGCATTGCCCACTGCCAGGCTCCACCGGTCAGCCGGTGGCTTGACCACCGGCCAGCCGGTGGCAACCTGATGAAATAGTGTGAGCTACTGTCTCACCACCGGCCAGCCGGTGGCTCTGGCACCGGTCAGCCGGTGGTGCCTGGAAAAGAAGAAGCAGCTACTGCCAAGCCACCGGCCAACCGGTGGCCTATCCACCGGTCAGCCGGTGGAGCCAAGACTCGAATTCTCCCATTTTCCTCAAGCACCGTCCAGCCGGTGGAGCTGTACCGGCCAGCCGGTAGCCCTGGTCAAACTAGCCGTTGGCTTTGACCAGTCAACTCCAAAAGCCTCCCAACGGCTCCGAGGCCTTTTCCAACGGCTCCAAAGCCCTCCAACGGATAATTGAAGGTTCCTAGCCTATAAATAAAGGCCTAGGAAGCACCGGAACTTAACCAAAGCCACCGGACACATTGTTGATCATTTTGGCGAACCTCCGGTGCTCCACCTTCAAGGATACTCAAGTGCTCCAACCAATTTCCAATCCAAGGAGCATCTCAAGAAGCTTGGGAAAGCACGCTACATCAACTCCACAATCCATTGGCGCCCAAGTCTTCCTCAATTACGGTTTTTCATTTATTATTTATTTTGAGCATCAATTTGGGTTTGTGCCTACAAACCCCAAACCTTTTCTCATCCCCCTTTCTTTTGGGTTTCACATCACCATTAAGGTGTGAAGAGGTTTGTCAAGCCTTTCCTTTTAAAAGGCTTGAGTTTTCGGTGAGCTAGCCTTCACCCGTTAAAAAGGCTAGTGGGTTCTTACTAAACCATTAAAAGTAAGTGGGTTCTTGCTCAACCACAAAAGCAAGCTGTAATAGGTCCTAGTGCTACCTCAAAGCCTAGTGGGTTTCTTGCTAAAACCATTGAAAAGCAAGCGGTAGGAATCTCTCAACGGTTGAGTTGGGAGCGGAGACGTAGGCCGGGTTTTGGCCGAACTCCGTTATCAATTTCTTGTGTGATTGCCTCTTTATTTCCGCTGCACTTTACTTTGATTTTTAATTTGTTTAATCAATTTTTTAAAAGGCAATTCACCCCCCCTCTTGCCATCATTCCCCGTTTTATTCCGACCCAACAATTGGTATCAGAGGGGTAATTTGAGTAATACCTTAAAAGGTTTCAAATTCAAAGATCCATTGTGATGGCATCTACCTCTTTCGCCCCCGAGGGCTACTCATTGGGTCGGGCTCCATTTTTTGATGGGACCGACTATAATTATTGGAAAACCCGCATGACCACTTTTCTTAGAAGTATAGGGTATCCCATTTTCAAAATAGTCATGCAAGGTTACACTTTGTCTACCCCCGACGAATCCAAATGGACCCAAGCCGACATTAGAAATTTTGAGCTTGATGGCAAAGCCATGAATGCTCTTCATTGTGGCCTTGACCGAAATGAATTCAATCGAGTTTCCACATGCACCTCCTCACACGAAATCTGGAAACTTTTGGAGGTTACCCATGAGGGGACCAACAAAGTCAAGGACACTCGATTAGACATGTTTCGTCAAGATTTTGAGTCTTTTTCTATGCACCCAAATGAATCAATTTCTGAAATGTTTACTAGATTTACTGACGTGTGCAATGGGAGAAAGTCCCTTGGTGATAATATTTCTTGCAGAAACTATGGTCAAGAAGATCCTATGGGTCCTTCCGAGCTCATGGGCACCTAAGGTGACGGCGATCCAAGAAGCTAAGGACGTCAAAAACATGCCGGTCGAGGAGCTCATCGGATCTCTCATGACTTATGAGATCACGATGAGGAGGCAAGCTCAAAAGGAGGGCACACCAATCAAGACACCAAAGAACATCGCCCTCAAGGTACAAAAAGAAGTAAGCTCCTCCTCATCCTCTTCCTCCTCATCTTCTTCATCATCAAGCGGCGACTCGGAAATGGAGAATCTCGCCCGCCAAATGCACAAGTTTATGAAGAAGCAAAAAAAGAAGAAATCCCGCAAGCATCGAAAGCAAGAACCCACCGCAAGATCCGAGCCCAAGGTAAAATGCTACGGGTGCGGCGAGAAGGGCCATTACAAGCCCGATTGCCCACTCAACAAAAAACGGGCTAAGGAAAAAGGAAAGAAAAAGGTCCTCAAGGCGACATGGAGTGACACCTCCTCATCATCCTCCTCCTCCTCCTCCTCGAGCGACCAAGGTACAAAATGCCTAATGGCATTTCATGAGGTAACATCTTCCGACTCCTCCTCCTCTTGTTCTTCAAATTCAAATTCTTTAAATCATCTTTCTTATGAAGAACTCTCACACGCTAGAGACCAACTAGAAAAAGGTTTTCATGAATTATCATCAAAGTTTGTTTCTTTGAAAAAGAATTTCAAAAAGCTCTCCTCCGAAAAAGAACAACTTCTCAAAGAGAAGGAGGAGATGTCCCTTAAAATCCAAAATTTTCCAAATGTTGATTCTTTGGAATCAACCATCAAGGACCTTAGAGAATCCCTAGCTATGTTCACCCAAGGGGAACAAAATTTGAACAATCTCCTAGGTTCCCAACGAATTTCTAGGACCACTCAAGGACTTGGCTACACCAATATAGCTTCCTCCTCCCATGCACCCACTATTTTTGTAAGGGGGAGCTCCCAATTCAAATTTTGTAATTATTGCAAAAAACCCGGGCACCTCATTTATGAGTGTGACTGCAAAAATGCCCGGTACGGCCAACCAAAGTCTATTTTCTTTTCCGATGAATTCTATAGGAGAAGACCCGCTATGAGACAAGTTTGGATTGAAAAATCCCTTCTTGCGAGTCTCTCCGGGCCAAAATTTATTTCCTCTCCCCGGTGATTTATTGTTTTTATTTAGGGGGAGTTAGGATCTTTTAAGCCTTTTTGTGTATTCAAAATTTTCCAACTTTCAAACTCAACACTTGGTATCAAAATTTTCGATTCAAATTTTTCATTTTCAACTCTTGGTTTAAAATTTTTCAATTTCAAATTTTCAATTCAATTGTCATTTCAAAACTTTCAATTCAAACTGTTATTGAATTCTTGATTCAAAACTTTCAATTCAAATTTCAAAAATTTCATTTGGTTTAAAATCTCAATCTTGATTTTCAATTTTCCCTCAATCAAGTTTTATGCCCCATTCTATTTTGATAATCACAAAGGGAGAGAAATTTCTTGATTGATTGGGGGAGAATCTTTTCTCTCATGCTTAGTATCTCTTTTCAATTTATCATTTAAAGCATTCCTTTCATTTAAGTTTTTACATTGCTTAGATAAGTGATTGTGATCATCAAAATAGGGGGAGATTGTTGTACACCACACTCTTTGATTTTCATGATCACAATCACTTTCATATGTGTTTAACATTGTGTTTTAAGTGTTGTGGATGATAGGCAAAAGATTGCCAAAGGATTGGCCCAAGAATGGACATCAAGTGGACTGAAATTCAGTCCACCGGCCAACCGGTGTGATAGCACCGGCCAGCCGGTGGACCTGGCAGAGGCATTGCCCACTGCCAGGCTCCACCGGTCAGTCGGTGGCTTGACCACCGGCCAGCCGGTGGCAACCTGATGAAATAGTGTGAGCTACTGTCTCACCACCGGCCAGCCGGTGGCTCTGGCACCGGTCAGCCAGTGGTGCCTGGAAAAGAAGAAGCAGCTACTGCCAAGCCACCGGCCAACCGGTGGCCTATCCACCGGTCAGCCGGTGGAGCCAAGACTCGAATTCTCCCATTTTCCTCAAGCACCGTCCAGCCGGTGGAGCTGTACCGGCCAGCCGGTAGCCCTGGTCAAACTAGCCGTTGGCTTTGACCAGTCAACTCCAAAAGCCTCCCAACGGCTCCGAGGCCTTTTCCAACGGCTCCAAAGCCCTCCAACGGATAATTGAAGGTTCCTAGCCTATAAATAAAGGGCTAGGAAGCACCGGAACTTAACCAAAGCCACCGGACACATTGTTGATCATTTTGGCGAACCTCCGGCGCTCCACCTTCAAGGATACTCAAGTGCTCCAACCAATTTCCAATCCAAGGAGCATCTCAAGAAGCTTGGGAAAGCACGCTACATCAACTCCACAATCCATTGGCGCCCAAGTCTTCCTCAATTACGGTTTTTCATTTATTATTTATTTTGAGCATCAATTTGGGTTTGTGCCTACAAACCCCAAACCTTTTCTCATCCCCCTTTCTTTTGGGTTTCACATCACCATTAAGGTGTGAAGAGGTTTGTCAAGCCTTTCCTTTTAAAAGGCTTGAGTTTTCGGTGAGCTAGCCTTCACCCGTTAAAAAGGCTAGTGGGTTCTTACTAAACCATTAAAAGTAAGTGGGTTCTTGCTCAACCACAAAAGCAAGCTGTAATAGGTCCTAGTGCTACCTCAAAGCCTAGTGGGTTTCTTGCTAAAACCATTGAAAAGCAAGCGGTAGGAATCTCTCAACGGTTGAGTTGGGAGCGGAGACGTAGGCCGGGTTTTGGCCGAACTCCGTTATCAATTTCTTGTGTGATTGCCTCTTTATTTCCGCTGCACTTTACTTTGATTTTTAATTTGTTTAATCAATTTTTTAAAAGGCAATTCACCCCCCCTCTTGCCATCATTCCCCGTTTTATTCCGACCCAACAATATTCACTCCTACATCAGTCATAATTGTTTTATTTGAAATAAACTTTTATTTTACTTTCCATAACCTCCTTAGACTACTTTTCAGTTTGTATCATCATGGTTATTTCATATTTCATCGAAGAATCAATGTGTTCTTTGACTGGTATATTCTTAACTTCTCAAACTTCCATTATTGTGGGGAATTTTGGAGACCCAATAAATAGTAGAACCCAAAGGATTTTATTGACCATAATTCCAATATAAAGAGACCTAGAAAAATCATTTTCTATATTAAAAATATTTTTAAATCTATTAAAAATATAAGTGGTAGATTAGTTAGGATGCATAGAGAAACTCTCAATGTCGGGTATATAAATGTAAATCCAAGTATTCTTACCTATATTTTTATCTTCATAGGAAAATTATAATAATATATAAATTTCAAGATTAGTTTTTCATGAAGAAAATATATTAAAATAATGAACATATTAACCCTTGTTTAATACATCCATATCCTTATCATCATGTTTAGGTAAATAAATTTCATCAAGCAACCATTTTTTATATTTTTTAGAATATTGAGTATAACCTTTCACAAAAAAAATTATAAATAGGACAACCAATAGATATAATATATTTTTAAACTCAATATTTCTAATAATAATAGTTTATACCATAAGAAATTTAGAATGACCCAATTATTATTCTCTAGGGCCACCGTGAGTGTTTAAAACCCCATTAAAAAGAGATATTCATTTGATAAATTTGTTAAATATTTTGGAAAATAAAATCTTTGATAGAATTTGGGAACACATAAATTAAATAAATCAAAAAATCACTCTCATAATATTTTAAGTCTATGAAATAATGTAATATTGAAAAAGGGGTGAATTACCCTTAAATATTTAATAGAATATAATACAAGTATAAAAAATCTTTTTTAAAAAATTAATTAAATTAAAAAAATTAGAATAAAATAAACGAATCAAATTATTGAATGATAAATGATATAATAATATATAATAAATAAATTTTATGAATAAAAATAATGGATGATTTGAGAATAAATCTATTAATTTCATTTGATAGATTAAAACAATTATGAAATGGATGATTGAAAGTGATAAATAATTGAAAGTTCATAATGTAAATAATACACAGTATTTGGAAATGAAGTTCATAAATATTAATTAAAAGTACCCCTATGTATACCACCTCAATCACATGAGAATTTTATATATTAGTCCCTCAGAATCATTATCATCCATGTTATAAAAAGTATCCCTTATTTCCTAGTTAATTGTCTGAAACTGGACATAGTAGACACTTTGTCTTTAACAGTGAAGCTAAAACCCCCCAAAAAAATAGTCCCTTTAATTTTAAATGGAAATAAAAAAGAAAAACATGGTCCCTTATATTAATGGTTTTAATCACAAAATATAGAATATTTATATAGGGGATGGATTGATAAAAAGAAATTTGTTTGATGATTTATCTCAATTATCCTATAAAATATGATGAAAACTAAGGGATAATATAAAATATTTGAGAGAGGGGCTGGTTAATAATTTTTTTACCACACAAAAAAATCCTAGAATGAATATTAATAATAAATTACCACATTAATATAAAATAATTAATTTGAAGATGTTCAAGGATGATAAAGTGTGGATATGTTTTTGTATATTTAAAAGGCCTCAAAAGGTTCTTATTTATAAACTCTAAATCATTTTACAGTGTTCTAGAAACCTTCCAGGAATTTTAAAATGATGATTACAAATTTTAAAATGTCATTACTAGATTAAATGTCAGGCACAAACTGGCTAATTGTGGTGTGGCTTAAGATTATACACCACAGAGTATGGCTTTGTAGCATGAGCATACACATTATAGTGTAGCATCACGAAGGGTATTTTGGTGGTTCTATAAATATTGTGGTATCTATAGAATAGCCAATAAAAATTTTAATGTACAACTCTTGTAAAGAAAAAACTATGGCATAGAACATACCGTGATGGATGGATCTGACCCTGTTACATGGATATCAGGTTTTGAATACAGTGTGAATGTTGAAATTTTCACCATGTATCTCACAAAAGTTATTTGACTCAGGTAGGTATTGGTGTGATCCTTAGGTATGCATTTTAATTCTTATTATGTGGTGTGATGTTGAGTGTTGTTCCATGGATAATCTATAAATATTGAAAACTATCATTTTGGTCTAGGAACATTACTCATTGTTTTTTAAAAGGACAATTAAAAGAGTTATAACAATAAAATACTAAACACTTAAATGGTGTTTTTTATCATTAAAATCAACGATCAATGATATTCACAACAATGTTTTGGTCATGATTTTTAAATATTTGGTTCATGGAGTTATATTAGAATTCATATCATTGTTCGGAGTTAATATATTGATATTAACACTTTGTATTAGACTTACCATAGACCTAGGGGATTAGGTTCCTTCTTAAAAAGCATGGGTTCGATACCTATCCCACCATACTTTCTATTATAGGGATTTTGGATTCATATGAAATTAAGACTTTACATGAATGTGTATCTTGTACTTTTTGAATAGAATATATTTCAATATGTGATGATATAATTTAATTTTATTGTTGGGTAAGTATCAAAATTAATGATCTATAAAAAAATATAATACATTAATATTTTTGGAAAATATTAATTTAATTAATGGTATGTGATTCAAAAACTATACTGAAAGAATGTATAAATATTGTAATTATATGGTATATAAACATTTTATGAGATTAAATTGTTATGTATGATATACATAAGACATATATGGAAATATTGAGACTAAAACCTCATGTAAATACTAAATTTGAGATTTCTTCCCTAGAAAACACATAACCAAGCATCGATCATTCATTATGGGTGACCCAAACCATTATGTAACCATTAATTGTCCTATATAATGATTGAATATTTTTAGTAACCCAAACCATGGAATGGATATTGTTGATGTCATATTTAGGTTTCATGATGATATGTAACCTTAATTTTCTGGTTCTAAGATGATATAGTCTAGAAAATTTATATGATAAATTGGGAAATTATTTACCCAACTAACTATCCATGATTTATATATGATACGATTAATTTGATTTTCTATGGATATAGACATGGATTGTGTTATATGATCAACTAGGTTATGTAATGTTGAAATATGGATCTTACCTTAGTAAATGCATATGATATATGGTTTCATCATTTTTAGTGGAGTATATTTAATAAAAATATATTGAAATGATATAAAATATGGTTCTCATCCAAATATAATCCTTATTATTGGTAAAATAAAATATCATGAACATCATTTTGAGATGTCTTATAGGTGGGGAATATAGTTAATTGATGGATGTTTATGGTTGAGAAGTTTTTTCAAGGATAATTACTTTAAACATATGTATGTGAATGTTATAAAAATACATTTGACTAATTCATACTCATGGATATCAAATATCGACTGTGCATCATATATTTATACCTATATACATAAACACAAAACTATGAGATAAGTGATGAAAAGATAACTTATCTATGGGTTGAAATTAGCACATGAGTTACTGCTTTGTATGTTTTAACTAACTACCTATATTATCTTAAATGATTAGTTATATATTTTATAAAATATTACTATATTTCACTGATAAAAAGATATTTTATTTCCAAATAATTTTTTAGGAAAATATTTATTATTTATTGTTATAAAAAATAGTTTATATATATACATGAATTTATTTTTATGGAATTGAGAATATGGTTAATAGTTTTTACATTATATATTAGGATAATTATATATGTAACAATGAATATAAGAAGGTTAATGTTAATTATACCACTAATTATCCTTGAAATTATTTCTGTTAAAATATAATTGATATATGCATCCAAAAGACCCTATGGAGATGTATTTATAGAAACATTCGAGTATTAATAATTTGATAAATGATATTATTTTTTATTATAAAAAATGAACAAACATAATTTTAGTGGAATAATTAGAGGGATAGTGGACTATTATATGTAATCAAATGTTAAGTATGTAGATCAGTGATAAATCATAAAATTAGTTGATATAATTACATCATAATTTTTACTAATGACTTTATTCAATATGATCTTGTGTTTATTTTAAGACACAAGTTTGAATCATTTCAGCTTTTCAATGTGTTTAGTAGTAAAGTAGATAATTTTATAGGAATCATTATTATGATTCTCTAATTAGATTGGAGTGGTGAATAATTGGGTCAAGAATTTACTAATAATATGAGAGATTATGGGATTGTGTCATAACACACTTCTTATAGAATATCACATTATAATGGATAATTTAATAAGATGAATAAAACCTTATTTGATATGATTTGATCAATAATGATTTAGTGTGACATTATATTACATTCTGGGGATATGATCTGGTTGTATTATCTTTCATACTAAACATCATTCTATCTAAGGAAGTAATGAATACTCTTTATTATTTATGGAATTGTAGGCATCCTAGTATGTATTTTAATAAATATTTGGGGTTTTAAAAAAATTTAATTTTGGGCTTAGATAATATATCCCTTAGTCTAGGAAATTCGTTTTTACTAGTTATCATCGAAATATTTCATTGTATTAAATTTATTTTAATGGATATGAATATCTATCATGAAAGATCAAAATGGATACATGGACTACGTCAGAACACATGTATTTTAAAATTATTAAATTGATTTAGAATAGAGAACATTAAAGTTTTATCTTTACTAGTATTTTTAGGAAAGAGTAATATAAAGGTCTGTATCCTTATAAATTTTTTGAAATGATAAACATGGATAAGATTCCTTATGTATCCATCATAAGATTTATCATGCATGTCATGTTGGGTACATGTTTTGATGTATCGTACTCTATAGTAATAATAAGTAGTTGCCAATCCTAATTAGATTCATTGTATTACCATAATGAACATCATTATCCACTTGAGGAGAATTCATGGTAATTTATTTGTATTTTTAGATGTGCTACATCTCATTGTAAGGGGTTTCAATGTTGCTAGATTCCGAACTAACAAAGACGGTATGATATATAAATTTCATTTGGTGATTATCCTCAATAGTGGGCCTATATGTTGGGAATAATCTAAACAACCCTTCATGGAGCTCATGAAAACATTGAAAATTATATCACACTACATTAGATGTAGTGAAGGAAGTTGTTTGGATCTTGAAGTTCATCACCAAACTTTTGGTGGTTCCTATAATTTTAAGATAAATATATCATTATTGTGACTATAATAGAGATCTTTCTAAGGCCAAGAATCCCCAATCTCACCAAATTACCAACAACATCATTTAGAAATACCATCTCATTTTAGAAATTATTAATAGGGGAGAGGTAAATATCTATTGGGTGACTACATAGAATAATAAATTTGATACATTGATAAATACATTACTACATATGAAGATTGATGTTCATGTCTGCTCTCTAGGTATTTTATACAATAGGGACATGATTCAATGGTAGTTTTTAATGTAATTTTTTCATGGTTTTATAATAAAGGAAATATCCCTCATCAATAATGAATGTATTATATGTATATGAAAGGAATAACAGAATGGTAAAAATTCCTCGGAGAATGATTTTGATTTATAATTCATTGATGATCAACATGGGGGGTCATGTGCTATGATTGTATGTTATGATTTGGGTGAGGAGAATCTTATATATAATATCATGTAGATCCCTTATACAGTAGGTGAAGACTTATTATCTTAACTTACCCACAAAAATATATCACATGGAATGTCATAGGTCCATTGATATACATATGGGTGTTTTTTTAATATGAATCTCCATTTCTGGAGGATGATAAGATACTTATCATGTAAACCATAATACATTTATACATTTCAAACCTCGTCCTTGAGGTTGAGGGAATAATGTGGTGGTTGGATATGTTTTTTATTTCATTATTAGTTAATTTAACTAATATTTTATTTTTCTTCTTTCATGAAAAGTACGAAATCTAAGTCCTTAATTGAATTAGAATTAGACAGTCCATGAGAATTCTTATTTTAGGGATAATTTATGCACTCATCATATTTGGATGAATAACATGTGTTGTATCTCTTCAATATTGTCAATTTATTTCAGAGAGACCTAATGAATAAGTTGTACAATAATTTATTGATACATTTCATGTATCGTAGTCACTATATTTCTTGAATAATGGTATTATATGAGCATACATACAATATAAATAGATATATCTTATAGGAAACATGTCTTATAACATAATAGTCATAATAACTAACATTTATACCAAAATTGGCATGCCAAAATCCATATATTCATTCTAAATTTTCGTAGGATGTAACAAGAGGAAAATGTATCATACAAGATGAGTATAATAAAGAATAGATAAAATGAATATAAACAAAATAAATAAAATATAATTATCTTATATAATATAAAATTCCCCATAATAACATAAAATACCACGATAAAGAATATATGTATGATACAAGAACATAAAAAAGAAATAAAGAAAAAGTATCTATAAATGGTATAGGATCATATATATACCATCACCATCGTTGCTTGTTATCCGAATCAATGTCCCACTTCTAATAACCACACCATTGATCAATTTTTTTAAAACAATTTACGGGATACAACGTTACATACATACCAAATTGTGTATCTAGGGTGTGAGTGAAAGTCAAGTAGGATACCACTATGAATCTATATAATTCTTTTTCTATGAAAATCTCATCATGATAAATTGAATTGTTTTTATAAAATACTATTTTTTTCATAATAAGTAAAACCATTCACATTTCATTTTTTTGGAAATAATTTTACTTTGGAAGGGATAATATCTAGATGATAAATAAACATGCTCCCAATGTTGTGAAATTATATAATGAATAACATAAATTAGATTTTAATATTAAATAATGAACAATATGGGAATAAACCTTAAGCCTACTGGTAAAATCTAAGACCTTACTAAAAATGGATCCACCTTCCTACCTATGGTGTGATCCTAATAGACACGAACCCCAAAATTCCCTCATAACATCATTATGCAACAACCTCTAGCCATGTCATGAACTATTCTTAGGGAAATTTTACATTATATTAATCTAAGATAGTATAAAATTTATCTTTATTATCTACATAGCTACCCAAGAATCCCACATGAATCAAATCTAATCCTAAACCATGAACTCTTTATTAATTCCATGTCATAATGAACAACACAAAAACATCAATTCATTATCTATAACTCATGTGTAATAATCAAGAGATAAATATATAATAAATAATAATATAAAATAGGAAACAATACCATTATGAATCATCATATAATTTAAAACCAAGAAAAACCCTCTATAGAAATCAAACTAGTCTCAAAACCCACTAAATAATTTCATTTAAATAAAAATATGTTTCACTATAATTTTATCAAACACCTTTTGTTCATAAAATATAACATTCAAAAAATAATTCATGATTACAAATTAAAATCCCTGTTATAGAAATCAAACAATATTCAAAACCCTATTAATTAATCCAATTTAAACATAAATACCTTAATGAAAAATTATTAAACACCTTTAATGTAAAAAAATAATAAATAAGAATTTTATAAAAGTATTGAATAAAAATCCATTTACATACATATTTATAGAAAAAATTCATGAATCATTAATACCTTTCTGAAATATAGATGAATCTATGTAAAACAAATTAGTTGGTTTCCCTTTATCGTGAAAATACTTATAAAAATCAAGCATTTTTCCATTATAATAAAAAAATGAAACATTCCATATACCCTAGGTCTTGGGAAATATGATAAGGATATGAGTAATATGTTATTATGGGGGAAAGAGGAGAAATAGAGAAGAAAATATTACCTATAAACTTCCATATTTGATTCTATATGATGAGTCAGTGGAAATAATTATGTATATATGAGTCCCCTTTTGTGGGTAAGGGAAAATGGGGGAGAGTAATGCAGGTTTCCAACTTTTTCCCCAGGTATATTAATAATGTAACAATAATATTTATTATTTTAAAATTTTATTCTTGATTCTTATGATAAAGAAAATAATTCAAAATGGTGCAAAAAAACGGATGAAAAGATCCATAGTAAACAAACAATTAGATTAAGACATGAATATAGAACTAAAGGTGGTGGTGTAGGTGGGTATACACTTGACTAATGAAATTTAACTGATTTAAATACATATATTCACATAAAATATAAAATTACCAATATAAGACACGGTCTTCTACTAATTTCAATAAGAGAGAATCAACTACCATGTTACTATCTTCTAAAATTTTTATATTCCGTACATGATTACCATCAATATATTTTAGATATTTTATGCAACATGTGATACGATACATGGAACAATATGAGTTATTACATCATGAGAATATTTATTAGCCAAATAATCACTCTCAACCCAAATGTAATTATTATTATTTTCTTATTATATTCAATATCATTTGTGATAGGAAAAATCTCCATCTTATAAACAATGAAACGTCCACAAATTCTTTGAAAGAACCTTTAAAAATAATAATAACATGGAATGGAATATAACACCAGTCAACCATTACTTATAACTAATTATACACCTATTACATTGATAAAAATTATTATTATTATTATTATAAAATATGATAATAATTACATAATAATATATCACACTTAATATGCATGTAAATTTTATAAAAATGAAAAATAATTTATTTAAAACAAAATTTATATATTTCATAAGAATAATAAATATTCGCTAACTTTGTTCTAGTGATCCATATATTAATAATAATGTTTCTCTATAATTCAATCCATGAAAAAATATGTTTTGTGTAATCATGCAGTAAGTCATGGTCACCATGCATAGTTCTTCAAAGTATTCACTGATTGTGAATTACTCACTATCATAATATTCTAACAATACATTGTTACTATGAATGGTTCCCCTAACTATTGTAAATTTTTTCACCATTCAAAATATTATAAAAATTAACATTTTTTACTACAATTCAAAAAATATTATTATAATAATCATTTATTTAAAAAGAAAATTTAGGGTTTTACGTGTCCATATTTATATATGAGTGTGTTTGATTAATATTATTTTATAAACCATTGTTGATTATGTAAAAATTAGGTTATACGAGTCGATTATATTAGTCTAAAATTATGGATTAGGGAATTCAGAGTTGTTCTCAACATAAAAAGGATTTTAAGGTTACATTTTAGGGATTGGAATAATTATTAAATTTTGTATAAACATATTGTCCATAATTTTAAGGAGTTTACATGATAATTATTCTAAATATGTTTTTATGGATTCAAAAAGAATTGTTAATTTTTTTTTATAGTATATGAGCCATTATTATAAGGGTGATATTAATAGAAATATGTAATAAATTATAAAACATGTTGTGGTGAGAGTACCCACATCATGGTATGTATTGGGTCCCAGTTCATCATTCCACATTGTAGTGTTTATCATCAATGATATATGATATTTTTTTTCTGAGTATCCTAAATTATTATCATGTTTAATTTTAATTAGCACACATCATATGATGATTTTTAGGTTTAGTGATTGTTAAAAAGGGGTTTTAATAAGTGAATTAATTAATGAGTTGATTATTATAAAGATATGAGATGGTGAATCAAAAAATAGTCCTTATTTATAATGTATAAACCATTATAACTCCAAATTCCATGTTCATTCAATGATGTATTTATATAAGTAGATTTCATTTACCACGTTGAAATACACTATAGACTATTATTTAAAAATATAATTCATTATCCAATTTTTTCTCTTTATTTTCTTTCATGGTGTATGTCTTTTCACCGATTTGAAGGATAATTGTTCTTACCAAATTTTATATTAATTATAGTGGTATGTGGAAACCATTTGAGGTAAGAAATTTTTGGTTAATACTGAAGGAATTGTATGAAACTCATTCTTATAAAGGATTCATCATGGATAATGAGGTATGCTTTATTTTATGTTTTTCAATTGATTTTTTTAATTCCTCTCCTATTATATATTTTTTTGTGGATTTTTTTTTTGTTTTCAATGTATTTTTTTTGGAATAAATATGTCCCACAAAACCCATTAGAGTGAACACTAAAAATAAACTCCTATGTAATGTACCTGAACTATAACGTTCTCATACTACCTGAGCTGAAATTAAAACACCTCAAGTGTGACTCCATGTACTATAGATGCTTCTGATTATGAAAAGGGTTGATTAATATATCATGGGAAGAATATAACATAATCATCAAAAGGAATAAATATCATGAAATAATATCAATATCAACAAATATATATCAACATTATTGATTTATGAATGTATTTAAAAACTCCAAAAAAAAATAGTGAGAAACAACATGTGATAAAAACATTAACCTATGTTATTCTATAAGTATAAAAAATAATAATAGGATCACATGATGGGTCGATAAAATACATGGTCCAAGGAGACAAAGAATAAAAAAATAAAAGATTCACTACTATAAGACCACTAACATTCCCAGAAGTTGTCTCTAAAACCCTCATCGAGCCACCCCACCTCAGTTATCGGGGATAATGTCTTTATAGTGGTGGCCTTTCAACATTGGCTCTACATATCCATTGAAGTTCATATTCAAGGTGTGAGTAAAACCTCGGTCGGACACCACAAAAGGCCCTTAATATAACCATGTATATATGTGAGTGCCTGCAAAATATGATATCTATAGTAGTGACACATATCTAAAATAAAATAAGTATATTCATCTTTCACTCATCAATCTTCAACAAAATATAACCTACCTACATAAACCTATGTTAATAATATATAGCATTTATGCCTATGTAAACATGTTTGGATGACATTCCCAAGAAACTGATGTTTTATTACATGAATCCTAGTATGGTTTCACGGATAATAATTCATGTATGACTCACTAGTATGTGTTTTTCCAATCTTACTAATCTTACATGTTTAATGTATTCATCCTGAACCCCTAGGTGTAATAACCTTGATAATAGTATTTTCCAAATATCCTAATAAAATGTCTCCAACATCTATCACCAAAAATAAATACCCCTGATAATGGGCTCAAACTTCATCTATTACAACACCGAGCATCGTGAAATGAGAGTATCATTCTGTATGAGAGGCACTCGGTCACTCATGTGGATTAAATACATCCATCCCTGTAAAATAATACTTTAATAGTATACTCAACATGATGGATTTATAAGGAAAAAACACTAATTCAATGTAGTGGAAGATATTAGAAACCTCAAACCCAATAACTGCATGTTATATAAAAAAGAAACCACGTATAATACTAATGAAGAACATGTACCTTCCACTGTAGATGGCCATGAATCCTACAAAAATCAAGTTATTACAAAATATCACTATAAACATCCAAGGAACTCTTCCCTCTAAGGTATATCTATAGGATTAGTGAATCAACCAATGTTTGGGTAGGATCTTCTTTCAAAATATAAAATTTTAGTATCTATTAAATAAAATTGAGAAAGAGGAATAGAGATGGGGGTGATTTAGAATGATCCTTATATAAAATCAAACACCCAACTCAAAGGTATATACTTCCTGTAATTGGCCATAGGGATGCTCCTAGATCCTCTGAAGAATTTATTCATATGTTATGAACTGTGTGAGTGAATAACAGGATAATTAAACCTCTTTATAACCTATATCTGATATAACACCAAAATGTTTCATCGAATAAACTATTATTAATAATGGTATAATTTTATAGAAGAGTCCCAAAAACTAACACAAAAATTTCAAGTGAAATAGTCAATAACTTTTTTATATTAATTATAGAATAAGATTAACCAATATTATAATATCATTATATAATTTATATTATTATCCAAGTTATAGGTATAATATTTAGATATCATTCCTTATGATATTCCCAAATCCAGAGCATATGATATCCCTTGGCCTTATGCATTCCATATTGTATGGAATGATGACATCATACATTACAATATAGCCAAAACATCTAATGGCTTACCTTTTTTGGGTATATCTCTATCAATATCTTAATTTCACTAAAGCCTAATTGTCTCTATATCCTTTTACCTAATATTGTACTATTTATATCAACTTATGAAATTATGTCCAAAAATCATTTTCGTTATATCCATAAATCCTTTCGGTTATCTCCAAAACACTTCTAGAATTTTTTTCATCAAATTCATTTGTTTCAAATCATATGTAATGCCCTGGGAATATCCATCCAAAACTCATTTTAGATAAACTCTGAACTCTTTTGAGTAGCTCCCCAACATTCATAAAACCCAATCCTCATTTAATCAGCCAAAAAGTGTAACCCCATGGTCCTTTATAGTGTTGAAAATAAATTAGAATTCTCGAATACATAATTACATGCAAGAAGAGGCCTCTTGAAAAGAATCAATGCTAACCAAGTTATAAATGGATCTAGTGTGATGACCATCAAACACATATATCTCTATAACCTTTTACACCAACTATATCATCTAGTTATTTTCATTTTTATAAGACCTTTTTTCTAATATATTGAGTAAACATGGATCATGGAGTATGTAAATCCCATATAGCTCTCATACATTCATGATTCTATGACTGTAGATGAACTACATCGATGAATACATCACATGTCATTAATTTGGGTAGAATGGTTTATCACATTCCCCTCAACCAAATTGATAAAGATATCACAATCACTATATATTGTTGTTCCTATACACCTTTCTCTCCATCTCAATTAAGGTACCATATTACATACCATTCAAACAACAATAAAAATCCCTTATATATTCAACTTCATCGATAAAATGGAAAAAAATATACCAAACCACCCCAAGATTAACTTATTCACTAGGCTGGCATAAAATAAGTATCAATGTATAATGGTTCTCATTTTAGGTGACTTATTTAAATTCGGGTATGGGGAATTCCAAACATAAAATACTACTCCCTAGCATAAAAAATACATGGTGTATAACATTCCATGTGGTATACTAGCCAGGTCATCTAGTTTACATGTATTTTACATTATGTGTGTACTTTTATCTCAAAAGAAAATGAAACCCATAGTAATCTTAACATTTCATCACATCCTATACTAATCCCTACAGGTCATCAGTTAGTGATAATTAAAACTCATACATTGAGAGGTAAATATAATTATACATTGTGAGTATATGTATCCAATATGAAAGAATTATAATGTAAAGACTACCTTTTGTATAACATTATTCATTATATATTATTAAAATATTTTAAGAATAATAACAAAGCCGCACATATGAACCAGTATAATCATATCCTATATTATAGGCCACGATATAGAAATTATGTTTTATCAACTTTCAAGGTTTTGTTAAACTCATTTCATGTTTATATAAGTTCTTCCACACATATATGTGATTAAATGATAAAAAATATCTCATTAAACTATTTTTTGATTAACATTTTTGGAGAAATCATGTTTGAATAATGATGATAATTTTTTGAATATGACATCCCACGAGGTGTCTTTAATCACTATGGAGCTAATTATTTTAGTAAGTTATAAAATCATAGATAACCTACCAAAAAATGTGGCATAAGGATAGTCTGAGTGTCGAAACCATAAGGATAGATTGAAGGTTCAAAATTAATTTAAGTAATCAAAATCAAAATTGTTTACTGTTTGGAAAATGAAATAAATAGAGTGATTGGTCGAGTTGAATATCAATATGGGAGACATTATATGATCAGTTATTTTCAGGTTTGTGTGCTAGTTATTTAATTGATAATCAATTTATTCAGTTTTGGTGACAAAATTGGGTCAGCATGGATCCTTGTTCTTGGTATACTTCCCCATTCGTATAATTGCACCATTGGAATGGTCATCTACATAGATCAATCTCAAAAATTGGTGACCTAAAACCATATTTAAACATAACTAACTTATATTGAATAATGTTAATGAGAAAAATATCTTAATTAATTGATCCAATAAAATTATACTCCTTGGAATGTAGAAATGGTCACGCAATACGAAAATAATGAGATTTTGAATTGAATAAATGTGTTTCAGTAATCCAAGACCTGAATAAAAGATGAAAATAATCCCTAAAAGAACATACCAATATAATCACATCAGTTAGAATAAATAGAACTACTCTCTCATACTAGGCATTATAATAATGAGCATCATGGGAACCCGAAGAAGAATCATGGAGAAGGACGATCAGAAGCTGAGGTCCAGATCCTCATTCCTTCATCTTGCTCCTCTGTTTGAATCACATGGCCTCCCCTGGTCCCATAATGCTTTGGAAGGGAATCTGTGGGTCTCAATTTATAATATTTTCCATCAAACCTTCTGCCCACATCACATATATATATTTTTCTAGGTGTCAATAATTACACTACATGTAATTGGGTAACATGACGTGTAATCCCCTGATCGTTAGGAGTCGTGAATCTCAGAAAAATATTCTCCATAATATGTCCCAAAAAATTTCAGGTCCTGAAGTTGGACTTCACAACATGTAATTATGTTTCAAAGAATGAGATGAAGTCATAAACTATCTTACACAACAATTTCCTTTCAAAAAAGTCATGATGTATAATTTTATTACCCGACATGTAATCATTATACTTTAGTTTCCTGCCCCCTGTCCTTCTAAAAAATCATGTGTCGCACCACTTTACTTTAATCATGGTGAAAGGTTCCTTTTAGCTCATTTTTTATCCTATTTTAATTCCTCTTTCAAATATTCATTATTTCCTAAAAAATCATAAACAAGAAAAATCATTCCAAAATTAGGAATATTTTTCATTTAGATAAAAAAACTGTAAAATGTATCCATTAAATTGACATATCAATATCATATTCATAATTTTCAACTATTAGAATATATATTTAAAAATTCATAACTTCACTACACTAAATGTTTCAATATTAAATAACTTTTTTATAGTGGAAACTATTTCGTTTATCATCACTATCTTTCTTGGAACGTTTTTCATCAAACCTTTTCCTTGAGATCATAATTTTATGCTTTATATTTGTTTACCAACACATCTTATGTATTTTAGAATATAAAGTGATATTCATATCATCACAATAAATAAATGTAACATTGTACATTATTCATTAGTGGAAGAACCATATCTATTTTAGAGTATAAGGTAAAATTCATTTTGTGTTTTGATTGGTATGATCCATTATTTTTTAAAATTTTCACTTCTATTTGTCTAAAAATACTCCCACTATCCTCTTAAAACTATATTATATCCAAAACATGATGATAAGATATGTAAAATCAATTCTATTTAGAAAATTATAAGTGTTTCCTTTAGTGGGAAATTTAAATAATAAATTAATAATGCTTGTATCACATATGATATTCTATATATGGATAATTATTCAAAACAGAAATTTTTTTATTACAATATGCCAATATTGAATGATAAGAACTTTTTCCCTCATATTTTTACAAATTTCAGGGATAAAGTATTCTATAATAAGAAAAAAAATTACCCTTATTATTTTTTCAAAAAAGTTATAGAATCTTATGAATCAAAAAACCTATGTATAAAAAATGACTATATCTTTTGTTCATCAAATTACTTTTTTATAATAACTAGTTATCACATAAGAGAAAACAAGTTATATCCAAAAACAAATCATTTATTTTAGATTAATCTATCCTTTTTAGTAATTTTCATATCCAAGTCCTCACTGATATGGCCTTCCACATTTGGAACCCTACCTAGGCCTACACTGAATTAGAGAGTGATCCTTGTGGATCGCCTCCAAGAAGACCTAGGATGGTAGCAGACATTAAGGGTATAAAACATGAAGATCTAAGGCATTACCATTATCTATCATAGAAATATAATATGAAATACACTAATCAATTCCATATGATAAAGAAATAATGAGATTTATAATAACCCACAATGACTAAAATGTCATACAATTATAATCCCTTAATATATAATAACAAATGTGAAATCCTTTGAATTCATTCAAACCAAATCTTTAAGAACCAAGATAGCGAGGCTTAGCTCTGTCTCCAGACATTCACCAAAAATATATTATATGTGTGTGTGTGTGTGTGTTGATGATCATACATGTATAGGCAGTAAGATCCTCCTCAAGACCTATAATAGAAATTTTTAATAATCATACCACTGATATAATGAATAATCAGTAGAACCACCATGCACCTATTAGGTAAACTATCTCCAAGCCTCACCATGACACTCTCACCAAATATCCCATCAAATTATAATAACAAATAATTAAATAATATATAAAAACGGTTCCCCACAAAACTTACCAACTATTTTTCACTCTCATTCCCCAATTGGAAGCATCATTTTTCTTTTATAAATTCCATATCCATAAATTCAGACCAATCATGAAAAACATTATGTGGGAAGATCGTAACCCAACCATATTAAACTCATTCAGGGTCCATCAAGATTTATGGAACCAATAATAGCAAAAAATTACTATAATAACATATATATATATATATATATATGTGTGTATACCACCAATCCACATCACACACACACACACTATACTTCCATTATAGTAAGGTATCATGAAAATTAATTACATAAACCTCATTCTTTCCTCTTACCATGAATGACCACCAGTGTATATAGTACATCACCAACTCATCGTCATCACATAAATCATATTTTCAGCCTCAGTCCATCATAGCCATGCCACATCTAGGATAGAGATAAGGGAAGAGAGAGTATTCATCCATATATTCCCTTATATACCTAGAAGTTTGGGGAAGACACTTAGACCCCAAAACATTTGGGTGTTGAAAGGATATCCCACTTGGGTGGGGTGTATATGAAATCACAAGAAAATACAAAGAGTAATACAATAATAAATAATCCCTACCAAAGTGGGTTCCAACTTAGGAAGCAGAACCATGTCACAAAACCATTTACACATTCCCACAACCTTTCATTATTAACTTTTCCCACCAATAGATTATTAGTCTTCCCACATTATAAACAAAACTAACACAATAATTCCCATATAGTTTCACATAAATCTCATCATTTATTCATTTAATATATTTCACTTACCAGACATATTACATTCATTATTTTATTCTTTAATTATATTGAATAAAAAACCATTATTAGTTATTAAAATTGTGTAACCCTTCAATTACACTTATTAAAATTCCATTTATATTTCATATTTCATTCATTTCTATCAATATACCATTACTAATTTCATCACAACATGTCATATAACATTCCTTCCAAGAGACTATAAAATATACCCATAGTCATCAAACAACCACTACATAACCACCCTACAAAATAACCGATTACAACTTGAGAATCCATCCATGAAATACACCATACTCCACAATAACAACCTCCCCTCCTTTTTCCAGACATGAAAAGGCAGCAAAAACACCATTAAAAATCCACCCCAACTACCCAAACCAACCAAAAAAATTCTAATCAGTGCCGCATTATCATGGTCACTCCCTGCAAAATATTTTCATAATTAATCAGTTAATTATCTAAATTAAATTTTGTTTTAAATGTTTCATTCCATTAATATAGATATTTTTAAATTTTTTAATCATTTTTCTTATTGCACGGTTTGGTCATACGGTTATCCAATCTATGTGGATGTCGTTAATGTTTGTCTATCTCCTTAGAAGAGTGGTTTCACCCGAATCATCAAATTGTGTGACCAACCCATGTGGGTGCCATGTGTAACATCCCACCCCATATCATTGGCTTGAGAGGGTGAGGGAATGAAAAATGGTCTTAAGTGACGTTCCCAAGGTGCCAATGGATGGAAATAAATGCTGAGACATTCAAGATTATATTGGGGATGTTTTTTCCCTTGAGATAAAACCAACCAACCAAACAATCCCCAATAAACAAACTCTATGATGCATTTCAACAAAAAAAACCAAACCCAAACATTACTAAAACGCAACCAATGGTTCCATAACCAATACCAAAGACCAAAACAACCAAACACAAACCATATTATCAATAAGAGACTACAAAAAGACTCACAAAGAACTAAGAAACCAACCATAGCTCCACACCAAGCTCCATGCTCCAAAACCACCACATCACCAAAGCATCAAGCGGAAATGCTTGCAAAATGAGATGACTTACTCTAACCTATGTCCTAGAATATAATATCTACAAAAGAACCCGAGTGAAAATGCAAGGGTGAGTAACAATACTGAATAGGATTCTCTAAAATGACTTCTATAGACATTCCACTAGGATAAAACCGTTGGCACACTTATATAAAACATTTTAAATAAAACATTCAATGGTGTAAAAACTTACAAAATAGAAAACATACCATTACCATGCCATGAAAAACAATGTGAATCCACAACCATGCCATAATAAATATCACCATTTCACATCATAACAACAAATTCCATCTTTTCAAATCAACACACAATAAAGAAACCATTATAGTGAGACTTCCTCCCATCCTGTTCACCCCATTCCCAATTAGCGATACTTCATGACCAATATCCACAATGATGGTTCTTCTAATCACTATCCATCACCTTTTATAGTGATACTTACCACCCACTTCATCACAAACAACAAAATCCATAACACTTAATCAACCAATAAGCATAAAGCACCAAGGCCACACAACAAGCACCCCACTATTTCCAACACATGCCAGTTGACTTCAATAAATCACCCATTTATTGAAAACACCCATTAACCAATGTTCCATGCCCAACAAAATTTCAATAAACAATGTCTTTATTGAAAACAATCTTTCAGAATACATTTTTCATAATCATCCACAAACTATTTTGAAATCAACATTTTAAAATCCCACAAAAAATCCCAGTTTTCCAACAATAACCCATTTTCCCCAAATTCCTCCAAATCATCACCAAATAGATTTACAACAAGATTATCATATCATTTTCACAATTAATTGAGAGAAAAAAAAATTAATTGTAACCAAAACCACTAGTTCTAGCCATTTGGAGTCGAGAAAGAGCCCACCAACCTTTATGGTTTTAGTGAATTCGGCCCACACACAACTGCATCCCAATATGGGAAAACACTCCACTAAAACTATTCTAGATCTCCTTCTGTATCATCAGAAAGACTTAATATCAACACCCAATATAACAAAAATACTAGATATAAACAGAGTAGGTGTAGATCTAGAAAACCATGAGTGAGGGAAAATTAGATCTGGAGAAAACAACAATGAACTAAGTGATGAGAATTAATGGATAAGAATCGGCTCAAAAACACCATTAAACCCTTATATTAGCTTCCAAAATAAGTGGGAGAGCACCACTAAACATTGAGAAGAGAAAACCCCGATTGAGGATCGAGTGGGAGAGAGTTTGGGTGTTTTTAGAGAAATGCTGACTAATCATGGATTAAAAAAGAATTTTTACAAGCTGTACTATTAGATTTAATGGTTAGACAAACTGTGCCCAAGCCGTGCATATCCCACTGCCTGCACAGTTCATCTCGTAAAGTTTTTCCTAATCGTTCTCAAATCATGCGGCCTTAAAAAGGCTCCAAATGTTTTCCAAAACCATCTCAAAATCTCCCAAACTCATACCAAGAACATTAAACACATAAAAATGAATAAAAAAGGAAACATACCTCAAACGGGGGGTGCTACATTCTCCCCACCATTGGACTTTCCATCATCATAATGTATATAACCTTCTCATTGTCGACAGAGGTTGGGCCATTGCTCAACCGTGTCTTTCTCCTGCCCCAAAGTTTACTCCTAAATCTGAAAATTCTGCCAAAAACCTGAACTAAACCGATTATTTTTCCATGTAATAATTACTCTTGACTATCCACAATCCACCCTAGCACGTGCACTAAAGAATCACTTGGTTTTTTCTCATCATTATCCCAACAAATCAGATGATCACAATCCTACTGATACTTATTCAAATGTGACAGATGAAACACATTGTGCACCACACTAATTTTTGATGGAATATCTAACGAATAATCCACCTCTCTGATCTAGTCAAGTATCTAAAAATACCCAATATACCTTGGAGATAACTTACCCTGCTTTCCAAACTGGTGATGTCCCAACCTAAGAGATATTCTCAAAAACACATGATCACCCACCTCAAAACATAATAGTCATCGAAGATGGTATGCATACAATTTATGATGACATTGAGTCATATCTACACTCCTTCAGATCAACTGGATCTTCTCCATAGTCTCTTGGAAAAGGATCGGTCAGATCATCGAAGTCTCCCCCATTTGCACCCAGCATAGTGGAGAATGACATAGGTGCCCGTATAATGCCTCAAACAGATCCATATATAGTAACTCCCAATTCTTGTTATTATAGGTGAACTCCACCAATAGTATGTTCTCCTCCCATTAACCAACAAGAAATTTCAAAAAATCCCTTATCATATCCTCCTCAGTTTGTATCATCCTCTCGGATTGGCCATCCATCGGAGGATGATACACTGTTTGCATCATCAACTGTGTCCCAAGGGCTTGCTGCTAGTATTTGTAAAACCAAGATGTGAACCTCAGATCTCTATCGGATAAAATCTAAACTAGAACCAAATTCCTCTTTAACACCTCCTGAATATAGATATTGGACATATCATTCCCCGTATGAGATTAAAAAATCGAGATGTAATGGACTGACATTGTTATCCAATCCACAATCACCCATATGAAATCGTTCTTTCGAACTGTTCTTGGGAGACCCATCACAAAATCTATATCTATTTTCTACCATTTCCACACTAGAATAGGTAAATAATGCAACATGCCTACTGGTCGCTGATGCTCTGACTTGACTTTCTGACAAGTCAAGCATCTCTAGACAAACCCAACCACATCCTTTTTCATACCAGCCCACCAAAACTGTGCTTTTAACACCCTATACATTTTTTGAATTCTATGATGGAAATACCACCTAGAATGATGATAATCCCTAAGAAGTTCCTCCTGACAATCCACTAATACCACCCCCTGATTCTGAAAACATAATACTAAATTTCCATTCATTTTCTATCCCTCAATGGTCTCCCCACCATTGAGTTTTGACCTCATTACCACATATTCATAATTAGATGCTTGTTCCTCTTTAACCAAACCAGTCATGTTTGGATCCAACGAAACCAGAAAGAATACCACCCTCTCTCCCTAGTCCTCATAGTCCCACCACATGTCATCTATGACCGACATCAACTACCACTAATCTGATGTTTGTTTCACCACCTAAACATATGATTTCTTTCTTAAGTAATACTTCACCGAATTTCCCTTACCTAGTGTGTTCATTAAGTCAAAATCAAACATTTGGAGATATTTAATAAATCTTTATTGCCTCAAGTTCAAATAACTTTGTGAGAAGATATGGTTTAAGCTGTTATGATCGCTAAACACTGTGAATTTCTCCACAAAGAGATAATGACGACACATCTTTAAATCCTGAACCACTGTCCCAAACTCCAAATCATGTGTTGGTTAATCATTCTCAGGAAACCTCATCTTTTTTGAGCCATATGCAACTACTTGATCCCCATGAATGAGAACACACCCCTACCCTGATCCCAACGCGTCACAATACACCACTTACCCTTTTCATAGTTTAGGGAAAACCATGATTGGTGTTGATGTAAGGGGACCCTTTAACTCTTCAAAAAATTTCTAACACTACAAATCCCATTGAAATGAGATATTATTCCTTGTGAAATATGTCTTCAGTGAATCCAATCATGGAAAATCACGAAAAAAACATCGATAATACCTAGCTAGACCAAGGAAACTTCGTATCTCAAAAATGTTCTTTGGTGTCTCCTTGAGATAAAATACTCTACCTTTTTGGGATCAATTGAAACACCCTTCTCATAAATAATATGGACAAAGACATGAAAATCCTCTATCCAAAAGACTCACTTTGAGAATATGGCATACAAATGATGGTCCCACAAGATCCCCTACACTATTTCCAAGTGTTTCTCATTCTCCACCCTTGTCCATGAATACAACATTATATCATCCACAAATATCACCATATAAGAATCTTGATATCTCTGAAATATCGGATTCACAAATTCAATGAACACCAATGGTTTATTCGTTAGACCAAAGGGCATAACCATATATTCATAATGACCATATCTACTTCTGAAAACTATTTTCGAAATATCCTCCTTCCTCGCTCGCAATTGATGATACCCTGACCTCATGCCAATCTTGTAGAACCAATGACCTCCCAACAATTGGTCAAAAAAATCATCAATGCATGTAAGTGGATATCATTTATTTATCGTAACCTGATTACGTTTGTGATAATCCACACAGAGACACCACGTTTCATCTGCCTTTTTTACAAAAAAAACTGCCTCTGCCCACAGAGACGTTCTAGGCCAGATGAAACCTTTTTATCTCACTCTTCCAACTGCACCTTTAATTCCTGCAATTTTATTAGTACCATTCGGTAAGGAGGATGCAAGATAGGATTTGTCCCTGGAAATAGATCAATCAAAAACTCTACTTCTCTCACATGTGGAATCCTTCATAAATCTTCATGAAATACATCCATAAACTGATACACAACCATTGGAAGAACCCTATCCTCTATACATTCCAATTATTCCAATGATAGAGCCTATAATAGATACAATATCGTTCCAATATCTGGTGCCAACAAATCTGTTGTAGGTAGTTTTTCATTATTCTCCCCTCTAAAGAGTTGTCAAATTCCATCCTCCATCATAAAACTAACAGTTTGTGCATATCAATCGATGTGACCTTAAAAAATTCCATCTAATACATTCCCAGTATTATATTATAACCATAAATATCAAGCACCGAGTAATCCCACATCAATTCAATGTTGTCCACAACTAAGAAACATGACCTACATAGAAAAGCTCGACTCTCTCTTTGTCCTATAGAAGTTTGTAGTTTCAAAACAGAAGTCATCGTTTCCACATGTAAACCCAAAAAAATAAATGATGTGAGAAGCAAGAGAAGAAGGTGATGCACTCATATCAAACAAATCATGCATCAATGTAGAATTTAGAATAATCATACCTCACACTTTGGATGGTCCCGACTGATCATCAATCACCACCTTTTCAGATCCAAACAAATGTTTACTCGTTATGCTCTTATCTTTATTACCCTGCGGAGGATTTATGGTGTTACTCGAATAACCATTAATATTTTTTGTCTGTTATAAAGGTAAATTTTTTTACCCCCATGCAGTCAAGGTATAAGTCTCATACAAACCCCGAGGAGTGTCACAAACACCTAACCTTGGAGAATTATGACAATAATTCCGCAGATGCCCCATCTTCATACAATTAGGACATGCGCGTGGTTGTTCCATAAAATTCTACTTGATGTGGACCATAGAACCACACTGAAAACATCCTTACATACTCTGAGTCGTTGGAGGAAGATTCTTCGATCTTGTCGTCAGATTATGAACTGTACTAGCACCCTAGAAATAAGTTTCCCTCTTACACCTGAACCATGAGTTCAAGTTCCCACAATTCCCCATGGTACCAACATACTTACCCCTCTTGTAGCCCCCAAAAGATCCTGATCAGCCACTATATCATTATTCACCACTTTTATGTAATGATCTGTACACAACACCACTATCTTGGAATGAATTTCTTGGTTCAACCCAACTTCAAAAATTTGTGCCTTCAATGATGTACTTCCAACCACCTCGGGTACAAACCGCACTGAGTTAATAAAAATAGACACATATTATGTTACTGACAAGTTCCCTCCCTGGAAATTGAATAAATCCATTGTATGTTGAATTCAGAATGTATGAGGGTAGATGTTTTTATTAAACAATTCTTCAAAACCCTCCCATGTCACACATTGGTCCATCCCAGCTTGGACAACCAGCTCCCACAATGGAAGGGATATATATAAAAACTTATACATGGATAGTTTCAATTTCAACTCTTCGGGTGCTCAAAAGAAGTTAAATATCATATTTATTCTATTCTTCCATGCTTCATCCCTTTCTAGCTCAAACTCACCCCTAAAGATTGGTGGATTCTACATTTGAAACTGAACTGCATGATCCACATGACTTGGTTAATCTACTTTATTCCCACATTACACAGTTTGGAAAGCTTTCACTTTACTCTGTAGTAGGTGCTGGTTCACCTGATGTTTAGGTGTAACCACATTTTTAGAAGCTTCATCTAGTTGGTCTCTATGATTCCTACCCAGTTCCATTTCTATCAATAAAATACAACTATAAGTCTTTCTCCCTTAACAATAAATGGTATTCAGTTTTCAATTCAAATTACATAACAACTTTCACAACCTGGATTTCAACATGTTCACATTTCCCATGTTTCACTATTCTAAAAAATCCACCATGTTTTGAAAATAAATTCATTTTTAAAATACCACAAATTTCCATGGTTCAAACCCTTATGTTTTGAAAACCAATTCAAAATTTTCCAAAATCCACACATTCATACCACACCATAAATTTTTATACCCAAATAAAATATGAAACCTGTTGGGAAGTCATTTCTACCATGAATTCCATGCTCATCACATTGGCTACACCCATGACAAGGAGATATCCAATGCCAATAAGTGTTTGCAAACACTTATGTACCCAACTCCTAGGTAACTTGATGTTCAACACAAAAGGTTTAGATATATCCATTATTTCTATAAATTCCATGTTTTGACAATCCTACATCTTTATACCATCCCAACTAAAGGAATAGGGAAAGAACAAATGTCAAAACCAAGACCCATAATTAACTTCAAAGGATCAAACAACTTCTTTTACTTGAATGGCAAGGACGGGACAAACGGACACCCCTTGTAACATCCCACACCATATCATTGGCTTGGGAGGGAGGGGGGATTCTTCATGGACTTAAGAGTCATTCCCAAGGTTCCTAAGGCTATAAATATATTCCATGGGATTTAAGAATAAATTGGGGAACAATTTTGCCTTGAGATAAAACCAACCAACCAAACAATCCCATATCAACAAACTACATGATGCATGTCGACAGAACAACCAAAACCAAACATTACCAAATGACAACCAATGGTTCGATAACCAATCCCAAAGACCAAAACAACCAAACACAAATCAGAGTACCAAAAGAAGACTACAATAATACTCCAGAATAACTAGGACATAGTCCATAACTTCAGACCAAGCTCTATGCTCCAAGCACAACAACATCACCAAAACCTTATGCGGAACCGCTAGCAAAATGAGATTCCTTACTCTTACCTGTGTCCCAGAATAAAATATCTACAAATGAAACCAAGTGACAGTTAGGGGTGAGTAATAACACTTAGTAGGATTTCCCCATATGACTTCCATACACACATCACTAGGATAAAACCCTTATCACATTCATATAAAACAGTTTATAAAAAACATTCAATGGTGCAACAACTTACAACATGACCAACATACCATTACCAATACATGAAAAAAAGGGAAATCAAAAACCATTCCATAAGCCATATCATAATTTAAAATAACAAAAGAAATTCCATCTTTGAAAAGCAACACACAATAAAGCAATCATTACAGTGGGACTTCTGCCCATCCCGTTCACCCAAATCTCAACTAATGGTACTTCCTAACCACTATCCATAATTTTTGTTCTTATGACCACTATACATCACCAATTATAGTTAGACATACCATAAACTTCCACAAAACTAATAATATCCATTACACTTAATCAACCAACAAGAAAAAATTACCAAGGTTTCACAATAAACACACATCATTTTCCAACACATGCCAATTCAGACCAATAAATCACCAATTTATTTAAAACCATCATTAACAAACTTTCCATTCCCAACCAAATTTATATAAACAAAACATTCCTTGAAAACCATCTTTCAACAAATAATTCATAATCATCCACTAAGGATTTTAAAATCAACATTTTAAAATCACACAACAAAGACCCTTTTTGCAACAATAACCCATTTTCCCCAAAATCCCCAAAATCATCACCAAATGGAAATTCAAAAAGATTATAAGATCATAATCACAATTAATTTCAAGAAAAAACAATTAATTTAAATACAATACACTATTTCTAACCAAGTGGAGTCAAGATAGAAGCCACCTACCTTTCAGGTTTTAGGGAATTTGACCCGCATGCAACCACACCCCAATTCGGGAAAATGATCCACCAAAACCAATCTAGATATCCTTCCCTATCATAAAAAAGCCTTAAAATAAACACTCAAGGAAACAAAAACCATATACGTACACAGAACAGGTGTAGATCTTGAAAACTAAGAGAGAAGGAAAAGTAGATCTAGATAAAACCACAAGTAACTAAGTGAGGAGACATATCGGAGAAGAATCACCTATACCACACCAAAAAAACCTTTCAATTTTCTTCCAAAATGAGTGGGAGAGCACCTTTAACCCATGAGAAGAGAAAATACTAAGTGATGATTGAGTGGGAGATTTTTTGGGTGTTTTTAGGGTAATTCTGACTAATCCTAGTGAAAGCGTGACCAATTTTCACCTATCGACTGGTCAAGGTTATGGTGATCTTATAATGTGTATAGCAGCACTCAGGTCGAATCCTCGATGATGATACTTTTTAATAGTCGATTGTTTTGAGTTGATTCTATTTTTATTGGGGGGGTTATTTACAGAGCTTATGAAATGATTGATTGATTAAGATTGATTTAACAAATTGATAAAGATTTGGGTGAGTTAATTATTAGGTAGTTAAGCTTGTGATTTCCTTGATACTTACTTTATATTGCATTAAATTAACACCCATGTCACATGTTGATGTTGATTGGAATTCACAAGTGTTAAGGCTTTAAGCATAGCCTTAACATAACATAAGGTTCAAATATTAATCATATATTTTTATGGTAGTATATTTATTGTTCCAATAATCCATGGAAACCACTCATTAAAAAAAACAAGTCACCAATCCATGACATGTTAAGTCCAACATACACAATGTTAATTCAAAGAATACATATCGAGCAAAAGCCCTCAATTTCTTAAAATACCTAAAGTGTAACTCACCCCAATGAAATATTTACTAATACATTTAAATGATTACTAATCTGGTTATATTTATTATGAGGATAAATTAATAAGAGAAGAAAAAAAGATAGGAAAAGAGTGGTGCGTCAAACACACACACAAATGATAATGAGAATTAAAAACAGACTTTAAATTGAATGAGGAAGAAAAATAAGGGAATGGGTTTTAAATTGATTTCAACTATTTTAAGAAAATTTATATTAAACTACATAAGTTGGATGAGAATAATATATATTTAAGAAGAAACTTTCATTAAAATGGAATTACAAAAAACAAACACTTACACGATTACAAACAAACAAAAAAGTAAATGAAATGAAGAATGGAGGAATGGTTTCTCAAGTTATTGCATGTGTATGGAAGATCCTCCCACACCTTAGGCAGATCCATGGTCATGAAAACCTATTCTACTTTTATCTAATATTCCAACCCTTTTTAAGGATAGGAGGGTATGTATTAATATCCTCAGGTGGTGGATGTTTTCATTCCAAAACTACCCTTCCACTTGGATTGAAAATTTGGACATCCAGACAGTTGAATCTTGAGATATCTCCTTAATCAATGTTGTACCAAATAAATTTGTCCCACTAATATCAAATTTTTTGGAATTAGGAGTTATGGATCCAAATTTATGGTCGTTCAATTAAACAGGGTTAATCTTTCCATTTCAATCGATACGTTTTAGTAGGCCAAAATGTGAATGGGTTTATCAATATAAATATGTCATCAAATCTGAACACTATCTTCAAAAAAGTTGGCCATATATATCTCTGATTTCACATTGAAAAATCTCAACATGACTTGATGATTAAATCATAAGCTATGTCATGAATAGTTTCCAGATTTTAATTTCCCCCCAGAATGGTTAGCTGGACTTTAAAAAATCATTTGGGACCCTTTTCCATGTAGTTGGACCTTCAAATGTTTTTCCATTATTCTTTTTCATAATCATGAATATATGGTGTAGTTTCATACAATTTCGGCTTTAAGATTTAGACTAGTAACTCAATCATCATGGAGGGTCCAGTTTCATCACTATTTCATTGGGTTTTCTAGTGTGGACCATATGAACCTCTAAATATACGAGTTATCCAAAAGTTATTTATAATGAATTTTTTTTCATTTGATTATAGAACCCTAAAAAATAAGAATAATTCAATTTGGATAACCAGGGGAGATTTATTATTAAAAACATAAACAGACTTGAATCTGGATGAATTCAAATAGTGGTCAAAATTATAATTAATATTTAAACCATAATATTTCAGCCAAATTATGAAAATTTCATATCAAATCAGAAAAGGGAGTATACAAAAAGTTGTGAAAATATTAATAACATCAACTCCCCCACACTTATTCTGGTTTATGTCCTCATGCGCAACAAATATAAAATACATTACAAACTCATTTTCACTCACCAACCAATATTAAAATTTTGTTTTCCCCACTCAGGGGTGGTTTAGACAATTTCACTTATCCATATTTAATTCCTCCATAATTCTTTACTGAAATAATGTTGCAAAAACAATTCAAATTTTCATGTTCAAATTTAGAAATGGAAAATTGCGGCTCACAAAATGTACTCCTCTCAAGATGATAAAATTAATTTATGGAGCTTCACTCATTCATCAACCAAAAGTAAAAATATTATAGTTTTTAAGAACTCTCAGCTTCCAATCACATTCCTAAGGTGAACAATAATGAAGAGGTCTTTTAAGGGGTTTTTCTATGGCTCTGGGATGGTAGGAATTTAATGTCTAAGAGAAACAAGAAGAGGGTAAAAACACTAACATGGTTAAAACAATGCACATTTTTTTTAAATGAAACATGGAAGGAAATGAAAACACATATTTAAAAAGGAATTATTGTGTGAATAATACACAAGAGAGGAATAAAATTTAAAGGGGATGAGAAAATTAAATATTTACAAAACACAAAACCTCTCCCAATGAAATAAGTTTTATTGTTTTTATTTTATTTTCATTTTTTTGAAAGTTGAACTTGAAAAATATCTCACACTCATATCTCAACCCATGATTGATCTCCTCACAAAACAAATTGTAATAGTTGTAACAAGATCAAATGTTAAGGAAGAGTGATTTTTGACCTACCTAAGAAACAACCCATTTTTGTGTTCTTTTTTTTTATTGATTTTTATGAATTTTTTTTTATTTTTTTGAACAGTTGTCAATAACATTTATAAAATTATATAAATTAAATTACATTACATTCCCCAAAACACACTGAATTATAGCCTCTCCCCCACATTTAAATGGATGCTTTCTCTCAAGTTTATGATAACATGGTGAAATCAACAAAGGGTACCCAAAATGAAATCCATTCCCCCCACACTAAAATTTCAAAAAATTATGCAATGAAAATATCTATTGATATTGGGTGGGAAAAGGTATTTAGATTGTAATTTGGCTATCAAAGAAAATGTTTTCATAGACTTGAAGGGGCTTTCAAAATTTGGATTAATGTAGGGGAAATGGGAGGCTATTTGGCTATTGTTATTCTCATGTGGTTCAGAAAATGCCTCTATCATATTAATGCACACTAAAGTAGAAAATTCAGATTAAAGGTCCAAAAACTCAATACTCACAAATGGTGGTGACAAACACACATTTGAAAAGATTAAAATAGGTGCCCTTGGCATAAATGAAAATGGTGTTCCTCAAGGGTGGGGAAAATCAGTTTCCAAATAAAAAATTGAGCATTCAAATTTTTTGTGGGTTTGACACAATATTATTTATCCAAATACATGAGTAAAACACAAGATTTTTAAGATTAATAAGGTATTTTGACTCCCCATAATGGATGGAAAAAATGTCAAAATTGGATGGTGAGTAAGTATGACTCGTTTGTTTTTTTACAATTTTTTTAATTTTTTTAGTGTTGTTAAATTACACACCCACAAAAAGAGAATGTGTAAATGAAAAAAATGTGATGAGGAAAGTGTTAAATAAAAAAATGAGAATGAGGTAGGAATAATAATTGAGAGAGGGAGAGAGAGAGAGGTAGATAGATAGAGAGATAGAGAGGAAATATGAGTTAAAGGGAAAGAGGTTCCCCTAGTTTGGATTTTTTGGGTTTCCATCTCCATCCAGTGGTGGGTCAACTGTAGAAGATGGAGATCCTATGGAAGTCGATGTTGTTTTAGGATTATGCATCCTCTCACGGTGATGCTTTAACCGATTTCCCTTACCCGTGAATATCCATTTGGAAGACGGGTCTAGGACTTACACTGCACCAAATTGGTAAACCTAAGAAACAATAAAAGGACCTTCCCAACAAAAACTTTGCTTACCTGGGTGAAGCCAAAATCAAGAGTTGAAAAGTAATAAATTTTCTGCTTCCCGGAATACATTTATCAGGGTGTGTTTTTCAGGGAGTACCTTAGCCTTTTCTTTGTATAGATTGGAATTCTCATCAGATTAAAGTTGAATCTCCTCCAGTTTAGCCAATTGCAACAATATTTCTTCACCAAAATTTTCACAATCAAAATTACTGGATTTCACTTCCCAAAATGAATTATGTTTTATTTCAACTGTAAAATGACATGCTTTACCAAAAACTAGCCTAAAAGGAGACATCTCAATGGGTGTTTTATAGGCACTTCGATAATACCAAAGTGCTTTACCAAGTCTTTCAGGATAATCTTTTATAGTGGGGTTTAAAATTCCCTCAAGCACTCTTTTCACTTATATACTAGAGTTCATACATGCCATTTGTTTGGGGTGATATTCAATTGTTGTTTAATGTACAACACCATTCTTTTTGAAAATATATTCCATGGTTTTTTCAACAAAAATGGGTTCCTAAGTCACTTATCAAGGCACATGGTGTGCCAAATAGGTGTAATATATGTGTCTTTAGGATCTCAATAACAGTATGTGAATCATCCTTTCTAGTGGTTTTGGCCTCGACCCACCTTGAAACAAAATCAACCGTAAGAAAAATGTATGAGAATCCATTGGAAGGAAGGAATGGTCCCATGAAATCGATGCCCCAAACATCGAATATCTCACATAAAAGTAAAGGAATTTGTGTAATTTCATTTATCATTGAAATTGTTCCAAAAAATTTTCAAGTGGGACATGATTGACAGATCTCATGTGAGTCCTTGAGGAGTGAAGGCCAAAAGAATCCATAGTCTAGGACCATTCAAGATGTCCTTTGTGGCCCAAATTGGCCACCGCCAGGCATTGAGTGACATAATTCTAAGATGGAAGAATGTTCATTTTTATCAACACATATCATAATTACCATGTATTCCCTAGTTGTCCAAAGATTAATATCTTCCCAAAAATATATTTTTTAATCACTTTTCAACTTCATTTTTTGTTCTTTTGAAATTTTTTCAAGAAAAACAATAGAAACCATGTAATTTACAGTTGGGGCATACCATTGTATTTTTTGAGTGAGAGATGAATGGTGCTCAGTTGGAAATTCTGGATCAATTATTTTTTAATAATAAGAATTAGAAATTCTACTCAAGTGTTCATCCATAGGGTTTTCTTTTCCTGGTCTATCTTTGATTTCAAGGTCAAGCTCTTAGAGAATTAGGATCCATCTTATTATCCTTAGTTTGGAATCACTTTTATTAAGTAAAAAAATTTATAGAAGAATGGTCTTGAAGGTGATGATTTTGGCACCTAAGAAATAGGGCCCGAATTTATCTTAGGAAAAAACCACTTCTTGATGTTCCTTTTCAGTAACATTGTAGTGAGATTGAGTTTCATCCAATGTTTTTGAGGCATAATAGATGTGCAGACTCTGGAAAATACGTCCCCAAAATTTTCCAAATGCTTCCATAAACAATCCAAGATCGTATTCCTTTTCAACAACTTCTATTTGGTAGGTTGTAGGGCCCGAACGGAGTTACGGATTAGGAGTTATGGACATTTGAAGTTGGGATGGAAAACTGGTTTGTGAAGCCCATTCGCGAAGCACCCTCCGCGATCGCAGAGCGCCGCTGCGACGCAATGAGGCGGCATGCTCCACAAATGGATTTTATGTTTGTGAAACCTCCGCGAATCACAAGAGGCGGGAAGCTCCAAGAAAGGATTTGACGTTCATGAACCCACCACGAAGAACAAGAGGTGGGACGCTCTGCAAACCCATTTGACGTTCGTGAACCCGCCGCAGAGCAAGCTCCATCTTTGCGCCGAGCGAGCTTTGCTTTGCGGCGCCCCTTGCCTATAAATACCCAACTCACCCTCATTATCTAGACGGCCACTCCTCCCCCTTGGATGAACACTTCACCCCTTGGCCAGCCGATCTCCAAGTTCATGGAGCTTCTCTTTCCTTCGTGAAGCGGCTCCGCGAGCAGCTTCCTTCGTGTTGCTGCTCCACGAATCCCTGCTCCGCAAGAAGATTTTTTCGCATTGCCGATCCATGAGCCTATGCTTCGTGAGCCCATTATCCATGATTAATTGCTCTATGATGATGCTTCGTGAGTCTATGATCCACGATGAAGCTTTGCGAGTCTATGATCTGCGAGGCCATGATCTACGAGGCCCCATGCTCCCCAAGCCCCTTTGCTCTACGAATCTACTTTGCTAAGACTTATCCTTCGCGCCCACAGATCTATACCGCTAGGGCTGCGCCCCTGCCCCCTCGCTCGAGGTCAGTGTTGGGATGTGGTCCCAGCCCTATGCGCCGGTCTGTTCACTACCATCACATACCCCCTTGAAAAATGTTGAGTCGCACCGTGAACTTTTCAGTCTGGGATGTCAGGATTTTCCATTGCGCACCCACCTTCCACCTATAGAATACAAAGATTTGAGATACTCCTCCACACACCATAATACACCTTGAGTCGACATATTCCTCATGGTTTCATTCCCATGTCATGAGTTGAGATTCTCATCATCAATTCCCCGAGTACCTCGAGTCGAACCATTCCTCAGGCAACTCCTCCAAACCCAATCACTTGGCTCCAATGCCAGGTTAAACAAAAAAGGGCCGCCCTTGCGTAAGTCCCTACACCATCCATTTCTAGTCACCTTCTTCCAACAGTCCTACCTACATTACTCTAAAATGTAGTTCTCCCTATGTTCCAAACATAAGATTCCTCTTGATCCAAATAAGAGATTCCTTATGTTTCAAGAATGGGATGCCAATTGTCCTCTCTACACGACTATAAACTGTAGTATTTTTTATGTGCCAATCATAGGATTCCTTTTTCTTTAAACAAGATATGCCTTATGCTCTAAGAATTAGATGCCTAATGCCATGATTATAGTGGTGTAATTTCAAGAGAATTGGAATCCATTCAAACATTCCATCACTTCACCTCATGCTTTGTGTGTCCTTCATTCGGATCTTCATCCACTACCATGTTCGAAGGGACCCCCTAATAGCCTGGTCTCATGCCGCATCGGCTCACCTACCATCCTGGACCAACGCCCTGGAAGACATCAGATGACATTTGTAACAGGTCCTCTATTTTGAACATGGTAAACAGTTGACCCTCATTTGTCTGTCCCCATTTCAGGCTAACACGATGTAGATGTTGTGTTTTCTCCATGGTAAATAGCTATCCTCCATTTTCACACCACCCTCATTGCGTTCCGAATGCTGGGCAAGTAATTCACACTTTTTCTCTCCCTTTGTTCTGATAGATTCCAACACCCCTTGGCGTTATCCCGCTTGTACACTAGCGCATAGGTGTAGAATCATAATCCTCGACCCACCAGTGATTTGTGATGCCCTCATGGCCAGACATGAGGAAGACATTATGGGAAGCATCCTTGCATAAGCCCCATTCACCAGTGCCTCTCCCTAGCGGCACCCGAGAAACATCCTTGCGTAAGCCCAATTCACCAGTGCCACTACATTGCGGCACCCGGGTAGCTTCTTTGCCTAAGCCCCATTCACTAGTACCGCTTCATAGCGGCACCCGGGAAGCTTCCTTGCATAATCCCCATTCACCAATGCCACTCCATAGTGGCACCCGAGCATCATCCTTGTGTAAGCCCCATGCACTGTTGCCGCTCCATAGCGGCACCCGGGCATCATCCTTGCATAAGCCCCATTCACCAGTGCCGCTCCATAGCGGCACCCGGGAAACTTTCTTGCGTAAGCCCCATTCACCAGTTCCGCTCCATAGCGGCACTCGAGCATCATCCTTGTGTAATCCCCATTCACCATTGCCGCTCCCTATTAGCACACGGGCCTCCATCCTAGAGTAAGTCTCGGCACCTTGGGCCGCTCAATGCGTAAGCCCCTCTTCACTTCCCACAGACGCACCCTTCACAGCATGATCGTCAGGTCCTTGCAAACTCTTGTTTCTCACACTGAGCATGACTTCCATGAGCTTAGAGTGAGCACCGACCATGACACACCATGGGCTGCCTCAGAGCGTAAGCCCTAAATGTCATCGTCCCACATGACGTTAAACTGTATTCTCGAACTATGGGGACTTTGATCCATGAGAAGGCATGGTACATAGGAATCCTCCATGAGGTTCAAGCCCCACCACCATAACCCACCTCAAAGTGTAAGCCACATACCCACCATGGGCCGCCTCAGAGCGTAATCCCCAAATGCCTTCGCCCCGCAAGACGTTAAAATGTATTCCCAAACTACGTGGACTTTGATCCGTGCTAAGGAATGGTACGTAGAAAGCCTCCATGAGGATCAAGCCCCACCACCATGGGTCGCCTCAGAGTGTAAGCCCCATACCTACCTTGGGTCGCCTCAGAGTGTAAGCCCCATACACACCTTGGGCCTCCTCAGAGTGTAAGCCCCATACCCACTATGGTCTGCCTTAGAGCATAAGCCCCAAATGCCCTCGTCCCGCATGACGTTAAATTATATTCCCGAACTACGGGGACTTATATCCGGGATAAGACATGGTACGTAGAAATCCTCTACGAGGTTCAAGCCCCACCACCATGGGCCTCCTCAGAGTGTAAGCCCCATACCCACCTTGGTCCGCCTCAGAGTGTAATCCCCATACCGACCTTGGGCCTCTTTAGAGTGTAAGCCACATACCCACCTTGGGCCTCCTCAGAGTGTAATCCCCGTACCCACCATGGGCCTCCTCAAAGTGTATGACCCGTACCCACCTTGGGCCTCCTCAGAGTGTAAGCCCCTTACCCACCTTGGGCCTCCTCAGAGTGTAAGCCCCATACCCACCTTGGGCCACCTCAGAGTGTAAGCCCAATACCCACCTTGGGCCTCCTCAGAGTGTAAGCCATGTACCCACCTTGGGCCTCCTCAGAGTGTAATCCCCATAGCCACCATGGGCCTCCTCAAAGTGTATGACCCGTACCCACCTTGGGCCTCCTCAGAGTGTAACCCCCTTACCCACCTTGGGCCTCCTCAGACTGTAAGCCCCATACCCACCTTGGGTCTCCTCAGAGTGTAAGCCCCATACCCACCTTAGGCCTCCTTAGAGTGTAATCCCCATACCCACCTTGGTCCTCCTTAGATTGTAAGACCCATACCCACCATGGGCGGCCTCATAGTGTAAGCCACATACCCACCATGGGCCGTCTCGGAGCGTAAGCCCCATCCAACCCGAACTACGAGGACTTTGATCCATGTCAAGGCATGGTATGTAGGAAGCCTCCACAAGGTTCATGCCCAACGCCTTGGGCCTCCTCAAAGTGTAATCCCCATACCCACCATGGGCCGTCTCAGAGCGTAATCCTCATCCCATCCTGAACTATGTGGTCTTTGATCTATGTCAAGGAATCGTACGTAGGAAGCCTCCCTGAGGTTCAATCCCACCATCCACCTGGACCCCTGGTCCCTTCACGTCGGTTCACCAACACCATCCTGAACTATGTGGTCTTTGATCCATGTCAAGGAATGGTACGTAGGAAGCCTCACGAGGTTCAATCCCACCACCTGGTCGTTCCAACCATCATTCACATCGGTTCACCAACACCTTGGGAATCCTAGAGTGTAATCCTCATACCATTTAGAACTATGTGGTCTTTGATCCATGTCAAGGTATGGTACATAGGAAGCCTCCCTGAGGTTCAAGCCCACCATCCACCTGGACCCCTTGTCCCTTCACGTCGGTTCACTGACACCATCCTGAACTACGTGGTCTCTGATCCATGTCAAGAAATGGTACGTAGAGAGCCTCATGAGGTTCAAGACCACCACCTGGTCATTCGGGCCATCATTTATGTCGGTTCACCAACAACTTGGGTAGCCTAGAGTGTAAGACCCACACCATTCTGAACTATGTGGTCTTTCATCCATGTCAAAGAATGGTATGTAGGGATACTCTCTGAGGTTCAAGCCCACCATCCACCTGGACCAAGGTCCTTATTCACGTTGGTTCTCCGACACACCCTCCATAACTACACGGACTTTGATTCCCTCCCATAGGGATATGTAGCAAGTCTCTTTGAGGCTCAAGCCCATCACTACCATAATCTTCATGATGGTCCCATCTCATTCCCCCTCCACTTCATTCATCAATCCATCACCCATACTGATTCTCACCTAGGCCGCCACATCCCAGTGAGATCATGTCATCCACCCTCCTCGGTGCTCCTAGTAGTACTTGGGCCGCTATCCACACATAATCCCCAACATGTCTATGGGTCTTTGTCCTTTGTGTACACCCTAATTCATCACCCCTTGAAACTATGTGGGTTTTGATCCCTTTCATCTCCACAGGGTACGTAAGAAAACTCCCTGAGGTTCAATACTAGCCAATGGTGAACCATGTTGTCCCTCATCCTGGGGTGAACTCTCCCTGATCTGCCCTTAGTGGTGTTCAAATCAGCCATTACGGTGTGACATCTCCCCTACATGGGGCGCACTACCACGATTCCTTCTTCATTGGGCATTCTACTCCATCCATCTTCTAGGTGTTCCCTCCTTGGGATGTACCAATCAGATCCATCCCTATGGGACGTTCTGATCACCCTCATCCTGTCTCCGCAAGACATTAAACTCGTGGCCTACCTTGTGATAAACATGAGATACCTGAGGAAAACCTCGGATGACATGCCTTTGGTGTAACTATCTTTGCAAGATTTTAGACATGCGGCATACCCTGTGTTAAACATGGGAAGATGAGGAAAACATCAGATTCATGCCTATAGAATATGATTCCCCTCATTCTATGTGTGATTCCTCAGGTTATGCACCCTTGAGATGCCCTATTATGAGTAAGAATACAGGTTCTTCTATGTCCATGCACCCAAAGATTCCCCGACATGCCTGATATTGCTGTCTACTCTGACCGAAGTTTGCTACCATGTCAAGACCCCATGGAATGTCATGAAGGAAGTTGTGTAATTAACTAGAATCCATGAAGATATGGCACCGGTAATGTGATTCACAAACCACTACTTAAATCTATGAGGGTGACCCGGACTAGGTGACGAGTTCCGAGGAGAAATCCACGGAAGAAAGAACTGACATCCCATCATCAAATTTCGATCAAGTAGTAAATGTCCCTGAATAAGGAACGGATGTTGCCCATCTTTAGAAAGCAGGAATACGGGGTAACATCCACGTCCTTCATCCCTAAACGAGATGGATGTGTGTGCCGTGTAGAAAGTGTCAGAAACAACATGACATGAAGAATTTTTTCTCTTATTTGACCAAGAACAACCCCAATGGATCTACCAGAAGAATCACATATCAATTCAAAGGTTTAGGACCAATCTGGGGGTAGGATTATCTGGGACGATGTAAGAGCAATTTTGAGTTCAATGAAGGCTCTCTTGAAAACCTCATTGAAATGGAATGTGAACTCATTTTGGATCAACTGATTGAGTGGGATGGAAATCCTACTGATGTTATAGATGAATCAGTGATTGAAAATGGCATAGACAAGGAATGGATGGATGTCTCAAAAAATGGGTTCAGGATGTGATTGGACCACTTTAGCTTTTCCATGATCAACTTCAATACCATATTGTGAATCTATGTGCCCTTGAACATTCCCATTTGCAACCATGAAGTGACATTTTTCAAAATTTAACACAAGGTTACACTTGAAACACTTTTAAAGGACTAGAGAGTGTGAATTACAGCACGATTCAAATGACTCACCATAAATGGTAAAGTTATCCATGAATACTTCCATTCATTTTTCAATGAATTCAAAAAATATACTCATCATACACTTCTAGAATGTTGTAGTATCATTGAAAAGGCCAAAAGGAATTATCCTATTTTCAAATGTTCCAAAGGGGCATGTGAAAGTAGTCTTTTCTTGGTCCTGAGGTGCGATCGGGATTTGGATGTAACCGGTGTATCCATTAAGAAAGAAATAGTGTGACTTTCTGGATAATTGTTCTATCATTTGATCAAGGAATTGAAGAGGGTAGTGATATTTTTGTGTTTCAACATTCAAATTTTTGGTAATCAATGCACACACCCCATTTTTTCTTCACTTGAGTTATGACTACCTCTCCATGTTCATTTGTGACAATAGTTATCCCACCCTTATTACGTACAACATGAATTAGAATAATCCATTCACTATCAGAAATAGAGTAGATAATACTAGATTGAAGATGCTCGGTGATCTCTTCCCAAACTACTGCAAGGATGAGTGGGTTGAGTCTTATTTTTGGTTGTCTAATTGGGTTGGATGACTCCTCATGATAGATGTGATGCATGCATATGGAAGGGTTGATTCCTCGTATGTCATCTAGGGTCTTACCTAGGGCCTTCTTCGTTTACACTAACAGTTGAACAAGTTTGGACTCCTCAGTTTCAGTAAGTGAAGTAGATATAATGACAGGATATGAGTGATCATGGAAAAGGAATGCATATTTTATGTGTTTAGTAATATGTTTTTTATCAATGTCATCACTAATTTGTGGTTTAGACAACTCGGGAATGGAGGAAGGGACTTCAGTTTCTTTAGATTCATTTTCCTTAATATTTTCCAAGGTGAAGCTGTAGAGATTAGAGTTGATGTGGGATTCAAGAGAGTTTTCAAGATCCTCCAAATTGATGTAGTCTATCAAGGAGAGGTCCACAACAACTTCACCATTTATGACTTGGTTAATCATGGTGCAGATTTCACAAGATCTTCTTTCATTATAACATGAGGAACATGATGTATTGGGGTTCAATTAACTCTTTGAAGTGTCCTCGGATGCATGGATTGAGAATTTAGAGTGACCCTCATATGGGTATCGCGTGGCTTGGAAATTGATGAACTTGACCAGTTGGTCACCAAATTCCTTGGATAAGATGCCTGAATGGATGTCAATTTTTTTTCATGATGTCATTAGGAATGGTCTTCCTATAATTAAGGTAGATCGAGATTATTTTGTCTCACCTTCCATGTTAAGGACATAGAAATCAACTGGTAAGATAAGATCATTAACATGAACAAGGACATACTCAATAACACCCTCAGGAGTAATTGTGCTTTGATTGGCTAACTAAATGACAACACCCATTAGATGTAAGGGACCTATAACAAGGTTGGATAAAATGGATTTGGTCATTGCATTAATTGAGGTTCATAGGTATATGAGTGAATCATCAAAGTTAGAACTTTCAATTTGACATAGAACCGTAAAGGTCCCTGGATATTTTCACATTAGGCGAATAGACTACTAGGTGGAAACATTTTCGAAGGTCCAAAGTTTCCACTTGTGGGTTCACAATTCCTTAAGAATCTTGGCATACCTAGGGATTTGTTTTATGGAATCTAAGAGTGGAATGTTGACTTCAACACGTGTAAACATGTCAATAATTTTAAGATCGGGTTCAAAGGACTTCTTTGGCTTAGAAATGGCTTGAGGAAAAGGAATTGGGTTCATAAGTGAAATGGAAGGAGGGGAGGTGATGGATTCAGACTCCTTTTCTATTTTCTTTTTCTATTCATTTTCTAGGTCAACATTTAAAGGGGGTTGTAGGACTTTTCTTGAGGCATAGAAATTTGCTTCCCTGATCTAAGTGCGATTTCACATACATTACCCTTGGGGTTGTGTAATAGTTGAGGTGGGAGTTGGGAAGAATTTGATTATTGTTGTCAGATCAGGTGGGATGCTAGTTGACCAATTTTTTGTTTAATGTTTTTGAGGCTCGAACGGGTGAAGGGGGCAAGATCTTCCGCTACACTTTTCGATGGATTCTTGGAAGAAGAGGCATGTCCTGTATTAGGATTACCTTGATATTGGTTCTTGGGAAAGTGATTGTATAGGTCTGGGAATTAGGAAGCCTCACTAGGAATGTGTAATATAGGTGTAGGAAGAGGAGGATTGATCCTTTGAAGTTGAGGAACAAAAGGACAAGGTTGTTGGATGTTACCAACACCTTGACCATATTAGAATTTTTTTGGTTTTTGTTGAGGGTATTGAGGGGATGAGAAATGGGATTCCCATATCTCAAGTTAGGGTTATATGTAGAATATAAGGGCTCAGAATGGGGTTGGATAATGTTTCTAACAAACTGACCTGATTGTTTAGGGTTGTTGTTTCACTGAGCATTTGCTACATTGATATCCATTGGTCTAGATGAATCAATGGGATTCAAATGAAGTTGTGGACATGTTTCAGTGGGTTGGGATGGAGAGATAAAGATTCCACAATACTTGATAGGTCTAGGGAACATAGATTGTGGAGAAGATGAGGTTGGGGATTTGGCCACCACAGCTAATGGTCACACAAGATTGGTAAGTTCACTCATCAACTCAGTCATCTTGTCCAGCTCTATGGATTGATTCTCTTGGGTTTTTTTTACTTGAGCATGTTCTTGTGTATGGAATTTTTGTGTGTTTTATCCATGTTGCTTATGATATCTCTTGCAGCTACAGGAGTCTTATCAACAAGAGCACCACCACTTGTGTCATCAACTAGAGTTCTCACTATAGCCAATAACCCCTCATAGAAGTATTGGGTCAAGAGTTGGTCAGGGATTTGGTGGTGTGGGAAGGTACCCAAAAGCTTTTTGAACCTCTCCCAATACTCATAGAGTGATTCATTGGGGGAATTGAATAATTCCACTTATTTCCTTTAGATATAAATAGTACGAGAAGCATGAAATAATTTCTCTAAAAAGAGTTCCTTTAGGTCATTCAATGTGGTTATGGAACCAAGAGGGAGGTAGTGGAGAAATGACATGGCAGAGTCAACTAAGAAGAAAGAGAATGCTTAGATTTTGATTTGGTCATTAGACACCCCTTGAGGATTCATAGTGGAGCATAATACATAGAATTATTTAAGTTGGAGATGTGGATCCTCATTGGATGGACCATGTAAATGAGGGAGAATATGAATTAAACCCAAATTGTGTTCAAAGTCAGCCTCTATGTTTGGATATTGAATACCAAGGTGTTGGTAATTCAAATCAGGGGAATTAAGTTCTTTTAGTGTTTTTTCCCTAGGATTGGCCATATCTCATTCAATTGGTTGGACTATTGGAGTTGGTGGCCCAGAACCAACTACTTTGTACTTTACTCATTAATAAATACTTTATCACATCTTGATTGTTCTTCAGCGTGACAATGCATGTGATAATGTCTGAAGGATAGTTGTTGCATTAAAGGGTCATAGTGGATCCCTACAATGATGAGAACCTGGAAGTGCCAGAGCAATATTCTTGAATATATGTTCTATGGCCGAATGATGTTATTTAAGGGACACAAATAATACAGGCCATTAGGGGTGGGGACTTATAAAACATTGTGGCACCTTCTCATGTTGTGCTCCCTTGGTAATATCCCTAAGGATATTATGAGAACGAGACCTTCCAGTTGGAAATCCACATTTCATACTTTCATTGGATGTTCTATCAATGGAAATGGGTATTACAACTCACGCACTTAGATATACTGATGAAAAAAGTGATGAAATATTGTTTTCATTGAATTATGATACATTGGGTGCATCATGAGTGATACTGCATTAATAGATAATGCGAGAAAGGATTTTTACCTTCTGTTCCATAATGGATGTAGATATTTTAGGCTCATTGATGGAATTGATATTGCCTAAATAAATCCATGTCTATGGTGAGGAATAGGAATGTTCAATTCCAGAAAGTCAAAGAAAGAATAATAGAGCACATTGGTTGATGGCACTAACATGCAACACACTTCATTCGAGATATCGAGACAATGGGATTATATTACATGGTAAGCTTTCGTAGGAGGTTACATGTCATTGCGGCGTTATCTCCTTTCTCTATGGGTGCCTTGGCATGTTTCTAGATGCTAACCTTGAACTTTAGGCAGGATTCGCCTAATTACATTGAGAAAATGGCCTAGAGGGTCACACACTAAGTGTGTCCATGTATCTCAGTTAAATATTAATTTACCAAGTTGAATAAAGGTTATTCCTGATTGTTTTTTAATAATTATTTAAGGATTCATGATCAAATTTATTTTGACACTAGTTATTTGACAGAATATATTGTCTGTGAAATAATATATTTATTAGTGAGTAATGAATTGATATTTATTTTATAAATAAATATCCATTATTCAAGGTCAAATAAATGTGGTTGAGGAAATAAAGAAAAAATGGAAAAAAAGTACACGCCATGTATATTAAATATACAAGCAGTGTATTTTTTCTATGAATTTACGAGAAATAATATTATTTATTTGATTAAATAATATTAGGTTTGATTTGTTGGGCGCATGTCAGGTATTAATAATTGCCAACTATTATTATTAGACATGGGGTATAATTAAGAATTAAATAAAATGAATAAATGATTTCATGTAATTAATTAATTTTATTATTCTATATAATTAAAAATCCAAATTACATATTTCACATTAGCCTAGGAATTTTCTATGGTTGTGCACAATGGATCTATAGAAATCTCTCAAGCCCAAAGAGAATCCTTTTCTTACAAGGACAATCTTAAGCTACAAGTGATAGATCCCCCTCCACCGGATCAAGGTGATCGAAGGTGGACATCACAACTGAAGGATCTTCTGCACTAGCACCCGGATATCCCTTCGGTGGCATCCAAAGATATGTGGAGCACATGCAGATCACCTTTAGAGGAATCCAAAACATGTATTCTACGACACAATGATGGATCAAATCAGATCCTAACTGGAAGCATAAACAATGAAATAATTCCATCAAGGTAATTATTATCAATCAGTTAAAATAATTATAACCAACACATGATGATTCTATCTATGGTTCCAGGACTCCCCTATTTTCTTCTTCGTTTTTCATTATATTCTGAAGATCATGTATTTTATTACCGTGATAGATATCGAATTGATCATTGTTAACGCTAAAATTAAAGTTGGGTAAACCCACCAACGCGTTTCTACTATGCTCAGCACCTACAAGTGGCATCAGAGGGATCATATCATTGATTATAATTATTAAGTTTTTCATTAGTGATTTATGCATTTAATAATTTAGTTTTTTCAATTCAATTTAACTGTTTTTTAAATATGAATCTCGATATTTGTTCCTCCTTTCCCATTTCTCGTTCACCATGTAGAAACAAATTTTTCTTTTAATTTTGATTAATATAAAATAGAGGATCTCATATGGAGGTTCCAAACATTCCTGGTTGTACAACACCAGAATACATGATGTGTATTCGGAAGTACATGTTGTGTAACCTATGTTCAATGCATCGGACTGTTCCACCAAATCAGGCTGTGTGTTGGAGTATTTTAATGTCTTAAAAGACACCGTTTGTTGACTAGGAATAGGTGGCACATGTTTTCTGGATTACACGCCATATGGTCCACTGAACACGGCGTGTAGTCCCTTCAATTTAGTGATGGACTGTATACCCCGTACATAGCTTTCTTGGATGGAAACCATGTAATACAGATAATACATAGCGTGTGTCCCATTGAACACATCATGTACACTAAAAAATTTCGGATGTACATATACATTCCATGTCCCTGGGCATGAACTTCAGATGTACGGTGAACAAAAGTACATGTCGTGTAGTCAGAACTACTGGCCGTGTACTCATCCAAATTACATAGATTTATTAAAGTTTATAATTATATTATACAAACCCTTAATACGTGTACCATAGTGAAGGCATAAAGTAGAAGAACAACACGTGATAGGTGTTTTATATATGGGTGGTTAATTTAACATTTGTGTAATGTTCATTTCTACTAATTGGGTAGTTATGAATGGGAATTCACTAGGTTTCTTCCAAGGTACATTTTACGTATGAAGATAATTTTAAATGAATTTACTGGTTTAAAATTATGATGGATGAGAATCACATGGAAATTCATAAAAATGGTTTAAGATAAAAAGATTTATTAAGTAAAAATAAATAATTTATTTGAGCGTGATTTATCTTAAACAAGAGTGATTAATGAATAGAATTCTAGTTTTATTTATGTGTAAATATCAACGCATGAATGGATGATCATGATCTAGTCTAAGACCTTTGTATGTGAATGGTTTCTTTTAATTTATTTATTTAAATTAAATTTGTTGGTATGGGAGCCTTATCCTCATTAACATGTAGGGCCTACGGGCCCAAGGTTTCTATTATTTAAAACCCCATTTTACCCCTCACCAACATGTGAGATAAAATCATATGTAATGGATGGTACTCTAAGAAAGTGGAGGAGGCTCAAGTTAGGATCCATGGTGGAACCAATCCAAGGAGATGCAAAGGTGGACATGTGGAAAGCTGTAAACACGAACCCAAAAGGTTCAAGGTGTTTCTCCCCTTGGTGTTGAGTTTTTTAATCAACCACTATATAAACTAACTAGTAGTACAAGATCAGGATCCTACAATTTATTTTATTTATGTCAATTTCACGGTTTATTTATTTTGGGTGTGTTTTCACAATCACACAATTAATGAATTAAAAAATCTTGCAAAACAGAACTAAAATAAGACCAGCTTATTTGTAAAATATTATCCTAGATATGGTTAATCACTTATGTATATCCCACTTAATATTAACAAGAATGTAATAAAAGATAATAAAATAGAAATTTACGTATAAGGATAAAATCCCTTAAAGAAAATATCAAGTCTGTATAGCCTTCCATAATCTTGGTTAGAATCAAACCATAGTTCAAATTGCTTGAACAACCCTAGTTGGGGTGCTTTCTATAACTGGGGAATTATAATTCAAGGTTTTTGGTTGAATTGACTTCGTTTGCATCAAGGGTTGACTACCATAGTAGGACTTGGTATGAACAAGAGGAAAAGGTTGAGGAAATCCAAAATAAAAGGATTTCAGGATTGGGGAGTCCATTCAACGGATAAAGGAGCTGCGAGTTAATGTCTTTGGCATTTGGAATGCCTACCTAAAACGCTTCAAGTTGCCTTACCAACCCTAGTAGGGATAATGCGATGAGAAATATGGATCCCTTCCACTAGACTATTTAGGAAAAAAATATTCTAAATTAAATGATGAGGGCTAATGGATTTCGATAAAATAGTGGGAGACTAATAAGAATTAATTAATTTAGTTGTCTCGATTTTATCTTAATAAAGTATAAAACATTTTTTCATCTTAATTTGTAAAAATTTCTAGAAAAATGAATTCAAACATATCACTTTAAACCATACTCGAGAAGGAAAACCTTCTCACCAGCACCAATTACCAAGAGTGGCAGAGGAGTTTGTCCATCATCCTTCGCCACGAGAAAAAATTATATGTGCTAGAAGAGCCTATTCCAGTTGTGCCTAGGAGAGAGGCCCGTGATGAGGAACTATCTCTCTATATAAAACATATAGACGATTCCATAGATGTCCAATGTTTCATGCTATCATCCATGTCTAATGAGATCTTAAAGAAACATGAAAACATGGACATGTATAGTGTGATGTCTCACCATAAAGATCTATACCAAGAGAAAGTGATATAGGAGAGATATGAGATATCCAATGCTTTGATGGTAACTATTCATGGAGAGTGTGCACCAGATGGGCCTCATGTAGTCAAGATTATTGGCTACATTGAATGATTGGACATCTTAGGGATTAATTTCCCAGATGAGTTGTGTACAGATCGCATCCTATCAACACTGCCCAAGACCTTCTCTAGCATTATTTTCAACTATGACATGAGCAAAAATGAAAATAGTATATCAGAAATTTTGAACTTAATTCACTGGGTAGATAAAGACATGGGGCATGACAAACCCATGGTACTATTGGTGAATAATAAAAAGTAGGACTAGGAAAGGTTCCAATGAATTATAAATGGTCTGAAGCCCTCAAGCATAGTCCCTCAATGAAGGGAATTATCCAGAGGTAGGTCAAGGAAAGATAGGCGTTATGTTTTTCATGTGGCAAACCAGGCCACTGGAAGAGGAATTGATCCCAGAAGCATGGGGATGCTAAAGGGGCATTCATTATCAAATGTATTCTTTCCATTTATACACATTGGGTATTAGATACTGCTTGTGGGGCTCACATCTATATTCAAATGCAGGAACCTAGTACATTTAGAAATATTTACAGAGGAGAGGTTGATCTTAGAGCTACCAATGGCGTGAGGCTAGCTGCGTTGTCTATTGGTGATTACCACCTCTCATTTCCAACTAGGATGATTTTGGTTTTACATAACTATTATAATATTCATAATGTTACCAAAAACATAATTTCTATATCATGTTTAGATATGAATGTATTTATTTTCATGTTTGGAAATAAGGGCTGCTTATTTTATAAGAACAACATATGCTATGGTATGGCGCATTTAAATAATTGTTTGTATGTATTAAATTATGAAAATCAAGTGTTGGAAATCGATAAAAAATCAAACTCGCATGACCCATACATCACCCAGATGTGGCATCACCGTCTCAGTCATGTAAACGAGAAGCCCTTGACAAACCTCTGTCAAGATGCCTATTTAGACTCTACTGAGATAAAACAACTTGATAGATGTCCCTCTTGTTTTCAATGTAAAATGACCAAGCCGCTTTTCAGTGGACATGGTGAGAGGGCCATAGAGCTTCTAGGATTGGTGCACATAGATGTGTGTTGACCATTTCTAGTATAAGCTATAGGTGGATATTCTTAATTCATTACTTATAGATATGATTTGAGTAGATATGTAAATGTAAACTTAATGATGTATAAGTCACAATTGTTAGGGAAGTTTATGGAATTCAGGAATGAAGTAGAAAATCAGCTTGGTAAGAAGACAAAGAAGATTCGATTGGATCATGGGGGAGAATATCTGAACCAAGAGTTCATCAATCCTCTACAAAATTTTGGGATTCTATCTCATCTCACTCCTACTTATATACCACAGTGGAACGGTGTTAGTGAAAGGAAGAACTGCACCTTGTTGGACATGGTGATGTCAATAATGAGTCATACATATATTCCATTTTCCTTTTGGGGATACACATTATAGACTGAAGCATACACATTAAACTGAGTACCAAATCAGGTGGGAAATTGAATTCCCTCTGAGTTTTGGAATGGAAAGAAACCCATTTTCTCACACACACGTGTATGGGGATGCGAGACATTTTTTAAGGCCTTATTAGGAAACAAACTAGCACCACGGGGCACGAAGTGTATCTTTATAGTATATCCCATGGAAATGAAAGGATATTACCTATATAACCCTTTAGAAAATAAATTAATTGTCTACAGACATGTCTTCTTTCTTGAGAGGGAGAAAATCCTCAAAAAGTATAGTGGGAGAAGGATTGACTTTGATGAAGTTGATTCTCCAGATACAAAGTAGTTGGTATGGAAACAAGTTCCACAAGTCCCCATTGAAGAGGTTCCAGAAACACAAGTACTACATAAGAGATCAGGTGAGGTAAGGGAACAAGAGAGAATTGGTTTCCTAATCATCGAGGATGGTAAATCATTATTGTTGGACAATGACGAACCTATCCCCTAAAAGGAATCAGTAGAAAGCTCTGAAACTGTAAGATGGATAGAAGCTATGAATTCTAAGTTGGATTACATGTATCAGAACCATGTTTGGAATCTGGTCGATGAGCCAGTTGATGTAAAGCCTATGGGATGGAAAAGGGTATTCAAGAGAAAACTGGACATGGAAGGTCATGTTAGCACTTATAAAGCAAGGCTAGTGGCTAATAGATCCAGACAGCGTCAAGGAATTGACTATGATGTAACCTACTCAGCATTTTCAATGTTTAAATCCTTAAGAATAATACTTGTCATATAATCTTACCATGACCAGGAGATTTGGAAAATGGTTGTCAAAATAGAATTCCTTAACAGGAACCTTCAGGAAGATGCCTATATGACACAACCAGAAGGATTTGTGACACCAGGTGAAGCCAAACTAATTTACAAGTTGTAGAAATCTATTTATGGATTGAAACAACCATCCAAGTCATGGAAAATTCAATTTGATGATTCCATAAAGGAATTTTATTTCATTATGAACGAATGTGATCCATTTGTTTATAAGCGGTTTACTAGGAATGCGTACATTATCCTAGTAGTATATATTGATGACATATTTCTTATTAGAAATGATTTACCAGTCTTACAGTCAATTAAGGATTGGTTGAACAAGTGTTTCCCCACGATGGACTTGGGTGAAGCAGCCTACATTCTAGGGATCAAGATCATTCATGATAGATCCAAGAGGATTCTTGGACTAATTCAGGGTATATATATTAACCAGATACTAAGGAGATTTAGTATAGAAGAATCCAAGAGGGGATTGGTTCCTATTTCACATGGTCTACATATTTCTAATAAAATCTGTCCTCGGTCACAACAAGAGAAAGATAGAATGAGTATGATCTCATATGCTTCAGCTATAGGATCCATCATGTATGCCATGTTATGTACAAGGATTGATGTTGCCTATGCACTGAGCATGGTAAGAAGATATCAAGAAGATCTAGAAGAACAACATTGGACTGATGTAAAGACTATCCTTATGTATCTGAGAATAACTAAGGATATGTTCTTGGTGTATGGAGGAGAAGAGGAGCTTGCACTCCTGGAAAAACGACCTATACCCACGGTTCAAAACCATGGGTATAGCCCCCAAAACCGTGGGTATAAGCTATACCCACGGTTTTGGGAACTATGGGCTAGAATGACGTCGGTATAGGGGTCTCAACCTATACCCATGGTTTTGGAGAATTGTGGGTATTGGGGGGGGGGTCAAAGTGTGCACCACGGCTGTACAGCATGGCACAAAACAGACCCCACGGTTTTCAAAACATGGGGTATTTAAATTCAAAAAAATTGCAAGATCTGGGATTTGAACCCACACTCCCGCGGCGCCACACAGATGCGCACCACCGAAGGACCAACCAGCCTGTGAATTCATTTGATATATATCAATAAATCAACTTATATATATTAATTTAATCCACTTAAAATAGAAAAACGTAGGAGCTGGGATTCGAACCTATGTCTCACGCTGGGCTTCACTTCCACGCACCACTAAGTAACCAACCATGATGTGAATTATTTTTGATATATATTTATACATCAACGTATATATATTAATTTAATCCACATAAGGTATTTAAATTCAAAAATATAGAGAGCAGGATTCACCTCCACTATTAACCAACTGAGCTAAAGAAATTTTGTGTATCTAAATTTATATTTATATAAATATATTAAAATACACTGTGAAAAAATATATTCTCGCCAAATTTTTTTCGTGTCGCACCTAAGTTTCATTCCCCGCCATAATCTATACCCACGGATCTCTAGAACCATGGGTATAGGTCTTCAAAAAAAACCCAATACCCATGGTTTTGAAGAACCATCAGTATAGGTCTTCGGAAAGTACCATATACCCACGGTTCTCCAAAACTGTGGGTATAGGTGGCCTATACCCATGGTTTTTTGCAAAACCGTGGGTATAGACCTATTTTCCCGTAGTGTTGTCATCAGAGGGTATGCTAATGCTGGTTTTCAGACAGATCAGAATGACCTAAAGTTACAATCTGGATATGTTTTCTATCTAAATAGAGGAGTTATGGGCTGGAAGAGTTCAAAGAAACATGTTGTTTCTAATTCTACAATGGAGCCAAAATATATGGCAGCTTCTAATGCACCCAAGGAAGCCATCTGGATTCAGACCTTTGTCCTGGAGATTGATGTGGTGCCTATAAGTAAAGATCCTATCACATTGTGTTGTGATAAATACTGCAATGATGGCTCTGGAAGAAGAACGAAGGTCACATCAACAGACAAAGAACATACTCCAAAAGTGTCACCTCTTGAGGTATTTCTATCAAAGGGGTGAAGTTTCTATGAGAAGAGTTTCTATGGAAGAGAATGTGGTGGACCCCATGACTAAAGACCAATCTTAGCAGAAGCATGACTATCATGTGAGAGTTGTCGGGTTAAAATTTGTTAGAAGTTGGCTCTAGTCCAAGTGGGAGTCTTTTGGAGTTAGTGGCCAAGAACCAAATACTGTGTACTTTATTCAATAATAAATACATTATCACATCTTGATTGTTCTTCTACATGACAATGCATGTGATAATTTCCTAAGGATAGTTGTTGCATTAAAGGGTCATAGTGGATCCCTGCTATGATGAGAACCCGGAAGTGTCGTAGCACTATTCCTGAATATATGTTCTTTGGTCAGATGATGTTATTTTCAGGACACAAATAATACACTCCATTAGGGTGAGGACTCATAAAAATTTGAGGTAACTTATCAGGGTGTGTGCCCTTGTTAATATCCAGAATGATATTATGAGAACAACACCTGCCAGTAGGAAATCCACATTTCATTGTGTCATTGGATGTTCCTATCTATGGACGTGAGTATTGGTCCTTATACCTTAAGATTATTATTAATTGTTATTTCAACCAGAACACTAAGATTTATTGATGAAAACTGTGATGACACGCGGTTCGTAGTGAGGTGGGATACGTTGGGTGTATCACAAATGATACTGCATTAATAGATAATGCGAGAAAGGATATGTCTCTTCTGTTCCATAATGGAAGTATATATCTTAGGCCCTTTGATGGAATTGATATTGCCTAAATAAACCCAAGGCCATTGTGAGGAATTGGCATGTCCAATTTCGGAAAGTTGAAAATAAATAATAATCAAGCACATGGGTAGAGGGCACTAGCATGCAACACGCTTGATTCGAGATATCAAGAAAAATGGATTATATTACACGGTAGGCATTTATAGTAGGTGACAAGTCATTGTGGAGTTAAATTCTTTCTTTATGGGTGCCTTGGCATGTTGCTAGATGCTAAGATTGGACTTTAGGTGGGCTCCGCCTAATGCCACTGAGAAAGAGGCCTATAGGGTCACACGCTAAGTGTGCCCATTTTTCTCTGTTAATTATTAATTTGACAAGTTGAATAAATATTATTCCCTAATGTGGTTTAATAATTATTTAAGGATTCTTGATCGCATTTATTTCGGAAATAGTTATTCGAGAGAATATATTTTGGGTGAAATAATATATTTATTAGTAAGTAATGTAGTGATATTTATTTTAGAAATAAATAGACATTATTGACGGTCTAATAATTCTGGTGGAGGAAATATATAAAAATAGAAAAACAAAAGTACATGCTATGTATATTAAATATACACGCCATGAATTTTTTCTGGGAATTTATTAGAAATAATAGTATTTATTTAATTATATAATATTATGTGTAATTTGATGGGCCCATGTCAGGTAATAATAATAGTAAACTTTTACTATCAGAAATGAGGTATTACTAATAATTAAATGAAATGAATAAATGATTTTGGGTAATTAATTCATTTTATTATTCTACGCAAATAAAAATACCAATTATATATTACTTAATACCCTATCCAATTTTTGTGGTTGTGTGTAATAGATATAGAGAAAGCTCTTAAGCCAAGAGAGAATCCTTTTCTTTCATGAATTCTCTCAAGCTATGAGAGAGAGATCCTCCTCCACCAGATCAAGGCAATCGAGGCAGACATCGCAACGGAAGGTTATTCTACACTTGCACTCAGAGATCCCTTAGGTGACATCCCGATATACGTGGTGCATGTTTGGATCACCACTAGAGAAATACTAAACATGGATTCCATGATGCAATGAAGGATCACATCATATCATGACCAGAAACATCAACAAAGAAATAATTCCATCAAGGTAATTCTTTTCAATTAAATAAATTAATTATAAACAACATATGATGATCCTATATATGGTTCTGGGAATCCCCTATTTTATTTTTTATTATTCATTCTATTATGAAGATCTGGGATTTTATTATCGTGACAGATCTCAGATTAATCATTATTAATTCTAAACTTAAATTCGGTTACACCCACCAACGCGCTTCCGCTGTGCCCTGAACCTACTAGGATAATGACAGGTTCTTGAATGAGTTGATTATCTTTTATGTTCATCCTATGTTGGTGTAGAGTTTTCTCAATTTTAGGGTAAAACAAATCTGAGGGATTTGATGAGATTCTATGGGGAATTCATAGAGATTTTGGAAGAAAGAGTAATATGGGGTTTTATTTGTGTTTTTTCAGTTTAGGATTTTTATGAGGAGGGGTTTTCATTGTGTTTTTTTCAATATTTATTTATTTTTCGGTTTTTTGTGTTTTTCTACAGTAAAAAGTAACTAACTATTACTTAATTTCACCATCCCTAGAAACAACATCATTTGAAAGTGTGGCTAATTGTCACCTATCGACTGGTCAAGGTTTCGGTGCTCTGAAAATGGGTATAGCAACACTTGGGTTGAATCCTCAGTGATGATACTTTTTAATAGTCGATTGTTTTTAGTTGATTGTATTCTGATGGGGGGGGGAGGGTTGCTTGCACATATTATGAAATGATTTACTTTTTAAGATTTATTTCACAAATTGATAATGATTAGGGTGAGGTCATCATTAGGTGGTTAATCTTATGATATCTTTGATCCTTTCTTTGTATTACATTAAATTAACACCCATGTCACAAGATGAAGTTGATTGGAATTCCCAAGTTTTAAGGATCTATTCCAAGCCTTAACATAACATAAGGTTCTAATATTAATCATATAATTTTTATAGTATTGTATTTATGGTTCCAATAATCTCTGGAAACCACTCATTAAACAAAACAAGTCATTAGTCCATGACATGTTAAGTCCAACATACACAATGTTAATTCAAAGAATACCTATCAAGAAAAATCTATCAATATATTAACATACCTAAGTTATAACTCACCCAAATGATAGATTTATTCATCCATTGAAATGATTAATCATCTGGCTATAATTATTTTGAGGATAAATTAATAAGAGATGAAAAATAAAGTGACAAGAAAAGAGTGGTTTGTCGAACACACACACAAATGATAAGGAGAATTAAAAATAGACTTTCGATTGAGTGAGTATGAAAAAGGAAGGAAGGTATTTTAACATGATTTAAAATATTTTAGGAAATTTAATATTAAACTACATAATGTGGATTAGAAAAGGAGATATTTATTAAGAAACTTTCATTAAAACAAAATTACAAAAAACGATCACTTATATGATTACAAACAAAGAACAACACAAAAGTGAATGAAAGGAAGAAAGGATGAATGGTTTCTCAAGTAAATACATGAGTATATAATATCCTCAAAACACTTTGGTAGAGCCTTGGATGGGCCAACCTATCCTCCTTTGCTCTGAAATTCTAACCCTTTTTAAAGGAGAGGAGGGGATGTATATATAGCCCAATGTGGTGGACTGTTTGCATTCCAAAACTACCCCTCCACATGGATCGATGATTTGGACACTCCTACATCTCAATCTAGAGATATATTCTTCTTAAATTTTGTATTTAATAATTTTCTCCAACTAATATAAAAATTTGGTGGCATTTGAACTTATAGATCCAAAGTTATGGTCGTTTGATTAAACAATGTTAATTTGTCCATTTCAATCCATTATTTTTAGAAGGACGAAAGGTGAATGGGTTTATCAATAGAACTATGCCTTCACATATGATTACATTATTCAAAAAAGTTGTCCAGTTATATCTCCTCTTTCACACATCAAAATATTAGCTTGATTTGATAATTACATCATGATCTATGTCATGAATAGTGTCCGGATTTTAATTTTGGGCCAGAATGGTGGGCTAGAGTTCAAAGCATCTGTTGGGCCATTTGTTCATGTAGTTGGACCGTAATAGTTTTATCCTTGATTAGTTGTGATAATAATGAACATATTTTAGAGTTTCATAAAATTTGGGCTTTGGTATTTAGACCAATAACTCAATCATCATGGTGGGTCCAGTTTCATCACAGGTTCTTTGGGTCTTCTTATGTGGACCATATGACCCTCCAAATGGACGATTTGGCCAAAGGTTCCTTCTAATAAAATGTTGGAAGTTATTTAGGGAACCCTAAAGAACAATAATCAGACCATTTTGTTAATTATAGTAAGATTTTTTGTTAAAAAATTAAATAGACATAAATCTGGATGATTTCAAATAGTGTTCATAAATTATAATAAATATTTATACATTAATATTTCACAAAAATTATGCACATTTCATATAAAATAATTAAAGGGAGTATATAAAAAGTTATGAAAATATTAATAACATCACCTTGATTAGAAAAAATATATTTTTTTACGGGCCGCTCGGTTAGCTCACAGGGTTAGAAAAATAGTGTGCTTACTGTACGCCTGCTGAAACCTCCATGGGGTTCCTCACAAGGCCCACCCCACATGGTTAGAAAAACTATGCACAAGGTGCGTGTATCCCCCTACCCACAAGGTTCATCTAGAATGGTATCTCCTAACCATTCTCAACTCGTATGTCCATAAAAAGGTCTCTAATGTTTTCCAAAACCTTGCCAAACTGTTGAAAACTCATCCCAAGAACATTAAACCCATAAAATGCACAAAAAGGATACATAACTCGAACTAGGGGTGCTACACCATGTGTTCCTAGTAAAGGGAACATGTTTTGAGCACTATTTGGTTAACCATGCTTGTCCCTCCTAACAAAGAAAATAAAAAATAAAACAAGAGAATAAATAATAATAAAATAAAACCTATATCATACCTATTGAGTGTATAAAATTGTGCAGCCCACACATGAAGGCACTCTAGGTTCCCAATAAATGATACATGGTTTGGTAAAACATATGCCAAAATTTTGTGCCTCCCTCATCAAAAGAAATAAATAAATAAATATATAATAGAATAAAAATGAAATAATATAAAATAAAATAATATTACTTATAAATATGACCCCCTGTCCATAATAACTGAACCCCACTATGAGAGCCCAACCTATGTAGGATCTCTCCTCATTCCAATTATAATTACACCACATACCCCAACCTCATCCTCTCATGATTTCATTTTCACCACCCTGGGTATGGGCCTCTCCTCTTTCTCCTCCTCCCACTTCTGCTTTCTTTCTCATAACTCATTTCTCCATGTTGCATGCATGTGATGTCGAAACCTAGAAGGGGATTCAATACTATTTAATTTTCATGGATTAGTTTTCATGGAGTTATTTTGGATTAGGATTTCTTTTTTCCATCTTAAAGTTCATGGGACATTATTGAGGTTGTTTTAGGAATTGGTTGTTAAAATAATATAATACCAAGTAGGGTTTTCCCTTTCCTGATATTTTAACTTGAGGTTATTTGATTTCATGGTTTTCAAGTAGAAATTCATGAAATATAGTAATTTTTTTATTATAATATTGAAATCATTATAGATGTAATCATGTATCAACTAATATTTTTTTAGTTTTTCTACTTTGAATCATTGTCCTTATGAAAAATAAATTCTTAATTTCTTTTAAAAATACTTTTGATGATATATATAGTGGGACTGAGTAATTTTAATGAATACTAAGTCATTTAAAATTGTTATATGTATTGTTAACGTACTTTTATCAAACTCACATTATTTATTCAATTTTTATTATTTGGACTAATTATAATTTGGGATTTTGTGATTTTTGGGTTTCTCATATTTTTCAAGTGTTCCCTGACCTCTATGAGGATGATTTGAGCAACATTTTTTTGAAGAATGCTTCCATATGTATGCATAGGTAAGTAAATATATATATATATTTATATGTGTTAGAAAAACATGATTTTCCTACATTAACATTACATCCCTTATTCTTAATACTTAATAAATTACATAAACATATGCCTAAAGACCATATTATCCTAGTGCATTTGGAAACATGGGATCATTAATACTGGTACATAAGTGAGCTAAATTATCTCCCACTAGGATCTTCATGACTCTCACCCTTTTAAGAAACATCTTATTTAATACAAATCTTCATAACATGGGGATGAAAACATACAAATAGGTGATATATGATTCCATTTAAGTGTAAAAAAGGGATACATGTAACAATATACATGATAATAGGCGTATGCGAACAAGATCATAACATTATTATATCATGGACTCCATATCAACGTTCATAAAAAAAAATCATGGATTTAATATTGCATGTTCATAAGTCATGAATAAAAAGGGAATCATGAAAATGAGCCATGAAATAATAAAATAAGAATAAGACATTGAGTTGTGGTAGACAGATAAACAGGTAATATAATTCCCTTTAAGTTAGTGGGCCTAGACAAAACTTATTAGGTAACTTCATGTGGAATAAAGGATTGGGCTGGAGGATTGGGACTAACTCATCTGTCAAAATTTGGTCTGATCCTTGGCTTGTTGATAAGGATGGTTCACGGGCTACATCCCCCGCCCAACCAGGTCTAGAAGACGCCACTATCAGCTGCCTCGTTTCCAACCAGGGACAGGGGTGGTGGTTGGATATGATCCTTGAATGGTTTAACTAAAGGGATCAAAGAATTATCCTCAGCAACCCCTGGGTACCAGACGCAGGCCCTGACCGTCCCTTCTGGATCAATGACATTTCGGGTGATTACACGGTGAGATTCAGCTACAGACTTGCTCTTGGTATCCACCCAGTAGGCAGGGATGAGGGTCATTGGAAATCGATTTGGTCACTCAACGTCCCCCCAAAAATTCATCATTTTTGGTGGCAGGTTTGTACGGGCACTCTCCCCACAATGAGCCTTCTCGTTTATCGACATATGGCCAGCACTGCCTTTTGCCCTTTCTGTCCGAACACTCCTGAAAGCCCTCTGAATGCTATCATTTTCTTCTTGGGATCTAAGGAAATCTGGAATCAATGGGGCCTGGATTCTACTGCTTCGCTGGAATTGGCCTCTGACCTTCTTGATCTTTTGACACGTTGGTGCTCCTGTCTCTCCCCGGCTGATGTTGGTTCACTCTGCACTTTGGACTGGATTATTTGGTTCTGGCGCAACGACGCAGTTTTTCATCATGCCCACAGACCCCCTAAATTCTGGATTGATTGAGATACTTCTTGGATTGAAGTTTGGGAAGGCAACAATGGATGTTTTATGCCGGGTGTCTCCCCCTCCCCTCTTTTTCCCTGGAATCCCCCAATGGAAGGTATTCTCAAGATTAATGTGACGCATCGCTTCCAAAAGCTGGTCTTGTTTCCCTCGGCCTCCTTGCCCGAAATCATCTGGGGAAAATCCTTGCTACTAAGTATGAACCACGTCAAATATTTTGGGAACCGGCAGTCGCTGAATCCACGACCATCCTTGTTGGTATGATGCTCGCTATTGAATGTGGTTGGGGTGACATCGTCATTGAGTCTTATTGTCTTTCAGTTATCGACGCTATCAATTACAACGACGGAGGACTCCAGTCGTTTTTCACCATTGTCCGGAGAATTCTCGCACTTCGCCAACGCTTCTCATTGTGCACCTTCTCATTCTCCAAAAGGGAAGGAAACAACGCGGCCCATCAGCTGGCGTCCTCAGGCCCATTTGGTACTAACCAGCTCTGGCAGGACATTTTCCCTTCATGGATTCGTGCATGTACTTCTTCTGATCTTTTTCATTAATGTTATATGCTTTTATCAAAAAAAAATAACTATGTGGGACGCACCACTCTCCACAGTGGCAGTCCATTCCTTATATGGGATATGGTTTCTCCATCCTACTATAGTGGATCAAGTTTCCCCATATTCCCATAGATGATCGGTCTACCCCATATTCCCATAGTGTATTGGGATTCCCCATATTCCATAGTGGATTAAGAACATCGAATTAAATCACAACATTTTATCATGCGATTTAAATCCTAACTGAATGAATTAGAGGAAGATATATGTACCACCTATCTCATAATGTAATCATACATACATGTTTCACAAGGTCATAAATAATCATATCATAACCCATTAAATTGAATGAGTATCATAAACATGAAATCATATCATAACATATGAAAAAACTAATATATTCATAACCATTTCATAAAAATCATAACTTTTGGAAAGAAGCAGGTTTCATAGACATATAAACCGTGAAGAAGAAACTGGTTTCGTAAACATGTAACCCATGGAAGAGAAATAGGTTTGAAAAACACCATGTCCCAAAAAAATAAACCATTTTGAGAAAAAATATGAATGAAACCTTTGGATAATCACCCCAGAAAGGCATCAATAACACCAACATATTTCATCTTATATAAAAAACTATGAAATATATTTTAAAATATTATCTTGAGCAAAATATCCTTTCTTATTCGAAAAAATATTTTGAAAAAATAAAACCTCTCAAACTCCATTTTATTTGAAAATAAAAATGCTAAATTATAAATAAATATAGATTTTTTAAAAACAATTATTTGAAAAGAATTTGAAATCTTATAAAGAAATTCTAATTTTTTTAAAATCATTTATTCGAAAACACTTTCAATATATTCATTGAATGTTTAAAAACTTTTCGAAAAACAGTTCTTTGAAAACACCTAAAAACATATAATGGATTTTTTTAAAACCATAAAGAATTTAAAATTATTTTTCAATGAAAATTATCTTAAAATATCATCTTAAAAAATTTTGAAATCATTTTTTAAGAAATGTTTTTTTATTCATGTAATATGTCTCAAAGAAGGAATATTGAGACAAAACCAGTTTTCTCTTTTGGTAACTATTAAAACTTAAAACCCAATAAAGAGGAATAATAAAATGAATATGTAAATAAACATATTTTTAATTATAATAATTATATATAATATTCATAGGAATTATTTACACCACACAAAATAAATTAGTGGTGAACAAGGCATAAATCTCACTGAAATGAAATTGAGACTAGAAATCCTCGTATGTTATGTCTTAACTCTCAACATAATGGTAATAAAATAAAGTATAATAAATATAAGTTTATTATATATCATTTATAAAACCATATTATTACATCTAATACCATATATGGTTTTTTATCACCCATTTATTAACACTTCCATGGTAGGGTTACGTTTTCGGTAATATCCACTTTGTTCTTCACATCTATCTTAATATCATATATTTTTATACTCATACTTATATCATGACAAAAAAAATTAATAAATGATATAAATATCCTTAATATTTAATATTTATATATATATATATATAAATTTATAATAATATGTTAATGATGTAAATGTGAAATGGAATACACCCGTCATGGAGACGGAACGTCGTACGTACTCATGAACGTTGTTTCAATTTAATTATTATGTTGAAAGAAAGTATGTATATTAAATATATGTATATATATATATATATACTAATTATATTAGAATTATTATTTCCTATATATAATATATTATTATTGAACCCATCCTTAATACATTACGTGTAGAGTGTGAATGAATCAAATCACTTTGAGGAGGTGATAGTCCACACTTCCCCAAATGAAATTATCATTTTTTTTAAATGTAAAGCCTAAAGGTATGTGTTATATAATAATTCCAATAGAATAAATAAATAATATATATCATATATATCATATATAAATATCTTCCATCATAATTCCCAATCAAGAGAGGTGGTAATGGAAAACGAACAACATCATTTCATGTGGCAATAGTTCCTCAAACAGAAGAACAGTATGTTCTTTACCCATTAGATGGAATTTTGAATGAGATTAGGTTGAAAAATATTAATTAAAACATATTAGTATATTTAGGATTATATTTTTACTATATAATAAAGTAATAATAATATTTTAGATTTATTAGTATATTTAGGATTATATTTTTACCTCTTCTTTGGGTAACTCCTTTTGGTTTTCACCAAAGGGATTTTTGGATAGATTTATTCAAAAATGGAGGATTATATGATTATATTAGGGAATTTATGATTTTATTTATGTATATTCTTTCTGGACAAATGGATTTAAAGGCTAGAATAAGTGGGACAGTTGAGTGCCTTTTCTAGTGGAGGAGGTGTGGCATTTTTATAATTTTTTGAAAAGGGAATTCCTCCCTTGATTATATTATGAAATATAGCTCATATAATGGATTTTATTATATAAAAGGTACCATATGGTTGATGTATAACTATAAAATTGCTTTTATAAAAGTTTCTAGGTCATTTAGGCCCTTAAATGTAAGGTTTAGTCCCTTGTTAAGATATTTTTCTTCTTAATCATTATAATTAATTTTTTTCACTTTAACTAATATTTTTATCAGAAATAGAGTAGAATGTTTTATGAGTTATAAATTATGATGATTCCAATTATGTAATATATTATTCCAAATTCTTAACACAAAATTTGTATAAATTAATTATACATTAATATCATAAACAGGTCAAGAATGCGTGTTTTAAAGCAATAAAAGTTTAAACTTTTGGGATGTTTTGATTAACAATTTCAAATTGGAATTGTTTACAATTATTTAAATTGGATTAAATTATGTACAATTAATATCATTAAACTTTATAACCAAATAAAAATATAATTTATCTTTATAAATAAATTTTATGAAAAGTTGTTTGGAATCCAAATTTTGCACATTTCATCATTCATCAAAAAAGGATGTTTCTTTGGAAGAATTATAAAAATTGACATTAAGAAAATTTATAAGTTATTAAATAAAAATTTATGTTTATTTTGTCATGTTAACCTCATAAAAGTGTCTAAAATTATTTTTTTTATTGTTCACATAAGGACATAAAAAGCAGATCATTTTAGAAAATTGTATTTTCAATCATATAAAGACTTTACCAATATTACATGTTTTAGTATCCTTATGTTATATATATATATAACCATTATAAATACTATTTTAAAAGTATTTATTAATATTTATTTTACTATGTTTAATGTATATGTTATAACTATATCGTTTAAATAATTATAACAAGAAAATGATATATCATAGAAACTCGATGTTTCCTGTAATGTAAGAAAAGTTGGTGTTGTTTTTAGCACATGATTATCTTAGTGTTGAATAAAATGAAATTTTTCACTTAGTGTATCATAAAATGTATTAAATCAAATACAATTAATTTATTTTGATAGTCAATGTTCGTAAAAAAACATTGGGTGTTAAATTCTACCCCCCTTAAAATGAATTTCACCCTCAAAATTCATAATTAGGATACAAAAAATGAGGATTATATACCTCATCAGATCCTAAAGTTTTTAAATATCATTTTATAAAAAGTTATTTCTAAAAAAAATTAACCAGGTGAGTGGACTTGTTTTTTAGAACATTCTCTATACGATAAATATTTTCCACTGGTTGTTCCTTATAAGAAAGATCCTACTTCGGTAGTATGAACTTGGAGTACAGTACATGTAAAGGGTTAGGTATGTAAATCCTTTAGGTGGATAAATGGAATACATCATGGAATTGAGATATATTTTAAGAATGTTACAATTAATATACTACCATTCTTATAAGATCAAAAATATCCAAGGTATTGATATACCTTGGGATTGGATTATCATTCTTCTCGAACATCATAAACTTCTTCCAGGGCGAGATTCATAGAAACAACATCTCGCCAACATAAAATTCAAGATCACATTGATAGATATTATCATAAAATTTCTATCAAAATTGTAATCCTTGATATGTTGTGGAATAGTTTTAAATATATCGCTTATTTCATTATCTACCTCAGGTCCTGATAGATTTAATTCTGAAACTTCATCCCTGCATGATGGAGCTCTATATTTTTTCAAATAGAGGGATTCAAAAAAAGACCTATTAATTCTTGACTAATATATATTATTTTAGAAGAAACTTAACTAGTGGAAGGTGTTGATCCCTAACACCTTGTTAATCAAACAAACAATATCTCAAAAATCTTATCTTGGGTTTAGATTATTATTTCTAAATAACCATCTATATAAGGATGGAAATTTGTGCTAAAACTAAATTCTGTATAATGTTATTTTTTAATACTTCAATAGAACATCGAGGTAATCCTCAGATCCTGATAAGATACAGTAGAATGTGGTACTCTGTGCAACCTTACATCATCCTTAATTAAAATCATATAAATCTAATCTAGATAGTAGTCTTCAATAATAGAGATGATGTGTCCTGACACAGTAAAGTGATCGACTATAAACCATATATAATTAAACCCTTTAGAGGTTTTGGAGAGTCCAACCAAGAAATATATAGTCATGTTGTCCCATTTTTAGTTCATTATAGGTAATGGATGAAACATCCCCTTATAATTTTTTCTTTCAACACTAACTTTTCAGAATACCAAGCACCGAGATACAAACTCAGTGATACCCTTCTTCATTCCTTCTCACCAAAAGTGTTCTTTCAATTGTCTATACATTTTCATACATCCAAGATGAATAGGGAATAAATAACTTTGATCTCCCTCAAATAGATACATCATCAAATATGGTATGGATGGAACACATAAAGGGTTCTTAAACCCTATCATTCCATCCTAATCGAGGTGAAAATATAGAATATCTATAGCCTTCTGTGGAAGCTATACATCTTTTTTCTATGCCACATTGATATTCACCTTCATAGAGGGATATAAATTTATTTGATAAAGGTAATATTTTCGCCTTACTTTATGATTTCAATATCTACACATTTCAAATCTATAAATTTTTGTTCTTTTGTGATATTTGTCATGAATAATCTAGCATGGCCCTTTTGACTCAAAGAATTGACCACCTTGTTCACTTTTTCTTGGTGGTAATGTATAAAGCAATAATAATCCATTATCATATATATAAATCTTCTATGGAACATGTTTCACTCCTTCTATGTAAATATATTTCATATACTTTTATGATCATTATATATATCACAATTTTCTCAATAAATATATTACCTCCATATCTTAAATGAAAAAATTACCCTTTCTAACTCCAAATCATGATTTGGGTAAATCTTCTCATTGATCTTTAACGGTCATGATTCATTAGTGATAACCATGTTATTCTAGAAAAAAAAAACATTGGAATCCCTTCTTGGATGCATATGAATAGATTACAAACCCTTCTCTAGTACATGTTAATATAGGAATAGGTGTTCTAACCAACCTACTCCTTGGTTCCTAGACAATATTATTACATTCAACTGTCTAGAAGAACTTAGCCCCATTCCGAGTTACCTTTGTTATAGGATTAGATAGTTTTGAGAAAACATCCACATACCATTGATAATATACAACTAAATCAAAAACTACAAATCTCATTAACCATGGTTAGTCTTGGACAACATTTAATAGCCCATATCTATGATGGATCTATTATTATACCATCTATTGAGATAATGTGACCCAAAAAATGAATCCTTTTGTATCCAAAATACACCCTTTTTAAATCTTTCAAATAGTTTCTCCTTTAATAGGGTCTTTAGTATGATTATCCAGTGGTATTCATGTTATTTCTTGGTCTTTATGAAAATAGGAAGATCAAAAATAAAGACTTCCACAAAAAAATCAAGGTAATATCCAAAGAATCTATTCATCAAATTCATGAAGACAACAAGTGAATTAATAAGACCAAAAGGAATAAATAAATATTCATTATGTCCTTACCTTTTATGGAATGTTTTCTGGTTTATATACTCTTCATTGAACCTCAATTGGTGATATATAGAATGAAGGTCATTCATAGAAAAGTATTGAGCACCATGCAGTTCATCAAACAAGTCATCAATACGAGTCATGTGATACTTGTACGTCATTTTGATCTTGTTCAACACTTGATAATCAATGAATAGTCACATTGAGCCATATTACTTATTCAAAAAGAAGACCGGTGCACTTGATGGTGACATGCTTTGCTGAATGATTCCCTTATCAAGGTTTTCTTGGAGTTGCTTCCCCAATTCCAGCAACTCAATTGCTGCCATTATATAGGGAGTCATTGAAATTGGTGAGGAACCATGTATGAGTTCTATTGAGAACTCAATTTCATGTCTTAGTGGAAGGATATAAAAATCTTAAGCAAATACACCCACAAATTCCCAAAAAATAGGCATATCATTGATCTTGAGTATATCCCTAATAATTTGAGACAAAAATTTATTCTAAATGGTACATAATACCGATACACTGGATGTAATCTCCATAGGAAGTTCATATTCATCATCACATTGATAGATGGTCATAGGTTGATCTAAAATATCAAATGTAAAATCCCTTCATTGACAATTTATGTGGGATTTAGTAAGGGGAAGTCAATCTATTCCAAAGTTGAAATTAAATTCTACCAAAGAATGAATGAAACGATCTGAAGGAAGCACATTCCCACAGACATCAACTAGATAGGTATCATATACTTGAGATGCAACCATCATACCATTAGGGTATCTACTTAATATTCCGCATCTAATCATTTAGTTGGAATCATGATAACATTATAAAATTAATTAGATATGAATGAGTGTGTAGATCTAGAATCAAATAAAACATTTTCAGTTCTAGATTGGTTGGTAAGTGTACCTTTAACCACATCATTATCACAAACCTCATCAAATATAGTGATTTCATGAGATTTCCCATTTTCCCTCTGTTTAATAGGTTGCTGAAATCGATCATCATCACTAAAACGTGGGATTTGGAAGTTGTTAGTATCATGAACATCCTCCTTATGCTCAATGCACTAAAGTGTGGGTTGTTCATTATATGTAAATTTTAATCTATTTTCATTATTAGGTAACATCATCTCATCATTCAAACAATAAATTTCTAGATAGACTTCCCAACCACACATAAAACACTTGTTTGAACCCAGAAGGAAATTTCCACTTGGCTTCTTTCCACACTTGGAGCATAAATAATGTCTCATATTATTCCCTTCATGGTTTTTATGTTTCCCATTGAACTCCATATTCCTTTTCATGATAAAAACAAGAGATAAAAATGTAACTCCAACCTAAATTTCAACTTTTATTTTTCAATTCAAAATCTATTCATAGATAATAATGTCTCCTATGTCTAATTCCCTTCTAAGACTTGGCCCTAAGAAACTAAATAACCTATCAACATTCGTTTCAGGTCAGATGAAAATTCCAATAGCTTACCTTTAATGTCTTGTTAAATTATCCTCATCGGTACCAATAGATTCAACATCATTTTTATTCAACTCAAGGAACACATTTTTCATCTTCATAAAAATAAATGGATGAAATTATTTGTAGATGAATAGGTTATTGAACTCATCCCAACAAACTAATTCAATTTTATATTGCTTCCATATATTATGGATTAGAGTCCACCATTTTCAACTTTTAATTCAAAATGATAAACACCCAGAATGATTTTCTCATGTTCTAAATAGTAGAGAGAAAAGAATATCATTTTAGTTATACAGGAAAATTGTTTAGCAACTAGTGGATCAGAAGACACACTGAAAGAAGGTGGGAATTTCCACTAGAAGGACTCAATAGAATATTGTTCCATCCTTTTCTCATCTGGAAGTACATCATGATTCATATCTCGAGAGAGTCGGGTGATCATTGAAAGGAGACTATTCATTCCAGATTGCATAGAATTTATATTCTCATAAGAACAATCATTATGTTTTCCAAAACACTCAAAATTGTTGTGGTTCCTTCAGGATCTAGCCTTTGACTAAAACCAAAAATCATATAGTAAGAAAAAATAATCATATCATAAAACCACATAATCTTGAAAATACATAAATAAGATGTATAAATTATTAAAAAATATTTAATCTTTGACACGTTTTTTATATCCTTGGTTTTTCATATCCAACTCCTACTTAAAACCTTCATTATGGTTCTTCAAGAGTATGAGAATTCCCAAAATCATATCCCCCATGACTGTCAATCCAGGTCTGTTGAAAGGCCCATTTTCAGGTACCTTGTTACACTCGAGTCAGGCCTGATGCACCTTTTTAGAGTTATTACCCCTAGTTACATCAATTATAGAGCCACATCAACTTGTAGTATCTAGACACAGATGTATTTCAAAGAAAAAATGCAATATCCTTCAAAGAAACCCAAGACATTTTCATATACTTTCCATCATCCTTAAACATATCATTAGAGACAACCATAGACATATCCTTAGAAATATTCGTATGGATCTCACTAAAGTTTTCATATCCTACTTTCAAAAGGTTAACTAATTGTTTTTTTTCTAATACCAACTATATTGATCCTCAATTTCTATACATTAACAAAACATAACTTTTTCAGAATACTTAATACATTTTACAAACAGACATGCAACGACCATATTATCCTAGTGTCTCAGGTAACATAGAAAAAAGAAACTAGTGCATAAGTGAGCTACATTATGTCCTACTAGGTTCTTCATGAATAGAACCCCACTTTGAAACATCATAGATAATACATATCTTTATAACTTGCGGAATAAAACATAAAAATGGGTTAACTTATATACTTAGTAAGGGTAAACAAGGTATAAATGTGTGCATAAATATGAGAATAATGGTATAACAACCTGATCATAACATTAAAAGACTGTACGATGTATATCAAAGATCATAAACCTATATTATGGAATAAATACTAATAGTTCATAAAACCTGAATCATAACAGAATCAATAGAATAATCCAAAAAATCATACCATAGGAATAATAAATGGAATTATAGGAGACACATAAACATGTAATATCTTTCCCTTTATAACAAGGCGTGTTTCCAAAATTTATTAAGGAATTGCATGGGGACTACACCTATTGGGTGGGTAACACCAAAATCCCTATATTAGACTTTTCCTTATACGGGGTCATGTTTCCATATCATCCCATAGTGGATCAGGTTTCCCCATATTCCCATAGTTGATTGGGTTCTCCATCTACCCATAGTGAATTAGGTTTCCACATATTCTAGAGAGGATCAATCCCATCAACTTGAATCCCATCATGTTCTCATGAGATGAAAATCATTGCCCAATGAATTATAGGTACATATAGGTCCCACCCACCTCATAACAAAATCATATATATGTTAACCACAAGATCATAAACAATCATATCACAACCCATGAAATGAAATAGGTATAATTAATTTATAATCATAGCATAACATATTTTTGAAGGGACAAGATTAGTAGTCCTTTCATCAAAATAATAACCCATGATAAGAAGTATGTTTCATAGAAATATAACCTCTGAAGTAGAAACAGGTTTTAAAAAAATGTAACTCGTGAAAGAGAAACGTGTTTTATAAACACCATACATTAAAAACATAAACCATTTAGATAAATAATTTCAATTTGACCTTTGAATCATTCCACCATAATGGAATGGGAAACAAAAACATATTTCATCTTATATGGAAAATAATTTTGAAATAACTTTTAATTTTTTTTTGAGGAAAATATCATTTCTTCTATGATAAATTCATTTTTAAACCAAAAAACTTTTAATTTTTTTGGAAATAAAATAAATAATTATAAAGAAATATTAAAAATGATTCGAAAAACCATTATTTGAAAGAAACATGAAATCATATAATGAAACCTTTAAAATGTTTTGAAATTCATTTATTTGAAAACAATTCGAAAACATATTAAAAAACCTCAAAAAAGTTTTGAAAACCATTTCATTAAAAACACTTTGAAAATATATAAATGATTTTTTAGAAAACATAAAAAAATTTAAAAAATATTTTCCTCTAAAATTATTATAAAATATCGTTTTTAATTATTATTTTTTTTTTGAAAACTTGGTTTTTTTTAAATCATGGCATGTGTATCGAAGAAGGAATATTGGGAAAAACACCTCTATCAATTTTGTAACTTTTGGAACACAATCTCAATGAATGTGTGATAATAAAATGGATATTAAAATACCTATTGAGTTAAGTATAATAATAATATTGAATATATTCATGGTAATTATATACACTATACAAAATAAATGAGTGGTGAATATGGAATAAATCACATAGAAATAAAATTGAGACTAGAAATACCCTTACCTTATGTATCAACTCTCATCGTACTCATACAAACCTCATGTATAATATATATAATTTTATTATAAAGCTTTTACAGAACCATATTCTTATATCCAATCCCATATATTTATTTATATTACCTGATTATTAAAACTTCCATGTTAAGGTTATGTTTCAGTTAATATCTGCTTTGTTCTTCACATGTGTCTTAATTTGTTATATTGTTTGCCCTCAAACTTATATCATGATTTACATAATGAAAAATATGATATAAAATTCATGTATATTTAGTATATATGTATTTATATTAATCAATTAATGACCTAAATATGTAATATATTACACCATTCATGGAGATGGTAGGTCGTATGTATGCATGAACATTGTTTGAATTTAATTATCATATTGAAACAATGAAAGAAAATGAAATATTTATAGAATTGTATATATATATATAATACTTTAAATATAATTATTATTTTTTATATATCATATACATTTACTAAACCCATCCTTAACACATTTCATGTAATATGGGAATGAATGACAATGCTTTGAGGAAGCAGTAGTCCACACATCCTCAAAAGAAATTATTTTTTTTACCCAAAATGGAAAGTATGAAGATATGTGTTATATAATAATTCATAAATAATAAATACATCCTAAATATACTATATTTCATATAAAAACATATTTTACATCATAATTCCCAACCATGAGGTGTGGTAATGGAAAAAAGAACCACATCCTTTCATGAGGCGATAGTTTTTCATACATAAGAACAGTAAGTTTGTTACCCATTAGATGAAAATTTGAGTGAATATAGGTAGAAAAATAATAAAAAAACTATTATAATATTGATGATACTGAGGTTATTATATCAGAATGTAATAATAATATTTTAGGGGTGTAGAATGAAAATAATACAAAAGAGCTGGAGGAAGGATGTTACCTCTTCAATGGGTAACTCATTGTGGTTTTCACCAAAGGGATTCCTTGGATGGATTTATTCGAAAAGGGAGGATTCTAGGATAAATTTTAGGATGTTGTGAGGATATTTAGTAAGAGTTTTCAGAGGAAAATGTCTTGATAGTTTTGAATAAGTGTGATGATAATGTGCCTTTTTATAGAAGAGGAGGAGGGATATTCTTGTAAGTTTATGAAAAGGAGATTCCAACAACATTTTCCATTGAAACGTGGCTCCCAAAATTGATAAAAGTATATAATATGGATGATATGGTCGCATTATGACCTCAAAAAGGGTTTTGGAAAAGTTTCTAGGTCATTTTGGCCCTTAGGTGTAAGGTTTAGTCCCTCATTAGGCTAATTTTTATAATAATCATTGTAATTAATTTTAACCACATTCATTATTATTTTTGATAAAATAAAAATTTCACCTTGTTATAAATTATAAATTTTTTTGAATAAAAATATTGAATCCATTTTGGTAAATAATACTCACATAATTTGAGGATGTGGATTTAAAATTAATACAAAAAATGGATTGTGACAACATGGTTTTTATAAAAAATGTTTAAAAATTTTGGGATGTTTCCATATCCAAATTCAATGTGAAATTAGTTACAATGACCTACATTGTATTTATTGGTGTAAAATTAGTCTCATTAACCTTTAAAATAAAATTGGATTATAATTTAATTATATAAATAATTTGGATGAAAAATAAGTTTGGAATTAAAATTTAATATTTTAACCTATTCATCCAAAAATGATGGTTTCTATAAAAATCCAAAAACATTACCCTACAATATTTCTAAAATTATGAATTCTAAAATTACCAAAAATTAATTCTATTATGTTTCATATTTGGACATAAAAATCATTTCATTTGATAAAATAATATTTTCAAACATGTAAAGACATTACCAATATTACATGTTTTATTATAAATATATTTTATTGATATAAAACCATTATAAATAATATTTAAAACATAGATACTACTATTCATATTACTATGTTTAATGGCCATTTGATAACTGTCTTGATTAAATAATAATAACAATAAAATGATGGTTTATAGAAACTCAGTGTTGTGTATAACGCAAGCCAAATTGGCGTTGCATGTAGAGAAATATTATCTTGGAATATCATATAATGAAATTTTTATTTAGTGTAGAATTTAACACATGAAATCAAATAAAATTAATTTTTTTGAAAAATAATTACTAAAAAACTCGGGTAGTTACATATGCCCTCTTTGTACATATTCTCACGTGTTTAGGGAAATATTTTCATTAGGTCAAACAGAAGATATATAAATATATAGTGGTGTATATACATGTATGTGTGAATTGGTCATCACTAAAGAAATATTTTTTTGATATCATATCCCTATGTGCAAGAATTAAATTTGATATATATAATTTCATAGTGTTTTAAAAGTATATTTTCCTTTTTGTATGAAATGTATATATATTATGTAATTGGTTGTGACACTTGGATTTGGATTTTCACTTTTTATATATATAAACTAATATTATAATATGGATATTTATTGTTAAATTATTCTTTCAATCTTTTTCAAAAGTATGTTATTCTAAATGTTCAATTGGTTTTCTAAATAATTTATATAAGTGGTGATGCCCAATGGTGTTTTATGAACATAAAATGGTTATTTGAAAATGTTGAGTCTTAGTTTGAACAATGAATTGTTTTATTAAAAGGAAACACATGTTAAGGTATGTCCTTTGAATTAAAAATGTGATGTATTTGTTAGATGTGTGATTTTATATATGTTCTTGGTATAGAGGCTTGTTTTTGGTTTAACTGACATAGAAAGGGGATGTGATTATATAAGAAGATCGAAGGTGAGAATGTGGATGTTATTTTGTGATGTGTGTTGAATGTAATTATAATATACCTTTATAAAAACTCACCACCATTTTAATGATGTACGTTGGAACTCTAAGTACCAAAGAGGGCACCAAAGTTATTGTACAGTGGTTGAGATGACATAAAACTAACATGGGATCCCCATTAGGATTACACTACCACACTAACTAAATAACCTGATGATGTTTTGGGGACCTCTATAACATTTTATTTGACCTCTCTAGTAATTTGTGCATGAGAAAATATTATATAGTTCGATCACCAATAACATGAGGATCTTAGGAACCCAACTGACTTAGTTTATTACAGTTTTCCCATTGTGCTTGCACCATTTTACTCGTTTTTTCATGGAAATATTTTTAAATTCTCCTCCACTTAGTTTCCATTTAATTATAAAATAATATAATGCTTGTTTTATTTGCCCTTATTTTTTAGCACTTGATGTTATTATTTCATACTTAAATGTCTCCTTCATTGAAAGATCCTTATTATAAAGGGATTATTGAAAGTGTATTATTATTTTTAAATGATTTTAAAAGTAAAAAAGGGGAAATAAATTTTGAGAAATTTCATCTTGTTATATGTTTTGAAAAGAAATTGTAAATGTTTTATCATATAGTTGTATTTCTAAACTAGCTTGAAATAGTATTCACATTAAATTTAATTCATAAAGAATGTGTTCCTTTTGGCATTAATTCTTTGCATTCTTATATTCATGATTATATATATCTATAATTTTTATGTGTTATGTTCGGCTTATATTTTATACTCTCTCATGGGGTAAAGAGATTCATTAGTTGGGCAGTGACTTGTATAGTAACATGGAGGGTAGTATGAGATAATAGTTTATTTTTTATTACATTTTCCTTTATCAAATTGGCCACAAAGGATTTTACCACTTTCTATGAATCGAAGTTAGTTATATGCTATGAGAGGGCTAGAAGGGCACTAGTTTGAGATATAGTGTTCTTTGCTGGGGAGGAAGACAGGGGTTTCTAAAAGTATAGTTGGTGTGATTCTTATTGAATTCTTATTTATTTATTTATATTTATTTTTTCTAGCATGGATGTCTAACATACATATGGGTTATGCAGGAGTTTATATTTCCTTCTACTTCTTATTTAACTAATTTTTATGGGTGAAATCATTTCCAAGAGTGTTTCCTAGAACCCAGGACACCTGTGTTAGCCCGTGTAGATCAGGAATTCCCTTGGTCCATATCATAGACTAGTTCTAGAATATGACATAGGGATTTTTAAGTTTGGTTCTTGATAATCACAGTATCATAAAAATTAAATTCATCAACAAAAAACTTCCAAATCCATTTTATAACACCCCCAAAATTCCATTTTTTAAACATTGTTTATGTTATATCATTGTCTCTTTCATGTTTATCACCACTTGAATTTTAAGATTCCACATAATTGTTTCATTACAATCTTTACATAATTAACCTCTTATAAAAGGTGATTTTATTAAAAAATTCCAAGAAACAGTATATATATATCATAGTAAGAAAATATTATCAGTAAAAAAATGAATCCTCTAACAATAAAATAAAACAATGTAAAAATATAGTCACATTGAATTTATCGAATTCTCCTTTATTTCATTAGTTCAGTTCATTATCAATATTAATATATTCCATATCATCCACCCAATGAATGTATAATCATAAAAATTCAACAATTCACACATAAATATGTGGGTTCTTGAACCCCCTTACTCAATTTAAGATTGGAATACTAATGAAAAATAGGGAGAGAAATAGATTATCACCAAGACAACCCTTTTAAATAATAGTAAAATAAACCTAGATGAAACAATTCCCCATAAAAATTACATTCATAATCCAAATCCAACATTTTGCAACCCCTCAAGATGGATGAAACAAGGATAAAACCAAGAAAAAAAATAAGGGAAACTCACTTAGATCAGAAGTACAGGATTTCATAAATCCAACAACCACAATACACAAATGGAAACCAAAGGGTATCCTAAACATTCAGTTTAGGCTTCCTAATGATCAAAGAAATAAATAAAGCATAATGAGATCTGATGGTTCTTTTGAATTTAAACATAGATGGGAGAATCACAAGACCACATTACAATGCATGTCAGTTACACAAGGATGAGGTAAAATAAAATTATCATATATAAATCACAATGTGTTTACCTTTAACTATCCCCTATTAAATTTATTTTATCCTACAAATCTAATAAAATAAATTTACTATTGTGGCGCAACTTATACACTATAGTGCAATGACCATCTAAATGATAGAGCAATGAAACCTAACCTCTATTTCTCTGTTGAGAAGCTTAGAAACCACAGAACAATGACCCTCCATTTAGGGAAACCATGGAATCTATCCACTGATGCTCCATGAAAGTGTTTTGATTACCATTCCGTAAATCCCAAGCCTTATCTTTATCCCAATAAACTCCCAACTAAAAACATGATGTGGTCTAAGGAAATTTGAACAAATACCAAATAAATTATGGAACTAGGGATCTTGACCTCTAAGAAACCATCACAAAGTGGGCACTCTACCTTGAAACATGCAAATAGATACAATTTAAGGATCATTTCCTATAACCTATGGTTACCCACATTGACAAAATCAATCTCATGACCTTCACACTACTTCTAAAACTTCCACAATGAAATTCAAAAAAAATCATAAAATTAATTAACCTTATCAAAACCTTCATGTCATAACCTACATGGTCACACTATAGTCTATATCTACTAACATAATCTCAACTCAATCACTATATCTCTTCCTCCGACCTTATCATATAACATCCAACAGGAAAACGACACACTATGTAGTGGGGTGGAAAAGTTTTATTTGTTACACTAGATACCTCTCAAAATATTCATATCATTGAGAATAAAAATCAATCCTAGATTGTAACTAATAAATGTAAACCAAATCATTTCCCATAGGATATTCCTCTAACACAAAACTACTCCATCAATAAAACTCATAAAGAATTAGAATAGGAAATCTCAAATAAATCCAGTATAAAAAATTGTCATAAGCATTCTAGAAAAAAATCAAACACTACAATATCAAAATATATAAATATTAAGATATATTTGGGAATGAGAATACATCTATGACTCACATTCTCATTTAATTTCATCAAATCTACCCTGTATTCATATAACATTAACCAAATAAACAACACACTAATACAACACCTACTCCCATCAATCATATATTTCAAAAGACCAATCCTTGAATGTTGCATCATCCATGACATCCAAATCCCCCAAAATGATAATATTATAATCATCATGAAGGTTATGAAAAGTCTATGAAAATTGAAAAAACTATAGATCTATTCCAGTTGTGCATGAAATGGAAATGGTTATTCCACAACACTGGTGCATCCTAACACCTCTAAAGGGATAATAAACTGGGGGGGAATCATACTCAATTGTTATTATATTTTATTCTTATGAGGTAGTGAAACCCCTAAGAACACACGATCGCTAACCTAGTACTATTTAGACTTCCCAGTTAGATCATAATATGGATTCTATTGATGTTTCATGACTTTAATTCACTCTTGAACAATCATTTCCTTCTATATAGTTCTCCAAACCTCATCTGGTCCAAGGATAACTGACTCTCCAACCTCTACCCATCGTAATGATGATTAGTACGACTTTTTATACAATGATTTTAAAGGATCTATTCCAATGTAAGTGTTGTGTTTTTTTGTTTCAATACAACTCAAGAAATTTTAGGTACTTCACCATTATCCAAATGAAATACATGGCATACTCATCTATAATATTCTTAAGTTTCAAAATAATATTTTTTGTTGACCAATCCTATGAATATGTAAAACTATGTTAAGGCATGGATGAGAGAAAAAATCATGTCAAAAACCTCTCCATACCTACAAGGTATAATGATAATCTTAACTATAGTTGATGGTCCTTATTACCTAAAGAAACCTTGTGATCTAATCCACATACTTTATCACTATAACATCCACATTATATAACTACATAATCACTATGAAATGCACTAAATTAATCAACTAGTCCATAATCACACAAATAAAATAAAACCATCTATGGGATTGTGTTAAAATTATTATGAAATCAATAAATATGTCCCCCAATACCACTTGGGAACATATAACTATTGTATAATACATCCTAAAACGTAATGATCTACCTTCACCTACTAGTAGACCAAACACAATTATACAAACTCATTAAGTGATAATTTCATCACAAATCACCATAACTAACACCTAAGGGTATGGTATATCTTGGATATACTAGGTTTCACCACTATGGGTGAGTTATGGAACTCATGGAGAACCTCCTCGCACACTTCCAACATAAACCAAATCTCCCCTAGAACACTATCTTTTTTTATCATCCTCTGACCAACCATCAGGAGTGTCACCATAAAATACATTATGCATTATCTCATCTACATATTATTCTCCACATATAGAATCATCCACTTACTACATAATGTTTTATTTAAAAAATCTAGACCAATTAACCCACACCACTAAACTCTCTAACATCAAGATGAATTACTTCAAGATCCTCCATCACTCTCTATGCCTCTCCACACTCCCAGAAAATATCTCCTCCTAATTTTCTATGAATCATTTTTGTAACTACATTTTATTTCCTCGAGTTATATTAGATGTTGAAATCATACCCCTATAGTAAATCCAACTAAATTCTCTGATACACGTTTAGATCCTTCTGGGAGAAGATATACCTCAAGCACTTATGATCTATAAAGACCAAAAAACACACACTGATGAGGTGATGTTACCTTATATTTAGAGAAAAAAACCAATATGTTGATATTTAGATCATGTGTGAGATAGAAAATATTATTGGGTACTGAATTACAAGATTCATATGATATCATTTCCATATAAATTATCATGATGAAACCAAAAATGAGATGGAATGCGTTGAAGAAAATCCTAAATATCACTCAGTCCTATTGAATCTGAAGGATGGAATCACTAATCTGTTTCCTCTTCAGGTAGTTGAAGGCTTCCAAATACTGATTGATATATATGAAATTTTGTTCCTTCCTGGTTAGGGTGGTCAACAAGGCCAAAAATTTGGAGAAATTAGACATGAAAATTCAATAGTAGCTTGTGAGACTAGGGAAGCTAAAAACCCCTCTAACATTCTTGGGTGTTGTCCAAGAAACTACTACCTAAATCTTCAAGGGATTAAATACCACTCCCTATAAAAACACCATATTCCTACGAAAATTAAAAAAAATCATCAAAAACAAATACACAGACAACATCTCAATGTGATATTGGTTTGGTAGGACCTAAAAACATCCATTTTATGCTTAAATTCTCCCCATAAAACATTTCGTATATGAGAATGTCATCGAAGAAAACTACCATGAAATTATCCATGAAATAATAAAATATAATGTTTTTAGTATTAAGAAACAAATCAGGGATTTTGCAACAGTGAACAACATAAAAAAATGTATGAAGTCCCCATAATGACACCTTAATATGTTCTTCAAGACATTCTAATCTCTCACTCTCATATGATGATATCTAGACCATCATTGTTTAAAAAATGGATGCCTCCATTCATATAGTCAAATAAAGAATGTATCCTTTAGAGAGGGTAATAGTTCTTGAGCATCATCTAATTCAGTTAGTAGTGGTCTATAGACAGTCACAGACCATGATATATATAATTTTTACAAGAAAAAAAAATTAAAATTATATAATGGATTTAATTGATATTATATTCAAAATTCCCATATTATTCATTATTTTAATATTTGGTAGGTATATAATATTTGGGAATAATTTTTGGAAAAATAAATAAATAAATAATGTATAGAATAATATTCACTAGGTAGATTAATGTATCTTCATTGAAGAATTTATGACAATGATCTTTTTTTATATGCACAAATTTGGGCTATTATCTACAATTCCCATGGGAGAAACCATGACAATGCATAGAGAGGGTCACTCGGGATAACTAGGACCATAGGAAATTGGGCTTTCATAATACAATTTCATGGGGTGGGACAAATCCTATTGGTCCTATGCATGTCGACACAAACCATAGAGAGGAATGTGTGAGTGTATGTGGTTTTCCATCCCCGTAGTAGGCTTTCGATCCATATAGGAAGTAGCCACATATAAAAGGTAGTAGTCAGCTCCGGAATCCTCCAATATGGGGTGTTGATTGATGTGTTCACAACATACTTAACATAAAAAAACATCCCATTTTCTCATGAGTCATGATCTTCTTCTTGGACACATATTGGCATTGCCTCTACTAACCTTGTTCACCATATAACTTTTATAAATAATCAAAAACACCAATGAAATTATTTTTAAATCTCAATGTTGTGCTATATAAACACTGAAATAATCTATTAAAACCATGGATAATACTAATAATCTTGGGAGATTTGTCTATGAAGAAAAATTAAGGAGATTGTGTCCTAATGTTGTTGAATTTTATAGTTATAGCTGGCATCACTGTCGTCAATGCTTTTGTTATCGATAGTATCTAACCATATACATGATACCATTAGTATGTTCCATAGCCACCTCAATCCATTAGTCTATTATCCTTAACCGCTATCAATATCACCACCCTCTCCCAAAACCAAACTCTTTTACCACTATATTATACCGCCAAGTGTTATCGTTGCCTAGTACAATCGATAAGTCGCACTCCCACTAGTCGTGATTCTGTTGAGACATGCTATTTCCGCCAACCATGCTCTATCAATTCTTTAATACTATTGATAAAACCACTTTTTAGATTCTTATAATTACTCCTTCCATTTCTTGATACGAAAACCTATTTTATATTGTAAGCTACCATCAATGGTGCTTATATTGGGTACCATAATTTCTAGGCCATGATCTCACAGTTCATGCCTCTACACCTTTTAAACCTGATAATATAGGTGTTTATATTTCTGATGAATATAATGAATACACTTGAATGGGTCATTCATAGTTTAAAAAATGAACAATGTTCAGGTTCTAGATGGATTATTCGTCAAACCGTAGCCTAACTCCCGACATGGTTGATATTAGAAAATGAGGTCTAGGTAAAAATGAACCAACATGAGATCAACAAAAAAACAAAATAGAAGACGATGAAACATTGATGGGAATTCAAAGAAAGAAGATACTAGGATCATGAGTTATACATATATATTGTGATGATATTGTTTTCATATGGTAATTATCAAGCATAAATAATATAGCTTCAACAAACCCAGGTCGTGTCTGGCTTGCATTAAGGTAATGCACGAAGATGCACATCACTAGAAGCCCATAAAGAATTTTAATAAATCTATGAATTCAACACAAGAATAAACTATTCATGATGTTATTTTTATATATTAAAATACCCATTTTTGAAATAATTTCTAAATATCCCATAATGATTCACATTGATGAAATGGCTCAAGCATTAAGATTCCCTTGGGGAAATCATGTTACATACTTAAAAGTTCTATTTTAAATTTTAAAAGATGAAAACTCATGATCACATGAAAGATACATATTTTCAAAGATATGAGTAAATAGGATGTTAATGATTCCAAAAATCATTAGAAAAAAAGTAACTAATCATTGATTGAATTCAAAGATAGGATATTTTTTGGATTTGATGAAGATACTTTGGGATCTATTGAGCAGACATTAATGAATTATTTTTTCTATAAATAAAGTGTCAAGATGATATGATATGTCGATAGAAACATAAATGGAACCCAAAAAATAAGGATCTTAAAATAGTTAATGGTATAATATCCATCTGTTACTCTGGATTTCTATTGTTTTCCTATATTTTTTACTATTAATTTATCATACAGCCTTCTAATTTTTTCACAATATTTAATGGAGGGGTAAAACTTATGATTGATTGGGGAATGTATTATGATCCTTTTTGTTTATTAAGTCTCAGAGTTTTCCATGAATAGAGGTTTCATTTTTATTTTATTTTTTATATTCGATTTCAGATTTAATTTGTAATGAAAATATATTTATGTAGATGTTTTCATATTAAGTGATTCCATGGTCTAGGACCCATCACCCCTCTTTTTTGAATTATATTTTATCAATTGATTGAAATAATCTAATGTATTGAGGTGTTTAGAAATTTCTCACATCTACGGAAATTAGGGTGTTTAAACATAGTTTTCTTGGGAATCACAATACATGATTGGGTATTTCCTAAGGGAATTATGGATGACATACTATATATTTCACACATCAGAAGGATGAAATACCAGAGAAAAGAAGTTTTTAATATATAATAATCATAATCAATAAATCAAGGGTGTATAGGGGTTGAATATGGGGAACCATTTATTTATCAATTAATATAGAAAATGGATTTATTCTAGAATACCAGAATAGAATCAAAATTGGGAATCTAGAACTAACATGATAACTTGTCTCTTAATATGATTTTTATGTAATTTTTTACAAGAAATTTTATATAAATAAAAATATACTTATTTACATTTTTCACCTATGACGCTATTTTGGAGCACTATTCGTTGGATTAAACCCATAATGCCACTAATACTACTTACCCTATTAATTAAATAAGCTTTTTCCACACCCTATAATAGTTGGGTGATAGACCACCATATTCCTTCTTAGATAATAAAACTATATAAATTCATGGTGATAAACTATGCTGCATAAAACCCTTATGTATCGAATCATCTATTATAATCCTCCACTAACACATATCAAAAGGTGTTATATGATAAATAGACATCGAAATCTAGGATGCACTTGGATATAAATCTTTACCAAGGATGATTTCTCATCATTGATGTAATTTCAGAACCTTCTCAAGGAATATATCTAGAAACACCTCTGAAAATCAAGTAAACTCTACCACCTACACCAATACCAAATAAAAATATTACACTTATAGCGACCCAAGCCTTTTTCATATAATATTATATGTTTTTAAGCATAATTATACATTATAGTACATACCAATGATCGTTTATTATAGTCTATTGTAAGACTAGGTATATAAAACATAAAACATGGGCCTAAAAAATAGTTCTTTATTTAATATCCATAAAGAGATCCTAACTTTTTTTGAGCCCTTACATCTTCATAGGGTACCATCAGGAACACATTAACAAAGGGATGAGCTAAAAATCCCATTATGGGATTGAACATAAGAATATAGCATAAGAATGTGAGTTTGAAGGAATGAAAAAATGACATCTAAAGCATGGAACATATGAAATCATATCATATAAACATGGGATCATATAAACATTGAATCATATAAAAGTGTTAGAATCATAAAACATGTCTTTAGTACGGGTCGAGGCTAACCTCCAAACCTGTTTCCCATTCTATTATGGTTTAGTGCTAACCGCCAATCCCGTTTCCCAGTTGACTATGGGTCAATGATAACAACCAATCCCATTTTTCATTTTAGTATGGGTTAAGGCTAACCAGAAATCCAGTTTCACATCGTAACTCATGATACATAACTTTACCCAATGTATTGGAGAGCTATCTGGGTGAACCCATCTCAACATTTTCTTGAATATTATTTCCACGTAAATAATCATACATAATCAACCATACATAAACATAAGGGTACCCATGCAAGGAATTGGGTACCACGATCATGACATAAAGCATAACCAATGGGAGTATCATGAATGTGTCTTTGAAATAATGGTATTTAAACATACATGGACGTTCATAATGTAAAATATGAAAATAAAATGGTAAGTCATGTCTAACATAAGTGAAAACATATATGAAATGTATTTGAGAAACATTATCATTAAAATATTTTTTTGCGGTTTTAAGGAAAATAATATAGAGCCTTAAAATAGAAAGAAGGATGATCTGTTATATATAACCATAATTGTACCAAGAAGGTTTTTATAATAATAAGTCTGACTTTATAAAGAAAATTGTGGCCTAACAGAGGATAGAGTACACATGAAATTGGGTAAAAATCGTGGAAGTTCCTTTAAAACAAGTTTTCTTATCAGATAGTTCTAAAGATGGAATATTTTAAAAACAAGTATATCCCTGAAATAGAGTGATGAAAGGGTATTGATAAATAATTTTTTTACAACCAAACATAATTTAGAAGATTCACATAAACAGATAATATAACACCATTTTTATATAAAGAAATATAAGGCAACCCGAAATATCAAAGGGGGTTTTGGTAGAATTTGTTACTGATTATCAGCATGGTGTTGGGTGTACCTAAGAGGGCTTTATGTGAGATAAAATGGGTTTTAATAACTTATAAATAATTAGGAAAGTATGGGGAAGGTTCAAAATCATACCCCATCACTAGGTATTACACATAAAATGGCATAGCATAGAGAACAATCTTGATTAAGAGTGAAATGGAGAGGATCGCTTACCTTAGATACGATGGTGATATATGATTGAAGTTAATGACCTGAAAAATCAAATTAGGTTCATTAATTAATAGTTAAAGAACCTATTATACGTTTATAATATTTATTATAATCATTTAGAGTTCATTTTTTACCATTTTGATTGGTAATTAGGTTTATTTTCATTGTTCGGGTATGTTGTCTTACTTGGTTTTAAAGATTGGTTCACTTATATTCAAGTTCTGATAAACATGTAAGTTGAAAGTGGTTTTATAGAATTGAAACTCTATGTTCTTTGTGAACATCCAAGAGATTATATGGTTATAAATATTTATTAATTTATTTGGAGTGAAGATGAATTATTATATAAAACCTTAGTGATAACTGTTTTGCTTAATCGGTGGGTTTGATTATAATGAACATGATTTTATTTATAGCATAATACCATTTTTGAAAAAAGGATTTCAGAACCTTAACTAGGATATATTATATATATAATAATATGGTTCTAAAATAACACAAATGGGTTCATGAATGAAATTAAAGATGATAATAAAAATTGATAAATAGTTGTCCTTGAATGTGCGTAATTAGCACATCTCAAATGACGTTTTCATTTCATTCAAATAATAGATTGGGAAAGGAGAGATGATAATGAAATATCCCATTAGAATAAAAACATTCCAATACTTGTATGTTACTACATTTGTCATACCATTTTGGATAAGGGAAGTGAGGATAGAAACATGAAAATAAAAGAACTTAAAAGAAATAAAATAATTGGAAAGGGGAATATACCTCTGGAGTTTATCTCCTTTGAGAACCTTATAATGGGAGAGGTTTTGGTATTTCTAAGTGACTAGGTGGTTTTGGACATGGGGGAGGATCCTGAAGAGAGATTTTTGAATAATATTGTCAAGGAACAAGGCTTGAGATGAGTGAACATAAGAGGGGGTGAGGGGGTTTTATAGTGGAGGAGAGGAGGGTTTTCATAATATTATAATCATTAATATATTATTTCTTCAGAAGATAATAAATAGTAAGTATTTCAGGACCAATAATAGTAATAAAGTAATTTTATTTAGAAATAATTGGGCTTACATTATCAGATCTTCATCAATGACTCAATAAATCCATTATTTAGCATTTATCGTACATTGTCATATTTTACTATCCCTAAAAATTCATGTATTTTAGAAAAATCCCAAACACTTACCATAACCATTTTTAGATGTGTAGAATCGAAAAATTAAATGCATTTTTCAAAAATAATTTTCTAAATATGATTAATTTATTATTTAATTAAAATCATAATTTATTATTATAAACCCATTTTTAAAACATTAATTTACTTATTCTAAAATATAGGTACATCATACATTCACATGAATATTATTTTTATAATTTAATTTCTAAAGTTACTATTCATTAGGTTATATAACAATTTATAAGGGTAAGTTACTATTCATAAGGGTAGGTTACTATTCACCAAAAAGTATTTTTTTTTTCATACTCCAAATAACTTACTTATCTCAACCATGTATGTTAGATATTTGAAATTCCAAACAGAGATGTGACAAACGTATTTTTAAAATTCACATTGAACTTAGTAGTTCATCATGTTGTGATTTCATGTGATTATATGAAATATTTATAAGAATGAAATTTCCATTCATAAAACATTTGGTCATTACATTCTTCCCTCATTATGAAATTTTTTCCTTGAAATTTCATTTTACATGCTCGGTCAGAAACAATTGTGGGTACTTTTCCTTTATTATCATCCCCAGTTCCCATGTTTCCTCTTCGTACATGTGGTTCCACCACAAAACGATGATCGGGAGAGTTGTTTTGTTACGTAGAACTTTATCTCTATGATAAAATATCATCACTGGATGATCCTCATAAGAAAGATCATCCTCTAACTGTACCACCTCTAAAGAGAGTACATGTGAAGAATCTGGTATGTACTTAATTAAGAGGGATACATGAAAGACATTAGGTACTATGGCCATGGTATGTGGAAGTGCTAGTCGATATGCCATAGCCTCGAAACAATCATGAATCTCAAAAAAGCTGATGTACGTAGATCATAACTTCCCTTTCTTTCCAAACCTCACGACCTTCTTCCACAAAGATATGCATACGAAAACCATCTCTCCCACTTTGAACACATGGTCTCATATATGATTGTCTATATAAGATTATTTATCAACTTGGGGCTGCCTTCATGGGATACTGAATGTTTTTCATCATCTCCACCATTAATCGACCATTTCAGGTCCTAGCGGCTTATGCTCCCTGACTTCATCCCTACACACCGGTGTTCTGCACCGTTTCCCATAAAGGGGTTTATATGGTGCCATTTCGGTGCTTGAGTGGAAATTGTTATTGTAGGAGAATTCAACAAGTGGAAGATGATGGTCCCATACTCTTTGAAGACCATCAAATATGCTCTCAACATATCTTCCAGTTTCTGAATAGTTCACTCAGATTAGCCATCGGTTTGATGTTTATAAGTCATACTGAAGTTTAGTTCAGTGTTTAGAGCATGTTAGAGACATTTCTAGAACATCTAGGCGAATATCATATCTCTATCAGATTCAATAGATATTGGTACTCCATACATCCTTAACACTTCTTTGATTTAAATCTGTGCAAGTTGATCCAATGAGAAGTCCTCTCAAATCGTGATAAAGTGAGATGTCTTTGTAAGACAATCCACAATGACCCATATAGCATTGTTTCCTCTAGATAACCTTGGATGTCTAGTGAAAAACTCCATGGTAATGTTCTCCCACTTCTATGTTGTTATGGGTGGTGGTTGCATCATCCCCTTAGAATTCTTCCTCTCAGATATCACTTATTGACATACCAGGCACATTGATGTATATTTGGCAATCTCCCTTTTCATATTGACCCACTAAAACATTTCTCATAGATCTTGATACATATTTGGGCTCCCTGGGTGGATAAATAAGGTTAATCTATTTGCATCATTCAAAATATCCTTCTTTATCTCTTGGTCAGATGGTACACATAATCGTGACCCAAATCATACAATTCCATCCCTATCAATATTGAAATCAGAGGATTTCCCATTTCTGATATCTTCTACCCTTTTCTGAATTTGTACATCCTTTCTTTGAGCATCCATTATTTTCTCCATAAGGGATGGTTGATAAATCATTTGAGAATGTATTTATGATGTTCCTCCCTTAATGATTCCCATGTCCATTCTCTTCAAATCTATGATGATTGGATCCTTTCCAATTCTCATCATAGACAATAATGGAGGATCCTTTCTACTAAGAGCATCCACCACCTTGTTCGCCTTACTAGGATGGTAGGGGATTGAGCAGTCAAAATCTTTATTTGAGCACTATCCATATTTAATGGCACATATTAAGCTCTTTCTATATGAATATATATTTGAGACTCTTGTGATTAGTATATATCTCATAATTCTCCCCATTTAGATAATGTCTCTAGATTTTCAATGAAAAGATCACCACTGCCAACTCTAGATCATGCGTAGGATAGTTTTCCTCATGGATTTTCAGCTTCCTTGGGGAATAGGATATCACTTTGTCATTTTTCATTAGCAATAATACTAAGACATTATTTTATGAATAAATATACACCAAAAATAGTTCTATACTTATTGGGAGTGTGAGTATTGGCGCGGCGAGAAGCCTCTTTTTCAACTCTATAAAACAGTCTTCAAATTCCTATGCCCAGACAAACTTTACTCCTCTCTATGTCAAGATGGTCATTGGGTTTTAATATCATGAAACTTTCTTCATAAATCATCGATGATACCTATCTAGACCCAAAATGATGCGGATCTCTATTACAAAAATTGGCATGGGCCACTCTTCAAATGGCTTCATCTTGGAAGGGTCCACTGATATCCCTTTGTCGGTGATAACATGCCCCAAGAATGATACTTCCTCTATCCAGAACTCATATTTACTAGTCTTATCATAAAACATCTCCCTTTTCAATGTCTTTAATATAGTATTCAAATGATCCTCATGTTCCTCCTTACTCTTAGAGTTTATCAGAATATAATCAATAAAGACTACCAAAAATTTGTCCAGGTAATATCTAAATATTATATTCATTAAATCAATGAAAATTTCTGGATCATTGGTACGTTTGAAGGGAATCACTATGAACTCATAGTTCCCATTCCTATTTTTGAAGGCAGTCTTGGGAATAACTTCATTCCTCACCTTTAGTTGGTGATATCCCAACCGAAGGTTCACCTTAAAGAAATAACTGGCCCCATAAATCTGATCAAAAAAGTCATCTATTAATTGAAGGGGATACATGTTCTTTATCGTGATTTTATAGAGCTCACTGAAATCAATCCAGAGGCACCTTGATCCATCAATCTTCTTGATGAAGAGGACTATAGAACCCCGTGGTGAAGCACTAGGGAATATAAAACTATTATCCAGATTCTCCTGTAACTTCTTCTTCGGTTCTTCATGTTCTACGGTGGCCATTATGTATGGTGTCTTTATTATAGGAAAAGATCTAGGAATAATTTCAATTGAGAAATTAAACTCTCGGTTATGAGGAAAACTAATAAACTCTTCAGGGAATACATTAGTGTAATACCTTATAATGGGAATGTCTTCATGCATGATTCTCTCATTTATCCTAATCATTTGAGTTAGATATCCTTGATCATAAGGCAAAAATATCCATACATGAGACAAAGTTTTCGAAGAAAAAATATATATTGAAAAACATACTATTGAATTCCTCCCCATTCATAAAATAAATTTATTCTTGGTACTTTGTATTCATGATCAGTGTCCACCACTCATCTGTTTCCCCATTAAAATGATAATCCTCCAGTACAACTTAATCATCCTCAGAGAACTAGAGAATGTAGAATATATTTTCAATGGAGATAATCCATTGTTCCATGAGGAGGGGATTAGAAGATCCACTAAACATTCAGGGCCTTTCCCACATTAAGGATTCTATGGCCACATGATCTTTCCATTGAGGATGAGGAAATTCCACCTGATTCATGTTATTATTCATAACTCGAGCCATCTGATCAAGTACTATCATGAATTTTTGAGCACCAATTATCGTCATATCAGTCATATAATTAGGAAAATTCTCACATTTCCCATCACATTGATTGTTTGAACATGTTTTTCTACTTCCCACCATTAACTATAAAAAAGAACGTACAGTTAGAGGGCTTAGATACTAAGCTATTGATCAAAAAAAACTTTGAACAAAAAAGGATAATCTTGTAAAGGAGAAGTGTATCCAAACTTGTGATTCCTTAGATTAAATCTAGGTTATCCTTGATTTATTTCATAACATATATTCTTATGGTATTTTTTTCCTTAATAATGGTTTGTACTAAGATCATTAATCGACCAAATCATATCCCCTGGGAGTGTCATAACCAATAGTGTAGCAAGGCCCGTTGTCGTGCACTAGTTCTTGTTCGAGTTTTTCTCAAAGCGGTGTTTTCAGGTTTTACCCCTTGATACATCTATTCCAGAGCCACCTCTAACTTCTCGTATCCATACAAGGATGTATTTTATTGATAAACCACTTAATCAATACTCACTAAAATTTATGAATGTTTTCTTATACGTAGTCTCATACATAAGGCTCTCACTAAAGACCTTCATTCCTAATCTCCCAAAATAACTAGACCATCCTCTGATACCAACTAAAGAGATCCAAGAATTTTTCATATAAAATTACATGTTTTTAAACATAATTATACATCATATTACAAGCCAAGGATTGTTAAGTCTAGTGTCATGGTAGACTAGGTACAAAAAACATAAAACATGGGGCTAAAAAACACCTCTTTATTTTATATCCATAAAGAGATCCTAACTTCCTTTGAGCCCTTACATGTGCTTAGGGTACCCTAGGTAAGACAAGAAAAATTGGATGAGAAAAAAAAGCCTAGTAAGGGAATGAACATAAGAATATTGCTTCAGACCATGATTTAGGAAGTATGACATAATGATATGAAAATCATGGAATATATGAATTAATATCATATAAACATGGGATCATGTAAACATAGAATCATATAAATGTGGAATAATAACTAAATGTGTCTTTAGTACGGGTCTAGGATAACTGCTAATCCCATTTCCCATTCTAGTATGGGTCATGGATAATCGCCAATCCCATTTCCCATTTTATTATGGGTCAAGGATAACTGCCAATCCTGTTTCGCATTTTAGTGCAGGTCAAGGCTAACCATCAATCCTGTTTCCCATCATATCTCATGTGACATAAATTTACCCAATGAATTGGAGTTATATCTAGGAACACCCATATCAATTATTTCATGAATATTATTCCCACATAAATAATCAGACATAATCAACCATACATAAACATAATGGGATCCATGGAAAGAATTGGGTATCGTAATCATGTCATAATGCATAACCAATGGGCATATCATGAAAGTGACCATGAAAGAAAGGGATTAGAACATACATGGATGTTCATAAGGTAAGATATGCATATAAAATGGTGAGTGATTTCAAATAGAAGAGACAACATATACAAAATGTATTTCAGAAACATTATCATTAAAACATTTTTGTGCGGTTTTAAAGAAAATACTATAGATTCATTTAAATAGAAAAGAGGAAAAAAATTATATAAAACTCGATTTGAAACATAAGGTTTTAATTATAAAAATAATTATTTTATAAAGACAATTGTGACTTAAAAAAGTTGATATATTGAACTTGAAATTGTGTAAAAATTTTGGGAAGTTCCCTTAAAACAGATTTTCTTATTAGAACATTCTATGGAGAGAATCTTTTATGAGAAAGTATATCACAGAAAGAGGGTGATGAAAGTTTATTGATAAATGAATTATGTAAAACTAAAAATCATTTAGAATATACATATAAACTGGTAAGTTAACTCAATTTTTATATAAAGAAAGATAAGGCAACCTGAAAGAATAAAGGAGGTTCGGGTAGAATTCATTACAGATTATCGGCATAGTGTCAAGTGTACCTAAGAGGGATTGATGAGAGAGAAATGGGGTTTCTCATTACTTATACATCATGAGGAAAGTATGGGGGGTGAAAAATCATACCCCATCACTATTTATTACAAATAAAAAGGCATAGCATAGAGAACAATCTTGATTAAAAGTGAAATAGAGAGGATCCCTTACATTTAATCTGTTAGTGATCTTTTCTTGAACTTAATGACCTGAAAAATAAAATTAGGGTCACTAAGTAACAATTAAAGAAAATATTCTATGTGAATAATATTTAGTATAATCATTTTTAGTTCATTTATAACCATTTTGATTGGTTATGAGGTTTAATTTCATTGTCTGGGTCCCTTTGCTTACTTGGTTTTAATGATTGGTTCACCTGTATTAATGTTCGGATAAACATGTAAGATGAAGGTGGTTGTCAATAATTGAAGTTTTATGTTATTATGAAACATTTCAAGGATTAAAAGGTTATAAAAATTCATTCTGTTATTTGGAATGAAGATGAATTATTTTATAAAAATGTAGTGATAACTGTTTTGGTTAATCGGTGGGATTGATTACAATGAACATGTTTTGCTTTATAACATAATAAAATTTTTAAAAAAGGATTAAAGAACTATAAATTTTATATATTACATATATAATAATCTAGTTCAACCATAACACAATTATTTTCATCACCAGAATTAAATATGACAATAGAAATTGATGAATCGTTGTTCTTGAATGTGCTAAATTAACACATCTCAAATAGTGTTTTCAAATAAAATATGAGGAAAGAAGATATGACAATGAATTATACCATTAGCCAAAAAATATTCCATTACATGTATGTTACTGTATTTATCATACCATTTTGGTGAATGGGGGTATGGAAAGAATCAAGAAAAGAAAAGAACATTAAAAAATAAAAGAATTGGAAAGAAGAATTTACCTATTGAGTTTATCTTTATTGAAAACCTATTAAGGGGATAGTTTTTGGTATTTTCAAGAGCCTATGGGATGTTGGACGTGGTGAATAATCTTGTGGAGGGATTTATTCAGAATATTGTTATGGAAAAAATTTTTAGAGGAGTGAAGAGAAGAGGGAATGAGGGGGGGTTTATAGTGGAGGAGAGGAGGGTTTTCATAATATTATAATCATTAATTTATTATTTCTTCACAAGATAAGAAATAATAAGTATTTTATGACAAAAAATAGTAATAAATTCATGGGATTTAGAACCAATTGTGCCTACATCAATATAACATCTTCAATGAGTCAATAAATCCATTATTTAGCATTAATTACAAATTTTCGTATTTTATTATTCATAAAAAATTCAAGTATTTTAGAAAAATAACCGAAATTCACCCTAACCATTTTTCGATGGGTAGAATCCAAAAATAAAATAAAATTTTCAAAAATAGTTTTCTAAATATGATTAATTTAGTATTTAATTAAAATCATAATTTATTATTAAAAAAACCAATTTTAAAACCTTTATTTACTTATTCTAAAATATAGGTACATCGTACTTTCACATGAATATTATTTTTATTCTTTCATAAGTAAGGTTAATATCTACTAGGGTATATCACTATTCATTAGGGCATGTTACTATTTATAAGGGTAGGGTACTATTCACCAAAAATTATGTTTTTCTTATTGGACTCCAAATAACGTACTGATCACAACTATCTATGTCAGAATTTTGAAATTCCAAATAGAGAAGTGAAAAACTTATGTTTAAATGTCACAAAGCACTTTTTAGTTCACCATGTTGTGATTCCATGTGATTATATGAAATATTTAAAAGAAATTAATTTACATTCATAAAACATTGGGTTGTTATAACACTACCTATTGAAACAATAATGGCTATGAACATCTATAACCAATCCTGAATTCACACTCACCAATGAACATGACACACTATCCCACCATATCAAACAACATCACTCTCCTCCTGAAGTAGCTAATCAACAAAAATTTAGAATACAACCAATTGATTTTGAAAATTAATTCACAGTACCATATCAATAATAAAAAATAAATCACCGACTGAATGATTGCACTAAAATATATGCTTACAGCCCTGCCACATATCATGTAGACTTGAAAAACCTCCAAATGGTATAATATAAACCCAGGGAACTAGAATCCTCTACAACTTGAGTCCCAAGGCATGGACCAATGTGTATGATATGAAAGAGTATGATTCTATATAATCAAACAAATCACAATCTATTTTTGATGATAAATAGATGTCTCCTTAAAAAACCCAAAACTTTCACCTTCACTGCCTAAAACAATCCATGTCCAGTTTCTCTGTCTTGATGGACCATAAAATGACCAAACCATGGTTGTGCTCAACCATATGTCCCTAGGTATTGGTAACATCATAGGTATTTCCTATATTACCTCTATATCCTCCTGGTGTAAAATCCTCCACTCCACGATGCTCATAAGACCAATGAGGAAATTGCTATTAAGCATGGAACATATACTTGCACTTTCACCCCACTGAACACCAAAAATGGGGGAATAAAATCATCAATGTTTTTTCCCCTACAAGAAAATAATATTGGAACAAATATAATTTTTTATACATGGTAACTGAATAATCCATAAATTTTCAAAGGTGGTAATTTTTGTAACTTAATACTAGCCATTCGGAACCTTGACTGCCCCGATATCTTAGATACTCAACCAATGGCATTTCTCCTATGGTAGATCTAATAACTCTCTTATTGAGATGATATTAGTTATAAATGTATTATCTTGATCAAAATACACATAATCTTAAATTTAAGAAATAAACACAAATTGAGTGATTTTATATCAAATGACATGGAACAATTCCTCTAATATATACTATTATATGGACTCATCATTTGGGAAAGGATTAAGGGTAATGTGAAGAAGTTCCTAGAGCTAGGTCCAAAACTCTCTCATTCTCAGGATCCCATTCTGAATGGTGAGTAATTATTTACCATTTATTTCCCTCATCACCAATGATATGATTTCTACATGAAGCCACCTCTATAAACATTCCAATGAAACTACTACTTAATTATGCTCCTTGATATATTGAATCCCACAGTGATGAAATTACCATTATGTATGGAGGAAGACCGATGGAATGAAATGATCCACCCTAGATCAATTCAAATTGGAATTCAACTCAAGATCCTCCAAACAGTGCTTAGTCTCCAAATCAGATACAATCTCCTCATACTTTTCCAATCCTTGAGGTTGGAACTCTCAAATCATCTTCCTCCATATGTCATCCTATACAGTTAGATAAATCCTATTACAATTAATAGAATCATCCTAAGGAACCTCACTAAACCGGAATACAAGAGTATGATTATCAACATTCATCTATAGAAGAAATAATGTATACTACTATGCCTGGTATCATTGAATTCATTTATGATTCATTTATTTATATATATTTTTACTTCCCAAATCAATCCAGTTCAAATACTAGTGAAATAAACAATTATGTATTTATCTCTCCTTGGTACCTACATCACAATCAGTATTATCTTTCATATAGTGATTAAGAATCATAATTTTTATGTGTTGGATCCTAAGGGGTCTAATCACCTATGTCTTAGCCATTCTACCTTTCCACAACACACACTGGTTTTCATCAATATTGTTTCACTACCAATCCCATGTGTTTCTCACAAACTACTATCTCTAGTCTCTATATTGAATCTAAAATAAATATTTAATACCAATTTATGATAACCCACCACTATTTTTATCCCCTCCTATTCATATACTGAATATTAAAGTGGCCCCTAAGGCATGCCTCTAATAGAACACAGGATAGCAACTAGCACCTAGGGTATAAATTATGAAGATTAAAAATAATTATCTTCATATATCAAAGGGGAATAACATAAAATTCCTAAATAAATTTCATAATTTAAAATAAAAAATAATATTTATTATAAGTCATAATACATTAAATTTATTACACATATAGGACTCCAAACTAAAATACTCAAAGTAATATCCTAGGAAACAATTGCAGCCATGGCTTCAAGCCCTAAGGTAGTATGTCTCAGATCGATCTCCAAACTCCCCATGGAAATTTCAGAGATAGTTTATATATATTTGTGAGTGAAACATGTATACATAGTAGAATAATCCTCAAGACAATTCAAAAAGATGTGTAAAATCAAACATAAGCTTCAGTGAATGAACACATGAACCGAAAAGATTCTATTATCTCAATTATCTCATAGACTCATCAAGGTTCACTCACCAAATATCACATATAAGTATAATAAAAAAATAATGAAATAATATCTAAAAGGGGAAATCCGAACCAATATTCATGTGTGGGTCTCATTCCCTAACAAAATATATTTTGAAGCACTCATCCCTTCGATATCCATACACTCGTACCAATTATGCTACACCAGTTGTCGGACGAAGAATAACACAACCATACCTAGCCTATGTAGGTCCGAACATTCTCATGGGAACCATTAAAAATTTATGGTAACTATAATTACATCCATATACAACATATCTGCATCTCATCCACACCCAATATTTCCATCATTGTACAGTGTAATGAACATAAAGGGCATGAACCTCGTTCCCTCCGTCTACCATGAAACAACCCTGAAATTTAGACAACATCACCATGTAAAAATTGTCACATCAATCAAACTATCAACCTCAATCAATCACAACCATAACACCTATATATGAGATAATATTTATCATGGATTAGTTAGTAAATTTTTACTTTTACAACCATGAAGTTTGGGAACGAAAAATAGAACCCAAAACATTTGGGTGTCAATAAGGATATTCAACTCGAGTGGGTTGAATATGAAATCACAAGAAAATAAAACATATAATACAAGAACACACAATCTTAAACAATAAGGGTTATTTTTATAGAATTTATAAAATAGATTATAACCATTAAAATATTTTTAAATCCTTACACTAACTACTACAACCACCTATAGATCACCATCCATACCACATTCCTTATAAAACATGCACATAAATTCATATATCTTCTGATTTAAGTATCATCATTTAAATATTGATGATTGACCATTTTTTATCCATATTAAATAATTTTTTATATTATTTATTCATATTTAATGAAAATCCATTATTAGCCATTACTTTTTTTAAACTAGTAGTTACCCTTTCATTTCACTTATTAACATTCCATTCATAGCCAACAGTTCATTTAATTTCATCCCTCACCCATTAAAAAGTTATCATTACAATTCATTTTCAATTTTTACTAAGAAACTGTAAAAGAACCTTATTGTATTCTACTAGATAACACAAAATCACCCCCAAACATCATATTACAACCATAACAGATATCCATATAATCCACCACACACAATAACAACAACACCATCCCCTCATACCAATCATGGAAAGGTAGTCACAACACCACGGTAAAGTCTACAACAATATCACATGACAATCAAAAAAAATTAACATCATATGGAACATGTTCACAAGATCATATCATAGATATTAAATATAAACCAACATTGAAAACAGATTAAAACACCATCACACATACCATTTTGGAACATTATGTTTACATCATTTCATTATTTCTTTTATAGGAATCATTAATTATTTTTTCCAATTCCACACAATTAATTTATCACAGTAATTAAATTTTTAACCTTTTGGAAATTGTATTCCATAAATTCAATCCCATCAACAACATATATAAATTCCTCAGTAGTAAAATATTTCTATCAACTATAAATGAATTCATAGACAACATAAACAAAATAAGAAATTTGTAACTACCTGTGATTCGCCCCATTCAACTTCATTTCATTATTGAAATTCATTATCATTATTTTGTTAGTTCATACTATCCACCCATGGAAATAAATTTCATGACATTTCAATAATTAATAAATAAATAAATGTGTTCTTGAATCACATTCCTCAATCAATTATTTAATGTCCATTGTGAAACATGGAGAGAAAGAGATAATCACTAAACCACACCACGTGTGAAAAATACTAATAAAAATTGATCACAATAATTCCTCATGAAAACTGCAAATACACTCAAAATCCTACCACTTTTCTGGCTCTCCAACATGAAATAATAGGGAGAGAACCTAGAAGGAATAAATGGAAACTCGCATAGTATCTCTAATAATGTATCTTTGAATGTAAATGACCATGAACAATAAAGAGAAATTTAAGGTTCTTCTAAATACGCACTTAGGGTCACCCAAGGTTGAGAGAAACAAAGAACATAGAATAATATCTTTATTTTCTTATGAATTTATACTTGGGATAGAAAATAACAAGAGAACAATGAAATGGGTATTGGTCACACCACAATGGGGTTAAAGCAAATTAATATCCAATAATCATTCCACAATTTCCATTATATCTTTTCTATTAAATTTAGTCTACCTCCTAATCTAATAAAACTGTGGTTATGTTTTGGTATAATCAAGACATCATGTCACAATGACCGACCAAAAACAAAACTTATGAAACATGAACTTTGAAGATCTATAAAAAATCTCATGCACCATAGAATAAAATCCATCTAATGGGAAGAACCATAGAACATGACCTATTAATCTCAATAATATAGTTATGATAACCACATCACAAATCAATTGCATTACTTTCTTACCAATAATCCCTCGACTAAAACCATGTCATATCCCATGGACCATGGTGTAGAGAGATTAATAATGGAAAAAACGGGGGGGGGGCTTTACCTCTGAGACTCCATGGTATAATCTATACTCCAGATTACAAAAAATAAATATAAAAAGGAAAACAAAAGGTTCATTTCTAATAATATAAAGTTCTAAACATTTCTAAAATCCACCCAATGGATTTCATGTAGTAGTATAACCTACCATGACACAACCCAACAAATAATAGAACTGGATTCATATCTAGCCAACCATTTACACTGCTACCTACATAGTCACATCCCAACAAATCAACTCTTGGAGAATATAAGATAAACCTCCAGCTCTCTTCCTATAAACTTATCACGCAACCTATGACACCTAAACCTGGAAAGTAAAAACTAGAAAAGTTTGGGATAATAATCTAAATATAGAAACACCATGTAACATTACATGAATTTTTACTTCATGCAAATTAATTTTCCTAAATCACATCATTCGATCCAGATTAGATGAACAAAAATACACATATTTCCATTATGTTTATTTGAAGTGTGTTTTAAGTTAATTTTTTATAGAAATATACCATCCAAATCATGGATATTTCAAACATGGATCTTCCACACATTATTTATTTTATAAAATTCAAATGAAAAACTTGTTACATGTATAAATAGATGATGTTTTTGAGGTGATTATGAGAAGGTTAGAGAGATAGTTGGCTTCCCAATGATCCTAAAATGACTATTACTCATTTGTTAAAACTGAAAAAAAAAATTAATATAGGAACACCACTTTGAGGATTATATGTTGAAGTTATGGAATTTTAGAATTTATCATGAGAACTATTGTAATGAAATCACACTTGTTTCTTTATATTTAGTGGAATATATGTGCTTCCAATGTGTGAAGAATTCTTATAAAATCACAAATTTTCATTTTGTAAATTTTTAATACTGGTCATGTGTAATAAATTTTATTCAAGAAGGAACATGATCCATTGATCATCTGGTCAATGGATCCATATATTAAGGAAATCCTTCCGATTTGGTAAAACAATATATGATGTAAGAGATTATATCTTCTGATATTTTAGATCTAAGATGTTTCACTAGGAAACCAGGTTTTCTTACGAACCAAGAATAGATCTTCCTATTTCTTTATGAAAAAATAAAATTTTTCCTAAATATAAGAACTAGAATATCCATTCAGTAATAAACTTTGTGGGGCATAAATATTATTTTTAGAAAACAAAATTCTATTATTTTATATTATATTTTTATCACTTCATTTTACTTTATAGTTTTACATTATTGAATCAAGGTAGAATTTGTACATTTTGGGAATTATTTGTTTCATGTTGAAAATAATTTTTCGTACTCCAATTATTTTAGAGCATTATGGCTTATAAACATTAAATTTATAAATGTAGGGAAATTTAATAATTTTTTAATGACATCAATTCACCACATATTGATGCCTCCATTATAAGATAGCACATCATTCGTCTTTCATTAACTACTTATGAATTTTGAACTCATGTATAGTTACAAAACTTATAAAACATACTGTTGTAATCACATATAAAGAGACCCAAGAAAAATATGACTTAAATAATAGATTAATCTAATGATTTGGATAATATATTTCATAAATAGTCACACAACCTAAGGACATAAAGGTTTGGTGTCTTGAAGATTAACTATGTATGAATATTTTCGTACAATACTTATAAAAATTTATTCATAGTAATTATCATATAGATCCTATTATAGACATCTCACATGATATAATCATCTTCATACCTTTGGGAATGGAAACATATAAAAAGGGAGATGTTAGATACCCAATAATGGAAAAATATATCATAACAAGATGGAGAAAATGATGATTACATAAATATCATAATAAAAGATCAAAAGACCTTATAAGATAATCATGAAACAGAATTTAGTAACATTAGATCATAAAAAGTCATTACAGAAGCCTAAAATATTTGACCTCGCTAAAAACACATCTCAATATTCATATAACATGTGATCATGACCTAAATATTTGAAATTCATTAAAAATAATGGATAAAAATAGAAACATGGCATGTCATTGAAATGAAATGAATCTCCAAAATTTGTAAAGACATGATTAAACACTAGTAAATGTGGAAAAATAATAAATATAGGAAATGATTTATTAAAAACCCTATCATCCCATTGAATATTTGAAGAGAAACATTATGTCCATGCTAAAAAATGTGAGCAAAACAATCTTACCCATGCCCGTGTGAAACAAATCTATATGATCGGGTTTTACTATATCATTAGATATAAACTCAATCTAATGAATTTAAGGGAAATTTTTGAACCCTCCCATCATTATCCATATATATGTGTGGGTGTTCCATTTTGAATTAATCATTACTATATCATAATTAACAGATTGAAAAAGAATGGGTTCCTTAAGCATTCCAAGTAAATATAACATAAAATTAACTTAAATAGTCATTGGATATCTATAATATCATTTTAAAATAAGAATTGTGGCATAATAAGTTTTTTTGTATTTTTAAAAAATCATTTCATGAGTGATAATACATAGGTGGAATAAGAGTCCAAAGTTTTATGAATAACTTTTATATTTTTTATAAAATATGAATTACATATAACATTGAAAAAACATTTTTTAGGAGGGAAAAAATAATTTTTAAAATGTAATTATAAATATTTTATGTAAAATATCATTTAAAATATGCAACAGTAATTATAAAATGTGGAGTTTGTGATCAAATGTTTGATTTTGAAATGTTATAAAACCATTTTCTTTAATATTTTGAAATACCATTGTTTGAAAACTGACATCCTCAAAATAGTATTAAACATTAAATTAAAAAATGGGTGAATAGAATTTTGATTATCATATAAAATAATCCAAATAATTGTTCCAAAAAATATATGAGGTCATTGGAGGATGTAAAAACATGGATATTGAAGAAAAATCCATTAACAAAATGAGAATTATTCATAAAAAATGAATTTAAATGAAACAATATAATCATAAAGGAATAATAATTTTGTATGGGACCTGATTTCCTGATAAAATATGGTGGAAATAAAATATAGAATCATCATAGGTCAGAATAGTTTAATAATTACAGATAATTGTCATAGAAGAGAGATTATGACATCAGGAAAATACTTGAGTCATGAAACCCCCTTACAAACATTGTAACTATTGAATCAAATCCCCATGATAGGTATAAAGTTAAATAAAAATTATAATATCATGAAATATAAGAGGATCAAGATACCAAATGAAATTATTGTTGTATTTACACCCATTAAAAGGAAACATGTTTTACAACTTAAACATGTCTCGAGGGATTCAAATTTCAGACGACGAAACCCTTACCTTGTTTTCGGCTTAGTAGAATGGTCTCTAACCTCCTCCCTCATCGAATTATATTCTTTTTTATATGGGATTAAAACACTCAGGTATGGTTTTTTTTATAATACAAGAACCTCCCTATAGTGTTTATGAGTGTGTATGAGTGGGTTGGATTGGGTTTCATTCAATCATAGGATACATTTTTTAGGTAACAAATTAGGCCACCTAGTGACCTTAGGGCTGGGAGTAGTTCAAGAATCAGGTTTGGTTCCCTAGGTAAAATGAGCATCTTAAAATTATATTTAAAATAGTTCCTGTATTCTATATCCTTATTTAAACATAGAAATCCCACCCAGATTTGACTTCGTGAGGTATCCATCCCCTTCCAACCATTAGTTCAGATGGGTTTATAGAGTCGGAAACACAAGGACAAGTGCAACAAGTTGGAGAAGAGAATAGTTGTTATCTTTTGAAGCTATAAATATAGGTGAAGGATAAGATAGAGATAACACAAGAGAGTGTAATGGATATGGATACTCTCAGAAGGATACAGTGGGTTCTGAATTTGGATCTCAATTATCCTTATAAGGAGGAGGTGAATTCATAATCTACTTCATCATTCTACCTCAATTCTCCTCTAACCCCACCATGTGAAGGAACCATGGAGGAAGAGAGATAGTTGTGTGTGGTGAATACATTATAAAATAGGTAATAAAATTTAATTCCTTAAACAATTTTATGATAATCAATCACTAAATGTATGAACTATAAACATAAATAAATATATCTAATCACTAAACTATGATAGGGTTTTAACTCAACTGATCAGAAAGAATCAAAATATTGGGTTTATTTTTATTATAACTAATTTGACATGATTTACACCTCATTTTAAAATTAAATCTTGAGTCATCTTATAAATATCCTATGCTAAATTTTTTAGTAAGATGACTTGAGAAATTATGATTTGATAGAAAACATATATGGTAGATGTTTACGCTCGTGGAGATTTCCATAAGATCCATGATAGCTGAACCACCACATGAGACTACAGTGAGTTCATACTTACTCTTTACGTACAGATCATCAGGAATTATGTAATTATAAATTAATACTATATCGAAATGTAATAAAATATTAATATATATTGATATAGCATGAATTTATATATTTTTCGAAATGTTATTTTTTTTACAATTAAAATTATTCCTTGAAAATGTATTTTTCATAAATTGGAATTTTATTTCAAAGAAAAACTTTATTTCAATGGAATAATAACATAAATAATAGTTAATTTACAAATTATTTCTTTTTATAATAATTTTTTTTTTCATTATTTTATGTTTTTAAGAAAAATTAAAATTTATCAATTTTAGGGTGAAAATTTAAAAAAAATTAATTGATTTTTGGATTTAGCATCGAAATAATAGCATAAGATGAATTTCATTATTTGTTTTAAAAAAGATTGATTTTTATGAGAATAGTGGAAATATCATTTTTACAAATAGTATGACTTTATGAAATTATTAATATATAAGTATGAATTGGATATTTTTTAATGCTTTTTCTAAGACTAAATATTCATTTTATATGTGAAATTTTTATTATAAAATCTTATTTTTAAAATTCTAAACCAGTTTTGACTTTTTAAAATTGAAGATATTTATTTGGAGAAAATCGTTTTTAAAAAACATTGATTTTTATGGGAATAGTTAAATTATTCATTTTACAAATAGCATGAATTTATGAAATTATTAATATATAAGTGCGAATTGGATATTTTTTAATGCTTTTTCTAAGACCAAATATTCATTTTATATGAGACATTATAATTATAAAATCTTATTTTCAAAATTTTAAAAAAAAATTTAACTTTTTAGAATTGAAGGTATTTATGTGGAGAAAATCGTTTTCAATACATTATGAAGTTATTAATTTAAAATTAATACAAATAATTTTTAAAAATTGAATCAAACATAATTGATTTTAAATTTTTATTCATTAAAACTAAGTAATAAATTAAGAATCGTTTTATATTTGGGAATTAAGCATATATTACCTAATAAAAAATCATTATCGTGGTGAAAACCAAAATTTTAAAATGAGTAACCATAGAGGAAAAGGGCCTAAAATTTTGAAAACATATTTTAAATTGAGTTTTAGAAGTGCATAATGACCTTATCACTACCCAAATCCATTATTTCTCAATATTTGATCCACATTCATTGAGAGTGAAATCCCATTATTGAAAAGTTTTCGGTATTTATAGAAATTACACCCCTTTTCACAAATAAAAGTGGAAATCCACTCCTTGCTTCCCCTCACACTAATACCTACTGATTGACACCTTCTTAGAAAATTAAATCTACAATCATCTTATAAATAATTTTAGCTATCATTTTTTGTATGTAAGAATTAAATTTTGAGGACAAAATTTATTTAGCTGGAGAATGTGACAAACTGAGATTTCACAATATATTATCCTTAAATAAATATATTTTTTAATATCATGTTTCACACTCAAAGACAAACTAAAAAAATATGATATATTTCAAATAATAAATTTGACTGTCAAAACTTATTTATTAAATTAACTGGTATAAATTGAATTAATTATACAACAAAATCAGAAAAGGGAGAAGAAATAGAATTTGAGAGCATATTCCATCCCTATGAATCCCTATTTTCCAAGATCATAATAGAGGTAGCTTCAATAGTGTTTTAATTTTAGTAAATCTAGAACAAAAATGATCGATAATAGTTTGATCAAAACCATATACGGTGTATGTTTAAGCACATGGAGATTTCCACTAGATTAGTGGCAGCATAATGACCTTTCAAAACTACAAATATAGATTTTATGATGCTTAGGTCTTACACAGGGATTATAATTATTTATGTAGGTATAAATTATGATTATATTTAAATGTAATAAAATATTTATATGTATAGATATATCAAGGAATTATATACTTGTTGAAATTTTATTTTTCTTAAATTCACATTATGCATTAAAAATATTATATTTAATAAATAGGAATTTTATTTCAAGGAGATATGTTTTTTCATATAGAATAATAACTAGTTATATCAACACTTTATTAATTAATAATATATATGAAAAATAATAGATAATATATAAAATATTATATTTTATAAAAATTACTATATTTTATTTTATTCAGTAAAAATAAAATTTAAAAATTTTAGAATGATATTTTTTTTAAAAATTATTAATTTTTTTTGGATTTATCAAGGAAATAATAGATGAAGTTTATTTTTTTAAAATTTAAAAAAAAGTATTTTTAAATGAATAGTTAAAATACAATTTATATAAAAAACATGAAATTCTGACATTATTATTAAATAAGTATGAATTGGAAATTGTTGATTCATTTTTATAATATAAAATATTCATTATATAAGTGAATTTAATTTTAATTTTGTTTTTAGAAATTATAATCCCATTTTTTACATTTTAAAATATATGTTATATAATTATTTTGGGAAAATCGTTTTCAATTCATTATAAATTTATTGATTAACATTAAAATATATAAAATTGAAGCAAACGCCATGGCCATTAAATTTTGAATCATTATATCAAAATTATATATCAACAAACATTTTTGTTTGTTAAGGATATATCACCTAGGTAAAAACAAGTTTCCATGGTGAATACCAAAATAGTAAAATTGATTAATCTAAGTTATAAAGGGCCTAACAAAATAAAAACATGTATTTAATTGAGTGGTGAGACTGTGGATCAGCATTATGTCTACCCCACTCCATTTTTTATCAATATTTTATCTACTTTCTTCGATAGTGATTTCCCATTATTCCAATGTTTTGGGTATTTATAAAGAATCTACAATTTCTTGCTTATAAAAAGGGAACTTCTCTCCTTAGTTAAACAGACACCCAAACCTCATTATTTTGGCATAACATCTACCCAAACCTCTCATACACACTCTTAGAAACCATAATTAATTTCTAGTATTTTCAAAATTGCATCCCTCAAATGTTTAAAATTTTTAGAAAAGGAGATAATCCAAGAAGTGAGGAGGTTAGAGAACATTAGATAGAGAGGAAAAACATGGTAAGTGTTTTTCTGTTCCAAAATTGAATCCCATGAGACATCATTAAGTATAACAACATGTTTCCTTATCAATTGCATACATACTAAAATATTTTCATTTTCTATCATGATCTTATTATATTTCATGATATTGTATGTTTTATTTAATTTTATAACTCTCACAGGGTTTTGATTAAAATGTTACATAGTAAGTAAGGGGTTTTCATGAATCAAATATTCCCATTGCGTGATAACCACAATTAATTCAGTATTTTATTTAATGATTTATCTATTATAACATTTGAGGTTGTTATTTTATATTTCTAACATATTTTATATAGAAATAATGTTTCAAAAAAAATTCATCCTTGATGTTTCTATTTTATCATTAAAATAGATTATTAATATGAATGATTCTCATTTATTTTAATATAATTTTCTTCCAATTTCCTATGTTTAATTATACCTAATGATCTCAACCATTTTGTTAAATGATAATGTGGATTATTTTCAATGATTCTCATAATTCTATTTACCCATTTTTTGTATGTAAATTTAAATTATCTTTTTATGATGTGTGAATTCAAACATAGATATTTATAAATATTAAAGAAGTGGTGTTTACATCCATTCAAAATCAAAATAATTTATCTCCCATTCATAATTTTTTTAATAAACATTAAATCTTTTAATTTGGGTTTTATTTTAACTCTCTAAAATAATGTTTTCAAAATTCTTATCTTTCCATTCAGAAAATTGTTTTTGAAATTAATTTGTACATCATCATTTAAGACAATATTTAATAGGTTTTTCTAAAATATTTAACTATTATTTCCCCCTATGGTTTATCACACAGGATGTTTTTTAATAATAATTCACATTTTTTTATAATATAATTCCTACTGGAAAATGATATTCTTTATATCCATTGATATTTTTAGTATATATTATGTGATATTTTATATAATTCTTAAGGAAAAAATTTGTTTCCATTGTTTCATTAAGATATGATTATGATTAAATTTCAGTGGAACACATATGTATAGATTATTATGGGTGGGGTCCTATATTTCCATTAAATTCATTGGTTTATCTTCATATATAATGATATTGTCAGGTGTATACATAATGAGATTGTTCACACATGTATGGGTATGATGAATTTTCTCACATTTTCAAGTGTGGACATAATGTGTTTGTTCATATTATTGTGAGAAATATGGGTTTTCTAATAAAACATTTCCTATGATTATTAATATTTCACATTTCATTGTTTTTATCATGTCATTCCATATTTTAAATATGAATTTCATTGACATGATATTTCACATTTCCAAGAATATACCTTATTTTCAATGCCTTTTATGCTATTATATCATACTCACATGTTATATGATTAGTGGGATTCTTTTTTCCCAAGTAATGACTTTTATGATTTTGTAATAATTTTAATGATATTATATTACTCAAAAATTCTTCATAATTATCATTTAAGGAATTTTGGTCTTCTATTATGATATTTATGTCTTCCTCAAGTTCACCATCATTTAATGATATATTTTTCTCTTTTTAAGCATCTGATCTCCCGCATTTATTATTTTACTTTTTCCCAATTTATGAATATGATTATGTAGCTAAACTCCAAGACACTAAACTTATAACACCTTGGGACGTGACAAAATTTTTGAAATGTATTGTATAAATCGTGACATTAATATATTAGTTACTTCGTGTTTATCTTGATTCACTCTATATATGATTCTCCATATATGTTTTACAATTATTGTAATTATATAGCAGTTCAAAAGTGATAGAGGTTTGTGTAAGAATATCAAAGTGTTATCCTAGAATTGAAGCTTCATGTGTGGGGTGAATTGATGTTTATAGAAACATATAAAATCTCCCAAATTTTTTAAATTTAAATTTAAGATGATATATTATTATAAAATAATTATAGTATCAAAAATTAAGTGAAACCAAAGATAAACAATTTCGAAAATGTATATATACTATATAAATTTAATAATATAAAAAAAAGTGAAGTTAAGTTATTTAAAAAGAATATATAACCATACAATTTGGTTACAAAAAATAATATTTAATCCCAAAAAAATTATTACTAAAATGGTATTTTAGTTCTTATATTCAGTAATCTTCATGTTTAACATGATGTGATAGGAGGATCTATTCTTAATTCATAAGTAAACCATGTTTATTTATGAAAAATATTTTATCTAAAATATAAAAATATATAAGATATTAACTCAGATATTGTTTGATAAAATCATCTAGAAGTCCTTACTTTAGAACTTATTTGATCAAAAGATATGTAGCTCTTCTTATTGCCCTCATAACATTTATTATATGGATAAATAGTAAATAATTAAAATGTAAACCAAAATAATATTATAAAAATTACTAACACATCTAATGAACATTTATTACACTATAAATACAAAAAATAGACATAATTTCTCCACTATAGTGTCCTTAATAACCTTTCAAATGTCTTCACTATAGCATTTGATCCCTGAATACTTATTCATATATTTATATGTTTTGATTATAAAAAAATCATAATAATATTTTTTATGATCATCGGGAAGATAGATGTCACTCAAACCATTATAGAATAACCTCAAAACACCATTTTTTTATACATGTATTAGTTGATTGTTCAGTATGTTAGGTATTATAGAATGTTATGAAGAACTAGGTTATAATGTTAATTTATTTAAAAGATATAATTATACAAAAGTAATTATATAAAATACACATAAAGTAAACATATGGAAAATATGAAGTGTCTTATGATTTATCAAATTAGGTCAAGAAGATGTAAATTTGGAAGAGGAATCAATATAAAGTATATAGTTATGCAATGAAATAGGTGGGACCTTTTAGTAACTATGCCATAAATTTTACACCATGATGTGGTGATAGTATCGACATCATGTTATGTGTTGGTTCCTAGTTTTTGATACCACATTATAGTGTTTATTATAAATGATATATGATATAATTTGATTGAAACTCAAAAATTGGTTTCCATATTTAATTTTAATTCTAACACACCATATGAAGATCTGTGGATTTAGTAAATTTTAAGAATAAATTTAATAATTCAATTGATTATTGAGTTGATTATATTATAGAGTTTCAATGGTGAAGCAAAATCTTGGTTGTTTCATATTGTATAAAATGTTAATGCTCCAATGTTCTCCTTAATTCACTGAATTATTGACTTAAATGGAGTTCTAATACTTTATTTAAAGATACTATAGATTATTATTTTAAAATATAAATATATATCTAATTTATTTTTCATTTGTTTCTCTCAAGGATGATGTGATATCATACATTTGAAGGAGGACAATTTTTACCAAATATATTAGTGATTATTATGGTCTATAGATGGCTTTGAAGGTAACACCAATTTTGTTACTACTAATGTAACTTGATCAAACTAATTCTTATAAATTATTCATCACGGATAATTATGGATGCTTATTTTTAAGTTTTTAATTTCATTTTGTTATTTTTTATCCTGATATATATTGTGCATTGGTTTTTTTGTTCTCATCTTTTTTTTGGTAAAAATATGTCCCCAAAAACCCTTTAGAGTGAACACTAAAAATATCTCCCAATGTAATGTACATAACCTATAACCTTCTCATGAAGCCAAAGATAAAATGCGAACAACTAATGTACACCTTCCTATACTCTGTATACTTCAGATAGATGAAAGTGTTGAATAATATATCATGGGAAGACAATTCCATAAACATCACAAGCATACAATATTATGATATAACATAATCATCCATAAACTGATATCAATATTAATCTTGTGTGAAATTATAGAATAAATATGTTAATAAATACTAACATACTCAATGAAATAATAAAATGTACCCACATTATTCCATTTGAATCACACTTCATAATAGTATCACATGATGGGTATATTATATAGATGGTACAAAAATTGAATAAATAAAAATATAATATGTTCATTATTATATATCCTCATCCATTCCTCAATGTGGTCTTTATAACCCTCATCAAGTGATTCCACCTGAATCATTGGAAATAGGGTCTTTACCCCGACCTACATGTTTACATACGGTTTTCATATCCATTGATGTTCACATCTATATTGTGAGTAAAAAATCATTATAAAACCACTAATAGGACCCTAAAATTAAAGAGTATGCATTTGAGTTCATGTAAAATTTGATATCTATAGTAGTTACACACATACCAAATCCAACATGAAAATTATTCTCCAATTCACTAAACATCCAAAAAGATACAACCTATCTGCTATGACCTATATTTCAAACACTGAGATGTTGTGTTTGTGTATACAAGTTGCAATGACATTCCCATGTAACGGATGTGTTATCACATAATTTTTGGTATCGTCAGACTAATAATACATTGTTCATGATGAACCTGTATGTGTATGTCCAATATCAATAATCTTCAAAATTGTATAGTAGTTATCCTTTAACTCATGAGTAGTAGGATTGATATAAGGATATGGGTATTATCCTAATAGAATTATTCTAATATCCAACACCTAAAAGAGATCTCTAATGATAATAGGATCGATATAATTGTATTCTAACCCCATGTATAAACAATAGGGAGTGTCATTCTCTATGAGAGGTCCTTGGTCACTCATGTGGATTGAATATATCCATCCTTATATAATTAAACCTCAATGGTATACTCAACATGACAGGTTTCTAAGGATCAAATAAATCTTATTCAATAAAGTGTAATACAATAAAAACATAAAACATAAGATCCCCATGTTATGGAAAACCTAAACCATGTATAATATAAATAAGGAACATGTACATTTTACCATATATGTTGAAGACTCATTTATAAATAATGTTCTTAATGAAGATCAGTAGAAACAAAAAAGGACCCTTCCCTATGAGGTATATCTATAGGCTTAATGAATCCCCTAATGTTTGGGAATGATCCTCTTTCACACTCTGATATTTTATTATCTCTTGAGGAAATTGAAGAAGGTGGAAAATTGATTGGGGTGATTTGGATGGATTCGTGGACAAGATAATATACATATATCAAATGTATATGCCTCCTTATATATCCCTCACATACAATCCTTAATCCTCTCAATACTTTACTCATATGTTATGAAATGTGTGAGTAAATAATTTGCTAGTTACAATTATTTATAAACGTTATCTGATATAACTCCCAAATGGTTCAATATATAAACCATTACTAATAACGATATATATTTTTTAGAATATTCATAAGCATTAACACTAAACAATAAAATTCATTAATCAATCATAGGGTGTTATATTAATTTTAGAACATGATTAACCCATATTAGAATATCATTATATCAAATAATATGATTATCCAATGTAGTGGCATGATATTTACATATCATGGCATAAAATATCACTTATTAAATGGAATATGATATCCCATGGAATCATGAATTCCATACCATATGGTGTCATCACATCCTACATTATAATATATCCAAAAACGTAGCATGGTTTACATTATCAATAGTATGTTTCTATATCAATATCTTACTTTCACTAAAGCCTCGTCTTCATTGTACAATTTCACATATATAATTTTATATATTATAACCTAATAAATTATAACCAAAAATCCATTTGGATATCTAAAAATACATTTTTAATGTTTTTAACCAATTCATATTGTATTATATCATGTGTAATAACTTATGAATATCCATCCAAAAATCCTATTAGATAAACTATAAACACGTTTAGAGTGGTTCTTCAATTTTAATAAAACCCAATACCCATTTAGTGAACCAAAAAGTGTAACCCCATTGGACATTATTTCATTGAAAATAAATAATAATTGATTATTTCATAAATTCATGAAATAAACATCCTCTATTAAATAATTAATGTTACTCAAGTAACAAATAGATCTACTCTGTTCTCTATCAAACACATGTATCACTATACCCCTAAAAACCATCTATATCATATACAAAAATAATGTTCCTTCTAATAATTTTCTCTAAATCAATGAGTAAACATGGAACACAGAGTATTTAAATCTCATATAGCTATCACACATTCTTGATTCTAAGAATATAGACTGACTATGTTGATGAATGCATCACATGTCATTCATTTGAATAGAAGAGTATATTGCATGCCCTTCATCTGGGTGGATAAGAACATCACATTCACCTTATCTTGTTATTCACATACACATTTCCAATATATCTCAATCATCAGAACAAACTCCATATATTTTATAAAATAGGACATATCCCATATTTATTAAACTCTCCCAGTGAAATGATATACAATATACACAACTAACCCCTAATTAGCTCTTCCTAAGTCATAGCATAAGAAAATTATCAAAGGATTAATGGTCTCATGTTAGTTATATTATATAAAAATAGGTATCTAGAAATAAAAACAGGAAACATGAATCCCCGACATACAAAATATATGGTGTATGAAACTCAAACTTGTATACTGGCCAGGTCATCCAGCACCAAAGTTATTTACCTCATGTGTTTATTTGGTATCTCTATAAACAATCCTACCCATAGTGAATTTAATATTTCATCACAACCTATAATATTCTATGAAGTTCATCCATTAGTGATAATTCAAATTCATAATATGATATGTCAATATCGTTTTACATTATGAGTAGTTGTAGCCAGCATGAATGAATAATATATCAGAGTCTTACTTTTATATAACATGAAACAGTAAATATTATTAAACTCCATAAATAATAATAACAATGCCACATATGAGAACCAATATAATAATAACATATTTGATTGACCACCATATGGGAATTATGTTTTCTTTACATATAGGGATTTTTAAAACTCATACATATCTTTATAATTTCTATCAGACCTTTATGCGATCAAATGATAAAATCCTTCTTGTTAGAATTTTTTGTGGTTATGGTTTTTGATGAAATAATTTTTGAATAATGGGTATACATTTAGGAATCATATTACTAATGTTCAAATATTTGAACATAGTTTTCAAACTCCCTAACATCGCAACATAAAATGCTACGATGTATAATATATTTTTTCAATGTGAAAATAATTATAAATTAATCATAAACATATTTTTTGGATTTTTTTTATAAAAAACATTCCTTTCGATCAGAATGTCACTCATTATAAATTTTCCCACACATCCTAAAATCTTTAGGATATAAAGTGATATTCTATTAATTAAATTAAATAAATGGTACATTTTAATTTATTACATGAAAATAAAACCTTTAATATTTTAGTTTATATAGTGGAATTGATTTTCAGTTTTGATTAGAATGATCCTTTATTTGTTACATTTTATCTTCTCTATGTCCAAATGTACTTCTACTAGCCTCTTTGATACTATATTCTTTACAGAATATGATTCTATGCCACCAAAAGTATTCAGTGGATAATAAATTAAACTTATTTACCTTATAGAGGATGTTTATAAAATAAAATAATAACTCCTATATCAAATATAGTATACTATGTTAGGAGAATTATTCTAAAAAGAATATTTTATTTTTTATTATACAGCATTGTTGAGTAAAAAGAACTATTTCCCCCATGTTTTAACAAATGTTTCTGATAAAAATTTATATCCAAAAAAATATTTTTATAGATATCTTATTTTTAACCATGTTATAAAATCTGATTAATCATAAACCATGTGTATAAAAAATTACCATATAATTTATTCATCAAATAACCATTGTTTTAGGAATCTCTTATCAAAAAAGAGAAAACTAATGTGATCCAAAATACACACCATTTATTTAAAATTAATCTAACCTTAAATGTAATTCTAATGTCCTAGTTGTTAATTTCCCGAACCACCAACATTGGGAACCAGTCCTAGGGTTAAAATTTAGATGAAAGTGATCCCATGTCCCTCCTCTAATAAGATATGGGTTGGTATCTAACACTGAGGGTGTGAAGTATTCATACGAGAGGCATTAAAATAATATATCATAGGAATATAATATGAAATACACTATTCAATTTCATAAAATAAAATAAAACCGAGATATATAATCACTCATATTACATGAAATGTCAAACAAAAGAAAACCTATAAATAAAAATTACAAAAGTAAACTCTAAGTGAATTATTCTAACCACAACTCTATGACCCAAGCTAGTAAGGCTTATCCCAGCCTACATTTTTTTGGAAATATAAAAAACAAAGATATATATATATGTGGATGAGTATAAATATATTCTCATTTAGATCTTCCTTAAGTATATAGATGAAAATATGGAATAACCATAATAATAATTTATTGATTAAACAATATAACCAACAAGAACATATCATGTCAACTATAACCCAGCCTCACCATGTCTCACTCACCAAATATCCGTTCGAATTATAATAACCAAATAATGAATGAACATAGAAAAATGGTTCCCCAAACCATTTACTTAGTTGAAGGCGGATGATGCAAGCACAAGGATCTACCATGCTAGAACCTATAGGCTCCTTCAATGACGTCTCAAGATTCTTAGAACCCAAGTGTATCACTGTTATTAGAAATATAAAAATGTTTTCTACAACTAAATGATGTTGCACCACAAATCTATCATCATATTCCTCAACAAAGAAATAATTCCAATAAAGGTAATTCTATTTCAATTAAATTAAATATAAATAATATGTGATGAACCTATCTCTTGGTTCTACTATTATTACCCATTTTCTATTTCTTTGATTTAATTCCATGGACCATGACGTTCATCATCATATAGATCTCATATGGATCATCGATTATAGAGAAAAGAAAAGTTTGGAACTTTCCAAATGCAAACTTCTGCTACACCGGGAACCTAAAATTGTTATAAGAGCAGTCACATAATTTTTTTATAATTATATAAATATTGTTGGGTATTTGTGCATTTTAATTTTTTTAAATTAATGTTTAATTGTTCTTTTAATCCAATTAGAGAGATTTGTTTCATACTCATTCTTTTCTCATAAATCTAATCAAAATGATTAATTTTATGATTAAAATAAAATCAAGAAACTCATCTGGAGGTGCAACATTTTTTAGAGAGACAACATAGGACTACACGCCTTGTAATTGAAGTTACACACCAGGTAGTCATGTTAAATTCATTGGGGATTAGTTTGGAAATTATTTATGGTCGTATGCAATGAATACACACAATAAATTGCACCACGTGTTGTCCAAAATTTAATGGTGAACGGTCAACCAGATTACATGCTATATAGCACATGTACGTAGCCTATAGTCTCTTTGAGTCATAGAATGACCCTGTATTCAATACATAGCCTAACTGACAGGTTAGCATGTAACACGGTGTCAACATAATGTGTGACTCATTGGACACGATGTGTACTCCAAATTTTACAAGGCATAGACTACCTGCCAAGTCCCTAGGCATGTGTCTTGGATAGATGGTGAGAGGTGTACACGTCATATAGATCGGATCTACACGCAGTTTACTTATACCAAGTTATTCAAATTTAAAATTATTTATTTAACTAGGTAATCCTTGATACATGTACTTGTGTGTGTTTGTAAATATAGGAAGCACCATGTGATATTTTTTAACATATATAAATTTAAAATGTTTAATTAATATCTATATAATGTTTTGATCTTCATATCATGTATGGGTTGTATTACAAGTTGTTACTCTACATGAATTTAAGAATAAGACATGTCATAAAAATCATGCAATTCGTTTAATCATCTGTGAATTACATGTTGTGAAAGTACTTGATAAGTCATGTATACCATATGTCAGAAGTGTAAAACAGTATATGAGTATAATATATGTTGGGCAGAATTAGATGGGTATTCACTATGTTGCCTCTAAGGTAAATTTATGTACAAATTTAATTGAAAATTAATTTATTTAATTTGTTTACAATTATAATAGATGATAATCTCAAGGAAATTTGGATGATAATTAAGATAAATGGGTTTATTAATTAATAATAATAATAAATTGATTCAAGTTTGATTTATCTTAATTAATAACGAACAAGAATTAAATTCTATTTTTATTAAATCCATAATTTTTTGCATGCATGTGGATGATCATGTGCTAGAGCAGACCTTTTGCATGTGATTGGTTTTATTTAATTTATCATTAAATTAAATTATTTCCTTTTGTGCCTTATCTATTTTCATTATGTAGGGAATGTGTTACCATGGTTTCTTTTATGTAAACCCCTTTAACCAATCAACTATGTTTGAGTAAAATGGACATGTAATGGATGGAGCTCTCAAGCTAGTGGAGGTGGTTCAAGTTCAAATCCGAGTTGAAACCAATCCAAGGAGATACATAGGTGTACAGGTGGAATGTTTCAACATGAACCTTAATTGGTCGAGGTTTTTTTCCTAGGTCAATGGTCAGTTTATCAACCACTAGATAAACTAACCCCTAGTAATATCTTAGGACTATATTGCTTTATTATTTTATTTCTGTCAGTTGCATGGTTAATCCATTATGGATGTCTTGTCAAGATCACATGATTAATGAATCACCAGGCATGAAATATATAACTAAAATAAACTAACTTATGTGTAAATATTATCTTAGATATTGTTAATCACATAAATAATCCTACTTAATATTAATAAGCATGTGATAATGATATTTGGATATTTGTGCATAAAAGGATAAAATACCTCAATAAAATATTATATCGGTATAGCCTTCCATTACTTTGGTTAAAATCGAACCATATTTCAAAGTGCATGACCAATAAAAGTTTTGGTTCTTTCAATTATCGAGGAATTGTAACATTTGGTTTGGGGTTATATTAACTTGGTTCACATCAAGATTTGACAGCCCAAGTAACTCTGGGTGTAATTAAGAGGCAAAGGTTTCAGAAATCTAAAATTAATGATTTCGGGATTAGGGAGTCTACTCATTATATCAAGGAAATATGAGTTAATATATTTTTCATTTGTAATTACAACCTAAAACCATTTTAGTTTCATGTATAACCAAAGTTGGGGAAATGAGAAGGAGAATATAGATCCTTCCCACTAGAATAACTAAGAAAGAAGATATTCCAAATCTAATGGTGAGGGCTATTGGGTTTTGATAAAATAGTGGGAGACTATTAAATATAATATTTATGTATTTGTATAAATTTTATCAGATAGTGTAATAAAATTATTCTCATCTTATTTTTTAGAAACTTAAATAAAATGACATAAAAATTATCATTACGGCCCATACTTTAGAAGTAAAACATTCTCACCCACAAAAATTTCCAAGAGTCGAAAAGGTTCTTACGTGTAATCCTTATCCTTGAAATGAAATTTTATGTGCTGGAAGAACCTTTACGAGTTGTTTCTATCAATTAGGCAAGTGATTATGAGCTATCTCTATATGAGAAACATCTAAATGATGATATATATGTTTAGTACTTCATGATATCATCTATTTCAAATGAGATTTTGAAGCAACATGAGTATATGGTTTCCTATAGACTAATGTCTCACCTTCTTGATCTCTATCAAGCGAAGGTGATACAAGAGAGGTATGATATCTCCAATGCCTTGTTCACAACTACGTTTTGATAGTCTGAACCAGCTGGAACTCTTGTAGTCAAGTTTATCAGCTGCATTGAATGCATGAACATATTAGTGATTAAATTCCTAGATGAGCTGTATATAGATCTCATACTTTCATCACTACCTAATACCATCACAAATTTTATTTTAAATTATAATATGAAAAATAATAAGAAGAGTCTTTCATAAATTCTTACTTGAATTATCTAATTGGATATGGAAATGGGGTGTGATAGACCTATGATCCTTACACTACTACAAAAACGGGCTTTATTAGCGCTCAAAACGGGCTTTATCAGTGCTAAAAAAGTGCTGTAAATATCAGCACTGATAAAGGGGGGTCCCCTTTATTAGTGCTCAATAAGCGCTGATAAATGTGTTTTTATCAATATTGTTTTAGCACTGATAAACTGATGCTTTATCAGCACTTTTTTAGTGCTGATAAAGGTGGATTTTATCAGTGTTTTTTTAGCACTGATAAAGGCATCCTTTATCAGTGCTAAAAAGGCGGTGATAAATTCCATGTCTGCTACAACAAAAAATTCTGCAGCAGCACACCCAAACAACACCTAAAAAAATTCACAATCTCAATAAGTATACCCATACAAAATTAACACATAAATCATAAGATAATTACGAAATGTATACCCATACAACAAGTATACTCATACACCATTAACACATAATTCATAAGTTAATTAAATACTTAAAGAACTCAATTCAGAATTCAGGGGGGTGGGGGTTTGTTCAGGTGTTTGGGGTGGCTGTCCAAGGGGGGGAAGAGGGTGTCTAGGGGATGGGGGTGTCTGGGGGGAAAGGGGTGTCTAGGAAGGTGGGGGAGGTCCAGGCGGTTGGGGGTTGTCTAAGGAGGGTGGGGTGTCCAGGGAGGGAGGGGGTGTCTAGGGAGGTGTGGGTGTCTTGGTGGTGGGGTGTTGTCTAGGAGGGGTGTTTTCAGGTGGGGGGCTGTCTATGGGGGTGTCCAGGGGGTGTCCTGGAGTCCAGGGTGTCAGGGGGGCTTTCCAGGGGTGGGGGGATGTTCGGGGGTGACGACAGTCCAGGGGGGCTATCCAAGGGGGGTGGGGTGGTGTCCAGGAGGGTGGGATGGGAGTGTACATGGGGATAGGGTGTCCAGGGGGTGGGGGTGGTCCTTGAGTTTGGGGGCTTTCCAAGGGGGGTGGGGTGGTGTCCAAGGAGGGGGTGTCCAGGTGGGGGAGGGGGCTGTCTATGGGGTGTCCAGGGTGTGGGATGGTGTCCAGGGTGTCGGGGGGGGGGGGGGGGGGGTCCAGGGGTTGTGGGGCTATCCAAGGGGGGTGGGATGGTGTCCGGGAGGGTGGGGGTGTTCGTCCATGTGTGGGGGGTGTACAGGGGGTGGGGGTATCCAGGGGGTGGGGGTATCCAGGTGGTGGGGTAGTGTCTAGGAGGCGTGGGGGTGCCATCCAGGGGGTGGTTTTTGTCAAGGGGGTGTCTGGGGGGTCATTCTGAGGAGAGGGGGTCTATCCATGGGTGTGTCCAGGGGGTTGAGGGGGCTTTCCAGGGGGTGGGGGTGTCCAGAGGGGTGGGGGTGTCCAGGGGTGGGTTGGCGTCCAAGGGGGTGGGGGCAGTCCAAGGGGTTGGTAGGGCTGGATACCCCCACCCCAAAGGATTCATCAATCATTCTCTTAAAGGATCAAGACAATCCGAATATGTTTGGTCGGATTTTCATAGGTCAGTTGTTGTTTTCACTTAAAATTGTGCCCATTTTAAACAAAAGAGAGACACTTTGAGTGATATCGGCCACACCGTGCCTTGGATTGAGATGAGGTTGAATTTTACACATCTCAAAGGACCCATGGATCATTATCTTAATAGATAAATACAATATGAATGTGTTTGGTCAAGTTTCCATAGGTTATTTGTTGTTTTCCCTTAAAATTGTGTCCATTTTAAAACAAAGAGAGACACTTTGAGTGATATCGACCACACTGTGCCTCATATTGAGGTGGGGTTGACTCTTACATGTCACAAAGGACCCATAGATCATTCTCCTATAGGATCAAGATAATAATAATGTGTTTGGTCAAATTTCTATATGTTAGTTTTTTTTCACTTAAAATCGTGTCCATTTTAAACAAAAGAGAGACCCTTTGAGTGATACCGGCCAGACTATGCCTCATATTGAGGTCGGGTTGACTCGTAGACGTCAAAAAGGACCCCTGGATCGTTCTACTAAAGGATCAATACAATCTAAATTCATTTTTTCAGATTTCCATAGGTCAGTTGTTGTTTTCACTTAAAATTGTGTCCATTTTAAACAAAAGAGAGACACATTGAGTGATACCAGCCACACCGTGTCTTGAATTTCGGCAAGGATGACTCTTACACATCAAAAAATGACCCATGTATCCTTATCAAAAAGGATAAAGACAATCTGAATGTGTTTGGTCGGATTATCGTTGGTCAGTTGTTGTTTTCACTTAAAATTGTGTTCATTTTAAACAAAAGAGACACTTTGTGTAATACTGGCCTCACCGAGCCTCGTATTAAGGCAGGGTTGATATTTACATGTCATAAAAGACCATTGTATCGTTCTTATATAGGATCAACACAATTAAAATGTTTTTGGTCAGATTTCCGTATGTCAGTTGTCGTTTTCACTTAAAATTGTGTCCATTTTAAACAAAAGAGATACCCTTTGAGTGATACCGGCCACACCGTACCTCGGATTGAGGTGGGGTTGACTTCTACGCATCACAAAGGACCCATGGATTGTTCTCCTAAAGTATCAATACAATATGAATGTGTTTGGTCAGATTTCCATAGGTTAGTTGTTGTTTTCACTTTAAATTTTGTCTATTTTAAACAAAAGAGAGACACTTTGAGTGATACCGGCCACACCGTGCCTCCGATTGAGGAACGGTTTACTCTTACACATCAAAAAGGATTCATGGATCGTTCCCTTAATGGATCAACACAATCCAAATTTTTTTGGTCAGATTTTCCTAGGTCAGTTGTCGTTTTCACTTAAAATTATGTCCATTTTAAACAAAAGAGAGACACTTTGAGTGATATCGGCCACACCAGGCCTCAGATTAAGGTGTGGTTGACTCGTACACATCCAAAAGGACCCATGGATCATTATAATATAGTATCAATATAATCATAATGTGTTTGGTTGTATTTTCGTACGTTAGCTGTTGTTTTCACTTAAAATTGTGTCCATTTTAAACAAAAGAGAGACCATTTGAGTGATATCGGTCACACCATGCCTTGAATTGAGTCGGGGTTGACTCTTAAATGTCATAAAGGATCCATGGATAGTTATCCTAAAGGATCAATAAAATATGAATGCTTTTGGTCAGATTTCCATAGGTCAGTTGTTGTTTTCACATAAAATTGTGTCCATTTTAAACAGAAGAGAGACACTTTGAGTGATACTGGAAACACCATGCCTCATATTGAGACGTAGTTGACTCGTACATGTCTCAAAGGACCCATGTATTGTTCTCCTAAAGTATCAATATAGTCCGAAAGCGTTTGGTCGGATTTCTGTATGTTAGTTGTTGTTTTCACTTAAAAATCTGTCCATTTTAAACAAAAGATAGACCCTTTGAGTGATACTGGTCACACCATGCCTCGGATTGAGGCGGGGTTGACTTTTACACGTCACAAAGATCACATGGATCTTTCTCCTAAAGTATCAATACAATCCTAAAGCGTTTGGTTGGATTTCTATTGGTCATTTGTTGTTTTCACATAAAATTGTGTCCATTTTAAACAAAAGAGAGTCACTTTGAGTGATACCGGCAACATTGTGCCTCGGATTGAGACAGTTTTGACTCATACATATCTATAACGACCCATGAATTTTTCTCATGAAGGATCAATATAATCTGAAAGCATTTGGTCGGATTTCCGTACGTCAGTTGTTGTTTTCACTTAAAAATATGTCCATTTTGAACAAAAGAGAGACCCTTTGTGTGATACCGGCCAAACTGTGCCTAATATTGAAGAGGGGTTGACTCATACACGTCAAAAAGGAATCATGGATCATTCTCCTAATGGATCAACACAATCCAAATGCTTTTGGTCAAATTTCCGTAGGTCATTTTTGTTTTCACTTAAAATTGTGTCCATTTTAAACAAAAGAGAGACACTTTCAGTGATACCGGACACACCGGGCCTCAGATTGAGGCAGAGTTGACTTGTACACATCATAAAGGATTAATGGATCTTTATCCTATAGGATCAACACAATCTGAATGCTTTTTGTTGGATTTTCGTAGTTCAGTTGTTGTTTTCACTTAGAATTGTGTCCATTTTAAACAAAAGAGATACACTTTGAGTGATGCCGGCCACACCAGGCCTCGGATTGAGGCGGGGTTGACTCATACACATCAAAAAGGACCCATGGATCATTCTACTATATGATAAAGACAATCCTAATGCATTTTTTCAGAATTTCGAATGTCATTTGTTTTTTCACTTAAATGTGTCCATTTTAAACAAAAGAGAGACCCTTCGAGTGATACCGGCCACACCATGCCTCGGATTGAGTAATGTTTGACTCATACATGTAAAAAATGACTCATGTATCATTCTCCTAAAGGATTAATACAATCTGAATGTGTTTCGTTAGATTTCCTTAGTTTAGTTGTGGTTTTCACATAAAATTATGTCTATTTTAAACCAAAGAGAGATACTTTGAGTGATACCGGCCACACCATTCCTCGGATTGAAGAGGGGTTGCCTCTTACACGTCACAAAGGACCCATGGATCATTATCCTAAATAATAAATACAATATAAAAGAGTTTGGTTGGATTTCCATACGCTAGTTGTTGTTTTCACTTAAACATTTGTCCATTTTAAACAAAAGAGAGACCCTTTGAGTGATACTGGCCACACCGTGCCTCAGATTGAGGTAGGGATGACTCTTACACATCAGAAAGGACTCATGGATCAGTCTCATAAAGGATAAATACAATCCTATTTCATTTGGTCGGGTTTCCGTAGGTCAGTTTTCGTTTTCACTTAAAATCGTGTCCATTTTAAACAAAAGAGAGACACTCTAAGTGGTGTCGGCCACACCATGCCTTGGATTGAGGTGGGGTTGACTCGTACACTTCAGAAAAGGACCCATGGATCATTCTCGTAAAGGATCAAGACAATCCTAATGTGTTTGGTCAGATTTTCGTATGTCAGTTGTTGTTTTCACATAAAATCGTGTCCATTTTAAACAAAAGAGAGACCCTTTGAGTGATACCGGCCACAACGTGCCTCATATTTAGGATGGGTTGACACGTACACGTCAAAAAGGACCCATGGGTCATTCTCGTAAAGGTTCAACACAATCTGAATGCGTTTGGTCAGATTTCCGTAGGTTAGTTGTTGTTCTCACTTAAAATTGTGTCCATTTTAAACAAAAGAGAGACACTTTGAGTGATACCGGTCACACCGTTCCTTGGATTGAGGTGGGGTTGACTCGTACACATCTCCAACGCACCCATGGATCGTTCTCCAAAAGGATCAATATAATCCAAATATGTTTGGTTGGATTTCTATACGTCAGTTATTGATTTCACCTAAAAATTTGTTCATTTTAAACAAAAGTGAAACACTTTGAGTGGTTCATCATTCTTGCATGTTGCTGGTGCATATCATCTGTTAAAATGGGAAAATTACTCATTGGTAAAAGGATGTTTTATTTAATAACAATTAAAATTTCCCTACGAACATTTACATAAAATAATGTTTCATATTTTTATCCCATTAACCCCTCTCATAAATGACCGCCAATTGTTCACGTCCCCAAGTCAGATCATCATCCTATTTGTGTACAATTTGCCATCAGGTATGTGTCCCACTCTTTTCTGAACAAATATATATCGTCTTGTGAGTATGAGGCTTTTCGGCAGTCTGATTAGTACTGCAAAATATAAAAATAATTAATTAATAAACAAATTAACTGAACTAGTAGTTTTTTTTTGAAAATACATTTTCATGGATGCTAGTTTGTTGATGAAAAACAATTTCTTTCATTAAGTTAAAAACATAATAATATCAATCATTATCATTTGTTTGTTTTGGACAGTGCAAAAAAATTGACCATTAGGAGAATTATTAACTTGTGTTGAGATGTGTTTGGATAGTGAAATTTTATTATATATACCCTAATATTTGTCCAGACATAGTACTTGGTCACCTCCTTATGCTTAGCCCCTGTCCTCATTCCTTTTTTAGATGATAATGATACACCACCCTATAATAACAAAATCCTCAATAAAGGGTAATATAAATTATATTACTTGATGTTTAGACCTAAAATGTAGGATGTAGTGTCTTAATGATTCAAAAACTCCATCATGTGTGGTCGGTTTGATCAATATCCTTTCTTTGAATCCAGAAAATAAATATTTGGAGTATCCAAGTTCACCGCAATTTGCATCCAATGTTTCCTAAAAACAAAAAACGAAATAAGTAATAAAAGAAGTGAAAATATAATTGATATTCTTTAATTTTATAGTTTTACCCCTATATGGTTGGTATTTGGAAGAGTCGGTCATCTGTAATCTTGCTTTCAAATGTTTTCAGCAAGCTGTTCACTATTTCATTCCTTTTTTATGGATCTAATTTTGTTAGATGTTTTGATGTGGTATGAGGACTAACGAGTCTGAATTTTTTCTCATGGGAAAATTCCTTGAACTATTTTTCATATATACGTCTGTCAAAAATATAAAATGCATTTAGTCATAATTTTCACAATAGATCATCTTTTAGAAAATAAATTCATGAAAACATACCTCATATATATATTTACAACTATGAATCCTAGACAACCGTTTTCAAGGATCTCATTTACATTTTCATCAGCAATAAAATATTGACTTTCCTCTCTGTATATATTCTTTTCAAAAACCACTATATGACTACTACCACCTCTTAGCTTCATATCCACATGAGTCTTCAATGCTATTAAATGTGGATAGAGAACAGGTGGTGTTATTGTGCTTTCAGAAGCTCCTTGGGATTGGTTGGTTGATCCTTTAGATGGTTTTGAGCCGACATTTGTCACCCCCTTCCCTTTCTCTGTCTATAATAACATTCATTGGTCAAGACCCTTTTTTCAAAAATTGTTGGTTTAGCTTGAAAAAAAGGAAATAAATACCTCTTTGCCAGAATGTACTCTTACAAGTTGTGACGGCCATGAAATAAATGTCCCAATAGCCTTTTTGACCGTATGAATATCATTTTCATCATGTGGAATAGGTATCTCTGCATTTGGATCATGAGTGACAGTAATCGTCACTTTCAAATGATCTTTCGGAAGTGGTCTATTATGCATCGTGTCATCTAGGATGTTGAACACTGTAACCCTCGCTACAAGGTGATAGGTGGGTGTTGATAGATATAAATAAAAATCATTACCACCCTATAGAATATTATTACAGTAATAATATCAGTGTTTTTCTGATTCACATTTCATGGGAACAATTATTAGAATATTGATTGCTACGGCTAAGAAAACTCTTTGAGGGGAATGGCTCGCCTTAAAGCTGGTGGGGGTGGGGTGGGATCTTCACGCGCTGGTTGTTCCTAAGTTGTGTATTCTCCTTTCTTCCCACCCATAAAAGTTTCTACCAACTCTCCCTTCCATTTCAATCATTCTTCAAGGGTTGCTAGTCTTTCACTCATTTGTTTCAATTTTTTCATCTCTATCATCTATTTTTTTTTTCTTCTCAAAATATACCCGGGGTGTCACCCCAAACCTCGTACCAATGACATGACCGTATTGTTCTGGCTACTTCAAAGTCGTCGATAATAGGTCAACAACCTCTATAGGAGTATCTTATTCCTGTAACTGTCGGATATAGGAAAATAACTAATTATTTTTAGGTAATAGCAATTTAAAACAAATATTTTTATCATCGTGTCATACTTACACATATTTCCCACACTTTTTGTGTGCTCTCATCTACTAGCTTCCCTTGTTTATTCACAGGTTCCTCCATCCATAGCACATGACGTGGGATGGAAGTGTTTATGGTTTTAGACTCATCAATCTACATATAAACATAGAAAGATAATTATAATGTTGTTTATTTTCACCTAAAAATATTACTATAAATTTAAAACACATGCCATTTTCTTTTCTAGTGAAGCATACCCCATCCTTGCTTTATGATAGGGGTTTGTTGGTTTTGATGCATGTTCCTTATTTTCAGTATATAGTTTCTATTTCATAATTAATATATTGAAAATCAAAGTGATGAATACATGTATCCTCAAACAACTAATTATCACCCACAATGTACCTGAAACTTCTCATCCCCACGACGGCCAATAAATGAATCACATACTTCTTGGGATATCAGGTGAGCATAGATAATGGGTGGGTGTGGGTTTATTTTACCTTTGGAATCTTTCAGGTGACATCTTGTTAAAATAGTGTGAAAACCTCAATGAATCCTTCCTACAAGCCTTAGTACATAATCCTTGTGTGAATCATCTACTATAAATGTACTCTGTAAGAGATTGAGAAGATTAAGAAATTGTTTCATTATTTTATTTACTAGTAAATTAAAGAAATAAATTCATAATGTTACCGTAATTTCTTCCCATATCACAGCCTTCAGCCCGTACACAACATGGTGCCATGAATCTATGTCAATCGGCACGCATTTCCAAGTGATAACTCCAATGTAACTACTAAACATAGCCTTGTTGGGATTCACATGTTGTCCTCATGCATTCCATCCGACGTCAAATTTTATGCCTTTTATTTTCAACTTAAGAACTTTGGCTAACACCGTCAAACTACGACGCACCTGTGTTTTCTGTGACGTCAGTCCTTCATTCCTTACCATTTCATCGACATAAAAATCATCTATATGTTCATCTGAAATGGTAGCAACAACATGTTCTGATTGTTGTTGGACCTCAACACTAGGAGAAACAATAGGTTCAGAAACTTGTTGTTGCTTTGCACTATGAGAAACCGTAGCTGGAGCAGCAGCAGCCACAACAGCAACAGCTTGAGAGACTTGTTCAGCCTCAAGGTTAGGATCACCAGAACATGTATAAGTCATTATCTGCAAAAGTGGTTGAATAGTTATTTTAGAGTACATTAATTCAGTAATGATACGATAATAACATGAGATAACAAGATCTATATTACAAACAAAATATAACATGTTTATTAAACTTTCTTTCTTTTTTTTCAAAGGTTGAAGTGATTTGACACCTCTATCGATTATCCAAATCCCTTAATTGTGTTCTCCTCTAACATACAAAACATCATCTACATTGGGACCACTGTGAAATGATTACAACGTACCACTAAAAGGATCTCCCCCAACTGAATTTTCATCGGACCATTCATTAGTTTCGGATGATAACAGAACAATCAACCACTTTTGGTTTGCGGGATCTGCAACATAAAAAACTTGTACCACTTGTTATGCCATTATAAATTGTTCATCTTTGTACCCTTATTTACTAAAAACAACTTTCACAAATCCCCATTCATCGATTTTAACCCCACTTTTGTTATCAACCCATTTTCATTGAAAAATCAGCAATTGGAATGTCGTATAATCCAACTCCCATATTAGTTTGATAATTCCAAAGAATATCGTATTTGTATAAATTAGATTTTTGTCCATACTACCAAAAACATGCATCGCTTCAGCTCTAGTGTAACTCCACTATTTTTCATGGTACTATCTTCATCAACTTCATCTGTATATAATTTATAGCCATTAATTACATAACCACTGTAAGATAATACATACACACTTGGTCCGGCGTCTAGCCATCGAAGTAGTTCTGAAATTGAATTTGGATTTTCCTCCAACTGCTTAAAAATATGGTCCTGAAACCATCCTATAAACTGGTGATTATGTGTATTTTATAAGGGCCCGACCTTAAAACATTACATAATCATGAATTAAATGAATAATTCACGTAGAGGATCTTTTCAGGTTTATAATTTTAGAGAATTAGGTCATAACTATTACGTCTCAAAAGATTACAAAGCAGACACTTCTACTAAGTTTCCATAAAATAAAAAATCTTTAAAAGAAACATGTCTAGTTCCATGTTTTAGATAGCATGTCTTTCCTTGATCCCATCCTTGACCTTATTCATCTTTAAGTCCTATGGAAAACATTTCAAAAACTTGGGATGAGCATAAAAAGCCTAGTAAAGGATTCACAAAGAAGGAAAACGGTTAGTTTTTCAAAACAAAAAGTAAACCATGAATACATTATTAAAGTAATACTTTTTACCTTTATGAAGTAGTAAAAAATCTTCACAGAATAAAAGATCATTACTTACACTTTTGTAACCAAAATATTACCATAAAACCCATATAAAGAACACATAACATATAAAGGTAACTTGGGAAATAAACATACTTAAATGGAATAACCATACGGTCAACTTCCACACATATCACTAAATGTAATAGCCCTACAGCCGAATTTCATACCCAATGAATTGGAGGTTATAACGTAACCACCTATCCTAGTATTCACGGCACCACCCGTCATATGGTTTATCACATAACCACCCATCAAAAGTCTAAGTACCATTATAAAATCATAAGACATAAAACAAATATAATGGAAAGAAAACATTTACACATTTCAAGAAAAATATATCACTTAAATATATTGACAAAAAAAATCCATTATCAAAACCATTTTCAATACCAAAATACATAAATGATTATATGGTATTTATTTACATAAAAATATTACGGCTTGTTGAGGAAGCCAAAGATAAAATAATACTCATAGCGGCGGAAAGGTATTTGTCACCGCGTACGTTAAAAAGAAACATACTTTTTTATCGTATGGTAAAACGCTTCGTAGAAAAATATTCCTTTTGTATAAAATTAAAATTCAGAGTCTTTTATACACCGTATCAAAGAAATTTGTGTATTAAACAAAATATACCTCAATGTAAGGAGATTGAGATGAAGTCCCATTCAACAATGGTATCCTTCGATTAAGGATAAATGAATTATGTAATTATGTGTGACAAATATAAATACACACAATATAATTGGATATTAAGTGTAAAACAATCAGGGTTCATCCACACATATTCATAGAAAGACATATTCAAGGAGTACAAGTTTAACCCAAAGAATCTAAATTGGGTTAAGAAGTTCCCTTGTAAAAATTTGACAGCCTAACGGCGTCACTTTAAAATTAAGAAAATGAGTTGATGAGAGAGAAAATGGTATCTCATCAATTGGACATAAAATTTACATCAATAAGGATATAGAATAACATATCTTAACATAAAAATATGTAAATTAAAAGACCCAACAAAAGAAGTCTTTTAAAAAGAGGAGGGTGAAAGGTTCTCTTACCGATTTGGGTAACTTTCGAAACGTACACCCCATGAAAGAAGGGTCATACAATGAAGAAGTAAATACCCATAAATTAAATTATATTACACAAATAATATAATCATGGTCATTACATACACCACACAAAAGGAAATAGTGGAAAATGTAGCATGAATCTCACGGGAACAAAAAGTGAGATAAAAACTCTTTACCTCGTGGTAATCAATGGAGTCATATGACCAAAAGATAATAAACACCAAATGAATAACATAATACCATGAATATAAATATAATCATGATAATATATATGAAATTTCATTACACAATACACCACGTGCAATAAATAAGTGGCGAACAATGGAAATCTCACATAATTAACATTGAGATAAGAAATCCCTTACGAAACTTTGGCAGCCTAACGGCGCCACTTAAAACATCCAAAAATGGATTGACAAGATCAAATAGGGTCTCTCATCATATGAACATAAAATTTAAAGTAATTGTAATATAAAATAACATCCCCAGACATAATAAAGATGATCTTAAAAGAAATGACATAAAAGAGAGTACTTAAAAAGAAAGAGAGAGGTAGGATCCCTTACGAAAACATGGCAGCCTAACGGCGCCACTTAAAAATTATTAAAATGGATTGATTAGAGTAAGAGGGGGTCTAACATCATATGAAAATAAAAATTACAGTATTATGAATATAAAATAACATCCTCCAACATAATAACATGGAGCATAAAAGAAATGACATAAATAAGATTACTTGAAAAGAAAGAGAGAGGTCGGATCCCTTACCTCAAGTCTGACTTGTCTTGTTCATTTCTTTATATTCATGAATGATAAACTTTGGTCAATTTATAATTGCTTAAGGACCTCCTTTAAATATTATTATTCAGTTCATATCACATATTATAGTGTTATAATAATTGGTTAATAATGTGAGTTCATATCAGATGTTTTGTCGATGTTCGGTACATGAGTAAAAATTGAACTTGTTGGAAAGGAATTTTCCATGTAGTTATAGGTACATCATCTCCAGAATAGTATTAATGATTTAAATATCATATATATCCAGTATATATTCATTTTATACTATTTCATAACATTTGTAGATAAAAAATGAAAAGCACCGTTCATTGAGATGGTAGGCCGTACATACGCATGAACGCTACTTTCATCATTTTTTTGTCATATTAATGGAATTAAAGTTAAAAGAGAGATATATATATTATCATTCCATAATGATATCCATCATTTAGATGTAATATATGACATATATATCCATTATATATATGTACTTATAATAGTACATAACATTTGAAGATAAGAAATGAAATGTATCGTTCATGGAGACGGTAAGTCGTACGTACGCATGAACGCTACATTCATTTATTTGGAATATTAATGGAATTAAAACTAGATGATAGATATATATATATATTATAATGACAGTATAATATATATGTTATATAGATCACATAAGTTCATCAATTTCATTCTTTATACATTCCATGTACTGCATGAATGAGTCACATCACTTGAGGGGGCGATAGTCCACACTTCCTCAAATGAAATTATCGCATTTCCACAACATGAAAAGAATAAAGGTATGTATTAAATATAAACTACAGCCGCATATAGAGGAAATAAATATAATATATATCATAAATAAATATAGTTCCATCATAGTGTCCACCATGAGAGGTGGTAGGAGAAGATAGAACAATCGTCGTTTCCTGAGGCAGTAATTCGCCATCCGCGGAAACAGTATGTTCTTTAACCATTAGAAGGATGTGAGTGGAAGTGTAGCTCGAATAATTATTATAACAACATCCTAGTATATTGAAGATACAGGTTTGGGTACAAAAAAGGAATAAAAAGAGTTTAGGGGGTTGGAGAAGCAAAATAAAACAAAAGAACGCAAGTGAAGACATTACCTTAAAATCGGGTAACTCTTTTTGATTTGAGCCCAAAGGCTTACTTGGAAAGGATTATACCCAAAGTGAGGCTTCTAGGAGTAATAGAGGGATGTTTAGAGAAACAATTATCAGATCTTGGCCGATCCAATGTCTTGAGAGGTGTGGGTAAGGTGGTAGAGGTGGGGGACTTTTATAAGAGGAGAGGAGGGGCACTCTTGGAAAGTTATAAAATGTTAGTTTATTATAAAATGAGTTTCGGATTTTAAAAGTCCCACATTGATACATTTGTAGGATAAGGTGATAAGGGTTCCAAATATACTCATCCAATAGTTTTTTGACAAGTGTAAGTCTTAGATTTTACATTATCTTTTCATTTTATTTAAATCATTCATTAATGAGGTAATCGCTGCATCACCATGATGTCATAAATAATTTAATTTATTTAATGTCTAAAAATTATAAGAAAAATACTATGATTTAGGAAATATTTTTGGATTTCTAATTAATATTTATAGTCAAAAATATGACTTGTATAACCCCATGTAAAATTTTTTTTAGTAAAACAATACATATTTGTGACATTTTAATTTTAACTTTAAATAAAAAGTTATTAATGTCATTTTCCTACCAAAGTGCCTCCATGGGGTACCCAAGTTGACCCATGGATTTTCTTGGTCGTCCATGACTCATCCAATAAGGGTATGACATGTTTCAATGTCATTTAATATTAGTATAACATTATCTTTACCTTAAATTACACTAATTACCTTTAATCGCGATTAATAAAACTTAAAAGTAACTATTCACCAAAAAATTATTTTAATCTCATTGAACCACATTTTACCTCCTAATGACAACCATGTATGTTGTATTTTTGAAATTCAAATCACAGAAGTGGTAAAGTTTCATTTAAACGAAAAATCAGTTTTTTAACTACCACTTAGTGGTTTCACTATTCATCAAAAATTGAAGTTTTTCAGAAAAATACCAAAAATTCACCCTAAGCTATATTTGATATTCCGAATTCAAAAATGATGTCTATTTTAAAAAATTCAAAACATATAATTTTCATTAATTAATTTAATAATTAATTCCCGCAGTCAAAACAAATAGCGTGTTTTTAAGAAACAATATCTATTAAAAGATTGACACTAGTTTAAGTCCAATTTCAAAGTGAAATTAGTTCCAATGACCTCCATTGGATTAAATGTTAAAAATATATTCTAAATACACTTTAATATCAATTAAAAGGATAATCTATCTATATAAATAATTCATATTAAAAGGTGGTTTTGAATTAAAATGCAACATTTTCACTAAAAATGATATTTATCGGAAAAATAACAAAAATTTACACAAAGTAAATTTTGATGTCCAGATTCTAAAGAAGGATTTTACAACATATAAAATTGTCAAAAGTATATTTAAAAAGGGTTATCCATCAAAAGTCTGTTAATCGACCGTTTAAAGAATATTAGAAGATTTATGCTTAAAATTGGATTCATTTTCATTTTAAGCCTCTAACATTTATTGGATAAAAGTAAAAATATTTGAAAAACATAAATAATTATTTGGTAGTTAGTTCTGTTCATTACTGCCATTACAACGGCTAGGAATTAACTACCATTTAAAATAATATTATCTATTATTAGAGTACAATGTAAGATTTCCAAGAAACTCATTGTTGCGTATTGGGTACGCCATCGAGCATAGCGTTCCCTTTAAATTAATATTAACATTTTATTCCCAAATATGGATAAATATGAAAATGCCATATTCTTTATTTACCTGGGGTGTTACATCCTTCCCCCCTTTTGGGGATTGCTTCCTTGCAATTTTAAAATTGGGCTTGGAAACTTCATTGGAAATCCCACATCGGAACAAGAGTCAGTAAAACAATCACTTTAAAATAAATAAAGAGAAGTACAAAGGTCACCCGAGTTAACCCATACTAGGATTCCATGTAGGAAAACATGGACATGGAGGAGAAAAAAAATGTCTTGTTCTGATGTAGAGTGATAGAAAACATGTTTAGGAGAAAGTTAACCACAAGAAAATCACAAACTTGTGATGGGTTAAACGGTGTTTGATTCCCTAGTAGGAAAAATTAACAGACAACATTTTTTTAAGTTATTTTTAATTGAGGAATTTATTTATGAGATTAACTAAATCATAAGTAAACATACTTACTTTTCGTGTAGACTCTCATCTCCTACAAGATTTCTTACACAAACTCATATTTTCTCCAAAAGACGAGTATTTAGGATGACTTGTTCACATTAAGAGCACTATAATCAACTTCTAGAGAATCAACTAATCGACAAAATGGAACTATATATTTCCCATGTCTTTATACGAAAACCAAAACCAAAAATTATTAGTATGAGATCAGATAATACCCAAAAAGGATAATCCTTTATAAAAAGAAAATCTATTCTTAATCTCCAAAATTTGTCCAACAAAACCCAAAGTTCAACGAAGAACATTCAATAAACATTTTTCTAAAAAATTATTCAAAGTAAACCAAACTAAGATTGAAACCCAAATATTTGAATGATTTATTCACATAGTCTTCCAAGTTAAATATTAACATTTATCTCCAAATAACATCAGTTGCTATTAAAGTCTCATATTGAAAAGTAATTAACTTAATCACATATCATCCATGATAGGTTAATAATTTCCATAGATAACCCAAAATCAACTTATTCTAGATTCATAAGATCATCTAACTAAAAAATAATTAGTCAAACTAACCAGGAATTCACGTAGTCCAGTGGTAGGTGATAAATACCAGTCTCACTTTGGTTGTGTGTTCGATTCCCACAGCTTCGTCCGACGCGACGGGTTGTCCCACGGTCTACGTGTTGTCGTTTTTCCAAAACTATATAATTATTAAAACATTTCCCAAAAAGAGATAAAATCATCAAAAATAACCATAACATAATTTAACCTCAAGTTTATCACACTCCTTTAATTTTCTATCATACCATATAGTAACCCATAATTACCTCAAAAGTACGGATTATATAAACCCTAATGGTTACCTTTATAATTATTACCTGAACTTCCACATCGAGTTGGTTCTCTCATACATGATGAATTAGGGAACTCACCAAGGTTCAAGTGGTTGATCATGACTCCTGATAGTTGGTTTAGAATAACCATGAGATTTCACATTAAATCCCCCATTTCATCCAGTCTCTTAATCAGAGAACCACCACAGTTTCCTTCAAACCCACTGTCACTTTGGTGCCTGCTAGATCCATCCATTTACTAAAACCAAAAATGTCAATGTGAGTATATCAACAAAACCATCATGTAATAATGAGGAAGATAAACACTAAGATATACTTACTCATTCCAATTATCTAAAAACTATGACTCTTTCTGAAATCCAAGCCATTATGGTAATGTCGCTTATGCTTAGAGAATACCCTAAACTCTAAAGTTATCTAAACTAACTTTTGATACCAAATATAAGGACCCAGACTTAAAACATTACACAATCATGAATTAAATGAATAATTCACATAGAGGATCTTTTCAGGTTTAGAGTTTTAGAGAATTAGGTCATAACTATTACATCTCAAAAGATTACAAAGTAGAAACTTCTACTAAGTTTCCATAAAATAAAAACTCTTTAAAATAAACATGTCTACTTCCATGTTTTAGATATCATGTCTTTCCTTGATCCCATCCTAGACCCTATTCATCTTTAAGTCCTATGTAAAACATTTCAAAAACTTGGGATGATCATAAAAAGCTCAGTAAAGGATACACAATGAAGGAAAACTGTTAGTTTTTCAAAACAACAAGTAAACCATGAATACTTTATCAATGTAATACTTTTACCTTTATGAAGTAGTAAAAACTCTTCACTGAATAAAAGATCATTACGTACACTTTGGAACCAAAATATTACCATAAAACCCATATAAAGAACACGTAACATATAAAGGTAACTTGGGACATAAACATACTTAAATTGAATAACCATACGGTCGACTTCCACACATATCACTAAATGGAATAGCCCTACAGCCGACTTCCATACCCAATTAATTTGAGGTTATAACGTAACCACCCGTCCTGGTATTCACGGAACCACCCTTCATATGGTTTATCACGTAACCACCCATAAAATGTCCAAGTACCATTATAAAATCGTAAGACATAAAACAAATATAATTGAAAGAAAACATTTACACATTTCAAGAACAATATATCACTTAAATATATTGACATAAAAAATCCATTATCAAAACCATTTTCAATACCAAAATAAATAAAAGAGTATATGGTATTTATTTATTTTTAAAAATATTACGGCTTGTTGAGGAATCCAAAGATCAAATAATACTCGCGGGGGCGGAAAGGTCGTTGTCACCGCGTACGTTAAAAGGAAACATACTTTTTTGTCATATAGTAAAACGCTTCGTAGAAAAAGATTACTTTTGTATAAAATTAAAAGTAAAATGGGTTTATACACTGTATCAAAGAAAGTTGTGTATAAAACAAAATATACCTCAATGTAAGGAGATTGAGATGAAGTCCCATTCAAAGATGGTATCCTTAGATTAAGGATAAATCAATTATGTAATTATGTGTGACAAATATAAATACACACAATATAAGTGGATATTAAGTGTAAAACAGTCAGGGGTCATCCACACATATTCATAGAATGAAATATTCAAGTAGTACAAGTTTAACCCAAATAATCGAAATTCGGTTAAGAAGTTCCCTTGCAAAAATTCAACAGCCTAACAGCATCACTTTAAAATTCAGAAAATGAGTTGATGAGAGAGAAAATGGTATCTCATAAATTGGACATAAAATTTAAATCAATAAGGATATAGAAGAACATATACCAACATAACAATATGTAAATTAAAAGACCCAACAAAATAAGTCTTTTAATAAGATGAGGCTGAAAGGTTCCCTTACCGATTTGGGTAACTTTCAAAACGTACATCCCATGAAAGAAGGTTCATACAATGAAGATGTAAATACCCATAAATTAAAGTATATTACACAAATAATACAATCATGGGAAGTACAGACACCACAAAAAAGGAAATAGTGGCAAATGTAGCATGAATCTCATGGGAACAAAAACTAAGATAAAAACTCTTTACCTCGTGGTAATCAATGGAGTCGTATGACCAAAAGATAATAAACACAAAATGAATAACATAATACCATCAATATAAATATAATATTGATAATATATATGAAATTTCAGTACACAATACACCACCTGCAATAAATAAGTGGTGAACAATGGAAATCTCACAGAATTAATAGTGAGATAAGAAATCCCTTACGAAAATTTGGCAGCCTAACTGCGCCACTTAAAAATTCCAAAAATGGATTGACGAGATCAAATAGGGTATCTCATCATATGAACATAAAATTTCCAGTAATAGGAATATAAAATAACATCCCCCAACATAATAAATATTATCTTAAAATAAATGACATAAAAAGGAGTACTTAAAAAGAAAGAGAGAGGTAGGATCCCTTACGAAAACATGGCAACCTAACGGCGCCACTTAAAAATTCATAAAATGGATTGATGAGAGTAATAGGGGGTCTCTAATAATATGAAAATACAAATTATAGTATGGTGAATATAAAAGATCATCCTCCAACATAAGAACATGGATCATAAAAGAAATGACATAAAAGAAATTACTTGAAAAGAAAGAGAGAGGTCGGATCCCTTACCTCAAGTCTGACTTGTCTTGTTCGTTTCTTCATATTCCTGAATAATAATCTTTGGTCAATTTATAATTTCTTAAGGACCTCCTTTAAATATTATTATTCAGTTCATATCACATATTATAGTGTTATAATAATTGGTTAATAATGTGAGTTCATATCAGACATTTTTGTCGATGATCGGTACATGAGTAAAAAATGAACTTGTTGGAAAGAAATTTTCCATGTAGTTATAGGTAAATCATATCCCGAATAGTATTAATGATTTAAATATAATATATATCTAGTATATATTCATTTTATACTATTCCATAAAATTTTGAGATAAAAATTGAAAAGCACCGTTCATCGAGACGGTAGGTCATACGTACGCATGAACGCTACTTTCATCATTTTTTTCATATTAATGGAATTAAAGTTAAAAGAGATATATATATATTATAATTACAGAATGATATACATCATTTAGATGTAATATATGACATATATATCCATTATATATATGTACTTATAATAGTACATAACATTTGGAGATAAGAAATGAAATGTATCGTTCATGGAGACGGTAAGCCGTATGTACGCATGAACGCTACTTTCATTTCTTTGGAACAGTAATGGAACTAATAATAGATGATATATATATATATATATATATATATTATAATTACATTATAATATATATGTTACATATATCACATATGTTCATCAATTTCATTCTTTATACATTCCATGTATTGCATGAACGAGTCACATCACTTGAGCGGCGGTAGTCCACACTTCCTCAAATGAGATTATCGCATTTGCACAACATGAAATGCATAAAGGTATATATTAAATATAAAATAAAGAACCATATAGAGGAAATAAATATAATATATATCATAAATAAATATAGTTCCATCATAATGTCCACCATGAGAGGTGGTAGGAGAATATAGAACAATCATCTTTTCGTGAGGCAGTAATTCACCATCCACAGAAATAGTATGTTCTTTAACCATTAGACAGAGGTGTGTGGAAGTGTAGCTCGAATAATTCTTATAAAAACATCCTAGTATATTTAACATACTGGTTTTATTAGAAAAAAAGGAATAAAAAGAGTTTAGGGGGTTAGAGAAGCAAAATAAAACAAAAGAACACAAGTGAAGACATTACCTTAAAATCGGGTAACTCTTTTTGATTTGAGCCCAAAGGCTTACTTGGAAGGGATTCTGCCCAAAGTGAGGCATCTAGGAGTAATAGAGGTATATGGAGAGACAAAATGAGCAGATCTTGGCGTATCTAATGGCTTGATATGTGTGGGTAATCTGGTAGAGGTGGTGGCCTTTTATAAGAGGAGAGGAGGGGCACTCTTGGAAAGTTATAAAATGTTACTTTATTATAAAATGCATTTCAGATTATAAAGGTCCCACATTGATATATTTCGAGGATAATGTGATAAGGGTTCGAAATATACTCATCCAATAGTTTTTTTGACAAGTTTAAGTTTTAGATTTTACAATATCTTTTCATTTTATTTAAATCGTTCATTAATGAGGTACTCGCTGCATCATCACGATGTCAAAAATAATTTAATTTATATAGTGTCTAAAAATTATAAAAAAAATACTATGATGTAGGAAATATTTTTAGATTTCTAATAAATATTTATATTCAAAAATATGACTTGTATAACCCCATGTAAAAATTGTTTTAGTAAAACAATACATGTTTGTGAAATTTTAATTTTAACTTTAAATAAAAAGTTATTAATGTCATTTTCCTGCCAAAGTGGCTCCATGGGGTCCCTAAGTTGACCCATGGATTTTCTGGGTCGTCCATGAATCATCCAATAAGGTTTGCACATGTTTCAAGGTCATTTAATATTATTATAACATTATCTTTACGTTAAATTATACTAATTAACTTTAATCGCGATTAATAAAACTCAAAAGTTACAATTCACCAAAAAATTATTTTAATCCCATTGAACAACATTTTACAACCTAATGACAACCATGTATGTGTGATTTTTGAAATTAAAATCACAGAAGTGGTAAAGTTTCATTTAAACGAAAAATCAGTTTTTTAACTACCATTTAGTGGTTTCACTATTCATCAAAAATTGAAGTTTTTCAGAAAAAAACCAAAAATTCACCCTAAGTTATATTTGATATTACGAATTCAAAAATGATGTCTATTTTACAAAATTCAAAACATATAAGTTTCTTTAATTAATTTAATAATTAATTCCCGTTGTCAAAACAAATAGTGTGTTTTTAAGAAACAATATCTATTAAAAGATTGACACTAGTTTAAGTCCAATTTCAAAGAGAAATTAATTCCAATGACCTAAATTGGATTAAATGGTAAAAATATATTCTAAATACACTTTAATTTCAATTAAGAAGATAATCTATCCATATAAATAAATCAGATTAAAAGGTGGTTTTGAATTAAAATGCAACATTTTCACTAAAAATGATCTTTATCGAAAAAATAACAAAAATTTACACAAAGTAAATTTTGATGTCCAGATTATAAAGAAGGATTTTACAACATATAGAATTTTAAAAAGTATATTTAAAAAGGGTTATCCATAAAAAGGCAGTTAATTGACCTTTTAAAGAATATTAGAAGATTTATGCTTAAAATTGGATTCATTTGCATTTTAAGCCTCTAAAATTTATTGGATAAAAGTAAAAATATTTGAAAAACATATATAATAATTTTGTAGTAATTTATGTTTATTCCTGCCATTACAACGGCTAGGCGTTAACTACCATTTAAAATAATATTATTTTATTATTAGAGTGCAACGTAAGATTTCCAAGAAACTCGTTGTTGCGTATTAGGTACGCCATCGAGCATATCATTCCCTTTAAATTAATATTAACATTTTATTCACAAATATGGATAAATATGAAAATGCCATAATATTTATTTACCTAGGGTGTTACATATTTGATAACAATTTTTCAACCCTTGATGGATTCAACTGCCTTAGAATTTCATTGTGAGTTTCAATATATGGAGAAAACTCCCAGCTGTTTAGCAAAACATAAAGGTGTTCCTGCTCTCGATCTATAATACTGATTGTCACAAAATATCTTCCAAAAATTCCCTCACCATTTATGTGTCCAGTGTGGCGAGATTTCAGGAGACCAATGCTTTCCACATCAGATAGGTATTCGGTACAAACATCAATTGGTTCCTGAACAATATATCGATCCACTATACAACCCTCTAGCCAGATTCAATTTTTGACATACCCTTTTAAAATATTCATATACCGTTCAATAGGATACATCCATCTATAGTGCATAATACCACAAAGTCGAATATCTCTCACAAAGTGAATCATCAAATGAACCATCATATCAAATAATTTTGGTGGGAAGAACATTTCTATTTCACATAATATGATGAAAATTTCTTTTCCATAGCTGGAAATTTTGCCGGGTCTAAAACTTTTCTACATATTGATTTGAAAAAGAAACAAAGTTTGGTTAATTTATGATGAACATTTTTAGGAAAAATGAAACGTAAACCTATATTATTTATTTATTGCATCAAAACATGGCAGTCATGTGATTTCAAACCTTTTAACTTCAAATCATTCAATGACATAATGTTCTTGATATTTGACGAATATCCCTCTGAAACCTTTACATCATTGAAGAAGTTTCAAAACTTATATCTCTCCTCCCTAGAAAGAGTATAAGCAGTTGGGGGAAGAAACATTCGATTTGAACCCTTCACGGGAGCCAACTCTTCCCGTATTCCCATGTCAACCATGTCCAACCTTGCCTTAATTCCATCCTATGTTTTTTCAGGGGCATTTAGAAATGTTCTGATAACACTATCACATACATTTTTTCCACACACATCACATCAAGAAAATGTCTGACCTACAAATAATTCTAGTATGGTAATTCAAAAAAAAACTGATCTCTTTTTCCAACCTATTTTCGTAAGGTTTTTCAAAAATGGTTTTCCAAAAATAGTGTTCACATATTTTACTTTATCAAATAGTTGATCACCTATTAGTGGAGACGGTGTTGCACGTTGTTCTGAACTTCCATTAAATGATGTCGTCCAAGATCAATACTTATGTTGACGAGGTAAAAATCTCTGATGTCCTAGAAACACAGATTTTGATGAATTTTTCAACCTAATTGATTCTGTATCTTCCTCTCACACGGGACACCCTTGAGTTCCTTTAATGCTATAGCCTGAAAAATTTCCATAAATAGAGAAATCATTTATTGTCCCATACAACATTGCTCTCAACATGAAGTATTCACTTTTATAAGCATCATACAACATAACACCTGAATCCCACAATAACTTCAAATCCTCGATCAAAGGAGCCAGATAAACATAAATATTATTACTTGGTTGTTTTGGTCTTGATATAATCATAGATAACATGATGAATTTCCGCTTCATGCATAACCAGGGTGGCAGGTTATACTTTACCGACATAACAGGCCATTTACTATGAGTGATGGTTTGAAAACCAAAATGATTCACTCCATCTATAGACAACTCAAGGCGAAGGTTTCTCGGCTCTTTTCCAAATTCAGGATTCTCATGATCAATTTTCTTCCATTGAGGGGAGTCATCCAGATGACGTAATTTCCCATATTTATTTCTTTTATTTTCATGCCACGACAATTGTCTTGCAGTTTCTCCATATCCATATAGATTCCTAAACCTTTGAATGATTGGAAAGTAACATACAACTTTTGTAGAATTGGATTCATGTTTCTTGTATCGAGAAGCACCACACTTTGGGAATTTTTTATGTGATTTGTTCTCCTTGCGATACAATATAAAATCTTTTGAGAAGGCATGTACTCTTTCAGAAATCATACCGATCAAGCTTAGCATTCATTTAGCTTCATATGTCCAGCTTGGGAGCTCATTATCTTCTAGGAGCATGTCATTCAAGAGAGCAAGTTGTTCTGTAAAACCGACATCACTCCATCTGTTGCCTGATTTCAATTTATAAAACATCATTAAAGCTAAAAATGATGTATAGTTAGTGCAACCAGCATACAATGGAGTCTTTTCACAACTCTTTAACTTCTCAAACAATTTTGGGCCTTCACGGAGTTTATCTTCAATTGTATTTGTCATTTCCTCAATACTATCTTCATCATCATTGACATCTGTAATCACATCCTCTATACGGTCTTCTTCATTATCCATATTTGTATTCATATCTGATGATCCATAAAATGTAGTTTTATCCCAGCCAGTAGCGACATTCACTTTTTCTCCGTGTTTATTCCAATATTTATAACTCTGATATATTATGTGACATATCAAATGTTCTTCCAACTCCTCTAGAGTAAGTAGTCTAGAATAACAACAACGTAAACATGGATAAAGTATTTGAGAAGGAGCCTTTGCATGATCATTTGAAAACTTGATGAACTCTTTCACTCCGTTCTCATACGATATTGTCAAACGATTAGCATCCATCCAATCTTTATTCATCTCCATCCTATTTGAATCTCAAATATTAGTATTTATGGTTCAAGTACCCAAAACAAGACATCCAAATATAGTATAATAGAACCACTTCCTTATAAAAATAGAGATTAATAGAGCCTAACCATTTCTAATAAAGATTTGGAAATCAATAGAACCAGGATAGACCCCCCATCAAAATCAACATAGTTTCCAAACACAAAGGGGTTCTCGGGGATAATCACTTGCGTCATAGATGGTAAAACTCACACGGCATCATCCTATATGGCTCATCCTCCTCTATCGGGTCAATACTTCTATGGTCAACTAGTCCATCCTTTTATACCTCACTAACCTAAAATACATATTGATGAAAACCAATAGCCAACTCTATAAGTAAAGAAAGGATTCTCATAATCCCTACAATATATAATTCATTAAATATAATTACCTTAGGTTCATTATAGTTTCCTCAAATCACCCCAGTCCAAACACAAGAATAGTCAAGAATGATACATCTACCACTCCTAGGTCTTTGCCCTACATTCAATATCATCATGCATAAATACCCATATATCCACACAAACATATGTCACAAACACATAAAAAACCATAACCACATAAAAACCAAAGTACCCATATGGATTTCAATCAGGTTACTCGACTCAAGTGGTGGTGTGTAAGAAATAATAAGAAAATATAATAAATATATAGTCACACATAAATCTCAAACTACTATTAATAATCTAATAAACCCAAGAAGTACTAAATCTCAAAGACATTCTATGGTTCCTCCCATGACATGATAGCATTAACCATTTCAATGAACTTCTTGGTGAAAAGCACCAGTTCTTCCCAAGGAAAAACAATAAGTTAAATAACGAATTTGGAAACCAATTTATCCTGCTAATTCTTTAGTTCCTTCAATTTAACTAGTTCTATATAGTAAGATAGAATAGATACTGGTTTTGTACCCATAACCAAGTTGATAGAGAACTCCACCTCCCTCTCTAGTGGTAGAACAAAAAAGACTAAAGGAAAAGCTTTCTGAAATTCAATAGATACTAGGGGAAGTTCACTATAATAGTCTTCCTACTACAGTTCAAAAGCATAAAAGGATATCATCCCACTCAACTCTGGAAGAAGAGGTCTAGCTAGACTAGACCTCAGGTCTAATTCTCTATGGAAAACATGGAATTCCCCATCGGGGGTAGTGAAGGACACCAACTGATGATAATAATAAATCCAAGATTTATTAGAATCTAGACAGTCCATTTTGAGAATAACATATAGGGGAATCATTTTAAGAACCATAAAATATCATATGATCTAAATCTCTGAAAAAGATAAAGCATGAGAGGGGAATCAGAGACCTTAATCCCTCTTTATCCAGAGAGATGTTACAATCTCTATCACATAAGCCATGAGTTCTATTATAAGTTTTAATAGTTCTATATTGAGGTTTGATATGAAATAATTATGGGAACCAATATCAAATAAAACATACACTAAAGAAAAAGAAATGGAAATGGTGTCTCTCACTATTGCATGACCCACATCAGTTTCTACTAAAGATTAATCTACTGCATGAAGTTGGTTCGTTCCTAATACATGTTTCTAGGATCCCATTGTTATTGAATAATATTACTATGATTTGGTACCTCTCAATATTTATGATTCCATTCCACTACATAGGGTAGTAAAAACATGTAGAACCCTCTTCAAGTGGGTTTCATGTCTGTATGAGATGTAAATCTTCAATGCTTCCATGAAATAATGTTTTGAGTTATCAATCTTTCCACATTAGAAAAAGCCATTTGGCCATTACTAGACAATACAAATGATCTGGAGGAAGTTTTCTATAAAATACCACCTCCACTATTTTCACTATGAGGCTCATTCTACTTTCTATTCCACTTATAGGAACCACTAAAACTACCACTAGGAATATAAGTAACTCTAGATAACCGTGACATAATAGTCATGATAATTTCATCCATCACATCCCAATCTACAACATCAAAATTTTAGTTAAACTTCATCATAAATACATGATATTGGATATCTGATCAAATACCCATATAAAACCTATGGGACATAAGATTCTTGTTTGACACCACTTCAAGTGAAAACTGACCAAGTTTATAAAAATTAATAGTATATTGAGTCAATGTCTAATAACCTTATATGAGGTTGAGAAAATCCATGGACTTACCCGATATCATAGAATCTAGATATAATTGATCCTTACAAATTTGTTTGAAGTATTTGCAATCTAAGACCCTATTTAGTTTAACTATAACTATATAACCACTTTCCCATACACATTTCAAGCATCATAAGCACATAAAGATATCATGACTTTCACATTTTCACATTTTCACATGGATCCAATGATCGAAATCTCACACCAAAACCACTCTTTTACCCAAAAAGCCACATTCCATTTTACATGCACACTAAAACCATTTAGAAACAAATTTCACACAAAATTCAAAATTTATGAAACACATTTGGAAACAAAATAAGAAGAACACATATGGAATAAAACCATTTCCATGTAAAAATCACCTTTAAAATTCATACTCATATAAAATCCATTTTATAACATGTTTAAAATCACATTCACAATTCAAAGACACATATCCGGTTCAAAAAAATACAACATGCAACAAAAATGAATTTATCTTATAAAATCCACATTCAACACATTCAAACCATTAATTATCTTTGAAAACACATTTCACACATTTCACACTAGACGTAAAATATATTTAAGAAACACCTTAACAAAGATAAAATGAAACATAAAAACATTCCTTTAGAAAAAATATTTATTCACGTGTGGATCTCAAAACCTTTCCAAAACATATTTTGCACCAAAAAGGTAATCCATAGAACACATTCATGAAACTAAGAAAGCATATCAAAATCATCTAATAATTTAAAATCATTGAATAACTTACCACACATTTGGAAACTTCCAGAGGTGGAGGTGCACAGGAGGAGCTGCCAACCGAAGATAAATGGAGGAGTAGGGTTCACAGGGAGTAGGGTTAAGCGAAGAGGAGGATAAGTAGGGTTTGCGGGGAGGAGGATCCATCGAAGGGGTTCGAGGGGGAGGATTAGGAGAAGGGATAGTGGTGGAGGTCCGGAAACGTGAAGATCGGGGGTGGCAGAGGTCCGACAATTACAAGATCGGGGCCGGCGTAGGTCAGGCAACGCGAAAGATTGGTGGGCGACAGAGGGGAGTCACAGGGTTACAATACTGTGAGAGATTTAGTTTGCGATAAACCGAGGAAATTATGCGACCAGTTTTATAAAATATGGGACTACGGTTTTATCAGCGCTTATTTAGCACTAATAAAGGGCCTCTTTATCAGTGGTACAAAAGCGCTGATAAATCCTTCACATATCATCGATAAAATTATAGCACTGATACATGGATTCTTTATCAGTGATTTTCTAGTGCTAATAAATGGTCTCTTTATCAGTGATCTTTTAGTGATGATAAAGGTTACCCTATCTCAATGCTAAAATTTTAGCGCTGATACATGGAAACATTATCAGCACTTTTTTCTTAGCACTGATATAAGGTGGCTCTTCCCTTGCCCATTTTTATAGTAGTGTTATGGTGAATAAGAAAAGGAAGGATACGGTAAAGGGTTCATGATTTATAAATAGTCTAAATCTCTAGAGCATCTTCCTATCAAGAAGAAAAATATCAAGAGGTAGGTCAAGGAAAATGAGGAAATATGTTTTCATGTAGAAATCTAGGACACTGGAAGAGTAACCACACCCAAAATAAAGGGGAAGATAAATGTGCATTCATTATCGAGTGAACTCTTTTCATTTCTCCGCATTTTTTATTAGATACAGCTTGTGGGGCTCACATCTATATCATAATGCATGAAACAAGTGAATTATGGAAGATTTCCAAAGGAGAGGCAGATTTGTGAGATACCAATGGTGTGAGGTCAGCTACTCTACCCATTAGTGACTACCACCTTTTATTTCCAATGATAATGATTTTGGTTTTAAGATATTGTTATTATGTACCTATAGTTACTAAGAATATAATTTCTACATTATGTTTAGACACAAATGGGTTTATATTAAAATTTTGAAATAAAAGTTGTTTCTTTTATATGTAAAACATATGTTATGATATGGTGCATTTAAGTAATGGTATTTATGTATTAAATTATGAAAACCATGTGTTTGAAATCGATAACGAATCATATTCACATGACTCATATAGCACCCGATTGTGGAATTTCTATCTTGGTCATGTGAATGAGAAGTGTTTGAAAAAGCTCTGTTAAGATGGTTATTTGAACTCTTCTAAGATAAAACCACTTGATAGATGTCATGATTTATTGTGAGGAAAAATGACCAGACCACAATTTAGTGGATAGGGTGAAAGGGCCTAAAAACGTCTAGGATTAGTACACACTGATGTGGGTGGACCATTTCTAGTAGAATATAAAGGTGGATATTATTACTTCATAACTATTATTGATGAATTGAGTAGATATTAATATATCTAATTGATGAGGTAGAATTTCAGGTCCTTTGAGAAATTAAAGGAATTAAATAATGAATAAGATAATCAGCAGGGTAATAATATAAAGAATCTTGGATCGTATCGAGGTGGTGAATATCTTAACAAATAGTTCATTAACATTCTATGTAAGTTTGGGATTCTATCTAAATTCACTCCACATTATACACCAACGTGGAATGGTGTTAGTGAAAGGATTAACCATACCTTGTTGTATATGGTATGCTCGGTGATGAGTCATTTATATCTTCCCTTATCCTTTTGGGGATATTCATTAAAAACTGCAACATAAACGTTGAATGAGTACCAACTAAAGTGGGAAATGGAATTCCCATCAATATTTGGAGTGGAAAGAAACCCATTTTATAGCATACATGTGTATGGGGTTGTGATGAATTTGTTAAAGCCTTATCAGGCAACAAATAATCACCCTGAGGCATGAGGTATAACATTATAGTGTATCCCCTGGAAATAATGGGATACCAGCTATAAAACCCCTCAAACAAGAAAGTCAATATCTCCAAAAAGTTGTATTTATTGATAGGGAGAACATCCTCAAATGGGATAGTGTGAGAAAGATTTACTTTGATGAATTTGATCCTCATGATACATAAGATTTGGTATAGGAACTGATTCCATAGGTCCCCATTAAATAAATAGTTCATGAATAACAAGTATAACATACGAGCATAAGAGAGGTAAGAGAACCAAAAAAAGATAAGGTTTTATGGTCACTGAGGATAGTGACTCATTATTGGGGGAAAATAATGAACCTATCTTCTATAAAGAGGCAGTAGAGATCTCAGAAGCTGCAAGATGGAAAGAATCCCTGAATTCTGAAATGGATTCCATGTATCAGAACCATGTTTCAGTTCTGGTCGGTGTGCCAGTTGATATAAATCTCATTGGATTCAAATATGTATTCAATAGGAAACTGGACAAGTAAGGTAAATTAAGTACCTATAAAGAAAGGATAGTGGCTAAAGGGTTTAAAAAAAGTCTGCGAATATTATATGATGAAACCTTTCCACCAGTTTCTCTGTTTAAATCCATCAGAAATTTACTTGTCATAGAAGCTTACCATGCCTATGATATTTGGTAGATGGATATAAAAACTGAATTCATTAATGGAAATCTTCTAGAAGATGTCTATATGACATTTTTAAAATGGTTTTTGACTCCATATAATTCCGAAAAAAATTTCATGTTGCATATATCCATTTAAAAATTAAAGAAAGCATCCAGGTCATGGATCATTCTATTCAGTTAATCCATAAAAGAATTTTTTTTCTTTAAGAATGAATGTGAGCTATTTATTTATAAAAGTTTTATTGGAAATGCAGTCGTTATCCTAATATTATATATTTATGACATATTACTTATTGGAAACAACATTCCAGTCTTACAATCAGTTAAGGATCGGTTAAACATGTGTTTCTCCATGAAGGACATAGGTGAATCAGCCTATATTCTAGGGATCAAGGTCATTCTTGATAGATCCAAGAGGATTATTAAACTAAGTCAAAGTACATATTTTGACCATATACTAAATATATTTATTATGTAACAATACAATAATTTATTGGCTCTAGTGTCACATGGTTTACATATTTCTAAGAAAATGTTTCCTCAGACACAACATGAGAAACATAGAATGTGTAAGACCCCATATACTTCGGTTATAGGATCAATAATTTATTCCATGTTATATAACAGACTTCATGTTTTCTATGCATTTATCATGGTAAGAATATATCAAAAAGATCTAGGATATCATCATTGGAATGCTGTTAAGGCTATCCTTAAGTATATGAGAAGAACTAAGGACATGTTCCTGGTGTATGGAGGAGAAGAGGAGCTAGTCATCCAAGGTTATACTGATTCTAGTTTTCTGATAGATCATAATGATCCAAATTTACAATTAGTATATGTATTCTATCTCAACGGAGGATCTGTGAGTGAGAAGAGATTAAATTAGTCAGTTGTCATTGATTCTATAGCATATTCTGAGTACATATAATCTTATGATGCAGCCAAAGAAGCCGTTTGGATTCGAAACTTTGTCCATGAGCTTTTTGTGGTACCTAGAATTAAATACCTTATCAAATTGTATTGTGATCAAACTATAGAAGTGTCTCTTGAAAAAGATACTAGGTCACACTAATATGCAAAGAAGATACTCTGGAAGTATCACCTCTTGATTGATTTCTATTAGAGGGGTGAAGTTGTTGTGAGTAGGGTACCCACAGAAGAGAACCTAGAAGACCACTTGACTAAAGGCCTATCTTATAAGAAGCATGATTATCATGTGAGAGCTAGAAGAATGATGGTTTTTAGTAGTTGGATCTAGTCCAAGTTGGAGTCTGTTGGAGTTTTTTCCCTAAAAAAATTCTATCTGCTTTATGATAAACATGTATTCATTATTTGGAATATTAATAAATTACATATCACATTCTGAATTTTCTTCTTCCTGACAAAGTATGTTATAATGTCCCAAGAGTAGCTGTCACACTAAAAGGTCATAGTAGTTCCCTACTACAATGAGAACCCAAAAGTACTATGAATCTATTCTTAAATATATGTTAAATATCTAGATGATATCATTCGACAAACACAAATGATACATTCCCTCGAGGTTGGATACTCATTGGACTTTTATGCACCTTATCATGGTGTAAGCCTTTGGTAATACCCATTAGGATATTATAAGAACAAGTCTCGTGATTAAAAAATCAATATTTATATGTGTCATTGGATGTTCCTATATCCATATATGAATATTTTTCCTTAGACTTTAAGATTATTATTAATTAATATTATGTGTTAAATGATTTTATGAATTGAAGAAAACTGTAATAATAGGTGTTTGCAATGAGGTGGGATACGTTGGGTGTGTCACAAGTAATATTGAATTAATAAATAATGCGAGAAAAGATTTATCCCTTCTGTTCATTAACAAAATTTAACATCTGAAGCCCTTTGATGGAAATGATATATCCAAAATAAATCCAAGGCCATGGTGTTCTACAAGAAATTTCTATTTCCAGAAAGTCAAAGAAAGAGATATCAATCACATAGGTTGATGGCATCCACATGCAACCTACTTGATTTGAGATATTGTGATAAATGGATTATATTACATAGTAAGTATCTGTATGAGGTTACATGTCATTGCAGCACTAACATCTTTCTCTATGAGTTCCTTGGCATGTTTTTAGATGCTAAAGTTGGACTTTAGGCTACTTCTCCTAATTCCATTGAGAAAGAGGCCTAGAGGGTCACACTCTAATTGCATCTAGAATATTAGTTAAATAAATTATTTATTATTTAACAGTTTGAATAAATATTTTTTCCACATGTTTTTTAATAATTATTCATGTATGATTAATTGCATTTATTCCATCACCAATTATTCTAGAGAATAAATTATGAAAGGAATATTTAATAAATATTTATTTTCTATTTGGTGAATATAATATTTGTTTATATTTAGGAGAATAATGCAGTTATATATATTTAATTAATAAATTTACATTATTCAAGTACTAATAAATATTATGGAGGAAATGTGAATCGATTTTAATGGTCTGTTAAGAAATAATAATATTGAATGTCATTTAATTAAATAATATTTAATTATAATTCACAAGTCAAGCACATTTCTAGAAATAATATTTTTATTATTATTATTATTTAAGATGGGGTTTTTCTAGGATTAAATTAAATAATCAAAGACACTTTTGAAATTAATTTATTTTAAACCTAGAAATACAAATACCCAATTATGATATTTTCTCATTAAGACAATTTATTAGTCTTAGTTTTGAACAATGGATTAGGAGAATCCTCTAAATACTAGAGAGATCCATTCTCCAAGAATGATCTTAATAATAGAGAGAAATCATCCACCACCGGATCAAGGATAATTCTTTGGAAGAGAATCTAAAAGTGAACAAAGGTTGATGATGCAAGCATAAGGACCTGTCATGTTTTCCCATGGATATTCCATAGACGACATCTAGAGATTCTTGGAACACAGGTGGATAACCTCTAGAGAAAATCAACACTAGTTTTCTACAACACAATGATGGTGCACATTATATCTATCACTAGATTCATCAATGATAAAATAATTCCCAAAAATGTAATTAATTTTATAATTAAATTAATTACAAATAATAAGCAATGATCATCTCTCTCAGTTCAGACATTATTAACCATTGTATTTATCTATGATTAAATTCTTTGGATCACTATGTTCATCATTTTAAAGATCACATATTTATCATCAATTATGTAAATAAAAAATGTTGGGAACCACCCAAATGCATGCTTCCATTATGCACAGAACCTAAAAGACCCACCAATAGGAACACCAAATGTTTTGAGTGTCATTGGTTGTTTCAATATATGGACATGAGTATTGGAATCCTAACTCGATATCATTATCAATGTGTTCCATTTTATCATGTACTTTGATGCACGGATAAAACTATGACAATGAAGTCATGGAGAAGTAGTTTTGTTTGTGCATCATTGGTGGAATGGCATTAGTTGAATGACGAGGATATGATTTTTCACTTCCGAGTTGTGGAAGATATAACTTTGGCCAGGTTGATCAAGATGATAATACCTTCACAAATCCATGGCCCTAGTAGTCGAAGGTAAGTTCATCTGGTTTGATTAAAAAATAATATAAGTAATAAAGTATGATGAGACATGGGTGCATCCTAATTTTTAAGATATTGTATGAAAAAGAGATTATATTAATGTGTGCATGTTCGTAGGTTGGTTTTTGTTGTTATAAACTTTCCTTATCTCTTTAGGGGACTTGATGAGTTGCTAGAATTTTCTCTTAATCTAAGGATGTTATTCACTACTATTGAGATAAGGGCCTAGAGTGTCACACAAAATAATATATTCGAAAATCGTCCTTAATCTTTTGTATATGAATATATAAAATGGTGGACCTGAACATGGAGTTTGAGTGTTGTCCAAGTTCCATCAATTACTAATGAATAAATGAATTCATTATTATTAAAGTAAATAATAATTAGGCTGAATTTATTTATGTCATATATTTACAAGTGATTAAGTAAATAAAAAGATTAATTTTATACCAAGAAATATGATATTAATATTCCTGGTTCGTTGAATATTATCTAAAGTTACGAGTCCAGTTAATGGGTCAGGTTTATCACATAATTTATTTAAAATATATTACCATAATGTGATAAAATATAAATAATATTTATGATGCATTTTAGATAATCATAATTAATTATTTATACCACTTAATTAGTGGATGTTTATGACATGAGGTCTAAGGAACCCTAAACATGTATTTTGACATCCACTATATAAGTAGAGAGAAGCTCATCCCAATAGACTATTCACTCAGTTGTAACTGAGAGATAATTTATTCTCCTAATTCCTAGAGAGAGAGTATATCAATAATAGTAAGCGATCCATGTTCATCTTTTCGGATCGAAGACATATGATCGTGGTGATCATCGCTATGACGAAGTCATCGTCGGAGCTCTGTGCTAGTAACCAAAATCCAAAAAATAGCATGTGAACATATTCAAGATGCGTGTGTGGATGATCTAGAGGGATTTTACATAAGATCCTTCAAGCAATGGACATAGAAATATTATGACGGGCATGTGTGCATCGAATCGGAATGAGGTATTCATTCATTTTATTTATTGTGCTCGGATTAAACCACAAAGTATCCTCAGACCGTACCAGGGATAGATCATTAGAGAGGATGAGGTTTTGTAACTATAGTGATGGAAAAAGATTAAATCCCGACCCACTAGCTTTTACTATGTGCTCGGGTACCAACAATTGGTATATGAGGGATTTCTTGGTTTTTCTAGGTTAAGTAAATTATTTTTCTTTAAATTATAAGTATATGGTAATAAAATAGTCTCAATAAATCTGAACACATGTCGATCTGATTTCGGATGACCAATTTATGCCCACCGGTTTTGTGGATATTACATATTAACAAAAATTATTATTATTTGATAATAATAATAATTATTATTATATTAAAACGATATTCAGTAAGCCAATGGAAAAACAGGTAGGATGGAATGACTTTAAAAGGCGAAAACTATTTTTGAGGCAGCTATGGAATCATTGAGTGGATGGAGCGAAATAAAAATGCATTTTCTATTTATCTAATGTCTATATTTAAGATTTAAAAGAATTTAATGTTTAAAAATAAAATAAAAAAGTCCAAAAAGGGTCTTGGTATTCTTCTAATGCGGATACTCACTACCCCTCCCTTTCCCGGGTTCACGTGAGCCAAGAGCCCCCTTCTCCTTCTTCATCAAATGAGTGTCGACCATCCACCCCATGACCCTTCTCCCACTCATGTGCCCAGCCTAACTTCCCTCGTGAGCCACTTCTCACTATCAGATCCATTTGGTGATGGTCCCACTCCCTTGCACCCCCACCATTGTTGTGGTATCTCAGTGCCAGCCCAAGGCCTCCACCTCCTCCCATTGAGGAACACTGCATAACCACTGCCTATGAGCCATAACCGACCCAAGGTTAAGCCACGTCACTATTATTCTCTCACCCTCCTATAGATCAAGACCATGCTCATGCTCTAGCCTCCCACATCACTATCACTCGGGCTAGACCACCCTTGACCACTACATCAAGTCGAGGTCCGGAAAATGTGAGCAAAGCACGCCGCCTATTACCTCTAGAAATCCACCTCCCTTCACCAGCCTACGATGGTCGACCGCCACCTGGAGCCATTATAATGACCTCACCTCACCTAAGGTAACCCTATGTCAATCAGTATGGGTATTTCGGAACATAATTCACCCCGAAATAGGTTAGGCCAGTCTGTTCAATCCAAAATGGGTCTGGACGGATCCACCCAACCTAGAACAGTTCTGCACAACATCGTTTTGGCCCGAAGTGGGCCAGGTGGGGGTTTTTCGGGCCTAGGTTATTTTTTATAATCAAAATTAATTATTTTGATTAATTTAATTATTGTTTTAAATTTTATTACATAAAATTAAATTTTGTTTGAAATTTTAAAAAAATCAATTATTCAAAATATAAATTTAATTTTTTCAATTAATATTAAATTAAATATGGAACTGAATATAATTATCTTTTTGAATTTATTTAAAATTGTTTAATGTTTTTCAATAGCCTCTAACATTTTAAATTTATCGTAATTTATTTTTTATCATGTGTTTATTTATTATACTAATTGTTCTTGAGCTAGTGATTGACCTGTGTATGTCAAGATTATTTAATTATTTATTACATTCGATGATTTTAATAAGTAGTTAATTTAATGGAGGCTTACACATGATTTTATTTTCATTGAAATATGTATAAGGGCTTGTGCGTCCATTGCACCTATCATACGTTACACCCCTAGACCCCCTCGCTTGCATGCGAGTATATTTGTACATAGACAATGATTTTTTAAGAAGTGGACCCCATGAAGTCAAGGCAGTATTCTAGATGAGAGTTTAATACATTATATCGGGGGTGAGCTACACTACATGCCGGGACTTGACTTAGGTATGAAGATCCCTAGGTCAATATTGATCTGTTAGTTTAAAATGGATCAATCACAATGAGATGCTCAAGAAAATTCTGGTTGATTAATTTTCATTATGCATCATCGATTATTTTATAAAAATTCATGATTATTACATGATCATATAATATAATAAATAAGATAAGATTCATAAAAATGTGATTTATGTTTTTATATTGCATGTTCAGTTGTGAGCACGACAATGTAGATTGAAAAAGTTTAATAGAAATGGATTACATTAATAAAAAATAATAAATCCCCCAAAGATATATCAAGTCAAAGCATTTTTTTCTCAAATTTGAAAAACACTGGGTGTTCGGGATGTTCATCAGAAAAAGTTGGTGGTTCCTCTTACTACTGGGGAGTTCTTATAAGATAAATGTGTTGACTTGACTTGAGGTTGTAGCAATGAAGTAGAACAATCTATCTTGTTATCACTTTAGAGGTAGGGCATTGATTGAATGAAGTTACCATTCCAATAAGTTGTGAATTTACTCAACAGTTCAAGGAACCTGTGTTAATGTAGTTGGCTAGCCTAGAGCCTACCTTGAAACTCTCCATGTAGGGGCATAGAAAAAATTGCAGACTATGAGGAGATGTTTCAAGGAACCTTGTAAATAGAATACTCAAGCAATAGATTTTTTCAAATCTAATAATGAAGGATATTAAGGTTTAATAAAATATTTGAGGACATTTAAATGTTATAATAATCAATTAATCACAAATGTTTAAAAGGAAACCAAGATAAAGTACTGAATGCTAAAATTTATTTGTTATAGATAAAAACTGGTAATCAACACAATAAAAACATTATCACTGCTATCTATAAAAGATAAAGAAAATATCCTGATTGGCCATAATTTGCATGAGTGGTACATGCACTTGCGCATAGTACTGTTCTAAGAAAGGAATTTTTATGTGCTGGAATCCTTAGTTCCTACTAAGACTCCTTAAGGAGAAAGAAAGGAGGATAAATAAACGTGGGAAAATCATGTGGATGATGCACTAAATGTTCAGTGCATCATGTTTTCATCTATGTTAAGTCAATTTAAGAAAATTCATTAGGAAAAGGATTTCTGTAAGATGTTGACTCATCTCCAAGAATTATATCCAGAGAGTGAAAGGAAAGAAAGATATGAGATTTCTGGTTCCCTTTATAGGAGCAAGATAGCAGAAGGGATTCAAGAATGACCTCATGTACTAAAAATGATAGAGTACACTGAGAGGATTGACTCCCTTGGGTTCAAAACTAATCAATAACTAGTGGCTAATCTCATTATATCCTCTTTACCGCCAAGACTTCCGACATTCATTGTATATTATAATATGAATAACATGAAAAATTCACTCCAAGATCATTTGGACTTAGTTCTATAATATGTTAAGGATATGAATAATAAAAATTATTTCATCCTTATGGTGAACAAGAGGAGGAAGGGAAAGGACAAGTGGTCTAAGGCCAAGTCCAAGCTGAAGACACCAGTTCACCAACCATAAAAAATCCAAGTTTACAGAAGAAAGATAATGATCGGGAGGCCATTTTTTTATGTGGAAAGAAATTCCACTAAAAGAAAAATTACAGAGCGGGGGAAGAAGAAGCAAGGTGGAGCTTATACTTCATGTATTTTTTTCAATGAATGTAGTATTTTATTATCTACAAGTTGGGTATTGGATACAGTATGTGTCTCACACATATGTATTCATATACAAGAACCATTTAGATTGAAGAAGGTTGTAAGGGGATAAGTTAATCTCTAAGCTACAAATATTTCAACTCTAGTAGCCTTGGTAGTGGTAGATTTTCATCTAACAATTCCTAGTGGTTTAGTTCTTGTATTAAGTAATTGTTATTATATTACATCAGTTACCATAAACATAATATCTATGTCTAGTCTAGAATCTTTGGTATTTTATTTCAAGCATGGAAATAAATGTTGTCTCTTTTATAAGGATAATATGTGTTATGGTATGGAACATCTTAATAATGGATTATATATACTTGTACTTGAAAACACCATAACAACAATCAATGAAAAAACCAGAAAGCATGACTCAAATAACACCCACCTATGTCACTTTAGGTTAGGTCATGTAAACAAGAAGATATTACATAAATTACATCAAGGAGGGTATTTAGACTTATTCAGTTAAAACCCTTGGATTCATGTCCAACTTTTTTAAAATGGAAAATTTCTAAAGTACCCTTCTCGGGAAAGGGGAAAGAGCCAAAAAATTACTATAATTAATTCATACTGACATATTTAGTCCATTTCTTGTAGAGACAAGGGGTGGGTTTCTGTAACACCCCGAGATTTTATGAGAAGTGTTATTTTTAATTTATTTGATGGGTTGTGTTGTATGCTACACCAAGATTATATTTCACTATACACAACACTGTATTAGCTTGCAGTATACGCAACACTATTCTTGGATCGTGTTACAGACAATTTCAAGATCATTTTATATATGTTATTCTACACAACATTGAGTGTGTATATATATAGATATACTCAATGTATAAATGCAATATGCTTGGATTCTATTATATGTAACAACAATTGAATCTTTCACTACATGAAACCCTGACTTGGCTTGCATTACACGTAATCGCGACCTTCCACGATAACGTGTGTTGTACGCAATACTGATTTTCACTAAACAAAGATATGTTATTAAAATATTATATAAAATAGTCATTATGAAATATTAATACCCACTTTTTGAAATTTTATAAATTTTATTTATCAAAATGGACTTCATTTTTGGATTCGGAATATCAAAATTATCCTAGGGTGAATTTTTGCTATTTTTGAAAACATTCAATTTCTGATGAATACTGAAAAACACTGAGTTATTGGTCAAAACCGACTTTTTATTTAAATAATAATTTATTTTATTTAGATTTATTTTATGTCAAAATAGATACATAATAACTATATAAGTTCAATGTAATTCATTGGAATCATTTTATAATAGTTTTATATATATAAAAATTTTATTGAATTTTTACCGTCTTTTACCCACCTCCTAGGAGCATTTGAAAACTTATATAAATCTTAATTTTACCACTTCTGTGAGTGGAATTTAGAAACTCAAAGAGACACGGTTAATATCATGGAGTAAAATTTTGTTCAATAAGATAAAAATATTTTTTGGTGAATAGTAACTTCTTACTTTTATTTACCACGGTTAAAAGTAAATAGGGTAATTAAGTGTAAAAATGATATTATTATTACCCTAACACATGTCCTAACTCTATTGGATAAGTCTAATTCGACCAAAAAAACCTTAGGAATATAATATTATCATTTAGATCCACTTTCATTAGATTAGGACATTTATTATTATTTAATTCAAAGAAGAGTTAAAAGAGTTAAAATCAAAGTTTAATAACTAAAACATTTTTAATATAGGGTTATACATAAGATAAATTAGACTATAAATATTCATTAGAAATATAAAATGATTTCCTACATAATTTTATTTTATTTATAATTTCAGACATTAAATAATTTAATTTATTTATGACCCAATGATGATGCAGTAATTACCTTATTAATGAAATATTAACATAATTGATGTTATAAATACCCGAATAAATGTAATTTGAGACTTTTTATGAATTCCACTAATTTTCTAGGTTAATATGACATGTTAGTACTGATTAAATTAACATTTTTTGAACTAATCATTCTTTTATGAGTTTCACAAAAATCAAATACCAAATGGTGTCAAAATTGACATAAAATAGTTTTTAAAACAAATATTATATTATTAATTTATATTCTATTAATAAAAATATAAGGGTGACCCAAATGACTTATAAAAGGTTATATATATTAATAATGAACCACTTGGGGTTCGTTTTTCTTTTTATAGTAAGTTTATTAACCATATAGTGTAAGAAAACAAGAAGACATGGTAAAAGTTAAATTATTTAACTTAGAGTTAAATCTAAATGATAATGTTAAAATAGTAACCTAAACTTGTTTAAAACCTATTGGTTGAGAGGATATCAACCCATTCCCACTTTATATTAGAAATAAATCAATTTGGAGATATTATAAACCGAATATGACTTTATTATAAAATAATATTTTATGTTTTTCCTAAGGTGCCCCTCTCCTCCCTTATAAAAGGCCACCTCCTCCCTCTTCTCTATACACAATTTTGAGCCTTCAAGCTCGGCCATCCCCTTCCCATTTCCCTTATCAACTTCCCTATTAACATTATAGAGGTTATGGTATCCTAAATAGACCAACTCTATTTCCTTTAGTAATCTTAAAAGAGGTGCATCGAAAAAGAGGTAATCTCTTCTACCGATTCTTTCATGTTTTCTTTCTTCTTCAACTTCTTCTTCTTTAGTTGTTTCATTATAAAGTAATAGAATCACTATCACTAACATACTGATATGTTATTATAAATATGAAACAACCCCATTTCACCTTCTATATATCCTATGGAAAAAGAAATCACCGTGCGTGCGTACGTACGGAATACCATCTCCACGCCATGGTGTAATCTGTTTTTCCACCACCACCTTACTTGAATGGGTATAATGGTGTAAAGAATAACTATATATAGTTATTATAAAATCATACTGATTATGAGATATTATATCATCCACTCCAATTCAATTCAATAATTATGGGAATGATATCATCGCTCGTGCGTACGTACGGATTACCGTCTCCACGACGCGATGTGATTCATTCTCCATGTTAACCATTCAAGAATGATTATAAAGTATATATAATGAATAATAATGAAATATATGACATGATAAAGCTACTGGATTTACGTATATATATATATATATATATATATATATATATATCTGTGTGTCATCTACTTACTTCAATTCAAGTCAATAAGGAAAGGAAAACAGCGTTCAGGCGTACGTACGGCCTACCGTCTCCATGAATGGTGTGTTTCTTTTCATTTATCTATCTATTATATATATATATATATAATTAATATATATGATATATAAATCATGATTTAAATTCTTTAATTAAGTAAAACATGATATAAGTAATAATAATATCAATAATAACAAGTCCAAACACGTACAATAAATAAAACAATTTTACCCAAAATTTCGTTTTACCATAAAATTTACTAAAGAACGGGTAATATAAAGTCATAAGTGAACCATATATGATATCATAACAATTAATATGATTCTGTAATAACTCAATGACATTATTTAAATCATTATAAAGGAGGTTCGAATACGTACAAATCATATCTTACCTAAGGTAAGGGATAATTTCGCAAATCCCATTTTTATCTGAGATTTCTTATACGCAAGTATTTACTGGGGTTATATTTTTCTTCCATGTCTATAAAAATGTTTTTCATAAAGTGTTTAATATTATTCCATGTATTTTTAAAGTCATTTTTACCCCTCTTTGACTTTTACATTGTTTTATGAAAGGAATCTTTCTTTTGTTTACCAAATGAAGAACTTTTTGACTTTTCTGACAACAATACGAGAACAATGTTTTTTTAACTTATACAGCATGAACTGATTTATACGGATTCATATCACCTAATTTTCAAGAAGTTTACTATACATGCTTTTATGGTTATTTTCAATAAAGTTATTTTCTTTTAAAATTTTCTGGAATTTTGTGAAAAGAAAATAATTTTTAAGGAGAAAGGATATTTTCCTCAAGAATTAATTTCAAGTGTTTTATCAAAACTATTTTCCATCTAAGAAAAAATTATTTAGCATGTTTATGTTTCAAGTATAATGTCTATATTATTTACATGGTTTGATTCGTCTTATGATGAAATGATATCCATTTTTTTATATGGATTACGTTTTGATGGGATGATGTTTATGAAACCCATTTTATTCTTTGGGTTATGATGATGATTTATGTTTATTTTGTGGCACAAGTAAGAATGATTTAAATATTAGATTAGTGGGACCTATATATCCTTCCAATTCATTGGGTAAAGATTTATATCTCATGAGATAGACATGGCTGGAAAGGTAAGTTAATCCAGTTCAGTGCTACAGGACTGGAATGAGGAGTGAACTCGATTCAGAAAGGGACATTGTCCACTAAGATGGTCTTGGAAGCAATGCCTTGGCTACTATGCAAATCATATCATGTGCTTAATGGTTTTCCATAATTACATGTTTTATTCCCATTTTATTTTATCATGATTGATTTTCCTTTATGATATATGCCTTACGTAATTCCAAGATTTATGTCTTTGCTCGTGATTTTGATGTCTAGATTTTACGTTCAAGTTTTTGCATTCAAATATTTATTGATTGTTTTATGTTATCTACGTTTACCCTTACTGAGAAATTGAGCTAACCCTTTTTATTTTTTCTTTTCCTCAGGATATAAAGAAAGGTTTTAGGTAAGAAAAGAAAAGGGTAAGATCTTTATGGGAGATGTTTAAGATCTTTCACCATGATTAGAAGATTGTGTTTCGAGTTTCCAAAGATAGTAAACTATTACGATCCTTGAGTGTTCGTTTTTGTTATGTATTAAGAATTCTGCAAAAGTAATGTAATATCCAAGTACGTCAGGTTTGGGGTCTCTATAGTTGGTATCAGAGGAAAGGTTTAGTTAAGCTTTGGAAACTATGATGCGAAAACTTTAGTGAAATCCCTAGAGATATTTCTAAGGTATGTCTAGTGATGTCTCTAAGGTTAAGTATATGTATAGGTTATAGTCCTATAACTACGGTATTAATCTTAGAATTTAACTTAAGATGATAGATATTAAAGGTACTCGACATTGACTATGATTTTTTCCTCTCACACTATTCTATTAGGGTTTTAGAAAATGGCTAGAAACAGGAAGATTCACGATAATGGAGGATATGATGGATAATGGAATGATATTCTTCATGAGAAACCAAATGAAACAGGATTTGGAAGTCCAAACATCATTATTATTCCTAATCAACAATCTCATAATATGATCACTAATTTCAACTTTGGTAAGTTTCCTGACTCAGCTAATAAGAGAAATATGGAGTTTCATGATGATCATAGTGGAAATAAAGTTCAATTTCCATCATGTAAATCATGTGGTAATAGGAATCATGGAGAATGTTTCAAAGGAACTGGAAGATTCTTTGTGTGTGGGAAAGAAGGACATAATGCCAGTAATTTCAAAGGAAAAGGTTTAGTTAACACCATGGACAAGGATAATGGAATTGCTAAGACATCAACAACGGTTAAATGTTTTAAATGTGGAATGTATGGGCAATATGCAAACCAATACCCTAAGGGAAAGTCTCATGAAGAGAATCATCATGGTCGTATGGGTGGTATTTATATTGATGATGATGAAGAGACTACAAATGATATGTGAGATGAAATAATTGTTAAAGCTCAGTCAATGGTTTAAGAATGTAGTGGAATGATTTATGTTTATCAAGAGTTTTGTTGAATAGGTAATGGTACTATAGAATAAAGATACATCTAAGGATTGTTACACTATTGTTTTTCATAAAGTATTTTAAGGTATATGATGAATGGTACCGGTAACCATGAAAGGTTATTCAAATATTTTTGGAAGTTGGATGATATGTGCATAATGAAAGGATAAGGAGATAATGAGATAATTGATAGTATTAATGAGCTCATGACCGGTATAAGGACAATTTGATATCATGGTTTGAGTCTACAGATTTTTGGTATTTTGGTATGTGGAAAGAGTTAACTTTTAACAACATTCATGTTTTCACTAAGGATCAATGGGTATTCATTTTTCAAGAGAATACACGATTAAGGAATTCACATGTTTGGAATGTGACCAACAAGATATATATATATCTTATGATATATAGGAGATAAATGATTGTATTCAATGCTTGGTATATGACATTTCTAGTAATCATTTTATTTATTCTATGAGATTGGACAGAAGTATTTTGAATAAACCTAAAGATTGGAATAGATTAAGCTCGACATAAGATAGTATTTTTTAAGGCTAGAACATTCTATTATGTTATAATAGTATAGTTTTAATAAAAGGACAACCCATAGGACGGGCAACAACCCTTCGTGTCGGACAAGGTCAAGGGAATCGAACCCACAACCAAAGTGCGACAGGCCTTTATCGCCAACCACTGGCCTACATGAAGTCCCTGGTTAGTAGAAACAAGTTTTATTTTATTAAGATGTATGATAGATGAATTATAAGTCCATTTTAGGAACCATATACGATTAATCTCAGCATAAATGGACTTATGTATATTTAATAACTTGTGATAGAGGCAGATGGAATGACCTATCTTTCTATCGCATGATCTGCTAACACTTCGAGAATGAAATATTCAACTTCATTTCATTAAATAAGAGATGAAGTGGAAATTGTTCGTAGGATGACCAACAATGATATTACACTGAAATCAAGTAAGTATTTCTTCTAATTCAAACTTTTCAGCTTTAGGGAAATGATATTGAAAACCAAAAATGTTGTCCCAGTGCTCTTATATCTGATGAATCATATGGTACCTTAGATCAACACAAATTTATGGCTTTGTGATTGTTGGCTTTTTCATAGCCATGTCCCCTACCACTCTTCATCAAAAGTTGATTGTTATATTTCTCTTCCATATCCATATTTTCACCTATGTACTCTTATGTGGAAACCCAGTGATTAGTTAATTTGGGTAACCGTTACGTTTAATAATTTAGTTTTTAAAATTAAGTTTTAGTATTCCTTTTTACGATGTGGATTTCTATGAAAGAAACTTTCAAGTAGTAAACGACTTATAACCCCGACGAATTTCGAGGCAGAAATTCATTTTAAAGGGGGTAGAATGTTACACCCCTTGATTCTATAAGAAGTATTCTTTTTAATTTATTTGATGTATTGTTTTTCATGCTACACCAAGATTATATTTCACTATAAACAACACCGTATTAGCTTACAGTATACGCAACACTATTCTTGGATCGTGTTACACACAATGTCATGTTCAGTTGATAGAAGTTATTCAAAACAACATTGAGTGTGTGTATATATATATATATATTCAATGTATAAATGAAATATGGTTGGATTATATTATACGCAACAATAAAGGAATCTTTCACTACACGCAACCCTGACTTGGATTGCATTACACGCAATCGCGACCTTCCAAGATAGCGTGTGTTGTGCGCAATACCGAGTTTCATTAAACAAAGATATGTTATTAAAATATTATATAAACTAGCTGTTACGAATAGTAATACCCAATTTTTGATATTTTATAAATTTTATTTTTCAAAATGGACTTCATTTTTGGATTTGGAATATCGAAATTAGCCTGGGGTGAATGTTTGGTATTTTTTTGAAAACATTCAATTTTTGATGAATAGTGAAAAACACTGAGTTATTGGTTAAAACCGAATTTTTATTTAAATAATAATTTATTTTATTTAAATTTATTTTAGGTCAAAATAGATACATAATAACTATATAAGTTCAATATAATTCATTGTAATCATTTTATAATAGTTTTAGATATATAAAAATTTTATTGAATTTTTACCGTCTTTTACCCACCTCCTAGGAGCATTTGCAAGTTTACATAAATCTTAATTTTACCACTTCTATGAGTGGAATTTTGAAAATCCTAGAGACACGGTTAATATCAAGAAGTAAATTTTATTTCAATAAGATAAAAAAAAAATTTGGTAAATAGTAACTTTTTACTCTTATTTACCACGGTTAAAAGTAAATAGGGTAATTAAGGGTAAAAATGATATTATTATTACACTAACACATGTCCCAATTCTATTGGATAAGTATAATTAGACCAAAAACAACATTAGTAATATAATATTTTCATTTATGTCCACTTGGATTAGATTAGGACATTTATTATTATTTAATTCAAAGAAGAGTTAAAAGAGTTAAAATCAAAGTTTAATAACTAAAACATTTTTAATATAGGGTTATACATAAGATAAATTTGACTATAAATATTAATTAGAAAGATAAAATTATTTCCTACATAATTTTAGTTTATTTATAATTTTTAGACATTAAAGGATTTAATTTATTTATGACACAATGATGATGCACTAATTACCTTATTAATGAAATATTAACATAATTGATGTTATAAATACCCAAATAAATGTAATTTCAGAGTTTTTATGAATTCCACTAATTTTATATGTTACTATTAAATGTTAGTATTGATTAAATTAACATTTTTAGAACTAATCATTCTGTTATGAGTTTCACAAAAATCAATTACCAAATAGTGTCAAAATTGATGTAAAATAGTTTTTAAAACAAATATTATATTATTAATTGATATTCTATTCCTAAAAATATAATGGTTGGAAAAATGACTTATAGAAGGTTATATATATTAATAATGAACCACTTGGGGTTCGTTTTTCTTGTTATAGTAAGTTTATTAACCATATAGTGTAAGAAAACAAGAAGACATGGTAAAAGTTAAATTATTTAACTTAGAGTTAAATCTAAATGATAAGGTTAAAATAGTAACCTAAACTTGTCTAAAACTTATTGTATGAGAGGCGTTCGACCCATCCCCACTTTAGCATCTAAATAAATCAATTTTTAGCTATTATAAACCGAATATGACTTTATTATAAAATAATATTTTATCTTTTTCTTAAGGTTCCCCTCTCCTCCCTTATTAAAGGGCACCTCCACCCTCTTCTCTATACACAATTTTGAGGCTTCAAGCTCGGAAAAACCCTGCCCATTTCCATTATAAACTTCCCTATAAACATTATAGAGGTTCCGGTCTCCTAAAAAGGCCAACTCTATTCCCATAAGAGGAATCTTAAAAGAGGTGCATCGAAGAAGAGGTAATCTCTTCTACCGATTCTTTCATGTTTTCTTTCTTCTTCAACTTCTTCTTCTTTAGTTGTTTCATTATAAAGTAATAAAAAAAGTATCAATAATATAATGATATGTTATTATAAATATGAAACAACCCCATTTCACCTTCTATCTATCATATGGAAAATAAAATCACCGTGCATGCGTATGTACGGAATACCGTCTCCACGTCGTGGTGTCATCTGTTTTTCCACCACCACCTTACTTGGAAGGGTATAATGGTGTAAAGAATAACTATATATAGTTATTATAACATCATACTGATTATGAGATATTATATCATCCACACCAATTCAATTCTATAATTATGGGAATGATATCATTGCTCGTGCGTACGTACGGATTACCGTCTCCACGACACGATGAGATTCATTCTCCATGTTAACCATTCAAGAATGATTATAAAGTATATATAATAAATAATAATGAAATATATTACATGATAAAGACACTGGATTTATTTATATATATATATATCATTTAATTACTTCAATTCAAGTCAATAAGGAAAGGAAAACAACGTTCATGCGTACGTACGACCTACCTTCTCCATGAAAGGTGTATTTATTTTCATTTATCTATCTATTATATATATATATAATGAATATATATGATATATAAATCATGATTTAAATTCTGTAAGTAATTAAAACTTGATATAAGTAATAATAATATCAATAACAACAATTCCAAACACGTACGATAAATAAAACAATTTTACCCAAAACGCTGGTTTAACATAGAATTTACAAAAGAACGGGTAATATAAAGTCATAAGTGAACCATATATGATATCATAACAATTAATATGAGTCTATAATAAGTCAATGACATTATTTAAATCATCATATAGGAGGCTTGGATACGTACGAATCATATCGGACCTAAGGTAAGGGATAATTTTGCGAATCTCATTTTTATCTAAGATTGCTTATATGCAAGTAATTACTGGGGTTATATTTTTCATCCATGTCTATAAAAATGTTTTTAATAAAGTTTTTAATATTCTTCCATGTATGTTTAAAGTAATATTTACCCCTCTTTGAATTTTACATTGTTTTATGAAAGGAATCTTTCTTTTGTTTACCAAATGGGGAACTTTTTTACATTTTCCGACAAAAGTACGAGAAGAATGTTTTTTTAACTTATACGAAATGAACGGATTTTTATGGATTCATATCACCTATTTTTTAAGAATCTTCATCTACATTATTTCATGGTTATTTTCAATAAAATCCTTTTCTTTTAAAATTGTGTGGTATTTTGTGAAAATAAAATTATTTTTAAGGAGAAAGGATATTTTCCACAAGAATTCATTTCAAGTGTTTTATCAAAACTATTTTCCATCTAAGATGAAATTATTTAGAATGTTTATGTTTCACGTATAATGTCTCTATTATTTACATTGTTTGATTCTTCTTATTATGGAATGATATCCATTTGTTTTATATGGATTACATTATGATGGGATGATGTTTATGAATCCTATTTTATTCTTTGGGTTATGATGAATGATTTATGTTTATTTTGTGGCACAAGTAAGAATGATTTCAATATGAGATGGGTGGGACCTATATCTACCTCTAATTAATTGGGTACAGATTTATATCTAATGAGATAAACATGCCTAGAAAGGTATGTAAATCCGGTTCAGTGATAGAGGAATGTAACGAGGAGTGAACTCAATTCAGAAAGGGACTTTGTCCACTAAGATGGTCTTGGCATCAATGCCTTGGCTAAAATGGAAATAATATCATGTGATTAATGGTTTTCCACAATTACATGTTTTATTCCCATTCTATTTTATCATTATTGATTTTCCTTTATGATATATACCTTACGTACTTCCAAGATTTATGTCTTTGCTCGTGATTTTGATGTTTAGATTTTATGTTCAAGTTTTTGCATTCAAATGTTTATGGATTGTTTTATGTTCTATATGTTTACCCTTACTGAGCATTTTAGCTCACCATTTTTATTTTTTATTTTCCCCAGGATATAAATAATGGTTTTAGGTTACAAAACAAAAGGGGAAGATCTTTATGGGAGATGTTGAAGATCTTTCACCATGATTAGAAGATTGTGTTCTGAGTTTCCAAAGACACTAAACTATTAAGATCCTTGAGTGTTGGTTTTTGTTATGTATTAAGTATTCCACAAAAGTAATGTAATTTCCAAGCACGTTAAGTCTGGGGTCTCTACAGTTGGTATCAGAGGAAAGGTTTAGTTAACCTTTGGAAACTAGGATGCGAAAACTTTAGTGAAATCCCTAGAGATATTTCTAAGGTATGTCTAGGGATGTCTCTAAGGATAAGTATACATATAGGTTATAGTCCTATAACTACTATAATGATCTTAGAATATAACTTAAGATGTTAGATATTGAAGGTACTCCTCCTTGATTATGATTTTTTCCTCTCACACAATTCTTTTTGGGTTTTATAAAATGGATGGAAACATGAAGATTCATGATAATGGAGGATATGATGGACAATGGAATGATATTGTTCATGAGAAAACAAATGAAACAGGATTTGGAAGTCTAAACATCATTATTATCCCTAATCAGCAATCTCATAATATGAAAATAATCTCAACATTGGTAAGTTTCCTGACTCAGCTAATAAGAGAAAGATGGAGTTTCTTGATGATCATAGAGGAAAGAAAGTTCAATTCCCATCATGTAAATCATGTGGTAAGAGGCATCTAGGAGAATGTTTCAAAGGAACTATAAGACACTTTCTGTGTGTAAAATAAGGACACAATGCCAGTAATTGCAAAGGAAAAGGTTTAGTTAACACCATGGACAAGTATAATAGAATTTCTAAGACATCAACAACGGTTAAATGTTTTAAATGTGGAATGTACGGGCATTATGCAAACCAATTCCCTAAGATAAAGTCTCATGAAGAGAATCGTCATGGTCGTATGGGTGGTATTTATATTGATGATGATGAAGAGACTACAAATGATATGTGAGATGAAAGAATTGTTGAAGCTCATTCAATGGTTTGAGAAGGTAGTGGAATGATTTATGTTTATCAAGAGTTTTGTTTTATAGGTAATGGTACTATGGAATAAAGACACATCTAAGGATTGTTACATTATTGTTTTTCCAAAAGTATTTTAAGGTATATGATGAATGGTACCGGTAACCATGAAAGGTTATTCAAATATTTTTGGAAGGTAGATGATATGTGCATAATGAAAGGATAATAAGATAATGAGATGTTTGATAGTATTAATGAGCTCATGACTAGTATAAGGACAATGTGATATCATGGTTTGAGTATACTATTTTTTGGGATTTTGGTATGGGGAAAGAGTTAACTTTTGACAACATTCATGTTTTCACTAAGGTTCAATGGGTATTCATTTGTCAAGAGAATACATGATTAAGGAATTCACATGTTTGGAATGTGACCAACAAGATATATTTATCTTATGATATACAGGAGATAAAGGATTGTATTCAATTCTTGGTATATGACCTTTCTAATAATAATTTTATTTATACTATGAGATTGGACAGATGTATTTTGGATAAACCTAAAGATTGGAATAGATTAAGTTCGACGTCATATAGTATTTATTAAGGCAAAAACTTTGTGTTATGTTATAATAGTATATTTTTTTAAAAAGGACAACCCATAGGACGGAAGACATACCTTCGTGTCGGACAAGGTTGTGGGAATCGAACCGACAACTGACGTGCGACAGGCCTTTATCGCCTACCACTAGCCTACAGGAAGTCCCTGGTTAGTAGAAACTAGTTTTATTTTTTTAAGAGGTATGATGGATGAAGTATAAGTCCATTTTAGGAACCATATATGATTAATCTCAGCATAGATGGACTTATGTATATTTAATAAATTGTGATAGAGGCAGATGGAATGACCTATCTTTATATCGCATGATTTTCTAACACTTCAAGAATGAAAAATTCAACTTCATTTTTTTAAATAAGAGATGAAATGTAAATTGTTCATAGGATGACCAACAATGATATTGCACTGAAATCAAGTAAGTATTTTTTCTAATTCAAAATTTTCAGCTTTAGGGAAATGATGTTGAAAACGAAAAATGTTTTCCTAGTACTCTTATATCTGTAAAATCAGATGGTACCTTAGATCATCACAAATTTATGGCTTTGTGATTGTTGTCTTTTTCATTTCCATGTCCTCTACAACTCTTCATCAGAAGTTGATGGCCAGATTTCTCTTCCATATCCATATTTTCACCTATGTACTCCTATGTGGAAACCCAATGATTAGTTAATTCAGGTAACCGTTACGTTTAATAATTTAGTTTTCAAAATTATTTTTTAGTATTCCTTTTTACGATGTGGGTTTCTATGAAAGACAATTTCAAGTAGTAAACTATTTATAACCCCGACGAATTTCGAGGGTGAAATTCATTTTAACGGGGGTAGAATGTAACACCCCAAGATTTTATGAGAAGTATTATTTTTAATTTTTTTTTGATGTATTGTGTTTTATTCTACACCAAGATTATCTTGCACTATACGCAACACTGTATTAGCTTGTAGTATACGCAACACTATTCTTGGATCGTGTTACACACAATTTCAAGTTCATTTGATAGAAGTTATTCTATGCAACATTGAGTGTGTGTGTATATATATATATTCAATGTATAAATGAAATATGGTTGGATTCTATTATACACAACAACAAGGGAATCTTGCACTACATGCAACCCAAAATTGGCTTGCATTACACGTAATTGCGACCTTCCACGATAGCGTGTGTTGTACGCAATACTGAGTTTCACTAAACAAAGATATGTTATTAAAATATTATACAAACTGGCCATTATTAATAGTAATACCCACTTATTGAAATTTTGAAAATTTTATTTTTCAAAATGGACTTCATTTTTTGGATTCGGAATATTGAAATTAGCCTAGGGTGAATTTTTGTTATTTTTTGGAAAACATTAAATTTTTGATAAATAGTGAAAAACACTATGTTATTGGTTAAAACCGACATTTTATTTAAATAATAATATATTTTGTTTAAATTTATTTTAGGTCAAAATAGATACATAATAACTATACAAGTTCAATGTAATTCCTTGGAATCATTTTATAATAGTTCTAGATATATACAAATTTTATTGGATTTTTACCGTCTTTTACCCACCCCCTAGGATCAATTGCAAATTTATGTAAATCTTAATTTTACCGCTTCTGTGAGTGGAATTTTGAAAATCCAAGAGACATTATTAATATCAAGGAGTAAAATGTGGTTCAATAAGATAAAAATAATTTTTGTTGAAATGTAACTTTTTACTTGTATTTACCACGGCTAAAAGTAAATAGGGTAATTAAGGGTAAAAATGTTATTATTATTACCCTAACACATGTCATAATTCTATTGTATAAGTATAATTCGACCAAAAACAACATTAGGAATATAATATTATCATTTAGGTCCACTTGGATTAGATTAGGACATTTATTATTATTTAATTCAAAGAAGAGTTAAAAGAGATAAAATCAAAGTTTAATAACTAAAACATTTTTAATATAGGGTTATACATAAGATAAATTCAACTATAAATATTCATTAGATATCTAAAACTGTTTCCTAAATTATTTTATTTTATTAATAATTTTTAGACATTAAATAATTTAATTTATTTGTGACATAATGATGATGCAGTAATTACCTTATTAATGAAATATTAACATAATTGATGTTATAAATACTCAAATAAATGTAATATGAAACTTTTTATTAATTCAACTAATTTTAAAGGTTATTATGACATGTTAGTATTGATTAAATTAACATATTTTGAACAAATCATTTTGTTATGAGTTTCACAAAAATCAATTACCAAATAGTGTCAAAATTGACATAAAATAGTTTTTAAAACAAATATTATATTATTAATTGATATTCTATTCCTAAAAATCTAAGGGTCGGCCAAATGACTTAGATAAGGTTATATATATTAATAATTAACCACTTGGGGTTCGTTTGTCTTGTTATAGTAAGTTTATTAACCATATAGTGTAAGAAAACAAGAAGACATGGTAAAAGTTAAATTATTTAACTTAGAGTTAAATCTAAATGATAAGGTTAAAATAGTAACCTAAACATTTCTAAAACCTATTGGTTGAGATTATTTCAACCAATCCCCACTTTAGCTTCGAAATAAATAAATTTGGAGCTATTATTAACCGAATATGACTTTATTATAAAATAATATTTTATGTTTTTTCTAAGGTGCCCCTCTCCACCCTTATTAAAGGGTACCTCCTCCCTCTTATCTATACACCATTTTGATCCTTCAATATCGGCCAAACCCTACTCATTTACTTTTTCAACTTCTCTATAAACATTATAGTGGTTTTAGTCTCCTAAAAAAACCAACTCTATTGCCTTAAGAGGAAGTTTAAAAGAGGTTCATCGAAGAAGAGGTAATCTCTTCTACCGATTCTTTCATATTTTCATTCTTCTTCAACTTCTTATTATTTAGTTGTTTCGTTATAAAGTAATAGCATCAGTATCACTAATATACTGATATGTTATTATAAATATGAAACAAACCCATTTCACCTTCTATCTATCCTACGGAAAATGAAATCACCGCGCGTGTGTACGGACGAAATACCGTCTCCACGCCTGTGGTGTAATCTTTTTTTCCACCGCCACCTTACTTGGATGGGTATAATGGTGTAAATAATAACTATATATAGTTTTTATAAAATAATAATGATTATGAGATATTATATCATCCACTCCAATTCAATTCAATAATTATGGGAACGTTATCATCGCTCGTGCGTACGTACGGATTACCGTCTCCACGACGCGATGAGATTCATTCTCCATGTTAACCATTCAAGAATGATTATAAAGTATATATAATGAATAATAATGAAATATATTACATGATAAAGCTACTGGATTTATATATATATATATATATATCATCTACTAACTTCAATTAAAGTCAGTAAGGAAAGGAAAACAGTGTTCATGTGTACGTACGGCCTACCGTCTCCATGAATGGCATGTTTCATTTCATTTATCTATCTATTATATATATATAATGAATATATATGATATATAAATCATTATTTACATTATGGAAGTAAGTATATAAGTAATAATAATATCAAGAAAAACAAGTCCAAACATGTACGATAAATTAAACAATTATACCCAAAACGCTGGTTTAACATAGAATTTACAAAAGAACGGGTAATATAAAGTCATAAGTGAACCATATATGATATCATAACAATGAATATGATTCTGTAATAAGTCAATGAAATTATTTAAATCATTATACAGGAGGTTCGGATACGTACGAACCATATCGAACCTAAGGTAAGGGATAATTTTCTAAATCTCATGTTTATCTGAGATTGTTTATACGCAAGTATTTACTGGGGTTATATTTTTCATCCATATCCATAAAAATGTTTTTCATAAAGTGTTTAATATTCTTCCACGTGTGTTTAAAGTCATTTTTACCCCTCTTTGACTTTTACATTGTTTTATGAAATGAATCTTTCTTTTGTTTACCAAATGAGGAACTTTTTGACTTTTCCGACAAAAGTACGAGAAGAATGTTTTTTTAACTTATACGTCATGAACTGATTTTTCCAGTTTCATATCACCTAATATTCAAGAAGCTTCATCTACATGATTTCATGGTTATTTTCAATAAAATTGTTTTCTTTTAAAATTGTGTGGAATTTTGTGAAAATAAAATGATTTCTAAGAAGAAAGGATATTTTCCTCTAGAATTCATTTCAAGTGTTTTATCAATACTATTTTCAATCTAAGATTACATTATTTAGCATGTTTATGTTTCAAGTATAATGTTTCTATTTTTTACATGGTTTTATTCTTCTTATGATGAAATGATATCCATTTGTTTTATATGGATTACGTTATGATGAGATGATGGTTATGAAACCCATTTTATTCTTTGGGTTATGATGAATGATTTATGTTTATTTTGTGGCATAAGAAAGAATGATTTCAATATTAGATGGGTGGGACCTATATCTTCATCCAATGAATTAGGTAAATATTTATATCTCATGATATAGAAATGGATAGAATAGTAAGTTAATCCAGTCCAGTCATACAGGACTGGAACGAGAAGTGAACTCGATTCAGAAAGGGACTTTGTCCACAAAGATGGTCTTGGCAGAAATGCCTTGGATACTATGGAAATCATATAATGTGCTTAATGGTTTTCCACCAATACATATTTTATTCCCATTATATTTTATCATGATTGATGTTCCTTTATGATATATTCCTTATGTACTTCCAAAATTTATGTCTTTTCTCGTGATTTTGATGTTTAGATTTTATATTCAAGTTTTTGCATTCAAATGTTTATGGATTGTTTTATGTTCTCTATGTTTACCCTTACTGAGCATTTGAGTTCACCCTTTTTATGTTTTATTCTACCCAGGATATAATGAAAGGTTTTAGGTAAGAAAACAACAGGGGAAGATCTTTATGGGAGATTTTGAAGATCTTTCACCATGATTAGAAGACTGTGTTCCTAGTTTCCAAAGACACTAAACTATTAATATCCTTGAGTGTTAGTTTTTTTTATATATTAAGTATTCATAAAAAGTATTGTATTGTCCAAGAAATTCAGCTTTGGGTTCTCTACAGTTGGTATCAGAGGAAAGGTTTAGTTAACCTTTGGAAACTAGGATGCGAAAACTTTAGTGAAATCCCAAGAGATATTTCTAAGGTATGTCTAAAGATGTCTCTAAGGTTAAGTATACGTATAGGTTATAGTCCTATAACTATGGTAATGATCTTAGAATTTAACTTAAGATGTTAGATATTGAAGGTACTCCCCCTTGATTGTGATTTTATTCTCTCACACAATTCTTTTTGGGTTTTAGAAAATGTCTGGAAATAGGAAGATTCACGATAATGGAGAATATGATGGACAATGGAATGATATTATTCATGAGAAATCAAATGAAACGGGACTTGGAAGTCCAGACATCATTATTATGTCTAATCAAAAATCTCATAATAGGATCAATAATCTCAACTTTGGTAAGTTTCCAGACTCACCTAACAAGAGAAATATGGATTTTCATGATGATCATAGAGGAAAGAAAGTTCAATTTCCATCATGTAAATCATTTGGTAAGAGGCATCAGGGAGAATGTTTCAAAGGAACTGGAAGATGCCTTGGGTGTGGAAAAGAAGGACACAATTCTAGTAATTATAAAGGAAAACATTTAGTTAACACCATGGACAAGGATAATGGAATTGCTAAGACATCAACAATGGTTAAATGTTTTAAATGTCGAATGTACGGGCATTATTCAAACCAATGACCTAAGGAAAAGTCTCACGAAGATAATCATCATGGTCGTATGGGTGGTATTTATATTGATGATGATGAAGAGACTACAAATGATATGTGAGATGAAAGAATTATTGAAGCTCATTCAATGGTTTAAGAAGGTAGTGGAATGATTTATGTTTATCAAGAGTTTTGTTGTATAGGTAATGGTACTATAGAATAAAGACACGTCTAAGGATTGTTACACTATTGTTTTTCCTAAATTATTTGAAGGTATATGATGAATGGTACCGATAACCATGAAAGGTTATTCAAATATTTTTGGAAGGTAGATTATATGTGCATAATGAAAGGATAAAGTGATAATGAGATGTTTGATAGTATTAATGAGCTCATGACTGGTATAAAGACAATGTGATATCATGGTTTAAGTATACAGATTTTTGGGATTTTGGTATATGGAAAGAGTTAACTTTTGACACATTCATGTTTTCACTAAGGATCAATGGGTATTCATTTTTCAAGAGAATGCATGATTAAGAAATTCACGTTTTTTGAATGTGACCAACAAGATATATATATCATTTGATATGTGAGAGATAAATGATTGTATTCAATGCTTGGAATATGACCTTTCTAGTAATCATTTTATTTATACTCTGAGATTGGACAGAAGTATTTTGGATATAACTAAATATTGGAATAGATTATGTTAGACATCAGATAGTATTTTTTAAGTCTAGAACATCTTGTTATGTTATAATATTATAGTTTTAAAAAAAGGAAAACCCATAGGATGGGCAATAACCCTTCATGTCAAACAAGGTTTCAGGAATCGAACCCACAACCGAAGTGTGATAGGCCTTTATCACCTACCACTGGCCTACAGAATGTCCTTGGTTAGTAGAAACTAGTTTTATTTTATTAAGAGGTATGATAGATGTATTATAAGTCCATTTTAGGAACCATATACGATTAATCTTAGCATAGATATAGTTATGTATATTTAATAACTTGGGATAGAGGCAGATGGAATGACCTATATTTCTATCGCATGATCTGCTAACACTTCAAGAATGACAAATTCAACTTCATTTCATTAAATAAGAGATGAAGTGTAAATTGTTCATAGGATGACAAACAATGATATTACACTGAAATCAAGTAAGTATTTCTTCTAATTCAAAATTTTCAGCTTTAGGGAAATGATATTGAAAACAAAAAATGTTGTCCTAGTGCTCTTATATCTAATGACACAGATGGTACCTTAGATCATCACAAATTTATGGCTTTGTGATTGTTGGCTTTTTCATAGCCATGTCCTCTACCACTCTTCATCAGAAGTTGATGGTTATATTTCTCTACCATATCCATATTTTCACCTATGTACTCCTATGTGGAAACCCAGTGATTAGGTAATTCGAGTAACTGTTACATTTAATAATTTATCTTTTAAGATTAAGTTTTATTATTCCTTTTTACGATGTGGGTTTCTATGAAAGAAAATTTCAAGTAGTAAACGATTTATAACCCCGACGAATTTCGAGGGCGAAATTCATTTTAAGAGGGGTAGAATGTAACACCCCGAAATTTTTTGAGAAATATTATTTTTAATTTATTTGATGTATTGTGTTATATTCTACACCAAGATTGTCTTGCACTATACGCAACATCGAATTAGCTTACAGTATACACAACACTATTCTTAAATCGTGTTACACACAATTTCAAGTTCATTTGATAGAAGTTATTCTACGCAACATTGATTGTGTGTATATATATATATTCAATTTATAAATGAAATATGGTTGGATTCTATTATACACAAAAAAAAATGGAATCTTTCACTACACGCAACCCTGACTTGGCTTCCATTACACGCAATCACGACCTTCTATGATAGCGTGTGTTGTACCCAATACCGAGTTTCACTAAACAAAGATATGTTATTAAAATATTATATAAACTACCCGTTATGAATAGTAATACCCACTTTTTGAAATTTTATAAATTTTATTTTTCAAAATGGACTTCATTTTCGGATTTGGAATATCGAAATTAGCCTAGAGTGAATTTTTGTTATTTTTTCGAAAACTTTCAATTTTTGATGAATAGTGAAAAGCACTGAGTTATTGGTTAAAACTGACTTTTTATTTAAATAATAGCTTATTTTATTTAAATTTATTTTAGGCCAAAATAGATACATAATAACTATATAAGTTCAATGTAATTCATTAGAATCATTTTATAATATATTTAGATATATAAAAAATTTATTTAATTTTTACCGTCTTTTACCCACCACCTATGAGCATTTGCAAATTTACATAAATCTTAATTTTACAGCTTCTATGAGTGGAATTTCGAAAATTTGAGAGACACAGTTAATATCAAAGAAACAAATGTGGTTCAATAAGATAAAAATAATTTTTCGTGAATAGTAACTTTTTACTTTTATTTACCATGATTAAAAGTAAATAGGGTAATTAAGGGTAAAAATGGTATTATTATTACCCTAACACATGTACTAATTCTATTGGATAAGTATAATTCGACCAAAAACAACCTTAGTAATATAATATTATCATTTAGGTCCACTTGTATTAGATTAGGACATTTATTATTATTTAATTCAAAGAAAAGTTAAAAGAGTTAAAATCAAAGTTTAATAACTAAAACATTTTTAATATAGGGTTATGCATAAGATAAATTCTACTATAAATATTCATTAGAAATATAAAATTATTTCCTACATAATTGTATTTTATTTATAATTTTTAGACATTAAATAATTTAATTCATTTATGACACAATGATGATGCAGTAATTACCTTATTAATGAAATATTAACATAATTGGTGTTAGAAATACCCAAATAAATGTAATTTGAGACTTTTTTTGAATTAAACTAATTTTAAATATTAATATGACATGTTAGTATTGATTTAATTAACATTTTTCTAACTAATCATTCTATTATGAGTTTCAAAAAAATCAATTACCAAATAGTGTCAAAATTGACATAAAATATTTTTTAAAACAAATATTATATTATTAATTTATATTCTATTACTAAAAATCTAAGGTTTTTCAAAATGAGATAGATAAGGTTATATATTTTAATAATGAACCACTTTGGGTTCTTATGGCTTTTTATAGTAAGTTTATTAACCATATAGTGTAATAAAACAAGAAGACATGGTAAAAGTTAAATTATTTAAGTTAGAGTTAAATCTAAATGATAAAGTTAAAATAGTAACCTAAACTTGTCTAAAACCTATTGGTTGAAAGGATTTCGACCCATACCCACTTTTTCTTCTAAATAAATCATTTTGGAGCTATTATAAACCAAATATGACTTTATTATAAAATAATATTTTATGTTTTTTCTAAGGTGCCCCTCTCCTCCCTTATAAAAGGGAACCTCCTCCCTCTTCTCTATACACAATGCTGAGACTTCAAGCTCGGCCAAACCCTTCCCATTTCACTTATCAACTTCCCTATAAAAATTATAGAGGTTCTTTTCTCCTAAAAAGAAAAACTCTATTGCCTTAAGAGGAAGCTTAAAAGAGGTGCATCGAAGAAGAGGTAATCTCTTCTACTGATTCTTTCATGTTTTCGTTTTTCTTCAACTTCTTCTTATTTAGTTGTTTCATTATAAAGTAACAACATAAGTATCACTAATATAATTATATGTTATTATAAATATGAAACAACCCCATTTCACCTTCTATCCATCCTACGGAAAACGAAATCACCGCGCGTGCGTACGTACGGAATACCGTCTCTACGCCATGGTATAATCTGTTTTTACACCACCACCTTACTTGGATGAGTATAATGCTGTAAATAATAACTATATATAGTTATTATAACATAAAACTTATTATGAGATATTATATCATCCACTCAATTCAATTCAATTATTATGGGAATGATATCATCGCTTGTGCATACGTACGGATTACCGTCTCCACGACGCGATGAGATTCATTCTCCAAGTTAACCATTCAGGAATTATTATAAAGTATATATAATGAACAATAATGAAATATATGAAATTATAAAGCTAATTTATTTATTTATATATATATTTCATCTACTTACTTCAATTCAAGTCAATAAGGAAAGGCAAACAGCGTTCATGTAACGCCCCGACCCCAGTTACCCAGAGTCGGTGCACTATTGCGTAACATTGGCATGATCACAAAAGATCAAGTCTCAAAAGTCCATTTAGTTTAGTAGCCTTGGAAACACTAGATACATTCATAAATGTTACATTACATCATAAAGTAAAACAAAACTACAACCACATCTTATCTCCATATCCCCTCATACTATCCCTATAGGTCATTCATAATATACTTCTTCACATCCTGGAAAAATTAAAACATTGGAAGGGGTGAGCTCAGATGCTCAGTAAGGATAACAATATAGCAGAATATTTCATAAATAAACATAACCATTTAAGGCACTGTATGAATAAAACAAAAGCCTTTTAAACTTGAACTTCAACATAATATGGCAAAAGTTAAATGAGATAATGCCATTTACTTATTCACATGGATATTCTACTGGTCGAATAATCACTTGCAATATCAATAACCACTTTCATAATGATGGAATACATAATGCCAGACTATCATAACCACATATCCAAGGCCTCGTGCCAAGACTAAAAATAAGATTTTGTCAAGGCCTTGTGCCAAGACACTAGTTTGTCTCATGAGACCTGCCGATGCATCGAGGAGCTATAGCGGGCTCCACCCATCACTTATGAAGTCCAATGCATTCCTCATATGAACATGTTTAAATATATCATAAACCATAACATAATCATATCACATAAAATATACATAAAGGAAGCATAACATTTCCACATTTCAATCACAAGATATCAATACAACACATTGATATAGTAAAAACACTTTCAAAACCATTTTCAATACCAAAATAAAAGAAAATTAAAACTTGATATTTATTTTTCATCTTAAAAAAAGTTATGGCTTATAGAGGAAGCTGAAACTAAAATAATGGTCACAGTGGCGGGGAAGTCATTGTCGCCACATACGTAAGAAAAAAACATTCCTTTTTTCGTTTAGTAAAAACTCTTCGTATAAAAATATTCCTTTTGAGTAAAAGTAAAAGTCAAAGGGGTTTATACACCGTATAAAAGAAATTTTTGTATAAAACAAAATATGCCTCAATGAAAGGAGATTGAGACGAAGTCCCTTTCAAAGATCATTTGTTAAAATAAAATAGATCTATTATGTATATTTACTATATTTACACATAAATAAAGTATAAATACAAGATAGGACAGAATAATATCCTGACATAATTTGAAAGTAGGAGATTAACCCAAAGAATGGAAATTGGGTTAAGAAGTTCTCTTACCTCGTGTCCGACTTGACTCGATCATTCTTTAACCTCCTGAATAATAAACTATAGTTAATTTATTTTTGCTTAAGAACCTTTTACATGTTCATTATTCCTTTTGCATCACTTATTACCATGTTATGAACATTATGTAGTTATTTAAGTTAATAACGGTCATTTTTTCGATCTTTGGTACTTGAGTCAAAAATAACCTTCTTATAATTACAAGTTGTTCATGTGGTGAAATATCCATTATATCCAGAATTATATTCCTAATTTAGTTATCATATATATCATATATATCCAGTATATACATGCATTTATAATATTACATGACATTTAGTGGTAAGAAATGAAATGCACCGTTCATGGAGATGGTAAGCCATACGTACGCATGAACGCTACATTCATTTCTATTTCATATTTAATGGAATAAAATTATAATTATATAAAGTTACACTATAATTCTAGTATAATATAATGTATAATACCATTCCCTCCATCCTTTATACATCCCACATATGGAATTAAAGATTCAAATCACTTTGAGGGGGCGGTAGTCCGCACTTCCTAAAATGAAATTATCGCGTTTACCCATAATGGATATCGTAAAGGTATGACATAAATGAAAAATAAAGAACCATAAGGAAAACAAAAACATAATATATATCATATATAAAAATAGTGTCATCATAATGGCCACCATGAGAGGTGTTATATGAGTGTTGAACAATCATCGTTTCGTGAGGCAGAAATTCGCCATCCAGAGAAACAATATGTTCTTTAACCATTAGATGTAGGTGTGTGTAAGTGTAGCTCGAATACATCTTATAAAAACATCCTAGTATATTGAGGATACTGGTGTTGTTACAAATAAATGAATAAAAATATTTTAGGGTGTTGGAGAAGCAAAATAAAACATAAGAACACAAGAGAAAACACTACCTTTAAAACGGGTAACTCTTTTTGATTTGAGCCAAAGGATTCCTTGGGAAGAATTCTGCCCAAAGTGAGGATTCTAGGAGAAAGAGAGGTAAGTTGATAGAGTATTTGGTCAAAGGTTGGCCGGGCCAAATGGCTTGGAAGGTGTAAATAATGTGGTAGTGGTGGGGGCCTTTTATAAGAGGAGAGGAGGGGCACTCTTGGAAAGTAATGAAATGTTACTTTATTATATAATGCCTTTCGGATTTTAAAGGTCCCGAACTTATATATTTCAAGTATAAGGTGATAAGGGTTCGAAATATACTCATACAATAGGCTTTTTACAAGTGTAATTCTTAGATTTGACATTATCCTTCCATTTTATTAAAATCGTTAATTAATGAGGTAATCGCTGCATCATCATGGTGTCATAAATAATTTAATTTATTTATTGTCTACAAATTATAAAAAAAATATCATGATGTAGGAACTCTGTTTATATTTCTAATGAATATTTATAGTCAAAAATATGACTTTTATAACCCCATTTAAAAATTGTTTTAGTAAAACAACTTATGTTTGTGACATTTTTATTTTAACTTTAAATAAAAAGTTATTTATGTCATTTTCCTACCAAAGTGGCTCCATGGGGTCCCCAAGTTGACCCATGGATTTTCTTGGTCGTCCATGACACATCCAATAGGGGTAGGACAAGTGTAAAGGTATTTTCATATTTTTATAATATCATTTTTACCTTAAATTTCACTAATTACCTTTAATCACGATTAATTAAACTTAAAAGTTACTATTCACCAAAAAATTATTTTAATCCAATTGAACCACATTTTACTTCCTAATGAAAACCATGTATGTCGTATTTTAGAAAATCAAATCACAGAAGTGGTAATGTTTAATTTAAACAAAAAATCAGTTTTTTAACTACCACTTAGTGGTTTCACTATTCATCAAAAGTTGAAGTTTTTCAGAACATTGCCAAAATTTCACCCTATGATATAATTGATATTCCGAATTCAAAAATGATGTCTATTTTACAAAATTCCAAACATATAAGTTGCATTAATTAATTTTATAATTTATTCCCGCTGTCACAACAAATAGCGTGTTTTTAAGAAACAATATATATCAAAAGATTGACAATTATTTATGTCCAATTTCAAAGTGAAATTAATTCTAATGACCACCATTGGATAAAATGGTAAAAATATATTCTAATTACACTTTATAACCACTCAATAGTATAATTTATCATTATAAATTATTTTTATTAAAAAATTTGTTTTTAAGTATTTTTCACTATTCATAAAAAATGGAAGTTCTCATAAAAATACCAAAAATTCAACATAGGATAATTTCGATATTCCAAATCAAAAAATGAAGTCCATTTTGAAATATAAAATATATATAATTTCAAAAAGTGGGTATTACTATTCATAAGGGCTATTTTGATTGGTCGCGGTGTGTTAGAATCCCGAACTTACGTACAATGCAGGCTATTGCATTATTGAAAGAGAAGCGTATCGTGGAAGCTCGGGGTGTTACATTCTCCCCTACTTCAATAAATTGTGTCCTCGCAATTTGAAATTTTCTTTGAAAATAAAAGGTTGAAAATAGAAAATACCTTTGTGGAAAACCCACATCGGAAATAAGGTTAATAAAATATTGCCTTAATAAGAGGGAAATGGAAATGAAAATGTCACCACCAAATTATGATCTCGATAAGGAGAACATTGGTGGAAATTAGAGACATATAATTAGAGGAAAAACATAAATATTTGTAGGGAGTGATTGAGGTCATCAATCACAAACAAGTGTAAAATTGAGGGCCTCAAAGCCTTCAATCTATGTTGATTTAAAATATTATCAGTTCAACAAGACATAAGGTATTAGGATAACACATTTTTTTGTTTTAATATCCCTTTACTAAATTTTAAGAATTAATTTATTCATAGAATAAGATATAGGTATATATATATATATGCTTGACAAGTAGAGCTTCAACCTTCAACTAATTTCTACCACAAACTCATCTTTCACTCAAAAAGATAATGGAACTCAAAAATATTATATTTATCCTAATAGTACAAGGTTCAAAGTATTAACACATACCATTTATATTAGGAAAACTATTTTGTAATAACCAGGGACTTCTTGTAGGCTAGTGGTAGGAAATAAAGGCATGTTTCACTATGGTTGTGGGTTCGATTCCTACAGCTTTGTCCGATGTGATGGGTTATCCCCCAACCTACAGGTTGTCCTTTTCCTAAAACTATAGTATTATAATATTCCAAAAATAATCTTCATAAATGTTTTAACCTTAAACAATACTATCCATAGTTTAACTTAATCCATTCCAACCTTTATAGTTATCCAAAATACCTCCGTCCAGACTTTCTCTAAAAGATCCTTAAATTCCAAAATCAATTGTAACATCAGATTCCCCAAACAATGTAAAGTTTCTCTTATTGTCACATACTAAAAATATGATTACCTTCATCATATTAAAACCTTAATGAAAACAACAAGTACTGCAGTACAATCCTTATATATATCACATTATTCTTATAACCATAATATATTCCTTGAGTCCAAAAGCACCAATACATTAATTATTCCACTTCAACTGTAGTAACAGCATAAGATTGTCCTTGATCCCTTGGCCTTTTCTGAGGTAAGTTTCTCTGACGCTTAGGACATTCATTGGCATAATTCCCATTTCCCTACAATTGTAGCATTCAACATTGATAGCCTCTTTCTTTCCCTTACAATCACGAGCCTGGTGACCTTTTTCTCCACATTTGTAACAAACTCCCATTCCTTTTAGGCAAGTACCAGGGTGATTCTTCCCACAATTATCGCATAATGGAAAATCCTTCTTTCCCTTTTTCCCTTTATCTGTCTTTTGTTCCACCATTCTCTTCTTCTTTTGCTTTACTTTGTTGTCATAAGACTTAGAGAATTCCTTTTCTGTCTTGATAGCACACGCGACTATATCTTCGTATGTTGAGAAAGATTATGATACTAAAGCTCAATGGAGAAATGGTTTTAACCCATCAAAGAAACGATCAATCTTACTTCTTGGGTTACATATATAATCTACAGCATGCCTCACTAACCTTGTAAAGTTAGCCTCATACTTTGTGACATTCTCATCCTCCTTCTTCCTCAGACTCAGAAATGGAATTTCCATATCTACTCGATGGTCATGCGGAAAGTATTTTTCTAAGAAAATTTCCTTTAACTCCCTCCATTCCATACTTGATACTTCTTCATCTTCCTTTGTGTTTTGAATCAGCGACCACCATTGATCGGCATCTCCAGTGAGGCGGTAAACTACCATGACAACTTTCTCCCTTTCGCTACACCCCAAGGCGTGGAATATTTTCTCTAAGGAGTTTATCCATTGATCAGCTACTAATGGATTTGTACCCCCATTAAATGCTGGAGGTTGTTTCCTCGTGAAGCGGTCTAACATTGATCCTCCACGTTGCGGATCAGGGTGCTCCATAAGAGTAAGGTTACTATTTATAACCTGAGTGAGTTGTCCCAGTATGGTGATAAGTTGATCAGCACCAGTTGTATCTCCAGCTCCACAATAATTATCTTGAGAAGGAGGGCAATCCCTACATGGAGTGCGTGCATTGATACAGTTTCCATTCCTCCCACTAGGCGCCATTTCTAAACAATGGCATAAACTAGATTATTTTATGAATTAAAATACATAATTCCATACTTGTAAAACACTTAACATAAATTGAACTATTTATGGATATAATCTCTAATCATAAAAATGTTTTCTTTGAGGAAGTATGTACTCATAAGCCCTTCATAATTGTTTGTAAAGAAAATGATAATTATCCTAAGCATATCCCTCGGGAGTGTCGTAACCAAGAGTGCAGCAAGGCCCGTTGTCATGCACCAGTTCCCGTTCGAGTCTAGCTCAAAGCGGCATTTTTGGGTTTTACCCCTAGGTACATCTGTGCCAGAGCCACCTCTACCTGCTCGTATCCAGACAGGGATGTATTTCTCGGAAAACTCATAAAATCTCTATAATACCAAAATTTTAGGAAGTTCTTCTATACTAATCCTAAAATTCTATCTTAGGGCTATGTGCTCTAATCAGAGTTTATCTAAATCTAGCATCCAAGGTTAGTACTAAACTGCCTCTGATACCAACTATAACGCCCCGACCAGAGTTACCCAGAGTCGCTGCATTATTGCTTAACATTGGCATTATCACAAAAGATCAATTCTCGAAAGACCATTTAGTTTAGTAGCCTTGGAAACACTAGATACATTCACAAATGTTACATTACATCATAAATTAAAACAAAACTACAACAACATCTTGTCTTCATATCCCCTCATACTATCCCTGAAGGTCATTCATAATATACTTCTTCACATCCTGGAAAAATTAAAACATTGGAAGGGGTAAGCTCAGATGCTCAGTAAGGATAACAATATAGCGGAAGATTTCATAAATAAACATAAACATTTAAGGCAATGTATGAATAAAAAAAGCCTTTTAAACTTGAACTTAAACATAATATGGAAAAAGTAATATGAGATAATGCCATTTACTTATTCACATGTATATTCTACAGGTCGAATAATCACATGCAATATCAATAACCACTTTCATAATGATGGAATGCATAATTCCAGACTATCATAACCACGTCGCCAAGGCCTCGTGCCAAGACTACAAATAAGATTTTGTCAAGGCCTTATGCCAAGACACTAGTTTGTCTCATGAGACCTACCGATGCATCGAGGAGCTATAGCGGGCTCCACTGGTCACTTATTAAGTCCAATGCATTCCTCATATGAACAGGTTTAAACATATCATAAACCATAACATAATCATATCACATAAAATATGCATAAAGGAAACATAACATTTCCACATTTCAATCACAAGATATTAATACAACACATTTATATAATAAAGGCACTTTCAAAACCATTTTCAATACCAAAATAAAAGAAAATTAAAACTTGATATTTATTTTTCATTTTAAAAAAAGTAAAGGCTTGTAGAGGAAGCCAAAAATCAAATAATGGTCACGGCGGTGGGGAAGTCGTTGTCACCGCATACGTAAGAAAAAAACATTCCTTTTGTTATTTAGTAAAAACTCTTCATATAAAAATATTCCTTTTGATTAAAAGTAAAAGTCAAAGGGGTTTATACACCGTATAAAAGAAATTTGTGTATAAAACAAAATATGCCTCAATGAAAGGAGATTGAGACGAAGTCCCTTTCAAAGATCATTTTTTAAAATAAAATATATCTATTATGTGTATTAACTATATTTACACATAAATAAAGTATAAATACAAGATAGGACATAATAATATCATGACATAATTTGAAATTAGGAGATTAACCCAAAGAATGGAAATTGGGTTAAGAAGTTCCCTTACCTCGTGCCCGACTTGACTCGATCGTTCTTTAACCTCCTGAATAATAAACTATAGTTAATTTATTTTTGATTAAGAACCTTTCACATGTTCATCATTCCTTTTATATCACTTATTACCATGTTATAAACATTATGTAGTTATTTAAGTTAATAACGGTCATTTTTTCGATCTTTGGTACTTGAGTCAAAAATAACCTTTTTATAGTTAAAAGTTGTTCATGTGGTGAAATATCCATTATATCCAAAATTATATTCCTAATTTAGTTATTATATATATCATATATATCCAATATATACATGCATTTATAATATTACATAACATTTAGAGGTAAGAAATGAAATGCACTATTCATGGAGACGGTAAGCCATACGTATGCATGAACGCTACTTTCATTTCTATTTCGTATTTAATGGAATGAAATTATAATTATATAAAGTTATAATATAATTCCAGTATAATATAATGTATAATACCATTCACTCCATCCTTTATACATCCCGCATATGGCTTTAACGATTCAAATCACTTTGAGGGGGCGGTAGTCCGCACTTCCTAAAATGAAATTATCGCGTTTACCCATAATGGAAATCGTAAAGGCATGACATAAATGAAAAATACAGAATAATAAGGAAAAAACATAATATATATCATATATAAAAATATTGTCATCATAATGGCCACCATGAGAGGTGTTATATGAGTGTTGAACAATCATCGTTTCGTGAGGCAGAAATTTTCCATCCACAGAAACAGTATGTTCTTTAACCAATAGATGTAGGTGTGTGTACGTTTAGCTCGAATACTTCTTATAAAAACATCCTAGTATGTTGAGGATACTGGTGTTGTTACAAAAGAAATGAATAAAAAGATTTTATGGTGTTGGAGAAGCAAAATAAAACATAAGAACACAAGAGAAAACACTACCTTTAAAACGGGTAACTCTTTTTTATTTGAGCCAACGGATTCTTGGGAAGAATTCTTCCCAAATTGAGGATTCTAGGAGAAATAGAGGGAATTTGATAGATTATTTGGGCAAAGGTTGTCCGAGCCAAATGGCTTGGAAGGTGTAAATAAGGTGGTAGTGGTGGGGGCCTTTTATAAGAGGAGAGGAGAGGCACTCTTGGAAAGTAATGAAATGTTACTTTATTATATAATGCGTTTCGGATTTTAAAGGTCCCACAATTATATATTTCAAGGATGAGGTGATAAGGGTTCTAAATATACTCATACAATAGGCTTTGGACAAGTTTAATTCTTAGATTTTACATTATACTTCCATTTTATTAAAATCGTTAATTAATGAGGTAATCGTTGCATCATCATGGTGTCATAAATAATTTAATTTATTTAATGTCTACAAATTATAAAAAAATATAATGATGTAGGAAATCTTTTTAGATTTCTAATGAATATTTATAGTCAAAAATATGACTTGTATAACCTCATTTAAAAATTGTTTTAGTAAAACAACTTATGTTTGTGACATTTTTATTTTAACTTTAAATAAAAAGTTATTTATGTCATTTTCCTACCAAAGTGGCTCCATGGGGTCCCCAAGTTGACCCATGGATTTTCTTGGTCGTCCATGACACATCCAATAGGGGTAGGATAAGTGTAAAGGTATTTTTATATTTTTATAATATCATTTTTACCTTAAATTTCACTAATTACCTTTAATCACGATTAATTAAACTTAAAAGTAACTATTCACCAAAAAAATATTTTAATCCCATTGAACCAAATTTTACTTCCTAATAAAAACCACGTATGTTGGATTTTTGAAAATCAAATTACAGAAGTGTTAATGATTCATTTAAACAAGAAATCAGTTTTTTAACTACCACTTAGTGGTTTCACTATTCATCAAAAATTGAATTTTTTCAGAACAACGCCAAAATTTCACCCTGAGCTATAATTGATATTACAAATTCAAAAATGATGTCTATTTTCCAAAATTCAAAACATATAATTTGCATTAATTAATTTTATAACTAATTTCTGCTGTCACAACAAATAGCGTGTTTTTAAGAAACAATTTATATCAAAAGATTGACAATTGTTTATGTCCAATTTCAAAGTGAAATTAATTCTACTAACCACCATTGGATAAAATGGTAAAAATATATTCTAATTACACTTTATAACCACTCAATAGTATAATTTATCACTATAAATTATATTGATTAAAAAAGTTGTTTTTAAGTATTTTTCACTATTCATAAAAAATTGGAAGTTCTTAGAAAAATACCAAAAAATCAACATAGGATAATTTCGATATTCCGAATCCAAAAATGAAGTCCATTTTGAAATATAAAATATATATAATTTCAAAAATTGGGTATTACTATTTATAATGGCTATTTTGATTGGTCACGGTGTGTTAGAATCTCGAACTTACGTACAATGCAAGCTATTGCATTATTGAAAGAGAAGCGTATCGTGGAAGCTCTTGGTGTTACAGTTCATGCATACGTACAGCCTACCATCTCCATGAATGGTGTATTTATTTTCATTTATCTATCTATTATATATATATAAAGAATATATATGATATATAAATCATGATTTACATTTAGGGAGTAAGTAAAACTTGATATAATTAATAATAATATCAAGAACAACAAGTCCAAACACATACGATAAATAAAACAATTTTACCCAAAACGCTGATTTAATATAGAATTTACAAAAGAACAGGTTATATAAAGTCATAAGTGAACCATATATGATATCATAACAATTAATATGATTCTTTAATAAGTCAATTTCATTATTTAAATCATTATACCGGAGGTTCGGATACGTACGAAGCATATCGGACCTAAGGTAACTGATAATTTTGCAAATATCATTTTTATCTAATATTGCTTATACGCCAGTATTTACTGGGGTTATATTTTTCATCCATGTCCATAAAAATGTTTTTCATAAAGTGTTTAATATTCTTCCATGTATTTTTAAAGTCATTTTTAACCCTCTTTGACTTTTACATTGTTTTATGAAAGGAATCTTTCTATTGTTTACCAAATGAGGAACTTGTTGACTTTTTTGACAAAAGTACGAGAAGAATGTTTTTTAACTTATACGGAATGAACGGATTTTTACGGTTTCATATCGCCTAATTTTCAAGAATCTTCCTCTACATGTTTTCATGGTTATTTTTAATAAAATTCTTTTATTTTAAAATTGTGTGGCATTTTGTGAAAAGAAAATGGTTTTTAAGGAGAAAGGATATTTTCCTCAAGAACTCATTTCAAGTGTTTTATCAAAACTATTTTCCATCTAAGATGACATTATTTAGCATGTTTATGTTTCAAGTATAATGTCTCTATTATTTACATGGTTTTATTCTTCTTATGATGAAAAGATATCCATTTGTTTTATATTGATTACGTTATGATGGGATGATGTTTATGAAACCCATTTTCTTCTTTGGGTTATGATGAATGATTTTTGTTTATTTTGTGGAACAAGTAAGAATGATTTCAATTTGAGATGGGTGGGACCTATATCTCCCTCTAATTCATTGGGAAAAGATTTATATCTCATGATATAGACATGGATTGAATGGTAAGTTAATCTGGTTCAGTGATACAGGACTGGAATGAGGAGTGAACTCAATTCAGAAAGGGACTTTGTCCACTAAGATGGTCTTGGCAGCAATTCCTTGGCTACTATGGAAATCATATCATGTGATTAATGGTTTTCCACAATTACATGTTTTATTCCCATTCTATTTTATCATGATTGATGTTACATTATGATATATTCCTTACATACTTCCATGATTTATGTCTTTTCTCATGATTTTGATGTTTAGATTTTATGTTCATGTTTTTGCATTAAAATGTTTATGGGTTGTTTTATGTTCACTATGTTTACCCTTACTGAGAATTTGAGCTCACCCTTTTTATGTTTCCTTTTCCCTGGGATATAAAGAAATGTTTTAGTTAAGAAAACAAAAAGGGAAGATCGTTATGGGAGATGTTGAAGATCTTTCACCATGATTAGAAGATTGTGTTCTTGGTTTCCAAAGACACTAAACTATAATGATCCTTGAGTGTTGGTTTTTGTTATGTATTAATAATTACACAAAAGTAATGTAATGTCCAAGTACATTAGGTTTGGGGTCTCTACAGTTTTTGTACTTCATTACTTTTACCAAAGACTATAGTAGGTATGGTTATATCTAGTAAATGTGGTATAAGTCTGATTTCGTTAAGATGTTTAAGGATTATCAACATAAAGTAGAAAAATAACTTGGAAAGAAGATTAGGCACTCCACCTAGACCGAGGCAGATGGTATCATAACCAAGACTTCACTGAACACTTGAAAGAGTGTGGGATAGTATTCCAATGAAATCCTCCCTTTACACCATAATGGAATGGTGTTAGTGAAAGGAGGAATATGACCTTTCTTGCGATGGTCAGATCAATGAAGAGTCAGAAAACTATTCCATTATCCTTTTGGGGATATTCATAGTAGACTGATACATATACCCTTAATTGAGTACCAACTAAAGCTGCTAATGGGATTCCACATGAGTGATGGTGTGGAATGAAACCCAATCTATTTCACATACATGTATGTGGATGTGAGTTTTTTTTAAGACTGTACCACGTGACAAATTAGCATCCAGAAGAACAATGTGGATCTCTATAGGGTTTTCTAAAGAAAGTAAATTATATTACCTATATACCCCTTCATATAGAAAATTTATTATGGAAATAAAATCCATATTTCTTTAAAGGGAACACATTTCCAATGGAAATAGTGGGAGAAATATTGACTTCAATGAATTGAATTCTATAGATGCATAGGATTTGGTATGGGAACAATATCCATAAGAGATATTGGGAGATGAAGAAGTTCCTAAGACATAAGTACTACATAGGTATACTCGAGAGGTTAGAGAATCAAAGTATTATGATTTTTTTTACTGAGTCAAGTGAAACATTACTCCTTGAAACTAATGAACCTCTAACCTTCAAGGAAGCAATATAAGGAAAATATGCTGCTACATGGAAATATTCCATGCATTCTGAGATGGAGTACATGTATCAAAATCATGTTTGGATTTCGGTAAACCCTAAAGCTAATGTAAACCCCAATGTGTGAAAAGGAGTATTCAAGAAAAAGCTAGATATGTATGGTATGGTTAATAAATATAAATAAATACTATTAGAAAAGGTTTTCAGACAATGTTAAGGAATAGACTAAAAAAACCATCTCCCAAGTAGAAATGATGAAATCTATCAGATCATTTCTTGAAATAATAACCATACACGATTATGAGATTTGGTAAGTGGGTGTAAAAACTGAATTTTCTAAATGGGAAGTTGGTTTATTACATATATTTGACATAAACTGAAGTTTTTTTTAGGTCAATGAATTCCAATAGGGCGTGCAAGCTACATAGACCCATTTATAGGTTAATGTCGGAATCAAAATCATGGAATGATCATTTTGATTAAGAAAAAAAAGAATTTGTTTTCATTAAAAAACAAAGTGAGCCTTGTGTTTATAATAATTTCAATGGGAATTCCATCATTTTCCTAGTATTATATGTTTATGACATATTAAGTATGGGAAACAAAGTGCAAGTCTTACATTCAGTTAAAACATGGTTAAATGAATGCTTCACCATGAAAGACTTAGTTGAAATAACCAAAATTCTAAGGATCAATATATATTGAGATAGATCTCAGAGGATTCTTGGGATAATTCAAAGTATATATATCGACAAGGTACTCAAAAGGCACAATATGGAATATTCCAAGAGAGGGTTGTTTCCCATGTCACATGGTATCAATCTTTCCATGAAAATGATTCCCAAAACATAGGAGGAGATGGAAATAGTGAGTAAAATCCATTATACCTTCAAAATGGGTTCAATCATGTATGCCACAATATGTACTAGTTTTAATGTCACCATTGATTTAAGCATGGTGGAAGATGTCAAGTTAACCCCAGAGAGCTGCACTAGGAAACTATTAAAACTATCCTAATGTACTTGAGACATACGATTGATGTGTTCCTAGTGGATAGAGGATATGTGGAACTAGTAGTGAGGTGATACATTGATTCTAGTTTCTAGATAGATCATGATGATCTAAAATCACATTTAGGCTATATATTTTTCCTGAATGGTGGTGCAGTGATCTGGAGAATCTTGAAGTAACTTATGGTTACTGATTATATAGACGAATACTCATATATAGTGGATTATGATGCAAAAAAGGATGTATTTTAGATACACAACTCTGTCTCGGACATTTGTGTTGTGCCTAGCAGTGCACACCCTGTTCCAGTTTATTGTGATAACACTATAGCGGTGGTCCTTTTCAAGGAGCCCAGGTCACACCAGAGGACAAAGCATATACATCATAAGTTTCATCTCTTGAGGTATCTTAAAATGATTTGTAAAGTCATAGTTAGAAGCATATCCAAAGAAAACAACATGGTAGACCCCTTGACTGAATTCATATCTGAGCAGAAGCATGATTCTCTTGTGAGAGCTAGCGAATTGAGACTTGTTATAAGTTGGCTCTTGTAAAAGTGGTAAAGTTTAATGTGGGTTTTCTTGACCCAACTAGGGATGTATTTTTATTACCACTGCATATAAACATTTTTTATACAAACATGTGTTTATCTTACCACAATAATGTTGATATTTATATATCCACTATATTTATGGTAATTTACTTAGATTATGTTTCATATCACCCCTGCTATAATAAGAACCTATAGATACTATGATAATAATAGTAAAGTAATATCCTATAGTCAAGATACATTATACTGATAGGACATAGATGATGTCTGAATATCAGGTGTTGGGGGCTCATAAGCATTGAGAATTATTCTCATTAAGTTTTCACTTGGTTACCTCTAATATTTGGGATCCTGAAGACATAACCACCAATAGGAACATCACATGTTTTGAGTGTCATTGGTTATTCCTATCTATGTAAATTTGTATTAGTCTCCTGACTTGAGATCATTATCAATGTGTGAAATTTTATCATGTACTGTGATGTAAGGAAAAAACCATAACAATGAAGTCGTGGTGAGGTATTTTGTATTGGATGCATCCTTGGTGGCATGCCATTAGTTGAATGATCAGAATAGTATTTCCCGCTTCTGATTTGAGGAAGATATGTCTCTATCCAGGTGGATCAAGATAGTAGTACATTAATAACTCCACAGCCATGGTATTTGAAGGTATGTTCATTGGGAACACACTCACAATGGTATTGTTAAATCTAATTTTTTTATAAGCATTATTTTCATTACTCTAAAAATGGTTTTGGTTGGATTTTTTTTTAACAAACCATGGATAAAGCCTTAAAGATTCAGTCTTATTTGGAATAATTCTCACAATAGGGTTCCCACAGACAGGTGACATCAGTCTTTTGAAATTAAACTCTTCTATAAATGTTGCCTCTGTAATCATCATAGAGAATGTGGTAATCATCTCTTCCTTTCCATTGCTACTTCTTCTGCTCTTTGGAATAATACTTTTGAGATATTTGATTGCATATTGTTGATTCTTGAATCTATCAAACCACAAATAAAGTGATGTGTGTATATGGAAAACTCTTAATAAATTATGAACCTTTTCCATGATTCCATTTTTTAGCTTCTTCATGTGAGCTGGTATGATAGAAATTCTATTATTAATAATAATTTCACATTCATCCTTAATGCGGGCCAGATGTGGATCCTTATTTCCATATATGAAGTTGTATCATTGAAAAATGTCCATTATTGAAATAATGTGAATAAATTTGGGATTATGCAGCATCATTGGATTAATGAATTATTTTTCCAACCTCAACGCACTTTTGAAGTGTTTTGGTGAGCTCCATTTTCAGGTCAAATGAAAGTAAATGTGGATGGTGCCTCCAAAGGAAATCTCGATCTCACAGATTGTGGCGCTATCTTCAATAATCATCTTGGTCAGATCCTCAGATGATTTTTGGGATGTTGTGGCATCACCTCTTCTCTAGAGGCTGAAATGATGAGTAAGATTCATTCCATTTCTTTTGAAAATCACTATGGTTGGAACAATCTCAGGATTGAAAGTAATTCGACCACTATTATCCAAGAAATTTGGAATGTTGCGACTCATATTGCATGGACGATTACTAAACATTGGATGGATTGCCTCCACACACTTCTTGACATCAATTACATCATCACACATATTTTTTTGTGAAGTAAACGTTGTTGCGGATAGACTCTCTAATAGGGGTGTAAATCAAAACATTACCTGGCTAGTTGATCTCCCCACTGATTTACTTCCTCTTCATGATAAGGACTGTAATATGATACCATCTTTTAGACTCATGTAACATCTTTTCTTTTATAATAATTGTTATTTTGTCTTTGGCCAAGGCACCACCTTCTTCAAACAAATTAAAAAAGGGTGATGAAAAAAGTGTGCATCATGCTCTATGAGATCATGTTTGAAAATAGAATATATTAAACTATGTATGTTCATAGTTTGGTGGTCGTTGCTATGAATTTTCCATATCTCTTTAGGTGCCTTGATGAGTTTCTAGAATCTACTCTAGGTCTATGGATATTATTTACTACTATTGAGATAAGGAACTAGAGGGTCACGCACAATAGTTTATTCAAGAATCTTCCCTATTTTGTTGAATATGAATATAGGATATGGTGGGACTCACCATAGGGTCCGAGTGTTTTCCAAGTTTTATCTATAAACAATAAATAAATAAATTCACAATTATTTAAGTAAATAATAATTGGGTTGAATGTTGGATTCTCAGGCTCCCCTGCAGGTGAAGATGCAAAGGCAAAATGTCCCTCTATTGTGCATGTAATACATGCCTCTATGCAGGAGCATACTGCATGTGATGATCTTCCTATTGAAACTGCATTACAGGAGGCAATGATGGCTGCTACTGAAACTGCATTACAGGAGGCAGTGTTGGATGCTACTGAACCGGTTTCATCATATGAATTAGGTACTCAAGAAAATTTGGATGTGGATTCTGGTGAGGTATCTGGATAGCAAAAGGATTTGGGTCTGCCTACTGAATCTGTTATGCAGGAAAAGGTGCAGGATCTGGCTGAGTACACTAGGAAGGATCTGGTTCCCAGGTCTATTGATAAAGAGAGAAGTGGTGAGGAAAATGCAGATGATCCCTTCTCTCAGGTCCCTTTATCTAAGGCTATGAGGAAACATGTGGTGCTAATTACTTAGGATTCAATTGGTTAATTGAATAAATTCACTCCTTTGTGTGGTGTTTTTTTTCCGATGATAATGAAGACCCTGAATGTGATGAGCAACCTCAAGTGGAAGGTTCAGTTCCCGTTACTTTCTAATTAGGTGAGGGGAAATAGAAAAAGAATGAGAAGTTGGTTAAGATAGTGTATATGCAACGGGATGGAGGTCCTGTCACTATGTCCAAATCCTCTCTCTCATGAAGATTTTCTTTTGAAACTGCCAGGGGCTTGGGAATTCTCCCATGGTCAAAACCCTTAGTCATTTTATTGTGACCAACAAACCGGACCTTGTTGGAATTGTTGAGCCTTGTATGTCTTTCTGTAAATGGAAAGCCTTCAGATGGTCAACCCTTGGATACTCCTTAGTTTCTAATAATGCTGGCTAGAAATCCTCAGAGTCACTTTGGGTTTTGTGGCATGATAGTGTCTCCTTGATATCCTCTTTTAATGATCAGCAGTCGGTTACTCTCTCGGTTGAGAAAAGTGGTTATGGTATGTCCTTTAATTTAGTTTATTCTTTGAATCAGTATACTGGGAGACGTTCTTTGTGGTCATCTTTGGAGAACACTACTCATGGAAAGAGACAAGGTTGGGACATTATTGGTGACATTAATTTGTTGCTTTAGCCTGAGGACAAGACATGAAGTTGCTTTAACAAGTTATCTGCTTGTGAATTCTTTGCCTATATTGATGTTTGTAATCTGATTGATGTTCCAATAATGAGGGATGATTTTACATGGAGAAGATATACTCTGAATGGGTTATAGACCAGCAATATTGACAGGTGTTTTTGTAATGTGGATGAGGGTTCTCAATATTTTTCTTTGTCGGGTATAACTCTTCCAAGGACTAACTCTGATCACAATCCTCTTCTAATGGATTTGAGCTTTCATAGTTTTAGATCCTCTCCTTTTCCCTTCAGGTTCAATAATGCTTGGATTTCTATCCAAGGTTGCAGACAGGTTGTCAATGAAGCTTGGGAAACCAGTTTTATTGGAATTCTCTTACATATTATGGTTATGAAGTTAAAGTCTATGAAGTAAAAGCTCAAATATTGGAGTAATAAATCTTTCTCATCTCTGGATCATGATATTCAAAGTGCTGATGACAAGATCCTGCATTTTCAAAGGCTTAATGAGGGCAAGGAAGTGATATATATGGGAGAATTTCATGCTCTTTCTAAATTTAATGAGATCTTGGTGTTAAATGAGAGTCTTGACAGGACTCAACATAATGTCAGTTGGTTGAAAGATCGGGATAGAAATACAAGACTTTTTTATTTCTTGCACAGGGAAAAGAAGGTGAAACGTGGTATGAATGACCTCACGGTTGATGGTGTTCTTTTCAACTCTGAATATGGTATTTCTAATACTGCTTGTACTTACTTTGAAAGGTTGTACACTGATTCAGGGCATGATAATACCCATAACATGTTCAGGAATATTTCTCCTTCGGTGGAGGTCTCCTATAATGATATGCTCACTAGTATTCCTTCAGAGGAGGAAATCAGGAAGGCGGTGTTTTCTATGAATGCTGATAGTGTGGAAGGGCCGGATGGTTTCTCTAATAGATTTTTTATGGCCTATTGGGATATTATCCATTCAGAGTTTGTTAATGCGGTTAGAGATTTCTTTTATCATTCCTATTTTCCCTTTGGTTCCAATGCTAGTTTTATTGATTTGTTTCCAAAGAAGGAGAATGCTCTTGATATTTTTGATTTTAGGCCTGTGGCTATAGAGAATACTATTCCAAAGGTTATCAGCAAGGTAATTGCGAACAGATTGGGAAGTATTGCGAAGGAGTTTATATCCACAAATTAGTTTGGATTTGTGCCTGAAAGGAACATTCAAAACTATTTGTACACAACATCAGAATGTGTTAATGTTATGAAGAAAAAGTTGAAGTATGGGAATATGGATCTGAAAGTTGACATCTCGAAGGCCTTGATACGATGAAGTCGAGTTTCATTTTTGCAGTGTTAAGAATGCATGGCTTTTGTGATGGGTTCATCAAGTTGATTTTCTACATTCTCCAGAGTTCCATGCTTTCTATTATTGTTAATGGCCCCCTAGAGGTTTCTTTAAATGTTCTAGGGGGTGAGACAAGGAGATCCTTTATCTGGACTTATTTTTTCTATTGTTGAGGATTGCTTGAGTATATGTCTTTCTGATATTGTTCATGCTGGATTGTATCAGTAAATCACTGTTGGCAGAGGTATTTTTGCTCCTTCATATCTTTTTTTATGCATATGATACTCTGCTGTTTAGTAAGGCTGATATGGGTACCATTTGTTTTATTAAGGTGGCTTTTGAGCATTATGAGTTTGTTTCTAGTCAAGTTATCAGCTGGGAAAATCCTCTATATTTTTTGGGGAAGGTGTTGTTGTTTCAAATCAAAACTGAGTTGCTCACATACTTGGGGTGAGCAGAGGGTCTCTTCCTTTCAACTATCTTGGGGTTTCTCTTTTATGGGGTGTTGTGAAAAGATGTAATCTGGAAAATATCTACCTCAAAATTTTCAATAAAATGGTTACCTAGAATGTAAATCTATGTCTCAGGCATGGCGGGTTAGTCTTGTTAATTCTGTGATCACCCCCATGTGTGTCTATGTTTTTTCCTTATACAGATGGCCTAGAACTCTTCTTAAGGATTTAAAAAGGATTATTTCCGAATTTTATTTTGACTGGTTCAATTCATGAAATGAAGTTTGTTACTATTGCGTAGAGTGACTGCATCAGGCCTGTTGACATGGGTGGAATGGGGCTTAAGGATCTTAATCATTTTAATGAATCTCTCATTAAAAAGTTTACATGGTTACTCCTGACCTCAAGTGATTTTTATTTGGAGTATTTGTGTAATATATTTTGATCCAAGATGATGAATGGGTACTCTCTTTATGTCCCTTTCTCGATATGGCCCCCAATTAAGAATTCTTATTGTAGTCTCTCACAATCCTCTAAATGGGTGGTTTCTCAAAACTCTTCATTGAACTGTTGGAAGACTACTTGGTTATCATGTGCCATTGTTGAGGATTTGGTGATCCCTTCTTCTTTCAAAGATATTTCTATTGCTGATTTTCATAATAATATCATGGCTCAATGGATTATTTCTGATTCTTTGAAAGTGGAGGTGGATTTCTATCATTACTCCATGATGGATTCTTTGATCTGGTTGCCCAGTCTTACTGGAAACTTCAGCACTAAGGAGGATTATAGATACATGTGTTCTGAGTCTTTGCTGGTTCCTTCTTGGCTGATTTTTGTTTCATTCTGCCTTTATTCCACCGGTGGATTATCTTCTTATGTGGGGGATTTGGAAGTGTAGACTTCATTTGCAGCACATGATACAGAGAGCTAGATTTTCTCTTGCACCTGTTTTGTTTCGTTGTCTTGCTGCTGATGAAACTATTGATCATCTTTTTATATCTTTTTGCTCCTGATCTGGTCTATGGAATTATTTGCAGGATATTTTTGGATGTTGCCTGAATCTGGAGAGTTTTGGATGGTTGACGGACTCTATTTCTCGAGCTAATTTCTGCTCTCAGGTGAAACCGCTGCTCCTTTCTACAGTTTCTTCACTGGTTTCTTTCATTTTTAGGGCTCGAAATGCTCTTATCTTAGAGAATAGAAGTATTCCGATTTCTGTTGGCATTTAGGAGCTTCATATTGGTGTTCTTGCTACTACAAGGGCTCAAATTGGAGTTATGCAAAATGATGTTTCAGATTTGGTTATTTTGCGAAGTTTGGGTGTTTCTAGTAGGTGTAAGAAGCTGATTATGATGATGTATATCTGGTGGATTCCTCTGATCATTCATTGTCATAAGGTTAATGTTGATGGTGCGCCTTCAGGTGCACCGGGACCTTCGGGCTGTGGTGGTGTTTTTCGCACCTTTAGGGGTTTTGTTAAAGGCTGTTTGTATCACTTTTTTGGGAATGGCTTGGCAATTGAGGTGGAGTTATGGGCTATGATTAAGGAAATCTGGTATGCTTCTTTTCATGGTTGTATTAACTTATGTATGGAATCTAATTCTACTTTGGCGGTTGATGTTCTTAGAACTCATTCAAGGAATGTTCCTTGGAGGATGCTATTTTCTTGGGATGACTGTCTAAAGCATGTGGAGTAGATTTGTTTGGTTTTCACTCATGTCTATAGAGAGGCAAATCAGGTTGCCGATTCTTTATCCAAGTGTTCGATTAAGGAGGTTTCCTTGTTCTGGTCCTTTGTTACACCGACCTTTTCTTGTGGTTTGATTGATTCTTATGCGCATGGTGATGTGTACACATGTCTTTATTGACCCCTTGTTTCTCCTCTTTTGATTTATTTACTTTTTTATTAATAAAACTGGTTGCGCTTAAATTTACCCTACAGGTATGCGGCCGTTGTAGTACAGGTAGGGGTCGAATCCACATGGACCGAAGAAGAAACCGAGAGACACTCTGGTTTTGGAAGGATTTGGATATGGAGTGGCCAACTATTTGGATTGATTTGATTTTAATAACTACTAATTTAAACTAAAGAAAATAAATTAAAACATACAATTACTTAGTATAAAACAATTAATGGAGATGAGTTGATCCTAAGTTGTTACTAGGGTTAGATTGGATGCATTTATTTTCTTATAACGTTCGTTTCACTAATTCAAGATGTATCAAAAAAATGATATAATTCCTCAACATCATTCACCAATTTAATCCCTACACCATTCCAAGGCTAATCAAAAATGCACTTAGAGGATCAATTTAATGATCACTCCAAGTAATTGGATTGTACTAGCACTTGAAATTTGTCATTGTTAAAGTTGGCGAAGATGAAGAATAAATTAATCATCAAATGGAAATATTAAATTAATGAAATGATTACAGAATTTTAAATCATACAATAACATCCAATCATCCCCATGCAACTCCCTAGGACCAACCCATAAGGGGTTAGCCCTCCATTTATACTATTAAATAAATGGAAGCGGGAAGTCGACTTAAAGAAGTAGAATTGGAGAAGAAAAAAACAACAAAAATAACGATCACTCCACCGTTGTGTGAACAAAATCACAAGGTTTGGTGTGAAAAAATTCACGCCTTAAAGCAACGGTATCATAGTGATAAGAAGAAGAAAATAAAAAGATGAAATGAAGAACTTTTATTAAGAACTAATGTGATTCAAATAACTTACATGAGAATGAAGAACGATTACAACATCAAATGGACAACAAAACATTACAATGAAACAAAGCATCCAAGATCCCTAAATCCACCACCACTACTTCCTTAAATAGGAAAAGATGAAGCCTTGGCCGAGCCCCCAATATCCCATTTGCCTTTAATTAATTATGTTGGGGAAAGGTGGGTGGAAAATTAATGATGAGAGACCTTTCCACTTCTTGCCCCGAAGTTGCAGCCAGCTTGCATCCACCGGAAAGATGCGCCTAAAGTACCTTCTAGAAGGCCGAATTTGAGTGGGACCTAGAATAAGTAAATTCATCCCAGGATGTCCCCTAACATCCTGTAAAATTTCAGCCCAAAAGAATATGTGGTTCGGGAGATATGATTGAAATAGTGGGTTGTTTTCCTGGGCCGCAGAATCTGGCCCAAAATTAAATCTTCAACTTGGGCCGCCTTAATCACCACCATTGAGGACGAATTAGCTCTAGCTCCAGAATAATGAGTTGTTCCCCTATATTTCTTCTAGTCTCCTAAAAATTGTGGGCTTCATTGGGCTTGTATTGTGGTCCCCACAGTCCGATCAGTGGAATGATATCCAATCTGCCTTCTCCAGAATTGTTTCCTTTCTTCGCCAAAAATCCTCATCATCATTTATGAATCCTCCATTGATCCCTGAATGAACAATGTTCATATTTAAGTTTATATACATTTCCAAAAATATCAAATTAAAATATGTATAATTACACTCTCTTAAATCAGATGAAACATTGGGCCTAAATTGGTGCATATTAGGCATGAAGTGCACAAATGATGAGAATTGATGTTCAAAATTAAAATACACTAACTCAGGCCCATAAGATCAAAAATGAACATTTGATACCCTTAAAATGTAATCAAAATATGTGTTTGTATTGGCTAATCACACCCCCTAACTTGTGTTTTTCTAGTCCCGAGCAAAATATATCTCACAAAAATGAAATTCAAATAACCTTTTCCAAAAACATTTTAATAAACATTTCTCACCCAAAGAAATCATACCAAACAATTATGAAACCCATAAAAATCATTTAAAAAAAGCTATGTCCACAGGCATATCTCAAGCCCAAGCACATTCCTTTGTTCAAATTCATTGCCATATTTCATCCAAATTCAATTAATCATGATGAAGTGTTGTGTGTCACAATAGACATGGGGGTTCATTTTTCATTCGAGGGAGAAAAGACGGAAGCGCTAGGAGCAATAAAATTTTAATAATAAGATGAGTACTCATTTTTTATTTTCTTTTTTTTTTGGTTTTTTTTTTGCATTTTTGCCATGGTAATTGAAATTGAACTCAATCGAGTCAACCCATGTAGCAAGACTTTGCCGATGACTCCCAGGCTCAAAAACCTTAGGGCACCAAGTGAAGCTCACATACTTGGGAATAATCTCGAGTTAACTCAATCAAAAACGAATTCAAATTACCACAAATAGAGATAAAATGCCCAACTCTGGGCTAGACAACTATGGAGTCACGATCCCCAAGTGCCGAAAGCCACACATTAGGTCAATTCATTTCTCTACGCGCAAAATGTTTTTTTTTAATACTCATGTTAAAATTAAAATGATCGCCAATCCTATGCTATTTATTATGGGTCCCCAAGAACTCAAACTAAGACCCCACAATCTAGAGGACGTGCATTGTGTTTTTTTATTAAATGGGTGAAAATATAACATTGAAAAATCACATCGGACAACCGCACTTTCCAATATCTATGCACATGAACATAAACTTGCATTAAAATCAGAATCAAGGCATGAAAAATAATTTGATATCCAATTTCAGAGTTTGGAATGTGTGTTATCATGTTCAAGTTTAATGACATTTTTTCTTCCACAGATTTTCATCTCCCCCCCCCCCAACTTAGAATAACACTGTCTCTAGTGTTTAAAGAATTAAAACATAGAAGGGGTAGGATAGAAGTTCAGCGAAGACATTTAAAATGAAAATTATGGAATGAAGTCACTTGGTGGTTGATGTTGAAAATGCATTCTCATGTCTCCCTTCAGTTCTGGTTTGTCTCCCAATGGCTTGGACGATTGTGCCCAGCTTTTCCCAATGACCTATGACATGCCTTTAATTTTTTTTTAATATAAATATATATTTTTTTACCTAAAAAAACATCAAAATAACATAAATTGATGATACATTGTCTTCTTTATATTTTCTGGGTAAGGTATTACTCAGGGATCACACCACGTGACACGGATGAATACGGTGCTCCCCTTTCGTACCCATCCTTACTCATAAAAGAAGAACAGATCAACAATCTATTTTTTTTAAATACCTACAAAAATATAAAATAAAATAAAATAAACTGATGATACATTGTCCTCTTGATATTTTCTGGTTAAGGTATTACTCAGGGATCACACCGCGTGACACGGATGAATACGGTGCTCCCCTTTCGTACCCATCCTTACTCATAAAATAAGAACAGATCAACAATCTATTTTTTTTAAAAAAATACCTACAAAAATATAAAATAAAATAAAATAAACTGATGATACATTGTCTTCTTTATATTTTCTGGGTAAGGTATTACTCAGGGATCACACCGCATGACACAGATGAATACGGTGCTCCCCTTTCATACCCATCCTTACTCATAAAAGAAGAAAAGGTCAAAAGTCTATATATATATATATATATATATATTTAAATAACAAAATGAAGAATAAGGAAAAAATGATTCACAAAGATTAGAAACATAAAGACCACGGGTTGCCTCTTGTGCAGCGCTTAATTTAAAGTCTTTAGCTCGACTTGAACCCCCCAACTTAGCCAATTCCAACTTTAAAAATTTTAATGACCTCATCTTTCTCCACTTCAACATGATTTAGAATGCACATCCCTTTTGGTTGGTAAGAAGATTTGGAATTTGATTCATGAACAATCCTATTTTCTAAAATGAATGGGAAAAGCCAAGGAATATCAGAAATGGTTGATCTTTTTTCTTTTGTAGTCATTTCTAATAAATCAAAGATCAACCCCAAATTTTGGGTTTCATGAGATGAATTAATGAAACCCCCAAGCTCTTGCTTAACACAAATGATAGGGTACTCGAGTGGGGAAGGAAGGACAATGATTTTGAGATTGGGTTGATTGAATTTTCTTAAAGCAGATTGGAAATTTGAATCAAAACCAGTTTCTTCTAAAACGTTTTTAGAATGAATTTGTTCCTTATAAAAATATGATTCATCCCCAAAAGTGTCCATTTTAATTCTAAGAGTGGGTATGAGCTCAATGTTTTGGATTTCTTCAAGTGGTTCAGCGATCGGTGGTCCTAAAAAATCACTAATAGAGCCATGTTCAGGAAACTCAATCCATGATGTCAAGTTATTATCTTTTGAATTCAAAAAATCAATTTCATCCTGATTTAAACACTCTTCATCTTTAGTTTCAACATTACTCGACCAATTCACTTCATTATCTAACTCTGATTTCCCAGACTCTAAAGTGGGTTCTTCACATGTTTTAATGTTTCATAGTTCTAACCTCAAAGATGTAACCTCAAAATTAATTATCTCTATTTGATTACACAATTTCTCAAGAAATGATTGAGGAAAATATAGGATGTGATGTTGAACATTATGGACTTCACTAAGATTAGACTCTTCAATCATCCTTGAGAGGGAAGGAAACTAATCATTTAAACATTCATTATCCCATTGATTGTACGTCTCATCGGGTGCGGGGTAATCATTCAAGGTTTGATCAAAGAAATTTTAAAATTTAGAGGCTTCCCAATATTTAATTTCCATTGGATTCCAGCATGAGTTTCTGACATGGTGATTTTGAAGATACTCCATTGGAGAAGACAGAAAGTTGGATTCAATATTCTCAGGATACACACAAACAGAAAGGGGGAAAAGATAAGAGAGATGGGGGTGAGAATAGAGAAAGTGGGGTGAGAAAAGGATGATGGTGTCTAAGGTAACTTACTTGGGTCCCCGGAAACGGCGCCAAAATTTGGTTGCGCCCAAATTTACCCTACAGGTATGCGGTCTATGTAGTACAGGTAGGGGTCGAATCCACAAGGACCGAAGAAGAAACCGAGAGACACTATGGTTTTGGAAAGATTTGGCTATGGAGTGGCCAACTATTTGGATTGATTTGAATTTAATAACTACTGATTTAAACTAAAGAAAATAAATTAAAACACACAATTACTTAGTATAAAACAATTAATGGAGCTGAGTTGATCCTAAGTTGTTACTAGGGTTAGATTGGATGCATTTATTTTCTTATAACGTTCGTTTCACTAATTCAAGATGTATCCAAAAAATGATATAATTCCTCAAAATCATTCACCAATTTAATCCCTACACCATTCCAAGGCTAATCAAAAATGAACTTAGAGGATCAATTTAATGATCACTCCAAGGAATTGGATTGTACTAGCACTTGAAATGTGTCATTGTTAAAGTTGACGAAGATGAAGAAGAAATTAATCATCAAATGGAAATATTAAATTAATGAAATTATTACAGAATTTTAAATCATAAAATAACATCCAATCATCCCCATGCAACTCCCTAGGACCAACCCATAAGGGGTTATCCCTCCATTTATACTATTAAATAAATGGAACCGGGAAGTCGACTTAAAGAAGCGGAATTGGAGAAGAAAAAAACAACAAAAATAACGATCACTCCACCGTTGTGTGAACAAAATCACAAGGTTTGGTGTGAAAAAATTCACACCTTAAAGAAACGGTATCAAAGTGATAATAAGAAGAAAATAAATAGATGAAATGAAGAACTTTTATTAAGAACTAATGTGATTCAAATAACTTACATGAGAATGAAGAACGATTACAACATCAAATGGACAACAAAACATTACAATGAAACAAAGCATCCAAGATCCCTAAATCCACCACCACTACTGCCTTAAATAGGAAAAAAATGAAGCCTTATCTGAGCCCCCAACATCTCATGTGCCTTTAATTAATTATGTTGGGGAAAGGTGGTTGGAACATTAATGATTAGAGACTTCTCCACTTCTTGCCCCGAAGTTGTAGCCAGCTTGCATCCACCGAAAAGATGCACCTAAAGGACCTTCTAGAAGGCAGAATTTGAGTGGGCCCTAGAATACTTAAATGCATCCCCAGATGTTCCCTAACATCCTGTAAAATTTCCGCCCAAAATAATTTGTGGTTCGGGAGATATGATTGCAATATTGGGATGTTTTTCTGGGCCGCAGAATCTGGCCCAAAATTAAATATTTAAATTGGGCCGCTTTAATCACCACCATTGAGGACGCATTATCACTAGCTTAAGAATAATTATTTGTTCCCCTATATGTCCTCTAGTCTTATAAAAATTTTGGGCTTCATTTGGCTTGTATTATGGTCCCCACAATCCGATCAGTGGAATGATATCAAATCTGCCTTCTCGAGAATTGTTTCCTTTCTTCGCCAAAAATCCTCATCATCCCTTATGAATCCTCCATTGATACCTGAATGAAAAATGTTCATATTTAAGTTTATATCTATTTCCAAAAATATCAAATTAAAATATGTATAATTACACTCTTTTAAATTAGATGAAACATTGGGCCTAAATTGGTGCATATTAGGCATGAAGTGCACAAATGATGAGAATTGATGTTCAAAATTAAATTACACCAACTCAGGCCCATAAGATCAAAAATGAACATTTAATACCCTTAAAATGTAATCAAAATATGTGTTTCTATTGTCTAATCACACCCCACCAACTTGAGTTTTGCTAGTCCCGAGCAAAATATATCTCACAAAAATGAAATTCGAATAACCTTTTCCAAAAACATTTTAATAAACATTTCTCACCCAAAGAACTCATACCAAACAATTATGAAACCCATCAAAATTATTTAAAACAATCTATGTACACGGGCATATCTCAAGCCCAAGCCCATTCCTTTGTTCAAATTCATTGCCATATTTCATCCAAATTCAATTAAGCATGATGAAGTGTTGTGTGTCACAATAGACATGGGGGTTCATTTTCATTCGAGGGAGAAAAGATGGAAGCACTAGGAGCAATAAAATTTTAATAATAAGATGAGTACTCATTTTTTATTTTCTTTTTTTTTTGTTTTTTTTCCATTTTTTCCATGGTAATTGAAATTTAACTCAATCGAGTAAACCCATGTAGCAAGACTTTGCCGATGACTCCCAGGCTCAAAAACCTTAGGGCACCAAGTGAAGCTCACATACTCAGGCATCATCTCGAGTTAACTCAATCAAAAACGAATTAAAATTACCACAAATAGAGATAAAATTCCCAACTCTAGGCCAGAACACTATGGAGTCACGATCCCCAAGTGCCGAAAGCCACACATTGGGTCAATTCATTGCTCTACACGCAAAATTTTTTCTTTTTGAATACTCATGTTAAAATTAAAATGATTTCCAATCCTATGCTATTTATTATGGGTCCCCAAGAACTCAAACTAAGACCCCACAATCTAGAGGACTTTCATTGTGTTTTTTTATTAAATGGATGAAAATATAACAGTGAAAAATCACATCGGACAACCGCACTTTCCAATATCTATGCACATGAACATAAACTTGCATTAAAATCAGAATCAAGGCATGCAAAATAATTTGATATCCAATTTCAGAGTTTGGAATTTGTGTTATCATGTTCAAGGTTAATGACATTTTTCCTTCCACAGATTTTCATCTCCCCCCCCCCAACATAGAATAACACTGTCCCAAGTGTTTAAAGAATTCAAACATAGAAGGGGTAGGATAGAAGTTCAACGAAGACATTGAAAATGAAAATTATGGAATGAAGTCACCTGGAGGTTGATATTGAAAATGCATTCCCATGTCTCCCTTCTGTTCTGGTTTGTCTCCCAATGGCTTGGACGATTGTGCCCATCTTTTCCCAATGACCTATGACATGCCTTTAATTTTTTTTAAATATAAATATATATTTTTTTACCTAAAAAAACATCAAAATAACATAAACTGATGATACATTGTCTTCTTTATATTTTCTGGGTAAGGTATTACTTAGGGATCACACCGCGTGACACGGATGAATACGGTGCTCCCCTTTCGTACCCATCCTTACTCATAAAAGAAGAACAGATCAACAATCTATTTTTTTTAAAATACCTACAAAAATATAAAATAAAATAAAATAAACTGATGATACAATGTCTTCTTTATATTTTCTGGGTAAGGTATTACTCAGGGATCACACCGCATGACACTGATGAATATGGTGCTCCCATTTCGTACCCATCCTTACTCATAAAAGAATAACAGATCAACAATCTATTTTTTTTAAAATACCTACAAAAATATAAAATAAAATAAAATAAACTGATGATACATTGTCTTCTTTATATTTTCTGGGTAAGGTATTACTCAGGGATCACACCACGTGACATGGATGAATATGGTGCTCCCCTTTCATACTCATCCTTACTCATAAAAGAATAACAGGTCAACAGTCTATATATATATATATATATATATATATTTAAATAACAAAATGAAGAAGAAGGAAAAAAATGATTCACAAATATTAGAAACATAAAGACCACGGGTTGCCTCCCATGCAGCGCTTAATTTAAAGTCTTTAGCTCGACTTGAACCCCCCAACTTAGCCAATTCTAACTTTAAAAATTTTAATGACCACATCATTCTCCACTTCAACATGATTGAGAATGCACATCCCTTGTGATTAGTAAGAATATTTTGGAATTTGATTCATGAACAATCCTATTTTCTAAAATGAATGGGAAAATCCAAGGAATTTCAGAAATGGTTGATTTTTTTCTTTTGTAGTCATTCCTAATAAATCAAAGATCAACCCCACTTTTTGCGTTTCATGAGATGAATTAATGAAACCCCCAAGCTCTTGATTAACACAAATGATAGGGTACTCGAGTGGGGAAGGAAGGACAATGATTTTGAGATTGGGTTGATTTAATTTTCTTGAATCAGATTGGAAATTTGAATCAAAACCAGTTTCTTCTACAAAGTTTTTAGAATGAATTGGTTACTTATAAAAATATGATTCATCCCCAAAAGTGTCCATTTGAATTCTAGTAGTGGGTATGAGCTCAATGTTTTGGATTTATTCAAGTGGTTCAGTGATCGGTGGTCCTAAAAAATCACTAATGGAGCCATGTTCAGGAAACTCAATCCATGATGTCAAGTTATTATCTTTTGAATTCATAAAATCAATTTCATCCTGATTTAAACACTCTTCAGCTTGAGTTTCAACATTACTTGACCAATTCACTTCATTATCTAACTCTGATTTCCCAGACTCTAAAGTGGGATCTTCACATGTTTTAATGTTTTGTAGTTCTAACCTAAAAGATGTAACCTCAGAATTCATTATCTCTATTTGATTAAACAATTTCTCAATAAATGATTGAGGAAAAGATAGGATGGGATGTTGAACATTATGGACTTCACTAATATTAGACTCTTCAATCATCCTTGAGAGGGAAGGAAACTGATCATTTAAACATTCATTATCCCATTGATTGTAAGTCTCACCGGGTGTGGGGTAATCATTTAAGGTTTTATCAAAGAAATTTTCAAATTTAGAGGCTTCCCAATATTGAATTTCCATTGGATTCCAGCATGAGTTTCTAACATGGTGATTTTGAAGATACTCCATTGGAGAAGACAGAAAGTTGGATTCAAGATTCTCAGGATACACTCAAACAAAAAGGGGGAAAAGATAAGAGAGATGGGGGTGAGAATAGAGAAAGTGGGGTGAGAAAAGGATGATGGTGTCTAAGGTAACTTACTTGGGTCCCCGGAAATGGCGCCAAAATTTGGTTGCGCCCAAATTTACCCTACAGATATGCGGTCGTTGTAGTACAGGTAGGGGTCAAATCCACAGGGATCGAAGAAGAAACCGAGAGACACTCTGGTTTTGGAAGGATTTGGCTATGGAGTGGCCAACTATTTGGATTGATTTGATTTTAATAACTACTGATTTAAACTAATGAAAATAAATTAAAACATACAATTACTTAGTATAAAACAATTAATGGAGATGAGTTGATCCTAAGTTGTTTCTAGGGTTAGATTGGATGCATTTATTTTCTTATAACGTTCGTTTCACTAATTCAAGATGTATCCAAAAAATGATATAATTCTTTAACATCATTCACCAATTTAATCCCTACACCATTCCAAGGCTAATTAACAATGCACTTAGAGGATCAATTTAATGATCACTCCAAGGAATTGGATTGTACTAGCACTTGAAATGTGTCATTGTTAAAGTTGGCGAAGATGAAGAAGAAATTAATCATCAAATGGAAATATTAAATTAATGAAATGATTACAGAATTTTAAATCATAAAATAAAATCCAATCATCCCCATGCAACTCCTTAGGACCAACCCATATGGGGTTATCCCTTCATTTATACTATTAAATAAATGGAAGCGGGAAGTCGACTTAAAGAAGCAGAATTGGAGAAAAAAAAACAACAAAAATAACGATCACTCCACCATTGTGTGAACAAAATCACAAGGTTTGGTGTGAAAAAATTCACACCTTAAAGCAACGGTATCAAAGTGATAAGAAGAAGAAAAGAAAAAGATGAAATGAATAACTTTTATTAAGAACTAATGTGATTCAAATAACTTACATGAGAATGAAGAACGATTACAACATCAAATGGACAGCAAAACATTACAATGAAATAAAGCATCCAAGATCCCTAAATCCACCACCACTACTGCCTTAAATAGGAAAAAATGAAGCCTTGGCCGATCCCCCAACATCCCATGTGCCTTTAATTAATTATGTTGGGGAAAGGTGGGTGGAAAATTAATGATGAGAGACTTTTCCACTTCTTGGCCCGAAGTTGCAGCCAGCTTGCATCCACTGGAAAGACGCACCTAAAGGACCTTCTATAAGGCCGAATTTGAGTAGGCCATATAAGACTTAAATAAATCCTCGGATGTCCCCTAACATCCTGTAAAATTTCAGCCCAAAATAATTTGTGGTTCGGGAGATATGATTGCAATAGTGGGTTGTTTTGCTGGGCCGCGGAATCTGGCCCAAAATTAAATCTTCAACTTGGGACGCCTTAATCACCACCATTGAGGACGAATTAGCACTATCTTCAGAATAATTACTTGTTCCCCTATATGGCTTCTAGTCTCCTACAAATTGTGGGCTTCATTGGGCATGTATTGTGGTTCCCACAGTCCGATCAGTGGAATGATATCCAATCTGCCTTCTCCAGAATTGTTTCCTTTCTTCGCCAAAAATCATCATCATCCTTTATGAATCCTCCATTGATCCCTGAATGAAAAATGTTCATATTTAAGTTTATATCCATTTCCAAAAATATCAAATTAAAATATGTATAATTACACTCTTTTAAATCAGATGAAACATTGGGCCTAAATTGGTGCATATTAGTTATGAAGTGCACAAATGATGAGAATTGATGTTCAAAATTAAAATACACTAACTCAGGCCCATAAGATCAAAAATGAACATTTAATACCCTTAAAATGTAATCAAAATATGTGTTTCTATTGGCTAATCAAAAACTTTCTGGGAGTAGGCTTGCCTGATCCTGAGTCTTCTGATTAAAAAATAATTGGGTTGTATTTATTTATTACAAGTATTTACAAGTGATTATGTAAATAAAAGGATTAATATTATATGAAAAAAACTTATATTAATATTCCATGTTTGTTTAATATTCTCAAGAGTTACGAGTCAAATTAATGACTCGGGTTTAGCATGTAATATATTTAATATATATTACAAGAATGTAAAAAAATATAAATAATATTTATGATGCAGTTTATATTTTCATAATTAATTATTTATATCACTTATCTAGTGGAAATTTATTGCACAGGGACTGAGGAACCAAAATCATGTATTTTGAAATCGATTACATAAGTGAAGATAAGCACATCCTAATGGATTGTTCACATAGTTGTAATTGAGAACATATATCTCTTTATGATTCCTAGAGAGAGAATCACTTAATCCCAGAGAATGATCCAAGTTTATCTTTGCAGATCGAAGACAAGGGATCAGGGTGATCATCGTTGTATCAATGTGATCAATGGAGTTTCATGCTAGAAACTGGAATTCGATGAATGACACACACATAGATTCAATAATCATGTGTGGATGATCTTGAGGTATTCAATGTCATATCTTTCAAGAAAACTATGCTGGAAAATTGCGATTGAGATGCATGAATTGAATTAGAATGAGGTATTCATTCGTTTTATTTCTTGTTCTTTGATTAAACCGTGTGGGATCCTTAGACCATACCGAGACTGGATTTTCTGAGATTATAGAATTTCATCGCTCTAGTGAGGGGAACTTTTTAAATCCCCAGACCACCAAATTCCAATGTGCACCAAAGTACCAATAGTTTTCCCATGATACCACATCAATCTGAGGTCGTTTTCTATGGTTTTCACCATTTCACACATGTTTCAGTGTTTAAAACACTAAAAATGTGTTTAGATCCATCTTGTACAAAAATAAATTTTTAATGATATTCCGTCAGTTTATAAACTTCAGAATTCAGTCTATGGCTGTTGTCCTTTGATTTCAGGTAAATCTGACATTTTTTTTGTTTTTACCCCCTAACATGTGTTTTTGAAGGCTTTTGTACCTTTAAGAAGTGTTTATCGAGTCATTTAAACCAAAAAAATGTTATTTTGTTATTTTTTCTATGAATACATGTCAAAAATAACTCATTAGTGGGTTTCCCATGATTCCACATCAATATGAGTTTGTTTTCTATGGTTTTTATCATTCCACACAATTTTTAGTGTTTTAAAACACTAAAAACTCGTTTACAGTCATCCCGATAAAACCATAACTCATAATGACAGACTTTCAATCCCTATATTTCAAAATTTAATCTATGGTCGTTTTCCTATTATTTCAGAGAAAGATGTCATTTTCTTGGTTTTAACCCCCTGACACATGTTTTTAAAGGCTTTTGTACCTTTAAGAAGTGCTTACCAAGTCATTCCCACCATAATGCACATCATATTGATGTGTTATCTATGCGTACAAGAAACAAAATTACTCATCATTGGTTTTTTCATGATTACATGTCAACATGATGTCTTTTTCTATGGTTATGACCATTAAACACTCTTTTTAGTGTTTTAAAACACTAAAAATGTGTTCACGTCTATACCGGGAAAACCGTAATTTGGAATGACATTTCTTGAGTTACTATATTTTAAAATTCAATCTATAGACATTTTCTTCTTATTTCAGGGAAATCCAATGTTGTTTTCCTGGTTTTCAACACCTGACACAAGTTTTTAAATGCTTATGTACCTTTAACAAATGATTAACGAGTCATTCCGACCACACTACATGTATGATTAATGTTTTGTTTACACGTACTTGTAAAACATAAATAATTGGTGGTTTATAATGATTCCATGTCAATATGAGTTTGTTTTATATGTTTTTGACTATTCCACACACTTTTAAGTGTTTTAAAACACTAAAAAATCATTTACAACCATATCAAGAAAATCGTAACTTAGAATGACACGTCGCCAGTTCAAATATTTCAAAATTAAATATATGGACATTTTACTCTTATTCAGGGGTATTTAGACATCATTGTATTTGTTTTGACCCTCAGAAATATGTTTTCAAAAAGATTTTATGTCATTAAGAATTGTTTATCGAGTCATTCCGACCATATATAGCACTTCGGATTGATACGTTGTCTTCGCATACACATTAAAAACGAGACAATGGTGGTTGTACAATGATTTCATTTCAATATGATATTTATTTCTATGGTTTTATCATTATATGCATGTTTTTTTGTTTTAAAACACAAAAAATTCATTTACATATATCCCACACAAACGGTGAGTAAGAATGATGTTCCATGAGTTTCTACATTTCAAAATTAAATCTATGATTGTTTTACACTAATTTCAAGCCAATACGATGTTGTTTTCCAAGTTGTGACCCCCATGCACAAATTTTTAAAGGTTTTTGTACCTTTAATAAGTGTTTATTGAGCCAAAACTAAGCAAAAAATATTGTATTATTTTCATGATTAATTATAATGATTTAGAATTCATTTTTGACATGTAGGAATCAACTAGACAAAAATTCAGCACAATATGTGATTGGTATGACTCAAAATGTGTGTTTTCTATATAAAAGTACCGTATTTGTTTTATTTATGGATATTGTATGTGTTATTTTCAAATTAATGAATGATTTATGGAATTTATAATTTACCTCGGTGGAATGAGCAATAAGGTTGACAATTTCCTCAAGGATCATGTCTGTCAACCAGGGAAATACAGAAACTAAATCATTTTCTATTACTGACCACCACTGATCCTATGTTTTCCTATAAGGGTCTTGGTATTTCACCTTTTCTTTAAATATTACAATTTCTATTTGTAATTCACAATAAATAACACTACTCAAACCCCTTCTTGGTGTAGCAGTAATATATGATGCCACCTACCAAAGATAACTTTCTGAGTAAGTCTATAACCCATCCATCGTACACGTCTAGGATGATCTTTACCTTAAAAAATTCCAACAGCATCATTCTGGGAAACCAATAATGATTGCGAAGGGTTTGCATCCTATAATTTTTGAATTTTAACATATTAATATGGAAATATTAAGACTTATTTTTCAAAATATATGAACTTCATAATATTATCAAATTAATAAATATTTTATTACTATTTATTGTTATTTTATTACTATAAAAAATAACAATGAAAAATATATTATAACAACAAACAACTGTTAAACCTAATTAATTGGGTCCAACTAGACGTATCAAATGATGCCAAAAAGTAATCGTTTGATCAATGTAGATGGATCCATTTAATTGGGTTTAAGTATTGTTATTCATTATAATAAATTTTTCATTATTAAATTTTTGTAGTATGAAATAATATGTAATGTAAATGAAAATTACTTACTCCAACATCTTCGATTGTGTCATTTACAAAACTACCATCGGGATTCCAATCCACTTTAAACCACATCTCTGTTAGGCCAATAGAGTGACATAATTAATCATCCTTAATAAAAAAATATAAACAAGTTATAAAAAACCATGAGTTATAATTAAATTAAATAAATAATAATGAATAAAGTAAAACCAAAATTGTTATTTTTCTTAAAAAACTCGGAGACCCTGTGACATGAGGATTGACTTGCTTTCCATGATTCCTATAATTTATTTACATAATTCCTAAAAAAATAGAAGCATTAAAAAAATATAATTTTTTGGTGTTTATGTTATTAAGATACTATAAAATATGTAATTACCTCATAAGATATATCTTTGTTAATATCGAAAAAGAGCTTACATTTCTCATAAGAGAAGTCTTTAGTCACTTTCTTATACATCATTCATGAGCTAAGAGATGTGTCATTAAAATCATTATATAATCTCTATTTAAAATATCTCCATTTCTTGCCCAAAATTTGACAAGTTCATGGGCATGAAACAGAGTCAAAGACAGCAAAATGAAAAAACATCTAGAAATAAAAAACATAATACTTTAAAAGTATATTACAATATTTTTCCCATGTCTTTTAAATTTGTTATCATGGAATATTAAATTAATATTACCATTACTTGATTATCAAAGACCTTGTTTTTTCATGCCGTAGGAATATTCCTACAATATTTATTATTAATGGAAAAGATCATTGTCACATAAGAAAGCTACCTAATAATTTTTTCCATAGATTCTAACAGTGTCACTGGTATGCACCCTGACCTCATCAAATGGAATGATAATCTAGAACTCCATTAGGTCCCACACACCTGTCATGTAGATATTTTCATCCCTTATATGGTTGTCTTTATCTGTTTGACAAATTCTTTAAACAATTAATAAAAAATATTGTTTTTTTGAATGAAATACATACCAATAACGGTAACTCACCAATGTCCCCTAGATGGAGGGGTGACCAACTACTTCATCATTATAGGTTAATCAAGCGGTGTACTACCAACTTCATCTAGGGAAATGGCTAGCTTACTAGTAGTCCCGAGAACAATGGAATCACTAGGAACCAGAGAAGATGACAGTAGTGGTAGCGTGATTCAAGATTCTAATCGACTCAGATCCTGGTTTTTTTAGTTCTCGGCATTCCTGCAATTCAAATGGTTAAGGTATATTAAATATATAATGAATTAAAAAATAAAATATTTTTATAAAAAAACTACAACAATGTATATTTTTACAAAGAACTTATCAATGATAAATTTTAATATATCTTCATTACCAATTTATACATTCAATTATCTTCATCTTCATTATCTTCATTTTTATCAACCTCTATTGCGATGAGTCCTTCATTTTAACCCTCTGTTGAAAGTTATACTATTTTGATATTATTAGGAAAAAATGTTCAATGTTTTTTAGTTGTTGAGGTTCACTATCACAAATAACCAATTGATCTTCATCACCCATATCATATAAGTGTCTCTAATTTATGTGTATAAAACACTATAACTTTCAAGTATTTCATCATCTACATAATAAACCTTCTTCACTTGTGAAGCCAAAATAAATGGATCATGCACTACAGGCTCACTGGTATAGATCAAGCAAGTGAAGTTGATAGAAGTAAAGTGTAATGAATCTTTCATTATAAACCTATCAATGTTTACTTATTTAAATTTGAATAATACAATTAATAGCTGTTCATGATAGTTTAATTCAATTATATCATTCAACTTCCCATTGTATCCCTCCTCTATAAGTGTAAATACCCCAAATATTTTGAGTTTTCAAGTCTTCTTAATGATAAATTTTATGAAACCTAAAGACATTAATATTGTAGGAATCAAATATATTATCCTTCCTTAGAAGACATCAATCCAAAAAATTCAAATAATTTGATATTTCATCTTGTTTATGAACATTCATTATCTAAAAAATGATATGAGGTGTTACTTTTAATGTAGATAAAATAAAAACATGTCAATAATATGAATATGAGTATATACTTACACGATATGGGATCCTTTCGACAATATCCTTATTAACAAATTTTGTTAATTCCAAGTCATTTTGACCTCGAACCCTTAGTCACCTCTTAAATTATGATCCAAATTATTCAATAAATGGATCATCAATAACACTTTTTAGTAGAACATAATTATATTCTTATAGAAACTAAAATTTAGTCAGTGTAAAATATAACCCCTTTACAATTGGTCATTCAATAGTTGGAAATACCGATGACTGATTTTCAGAATTAGAATTAATGGAGATGTCATCAGGACATCTAACATAATTGAATCTAGCTTCAATCCCATCAAAATACAAAGAATATAAGGACAATTACTCTTAATCTATGTAACCATCCATAATAGAGCCTTTTGGTTGATCTTTATTCCTCACATATTATTTAAAATGACCAAAGTACCTCATGGAAAAAAATAAACAAATTAAAAAAAATTACACAATGATTTGATAAAATTGAATTAACCAATAAAAATAAAACTAATATAAATGTACCTTTCAATTGGATACATCCATCTATAGTGTACTGTTCTGCGAAGTATAGCTTCTTCAACCAAATGAATAGTCCAATGAATCATTACTACGGAGAATGAAGGGGGAAACAATATCTCCAAATGGAAAAGTGTCAAATTTGTTTTCTTGAAGTTTGTCAATCTCAACATGATTTAGATTTTTTCAACAAATCTCTCTGAAAAAGGTAAAAAAACTCAACTAAAATAGTAGTTAAATTTTTAGGTAAACTATCATACAATACTAGGGAAAAAAATCCATAAAAATATATGAGTCATGTATTTTAATAACATTCAATTTTTTATGTTTTAGGTCAACACACATTGATATGTTACTTAAATATCCATCTAGCACATTTACATTCATTTAAGTTTGAAGAAATACATATTTCTCATAATTTTTCATTTTGAAAATTGTTAAAGGATACATTCAAACCTCATTTAACCCCAAACCATGATTTATATTTATTGACTCAAAATCATTAACAGCATTATGGTGATCCATTGATTTACCCTGCTCATTAAGAAATGTAAAAATTACATTGTCATAGACATTCTTCTCAATATGAATTATGTCAAGAGTATGACATATAAAATTAAACTCCCAATAAGGAATTTTGAAAAATATACTATTTTTCTTCCATTGTTGTGTTCTAGCTACTGCAGATACTATACCTCATGCCCTTTCTCCCTTATTTATACTAATGACATTTTCAAAATTATCTCTTTTCATTCATTAATTATCCCAATATTTCTGAACTAAATAACACTTTCTTTGACTTTATCATTTCAATAACTCCATTGAATCGTATCTTGTTAAACCTAAATTTATGAGAAGCATCAAGAAATCATTGATGACACAGATAACCCATTTTCTACAATATCATAATCATTGAGGTTCAAAATCAAAATTAAAAAATAGACAAGACAAACTAGTATGAGTGTTTCAACCAGATAAATTTTCTAGTCTAGTAAAGTCTCTAAGTTTCCACATTAAATTATCATGCATTTTGAATAGTTGTCTCATTGAGGCATTATATGTTTCCACACCATTATCCCATAGTTCTCACAATTCTTTGATTAGAGGTTGAATGTATATATCAATGTCATTTCTAGAAATTTGATTTCTAATAATAATCCTCTAAATAATTAAAGTAGTATTGTTCATCCAAATCAATGGAGGTAGATTATAGGGCGTCAAAACATCTGAAGAATTTATAAAATTAGTACTTAAAGTACATAAAGGGTTAAAAACATCAAAAATCAATCCAAAACGTACATTCCTATGACCCAAATAAAAATATGGATATAGGGAATCAAACATATTCCATGATGTAAATTCTTTTGGATGTCTCATCAAGCCATCATTTCTATACTGAGCACGAAACTTCATGTCATATGATGTCTTAGAAGACATGAATAATATTTGCAAGTTTGGTTTTAGAGGAAAGTAAGACAAAACCATTGTATGAGTTTTCTTCTTCTATTTCTTCTTGGGGTTTCATTGATTTATACTCTCATTTTTTCCATTGAATTATATCTTTTTTATGACATATTAGGATTTTTTATCTATCAAAATCTTTTCCCCAGTAAATCCTGAAATCATTAGGTCATGTATGTATCTTTTTGTAATCAAGTCCATGTTTTTTGACCACTTTCTTCATACCATAGAATGATGAAGGGATCTTACCTTCACTATATTCATCATGATGAAACTCTAAAACAATGGAAATTACTATGTCAGTAATTCCACAGAGACACTTGATATGATACAACTTAAGTAGAAAATAAAACATCAAATATTTGGCACACAATTCATATAGTTTTTGATGATCGTCTTCAATTAATTCATAAAACTCATTTTTTGGTCACTAAAGTTTTGAGTAATATTAACCTTCTCAGTATTAACATAAGGTTCTATTGATCTATTAAAATCTTGTACATTTTATTCTGCAAAACCAAATTATCCATTTAAAAAATTTCAATTTGAATTCTCCTATTCCTGGTCACTTTTTATTTTTTTGGTAGTATTTTCATTGTTTGGACATTCCATAACATTTTATTCACCATGGAAAATCCAACATACATATAGAGTAGTAAAATTTTTCAATATAAAATTCTCATATACTTCGTTTATATTTGTTAGGCGGAGAAAGAAAGGAGTGATGGCAAGAGGGGGGGTGAATTGCCTTTTAAAAATTAATTGACAAATTAAAACAATTATCAAAGTAAAAGAATGCAGCGGAAATGAAAGAGGCAAGACACGCAACTTGATAACGGAGTTCGGCTTAAACCCAAGCCTACGTCTCCGCTCCCAACTCAACCGTTGAGAGATTTACTACCGCTTGATTTTTAATGGTTTTAGCAAGAAACCCACTAGACTTTAAGGTTAGTCTAGAACCTATTACAGCTTGCTTTTAAATGGTTTAGCAAGAACCCACTTGCTTTCAATGGTTGAGCAAGAACCCACTAGCCTTCTTACAGGTGAAGGCTAGCTCACCTATGTCTCAAGCCTTTTAAAGGGAAGGCTTGACTAACCTCTTCACACCTTGAAGGTGGTGTGAGAACCCAAAAGAATGGAGGATGAGAGAAGTGGGAGTTTGTAGGCACAAACTCAATTTAAAGCTCAAAATGAATAAAGCAAATAAAAACCGTAATTGGGGAGAAGCCTTGGGCGCCAATGGATGATTGGAGTTGAAGACGTGCACTCCCAAGCTTCTATGGTGGTGCTCCTTGGATGTGGAATTGGATTGGAGCAGTTGGGGTTCCTTGGAGAAAGTCCGCCGGAGGTTCGCCAAAATGATCGAACAATGATCCTGTGGGCTACCGTGTGTTTCGCTAGTGTTCCGGGGCTTCAAGGTCCTTTATTTATAGAGGGGGAACCCTCATATGGCCTTTGGAGGGCTTTGGAGCCGTTGGAGAGGCCTTCGGAGCCATTGGGAGGCAAGTGGACAGGTCTGGTCAAAGGCCTAACGGCTAGTTTGACTGGACCTACCGGCTGACCGGTGCAAGGCCACCGGTTGGCCGGTGTTTGCAAAAAGGGAGAGGGCTCGGGCTCAGGCTCCACCGGCTGGCCGGTGCTGAGGCCACCGGTTGGCCGGTGGTGAGACAGTAGGTCTCACTGTTCTGCTGGGTGCCACCGGCTGGCCGGTGCTGATCCACCGGTTGGCCGGTGCTCTGGACAGTGAGGAGACTCTCTGCCCAGGCACTACCGGCTGGCCGGTGCTGAGCCACCGGTTGGCCGGTGCACATGAAAACAGTGCACTTTGCTCCTTTCTTGGCTTCAGCTTGCTTGGCCCAATTCCTTGGTAACCTGAAATGATTCCTATCATCCAAAAACACTTGAAAGAGAATTAGATAAAAAAGAGAGTGATTGTGATCATGAAAATTAAACCACGAGGGGTACGATAGGTACAACAATCTCCCCCTATTTTGATGATCACAATCACCAAAACAATCAATGTAAAAAAGAAATGAAATGCATGCTTTAAAAGATTAATGAAAAGTAAAGCAAAGCATGAGAGAAAGATTTCTCCCCCAATCAACCAAGAATTTCTCCCCCTTTGTGATTATCAAAATAGCACGGGGCATAAAACTTGATTGAGGGAAAGAGTTAAAAACAAGAAAGAGATTTTTAAATCAATTGAAATATTTGAAATTTGAATTGAAAGTTTTGAATCAAAAATTTGAAATGAAAGTTTTGAATGAAAAAATTGAAAAACAGTTTGAATTGAAAGTTTTGAGTGAAAAATTGAATAACAATTTAGAATTGAAAGTTTGAAATTGAATAACAGTTTGAATTGAAAGTTTGAAATGAGAGTTTTGAAAATAAAATTTTGAAATGAAATTTTGAATCGAAAAATTTTGAATTGAAAGTTTGAAAGATGCAAAAAATCTTTAAACGATCCTAACTCCCCCTAAATAAAAACAACAAATCACCGGGGAGAGGTTTTTGAAACCGAAACAAATTTTGGTCCGGTGAGACTCACTAAGAGGGATTTTTCAATCCATACTTGTCTAGTAGCGGGTCTTCTCCTATAAAATTCATCGTTAAGGAAAATAGTTTTGGGCCTACCATACCGGGCGTTTTTGCAATTGCACTCATAGATTAAGTGCCCGGGTTTTTTACAATAATTGCTAAATTTAAATTGAGAGCTCCCCCTTACAAAAATAGTTGGAGCATGGGAAGAGGAAGCTTGCTTGGAATAGCCAAGCCCTTGGGTGGTTCTAGATATGCATTGGGAACCAAGTAATTTGGTTAAATTTTGTTCCCCTTGGGTGAATTTGGCAAGGGATTCCTTTAAATCCTTGATTGTTGATTCCATAGAATCAACATCGGGAAGGTTTTGGATCTTGAGGGTAAGTTCCTCATTCTTTTTGAGAAGTTGTTCATTTTCGGAAGAGAGTTTTTTGAAATTCTTTTTTAATGCAACAAATTTGGAAGAGAGCTCGTGAAAGCCTTCCTCCAATTGATCTCTTGCATGTTGGAGATCCTTATAAGACATGTGATTGAAAGAATTTGAATTTGAAGAACAAGAGGAGGAGGAGTCGGAAGATGTTACCTCATGGAATGCCATTAGGCATTTTTTACCGTTGTTACTTGAGGAGGAGGAGGAGGATGTGGAGCTATCACTCCATGTGGCCTTGAAATCCTTCTTCTTCTCTTTTCGTTTGGCCTTTTTCTTGTGGGATGGGCAATCGGGCTTGTAATGGCCTTTCTCGCCGCACCCGTAACATGTTACCTTGGGCTCGGATTTTTCATTGGGTTGAGCCTTGCTGGATTTCTTCTTCTTGTGCTTCTTCATGAACTTGTGCATTTTGCGGGCAAGATTCTCCATTTCCGAATCGCCGCTTGAAGAGGAAGACGATGAGGAGGAGGAGCTTTCTTTTTTTTGAACCTTGAAGGCGATGTTCTTTGGAACTTTGATCGGATTGCCTTCTTTTTCAGCTTGCCTCCTCATGGTGATCTCGTAAGTCATGAGGGATCCGATGAGCTCTTCGACCGGCATTTCTTTTAAATTTTTCGCTTCTTGAATTGCCGTCACCTTTGGTGCCCATGAGCTTGGAAGGATCCATAGGATCTTCTTGACCATCGTTTCTGCAGAAATATTATCTCCAAGAGATTTTCTACCATTGCAAACGTCAGTGAAGCGTGTAAACATGTCAGAAATATTTTCATGTGGGTGCATGGTGAAAGACTCAAAATCTTGACGGTACATGTCCAATCGAGTATCCTTCACTTTGTTGGTCCCCTCATGGGTAACCTCCAATAGTTTCCAAATTTCATGTGAAGAGGTGCATGTGGAAACTCGATTGAACTCATTACGATCAAGGCCGCAATGAAGAGCGTTCATGGCTTTGCCATCAAGCTCGAAATTTTTAATGTCGGCTTGAGTCCATTTGGATTCATCAGGAGACGAGAGAGAATAACCATGCATGACAATTTTATAAATAGGATAACCTATACATCTAAGAAAATTAGTCATGCGGGTTTTCCAAAAGTTATAGTCGGTTCCATCAAAAAATGGAGCACGACCCAAAGAATAGCCTTCGGGGGCGAAAGAGGTTGAAGCCATCACAATGGATCTTGAATTTGAAACCGGTTAGGGTATTACTCAAATTTTGCCTCTGATACCAATTGTTAGGCGGAGAAAGAAAGGAGTGATGGCAAGAGGGGGGGTTAATTGCCTTTTAAAAATTAATTGACAAATTAAAACAATTATCAAAGTAAAAGAATGCAGCGGAAATGAAAGAGGCAAGACACGCAACTTGATAACGGAGTTCGGCTTAAACCCAAGCCTACGTCTCCGCTCCCAACTCAACCGTTGAGAGATTTACTACCGCTTCCTTTTTAATGGTTTTAGCAAGAAACCCACTAGACTTTAAGGTTAGTCTAGAACCTATTACAGCTTGCTTTTAAATGGTTTAGAAAGAACCCACTTGCTTTCAATGGTTGAGCAAGAACCCACTAGCCTTCTTACAGGTGAAGGCTAGCTCACCTATGTCTCAAGCCTTTTAAAGGGAAGGCTTGACTAACCTCTTCACACCTTGAAGGTGGTGTGAGAACCCAAAAGAATGGAGGATGAGAGAAGTGGGAGTTTGTAGGCACAAACTCAATTTAAAGCTCAAAATGAATAAAGCAAATAAAAACCGTAATTGGGGAGAAGCCTTGGGCGCCAATGGATGATTGGAGTTGAAGACGTGCACTCCCAAGCTTCTATGGTGGTGCTCCTTGGATGTGGAATTGGATTGGAGCAGTTGGGGTTCCTTAGAGAAAGTCCGCCGGAGGTTCGCCAAAATGATCGAACAATGATCCTGTGGGCTACCGTGTGTTTCGCTAGTGTTCCGGGGCTTCAAGGTCCTTTATTTATAGAGGGGGAACCCTCATATGGCCTTTAGAGGGCTTCGGAGCCGTTGGAGAGGCCTTCGGAGCCGTTGGGAGGCAAGTGGACAGGTCTGGTCAAAGGCCCAACGGCTAGTTTGACTGGACCTACCGGCTGACCGGTGCAAGGCCACCGGTTGGCCGGTGTTTGCAAAAAGGGAGAGGGCTCGGGCTCAGGCTCCACCGGCTGGCCGGTGCTGAGGCCACCGGTTGGCCGGTGCTGAGGCAGTGGCTCAGCCTTCTGTCTGGGTGCCACCGGCTGGCCGGTGCTGATCCACCGGTTGGCCGGTGCTCTAGACAGTGAGGAGACTCTCTGCCCAGGCACTACCGGCTGGCCGGTGCTGAGCCACCGGTTGGCCGGTGCACATGAAAACAGTGCACTTTGCTCCTTTCTTGGCTTCATCTTGCTTGGCCCAATTCCTTGGTAACCTGAAATGATTCCTATCATCCAAAAACACTTGAAAGAGGATTAGATAAAAAAGAGAGTGATTGTGATCATGAAAATTAAACCACGAGGGGTACGAGAGGTACAACAATATTCAACTGTCACTTTAATTTAAAATTTGGACAGAAACATTTTATTCTACCTTCCACCAATCGGTTTTTAATTTCATAATCTAAAAATTCTTCCAAACCCTTGGCATATCGATGTGTCTTTCGAGGTAAATTAATCTAACTTTTATCCACTAGTATTGTATTGTCTTCTCACAGTACATTCAGATATAATGATATAAATGTTTTATCAAATAGGTACAATCACAATTAAATATCACCCAACTTTATCATTGACTCTTTCATAAAAACTATAATGAAAAATGGGATAGATCTAATAATGAACTTTTCTTACTTAACATCTAATATAAAAACATGAATCAGATAAATTATTATTGTTCCCAAACATAGATGAATAATGACATAAATTAGATGAACACTAAAGTTTTATCATCTAATATGGATTTAACCATAAATTAGATAACCTCCACCTTCTCAGGAACATAGTGATATTTTTTATGAAACATATATCCTCCTCGTTCTTATCATCAAACATAGATCACTATAATAATTTTAAAATGTTGAATTTATCACTATAAAATCAGAAACATCCATGGTATACATAACCTACCATTTCATTTCATCCACGATGAATAAAATAAGCTCATTATGCTCTTCATGCAAACTTTTATTGAGGGATAATGACATAAACTATCTCATTTCATTGAATATTTAGACCTCGATGATTACCATCATAAAACTACTTTAAACAAATATCTTAATCCTTCATGTAAATATAACAACAAAAAATATATATGAATAAAAATTAATTTATATCATATTAAATTAACAATCAAATCCAAAACAAATCATCATCTTAAAATAAGTTAATAAACATTTCTATAGAAGCCATAGAATAACATAAATTTAATTTAATTAAATAGGGTACATAAAACAAAATATTATTTTCACTTCAAAATTTTGGATTAAAGTATATCATGAATTCAAAAAATAGAAATGAAATATTGTTTTATAATCACACAACCTTTGGGGTGGGGGGTTGGGGTCATGGTGGTCGTCGACAGGGGGTTCCGTGTCACTACAGCAGTCGACAGCAGGGTTATGGTCACGACAGTCACCGATAGCAGGATTGAGGTCACAAAACTTGATGACAGGGAGGGTCAGGGTCATGTTGGTCACTGATAGGGATGTTCAGGGTCACAACAGTCGCCAAAAAGGTGGATCAGGGTCATGACAGTACCTGACATGGGTGTCGGGTGATGGCGGTTTCCGACATGGGAATCGAGGTTAGGACAATCATCGGTATGGGGTCACCATCGATGAGGGGAGAGGGATAGCGGGGTCATAGGGGATCGAGTTTCACTGTTGATGAGGTGAGAGGGAGGTCTAGGGAGGTCACAAGTCGCTGATGAGGTGGGGGGGATGGGGTTGGGGTCATTTCTAAGGAAGGTATAGGGATTTCAGATGGGTAGGGATCAGAGGTTGATTCTGAGGTAGGGGTGGGGTTACCACCAAGGCAGGGAGAGGAGGAGGTCAGAGGGGTGATATCAGGGTTGGGGTCGCAGAGGGAGTAGGGTGAAGGAGGGAGGGGGAGGAATTTAGGGTTTTTTTAACTTTTATTCGTGGCTTCAATTAAATCACAACTAATTGTTAAAATAAAAAAACTAGTGGAAATTTAATTAAACCAAAAATATATTATAATTTTTTATAGGATTTATTTCACACATGGTTTTTAAAACTACCGTTAATAAACCACCTCTGCGCATTGCATTTTTATAGTGAGAATTCAATCAAGGAATATCCAATAGTTGATGGTGGAAAGCTCCAACTCATGATCAAATCAAAACTCTTAGGGTTTATTTGCCCTAGGTTCATAGGTTGATTTATAATCCTCTAAATAGATCAACCATTAGTAAATATCATGATCAAGTCATTTATTTATTTAACTTTTATTTGATTCATGGTTAATTTTATGAATTCTTTATGATGATTATATAACAAAATGAATTTATAAGAATGCAATATGGAATTAAAATAAATGGATTACACATAAATGTGTTATCAACACATGAATAATTAATTAAGTAAAATATACTTAATATTAACAAGAAATGTAAAAATATAAAATAAGATAATTTAAAAATAATAAATAAAATCCCTCAAGTTAATATTAAGTCCAAATTATCCTTCTATTACTTCATTAAGGATAAAAACATAGAACTAAGTGTTGGTATGGCCTTTATCAGGAAACTTACATTTATTGGGGAGTTCTTATGAAGGTTTTGGGTTGACTTAACCAAGTTGATATCAATAGAAGTAATTATCGCTAGAATTGATGTATCTTGGAGGCAAGTGTTGAGTAAATATGAGTTAGGATTTTAGGATTAGGGATTCCACTCAATGAATAAAGTAGTTGCAATCCTATAGTTAGTATGTCCACCTACCCAAATACCTTTGAGTATTTGACCAGGCCCATGCATAGGTTAACAGAAGGGTAATATGAATCATTGAAACCAGAATGTACAAATAAAAACACTTTCTGAGTTCAATGGTGAGGGATATTAAAACATGATAAAATACTATGAGACATAAAGATAATTAAATTTTTATGTATCACATAACATGTTAATAAAATTAAGTACTACTAATCCACTCTTATATTATTTTAGAAATTGAAAACATGATCAACCACATTATCATTGTCATAAATTCTAGAAAAAGACCACCTTTTAATAGGAAGAAACTGCTTGGAATGGTTCAAATTCCAACAGGTTGTACTGACCCATAAAGGGAATTATTACATGCTAGAGTTCCCATTTCCTAATCTTCCTAATAAGGAGGTGAGTGATGAGTTCTCTACACATAAAAAACATGGATGATCCACTATATGTCCAGTTTTTGATGACATGATCCTTGTTTGATGAATTGATGACACCATATGAGACCATGGATGCATATTTAAAGACTCTTTCATGGGATCCCTCAAATTATTAATGGTTTTGAGGTACTTAGGTGCAGCAAAGTGGGTGACCAAGATCGTCTCTCAAAGAGGCAGTAATTGAAAAAACTTCATAAAGGTATTCTAAAAATAAAATAACAGAGAATAAAAACACTAATTGAAAGAACGATGGGTTTTTTTATCATTTATAAAACTAAAAGTAGTTTTATGGAAGAAGATTACATTTTTTTTATTTTGAAATGAAATTGGATTGACAAAGCACAACAAGAAGTTGTTTTTTTAGAAAAATATTTTTAGGAAGTGTAATAGATCTAAATCTACCAATTAAATCATTTATTAATCATTATCATTTAAATTAATATCCACTTAATTATTGTCCCTAAATGTTTTAAATTCTGAACCCTACGAGAATTAACTTTACCATAAAGATGAAGGGAATTTAACCCTAGGCTAACTTCAGAACATGCAATCGTAGCACCCTACTTAGATTGATGTTATAAGGATAGCTTTTGGTCAGTGGTAAATTAAGGCACATATCCTCTATAGAAATTAGAATTAATTGTGTTTAGCGATTATATTTGAACACTAAAAATTGATCCTGTGTTGTTTTGAATTACTAATTAAATTCTCTCTCTCACAATTCACACAATTCTCAACATCACGTGATTTGTGTTTTTTATTCAATTGCCTGATTAGTTTCATTTAAATTAAAAAATAAATTAATTGATCATATTATGTGAATTAAATTATATCATTGATTTAAAATAATTTAATGAAGAAGGTTATAGGTAGATCTATTACTAAAAAGAACTACACTTCCATGGGTGGCGTAGTCATTGTAGAAACATTTTTCATTTCCAAAGGTTTAGAGAGGGTAGAACCAAATATCATATCTAATATTGATTCCATACCAATAAAAAATATTAAAAGAACAATAAATTTGAAAAAATTATAATAAAATATAATAAATAAAATAATAACAAAGAAGTTTACTACACAAATGCAAACAATAAAACATGAAGAAGAGAAGAAAGCTTTGATGAAATGATCCTTTCTTCAGGAGATACCCCTCTTAAAATGGTTTGATAATTTTAGTGAAAACAGTTCTCCTCTTCCTTAAATATCCTAATTCACGTCCCAACCTCTCCAAATGAGAAAAATACTAATTTATATAGTGGAGGGGAGGCTAGGTTACAAGTGGTTTCAAGTGTGAATGGGGAAATTTTTCCAAATATTTTAAGCTAAATTGCACCGCCAATTTGACCACAAAAACGCATGAATCAGCTCACCTACCAGCAAAATGGTTTTTTCAAAAATGAACTTACGAGCTCCTCTCAAACTTTGGTCTTAATAAAAGCATGGATGAAGAAGTTATAGCCTAAATATAAGACCCATGTCTATTCTGGTGGGTCCAGCCCACCTTTGCCTTCATGGTCCATTTAGTCTAACCAAATGGAAGATTTAGCTCCAATATAATGAATAAAAGTTGTATCCCATTAAGTTAGGAATACAGTTACAAAATTCCATGTTTAAATATTAAGTATAAAAATATTTATCTCTGAAATGCTGCAGTGCACTATAAAGGGTAAAACTGCAATTTCCATTAAATTTTCAAATGAATGATATAATACCAAATATTTTATAAATAAACATATTTAACACAATTTGAGGAAATTTTATCATTTATTATCAATAAAATATTCAATAAAAATGTGTTTTATCTACTCCCCCACAATTACTCATTTGCACTCCTGGGAAAAATTTCATATCTTGTATTCGAAAAAATTATGACAGGATATGCATATTCAAATTTATCAATCCATAGTGAAAATATAAGAAAAAGTAAGAATCCTATCAAGAGTAAATATCAATAAATTTTAAATTCATTATCTTAGAAATTATGTCAAAACAAAATTTAGTGAGATTCATAACACTAATCATAGTGAAACAAGTCATGGGTCTACCATGCCACTAATTCTCCATTGTGTGTGTGTCAACCATTCCAAGCTTGTCTCTCCACCCTTTATATAGTATATTCAGGTAAATAAAAACTTTTCATTATACCTTATTCTATTCCATTGAACTTATTCAACATCCTTTGCAATCAAATTCCAAAACCTACTCATTTAAGAATTCCCAAAAGTCAAACTATAATCTCCCGACCTAAAAAACCTCACATGTTATACATTTATTCACTCTCCTATTTATTGATTGTTTTTTTGGTTTTTATTTTATTTTTTTAGAGGGTGTAAAATAGTCAAATATTAGTTGCACATGCATAGGCCAACCTGGTATAGTGAAGAAAACTATCGGAAGATAAACGAAAGTATGGAAAGAGAATATTATAAGTTGAAAAGAATTACTTACCCTAAATATAAATTCAATTGGGTAAGATAAACTCAAAAGTCATGATTTTTTCAAAAGATGTGTGGAGAAATCAATGACAAAATTTACCAAAAATCAAAAATAATGGTGTCATAATCTAAAAGGTTTTATTATGACACAACCAATCATACCATCGACAACTTCAATTTTTATAAAAGTCAACCCTTGATAATGAAATATTACTCAGGATTATATTTTTACCAATGAATTTTGAAAACATGCATTTTCCATATGTTCCACATGAGAATGTTACGTGATATATTTCTTTCTTTTTTATTGATTTTTTTTTTTTGAAAATTTACAAAAACTTAATAGATAATACACATAAACACATAAATGAAAATCTTAAATATCTACCCCAAAATGTTGTACCCTCCCCCACACTTAAAATATTACATTGTATTTAATGTGAACCTATGAGATGATATATGCACATGAAATGTATAATTTTAAATAGGACAAAAAATATAAAAGTGAAAGGATTTAGAACAGCCTGGTATGCTCATGTGATGATGGGGTCATGCAGTGTGATGAAATCCACTGCATCAGTTGGAAGTCCCTCAATGTATTTATTCAAGTGTTGCCCATTGACTGTGAAGATCCTTCCTATGTTATCTTCTGTGATCTCCACTGCACCATAAGGAAAAACATTAGCCATATCATAAGGACATAACCACCTATAATGCAACTTACCAGGCATCATCTTCAGTCGTAAACTATAGAGCAGGACTTTATCTCTAACATGAAATTCTCTTTTCTGGATCATTTTTTCATGAGATGCTTTTGATCTTTCCTTATAGAGCCTTGAGTTCTCATATGAAGACAATCAAACCTCCTCAAGATCTTCAATTTGTAGCTTCCTTTGGATTCCATCTTGGGCCAAATCCATGTTGCATTTTTTTTATAGCCCAATAAGCATGATGCTCAACTTCCACGGTGAGATAACATGCTTTCACAAAAACAATCCGAAATAGGGACATACCAATGGGTGTCTTGTATGATATTCTATAATCCCACAATGCATTATCCAACGCTTGCTCCAATCCTTCCTATTTGGCTGCACTATTTTCTCCAAAATTTCTTTCAAATCCCAATTTTAAACCTAAGCCTGGCCATTTGTTTGGGGGTTGTATGGTGTTGATTTTTTGTGTATCACCACATACTTCTGAAGGAGGGAGGCCAAATTCTTATTGCATAAGTGTGTCCCTTAGTCACTAATGAAGACTTTGGTACTTCAAACCTAAAAAAAAAATGTGTCTTGACAAATTCCACTACAACATGAGAATCATCAGTCCTGGTGGCCTTAGCCTCCACCCATTTACTCACATAATCAACAGAAAACAAAATATACAAAAACCCAAATGAACTAGGAAAAGAACCCATAAAATCGACGCCCCAAACATCCAAAATATAACAGAATAGTATGGGTTGTTGGGGAATCTCGTGTCTCCTAGAAATGTTCCAATTATGTTGGTAATGAGGGCATGACTTACAAAATAGATGAGCATCATTGAATAAGCTAGGCCAATATAATCTATATTCAAAAACATTCCTAGATGTTTGTTGGGGTCCAAATTGTCCTCCACGTGAAAGTGTATGGAAAAAAATGAAGAATAGACTCAAACTCGTAGTCAGAAACACACCTTCTAATTACATGATCACTACACATGTGCCAAAGGTAGGGATCAACCCACACATAATACCGAGACTCACTTTTTAATTTTTGGACTTGATGTTTATTTAAATTTGTTGGGTTTCAGATGCAACAAGGTAGTTCACTAAATCTGCATACAAAGGATGCATACCTGAAATGGAATAAAGATGCTCATCAGGGAAAGTGTCCCGAAGTGGTACCTGGTCCAAGGTCTCATCCTCTTGTGTGCTGGTAATCCTACTCATGTGGTCCGCCACCAGGTCTTCGGACCCCTTCTTGTTCTTTATCTCAATATCAAATTTCTAAAGAAGGATCATCCATCGAATTAGCCTGGTCTTTGCATCTGGCTTCTTCAATATGTACCTCAGGGAGGCATGGTCAGAAAAAATAACTACTTTAGAGCCTAATAAATATGAACAAAATTTATCTAAAGAAAATATGATGAAAAGAAACTCCTTTTTTGTGGTTGTGTAGTTTGATTGCACTGAATCTAGTGTCTTCGATGCATAGGAAAGCACATGTGAACGTCCCTCCATCCTTTGAGATAAGACAGCTCCAACCATGAATTTGGATGCACCCCACATAATCTCAAAAGGAATTTCCCATTGTGGGGGTTTTATGATCAGTGGAGAGGTCAGAAACATCTTCATCTCATCAAATTCTACCGTGCATGAATCATCAAACACAAAATCTGAATCCTTTTTAAGTAATCAGGACAAAGGAAGTTAAATATTAATAAAATATTTGATGAAGCGACGATAAAAGCCTGCATTCCCTAGGAAAGATCTAATATCACTCACAAATGAAGGATATGTTAAGGATTAAATAATATCTATCTTTGATCTATCGAACTCTATCCCATTTTTTACACTACATTCCTTAAGACAATGCCATGCTCTACCATGAAATGACACTTTTCAATGTTCAAGATCAGATTCTTATTAATACAATGATTCAACACCTTTCCCAAACTACTTATACATTCATCAAATGAATACCCATACACTATAAAATCATCAATGAATACCTCCATGCAGGTCTCAATAAAATCAAAAAAATACACACCATGCATCTCTAGAAGGTACCTTGGGCATTGAAAAGTCTAAATGGCATCCTTCGCTAGGAAAACGTACCAAATGGAAAAGTGAATGTTGTCTTCTACTAATTTTCCAGATCAATAGGAACCTAAAAATATCAATAAAATCCATCCAAGAAACAATATAGTGTTTTCCCAGCTAGTCTCTCAAGCATCAGATCAATAAATGGGAGGGGGAAATGGTCCTTGCTAATGGGATGATTAATTTTCCTATAATCAATACACACATGCCAACTATTTTGTACCCTTATTGGAACTAACTCATATTTCTCATTTTTAATAATAGTAACACCACTTTTCTTAGGCACTACCTAAATCGGACTCACCCACTGGGAATCTAAAATGGGATAGATTATAACGGCCTCAAGTAAATTTTCAACCTCTTTTTTATCAACCTCCAAAAGTGTTGGATTGAGTCTCTTTTGTGGATGCCTAACCAATTTAGCCACATCCTCCAAAAGAATCTTATGCATAAAAATAGAGGGGATAATACCTGATATGTCAGCCAAGGTCCACCTAATTTCTCTGATGTTCTCCCTAAAAAGATTCAAAAGTTTTTCTTCATGTTCAAAAGAGAGATTGTTAGCCATGATAATAGGTAATCTTTTACCACTTAATAAGTATGAGTATTTGAGATTAGGTGGAAATGGCTTGAGTTCCAATATAGTGGGGTTCTGTATAGATGGATATAGTGAAGGAACTAAAATATTTTCACAAAGAGCATTATTATCATAATAGACATCATCAAAATTAGAGAATAGTTCATTAAATCCATCAACATACTCAACAGCCATGTCATAATCAGAGTTCACATGATCTAAATCAGAATATAAATCCATTTCAAAATCAAATCTATGAGAGTTTTGTTCATTATAAATGGGTGTGGATTTGATATTAGACATCAAACTAGAACCAATACTCATAATCTCCCTAATCACGGGACAATCAAATTCCATGGGGTTTTATTTGGTGGTTCAAAATGGGAGATAACAAATACAAAATGGTCCTCTGAGGAGTACTTTATGGATTCTATAACATTAAATATCACAACTTCAACCCCAAACTCCTTGGAAGGTGTACCCTCATTGACATTTATGATAGTTTTTGCAGTTTTGAGGAAGGCTCTACCTAGGATAATGGGAGTATGTGAACATTCCTGATCATCCTCCATGTTAAGAACATAGAAATATACTGGAATGATCATGCCTCTTACTTGGAAAAGTACGTCCTCAAGGACTCCCACTGGATATGTTGTAGCTCTATTTTCCAACTGCACCGCTACTCTTGTCAGCTTCAACTCACCAACCTGCAAAGAAGAGAATATAGAGTGAGGCATCATATTTATGTAAGATTTTAAATCAAAAAGTGCATTAGAAAATTTTAACTCTCTTATGGTGCATGGGATGGTGAATGTACCGGGATCCTTTCAATTTGTTGACATTGCTAGAGTTGGTGTAATGATTGTTGGCACATTCTTTAAAAGATCGATCCTCTCATTTCCCTTGATCCCTCTTCTATTGGTACAATGTTCTTTTCGTAATTTGGCATACCTTGATATTTGCTTTATTACTTCAAGTAGAGGGATGTTGATCTCAACATGCTTGAATGTTTCTAAATTTTTTTTTTTGCATCTCCTCATCTGCCAACTTCTTAGTTTGTACAAATCTATTTGGAAATGAAAGGGGTTTAGGAGGAAAATCATCAATCTTTTTCTTACCTTTATCTTTCTCCTTGAGATTCTCATTAGTTGGTATGGAATGGGGCTTTTCCTAAGATGAGGTGAATCCCGGTGGAATGGTGGGTGTAGAAGTATCATTAATTTTCTTCCCACTACTCAATGTGATGTCACTGACATTACCTTTTCGATTTGGAGTAGGTTGGGATGGTAGATTTCCATAATTCTTACTTACCAGTTCATGGAGAGTTGTGGCATCAGCCTCATTTGATTCTTCAAATCCCTTAGCTCCGAACCTAGACTCTTTGGCTCATTCTGTTGATTAAGAACAATTTTCTTCAAAAGATCATCAGTGTTAGAATTTACCTTAGATGGGGGGTTCCCTTGTTGTTGGCTTGTTGATGCTTGGGCTTCAGATCTTCTTTGGGGTTATTGGAAACCTTGCTGGTAAGGTGGAGGCTGTTGGATGTTATTTTGAAAAGGGGGAATTTGTTGTTTTCCACAACCAAAACTTATGTCTGATTGATCCTTCCACCCTTGGTTGTATGCTGGTGAAAAGGAATCAAACTTCTATTGGGGATGTGGCTGTTGTTGTTGCTGATATGGTCTCCTAGGAAACACTACTGCACAATCTTCTGTTTCTTGTATTTGGGGGCATTAGTCTGTTGGGTGGATTGTCTCAAATAAAATTCCAAAAGTACTTGAAGGAGTGGGATGTGATGTCTTTTAATCCAAAGAAATTTTCCTCACCATAGTGGTCAATTCTTCCAACTTGGTATCAATCAAATGAATTTCAAGAGAATAATGACTTACCTAATGTACTCCCTAGACATGTGGTGTACCTTGTTGGCCAAATGGTTGGGAGTTTTGGACCATCTTGTCCACCAATTCTCCTCCAGACGCAACATCCACCGTGAACCTCTCCATAAGTGTGAGTCCTTAATATAAGTATTGGATAAGAATTTGATCACTGATTTGGTGATGTGGATAGCTTGCACACAACTTCTTGAATCCCTCCCAGTACTCATACATTGACTCCCCATGTACTTGATTGATCCCCAATATCTCCTTTCGAATGAATTTGATCCTTGATGCTGGAAAAAATATCTTCTAGAAAAGACATTTTAAATTTTTCCAACAAGTTACATCTTTCGGTTTTAAATAATACATTTAGTCTTTTGCATCTCCATCAAGTGGAAATAAGAATTCCCTTAGTTTGATTTGATCTTCAGAAAAATTTCTTATTTTTATGGTTGAGAAAACCACATTAAATTCTTTGTGGTGTTTGTTGGGATCCTCACCAAAGAGTCCATGAAATTTTGGATGTAGGAGAATTAACCCAAATTTCAGTTCAATGTCTTATTCAAGATTTGGGTATGCAATACAATTTGGATGATAATTAATATCAGGTGTATCCAATTCTCGAATGGTTATATTAAGTTCATTTCCATTATTTTCATCCATTGGGTCTATTTTTATGTTTTAATTTTAATTTCTTCCAATTTCAATGTTCTAGGAGTGGAGAAATTCTCCAACTGGTTGAATGTTAAAACTTCCCATATACTGAGAATTTCTAATTTGAGCCTGAAGGCTACATTCAATCTTAGGGTCAAGATCTAAAATATCCTTGGGATTAGTTAGTGTCATAAATAAAATAAAAATGAAAATAAGTAAAGTGGACCATAGTAAAATAAAAATGATAATTTGAAATGATGGTCAAAAAAGAAGAAGAAAATAAATGAAGAAGAAAAAAATTCAGATTGGGTAAAAAAGGAAGAAAGAAGAGAAGAAGAGAATAAAATGGAAAATAAAATAAATACATATAATGGGTTGAAATAATTACTTTCCTCCCTATCAATGCCAATTTGAAATATTCTATTGTGGTTTCCCTCAAATGATTAATGGTTTTGGGGTACTTAGGTGTTGTAGAGTGGTTGACCATGGTCATCCTTCAAAGAGACAGTAATTGAAAAAAATTCATAAAGGTATTCTAAAAATAAAATAAAAGAGAATAAAAACACTACTTTAAAGGATGGGGGATTTTTTTATCAATTATAAAACTAAAAGTTGTTTTCTAGAAGAATATTGCATTTTTTATTTTAAAATGAATGTTTATTAACAAAGCACCATGAGAATATGTTTTTTTAGAAAACTATTTTTGAAAAGTCTAATCGATCTAACTCTACCTCTTCAATAATTTATTAATCATTGTAATTTAAATTAATATCTACTTAATTAATATCCTTTAATTTTTTAAATTTCAAACCCAATGAGAATTAACTTTACCACAAAGATGAAGTGAATTTATCCCTAGGCTAGCTTTGAAACATGCAATCGCAGCACCCTACTTTGATTGATGTTCTAAGGTTAGCTTATGGTCAGTGGTAAATTAAATCACATATCCTCTATAGAAATTAGAATTAATTGAGTATAGGTATTATATTTTAACACTACAAATTGATCTTGTGTGGTTTTGAATTACCAATTAAGTTTGCATTCTCAAAATTCACACAATTCTCTACCTCGTGTGATTTGTGTTTATTGTTCAATTTCCTGCTTAGATTCAATTAAATTAAAAAATAAAATAATTGATCTTTTTATGTGAATTAAAGTATCTCATTTATTCAAAATAAATTAATGAAGGAGGTTAGAGGTAGATCGATTACTAAAAAGAACTACTCTTCCATGGGCGGTGTAGTCATCGTAGAAACATTTTGCATTTGCAAAGGTTTAGAGAGGGTAGAACCGAATCTTGTTTCTACTCTTGATTCCTGACCAATTAGGAATATTAATAGAAGAATAAATTTTGACAAAACATAAGAAAAAGAATAAATAAAATTATAACAAAGAAGTTTATTAAACAAATGTAAACATTATAACATGAAGAAGAGAAGAAGGCTTTGATGAAGGGATCCTTGCTTCAAGAGCTACCCCTCTTAAAATGGTTGGATAATTTGAGTGAAACCAATTATCTTATTCCTTAAATCTCATAATTCATGTCCCAACCCCTCTAAATGAGAAAAATAACAATTTATAGAGTGGAGGGGAGGCTAGGTTACAAGTGGTTTTAAGTCTGAATGGGGAAATTTGGCCACATATTTTAAGCCAAATTGCACTGCCCATATGACCACAATAACGCGTGCATCATCTCTTCTTCCAGAAGGATGATTTGTGAGAAAATAAAATATCGAGATCCTCTCAAAATTGGGGCCTAATAAAAGTAAGTATGAAGATGTTATAGCGCAAATACAAAACCCAATCCATTCTGGCGGGTCCTTCCCACCTTGGCCTTCATGGTCCATTTAGTCCAACCAAAAGAAAGATTTAGCTCCAATGTCCTGAACAAAAGATGTATCCCATTAAGTCCGGAACATACTTAAAAAATTTCAAGTCCAAATAATAAGTATTAAAGTATTTATCTTTGAAATGCTACAGTGCACTATAAATGGTAAAACTAGAATTTCCATCAATTTTTCAAATAAATGATCTAATCCCAAATATTTTATAAATAAACATATTTAACACAATTTAAAGAAATTTTATCATTTATTATCAATAAAATATTCAATAAAAATGTGTTTTATCACTTATAACACTACTACTAATAGGACCTTCAAAAGTGAATAAAAAGAGAATTTACAACACTAAAAAACGATGATAATCATAGTGATATTAAATATGGGGTCCCTTTTAGGACCACTAAAAAAGCACTGATAAAGGCCCCTTTTATCAGTTCTAAAAAATAACACTGATAAAGACACCTTTTTATCAGTAATAAAAAAACACTGATAAAAGTTAAATTTTTTAATTTTTTAAAAAAAAATTCCCCTGCAAATTCAGAGGGAAGACTACCCCTTCCCCCTTATTAGCACCTGACCCCATTTAATAGTAGTTATATATCCTCCCTTATCCCCTTTAACAATGCTAGGAATCCCCCTATTAGAGCACTATGCACTACCTCACATGTTCGTGCGTGCCCCTGCCTTTGGGGAGTTTTGAACCCGAGACCCCCCCCCCCATAATCCCATGCCTTTTCCACTCACCTATATTGTTTTTTTCATTGTTTTATGATATATCTGTATATTTATATATTTTTTGTTAAATTTTTTATCCACATAAATATATTTAAATACACATATAAAGTATGTTTTGTGTGTGTATGTGTGATTATAAATAAATAAATACATATATATATTTTTATATATGTGTGTGAATATATAAATATAAATATAATTATCAAATTTAAATTTATTTTCATATATTATATATTAATATTTATATACATATATTAGAATATGTAGATATATATGTGTGTGTGTGTGTTTGTCAATATAGATACAAATATATATATATATATATACCTTAATTATATATGTATATAAATATTCATACATTAGTATTTTAAATAAAATGGATAATATTTTTTATTTAGATATGTTTTATATGTTGCAAAATATATATTATATGTAAATATGTTTGATTATTTATTTATAAAATTAAATTTTTATGTGTGAATATACAAAAAATATGTATATATTGTTATGTATTTGATTATAAATAATATTAAATTATGAAATAATGATGAAATTTCAAAACCATAATATCAATATGAATGTTATCCCATGGAATAAATTTAGTCCCCATTGAAAACGGGAAAAAATACCTCCTTAAACAAGGTTGAAATTCAATCGAATGTTAAAATATTGGGATAACCTGACTAAAAACTCAGTGTTGGAGGACTTTTGGGCCTTTTTTGGCCTCAGAAAATGTGATAAAGGATTTCTTTTTGTTGTCAGTGTATAGAGATCATACCCAAAATTGATTTGATATATGGTAGAACCAAAACTGACACCCGAATAAAAAGTAATGTATGTTTGAAGTTTAAGTTACGTTTTCAACTTATTTTAGATCATTTTTTGATTTTTTGTTTTTTTGTCTTCAAATTGATATTAAATGACAATTACTCAATAATAATTAACAAAATAACAATTAAAAATATTTTTTAAATTATTTTATAATCCATTTTTGCTAAATATATTATATATTATGTGTAATAGCCTATTTAGCCTTATATAAAACATATTTAAAAATAAATATTATATTTATATAAATATAAATATATTTATATATTAATATATTATTCTCAATGAATTATATTTTTTAAAAATATAAACTTTGTTAACTCTAGTAAAGAAATTACTGTAAAGACCCCCTATCAGCGCTACTAAAAAATTACTACTATAGGAGGTCCCATTAAAATCGTTAAAAATCACTGATAAAGGGAGTACCATTATTGGTGCTAAAACATTTACTGATAAAGGGGTACATTTTTCAGCTCTTTTTAAGTGTTGTTAAAATAATCGTTTATCATTATTCTCTTAGCCCTAATAAAGGCACCCCCTTTATCATTGACTTTTAAGCACTTTTAAAGGGAGGCATTGTGAAAACCCAATTATGTGGTAGTGTAACATGATCAATCATCTATGTGATTTATATTAGAAGAGATATAGGAAGGAACATTTTAAGATTATCAAGTTTCTCTTCATGAGCAAGAATAGATAGGGTGTGTTGGTGATAATTTTAATTTATATATATTTTTTCATCATTAGTTTTATTTGATTTAAATAACATTTTCATCAAATTTTATTGTTTGAACCCTACTATAGCATAAAAATAAGTTTAATGGAGTTTTGGTGATTGTTAAAAAGAAATAAGTGAAATTTGGGGAAAAACTGACTTTGGAAAGTTAGGAATTTTTATTTAAGAGGAAGTTAGTAAAACACCAAGCCAACCCTTTACTAGAGTAGCCAACCCCCAAGGGTAGTCGACTGCGCTCAATGGGAAGGGTAGTCTAGAGTGGCAGGCATGCATAAAAAATTGGAGTAGCCTAGCGTGGTCTAGGACTAGGTGTGGGAAGGTGCAAAGTTATGAGTTCTAGATGCATGTTGGGAATGGGAAGAAGTGTTGGATTAAATACTCTAATATTATGTTTAATATTATTATAATGGAATAATGAGGGATATAATTATCAAATTGATGGCCTTGTATAGTTAATTAAATAACCACAAACAAAAACTGTTTTATCCCTATTTAAAATGGTCATGTCCTTTCCAATTAAGTCTCAAAAAAATTCTAGTAAGTTCTATCAATTTTGCTACAGAATATAAAATAGGTAAAGGATATAAATCCTTTTAAGAGGGAGAAAATCAAGGATATTCAAATCCATACAATCTAGTGGATGAAGGTATGCCTTATCTTTTTTTAATTTTACTTATCTATGTGATAAGAAAAAATATTGAAGACCCTAAAAAAAATTAAATTAACATACACGTGGTATTAGTGGGGGGTTATAAAATCTGTATTTTTTCATATTTAAATTTATTATGTGTTGCGTTAAATTAAGAATACAAAATATGGATTACGTTCTATAAGAAATATTTTTCATTAAATCTAATTTTTTTCCTTACTTTAAATGATCATTAATATTAATATTAATATTGGGTGGTATAAATTTATAAAATCCAAATACTCTATGCATTTTTGTTTATTAAATTAGAATACACTACCTCTATCTTCAATTATTAGGTATTTTACTGTGTTGTTTAATTGTTTGATAATAGACTACAAAATTATTATTATTATTTTTAAATTATGAATCTGTTGTGCATTTATTTTTCTCTTCCCAAATATGAAGTTACTTTTTTCTAGGAATCCCAATATGCTACCTCTTCCCATGTTTTAGATTTTTAAATCTCTTTTTTATTTATTATTATAATTTTCAATTAGATTCAAAATCCATTGGAATCTAATATTTTATTTAGAATTTTTGATATCATGTATGCTGTGAAAAATTTTGAAATCATCCTCGTGATTTTAGAATTTGGTATTGTTTATTTATTTTTACTATTGCATATTAAATGTGATGAAGTTGTAGTTAAAAAATGATTAGAATTATTCGAATGATTAAATAATGATAATATATATATATATATAATTTTATTTCTATTTTAGATGTTGGAAGGTGGTAAATGTTGTAATTAATATATATATATATATATATAATATTGATTTTCCATTATTTGATATAGGTATTAGACTTAATTTTTATGCCAAAAAAAATTAAAGAAAGTCTAATAAAAGGATTTATTTTTGTTAAAATTTATTTATATTTATATTTATGTTATGTTATGATGTCTCATATTTGGAACACTACTGCATGAGATTTTTTAATCACAAAATTGGTCAAATCAGAAAGTTAAAATTGGTCCAAAATTATGTTAAAATGATATTTATTGATTGCTTATAAATTTGATATTATTATGACATTTTATGAGTAACTGAAATTCATTATTATGAGATATTAATTAATTTCCTAAAGGAAATTTTCATATTCTTATAATTTATGAATATAATTTTTGGCAATATATATGCATTATGAGATTTATTTATATATCAAAAGATAATAAATAAATCTAATTGATGCATATATTATTTCTAATTACTGTTAATTTAATTAGTATCAATTAGGTTTTTTTATTAGTGTATCACCCAAAGGAGAACACTAATACACATTTATGTTAAATAATTTGTGTAAATCAATGTGTTGTTATTATTATTTGAAAGCAATAATTTTAATCATGTATTTATTGCAGTTAAGTTTTGATCATCATTTCACTCATAGACATAAACTATTCCCGTCTTTAATGGATAAAAATTCTCTAATTAGAGTGATAAAATCCAATTTCACCTTGGTGCATTGGATCTTGATTTAGAACTCTAAATAGAGAAACCTATTACTACAATGGATGAAAGAAAAATGATTATAGTGTATATTATGCATCATTGGAATGATCAAATAGATTAAGTTTGATATTCATGTGAATGAGAAAAGAAAGTAACATCATGTCAGGTCTCCCTAAAACTGAAAGCGATAAGGAATTTATAAAATTTGTGGGAGATCGTGAAAGTGCCTAGTCGGAGTATTGTATCACTGAGAGAGAGGGGGGGTGAATCAGTGATACCATTTTTCTTTTTATGTTTCTTTTCAATTGAAACAACCTTTGCCTATGGTTAAGGATTTCAATTCCCTTCTGGGAAAGAAATCAAAACACATCCAAAGGAACCCAAATATTTACAAGGTTCACTATTAAATATGAATATCTACATCCTTGGTAAGGTTTGGAAATGATTGAATACCATACAATCCACTTAGAAAACAATCCTTGGATTGCAGCGAGTAGGATGTACCCTTTCGATCGTGTTGCACTATGAAACAACACAACTAGTGCATGTGCACCCTCTTAGAACAATAGGGTAATTCATTTGTTTTGAAACATCTCATGTTACATGTGCCTCTTTTCAATTCACTAAATGTATTCAATTGTAAAACAATTATTCTTTTCCTTACCTAGATGAAATGTAAGAACCTCTTGGACTATGTAAAATAATCAGTCCGATTACCCTGAGTATGATGCTCCAAGTCCGAATCTTCTCGGTCCTATATTTCAATTGAATACAATAGAATTGAATTGGCTCCACTATAATACTTGAATTCAATAGTCAAGACAAATAGAATCGGCACCACTTCAAAATAAGTATGTAATATCCAATACAAATAGAATCGGTACCACTTCAAAACATGTATGCAATAGTCAAGAAAAATAGAATCGGCAGCACTTCAAAACCTCTTCTTATCTATCTAAAACCCAAATCTTCTCTCTCTTATGATGTGAACAGTACTCAATTTCAGAAAGTACAAATTACCTCCTCCTTATATAGGTGACAATTGGTGGGAATCCAAAAGTTTATCCATCTCACTCAAACTTTCCCAAATTTGAATTTCCCCCTAAAATTATGGGATACATTTTTGACTTCTCCACAGTTTCTCAAAGCTTCTCAAATCTTCTTGAAAAATTATCTCAATCTTCAACTCTTTCATTTGTATCTCCATACCCATTTCGTATTCTATAAAACCAAAACAATTTTTCTTTTAGAAATCAAAAAATGTGGGTACAATTGTTGAGTATGATTGTTTCTAGATATGATGGTCTTTAATCGGCATCATATCTTTTCTTTACTTTCACCTGTGAGTATGATGTAAAAAAAGTCATTACCCTATCGACATAAAAGGCATCATATCTTCACTATATATTTCCATTGGCACAACTCTTTCCATCATCTTGACTATTCCCATTGGCATGACTATTCCCATCGGCACGACTATTCTCATCAGCACGACTATTCCCATCGGAAAGAAAATTCCCATAGGCACGACTATTCCCTTCAGCATGACTCTTTCCTATTTTCCATAGGCATGAATCCTTCCACTTCCATCATCATGACTATTCCATCAACATGAATTTTCCATCCACATAACTATTCCATTGTAATGACTCTGTGTCCGATGCAAAACAAGGTCATTACAATGTCGGCATGACATGCATCATTTCTTCTTTCATCAGCCTGACTATTCAATCAACATGACTATTCCATAGGCACAACTATTCATTCAGCATGACTATTGAGTCCAATAAGAAACAAATTCATTACTATGTCATCATGAAAATAATCATCTCGTCTTTCATCAGCATGAAAATTCCATTGGCATGACTATTCCTTTGGGATTACTATTGAGTCCGATACAAAAAACAATTCATTACTATATTGGCATGAAAATCATCGTATCTTATTTCATCGACATGACTATTACATTGGCATGACTATTCCATCCGCACAACTCTTCCATTGTCACAACTATTGATTCTGATACAAAACAAAGTCCTGACTATGTAGGCCTGACAAGTATCATCTATTATTTCATTGGCATGACTATTCCATCGACACGACTATTCCCATCATCATCACCATTCACAGTTTTATAATAGTCACCACTATTCGCAACTTTGTAATAGTCACCACCCTTGATAGCATTGTAATAGTCACTACCACTCATAGCTTTGTAATAATCATCACCATTCACAACTTTGTAATAGTCACAACCAATCAGAGCTTTGTAATAGTCACCACAATTCATATCTTTCTAATAGTCACCACCATTCATAGCTTTGTAATAGTGACAACTATTCACAACTTTTACATTCCCCATTCTTCCATCAAGCCTTCATCATAAGTTCCACCTCTTTACTTATGATCTATGAGAATTCCAAAACAGAAAAGCATCATCACATTTAAATTTGGAAAGTATCAAAACATTCCATTCATTCTAGTTTCGTTCTTTCCTTCTCATCCTAAGGATAAAATTTCTGAAAACAAGAGTATGATTCTTTTCAAAACAAAACCCCAAAACAATTGTTTTCAAAACAATGTGAAGTGATTTCTTTTCTTCAAAACCAACGTTGACAACAAAAAACAACTCTTTAACCCTTCATCACCCTTATCATCAGCTTGGTCCCAACAATCTCCCCCATTGGATTTTTTTGTCAACCAAGTTTCATAAATCACTAAACTTTGTAGCCTTGAGAAATGGATTAAATATCAACAATTCTAATCCTACGTGAGCTAGCTCATTATAGGAAACAAGAATAATTAATAGAAAAACTATGATATCTAAAATAGTGGTCATGACCACCTCTTTCTTTTCATCATTCTTTCAGGAAAACAATTCAAATTATTTTCCTACAACCACTCCAACAAATAGTTAGAATATTTCACACATTAAACAATGTTGAATTCAGATCTTACCTACAACTATATCTTTTGTGAAATACATTTTTGAACCAAAAAAATTCCCCCTTGAAAAAACAATCCAAAGATAAGATGAGAGAGGGGACATATACACATACCTCAACCTTGTATAGAAATCGGTTGGACACCCATTTTAAACCTCGTTTTTGAAAATGATTCCTTCGATAAAGGTTTTGTGAAAATATCAACAACTTGTTCTGATTCCAGATCATACTCAACCTTCAATTCATTATTCTCCACATTCCCTTTGATGAAATGATATTTCATATAAATATGTTTGGAACGAGAATGTTACATTGGATTTCTGGTGAGATGTATTGTACTTAGATTGTTACAACCCAATATCAAGGATAACTTCACTTCTACAAGTAAATCTTTCAATTATGTTTTTATCCATATAAGATGAGTAGCGTCTTGAGTAGCAGTAAAATACTCATCTTCATCTGTACTGAGAGTTACTGATTTTTGTTTCATTGAATTCCAACTAACACAATTCTTTCCCAGAAAGAATACCCCCAGATGTGGATCTTGAATCATCAACATTTCCCACCAAATCTGCATTTGAATACACAAACAATTCAATACAATTTGAGCAATAATATTTGATTCCAAAGTTTTATGTGCCTCTGATGTATCTGAGAATTATTTTTCCAGCAAGTAAATATTATTAATTTGGAGAACTTTTAAACCTTGCACATAAGGTAACAACATAAAAAATGTTGGGTCTTTAGGCAGTTAAATACAATAGACTTCCAATCATCTTCTAATACTCTTTTGGATCAAATTCTTTTCCTTCTCTATCTCTAATTAGCTTTGTTCCCACTAAAATGGGTGTGGGAATAGGTTTTCAATTTTCCATGCCTAACCTCTTGAGAAGTTCTTTTTCATACCATTATTGGGAAAGAAAAATGTATTCCTTATCTTTTTGGATTTGTAACCCAAGAAAGTATTTGATTTCTCTAAGCATTGTAATTTCAAAAACATTATTCATTCATTCAGAAAATCTTTTACAGCTTCCTTCATAATTCCTAGAAAAGATAATGTCATAAATATAAACAATTACATTGAGGGAATACTCTTGACTTTCTCTCATGTGAAGATTTGGATCCACTCTTCGTTTTTAAAAATTCATCTTTCTTATGAATGTATCCAATTTGGAATACCATGACCTCAAAGATTGTTTTAGGCCATACAATTCCTTTTTCAATCTACACACATAACCTTCATCATTTCCAATAATAAAGATACAAGGTTGTTGAGTATAAACCTTTTCTTTAAGATCACCATTTAGGAATGTAGATTTAACAACCATTTGAAATATCATATAGCCGCGTTGTGTGGTGTTATAAAGAACGATTCTGATTGTTTAAAGTCTTTCCACTAGAGAAAAGGTTTCCTCAAAATCAATACCCTCAATCTACGAATATCCTTTGCAAACCAATCTTTCTTTGTTTCTTATAACCTCACCTTTTTCATTTAGCTTGTTCTGAAAAACCCATTTTGTTCCAATAATGTGTTTTTTTAGGAATGGGTGTGAGTTCCCATTTATTATTCTTTTCAATCTGATCCAATTCTTCCTTCATGGCATGAATCCATTCTGGATTCTCAAAAGATTCTTTCACATCATTCGGTTCCACTTTTGAATACAAAGAAGTATGTGTAATGGAATTGGTTGTTCTTCTTGTTTGAGCCTTTTGATGTTGATCACAAATTATATTTTGTGCTAACACATGTTTCATTATCCTTGGATAAGATTTTCGACTGTCTTCCTCATCACTGAAACTAGCTAATTCTGATTCTTCAACTTTATTAGGATTACAATTGTTTGTATCCTTATCAGAATTATCTTCTTCATCTTTCTTAACTTTATTGTCCGCTTGAACATGTTTCTCTTTCTCAGATACATCAATCACTTTTATATCAATTGAATCAAAATTTATTTTTGTTTCTTTGTTAAAGAATTATTAACCTCTTCCTTCTGGAGAATAGCCAAGAAATATTCCATCCTCACCTTTCTGCTCAAACTTACCATAGTTTCCACATTTCTTCTTTATAATACAAGGACTCCCAAAAACTCTAAAGTGCTTCAAACTTGGAGTTTTTCCATAAAAGAGTTCATAGAGAGTCATGCCTGATTGGGTACTATAGAAACAATGGTTTTGAATATAAATAGTAGTACTCATGGCTTGCCTCCAAATGTAATGAGAAAGATCATGCTCAAGTAACATGGTTCTTCCCATTTCCACCAGACTTATATTCTTTCTTTCAGCAACCCCATTTTGTAGGGGAGTGTATGGAGAGATATATACATGCCAAATTACATGCTTCTTAAGATAGTTTTCAAACTCTTCACTTCTGTATTCACCACCAATATCAGTTCTCAACTTCTGGACAGAATACTCACATTCTTTCTCAGCTTTTCTTCTTAAACATTTAAATATTTTCAAAGCATATAATTTGAGTTTCATGTATATAACACAAGTAATACGAGTAAAATAACCAATGAAAGTAATGAAGTACTTGTCTCCATGTGTTGATTGTTTTCTCATTGGCCTATATATGTCGGAATGGATCAGCTACATGGGTTTTTTGAACAAATATAAACATTCTTATGCATAGAATTTGTAATCTTTCCTTTATGAAAAATAGTGCAACACCAATATATAATTCTTGGAAAATTAGGAATATCTCAAACACTGTCTCTTTTAGATAACTTTCTCATGTTTCTCTGACACATATGTCCAAGCCTTTTATTCCATAACTGATTCTCTTCCACCGTACATATGTAATAAGTTTTTTGTGAGTCACCAACCTAAAACAAGTTTCCTTTCATACATTGACCTCTTGTAACAATATTTCCATATTCATCACTCTTTACAAAAAAATCAACTTTTTTAAAGATATATTTGTTACCCACATCACACAGTTGTGAAACACTTAGCATATTGTGTTTCAGCCCATCAGCATAAAACATTTTTTTAGATTTCATATTTTATTTTCCAATGATGGCTAACCCAACACCTTTGATTTTCAATGATTCATCGTTGCCAAATTTCACCGTTCCTTCTTTAAAATATTTCACATCTTTCAAAAATTTCAAGTCTCCTATCATGTAAGACGAACACCCACTATCAAGTTTCCAAGTTTGTTCTCCTTTCACGGATTTTAATGCAATTTCAACAAACATCACCTTTTCTCCATTTTTTCATTATTCACCTTCACCTTTTGAGAATTGAGAATCTTTTCTTGAGCCAATAACAAAACAAGACATCCGTTTTCAAGGTGTCCAAGTTTTTCACATCTTTCACAAATAGTTTCCAATGGTTGGAACCTATTCTCAATCTTCACTTCATTCCTTTCATATTTATTTAAGAAAACCTTCTCATTTTTCATTATTTGATGAGATTTAATACCCCTCAATATCACCCTTTCATAACAGATGGGATAATAGTAATTTTTTTGACTGAACCAAAAAATATTTCTTCTATACCCGAATCCACCATAAAACCTGAAATACCCTTAGAAAGAGTATTTGCCTCTAAAACCTCCATACTTGTTAGAATTGTGAATGTGTTTCTCAGCCACCTTCTTCTCTTTCTTTTCTAATTCACCAACCATTTTATTATCAAACCAATTCCTTATTTTCTTTTCTGGATTATCAGAAATAGACATATTGAAAACATTTCCATATTCAAAATGTTTCAAAACATTCCCAACCTTCTTGGTCTTGGCCACATACATAACATTTCCATCTTTTTTCATTTAAAAAACAATTCCATTCTTATTCTCACCCATTGAAGTTATCTTTTGTTGAACCTTATAAAGTTTACCATTATGAGAATATTCACCAACTTCAATGATAGAGGTTTGGAAACCTAGACTTTTCTATTCAGCTTTAGAGAGTTTTTGTTGGAAAAGTTTCAACTCTTCTTCTTTTACTTTCAAATTCACCTCTTAATGATCATTAGAATTATTTTCTTCTTCAATAGATTTCTTTATATCATTAATCTAATTAATCATCTTTTCTTTCTCACTAGAAAAACATTCTTGGTTGCTTGAGAATTCATATTTTATATTTTTTTTCTTTTCATGCCTTTGGATCTTTCTCAGACATTCTTTCAACTCTTCTTTCATATGCATTTCAAGATGAGTTTCTTCCTCTTCAGAACTAATGCTTCCAAATTCTTCACCATTCACTATTTCAATGAAAGTATTTTCATTAACATACTCAATGGATTTTTTTGGATTCATCATCACTCTCTTCTTCATCATCATCTTTGGACAAGAAACTTCTTCTTTTTTATTTGAATTATTTCTTTTCTTTTACTTTATCTACCTTTTTCTTCCACGATCACCTTATCTTTATTTCTTCAATATCACTATCATATTTTTTATTTCTTTGAGAAAAATTAGCTGCAAATTGACCAACACCACCACATTCAAAACATTTCAAGGGAAGTTTCCATTTTTATTTCCTTATTCCTCTTTACACATTGTTAAAAAAGAAGGATAGAATTTCATTGAGATTTTTACATACCTCATTTTCAGAGTTAGAATTACCAGCTTCATTTTCAGTAACAATATTCCTTGACATTTCATTCATTATAGCCTTGAATTAAATTTCTCTATCAACTTTTTTTTGTTCTTTTTAGCATTCTCTCCTCTCATTTCATAGGTGATAAGAGTGATATGTAAATCATCAAGAGATAGTGTTTCAAGATCTTGGTCTTCCAATGAAGAAACAATTGAATCTAATTTTTCAGGTGAGATTCTCAAGATATTTTCAGAAATTGTTGCGTCTTTCAGCTTTCCACCGAGACATCTGATAGTACTCACAATTTCATTCACCCTGGTAAAGAATTCCCCAACAGATTCATGCTCAGGCATCTTCAAATCATCTTTATTTAATATTCATATTTGTAACATTTCCTTATTCACTTTTTTATTGACTTCTTATATGTTTTTCAATTTATCCCATATACCTTTATCTATGGAAACACCTTTCACTCTCAAGAATTATCTTTAGGAAAGTGATAATAATATAGCATTCTTCGCCCTTCCATCATTATCATGAAACTTCTTGTCAATAGGTGTAAGTTGAGAACTATCATCAATGGGAGGAAACCCAACTGTTACAGCTTCAAGAACACCATAAATTATATACATAAGATATGGAAACATTTTATCTTTCCAGATATGATATTTCTTTCCATAAAAACCAAAATACCATTACTGTTCACACAATTCACATTCTCCATCAGTAAAGAATAACGAAGGGAAACTGCCTTTGATACTAATTGAAAATGCCCAGTTAGATTATTGTATCACTGAGAGGGGGAGGCAGTGAATCAGTGATACTATTTTTCTTTTATATTTCTATTCAATTAAAATAGCCTTTGCCTCCTGTTAAGGATTTTAATTCCCTACTGAGAAAAAATCATCACACATCCAACGGAACACAAATATTTACAAGGTTCACTATTGAAGAAGAATATCTACGTCCTTATTATGGTTTTGAAATGATCCAATTCCATACAATCCACTATGAAAACAATACATGGATTATAATGAGTAGGATGTACCCTTTCACTCGTGTATCAATATGAAACAATACAACTTGTGCATGTGCACCCTTTTAGCACAATAGGGTAATAAATTTGTTTTGTAACATCTCATGTTACCTCTGCTTCTTTTCAATTCAAAAAATGTATTCAATTTTAAAACAATTATTATTTTCCTTACCCAGAAGAAAGGTAAGATCCTCTTGGATTATGTAATACAATCAGACTGATTACCCTGAGTACGATGCTCCCAGTCCGAATCCTCTTGGTCTGATCTTTCAATTGAATAAAATATAATAGAAGCGGCTCCATTCTAATACTTTCATAAAATTTTCAAGACAAATAGAATCACCACCACTTCAAAACTCATATGTAATATTCAATACAAATAGAATCAGCACCACTTCAAAAAATGTATGCAATAGTCAAGGAAAATAGAACATGCACCACTTCAAAACCTCTTCTTATCTCTATAAAACCCAGAGCTTCTCTCCCCTCTATTGTGAAGTATAATCAATTTCACAAATTAAAAGTACCTCCTCCTTTTATAGGTGACAATTGGTGGGAATCTAAAATTTTTTCCCACTCACTCAAATTTTCCCAAATTGTAATTTGACCCTGAAAATATGGGATACATTTTGACTTCGTGACATTTTCTCTAAGCTTCTCGAATATTCTCGAAACTTCATCTCTTTCATTTGTATCTCCAAACCAATTTCTTATTCAAAAAAACCAAAACATTTTTTCTTTTAGAAAACCTAAAATGTGTGCACAATTGTTGAGTGCAATTGTTTCTGGATACGATGGTCTTTAATCGGCATCATATCTTTTCTTTCACATTCACATGTGAGTCCGATGTAAAACAAAGTCATTACATTATCGTCATAGAAAGAATAATCTCTTCACTATCTCTTTCCATCAGGATGACTCTTTCCATCTGCATGATTATTTCCATCAGCATGACTATTCCCATCAACACGATTATTCCCATCGGCATGACTATTCCTCTATGCATGACTCTTTCCTCTTTTCCATCGACATGACTCTTTCCTCTTCCATTGGCACGACTATTCCATTGCCACGACTATTCCATCGAGACAACTATTCCATCGGCACGACTCTGTGTTCGATGCAAAAAAATGCATTACCATGTCGGCATGACATGCATCATTTATTCATTCACCAGCATGACTATTCAATCAGCATGAATATTCCATCGGCACGACTATTCCATCGGCATGACTGTTGAGTCTGATACAAAACAAATTCATTACTAAGTCGGCACGACAAGAATCATTTCTTCTTTCATCGTCGTGACTATTCCAATGGCAAGACTATTCCATCGGTATAACTATTGAGTTCGATACATAACAATTTCATTACTATATCGGCATGACACGCATCATCTCTTCTTTCATCAGCATGACTATTGCATCCTCATGACTATTCCATCAGCATGACTATTCTATTTGCACAACTATTGAGTCTGATATAAAACAAAGTCATTAATATATTGACATTACAAGTATCATCTCTTCTCTCATCAGCATGACTATTCCATCGTCACGACTATTCCCATTATCATCACCATTCACTGTTTTTTAATAGTCACCACCATTCATAGCTTTGAAATAGTCACCACCATTCACAACATTGTAATAGTCACTACCATTCAAAACATTGTAATTGTCACCACCATTCACAGCTTTGTAATAGTCACCACCTTTCCTAGCTTTGTAATATTCACCACCATTCACAGCTTTGTAATAGTCACCACCATTCACAGATTTTTAATAGTCACCACTATTCATCACTTTTAAATACCCCTTTCTTCCATCAAGATTGCATCAATAGTTCCACCACTTTACATATGATCTATGAAAATTCCAACACATAAAAGCATCATCACATTTAACATTCGAAATTATCAAAACATTCCATTCATTCTAGTTTATTTCATTCCTTCTCATCCTGAGGACAAACTTTCTAAAAACAAGAGTCTGATTCTTTTCAAAAAAAACCCCAAAACAATTTTTTCCAAAAAAATGTGAAGTGATTTATTTTCTTCAAAACCAACCTTGAAAAAAACTACTATTGAACCCTTAACAACCTTTATCATCAGCTTGGCCCCAATAGACCGATCTCAAACTACTGACAAATATCTTTCTAGGACATTAATGAGTACATTGACCACCATGAATTTTTTTGTTTCTCATACAATGCATGAGCATTTCGTTGAAATGAAAAATATTATAGCAAGAATTAAGTATTTTGGAATGGAAGTGGATGAAATTTTCCCTGTACAGTTTGTCCTAAATGCCTTACCATCTGTGTATGAACCACTCCAAATGAACTACAACACCATGAAAGATAATTATAAAGTTCATGAATTTCATAGTATGATACTTCAAGAGAAAAAAATTTAAAGAGTCAAGGAATCCACTCAATCCGTTATATACATAATCAAGGAGGAAAGAAGAATGGTATAAAGAGTCATGGAAAAGGAAATGGACCATTGAAGGTTAATGATTCCTATGGTAAGAACCGAAAGAACACAAATAAAGATAAATTCCATTTCTAAGGGAAAATTAGACATTTCCAAAAGGATTGTCTGAAACGTAAGGCATTGTTTGAAAATAAAGGTAAGAAAAATGATTATACATGTTATGAATCAAACTTAGGTTAATTTCCACATAATAAATGGTGAAATGATTCTGTTTGTATGACTCGTTTTTCTAATACGATATTTCAATTCATTTCAACCCAAATCAAAATCCCAATAGAAACATTTATCTTCACGGGGAATAGAGTGAAGGTTCTAGTTGATACTATCGAGAATTGATATTTAGTTCTTGATAGTGGATATTGTTTGGAATTATGTGAATCCTTTTATGTACAAAGTATATCTGGGAATTTGGTTTCATTATCAAAACATGAGGTCGCTGGATAATTTTTTAATTTTGGGAATGAATATTTTAGTTTGTTTTTGCATACATGAATGATTGGATCTGGTTTATTATATGATGGTTTATATAAACTAAATATTGATAAATGTATGATAAAAGACGTATGACCTTCCATCATAATTATATTACTAAACATGGTTTATTAAATGAAAATTCTTCTTATTTATGGCATAAATGTTTTGTTCATATTTCCAAGGAAATATAGGAGGGATTGATTATGTTTGAAATCCATCCAAAATTGGATTTTACTAAACTAAATTTTTTTGTGTATTGTATTAATGTAAAAAAAACACAAATAAAGGTTCCATAAGAAGTAATCAACTCATTGATATCATACATACTAATATATGTGGACCTTTTGATTTTAATTATATCAGTAAATAAAATTACCTTATCACCTTTATTGATGATTTTTCATATTAAGAATATGTCTATTTATTGCATGAGAAATATCCTGTAATAAATGCCTTGGAAATTTATGTAAGTGAATTTGAGTGGCAATTAGATAGAAAGGTGTTGGTCATAAGGTCTGATAGGGGTGGTGAATATTATGGAATATTTGATAAAACTGGACAAAACCCTGGTCCATTTGAAAAGTTTCTAGAAAGTCATGGCATATGTGCATAATAAACTATGTCAGGTACACCACAAAAAAATGGTGTAGCAGAAAGAAGTAATGGAAACTTTAATGGATATGGTTAAGTGTATGTTAAGTAATTTTATTTTACCCTTATATTTGTAGATGTATTCTTTAAAAAATTCAATGTATTTATTGAATATGGTTACTAGTAAAGAAGTTCCAAAGACTCCTTTTGAACTTTAGACTGTTAGGAAACCTAGTTTAAGACACATGAATGTATGGGGTTGTTAGGAAGAAATAAAAGAATATAATCAACAACAAAGAAAACTAGATGCAAGAAAAATCAGTGGAAGTTTCATTGGTTATCTAGAGAAATCAAAGGGGTGTAGATTTTATTGTCCTAACCATAGTATGATAATTTTTGAAACAGTAAATGGTAGATTTATTGAGAATAGTGAATCTAGTGGGAGTGAAGTTCCACAAAATGTGGAAATTAATGAAGTTATAATTCAAGTTACATTTTCTTGTATTCCAAGTTCACAAGTTATTATTCCTAAAATTATTGCATTAAAAAATAATCATGTATATCAACAACAAAATGTTTACAAAATTTAAAATGAAGAAATAGTTGAAAAACCAAAAGAAATAATGTTAAGAAGATCCTAAAGGGAAAAGAAGGTCTGTTATTTCTGATGACTATGTGTTACATCATCATGAAATATAAAATGATATTGGAATTGATAATGATAAAGTTTTATATTCTCAAGGAATCAAGTGTGATAATTATTATAAATGGTTAGATTCTATGAAATGTGAGTTGAATTTCATTGGAGATGGGACCTTATGGAATTGCATAAAGTATGCAAGAGAGTTAGATGATAATGGGTCTTCAAAAACAAATATGACTCTCTTAGTAAACTTGAACATTATAAGGAAAAACGTTTTGCTAAAGGATTCACACTAAAGTATGGTATAGACTATAAGTTTCCATGAATGATTATTTCATAATTTTAGGGCATTGGTAGCTTGGTTTGAATTAGAGTTATAGAAAATTGATGTTAAAACAACTTTTCTAAATGGAAAGTTATAGGAAGATGTATACATGGATCAAGCAATGGGGTTTTCCATTGAAGGAAATGAATACATGGAATGTAAATTAAAGAAGTCAATATAGGTACTTAAACAAAATTCACTAAAATGGTATATTAGGTTTAATAATACCATTTTATTTTTGGATTTAAGGTAAACATCCTTAATCAATGTATATATCACCAGATTAGTTGGTGTAAATTTATATTCTTGATTCTATATACTGACAACATGTCGCTTGCTGCAAATGATCTTGGTCTATTATGTGAGACCAAGAAATTTCTCTCTAAATTTTTTGTAATGATAGACATGGGAGAAGCTATGTTTCTGATTAGAATAGAAATATTTGGCAAAATAACTCAAGGTTTATTGGGAGTATCTCAATATTCATACATCAATAATATTTTAGATAGGTTTAAAATATATGCAAGGAACAGAGGATCACATGCTTACTTATAAAAGATCCAATGAACTTGTGGGGATTGGATACTCTGATTCAGACTTTTATGGTTGTATTCATATAAGAAATCCAACTTTTGGTTATTTTTATCTTTTACCCAAAGAAAAAATATCATGGAAAAGTTAAAATCAATCAGTTATAATAGCTTCAACCATGGAAGATGAATTTTTAGCAGCTTTGATGCTATAATTTAGGGTACTTAGTTTCCAAACTTTATTTCAGGACATGGAATTATCGACAGTATCTCCAAGACTATGAAAATTTATTGGGATAATATCGCAATAGTATTATTTTCAATGAATTACCGATATTACAAAGGTTCTAAACACATGTAATTAAAGTTCTTTGTAGTTAAGGAAGATGTTCAAAAAATGTAAGGTGTGAATTGAACTTATTAACACAAATATAATGGTTAATGTCCCATCGAATAAAGGTTTTTCACCCAAGATATTTATTGGACATTTTGAATGTATGGGAATTCTCACCAATTAAGTTCCATTGTACGTATTTACTATTAAAATTATTACAGTTTACAGTTGGAATTATAAATGTTTTGATCATGTTTCATGTTTTTTCAATAAGTATACATGATTGAATTGAGTAATGATAGAATCCATAGTCTTTCATAAAGACATTATCGTTGGGCCAGTTATATATATTCCATTTTAATTATGAGAGGGAAAATGTCAATATTGTAGTACATATAAGGGAGTATATTAATATAGAGTATACGACCACCATGACTCATGTAGACATTATCTTTAATTATGATAAATGTTTTATACATGATAGAATAGAAATATAAATGTACAAAATGACTGATTGAATATATTAAACAATATAAAGTAATATCACATGAGTTAAGTGGGAGAATGTCGGATTAATTCTTATAATATTAAGTTTAATATTATTATAATGGGATAATGAACGATAAAATTGTAAAATTGATGGGATTTAAAATTTAGTTAAATAACCACCCACGAAAACTATTTTATCCATATTTAAAAGGTTCCTTTCCTTGCCAATTAAGTCTCAATCAAACTCTGGAATGTTCCATCAATTCTACTACGAAAGATAAAGTAGGAAAATGATATAAATCCTTTTATGTGGGAGAAAATCAAGAAGATTCAAATCCATAAGATCCATTGTATAAAGGTGTGTCTTATCTTCTTTTGAAATTTACTTATCTATGTGCTAAGAACAGATTTTAAAGATCCTAATATAAATGAAATTAACATACAAGGAGGACCGACATGCGGAGGGGTCAATGCTACTCATCTGGCCGGTTCTCCCCACATTCATATTAATAAAGAAGCATATTTTTATCCATATATAAAAAATGGTAGGCACTATTATAATAAATTTTATGTTTTCTTTTGGGTATGTTTCCCACATCACCCTTATTATATAGGATCTCTTTCAATCTCTTGTGTCTTACCAGTTCATGGAGCCACACCCATCCACATTTATTGATCAAATGGATCTCAAGATAACACTTGAGAAGCCACATTGAGGATGAATTTTCCATGATAATATAGGGAGAGGTTCCTTGAGTTTATTTAGGGAATTAGTAATAGGCTTATGTGTGTATGAGGAATCTCAACCGAGGCGTGCTTGAAACTTTCTTGCAGTGCAGGTAAATGTATATACCATGAAATAAGTTTGAATACAACCATATCATGGATCATACATCACAAGGGAATTATTAATGAACTATGTATTATGTTCAAATATGATCATTAATGGGCCTATTTTTCTTCAATGGGGTCTTTGTTCCATTGTCTTCATGCATGGATAAGCATGAAGATTGTATAAATAACCTCTTGTGAGTAGGGTTGTCTCCAACACCAATGTTGCATGAAATGAAAGAGGAGGAAAACCTCATTTTGTAGAGTAAAGGAGGTTATAGAATGATGTTTTAATTACACCACGAGGGATCTTAGATTGGAAAGGGATTGGTTTTTATGTTTAAGAAGCTATGACATAGTGTTATAATATTTCCACCTAGTTGAATATCAAGGGTTTACATTAAGTGAAAGTTGTGTTGTATGGTTTCCTTGTGCCCCGTAGGTATTGAACTTGGTAGTGGATTGAGTTTTTGGATTAAGGAACCTTTCCCTATAGTGTGTTTCGTACGCCAAGAACTAGAGTTGCGAGGAACATTGAAGTAATGTGAGGCCAAAAAGTATGAGGAAGATAAATATCTACTGCAAGAATTTAGGAGTTTGAAAGAAATGATTTTCTAGGAATTTTAAATCTTCCTTGACAAAGAAGGGTGTACCATAGTGGTTTCCTTGCATGGTAGTGGCCCTAAGGGAGGAAGATCAAAGGGAGTTTGAGTTATAGATGTGTATAATGTTGCACCATTAAGTGTTTCCTTGTACAACATAATTGAACCCAGTTAATAGATATTAACAGTAAAACTCCTATATTTTAGGAGTTTAATGGGATATTTTTTTGTAGTAATTCACTTGATTTTGGAGGTCTTAAATGGATGAATTTACCCTTAGAAAAAAAAGAGGATAATAAAAGATAAAACACACATTAATTATAAGGATCAACTATGAAAGTGTTTAGGTAGTGAGAGAATATTCATTACTAGTGAATCATTGAAGATAGGTTTTCATTTTCTATTTCTACTTTCATTTTTTGTAATCATGGATTTTTAATATCGTTTTTTCAATACAATTAATGTAATCTTCATATGTTATTTGATACCATTGTCTCTGGTTTATTGTATTCCCACTCCTACAGCTTCTAGTTTATTTATGGTCAAAGAAAAATAGACCAGGAGTGGATAATGTCATAGAGGAGAGTAGTTTTGAATAAAAGGGATGTGTACATAATGATTTAAATTATAATTTTCTTGGGAGTTATTTTAATTAACATTGAGACTAATTTATATGACATATCCTAATCACTCAGCATGAGTGATGAACATTAGTGGAACAAACCCAATGTAATAGAGATGAGTGGAGAGAGATAATCAACTTAAATCTACCTATTGCTTTTTGGATAGAACTTAACTAACTAATGTTTGTTAGGTAACCTCGAACCATGGAATCAATGGGCTTAGGTAGTCCTAGTTTGTGCTGACCAATTAAAACTAGTTACCCTGAGAAATCTTGAAATGGATTATTAGACCAGCATCATAAATTGAGTTTAGTGTTTTAAATAATAAAAACAATCACTGGTAATTAGTTCCCCTATTTCTGTTCTCTATATTTTCATTTAGTTCAGTCTAATGTTTAATTATTTAATCTAGTTTAATTTAGTAGAATTTTATAATTAGCAATGTAATTATGAATTTTTAACAATTGGATTAGCGATTATATCAAGTCATCTTTGTTATTAATGGGATTGAACTAATAAGTCCACTACAATATTCTTTTAGGTTTATGGTTAGATTTGTAAAAAATATAGTCTTAAATTTTTCTACCTTAGAGATTTAATGATGCCATAAGGTTGATCAAGTTGATGGTCCTCAAGTATTCAAACTAATTAGCTATATTGATTGGGGAAAGATTCTAAGGATGAAATTCTGGATGAATTACACATTATCGACGTCTGCCAAATGATCATAATAAAATCCACAAAGGAAGAGATACCTGAATATGGGTAATATTTTTCCCTCGAAGAAAAGGAAGAAGATGGTGACCAGAACTTGAGAATCACATGAACCTTCAAAGGACACACGATTGCATGACCATTAGAAGGTCATGCGAAGGATCATGCATAATGAACATCCTTCTAGAGGATCCCATGAAACCACCTTTACAATACCTTATTATTCTTTTTAAGGAATCCAAATTCACTCACTGATCATGTGGCTACTACTAAATGAGCATCCACAAGTCATGTGAATTGTCAGACGCTAGGCACCTGAAAACCCATCTAAAAATCCTTGTAAAATAGGGGGAAAATCCAACAGGTGGGAGCCTATCATGGTCCTAAAACTCATGAGACTCGCCCGTTTAACTCGTGAAATACCATGGAATACCTGATGAAATGAATTATTGGTTGCAAAAAACCCGTTGGCTTATCACCCTCACCACACGAAGGGCTTCGGATGTGCCCAAGCCGTCTTGTGCTCCCCCTCTAGCTCCAAAGGCTAACATAAGGGTTTGACCATGATAATGCTCATGCCTCACCATAGAACCCTTTATTGGAAACATGACGAATCAATGATTGGGAGAGTTATTGATTTTGACAACACTTTTCACAACCCCGTGAGATCCCAAGCCCTTTCAAAATAAACAAGAAAATCTAAAGAGAAATGACAGGAGCTTCTTGGAAGGGGAAGATATGATGATCATCATTGATCACAAAAAAATCATCAATGATCCATTTAGATCTCATATAAGACCCTTGGAGAGCCACATTTTCATCACAAAGACCCTCAGACAATCCATATTTGTCTCGCGGAGGATCCCGAACAAGTCACCAGAGATCACATGAAAACCATCCAACATACATCTAGATCTCATGAAGTCTATTTGACATGTCAGCCTGAACTTGCAAAATCCTATTGGAATTCCCACATATTTAGGTGAGAACCATTTAATTGGACATAATAAAATAAATAAGGAATTGATGGGGGTGGTCTTGCAATCACTGAAAATCATTTGCTGCTCCCGGAATGACTGATAACAAGACCCTGCAAAATCGTGTAACATCAAATCCCTCTATAAATTCCATCCTAGATTTTTTGATACACACCATGAAAAGAAATATATAATCAGGTTGGTGAGGCTTATAAATCCCCCACCCCAACATGAAAAAATGTATCCTTAGATCCTCATACCGGCACACTCAGGCATCAAAGTAGGTTTCTCAGAGTGGCTGATGTCATGATCAGAAAGGTTTTCTGATAGATAAAATTTGGAGAACCACCTATGAAGATCATGTAACATGCATAGTCACTTATTGTGATCACAAATAGATCACTTGAATGAATTCAAGGGGGATATGTTAAGGGTATCTCATATACTTGATCAGTCATGATAGACTTAGACAAGATTACATTGAATAAATCTACAGAATATGCAATAAAATACTAGAAAAAAGTCTAAAAAAATTGGATACTTATGCGAAGAACATATATTCTGTTCCTCAAGTGCTTTTCATGAACCAACTAGGTCATGAAACATCACCAGGACATGTCACCCAGATCACACAATAGTCCTTTTTCATACTATTTGGATTATATGAAGTCTATTGGATGCATCCAAGCAAGTCACATGGCACCCCCCGGGGCATGCCGTCCGCATATCAAGAAACCCTTCATGCTCAGCATCCAGACCCCACAATGACCTCCATACATATCAACCAAATCATATAGTGTCCCCAGTGCCTGTCATCTAAGTATGACGATGACAGCAAGACATGTCAACTAGCCTTCATGATTGTTGATATAGTGGGTGCCCTAAAACTAACTATTCAGTGTTTTTGATTACCATATCATGTATATAGTTAGATATAAATGATGTCGTATTACCATTATTGTGTATACATTTTTTCATCCACTATTGAAATGGTAATGTCCCCAGATTAATTGTTCTATCGAGAGGTTATAGCATATCGCAGGCTATATGGAGAACCTCAAGATACTATGAAATTAATATTAAATATATGTTTTATAGTCATGATACATCTCACTGATTTGACATAGTAGCTGTATGACAATCTGGTGCTGGGGGATCATAAGCATTGAGACTTCTTCTCATGAAGTTTTCACTTGGTGATCTCTGGTATTGAGATCATGAGAGCTGACCCGCAAATAGGAACACCACATGTTTGAGTGTCATTGGATGTTCCAATATGAGATCATGTGTAATGATCCCCTAAATTGAGATCATTACCAATGTATGTCATTTGATTATGTACTTTGATGCAACATGAAAACCACGACAATGAAATCATGGCGATGTAGTTTGTGTTTGGTGCATCATTGGTGGAAGGGCATTGGTTGAATGACCAAGAAAGGATTTTATGCTTCCAGATTATGGATGTAATATATCTCAGAACATGTTGATAAGGATGGTAGTAAATTTATAAGACCATGTCCATGGTAGTCGAGGGTAAATCTATCTAGCTAGATCAACAAACAATAAAGAAAGAAAAGGGTGATGACTTGTGAGTGCGTCATGCTTTATGAGATATTACTGACAATGAGATTATATTACACAGTGCATGTTTGTAGGTTGGCTGTCACTGCTATAATAATACATATCTCTTCAGGGGCTATGATGGGTTTCTAGATGTCTCTCTGGGTCTATGAATACTATTCACTACTTTCAAGATAAGGGCATAGAGGGTCACAAACAATAGCGCATTCAAGAATCATCCCTATTCAGTTGAATAAGAGTTTTGGACATGGTGGGCCCCACCACAGGGGTTTGGGATTTGTCCAAAGAAAAACGATCACCAATGAAATAAATAAATTCATATTTATCATGTTTAGATTAATGAGTATTGAATTTATTTATTAAATGTATTTACGAGTTTTAAGTTAATACATGAAAAATATTAATTGACGAATATTAAATATATTTAATGATCAATTAATATTTATGGGAATGACGGGTCAAGTTTTGGACTCAATTATTATCATGTAATATATTTAATATATTACAAGTAAATGATAATAATATTTACAACTCAGTTTAGTTGTCATAAAATGTCATTGATAATATGTTAAGTATTTGGGGGCCGGTGAGGCTATACCAGATATTTTAATTAAACACTACAAATAAGAGAGGATGGGCTTTTGCCAAATACTATTCATGTGGGTTCTCTGTCCTCCCTTCTCTCCCATGATCTAGGAAGAGATGCTCTGGATCCAAGGAGCTAGGATCAAGCTCTCTCTCATGCATCGCTAGTGATGCGATGCGGTGATCCATGGAGCATCAAAGGTGTCATCGTAATTCAGCGCTACCAACCAGATTAATAAGAACGATGCTCCTGTATATTTCTTGAAGCATGTGTGGACGATTTCGAGAAGTTCGATGTCGGATTCTTCGAGTAGCGTTCGCCAATGATGAGAAGACATCATGCACAACTTCGGTTTTAAACCAGTTATTTTACAGTTTATTTTGTGCATAAAACTCTTCACGTATGTTCATCGGCTAAACCGGGATTCTATTCACCGACGTTGACAAGTTTACGTCGATCGTCGGTGGAAAATCTTAAAAACCCACATGTTTGAGGCTTCCACTACATGCTCAGTTCCATCAAGTGGTATCAGAGGGACGCGTGATGATTTTAAGTCAAATGAAATAATTAAATTTTCATTAAAATATAAAGAGGGCATCAATATAGTCGCAATGCCACAAACGGAATCAGAATTGGAAATCGGATGGCCAATCTGCAGCCATCCAAAGTTTTAAATTTGGATTCAAGATTGATTTCTTGGGGTGTTTAATATTTCGATCGAAAATCCCGTGACTGAAATACTCAGTGGAAAATCAATTTTGATTTGATATTAATTTATTAAAATTAATTGTATTATTATAATAATAATAAAATTATTTGGTTTTATTATAATAATAATATTGTTTTTAATTATAATAATTTTAATTTTAATTTCAAAAGCCTAAATATGATTTATAAATTTTAAAGGGATGGGAAATACTTGCAAAGAAAGTCTTGGTAGACCCAAAAAAAAAGACTTAGAGAGTATGTATTGAAAAAATATGGGGTGGCTTTTCTAACAAGACAAAACAACAAAACAAAAAAGTGAGAAGAATGAAAGGGGGAACCCCACTTGGAAAAAATTATAGGGTTTGGTTGGGGGGCCAAGAGGCCCCCCTTCTCCATCACACGATGCGGCGATAGCCCACACCATAAAGCATCCTCCACCAAGCCCACACGTAGCCCGACAGAAGAACCAGAGCCGCTGCCAGCCTCTTGCCGGACAACCTGCCTTCACTGCGTCCTCCTTCAACGCACCCCCTCCCGGAAGGGTGGGCTCCCTCTACCCGCAGCGGCGTACCTCTCCACACCCTCTACGGACCATGTTTTCAAACTAGACACTCCACACCCGTAGCCGGTGACACCTCTCGGTGAGCCTCCTCCCGGCTTCGCTTCAGCACCCCTAATGCCTAGCAGACCTGGACCGCAACCACCCCGGCACCCCAGCTGCCTCCTCCCTCCGGAAACAGGACCACACAGCATCCACTAGTAATCCTCGCCGGATTTGCGGTTTCTGGCTGCCCTGCTACCGAAGCCCAACACTCATCCACCTCATCTGGTGGTCTTCATAAGGAGCAGGCACCCACACCCGCGGTCGGCCATCACCGAGGCCGCCAGCTGCAGCAATCCGCACCACCTCCAACGTCGCCCCATGCCCAGCCTGCACCAATGGCTTCCACTAGCCGACACTCTAGCTTGCACCATCGCACCTAGCGTAGCATACCACGGTGGCACCCCATTCTCAACCAGACGTTCTTTGGTATCCCACGCCGTCACCAAATCGCCCTTTTCCGCCACCGCCCAGTCCTTCTAGCATGTAGGTATTTTTCAAAGCCCTGAAACAGGTCTAGGCGGGATGACCCAGCATAGATTGGGATTAGTCGAACGAACCTGACTCAGAACACTGCTGCACCAGGCTGGTACCACCCAGATTGGGCCTGCACAAGTTCGCCCCAACCCGCACAGGTCTTGCTCAGTTTTTGAGGGGTTTCGAAATTATAATATAATAAAAAATTCATTAATTTCATTAATTTCATTTCATTTGATAATTCAATTAATAAATTATTATTTTTTTGTTTAAATAATTCATGAGGAGTAATTAATTTAATTTGGAGTTTAATTAAATTATTTAATTATTTAATTTAATTTATTATTACAACTAAATTAATTAAACGGGACCAAATGACAACATTTGTTTAATTAAAATTAGAGTGAAATTTTAATTCACTAATATAATTCCCTCGATTTATTTAATGCAAGTATAATTTTTATTCTACATTTAGTTTATATATGCAAGTTTAATGCCTATGGTGATCATGAGCTAGAGACCAACCAATGTATTTCTAGTGCTTGTTTATTCATTTTCACTTATTTAATTATTTATCTATTGCAATGGTTTTGTAATAATTAGTGTACGTAAATGAAATATGATTTACGTGTCGTCTGAAGTGTCATTATATGTATAAGGGTCTGCGCGTCCATTCTCAGAGATGTATTTTTATACCTTAAGACCCCTCCCCTATGTGCGAGTACTATTTTATAATGACGAGATGAGGTGTGATGCACTTCTCACCATGTGACGATGATGCATCCGAAAAGGAGTTGGATGCATTGGATAGGCATACATTGCTATTCAAGTTGCAAGCCACATGACTAAAGGTATTTTCCCTAGGGTCTTGGTTGGTCCATTATTCACTAAACAGATCAACCATTAGAACTGGATCATGATCAGGTGTTCATTTTATTTTTCATGTTTTATTATTTTTGTGCATGTGTAGTTTGGTGCGCGATCACATAGTATAATAATAAACAAGAATTCAAGATAAAATGAACATGTGACATGATGGAATTTCTATTTCTTGCATGATCATATGAGCGTACGATCACATAGTACGTGCTTATAAAAATAGAAACTGAATTATTTCGTCACACTCGAATTAATAAAAACCCTCAAAGATATATTAAGTCATAACAGCCTTCTGTCATTCAAATTTAGACAAAACTGGCTGTTTGAGGTGTCAATCATGCCACAACTGAGGGTTCTTATTACTATCAGGGAGTCTATATAAGAATTATGGGGTGACGTAACTAAAATTACAGCAAATATATATCCATAACTATTTTGTAGTAATTTTAGAGGCAAGCATTGAGTAAATCTAGTTTTGATTTTAGAAGCTGGGACTTCACTCAACAGATCAAGGAACCCCAAGTTAAAGTGGTCGGCCAGAAAAAATCCCATCTTAAAACCTCCATGTAGTGGCATAGCCATAACTTTTAGACTATGTGTGGGGGGGGGGGGGGGGGGGGTTCTAGGATCCTTTCCACTATAATACTCAAGCGATAGAGTATTCTGATTCTTGCACAGAAAGTTCCTATATTCCAATAAAATAGTGGGAGACATTAAATGATTGAAGTAATTAATCTAAATATCTAACCCAGTAATCCAGATAAAATACACTCATCTACTAAAATTCATTTTTTTTGAAAAATGGAATGTTATACCAAAAGTTTAAACTGCGATAAATATTGGAATAAATAAATTTCCACACTGACACGAGTTTCAATGAATAGTATAGGCGTGTGCACATAATACTATGATATAGGAAACTCATGGTTCCAGTGTCCCCAAAACAGTTAAACTACCTTAAGAAGCAAGGGTAAAATATTTCTTATAGGATACTAATGTACAAATCATATTATAGTTATATCATTATGATTTCATCAATGTCTGATGTCAGTTGTGGTCGCTACACCAAGACATGGATGATATATACATGAAGTCTCATCTCTGAGATGTTTGTAAGGAGAACGTGAAGCAATTATATGAATAAGGCAATGGTTACACCAGCATGTGTAAATTAAGAGATCTATCAAGATATTAAAATGGATCCCTTTCTCATATAATTTTCACCCCTTTACTCAAGTTTCATCCCAAAATGAACAAGTATTGAGTAAACGCTTCATTACCAATTTAGTTAAGGTTCTCCAAGTGAATAAGAATATCAAAGAAAGATTTATCTTTAACTCTTATGGAAAATAAATTGAAAGACAATGTGAAAAGGCCAAAAGTCAAGTAATTACAATTGTAGATTTGAAATGTGCTTCACTTAATGAGGTATTTACAAATGTTATTTTCATTTCATATTATATAATAAAACAATGAAAGTTTATATGCACTTAACTGAATTGAAGAAGCATGTTACCCACATCTTCTTCAGGAATATTCATCATTGTAATGTTTCGGTTTTACTACATGGGTATTAAATAATATATACTGGTATCATATGTGTATTCTAATATGGTTACCAAGTATGTATATAAATATTACTAGAAGTTAGGTGTATTCTCTAAGTGCCTGTGAAAGGATGATTCCTAGGTCAGTGGTGAGAAGTACACGACTTCTTAATTGCCAAGTAAAAAATTCATGTTGAACTATTATTGAGTATAACCAAAAAAATTAATCTCATGTGTCATTAGACACAATTAGAGACTCTTTCAAGTTCTGGAATGAATTTTGTTTTGGTAAACTCAATAACTAGTTCATTAATACATGAATCATAGGCAATTAGTGATGAATATAAGTTTAAGAATTATACCCAGGTGTGACAAGATAATTCTTTGGTAAGTAATATTAAATGTGGACATCATGAATATACCAAGTATGGTATTTAGGAATGAAACATCTAAATACTTTTGGTGTTATCGATATCTTTAGTTTGGACAAATGAGCCTTTCGAAATAAAGGAATGTCACAACGATTTTGGAAATTTTTGAACAACTAAGCATGAACTATTCCACGTATTAGATAGTGGTATATATACTTAATAATATTCCTTTAAGTAATTAAGGAATAATAAAGTGAATTATATGCATGGTGAAGAGATATGAGTTTCTTCAGGTTGGGATACTAAAGAATATCTCGACCAAGCATTCATCAATCATGATAATGTAGCATGGAGTAATTCCTAAATGCATATTACCTTATCAATATCATGACATTGATGTTAATGAGTAGGACTGATGATGAAGTCTTACATATCAACATTCATCAAAAAACATGTAGCATGGATCAATTCTTAAACGCATATGTTATACATCAAAATTTTGATGTAAGTAATATTAATGTTGCAACTAGACGAAAATTCCATTATATTTCATGAAATTCTTTGCAAATAATGGTGATACCCCACAACCATATGCCAACTATAATGAAAAATGTATATCATATGAGTCATAGTATGATGTAAACCCATTATGTCATAAGGACATGTGTTTGGATGCAAAGAGTTTGTTAGGAAATAAACAAACTTGCATCAAGACAAACACATTGTGCATTTAGTGTAATAATCCTAACATTTGTTTAGGATGTTACATAAATCCCAAAGATAAAAAATTAGGTATTCAAGAAAAACTCTGAAATTCTATATAATGGTTCACATCTCTATTAAAGATAGTGTTTTCTATATTGCCTTGTGTTTAGTCAATGCTCAAAATGCAGGAGTAGTTGGAATAGAAACTAGTTCCTCAAGCACATTTAAAACAAAGTATGTTCCAAAGACACATACTGCATTGGGAGGATAAAACCTTGGTGATGGATTTTATATTCACTGTGTTCAGTGATCTATTACTCAATATGAATAATAATACCTATATGTAAGAAGTGTATGACAATTAGCTAAAAATGATAAGACCAACTAAAATTCAATTAAGGGATTTCATGTATCAAAGTGAAAAGTGTTTATTAATTTGAATACTATTGTGGGTATTCAAGTGAGTTGATATGTGGTTGGTACAAGCGCTATACCAATAAGGTTCGATTGGTTTCACCATGTTTTTATGCCTAAATTCATTAGAATTTTACTTATCATATCTAATATATATGATAGAATTATTTGGATGTCATGACCACCAATCATGGGTGGTGTCTATATGATGCAACTAGAAAGGGGTGGTCATGTCACAGAATTCTAATAAAGTTTGAAGGTTACTGAAATCTAGTTTAGGATTAAAGTAAGCAATATGATCATAGAATATATATTCTCAACAAATTGTTTCCACGTGTCTACAAGGGGTTAGTGGGAGCGTCAAGGTTTTTCAGGAAAAAATATGTTCAGAAACATATGGAAAATAGACATTGGTCTTATAGTTAGATAAGAAAAAGATGAAATTTATTCTCCAGTGATTGGCTTAAAGTAGAAACATATGTTCTATGGAACATGATCTACTGAGGTAGATCTATAGGTTGCTTGGTCCTGGTCAATCGTACATATAGTGACATTGTATTGAAAAATAAAATTTGGAACAATTCAAGATATGAATTTTTTCTATGTCACATGGCATAATATCTTCATGTTGACATGTTCGGGACATGGAGAGAGATAAATGTGGTGAGTTTAAATCCATATGTTGAAGCGATGCATCAATCACGCATGCCATGATATGTACAAGAACTTATTTTGCCAGGGTATATTTTAGAGTATGTAAATGTCAGTTATATCTAGGTGCATTGCAAGGGATGCAGTCAGAACTATCTAATTGTACTTTGGAAAGTACGTAATATATCTACCTGGTAAGTGGAGAAGAGAGGGCACTAGTTTTCAAAGGGTACAAACTAGTCTTCCAAAGTTCAATGTGATCTACTATCACAGTTAGGCTATAGACGTTGAACGATTAAAGATCATAAAATCCAATGGTAGCCATACTTACAAAGACCATGTATGTTGCAGATTCTAAGGAGGCTACGAAACAGTTATTAAATGTAATGATTTGTTCCAGTTCTTGGAATTGCACCAGGTAAGGGAAGTATAATCATAATGTAAATTATGATATTCTTACAAGCCAAGATGTCAAGTTATGAAAGTGGGAAAGTTGGTTATATTCAGGATACCATCTCTTGAGAAGTTTTACTCTAAGAGATGAGGTTGCAATAACTAAATAGCCTTGTGACGGAACCATGGAAGACCTAGTTTCTAAAGCCATTACTTAGCAGAAACATGATGTTAATCATGCGAGTAGCTAACAAGTTTGGTTAAAAAGTTGTATTAAGTGCAAGTGGGAGTGTTGAAATAGTGGGTACCCAAGAACAAAATATTTAGTTATTTTTATTACCATATCATGTACATAGTTATCTATACATGATGTCATCTTACCATTATAGTGTAGACTTCTCTGCATCCACTATTTAAATGGTAATGTAGAAATATTAATTATCATATCGATAGGTTATATAAGATCCCTGGATATAATGAGAACCTCGAGATAACATGAAATTAATCTTAAATATATTTTCTATGGTCTAGATACATCTAATGGATTGGACATAGTAGATGTATGACTATCAGGTATTAGGGACTCATAATAATTGAGCCTTCTTCTCATTAAGTTCACACTTTGTGATCCCTAGTTGTGAGATTAGGAGGACTGAATCACCAATAGGAACACCATATGTTCGGGTGTCATTGGATGTTGTTATCTACGATCATGTGTAATGGTCTACTGACTTGATATCATTACGAGTGTATGTCATTTGATTACATACTTTGATGAAAAATGAAAACCATGGCAATGAAGTCGTGGAGATGCAGTTTGTGTTGGGTGTGTCATTGGTTTCATGGCATTGATTGAATGGTCAAGAAAGGATTTTTCGCTTCCAGGTTATGGAGGCAATATATATCAGGACATGATGATAAGGATGGAAGTACCTTTATAAGACCATGTCCATGGTAGTCGAGTGTAAATTTTTCCAGTTATGTCAACAAACAATAATGCAATAAAATCTCGACCACGCGTGAGTGCGTCTTGTTTTATGAGATATTACTGACTAAGAGATTATATTACACACTGCGTGTTTGTAGGTTGGTTTTCTCTACTGTGACAATCCTTATCTTTTCAGGGGCCGGGATGGGTTGATAGATCTCACTCTTGGTATGTGAATACTATTTATTGTAATCGAGATAAGGGCCTAGAGGATCACACACAATAGTGTATTCAAGAATCTTCCAAATTTAGTTGAATAAGAGTTTTAGACATTGTGGGCCCCACCACAGGGGTTCATGATTTTTCCAAAGAAAAACGATCACCAATGTAATAAATAAATTCATATAATTCAAGTTTATAATAATGATTATTGAATTTATTTATTAAATTTATTTATGAGTTTTAAGTAAATACATGAAAAATATTAATTGATGAATATTAAATAAATTCACAATTCAAATAATATTTATGGGAATTAAGAGTCAAGTTTTGGACTTAATTATTTTCATGTAATATATTTAATATATTAAAATTAAATTATAATAATATGAATAACTCAGTTTAGTAGTCAGAAAATGTGTTTGATAGTGTGTTATGTATTCAGGGGTTGGTGAGGATATATTGGTTATTTCAATTAAACACTATAAATAGGAGAGGAGGGGATTTTTCCAAGTACTATCCATGGGGATTCTCTCTCCTCTCCTCTATACCATGATCTAGAGAGAGATGATATGTATCCAAGGATCTCGGATCAAGCTCTCTCTTAGACATCACTAGAAAATCAATACATTGATCGTTGGAGAGTTAAATCCATCGTTAGAATTCCATGCTAGCACCCTAATTATGACAAATGACACTCCTGCGTATTTCTTGAACCATGTGTGGATGATCTAGAGGAGTTCGATGTCAGATTCTTCGAGTAGCAATCCAAAACGACAAGAAGACATCATGCATGAATTCCGTTTTAAACAAAGTATTTCTCAGTTTATTTTGTTCTTAAAACTCTTCATGTTTGGTCCTCGGCTAAACTGAGCAGGTATTCACCGATGTCGACAACTTTACGTAGATCATCGGTGGAATTTTTTTAAAAAACCCACCAATTTGGTGCATCTGCTACATGTTGGATCCAACAATGATGTCCTCTAGATAATCCATTCATATCTTGCATTGTCCCCCGGACATGTCAACCAAAATTTGTGAATACACTCAGACAAGACATCCAGGACATGAAACACCCTCCAGACATGTCACACTGACTCTCATGACACCCTCTTTGTGAGTCATCCAACTTTCATGATGACACTAGGGAAAGTCAATTTGATAATTTGATGCCCTCCAATCATGCCATCCAAGATCATGTATTGACTTCTAGGATCATCCAGCCAGGTCTTGTGATATCCTCCATCCAAGCCACCCTTAGTCATGCGATGACCATTAGACATGCCATCAAATTTATGCAATGTCCCTCAAAAAACTAAACTAGATCATGAAATTGTCTTTGGACAAGTCTGGAAGACATCCTATGACATGTGAAGAAGACAATAAAGGTATGTTAGGAAGACAATCAACGCATTTTAGGAAGACAAGAAGACCAGGAAAAGTTGGCATCCCAAGACATGATAACCTTATCTAACCTATATTAGGGAAACCTCAGTGTGTAATAACTAATTATTGAACTATGATAAATCTGATTCCTGTTATAACCTGGATATATAGGACGCCTTCCCAAGGTCTGAACTCCATATATAATATCCAGAAGGATCTATCCTAATACATATGTTTCACATCCATGAGTATTGATACTGATTACTTTCTATATTTTGTTTCTCACACTAAGCATATCTGACATCGGATTAGGGTGTTGCAATGATCATATCATTTCCTTTTTAAGATTTTCCCAAGATAGGGCGACCTCAATGTGTATTTTTTCGATAAACGACATGATATGATATGTCCAGAATATAAGGGCAGATTCAATGTGTAATCTGTGAATTAACTGAACTATGAGAACTATGATTCATAACATAACCAGGATACATAGAACTCTGTCCTAGGGCTAAATCTTAAATAGTAATCTACCTTAGTATAAGACCCACTATGTCTCGGACATTCCAACCATTGGGACCCAATCACTCCCATGGGCTAACTATCCTTCCCCATCAACCAATGAATTGAGAGGTCAATTGAACTATGATGAATCTAATTCCTAACATAACCAAGATATGTTGGGAACCTTACTAAGTATTGATATTTATATTAAGAATCCAATGTTTTTCCCTAGCATGTAATCCCCACATCCATATGCAATGAGGATGATTAATTTCCATCCCCTTTTTCTCACATAATTCCCCACTCGTGTGGGATTATAAATCTATAATGATCACATCATTGCCATCATGAATATTCACAAGCAAGGGAAACCTTAGTGTGTAATTCCTGATAAGTTGAATGATATAACTAATCACTATAAAAGGGTATCTACATCAGAGAAAGTTATAAGGGAATAATTGAAATATAATAACTCTATTTATTTCCATAACCAAGATACATAGGATGCCTCCCTAAGTTTCGAGCTCAATAAATGGTGACCATGTGTCCACATATATTTCTTTTATGTATGATGTTAAACTTCACAGGTTTAACTAGCTATATGTTTTTTGATTCTTATTATAAAAGAAGATACATTTGAACCCTCATTGTGGCTCAATCCCATCCTATAAATATTAAACGACTCCCTGGATAACAACAAACTCCAGAGTTCTTTGTTATACCAATCCAAAATATATGTAGCTTCTCTTCAATGGGAAATGTAGGAGGAACTTTAGTTAAATAGAGATGAATTCACTAATAAGATAAAAAAAATTTCATATAATGAGACATAAACTATGATCATTTTTTAGGGTAACCAATCCCATATGGTATTAGGAAGATATTCTCAAACATATATTAAATATATATAAGTGTTCTAGAGTTGGAAACAATTCCCCCCAAAAGGGTGTGATGTGCTCGACCTCCTGTACTCTCGACTAATGTGAGGTCCTAAGCATTGTTCGATTTGAAACCTAAAAGGGCCACCTACCTTTAGAAAGTATGTTCATTCCCTGTTATGGATGTGCGAACCGTTGGGAGTTTCTGTTAGGGATAAAAATGGTAAGACCGACTTGAATTATTGTACAAAGATATTGAACCTCCACCAAAATCAACCTGTTAGATCAGGCCAGCCATGTCTTTTTGATGAAGAAAATGTGGTAAACTATATGAGAATTCATTTAACTACGACATCTCCTTCAGAAGATAAAAAGGATAGACTGCACAGTTTTCATTAGACCATTTGGTTCCCATCGCAAGGGTGGTTCATTATTCCTCTAAAAACCCACATAAAACAAAAATGGTGAACCCGACATGAATCTCTAAAATAGAAAAATGAAGAGGATTTTATCCATCATTCCATTTTGTTTTCATTTATTATGAAAACAAAAATAGTGAACCCGATGAAAGAAATATAAAATAGAAAGATGGTCAACTGACCATGTCGTGGATTTTATGGCTGATCCTTATATAGTCATGGTTCTCATGAAGTAAGTTCATCCTCACATTGATAAGACCACATGAGTAGAATGGATGAATCAGGAATAAAAGGACAATTGTTTTACCCATGCATATCTGATTGAGAATATATCATGTGTACATTGTTTCATTGATCGGTGACCTTGTTCCTTATTGTCTTTGTGACCGCAGACACTATTCTTGCGAGCAACACCCTAATTCAACATGTCTTCATAAAATGATTTTTCTGGAAAATTAGCTACAACTACAACTCCTATAGGACTCAGAATGACCTCACCCCCTGACATCTTCAGCATAGTGTGGTAGATACAATTGTATTGGAATGACATTGACATGGTACGATCTCAACCAATGAGGCTTCCCATGCGGGTCTTCATGTTCTGAAACCGAGGAGTGCACACCGTCAAAAAAAAGTTGTAGTGAAGCCAGTGGCACTCGTTTTCCAAGAAAACTACTTCAGAAGATTATCCCCAATGTGTGACAATCACCACCATCAGTATCTGATGAAGGTGGATCAAGGATCCAAAAATGGATCTCTTCTAGTTTAGGGGCCGCCTATGAGAGATCTTATCAACTGTTGTCTCCAGTACCATCCTTCCAGTACCATTCAGTCGCTTGCAGAGGGTCTCCCTCGATACACTGCCTCCTCTGAAACCCATGAATGAGAAATAAGGAATACATATTGAATATGGAAGGCTCTAGATAATTGTGAGTGGGATCATATCCCCACTCCTACCATTGATTTCTATCGACATTTTTTTGGTAGTATCCCATGGGTAGTATCATATCCCAAATCACTCAGAATAAGTCTATGGGCATATTCCCATATAAGTTATTGGGTAGGTTCATATCCCTACCCCAGTGCATAATGCCCATCAACATATTTCATTGGAACAAGGAGTAAAAATGTGTGATCATATCCCCACTACAATAGAAGATATATTCCAATATATAGTAGAGATGGAAAATGTGTTGGCTTATATCCATGTGACACTTTTCTAAAATGACATTACATCATATATTTAGATGAAGAACTCCACAAAAATATTCTGAAACTCCTACAAATATAGGGAAAGATGTATATTCCTATCCCTAAAGTCAGTGCAACACAACACTATAATATTTATAAGCATGTGGTTTCATTGTATTAAGTGCACATTATTTCTCTTTTCCAAGAGGATTATCATCATATTCTCATAAAGGAAGAGGAATTATACTAAGATCATGTTATTGTTCCAACTTGGGCTCACTAGGTGAGGGAGGAACATGCCCTAGGATAAGGGTGCATTTGTTACACACCGAGATTTTATGAGATAGATTGTTTTTAATTTCATTAATGTCTTGTGTTGTAAACTACACCAAGATTAGCTTGTACTATACGCAACACCATGTTAGTCTGCAGTATACGCAACACCAACTTATATTATGTTCCACACAATTTCATGTTCCTTTGATAGAATTCAGTTTACACAACACTGAGTATAAATTTTGTTCAATGTATAAATGAACTATGTTTGGATTGTGCTATACACAACACCAACATAAGGTTACACTACATGCAACACATACTTCTCTTGTGTTACACACAAGAACGACATTCCTCGATAGCTTGCATTGTACGCGATACTGAGTTTCACTAAACAATGATATATTATTAAAATATTATTATTTAATGGGATATAAACTAGCTGTTATGAATAGTATTAACCAATTTTTGAATTTTATATAACACGAGCATTCATATTACACATGATATGAGAACGCAATCAAATTCTTGGTTAAAAGAAGTATTTTTCCAAAAAATGCAGTTTTACCACCATTTAATGGAGCACCCATTTTAAGTCTAGTTTTGACACTTTTATAAGTTATATTTTATAGTATAAACTTCTTATTTGGAATTGGGAAATAAAAATTTACTTTGGATAAAATTTTGACATTTTCCTAATAACTTTCTTATTTTGATGAATAGTAAAAATACGCTAAATTTTAATTAAAAAAACTATTTTCATTGAGATAATTTATATATTTAAATTATAATATTTAATGGTTTTAAAGTATAAATATAATATATTTTTACCATTTAATATAATTTCGGTCATTATCATTAATTTTACATTGAATTCTTAGGTAAAAACATTTCAATCTTTTTCAATGTTTTAACTTTTAAAACCCATTTTCACAATAACTGGATTAATTTTAAATTAATTACTGAAAATTATGTTCTTTGAATTTTGAAAAATGGATTCTATGTTTAGAATCATTATTTACAAATTATTTTAATTGGATAATTTTATTTTTGGGGCATTATGAATATTAACATAGGTAATTATTTTTATTACCATGGTTAAAGGCGAATCGGGTAATTAAGGGTAAACATAATATTACAAAATTACATTAACACCTGTAAAAATCCTATTGGATGATTAAATTCGACCCTTAACATCTATTTTTAGAAATAGAACAACTTTATTGCCAATTACCTATGAAAATGACATGAATGTAATAAAAACTAATGAAATGGACAAAGTATCACAATCACTTTTTATATAAGTGTATTAATTTTAATATATAGATACCTAAGAGATAAAATGGACTATAGATAGTATCTAGTAAGATAAAATAATTAAACACATCATAAAAATTTATTTATAATTTTTATAGATTAAATAATTACCATTAATGATGACACAATAGTGATGTAGAAATTATTTTATTAATAGAAATATCAAATAAATGGTTTTAAAAATGTTAAAATAAATATCATAGGAACGAATTAATGTTCTAAATTAATTTTCAAGGTTAATATGACATGGTATGAGCTTATTTAACATTCTGGTTTGAATTTATCTTTAGTTTGAATTTTATTTAGAGTCTAATAAATAAATAGTATCAAATTGACACTATTGATATTTTATAAATAAAACATTTTATTAAATTATTTAAAAATCATAAAAAAAATTAAAAATTACAAAGTGATAATTATAAGGTCTAATATATCATAACTTGTCCATTTATGGTCAATTAACACCACATAAGTAAATATTAATTACCATAAAATCTTTTGAATGTTATTACCAAAATTAAACTTTAATATAATTAGCAAGATCCAATTAAAAAGATAAGGGTTAAATTGACAAAATAAGTTTTCCAAAATTTATTGTTTTATGAGATTAAAACCATATCACATCTCATATTCTAATTAGGGACACTTTGGATATTTTTGGGCAGGGTTTTATTTTATTATAAATTAATAGTTTTTAGAGTTTCCTAAAGTTCCCCTCCTCTCTTATAAAAGGGAACCTCCTACCTCTTCTATTCACTAAATTTGGAGCCTTCAAGATCGGCCAACCCCTTCCCATTACTATTCTCAACTTCCCTAGTAACATTCTGGAGGTTCTGGTCTTCTAAAAAGTCCAACTCTTGTGCCCTAAGTAGAAATTCAAAGGAGGCACGTGGAGGAAGAAGTAATCTCTTCTACCGATTCATTCAAGTTTCTTTCTTCTTGTACTTCCTCTTATTTAGTTGTTTAATTATAGAATAATAAAATCTGTATCAATCATATAATGATTTTTTATTATAAATATGAAACAACCCTATTTCACCTTCTATCCATCCTATGAAAAAATAAAATCACCGTGTGTGCCTACGTACAACTTACCATCTCGACGTAGTGCTGTAATATGTTTTTCACCACCAACTTACTTGGATGGGTATAATGGTGTAAATAATACCTATATATGAATAATATAACATTATACTAAATTTGAGATACTATACACCATCCACTTCAATACCATTCAATAATTATGGGAATGATATCGTCGCTCGTGCATACATACGACTTACCGTCACCACGGTGCGATGTGAATCATTCTACATGATCTTCATTAAGCCATGATTATATAAATGAATTGAATAAATAAATATGATATATATTATACTAATACCATTATTTAAATTATATAACTATAACCTAAAAAGCGGAAGAAGAATTTATTTTACCAAACATACGTAAGAACATAAAGCATTTAATACCCGAATAATGAGTAACAATGAAATGTTACTAAAAAAGAGATGAAAATATGATCATAAAGTTTATCATTAATATGATTATGATTTTGGAATAAACCTGTAACATTATTAAAATCATTATAGAGGAGGTTAATATACATACAAATCATATCAGACTTAAGTTAAGGGATAATTTTTCAATCTCATTCTTATATGAGATTGTTTTTACAGAAGTATTTTCAAGGGATATATTTATCATCCATGTCCATGTTTTATAAAAATATTTTCATAAAATGTTTACTATTATTATATGTATTTTTAATGTCATTTTTACCCATTTTTGACTTTTACTACATGGTATGAAAGGAATATTTCATTTTTTACCATACGAGGTACTTTTTTACATTTCCGATAAAAGTACGAGGAGAATAATTTTTTTATAAACTTATACAACCTAAATAGATTTTTACGCTTTCATAAAGAATTATTTCCATAAAACTTCCTTTACAAGTTTTCATGTTTATTTTCAATTAACTTCTTTTATTTTAAAATTTCATGACAATTTTAGAAAATAAATTTTTTTGAAGAAGAAAGGATATTTTCCTCAAGAACTAAGATCAAGTGTTTTATTAATATTATTTTCACAAACATCGTGTCTCTTATGTTCATTATTGATTCGGTCTAGCATGCTTTTAACTGTTCATAGTTTTGCAGTGGATTGAGGGGTCATGATAGGAATTCAGATCAGACCACTATAGGTACCACTATACGCACCACTATAGGCACCAACAAAGGTTCCTACAATGGTGCCTATAGTGGTCTGATTGGTATGCTGGCAATGGAGTGGAGAAGGTCAGAAGAGAGACGGAAAAACATGTGATGGGAAAGGTGATATCGATGTTTCCATTGGCCTTTCAAAACTCTAAATCGCTCACCCTTCATCACCACTTGAATGGTAGGCCTGAAGGGTTGTCCATTCAATGATGTTTGATTTCACAACATTAGAGGTTTTTGAAGGCCATGTGACAAGAAACGGTTGTATGTATGGTCTCGAATGTACTGGCCATTCAACGAGATCACCAACACCATTCCCCTGGTATGTCCACCTGGGCACCTGAACTGCTGGGTGAAAAGGAGAGGATTGAAACCCTCATTATAGTATAGGTAGTAGACCCTAGTCATTACATCTCAGTATAATATAGTTGGACCACTATAGGCACCAAAAAAGGTGCCTATAGTAGTGCCTATAGGGGTCTGCCTATAGACTATATAGAAGAGTACCTGGCTAGATTATACCGACATATAATGATAGTACCCTAGAGCACCAGGAACTCAAAGTCCCCTTGTACAATTTGGATAGCTCGGGGTGAGGATCAAACCGGTGATATCAGCGAACGAAACCCCCCAAAGGGTCCCTCCTGCTAATACTGACTAGGATTGACTCTACCATCATCAAAATCCTCCGAGTTTCCTATTGAGATGATGGTTCTGGTGGATGTGTTCCACATGGGTGATTGAGTGTGTTGGTGTTTCCGAGCGGCTATGGGTTTTTGGGTCTATAGATATAGAGATATCCAATTCAAGGCAAGGAAATGCATAGTTGAGTGGCTTGGTGGCCGATGAAAATTCTGGCATCATGATTGAAGTATATCTCAATCATCAATGAGGAAAGCATTGTCGCTCGAGTAGCATCTTTCATCTATTTGTTCCTGAGATGGAATGGTAAGTTTTTCACTCGATCAATGGAGGTTCAAATCCAACAACAATGTGATGCCATTTTTCAATTCATAAACCAATGAATCAACAACTATATGAAAAAATAAATTGAACAACGACTCTCTTATACTACTAGCTCAGGGCTGGCTTAGGTGGTTGATGCATTTACAATAGAAACAATGCCAATTCGAAACAGTGGTGGCGTGGGTGGCATTCTGTTCGCTATTTTCTGATGTCATCGTATCCAACAAAAACATTTATTGAGTTGGAATTCCCCTAGTGATTCCAGTCGATGAAAAAATGCCTTTAAACTTCTGAAAATATATATCAGTACCAGGAGGTTGGGGTTACTCACTTTTCAGTGAGCAATGACAATGGGTGGATGCGAGTGTCTAGGAAACAACCTTCAACCACGGGTCCTAGTTGGCCACTATGATGACATCCCCACCATTATATTCTAATAGTAGAGATAGCCAGTCGAGTTCAATCGGTGAAGTAGGGGTCAAACCAACAACTCAATTGTGATAGTAGCACCACTCCAGCAGCATTGATTATTCCATCTCCCTTAACACCACATTGTCAAGTGATTAGAGCTTTCTCAATTGCCTTCCCTTTGTGCCGCCTACAGGACACAGTTTTCGAGTTTAGGGATAGAGATGGCCGAACCCCCATGGTCCACAAGGTGAAAGATCCCAATTCGAATATAGTGAGATAGTAAACTCAGTATTGTGCATATATGGCATTGAGGGTTAAAGATGGGTAACTCAGACCCGCCAATTTACCATATTGATAGATTAGTAGGTATTTCTATAGTCTGGGGTACAGATTGATTGACTATTTAATTCAAAGTGTATGACTACCTAGATTAGAATGAAGATTCAATATTTTGTGATAGTTATCATGGGTTGAAAAGGGACAGGCCAATAGAAACACATAAGTTTCATACCTTGAATAGGCATGGTTTAAATCAAAGGGAATGAAAGGTAAAATTCTTGTGATTATTGGTTAGCTAACTCAGATATTACTATAGGTTCGATTCATAAATGTCAGTATCCCAGTCACAGATTGATGTTTTCCTCAAAATACCCCTTAGAGGATGAATATTTTTACCTAGAATACCCCCATAATACCCAAATATTAGAGTAAGAGTTTCCGAAATGCTATTAGGTTCAAAACATATGTGTGAAAACCACTATGTGACCATAACTGAAATTGTTTTAAGAATCAATTAATTGGATACAGTTCTCAAAGATGGAAGTGGGGTGATTTCAGTAGGATGGGGTAGAAGCCTATGAGAAACCTGATGAGGGGGTTATCAGCCTCAATAAAAATATTTAGAGAGAAATTTGGGGTTTGGAGATCAGGGATAGGTTTAGAGAAAAAGTATATCAGTAGTAGGGAAAGGTGTAGGCTGCGTATGATTTTCTAAATAACCAAAGCCACACCTCTGTGTGCCCGAGCTGACTAGGATGGAAGAAAGTGGGTTCGTTCTCACGGCTACTTTATACTTAAGGGTTAGAAAGGGTCATAACTACAGTACTTGACCCTATATAGTTCACCCTAAAATTTTTACTTATATATGAAGGGTTTAGAACCTATAAAAAGAGGAAGAGAGAGGTAGTAATTGGGAGTCATTCCCTTTCGGTCTTATATAGGGGGAAAGCAAGTAGGCCACCATTACATTAGCTAGAAAGAGGCCAAAGTCAGTCAGTGAAGGAGCACGGTGTAAGTGGTTGGTAAGCGGTGGGCAATTCATCGGTTTGGATCAGGCCCATAGATGCACAATGAAATGGATATCCCAATGCCAATAAGAAACCAATTGACTCGGAAGTGGTATAAAACTGAACACAATGAAAATTAAAACCATTCTAGGACAAGAGTGTCAGAACATGTGCTGCAGAAGAAAAGAGTACGCCTTCATGTGCTTACTGTTTCACTGAAAAAACATAATTCATCTAATTGGAAGATCATATTATTGAGGATGAGAAATCGAATGGAAGTGTTTTCTCACATTCTGGGGGGAGGTGAATGGCCAAACGAACATCAAATCATTTTAATCTGAGGTGGGAGACTAAAAGATGTGTCGGGAGTGAAATACCATTGTATTTGAGGTGTTCACAATTTATTGGGAATTCCGGATAGACCTAGTAGTCGATCAAAATATGGTACGAGAAAAAAGGGTTTCAGACATTGGATTTGGCCATTCATCAGTATAATGTAGGTAGTAGACTAATGGGGCCTACACAATGACAATCCAACCTCGTTGTTCCAATTACAACAACATTACACTCTATTGGTGTTGAGTTGGTGGTGGAATAGGTGGTTTTGGCATATACCTGAGTTGGCCACTCCAATATTTACATTGGGAAAATGGTAGGGGGTTCCTGGTCCAAGTAATCCATTTCATAGTGTTTTCACTCACCAAGTCCAAAGGTGGTAGTTAACTTGGGCCAGAAGACTCATCAGGTCATACTGACCAGAGGGAAAACTCGGTCATTCCCAGGTTCTCTAGGACACTCTAGATTATAAGAGGGTAGGGCCTACTAACTATATTATACTGAGGAGGACCTTGAATACTTCATGTATCCCAGTGATAAAATACATGAAGTATCCCATTGTCTACGACCTATATTATACCGAGCACGAATCAATCCCTTTTGCGAGCGCTAATGAATTATGAAGGTTCTAGTCATCTAACCGGCTAAGAAATCCCTAGCATTGTATTAGTCAGTCCCATGGGATCTTTTTAGAGTCAGCTTCAGTTCAAGAAGAAGAAGAAGGAACCGACAAAAGGTGATATAGACATAGTTGTTAGAGGAAGGAATGTGTGGAACTCTTTTCTCTGAATGAATTTAACCTATATTATATTGATTATCCTCAAATCAAAATACCCGATAAAAGGTGATCAAGACTGTGGGATAGTCATAGGTGTATATGTAGCGATTGAGGTAAAGAAGGAAGGGATCAAGTGAAAACAAAGAAATACGTGCACCGGAGCTAACTGCATAAAACAATAAGTCATATTCGAGGTAGTTTGAGGTAGTTCCATAAATACTAACTAATCTCTTCAATTGCTAATGTTGTACTTGGTAGAAGGAGTGGAAATTCTAGATGAAGTTCTCTTTTCTCTTCTGTCTCTCACCCTTCCAGTCCATCGATTGTTAGTTCTCCTAAGGCTTTTGTTACATCCCTTAATTCAGTCTTAAGGGTAGATAACACTATAGGATAATGATAAGATTCATCGACTAAATATTAAATATATTGATAAGGATAAATAAATGTATTTAGTCGATGCTTGTTTTTTCGGATAAGAATTCTACTTTCTAGATTATACCGACATTAAGTTCAAGGGAGTTGTTGGAGTACATTCATAAGTCCTGTTGGCGTGCTATAAAATTTAATTTTAATGATAGGCCAATACCATGTCGGTTTGAGGGTATGGAAGTTCTCGTTTTGAAACTTGCAAGCTCTATAGCAAGAAAAAAATAAAGCTAGAGATAGAGCGGTTGGATAGACATAAAGTTATAGATATCTTAGGCAATTTTGAAAGCAAGAATCTTGAAAGCTAGCAGTTTGTTATCAAAAATTATATTTTTTGAATATTCACCTCATTTTTTAAGTGTATGGATGAGACCACTAGCTGTAGTGTTAATATTTAACTGATTAATGTGTGATTGGTTCATTTTTCCCTCTAGAAAAGTTAGGTTTCAAGCCTATAAATGAATCTTCTTAATCTATAATATAGACATAGTATCTGACTCTACTCTAATAGACATTCCCTTTTTGGTTCACTCTGATCTAATTCTTGTACCCCTACCAAATGAGTCGAGCTAAGGAGCGTAACGAATCATGCCTCACAGGAATACTACTCATAGATGTATACCAGTCATGGTGGTCAATTATTATAATATAGTAGTTGTCTTCTTCTTTACATAAGAATTAATAGGAGATAAAATATAATTGAGTCCCTATTAGTTCCATGTGAGTCATTTGGAGGACTTTTTGAACACTATGTAGAAATATGTCACTATTAGAGTAGAGTATCAAGCTAGTGAGGAAGGGATAAGCTGGGTGGATTTCCTGAAGAAGTGATCCAGATGTTGGTACTGATATATATTGGTAGTTTCCTTTGATGGGGCCCTTTCTACAGTAGATTCATTCACTGAAAAATCAATAGGATCCCCTTCTTTTCTTGCAGCAAGAGAGTATTCAGGAACAAGCTCATATAGAGATGAATGTTATGATGACATGATGTTTAAAAATCACATTTTATTACATGGGTTATGCTATGATTTATGTTTTATGTTTTTTTGGCACACATAAGAATGGTTTCATTATGAGATGGGTGAGACCTATATCTCCCTCTAATGCATTGGGTAAAGATTTATATCTCATGAGATAGACATGGCTGGAATGATATGTAAATCTGGTTCAGTATTATAAGGCTAGAACAAGGAGTGAACCCAGTTCAGTAATGGACTTTGTCCGCTATGACGGTCTTGATAATGAGCCTTGAATAATATGAAATGATTTTATATGCTTATGCGTGTATGCCAAAAAGTTTCATGTCTTATGTTATGATTATTGGGATTACATTTCACTTCCCTTATTTATCACATGACATGATATTATGATCTGTTATTTGCAGGATAATATTTTCAAATGTTATATTTGATTAATATTTTCTTTTGTTTGCCCTTACTGAGCATTTGAGATCACTCTTTTTATGTATTCTTTTCCCTAGGATATAAATAATGGGTTTAGGTAGAAAAACTAAAGGGGAAGATATTTATGTGAGATGTTGAAGATCTTTCACCTTGATTAGAAGATTATTTTTTGAGTTTACAATGACACTAAACGAATATGGTCTTCAGGTTTTTGTCTTGTATTAAGTATTTCTCAAATTAAATTTAATGTCCATTTGAGTCAAGCATGGATCTATACAGTTGGTATCATTGTGAAGGTTTAGTTAACATTTGGAAACAAGGATGCGAAAACATTAGTGAGATCCCTAGAGATATTTCTATGGTATGTATAGGGATGTCCCTATGGTTAAGTATAACTATGGGTGATAGTTTTAGAGATATGGTAACGATCATGAATAACCTAGGATTGGACCTTATATGTTAGTGATTGAAGGTACTCTCCCTTTACTATATTTTTTCCTAGTATGATCTTTGCCTCTCAAACAATTCATTTGGGTTTTAGAAAATTGCTGGAAATAGGAGGATTCATGTTAATGGAGAATATGATGGACAATGGAATGATATTCTTCATGAGCAACCAAATGAAATGGGAGTTGGAAGGAGTAACATCATTATTATGCCTAATCATAAATCTCATAATATGATCTATAATCTAAAATTTGGTGAGTTTCTTGAAGAAGCTAATAATAGAAAGATGGAGTTTCATGGTGATCATAGAGGAAAGAAAGTTCAATTTTCCTCATGTAAATCATATGGGATGGGAAATCCAAGGAGAATGTTTCAAAAGAACTGGAAGTTTCTTTCGGTATGGAAAAGGGAACAAAGCTAGTAATTGAAAAGGAAAAGGTTCTGTTAAAACAATGGAAAATGATAATGGTATTAATAAGACATCAACAACGGTTAAATTATTTTAATATGGAATGTAGGGGAATTATGAAAATTGATTCCCTAATGGAAAATCTCATAAAGGGAATCAGCATGGTCATATGGGTAGTATTTATGTTGAAGATGATGAAGAGAAAACAAATGATATTTGAGATGAAAGAAGTGTTGAAAAATAAAATAACGAAGCTCAGTCACCAGTTTAAGAAGGTAGTGGGATTATTTCATGTTTCTTAAGAGTAATGTTTTATAAGTAATTTAATGGTACTATGGAATAAAGAAACACCTAAGGATTTTTACACTATTTTTTCCTTAAGAATTTGAAAGTATATGTTGAATAGTACCGGTAACCATGAAAGGTTATTCAGATATTTTTGGAAAGCACATTATATGTGCATAATGAAGGGATAAAGAGATAATTAAATGTTTGATAGTATTAATGAGCTCATGACTGGTATAAGGACAAAGGGATATCATGGTTTCAGTATATATAATTTTTGGATTTTTTGTATGTGGGAAGAGTTAAATTTTTATGACATTAATCTGTTCACTAAAATTCTATAGTAATTCATGTTTCAAAAGAATACATTATTAAGGTATTCACATGTTTGGAATGTGACCAACAAGATATATCTTGTGATATGTGGGGGAAAATGATGGTATTCACATGCTTGTTATATGACCTTTCTGGTAATTGTTTTTTTGTACTGTGAGATTGGACATAAGTATTTTTGATAAGCCTAAAGTTTGGAATGGATTATGTTGGACATCAGATTGTATTTTTTAAGGCTAGAATGTTTTTTATATTATTTCTGGAATGTTATAATAGTATATTTTTAGAAAAAGGACAACCCGTAGGACGGGCGACAACCCATCACGTTCGAAAAGGCTGTGGGAATTAAACCCACAACCGAAGTGTGATAGGAATTTATTGACTACTACTGGCCTATAGGAAGTCACCAGTTAGTAGAAATTATTTTTATTTTATTATGCGGTATGATAGATTAAGTATAATTCCATTTTTGGAACCATACACGATTAATCTCACCATAGATGGACATGTGTATATTTAATAAATTTTGCTAACCTTTTTATGATAAAGATAGATGGAATGACCTATCATTCTATCGCATGATCTTCTAACACTTCAATAATGAAAAATTCGAATTCATTTATTTTAATAAGAGGTGAATTGGAAAAATTTTCAAGGCACGAACACTGGTGCGATTGTACCAAAATCAAGTAAGTATTTCTCCTTATGAAAAAATTCATCAACTTTAGGGAAAGGATCCTGAAAACCAAAAATGATATCCTAGTACCTTATTATCTGATGAATCATATGGTCCATTAAATCATAGCAGATTTATGGATTTCTAGTAGTTAACTTTCTTGAAACCCAATTCTCTACCATTATCCATGAGAACATGATGGCTATTTTTCTCTTCCATATCCATGTTTTCAATTCTCACCTATGTTCTAATATATAGAAACCCATTTATGAGTTTATTTGGGTAACTTTTATGTTTCTAACTTTCCATTTTAAAATGATGTTTTAGTATTCCTTTCTACAATGTGGGTTTTCATAAAAGAATCTTTCAAGTAGAAAATCATTTATAACCCCGATGAATTTCAAGGGCGAAATTCATTTTAAGGGGCATAGAATATTACACCTCAATATTTTATGAGATATATTATTTTTAATTTCATTGATTTCTTGTGTTGTACACTACACCAAGATTATCTTGTGCTATATGCAACACCATATTAGTTTGTAGTATATGAAACACTATTATTGTCTTGTGTTGCACTGAATTTCAAGTTCCTTTGATAGAATTCATTTCACGCAACACTGAGTATAGATTTTTTTCAATGTATAAATGAACTAATTTTATATTATGTTATACTCATCACTAAAGGAAGCTTACACTACACGCAACACTGACTTCGCTTGCGTTACATGCAAGAGCGACCTTGCTCGATAGCTTGTGTTGCACGTGATACCGAGTTTCAATAAACAATGATATATTATTAAAATATTATTATTTAATGGGATATAATCTAAAGTATATGAATATTATTAACCATATATTTAATTTTATAAAATAATGTCATTCATCATACACATGATATGAGAACAGAATCAATTTTTCAGATAAAGTATTTTTCAAAAAAATGTAGTTTTACAGCCTTTTAATGGCCCACCCATTTTAAATCTTGTTTTTAACAATTTTATAAGTTATATTTGACAATATAAACTACTTATTTAGAAGTGGGAAATAAAAATTTACTTTTGATAAATTTTTGGCATTTTTCTGATAACTTTCATATTTTGATGAATAATAAAAATACGCTAAATTTTAATTAAAAACAAATTTTTTCATTGAGATAATTTATATTGTTAAATTATAATATCTAATGGTTTTTAAGTATAAATAGAATATATTTTCACCATTTAATATAATTTATTTCAGTATCATTAATTTTATATTGAATTCATACGTAAAACCATTTCAATCTTTTGCAATGTTTTAACTTTTAAAACTTGTTTTCTCAACAATGGGAATAATTTTAAATTAATTACTGAAACTTATGTGTTTTGAATTTTTAAAAATGGATTCCTTATTTACAATCTTTAGGTCCAACTTATGTTAATATGCTACTTTTATTTTTTGGGCATTATAAATAGTAACATTGGTAATTATTTTTATTACCACAGTTAAAGGTGAATCAGGTAATTAAGGGTAAAACTAATATTATAAAATTACCTTAACACCTATAAAAATCCTATTTTTTGATTACATTAGACCCTTATTATCTATTTTTCGAAATTAAATCACTTTATTTCAACTTACCCATGAAAATGACATGAATGTAATAAAAACTAATGAAATGGACAGAGTGTCACAATCTCTTTTTATATAAGTGTATTAATTTTAGTATATAGATAACTAGGAGATAAAATAGACTATAGATTGTCTCTAGAAATCTAAAATAATTAACCACATAATGAAAATTTATTTATAAATTTTATAGGTTAATTAATTGTCATTAATGATGACACAATAGTGATGTAGAAATTATTTTTGTAACAGGAATATTAGATAATTGGTTTTAAAAATGTTAAAATAAATATCATATGAACTAATTAATGTTCTCCATGAATTTTATTGGTTCCTATGAAATTTTAGGAGTGTATTTAATAATTTGTTTCAAATTTATCTTCGTTGTGGATTTTATTTAAAGTCTAATAAATGAATAGTGTCAGAATTGACACTATTGATATTTTTTAAACATAACATCTTATTAAATTATTTAAAAATAATAAATATAATTAAAAATTACAAATATATAATTATAAGGTCCACAATATCATAAAGTATACATTTATGGTCAATTAACACCACATAAGTAAATATTCACTACCATTAAATAATTATATTTTTATTACCAAAATTAAACATTAACAGAATAACTAAGGGTCAATTAAAAAGATAAGGTTTAAATTGAAAACAAAATTTGTCCAAAATTTAATGAATGATGATATTAAAAACTTATCACATATTATATTCTAATTATGGATACTTTTTAGGTTTTTTTGTACGTTTTTATTTTATTATAAATTAATAGTTTTGAGAGTTTCCCAAAATGCCCCTCTCTTCTCTTATAAAAGGGCACCTCCTCTATCTCCTCTTCATTCCATTTTGTGCCTTAAATATCTTCCAACCCCTGAACATAAATCTTCTCAACTTCCCTAGTAACATTTTAGAGGTTCCAGTCTTTTCAAAAGACCTAATCTAGTGCCCTAAGTGGAAATTTAAAGGAGGCACGTCGAGTAAGAGGTAATCTCTTCTACAGATTCTTTCAAGTTTCTTTCTTCTTACACTTACTCTTCTATAGTTTTTTCATTATAAAATAATAACATCAGTATAACTAATATATTTATATGTTATTATAAATATGAAACAACCCTATTTTAACTTCTATCCATCCTACAAAAAATGAAATCATCGCATGTGCGTACGTGCAGCTTACCGTCTCTATGTTGTGGTGTAATCTGTTTTTCACCACCACCTTACTTTGATGGGTATAGTGGTGTAAATAATACATATATATGAGTAATATAACATTATAATAAATCTAATATACTATACACCTTCCACTTCAAAACCATTCTACAATTATGGGAACAATACCGCTGCTCGTGTGTATGTACAACATACCATCTACACAGTACGATGTGATTTGTTCTAAATGATCTTCATTAAACCATGATTATATAAATGAATTGAATTAATAAATATTATATATATAATATACTAATACCATGATTTAAATGATATAACTATAACCTAAAAATATAAACAAGAATTTATTTGGCAAAACATATATAAGAACATAAAGCAGTTAATACCCGAATAATGAGTAACAATGAAATGTTATTAAGAAACGGATGAAACTATGATCATAAATGTTATCATAAAAATGATTATTATTCTTTAATAAATCCATAACATTATTTAAATCATTTTACAGTAGTTTTTTATACATACAAATCATATCAGACCTAAGGTGAGGTATAATTTTTCAATCTCATTCTTGTATGAGATTGTTTATACAAAAGTATTTTCTGGGGATATATTTATCATCAATGTCCATGTTTTATGAAAATGTATTCATAAAATGTTTACTATTATTATATGTATGTTTAAAGTCATTTTTACCCATTTTTTCATTTTTCTACATGGTATGGAAGGAATCTTTCTTTTTTTTTACCATAAGATTTACTTTTTTACTTTTTCAGTAAAAGTACGAGGAGAATGATTTTTTTAAACTTATATGGAATAAAAAGATTTTTATGATTTCATAAAGCATTGTTTCCGTGAATCTTCCATTACATGTTTTCAGGTTTATCTTCAATTAACTTCTTTTCTTCTAAAATTTTATGACGTCTTGAGAAAATAAAATGTTTTTGAATAAGAAAAGATATTTTCCTCAAGAAGTAACTTCAAGTGTTTTATCAAAATTATTTTCAATATAAGATAATATACGATTATCTTTGTATCCCTATTATTACATTGATTTGATTAAGTTATGAGGGAATTATTTTTATGAAATTTATTAATCAAATATGAATTATGTTATGATGACATGATGTTTAAGAATCACATTTTATTACATGGGTTATGCTATGATGTATGATTTATGTTTTTGTGGAACACATAAGAATGGTTTCATTATGAGATGGGTGGGATCTATATCTACCTCCAATTCATTGGGTAAATATTAATATCTCATGAGATAGGCATGGATGGAACGACTTGTAAATCAGGTTCAGTATTACAGGGCTGGAACGAGGAGTGAACTCGGTTCAGTAATGGAATTTGTCTGCATTGATGGTCTTGGAAATGAACCTTGACTAGTATGAAATGATTTTCTTTACTTATTTGTGTATTCCAAAAAGATTCATGTCTTATGTTATGATTATTGGGAATACATTTCACTTCCATGATTTATCCCATGACATAGAATAATATTGTCAAATGTTATATATGATTGATATTTCATTTGTTTACCCTTACTGAGAATTTGATATCACTTTTTTTATGTCTTCTTTCCCCCAGGATATAAATAATGGTTTTAGTTAGGAAAACAAAAGGGGAAGATCTTTATGTGAGATGTTGAAGATCTTTCACCAGGATTAGAATATTATTTTTCGAGCTTCCAAAGACAATAAACTATTATGGTCTTTTGGCATCTGTTTTTGTTTTTGTATTAAGTATTATGAAAAAGAAATGTAATTTACATATGTTTCAAGCATGGGTCTCTACAACATTCCTATAAAAAATGTCCAACAACATATTCCAAAGGCCAAGGACCAGGCTTATATCCTTGTTCTAGATGGGACTCACCATTTGATAGGGGAAAATACCTCAGGACAAGATCATATTTCTATCTAAGAAGACCAGATAATTACTCCGAAGTCCTAGGATTGAGATGATATCCTCATTATGGACACCCCACCAAGTGATATTTACACATGCCTCAGGACATGATCATATTCCTTGCATTGAATCAAACTGGTTCATTCCAACAGACCATGGAATCTAGACATATATTCCTACTTCTAGTGACAAAATACTTCACCAACATCCTTATAAGGATATATAAGAGGAGGATCATATTCCTTATCCCATTCCAAAGGTCCATTGGAATATTCCAACATGGAATCTATATTCCAACTGAGATCATATTCTTTCTCCAACCTGGTCGCACCAAGTGAGAGAAACACATTATTTGGGGCATGCACATATCCCTACCACAAAATACCAGTGGCATATTCCAAAGGATTAGGATTGTGATCATACTCCCATTATGTTCGAGGCTCATCAAATAAGAATGGAACATGAATCAGGACATGCTCATATTCATATCAATAATGAAGAATCTCATTAAAATATTCTAACAACTTCTCTACAGCGGTCTCATACTCCCATAATAATAGATAGTTATAAACAAGGTCCAACAACTGTCATAGAACAGGGTCATATCCATGTATAATCCTAGATGGCAGGTCAACATATTTTTTCCATGATGTAGAATGAGGTTCATATATATAATCCTCTCAATTCCAATGTACATGAGGTTGTTTGAGACACATTCTAAACACCCCAAGGTTCCATTAACTCCTTAAATGAAGAAAATGTTGATCCTTACCATGATAGTCCTCCTCATGGTATTGTGGAGATGGATCACATGGACTCTACTCTGCCATGGTCAACCTCTCTATGGTGATATCTCCCATGGACATGGAAATACTCCCCTTTACTAAACACCTCTGTATATATAATTGTTAAAAACTCAGACACCTTCATATAGAGAGGTGGTAGAAACATCACAGTCGACCATATATAGTTCCCCATAAACTTACAACAACATTCCACTCTGGTCAGTAGGAAAACCTAAGAAGCACCTTCTATTTTCTGATTAGATGAAGGCATGTAAGTATAATGAAGAGGAATCCAACAATGATATATGGGGGTAGTTATCCAGAAACAAACTCCCCATCATGTTTTGGCCTCATACCACTTCTGACTAAGAGATCCCAGATGAGTATGAGAATGATTGAATGTTGTATCTTTGCAAAAATATGTGGGAAAATCATCAACAACTGAATAATAAACACCTCTCTTATCAAGGATATGAGGGTCACCTTTAGACCATCAAGCTACTCTATTGTCAGTTAGACCTGGATTCTATCTCCATGGCCAAGGATCCAAAACTAGAAAATAATGACAAAAATATGAAACAGGATTTCCTCCATTGAATCACATCTATTTGAAAAGTGATAGCCGAAACTATGTTATGTATCTGTATTCAAAAATTGGGAAAATTATGTAGTGTTACACATCACCGCACCCTTAGAATAGTATAACCCCTTAGATACATTGTACTTCAATGTCATAGCCTCTAGAGAAATAATTGTTCCAGGTAACGCTCTGTAAAAGTGTACACTACAATGAAATTATCTTACATCAATGATGCTAAGACATCATGGAAATATGAAGAGGACAACCATTAATTATTTTAAACAAGACCCTCAAAACAAAGAGAATTTATTTCAGACATGAATTCCATGGTTGCAATCAACTTGACGACATCCTATAGAAACCAAATCCTATCATGGGATACTATTACACCAATATCCTATAAAATCACAACCATGTCCAAAAAATTCCATTGTAGCATCTTCCACAAGATCCATCCATGAGAAAATCTAGTACATTAGGTTGTGGGAATATCTACCACCACCTCCACCCCTTAGATCTTAAATTCCTTAGAGGATTTAGGAAAAGTCATTAGTAGATGAAAAAAACCAGGCCACTGGGTTGGGGGAATTTATATCTCAATAAAAATCACTAGGTTCATTATCCCCTGATAGTTTCATTGGGAAATCAATGAAAATTCAAGATCAACCCCATAACATTGGTCTGGTGGAATATATATCTCAATTCACATCTCGAGAATCATCAAATCCTCAATTGGAAGCATCAAATACTTAATAATAGTATCAATCATTACCAATTGTGGACTCAAATAACCCCAATTTCAGAGGGTTGTGGGAATTTTCATCATCCTCATCACTATAGAGGGAATCAATATTCTCCATTTTGGGAGGTAAATATCGATGTTCGACATCCCATCCATTCCTCCCACTATAAGATAAACATATACTATTCATATATAGTTTGAAAATAATAACCCAAAAATCCCTCAAGGTCATTACTCATAGGTATATATGGGAGGTGTGTTCAATAAATTCAATCATACCTCACCAAGGTTGCAAGCCAAAATATCCCAATATGGCCAAGGGTTAGAGAAACAACCCTAATGCAAGTAGTGCATAATCAGCATGTTGCATTGAAATTTAAGAGAGACTAACCATTGCTCGACACACTATATGCATTTCATCACCATACACACAACATATAATGTGGGTCGAGACATGGATGTAGAAGGACACAACATGGAAAATTTACCCCAAGTGGAAGGTGATATGGATGCACCAACTAAGGCTGCATGCACCCAGAACCAGAGGAGGATCCAAAATCCAGCACTTAAAAATACTGAGTTTACACCTCCACATCCTAACAATACCAATGATATAGGGAAAGGTGTGGCCAAATCCCAATCACCACCTTGAAGAGTCAAAGTTACTTCCACATAGGAATCAATGATACATTAGGATAATGAGTTTCAAAATCTCAGACAACTCAATGAGGAGATACTCAGAGGATGCATTCTCAATAGGAATCAACTTTAAATAGATGAGAATATACATCCTCCCATACATTTGAATAGAGTTTATTTTCCTCCAATAGAGGAATCTGAGTGTCAGGCCAGGTCCACATCCAGGCATCCAGTCTATATTAATGATGAAGTTTAAAATGATCATGGATTCCCTTCACTAAGGTAAAAACCTATCCCTCTCTATAAAAATAATTCACTCTTTGCATGAAATGAGAATCAGTGGGAGATGAAAATATGACCACCTAAAAATTCATTGTCGGATCCCTTTAGATGGGAGTTAGCTCAAACAGTATTACCTGTGGAATTTCTCAACGTCATTGAGTCCCTGGCTATTCAAATGGAATCTATGAACGGTTGATGTGCCCCTATGAATCCTAAGAAGGAGGCATTTCCCAAGTGGGTGGATTCCACTTCTCCCCCATACAATTTTTTCAATCTAACATTCTCCATGTTTGATAGCATAAGAGAACCTACAAAACAAATCATTCTATTTGTATCCCGATGTAGTCGGATGATGGGACCTATAGATCAACTTAAGGAAACCAAGATGAGATGTTTTGTATAGACTATGATAGGGCCAACCTTTATTTGGTACAAAAAATTTACAACAATATCTATTGTAAGATGGAAAGACCATCATCACTAATTCATTTACTAGTTCTGCTCCATGCTATGGAAAATTATAATTGTTGATCTGAAAAATTACATGCAATGTGAAAATGAGAGCGTGTTTGACTTCATATCCAAATAGAAAGGTTTAACCTATTCACTCATCATCACTCTATTGCAGGAACAATTATTGTGACTCTTTTATAAAAATATCATGGATGGGAACACCTCTAATCTCAATGAACTATCCAGGTGGGTCTTGTGAGTTTTCAGAAACCAACCACCATTTTAAATATTCCATTTATTGATCTCGAGCTAAATATCGAATCATGCGTTCAACACAATGGAAAATACTCTACAAGGTTGAAACTAATTCTATTACCCTAAAACCATTATAAATTCCTATCCAAGCACCATGGTAGGTCCCAAAATTCCCAAAACCTATTTTCAAGTGATAGAAACCAGAAAATTACCCTCATATTGAAAGACTGAGAAATTAGGGTCACCCGAGATTTGAGGAATAGATGAAAAAAATACCCCATACGAAATGAATAATCAATATGTTATTTCCTTGCATCCATGGAAAACAACCTACCCAAGCCACCACATCCCATGAATCCCAATGAAGTCAGCTGAACTAACCATCCTGACTACTCCTCTTTCCATTGAAGGATATGTCATAATATTAAGGAATTATTTGTCTTCAAAGACTTTTTTCAAGGCATGGTCGATTCTGGCCATGTGGTATAAGATAAATCCTCAGAAAAGGTATCATGCATAATCATTTCCCAATTAGAAGAATAGAGTTATTGGAAGAATGTCCCGACCAAAAATGGTTAAAAGATCAAATATTGGATGACTCAAAAAATAGTTGACCGAACTCATGCCACCCTAAGAGAATAACTGTGAAAACCCACAAAAATTCATCCACCCATGAAGGTGACATGAGATATGTCTCTTGAAGTTGGATATGGCCATAAAAAATAGGAAGAGATAAAAGATTAAGAGTCATATTATACTCTAACTCAAGCTATGAATCTTGCTGATTTTTTCATAGTATTATCCGAAGCACTAGAAATGCCCCACCAAATGGATCCATCATCTATATAATAGCTCATATTTGGTTTTTTCAATGTGATACGCATGGAAGACCCCTTATTTGATGATGAATATTCCTTAGAGTATGAGTTCCCCATACCAAACCGAGGAAAACAAGGCCACATGTATAGGAACCAAGGATACATGGGACAACATGGGTGTGGTCGAGCCTAATATTTCGATCATGTCCCCACAGAGGACATATATATTATTGAGACCTATCGTAAATCTCTCCAACAATCCCAACAGAGACATGAAGGTGTCTCAGAACCCTTTGATGGTCGTCCACACCCAGTTTTATTACCCGACCACCTAGTGGGGGTGTGATTATCTAGTCACCCTAGGCAATAGGGAAGGCCAAAATGAACCATGCCACTGTCTAAAAATGCTATCCGGGCCTCTGAACAAGAACTATTCCAATCTACCTCAAATTCTTTAGTTCTTTAGCCACATGTTAAGAAAAACCCCACCTTGTAAAGATCCAAACTCTAGCTCCAAAGTATGACATTCTGAAATAGATGGTGATTGTCCCATCCAATATCATAATCCTAGATGCACTCCATATTTTAAAATAACTCAAGGAGTAACTCATAGGATCCCTACATATCCCTTAGGAATTTGAGATAGAAGTCATTGCAGCCATGTTTATCATGTGTAGACCATTCCAGTAGAATACCATGTCACCATCTTGTTCTTATAATTGGATTAAGAAGAGGTCATATAGGGACACATAAAATCCCTATATGTTTCAATTATACATGATAATGTATACATTCTACGGGGTATGATTTAAAATGATTATGTTATCAATCTCATCTTGATTATAACCGTTCAATGTTTGGGATATTATGAGTGAGATTTTTCTCCCACAATGATTACCATTCAAGGGTATAATAAGCATGATCAAAGACCTTTGGAGAATATCAATCTCAAAGTTTAGTTTGGGGATCTCAAATATGATGTTGAGTTTATGGTTATCCAGTAATACACCACATAAAATGTCATACTCGGCAGGACATGGATCCATATTCAGATGGAATTACCTTCAACAATCCATCAATGTTTGAAATACCACATCTATGGAAAGGTTTACATGCTATATAGTGATAGTGCCCCCTTTGAGGCTTGAAAAGACACATATGCTGAAGTGGGATTCTATAATATGGAATGAAAATAACTAATGGTGGGTGATGATATACGTGTTTCAGCCCCAACGTCTTGGGGACCACCCTCGAAATTCATGGAGTATGATTGATAAAAACTATGTGCTCCCCATAAATGTAGTTTTGGTAGTAGACTAGGTCATAAAGGTAGAAGACCCTTCTATCCCCAGTGGAAATGTAAAAGACAGTTAGCTCCAATATCTCTCTACAATGACTCAGGCGGTAGGGGAAGATAATTTATTTTCTCATGGCATCTCTCACCTTGAAAATTATAAATATTCCCCAAGATTTACGACATTGTATGAAAATGACTCCATAGACTCGGAGGTGGAAGAAGAAGAGGATGAACTCAAGAAATCCACTCCCATATTTGAGGAAGGTTTCTACACCACCATTAATGAGACTAGGTAGGTAAACCATGGAATATAAGAAGAACCTTGGTACATTTCATTTCTAAATAAACAACAATATGTGTTCGGTTGGAAATATAAAAAATTTCTTGAACTAAATATAGATGTGGCTATGCACCATCTTGGATTATCCTATGACTATCGAGGCTTCAAGAAGGATGCCAGGAGGATGCACCCCTCTCATTATTCCAATATAGAGGCAGAATTTGAAAAATTGATCAAAGCCAGCTTTGTATGATAATTTCTGTATCCATGATGGATTTTCAATATCATCCTTATTAAGAAAAATAATGGGCGGATTAGGTCTCCATTGATTTTAGAGACATTAGTCTACATTTCCCAAAAGATTAATTCCCATTTCCAATCATGAAACTCTTGATCGATTCAACTACATGATTTCAATCAATTTCATTCATGGATGGGTATTTGGGGTATAATCAGATATGGATATCCCCTATAGATGAATAATCAACTATCTTCAAAGAACCCCAAGGGATATTTTTTTATAAGGCTATAACCTTTGGCTTAATGATTGCTGACGCCACTTATCAACGTGCCATGAATCGTATCTTTAAGTCATTTTTGTGAATAATAGTCGAATGTTATATCGAATACATGGTGGTAAAATCTCAAAAGTGAGGTGATCACTTTTCAGATCTTTAAATAGTATTCAACAAGATATAAAATTAATGTTTGAAGATGAATCCACTTAAATTCACTTTTAGAGTAACATCATGTAAGTTCCTTGGAATTGTGGCACATCATCATAACATTGAGGTTGAACCAGAAAAGTCTAGTTCTATTTTAGAAATTCCCCCTAGAAGTCTCAAAGAACTGAGGGTACTCCAAGGTCACATATCCTATGTTTATCATTTCATACAAAATATGGCTGGAAAATCTCTCCCTTTCACTTGGATAATGAATAAGGGAATCACCTATCAATGGGAGGGGACTTTCAAGAATCCTTAGAAAGTCTCAAGAAGTATCTACTACACCCACTAGTCCTAAGGATACCAGTGGAATGAAATACATGCATATTATATGTGGTTTTCATGGAACACTCATTTGGATCCCACCTCACATAAAATAACTACGTGGGTAGTGAGAAAAGTCTCTATTACCTCATACAAAAAATGCAAGGTACTGAGACGCAATACTCAAATGTTGAAAATAATAGCCTTGCACTCATCATTGTAGTATAGAAGATAATACATTACTTGTAGCATCAGGAAGTTCATCTTGTCTCTCATATTGATCCACTCAAGTATATCCTTAGTCGTCTCATGTTGACTGGGTGTTTTTTCCAATGGGTGGTCATTCTGAAACAATATGACATTCAGTTCGTGACATAGAAGGTGGTAATAGAGAAATCCCTAATCGATTTCTTCATGACACATCTCTCCCCAGAAAGTACACCAGTGGACACAAAACTCCTAGATTATGAGGTTTTCTACACCCATGAAACTCCTCGAACATGGGAGATTATTTTTATGGTGCCTCACAAAGCCTTATCGGCAAAAGGAAGGAAACTTCAAAGTTTAATCGGGTTATCATTGGGATTGAATTTATTTCTCTAGAAAAATAAAATTTCTGTAACATTTCTCACTATCTAATGGTTGAATGAACAATGAGGAAGAACAATAATCCCTCATCACTGGCATAGAAATTCCCTTATGACTATAAACATCCTACCCGAATATCAAAGGGGATTTAGAATTAGTGATAAAGAAGATGAATGGTGTATATGCCATGAAAAAGGAAGAATTATCCCCTATAACTATCTATGTCATGGGACTAATGATAGAATTCTATTTTGATCCCATGTTTCATCATGTTCCCCGATTAAATAATTCTCACACTAACATGTTGGATAATGTAGCCATAGTCCTAGCCGACCCTGACCAGGAGGAAACAATCATTCATATAACACACCAATGAATAGTCTCATCAATCATTTTATGCACTATAGAAGAAATAAATCAGGTAAACACCTCCACAGAGCATGATGGACCAATATCCACCCCTGGATGGATGGATCCCATAATTGGATATCTTTTAAATGAGATTCTCCCAACAGATCGGGCTAGAAGGGAACAAATTTGATGGTGATCTGTGAATTTTATCCTACAAGATGCACCAAATGAACAAACAACCCTCTATATGTGAAGATTCAATGGAATAATCCTTAGATTCACAGTAAAAAATGAAATTACTACCACCATGGAAGAACCCTATGAAATATTCTATGGTGAACATCAGTCTAGGACCTGGATATCCCACCAAATCAAGAGGCTAGGTTACTACCAGAAAACCATGATATAAGACCTTGTAGAGTTCACCAAAAAATGTCATGCATGTAAGATCCATGAAAACTTCATCCATAATCCCACATAATTTCTACATATAGCAAAATAGTATGTCCATTTTCCATTTGGGGAATGGATGTTGTGGGACCATATCCCCCAGCTACAATTGAGATGTTCAAGTATATCCTTACTACTACTAAATTATTCTTCAAATGGTCTGAGGAAATAACCCTCAAGGAGTTTAGGACAAAGAATACCATCAACTTCATAAAGTCTCATATCATCACAAGTTTTAGGGTCCCTCACATTATATTGACTGAAAATAGTGCCAACTTTTATTCTACGGAGTTAATGAAATTGTACCAAGAGTACAACATCAAGTCCAATCACCCATCCCGTTATCATCGAGAGAAAAATGGACCAATAGAGGCCTTCAACAATACCTTGTAAAACATATTCCAAAATATGGTGAAGAAAGATAAGAAGTCTTACCCAGAAAAATACCTCCATTTGTGGGCCTACCATACCACCACACAAACTACTAAAAAAGAAACATTGTACTCAATGGTGTATGGGACCGAAGAAATATTTTCGATAGAATTCTAGTTTCCCTCGCATTAAATAGTAATTTTCTAAAAAATATGAAGTGATGATCAATAAAAAAAGTAGATGGATGAGATGAAATGACTTGATGGGAATAGTTTGTACACATTTCAGGACTTGAATTCCATCATAATCGGATCACACATGCCTTAAATAAAAAGGTCCTCCTACATTCATTCCTCCATGGAGAATTATTGTTGGCTCAGAGAGCCCCAATGATGCCATTGAAGAAGCCTCCAAAGTTGGAACCCAAATGGGAAGTGCATTATATCGTACATAAGTTCTATCAGAATAGATCCTAATCATTGGTCATAATGGATAGAAAACATGTTCCCCAACAATTCAGAATTTCTCAAGAAATACTTTGCATAACTTTCATCAAGCATCATGTCCTGGAAGAAATATTTTAAACTGCATAGTGTCTCACTTCCTGACCACATTATGTTAAACTATTTATAGTTGTACTAGTTGTCTGATTTTAAACTTCATAAGGTATTCTTGGTTTAATGACATTAAACTACAAAAAAATCATCCTAACCACATGACTTTAAATGATATAGAGAATCACCTCACCACATGTCTCTAAACAATACAAAGCTCATCCTAGAAGCATGTCGATAAACTATACAACATCTCATGTCCTAACCACAAGATGTTAAAATATATTGAACATGTCCTTTCTGTATGACATTATAATTCATGTAACATTTCATCACCACATTATCCTTAACAACACATGAAGAATCATCTCACTGAAAAATCTGTACACACGAGCTAGATCTGTGTGGAAGATAGATGAAGTGCCCCCATCTTTGTGTGAGATTCATATCTACATAGGGAATCTACTCATCTGAGAACTACGTGTAGCTTGATTATCACCATCATAGGATACATAGTGATTCTCAGACCTCTATTATTGGTCCCAAGTATATTATTACTTTCCTTTAATGTCAGGCGATCCTTGTCCTTACCGCATGATGTTAAACATCATGAAAAATTATCTTACTGCATGACATAACACTACATAGATCTATGAAATCCATCTTTATTCATGTCGGGTGACCCTCATCCTTACTACAAGACATTAAACTTAATAGACGATGTCATCTTCACATGACACTAAACTACACAGTTCCCATGAAATATATGTTTCTCGATTCCTTCCATCATAGGATATGTAGTGACACACAATCCTTCATTCTTGGCTCCATTCGAAACATTCCTCTTATTTAATGATGAGTCGCCCACATCCTTACCAGAACACATTAATCTTCACAGATGATGTCGTTGCTTCCTGACATTTAACTGCATGGGTTTTTAGAACTATGTATGGCTTGATTCTCATTCCAATGAGATATGTAAGGACACCTCGATTCTATATCTTGTTCAAGATACCATTTGATTCAAAATTCCCCTACACTATCCTTAATATATTCAATATGGTGAGAGGAACCCTTGACATTCCTTATTTTTCACACTAAGTATAGATCATCTGTGCATAATAATTTCAGTAAGGAATTCCCCGCATGAACAAGGAATGACTGCTCATGATATGTTCATTATAGTCCTGAATGAAATACCAAAGAAGGCACATAATGTGTCCTTTATACATAACATTAAACTACATTGTTGATGTACCTTTCCCCACATAAAACTGCACATTTTTTTAGACCTCACCTGAGAGGACCACTATGGTTGGAATTTTTCTCCTACCACACCTTTGTTCAAGACCTACATGTGACTTAATTTCTAAAATCACATGATATGCAGTGACACCTAAATCTCTACCCCCAGGTCCAATCACAATAAATAAACATCAAAATTCCCCCTTCATGCATACATGTTAGACTTTGGTAGGAAGCTCTTATTTCAAGAACTACATGGGGATTCATTCCAATTAGCATTTGATATGTATTGATTCCCTTATTTCCATCCTTTGGTCCAGCCACAATACTCTCTTTTCACACTAGGGAGCCTATGTTCTTACCACACAATGTTAAATTACAATGTTCCATAAGAAATATGCGGGATTGATTCCTATCATCATAGGATATGTAGTGATGCCCAGATCTCCAATACTATGCACTACTAAAACAATCAATAGAAACAATGACCACCTCTATGTATTGTTCAGACCTATGTAGATATTTTCCCATTACGACAACTAAAGGTGGATTGATTCCTACCATCACAAGATATATAGTAAAAAATGAGTCTCTAATACTGGGTCTATATGCAATAACCAATGAAAGAGTGTGTCCCACCTACATAGGGGATGATTCATACAAGCTTATTTTTCATACACACAAGTCAAATCTCTATACCTATTTCTTCTTCGCAAAATATATCTTGCCAAATTTTTCATGTTGATTCCCATATTCGTACTACATGACATTAAACAAAAAATATATGTCCTAACCACATGAAATTAAACTGTAAGAAAAATTTCCTGGTCATGCGACATTAAAAATGCATAAAAAATACAACCCCACTATATGAAATTAAAATGTGTTGGATATCACCAATTACCATCCCATATAAAAGGACCACAAGAGCCTTACCCCATTCACCAAGCTAAGGGGTGCTTCTATTATCTTATAAGAACTTCAATTCATAAATCACACCTCATGTTTGGAGCACATTGAATGTCCATAAACATTTCATGACCATTGGGAAAAAATATCTCTCTCCTTGACCATGCTATCGATTCCTAAGGGCTCAGACCTACCCACCATATAAATTTTGGCTCTAAAAATAGTTATTTCTGATCCTCACAACCCTAATTTCACTGTAACAGAACTCATCACGCCACTGTGTTATGGGCCATCCCTAGTATGATTGTCCCATATCATTACTGAAGTACTGATATCCTCATGCCATGATTTACAACAATTTTCATCTCCCACTCAGAAGGATGTTGGAGGGATCTTGAACCTAGGTATCCAAATTGGGCTCTATTATAACATCCCCTCATATTAATTCCATGTGCATCATGACCCTAAACTACCTGCACTTTGGTCAAAGTTGTATGACCATAAAATATAGCCTATAATGGTCCAAATCACAAGTCTTTAAACTTATAGAGAAGGATACAAAAAACTTGTCAGGTTGAAAACCCTCAAAGGGTGGCATAAGAAAAATTCAAGTCTTTGCTCCCTGAACACTTCATCTCTAGAGTTTATGAAAAATTTCGGGCACAAATAAATAAGTCATAAATCTCATAGGGCCTACTCTGTTGCACAAGTAAATCCCAATCTAGGACCTCTGGGCCCCTAGTTTAATAAAAAGTTAGAGTAATTATTTTTTAAATCTCCACACTATGAGAATATGTTCTCTTGGAAGTGACATAACTTTTAGTGTGCTCGAACCCTTCTTGGATATTACACATTCCACAAATCACACTTCATGATTTCAGAACATCAAATCAACATAAACCTTCCATGTCCCTTAGAAAAAGGATACCTAGATTCAATAGACTCTTTGTTTGACTATGAATGTATTCATATGGCTCCTTCATAAGCACATATGGTTATCAAACAAATGTGGCACTCTACAAAAGTGGATTTATGATACTTGCAAGACCTAATGTCACCACAGAAGAAATCAGCACCTCATTGTGTTATGGACCATTCCTAGTATGATTTTCCCAAATCATCCTCTTGAACCAAGCACTTTGGTCCATGATTTACAACCCCATACCAGATTTTCCTATCATATTCTATATCCTCTATTCTACATCACCGTGTTTTTTACCCCTTCTCAAAGTAGGAAAGCAAAACTCCATTACCAAACCTTCGATGGACCATACCTCATGATTTGAAACCACATAGTGTAGGGATAATGATTTATATTTAAGAGTTGAACTACTATAGGGTGAGAAAACCATTTCTAGATAGATTTATTTCCATACCCAACCTAATTATAAGGAAATTTGATACATCAAAAATATTTCATGACCCTAAAAAAGGAGTGCAGATCATCTTTTCTTGAACACGCTATAAATGCCTAAGGGTTTTGAATTACTGACCAGAGGCATCTCTTCTTTTAAAGAAAAGAGCTTCAATCCTTGTGAGCCTTAGAAAACACTTTGGTGAAACCTGGAACATCAACGTGTTATGGGTCATCCCCAACATGTCTTCCCCATTACATGTTCACTAACTCAAATGGTTGGGTTATAACTTATATCACACATATTCCAACAATCCAAATAGACCTATCATCCCTAGTATTTAAACCTCAACCAATATTAACCTCATATATCTTCCATGGACCTTGGAAAAGAGTGGAGACACCTTTGTTTGACAATTCTACTGATGCTTAAGGTATTTTACCTACCAACAAGAGATATATTTTCCTTACAGGAAAGGAACTCTAATCCTTAGGAGCCTCGAAAAATCCACAATAGAATTCATCATCCTAGGGTGTTATGAGTCATTCATGGAATATTTTCACCATATCCCATAATCATCAATAAAGCCATGATTTCAATACTTTAAACTGAATGGTATCCTAAGTATTGAGCTAAAATTCCCTAAACTATAGAGATAGAAAGTCTGAGCTTAAAGACCCTAAACTATAGCGATATAAGGCCCACACTAAAATACCATAAACTACAATGGTATAAGGTCTGAGATAAAATACACTAAACTACAATGATAGAAGATCCTACCTAAAAGACCCTAAACTATAGAGATAGAAGGTCCTAGCTTATAGACCCTAAAATAAAGTGATAGAAGGTCTGATCTAAAAGACCCTAAAATACAGAGATAAAAGGTTTGACCTAAAATACCATATACTATAGTGATAGAATGTACCAACTAAAAGACCCTAAAATACAATGATAATGGTCTGAACTAAAATAACCTAAACTACAATGATAGAAGGTCCAAGATAAAAGACCATAAACTATATTAATATATGGTCTGATCTAAAATACCCTAAAATATAGTTATAAAAGGTCCAAACTAAAAGACCCTAAACTATAGTGATAAAATCTCCAAGATAAAATAACTTAAACTACAGTGATATAAGGTCCAATATAAAATACCGTAAATTATAATGATAGAAGGTCTGATCTAAAAGACACTAAACTACAGTGTTTGAAGGTCCAAGCTAAAAAACCCTGACTAAAACGGTATAAGGTCTGATCTAAAAGACCTTAAACTACAATAATAGAAGGTCCAAGCAAAAATTCACTAAACTTTGAAGATTGAAGGTATAAGCTAAAAGAACCTAAACAACAACAATATAAGTTCCAAGCTAAAATACCCTAAAATACAGTGATATAAGGTCTGAGCTAAAAGAACCATACTATAACACAACAATGATTTAGTATGACATAATAAAATATAGATGCAAGATAGGTATGGTACTTGGAATGAGATCAATCGTAAACTCCAATTCTATCATGGGGGGAAACCTTGAGAATTCTTCGGGAAATAAATCCATAAACTAATCCAAAACCATTAGAAAAAACGATCTACTCAACATCTTCCATTGATTGCAAATATTACACTAAAAATGGATATGAGATAGTTCTAACAACTAGTTCCAACAAGCCTACTGCAACTATATTTTCATTCCTCTCTCCTCTAAAGAGATGTTTGATACCATCCACTACCAGGAAACTAATTGTTCATGCATAACAGTAGATGTGGGACGTAAACATTTCCAAACAATCCACTCCAATGATTATTTCATAGTTATCCACCTCAAGCACTATGAAATCCCACATCAACTCAACCCCATCCATAACTATATGAAATGGTCTACATAGGAAGGCTTGACACTATCTTCGACTATGAGGATTTTGGTTTTTTAAAACTGAAGGCATCATTTCGATAATTAAACCCATCAAACTAACAACATGAGAAGCAATAAAAGAATATGAAGATCCCATATCAAACAAAACATGAATCATGGTATAATTTAAGAGAACCGTACCTCGCATCATGGATAATCCTGACTAATCATCCATCACAACCTGCTCATCTCCAAACAACTACTTGCTTCCCACACTATGCTCTTTATTACCCTCCCGAGGAGTCGTGGTATTAATTGAATCTCCATGACTAAATTTAATATGTGGATGAGGGGTATGCTTCCGCCCCCCATGCTATCAAGGCATATGACCCCTAAAAACCCTAAGGAGTATCACAAACACCTGATCATGAAGCATTATGACAATACCACTGAAGATTCCTCACTAGCTTATAGTTATGACATGCTCAAGGTTGTTATATACAATCTCTCTTGATGTAGCCTGTAGAACCACACAGAAAACACCTTGTCTTACTCTTCATCTTGGGAGGAAGATTAACCAATCCTTTCATTGGAATCTGAGCCATACTCCATCCCTATAAATAAGTGTCCCTTTTCTGCTTGATACCTACATTAGATTTCCCACCATTTTCCGTTGGTACCAACATACTTCCCCCACTTGTAGCCCCCAAAATATCCCATTCATCTACTACTTCTCTATTAACCATTTTCTTATAAAAATTTATACATAACACCACAATTTTATAATGAATTTCCTACCTCAACCCAACTTCAATGTTATACTCCTTCAATGATGTACTACCCACCACCTCAGGTGAAAACCACACTATGTTCATAAACATACCTATGTATTCTATTACCAAGAGGTTCTATAGATTTAAATGAAAGAAATATATTATGTTCTGAATTATAAATGTATGAGGGTAGAATTGTTTATTAAAAAATTCCTCAAACCCTCCCATGTTATCCGTTGGTCCATTCTTGCTTGGACCACCAACTCCTACCACTGAAGGGAATGATCTTGCAACTTTTAAGTTTCTATATTCACTTTCTGCTCCACTGGTGTTCCCATGAATTCAAATTTCCTATTAATTATGTTCAACCTTGCCTTCCACTTTCCAAGTTCCAAATCACACCTAAAATTGGGTAGACTATGCTTTTGAAACAGAACCACATGATCCATATGATTTGGCTCATTCAGTTTATTCCCACTTTCCACAACATGGAAAGAATGCACTATACTCTGCACTAGCTACTGGTTCACCTGGGGATCAGGTGCAACCACATTTTTAGCAGCCTCTTCTGGTTGGTCTCTACAACGCTTACCGAGTTCCATTTCTATAAACTCTAAAAAACCATAAGTCTCATCCCCTTATCATGAAATGGATTAAAGTTTTAAATCCAATTACATTTTAACTATCACAACTAGGCTTTCCACAAGTTCACATTTCTCATGTTTCACCACTTTTGAAAAATCCACCATGTTTTCAAAATTTACCCATTTTCTAAATACCACAACTATCCACATTTTGAATTAACTTATTTGAACATAATTTCCACATGTTTTACAAATCCATATATCCATATCACAACATAAATAATTATGCCAATGAAATATTCATCTTAGTGGGAATTCATTTCTACCAAGCATTCCATGCTCGTCTCATCAGCTACACCCATGACAATGAGATTTGAAATGCCTATAAGTGTTTCCAAACTACTTGTGTACCCAACTACTTGGTAACTTGATGTTAAACATAAAATGGTTATCTACATCCGTTTATGCTATACATTTCAAGTTCTAATAATAATATGCCTTTCTACCATCCCAACATGAGGAATAAACCAAGAACAAATCCCAACAAGAAGACCAAAAATAAACTCCAAGGAACCAAACAAACATGGATGTCTAGAATAGAACAAACTAATACAAATTCTAATGTCCTTCCCCTTTCTCATTGGCTAGAGAAGGTAGTGAGATGCTACATGGCCTAAAGCGACATTCCCAAGGCACCAAAGGCGGGCAATAAATGCCAAGGGATTCAAGAACAGTTGGGGAATGATTTTCCCTTAGAATAAAACCGACCAACCAAACATGTATTAACCAACCACCTCTAAATGATTCATGTCAACAAGTTAAAAAAAACAATACATTACCAAAAAGATAACCAGAAAAACAAACTCCTCCATAACAATTCCCAAAATCCAGTACAACTACATCACAAGAAGATACCAAAAACAGAATACAAAGTAAAAGACTCAATGAAAAAACAGAAAGGAAGCTATTTCATGATCCATGGATTCATATAAATTTCTATGCTCTATGCACCACAATACCTCCCAAATATCACGAGTAACCACTTGAAAAATGAGATGCTTTACCCTTACCTATGTATGAGAAAATGACATCTGAAAAAGCACTAATGTTCCGAATCTAGGGGTGATTTAAAATACTCATTAGGTTTTCCCCAAATGAATTCCCTACAGACACCTATATGATAAAACTGTTAGAAAATTTATATAAATAAATTTATACAAAACAAAACACAAGGAAACAATTTACTACAAGACAAACACACCCTTACCGAGACAGTTTTACCCAAATCTACAGAATACAATGGAAACGAAACAAAAAATCCATAATCTATTTTACCATCACAAATTAGCACAAAAATTTCTTATTGAAAATCCACCCACATATTCAAAACATAGCCATAATGTTTCACACACTCAACCTGGTGTAACAATCAAGGTTGAACTTCCTGTCCAAGCACGTTTACTACTTCCCAAATCTAGTGGTTCTTCCCACAAATTATCCTTGATGGTGGCCATTATGTCCACTATCCATCCCCTTTTTATAGTGGTACTCCCTGCCCAGTTCTCATTATTACAACACACATATAAAATGATCAATCCAATAAACAAGCACAAACAACTACTAAATCCACAACAATATGCAAAAACTATTTCATAACCAAAAAATACCTTAATACATTAACCATTCCAATTCATATTTAAAAAATACTTTTGATTAAAACCCATTTTCACAAACCATTTCCATAAACTGAATAAAGCAACCGATTCTAAAATCAATATTTTAAAATCCAATAGCAACAAAGAACATTTCATAGAAATCACCCATTTTACCAAAGAGTCAAGAAAACATCACAAAGGGGATTTCAATAAAGGTTCACACATCATATTAAAAAGTTAATTTCAATAAAACCCAATTTACTGAAACCAAGGCTTTTAATTATATCAAAATGGAGTCGAGAGAGAAGCCACCTACATTATGGTTTCAGTGAAATCGACTAACTCAAAACCACACCACAAATACGGGAGAAATATCCACCAAAACCACCTTAGATCCATTTTCCAAACATAAAAACACCTCAATCTCATTATTTTCAGCAATAAAAACCCAATATCTACATGCAACGAGTGTAGATGTAGAAAAATGAGATAGAGGGAGAACTATATCATAGTAAAACTAAGAATGGTCCAATATAGGATACTTACCGGAGAATAATATCCTTCATTGCATCTTGAAAACCCTTTAAATCTATTCCAAAATGAGTGGTAGATCCCTCTAACCATTGAGAATAAAAAATCCCAAGTAGGGTTTGTATGGGAGAAGAGAGAAGGAGTTTAGGAAAATCTTGAGTGAAACCGTAATTAAAAACCCAATTTTTATTATCGCACACAGTTATCTCACACGGTTAAAAAACTATGTGCTAACCATGCACATGATAAAACCTCAACAAGGACCTTTCATAGCCTTCTCCCACAGTTAGACAAACCTTGTGCAAACCATGTGAAGATCACTATCTCATTTTCACACTTACCTGAGTTTTTTTCATGGTTTCCCCTAACCGCACTCAAATGGTGATCCTATAAAAGCCTCAAAAACCATTCCAAATCCATCCCAAACGCTCCCAAACCTTAACCAAATCCTCTATATACATAGATAGACATCCAAAGGGTTAAATAAATCAAAATTGGGGTACTACATAAAAATATTTTAAGGACCACCATATAAAAGTTTCCAAAATCAAGCAACACTCACCAAGCCAATCTGCTTCAGAAAAAGATAGAGAACTCTCCATTCAAAACATATATTCTACCCAAATTAACGTTATATGTAATAGTAAATATATCTAAAACATACATATCAATTAATAATCTCATGTTTGTGTAAATTAATTAGAATTTATCAAGAAGAATATGTTATAATTTAAACATTTAAATCTAGGCATTCATTTTATTTGATATTATGAAAGGGATAGGTATAATTGATGATTCATAAATCATTATATTAGTGAAATTTCATGCACCTAATGAATAAAATCTAACTTAAAAACCTATAAGGTTCAATAAATATCTTCATTGATATAATACAGGAGGAGGAATCTCCACACATTGGAGTATCTCCCATGAATATACGAGCCAAATAAAATTTTCAAAATTTCAATTCCATCACAACATGTGCTCAGATGAGTCCTTGAGTTCTATAAGCCTCTGTACTAGGGAGTAGATAACTTAGCATAATTGATCAACATATTTGAACTCTTCCTCCACAACCTACTTCAACTCCTCTGCTCTGGCAATGATATAAAGTCTGGCCATCGCCTCTATGTCGAGGAGTCCCTGTTTCTCTAATAAAATTTTCTATGATATCTGAAGTGCATGTTGAAACTGGGATAACTTTTCTTGAAGAAGGAAAAAATCACATTGAATATTTCTAATCATATACTAGAGATAGTTAATTTCGACCTTCTTGGTACTGGCCACATCTTGGTGAGCTTCAACCTCCACCACAATCTCGAAAGATTCATGTATGGCCTCATCTAATGTTTTCTTGACTAAAGAGTAAACATCAATGGATACCACCCTTAATTAAAGGACACTATTATACTCTCTTAGATAAATCACCACCATCATCTAGTCATGAAGGGTGGTATATTCAAAAACCCTCATAACTAAGGGAGATTAACATAAATTTAAGATGGCCCAACAAGTCCTTCAACACTTCTATTGGGGTTTCTGAGACCAAGGTCCAAATTTCCTCTATATTTGGAAATACATCGACAAATAAAATGATTCATACATCGAGCCTTGATCTCATCCAATCATGGGAATATGTATATTTTTTTCACTAGTTTGCTTAGAGAAGAAGGTGTGCCCACAATCATCGAAAAAGAAGGAAGGGAGCCAACCTCCACATTGGTTGACCCGGTCGAAGGAATCTGCAAGAGAGAAGGGGCTAGAACCTCCAAGCACTATGGTGAAGACACTTCAAAAAAGATCACAATGGTTTATTAGTCATAGGATAAATAATTTTCTACCACTAGGTAATCAAAATAAATGAATTATGTTAGAAAAAACCTTTCTCGGTCACGTGGGTGGAAACATCCACGACCCCATCTCCATCCTAGAGTGAAGAGGTGACACCCTCTTACAAAGAGAGACATTGTGGAACTTCCTATTAAATCCCTAAATATTAGATTCATTCTTCACCATTGAGGGTTATAAGAACAACTGATAATGTTAGGAGGTATGACATAAAGTAAATAAAGTGTCTAGTTTTTTAATAAGTATTCACCTTCTATAAAACTAACCTCCATCAAGTCCAATTCAGTATAAGAATAGCTACCTATATCAGTTTCCTCCAGAAGAACATTCACTAACAGCATGACCACTATGAAATTAGTAGTAGAAAAAATGTGTGACTGAGTCAGCACCTCAACCACCTACGCTTCTTGATGATCCAATAAAAATAGTGAAGGGTCTATAAGAGAAACCAAACACTCACCCACATCCTCAGGAACAAATACATGCTCCCATAAATGAAATTAGTGGGGACCTGTAATTTTTTGAAAAGTCAAGATGTGGAATTAAGAAAATCCAAAATATAAAAAATAGTGAATTCCACACTTACATGGGGGTTATAGAGAAGAGGATTTAAAAAATTAAAAGTTCTTTCTTTTTTCATTTCCCTTATGGAGAAGGATCTCTAGAAGGTGTTAATTTCAAATTCATTTCTCCATAAGGAGAAACCACTACCCTCATCTTAGACAGTCGACTTGGGGATCCATCATCATTAGTCCCTTGGTTACTATGAAGTCCATCCCCAAAAATTGTACCCCATAGAGAATATACAGTGGATGATAAGATTGTATATTCTCCTTCAGTATCCCACTACATCAAAAAAACACAAAGAACATTATTATGGTTTCAATGGCACAACGTCACTTTAAAAATTATAGTGAGTTCAGCCTTACCACTTCCTTGGTGATAGGATAACCCTGTTCTTCCCAAAAAATTGTAACATTCCCCAAAAAAACTATTTGGTGGACCGATGGGTAATAAAATATCCAACCCCATATTCTTTTCAATGCTATGTCATGGTATCAAATAAAATCTTTCACCTCTTCATGTTAGTCTTTGAAAGTGATGCCTAGAGTGGTGATAGCATGGGGAAATCCTTCCAAAGGTAACTCTGATTGGCCTAGTATACCACATAGATCAGCCTTTGTGTTTTTCATCCTCAAATATTTCTACTATAGATATTCTAAAAGAAATGATAACTCTAGTTTTGATTTACCCTCTAGTACTACACTCACTATAGCCGCATCAGTTCACACTCCTACCGATAATGGAAGATGACTTGTTTACTTGTGATGTGATTCAAAGACTGTTGTTCCTCTTGAATCCAATTGATCACTAGGCCTCATCTTATCCTTATAAATCGGTGTTATTTGGTAATCTTCAATTACCAATTTGGATAATTTCCCATTATCATATGAGTGTATCCAATCCTTAGTATATTGATGAGATAAACCAATTACTACATCACAAGGAGGAAAGTTTATATTATCTTGTGTCTCTTATCTAGTAAATATAAGCTAATATCAATGATCTGCCATTATATTCTCCCCCAATTAAACATGACTTAGGGAGGATATCTTGATTGGAAACATAGGAACTGGCAGTTAAAATGGTAGCGTGCATATCATTCACAAAGAAGGTCCCTATAAATGTGATTGGAAAGGATTCCCTAATGAAGTTATAAATTATAAGATTGAGCCTCAATGCTAGTACCACCATTATCAACCACCCATATAATAAGAAATGGACTATAGGGAATGAATGAAAAGTGGTATTGATGACTCAAGAAGTCCTTGACCTTAAAATCCTTTAGTATAATGGGATTTAAACTACTAATACACAGTAAAAATGTTTTAAAAAAGATGATGGGGTTGTTCTAGATATTTTGGAAATCATAGCTTCCTAAATGAGCCTATATACAACCCTATAACACTTGAAAGGGGCCCAATATTCTATGAGGGAAATTTCCCATATAAATATGGTGCAGAAGGAGATGGAGTTTCTCCAACACAGGGATGACTAACTTGACATGCTTCTCTCTTGCCATGGAATTTTCCATTATAAAAGTGGAGACCTAACTCAACATTTCTACTTTCCTGGTAGTAAGTACCCACTATGGTATATGGAAAGGATGTCAACCATTTAGATTGTCTGGTCAATATTAGGGATAACCTCCCATGAACATTTTTTTAAATGTTCATTCCTCAACGGTAGGCCAGTAAGAACCATACATGACACAATATTCCTTTATAGGATAAGCCTTGTTATTCTTTTATTTCCTCTCAGAGTGGTTCTTCTTGATGAAGTATCCCACCAATGTATTGAATGAGATTTATTCTTCAAAAATTAGCTTCTTATAGAGTGCCTTTTTGTCCAGTCTGATCAGCTTTGAGGTGATAGGAGTCCTCGTTACATCATCTTAGGAAGACCATGGGGGAAAATCATCATATATATCTTCTATTATGGTTGCACCACATATCTTCTTGATGTCCTAGAGGCTAATACCCACTTTTCCATGCATCAGGTAGAAATTTTTGGTATTAGGGCTCCTACGACTGAACAAGTCTAACATAAGAGCCTTGTTACAATAGAAAAAAGTTTGCAAAATCCAAATAGCCTCATACATCCTAATGTGCTTTAGATCCTTAGAAAAATTAGAAGTAGTGTATTTCACCCAGAAGGTCTTTCCCAATCTATCCTATAACTACAAAATGATCGGAATCCCTAGTTGGGAACCCACACAAGATTTTGGATGGAGGAAGTCTTTTGTATTATTGAGAGGTACATATAGGAATCTGAATCAAGATTTCATTCCTTATCAAAAAAGTATATTGGCTTGAATATCAATATATACCCATTAGTGCATTCCCCCTTGGCAATGAAGATTCCTTCCTAGGAAAGTTATTCCTAAAAGGTTTCATGGGTATTCAGAATCTAGGTGCATGGAATGATTTATTATTACGGTGAAGGAATGGGAGGGTCTTTGGAAAGACCAAAACCATAGAGGGGCATAAAATCCAAAAGGGGATATTCCCCAAGTTTTTCTCCCATCAGGACATCTAGACATGTTTTTAGTGACCTAACAACATAAAGAAAATAAGTGTACACACTTGTTACAAGGGAATCCCAGCAAGCCATCACAACATTAGCCTCTTTTTTTGAATGGTTGTTGGAATTATGAAGATATTTTAAATCCATCTAAATAAAAGTAAGTGGAAAATGTCATGTAGATAAAAATAAAATCTTATAAAAGGAAAGAAATTAATTCCTAGTTGCCTCATGTGCATCACATGAACAATCAATGGATTCACAATCACATAAAGGATTCATGAATATCCTATCCCATGAAAATGTCAAAGACCACATAAACCCGTAAATTTCATAGTCAGATGAGCCCTCAAAAGAATCACGATCACGTCACCTTAACATGGTCACATGAACAGAAAAATAATCCAAATGATCATCCGAATGAGCTAGTATATGATACAAAATCTAAAAGTTGACCAAGTTATCACTTGATCCAAATTTCAATCAATTACCAAAATTTAGTTCATGGTTGACTTGAGAAAGATCTTAGGAAAAATAGATCTTTTGATGACATTCTGGTAGGAAGGTCTCATGAATAGATCTTGTGACCAGTTCTTATAGGAGAGTCTTGTGAAATGATCACATGATGAAGGTATGGTGCACAATATCTAAGAGTGATGTATTTGGTGAATGATCTACTCTCAACTCCTTCTTTTAAAGGGTATGGTGCAGAATACCAAACGTAACCCAATAGACTAAGAATCACCCAAATCCTTTGATTGGGGACAATGAAAAAACCTCAGGAGGGAATTCAATTTTCTTATAAGTGGTCACTTATCCCCATATATATTACTCCTGAGGGGAGCATTTTTTTTATGCTCACCAAATAGAAATCGATAAATCTAAAAAAGAAGAGATACCTGGATATTAGTATCATTTTGTCAACAAAGAAAAGGAAGAATAAGGTTTCCATAACTCATGAATCGTGTGACCCTCCAAAGGAAATGTGATAGGATAACCATTAGAAGGTCATGTGAAGGATCATGAAAAACACATATCCTCCTAGGGGATACCATGAAACCCATTTGAAAATCCCTACTTGTTCATTAAAATCTATCCAAAGTCACTCACTGATCATGTGGTGGATGGTAGACGAGCACCCCCAAGTCATGCGAATTTTGAGGCAACAAGAAATTGAAAAACCATCCAAAAACCATTATAAAATAGGTAGAAATATATTTAAAAGGTGATATCCTATTAAAATTTTAAAATTAATGGGAATGAACCATACTATTGGAGTTGGTTCCCTAGAACCAACTATTGTGTACATTATGATAACCTTTATTCATATTATTGAATATTAATAAACTTCTTCTCACATCATGATTCTTCTTCTGTGTAATATAGTATATTGTAATGTACCAAGAGTATTTATCAACCTAAATGGTCATAACATTTCCCTACTATGACGAGAACTTGGAAGTGCTAAGAAAATATTATTAAATATATGTTATATAACTGGATTATATAATTTGAGAGACAAAAATTATAATAGATATCATGGGTGGAGACTCATCAGAATTTGAGGCACCTTCTCATGGTGTACGCCATAGGTAATATCCTATAAGATATTATGAGAAAAAGACCCACTAGTTGGATATCCACATTTATATGTGTCATTGGATGTTCCTATCTGAAAACAAGTGTATTTATCCTTAGACTATAATATTATTATTAATGAGTATTATGAGACACGTACTTAGATGTATTGACAGAACCCATGAAGAAAGATTCTCATGGTGAGTTAAGATACGTTGGGTGTGTCACGAATAAAATTTCATTAATAAATAATGTGAGAAAGGATTTTCCCCTTCTGTTCTTTAATGAGAGTTGATATCACAATACCTTTGATAATAATGATATAGACTAAATAAATCCTTGGACATGATATACAATAGGAAATTTCAATTTCAAGGAAGTCAAATAATGATACATCAAGAACATAGGTTGATGGAACCATCATTCAACATGCTTTATTTTATATATCATGATAAATGTTTTATATAACACAGTTAGTGTTCATATGAGGTATCATGTCATTATGGTGTTAAATTAATTTTCAATGGGAGCCTTGGCATGTTTCTAGATGCTAACGTTGGACTTTAGACTACTTCATCTAATTCCACTATGAATGAGGCCTAGAGGGTCACACAATAAGTGTATCCAAAAATATCTATTAAATAATATATTATTATTAATTATTTAATAATTTGAATAAATATTATTCCTAGATGTGGTTTACCAATTATTCATGTATGCTTAATTTCATATAAATATTTATTTTCAATTTATTTATTATAATAGTTATATATTTATTGTTAAATAATTAAGTGATATTTATTTAGTAAATAAATAGTTATTATTTTAGGCTTGATAAAAATTATGGAGGAATGTTTGACCGAGTTTAATGGTATGGTGAAAATAAAATTTGAATATTATTTGATTAAATAATATTTAATTTAATTCAAAAGTTAAACATATGTTTATAAATAATAATTATAATAATATTATTTGATATGGGGTTTCACAGGGATTAAATATATAAAAAAGGGTAGTTGTACATTTAATTTATTTTAACCCTACAAATATATAAACTCAATTATATTATTTTCTCAATTAGCCAATTCATTTGTTTGGTTGTGCACAATGAATTTGGAGAATCCTCTCAAGACCAAGATAGATACCTTATCTAAGAACCTCCCAAGAATGGAGAGAAACCTTCATCCACCTCCCACTCTCAAGTCAAGAGAGATCTAGGAGAATGCTTTCAATGTTGTTCTCAAGTTTATCAAAGGTGGATGATTCAAGTGATTGGATTTTCCATGCTAGAACCTAGATATTTCGACGATGACATTAAAAGATTTGTGGAACATGTGTGTATCACTACTAGAGGGAATTTAATTTGATTCCTATAAAGGAATAAAGAAACAACTCATATCTGTTTCTAGATCCATCAATGAACAAAGAATTCCATCAAGGCAATTATTTATTTAATTAAAATAATTATAAATAATATGTGATGATCCTATCTGTTGGTTCTTATTTTCTATCCCTTGTCTATATTCATTGATTCAATTCCATATATCAGGATTTTTATCATTGTGTAAATCTCAGATTGATCATCAATCATGAAAAAAATCAAAGTTAGTCATAAACTATTACATGCTTCTGCTATGCCCGAACCTACAAGTGGTATCAGAGTAGTAAAATAAATATTTATAATTATTTAAATATCTTTGATAATTTATAAATTTTTAATTTAGTTTTTCAATTCAATTTTAATCATTATTTTAATCTTAATTGTGAGATATTTTTATTCATCCTTCATTTATCATATATCTAATCAATGCGATTAATTTTAGGAATTAAATAAAATCAAATAACTCATCTGGAGGTGCCAAGGATTTTGGATGGATAAAACAAGAGTACACGCCATGTAACCAGAGTTAAACACAATGTACTTGTGTTCAATGCATCAGGAATTAATTCAGAAATTAATTACCTGCATTTTCATTGATGACATGTGGTGTAGTTAATTATTACACCGCATGTTGACTAGTCCATCCCAGGGATGATTATCTAGAGTACACATCGTGTAGCCCACATACACGGTGGGTAGTCTCATTGAGTGATAGATGGTTTGTATGTTTTATACAATGCCTACTTGACTGGTGAACATGTATCTCGCATTCTACATTCCATGTAGTCCCATTAACATGTTGTGAACTATATGTTTCGAAGGAATGATTTACACACTGAGTTTCTAGGCGTGGAACTTAGATAGACGATGAGATATCTACATGCTGTATAGGTCACATATACATTCCATGTACTTATACCAAATTAAAATGATTTAAAATTTGTTTATTATACTGTATAAATCATAATACAAGTTCTTTCATGTGGTCATTAGTTGATTAGAAACACCATGTAATGAGTTTTTATTATATATATGTAAATTTTTAATTAATATATGTGTAGTGTTCAAATCTACATATCATGTATGAGTTGTATTACAGTTGATAATATGTGTGCATTGATGAATAAAACATTAATAAAAAACCAGGTAATTCATGTAATAATTAATTTGATAGTACACTTTATGAAAGTACATGATAAGTCATGTATGTTATATGTCACAAAGGTAAAACTGTATATGAATATAATACATGTTGGGTAGATTCAAACAGGTATTCACCATGTTTCCTCTCAGTTACATTTATGAACATATTTAATTTTAAATATATTTATTTAATTTGTTTAAAAGTATAATGGAAGAGAATCTCAAGGAAATTAAAATGAGAATTAAAATAAAATAATTGATTAATTAAAGATAATAATTAATTGATTTAAGTGTGATTTATCTTAAATAATGATGATTAATATTTGAATTCAAGTTTTATTAAATGCATAATTCATTGCATGCATGTGGATGAACATGAGCATAAAATATACCTTTGTATGTGATTAGTTTCATTTAATTTATTATTAAATTAAATTATTGGCATGTGTGCCTTCTCTCCTCTTATTATATAGGGAATGTCTGCCCATTGTTTTTTGTTATTTTAACCCTTTTCTCTTAACTACGTGTGAGTAAAAGAATATTTAATGGATGGAGCTTAAAAGATAGTGGAGGTAATTTAGGTGTTAAGACCAAGTGAAACCAATCCAAGAGAGATACATTGATGAACAAGTGGAAAGCTACAACACAAACCCTAATTGGTTCACGGCATTTTCCCCCTAGGTCATCACTTAGTTTATCAATTGATATATAAACCATACATTAGTAAACCCTCATTATTATACTAATTTATTATTTTATTTCATTCATGTTTCATGGTTATTTCATTATGGATGTTTTGTCACAATCACATAATTTAACATAATTAACGAGCATGCACAATAGAACTAAAATAAACTGGATTGTGCATAAATATTATCTATGACATGGTTAACCACTTAATTAAATCCAATTAATATTAAAAATCTTGTAATAAAGATAATAATTTGAAATTTAAGCATAAAAGGATAAAATACCTCAATTATATATATTATGTCAGTCTAGCCTTACACCACTTCAGTTAAAAATGAACCACTGTTCAAAGTGGGGAATTCTAACTTGAAATTTTGGGTTGAATTAACTTAGTTCACATCAAGGGTTGACTTCCAAATCATGACTTAGTGTAACTGAGAGGCAAAGGTTGAGGAAATACAATTTTTGGATTTCAGGATTGGGGATTCCACTGAGTGGATCAAGGAACAGTGATTTAATGTAGTTGGAATTTAGAATTCCATCCTAAAACTATTCAAGTTACTTGACCAACAAAAGTATGGGTAATGAGAAGAGGAATATGGATCATTACCGCTAGGATGTCCAAGAAATAGGATACTCCAAACCAATGGTGAGGGATATTGGGGTTCAATAAAATAATGGGAGATAAATAAATATAATATTTATTTATTTTTCAAAATTTTATCAGATAATGTACTAAAATTCTTCTTCTTTTATTTTTAGAAAAATAATTAATAATACATCAAACATGTTATTACTATCCATACATTATACGGACAAATTTATCACTGGAACAAATTTCCAATAATGGTAATGGCACATATGTGTCATCCTTCACCATGAAAGGAAACTAAATGTGCTAGAAATAACTTTTCATAAAGCTCCTGGAAATGAGTCTAGTGATTAAGAGTAAAAATTCTATGAGATACATTTGGACGATTCCAAAGATGTTCAATGATACATGCTATTGTCTTTTTCTAGTGAGATTTTGAAGAAACATCAGGACATGGATGTGTATAAAATGATGCCTCACCTTTGGGATCTCTATTAAGAGAAGGTGAGACAATAAATGAATGAGATATCCAATTATTTGTTCATAACTATTCTTTGAGAGTCTAAAACATTTGGGACTCATGTAGTTGAGCTTATGGGAAACATTGAATTCTTTTACATCTTATGGATTTAATTCCCAAATGATTTGTGTGAGAATACCATACTTTCATCACTACCAAGACCTTATCAAATTGTTTTGTTAATTATAGCATGATAAATAATGAGATGATTCTTTTGGAACTTCTTATATTGATTCTAAAAGTGGATAAGGACATGGAGCATGATAAACCTGTAGTCCTTATGGTGAATAAGAAAAGTAAAAATAATGAAAAGGGTCCAAAGACCTATAAAAAGTCTAAATCTCCCACACAACATCCTTCCAAGAAGAGGAATATCCCGAGGAAATACTAGGAAAAATAGGAAATCTATTTTGCATGTGGCAAGTGAGGATGTTGGAAGAGGAACTACACCCAGAATCTAGGGGAAGCTAAGGGTGCATTTGTTACAGACTTTTATATTTTAATATCTACAAATTGGGTATTAAATATAGCTTGTGGGGCTCACATCTATATCAAAATGTGGGAACCAAGTTGATTTTAAAAATTTTATAGAGGAGAGTTGGATGTGAGAGCTGTTAATGGAGCGAGGCTAGTTTCCCTAACCATTGGTGACTACCACCTTTCACTACCAATGTGAATGATTTTGGTTTTAAAATATTTTCATTATGTACCTACTATTACCAAGAACATAATTTCTTAATCAAGCCTATATATATATGGGTTTATTTTCATGTTTTTAATTAAAATTTGTTTCTTTTATAAATACAAGATATGTTATCTTATGAAAAATTTAAATAATGGTCTTTATGTATTAAATTATGGAATACAAGAATTTGAAATTGATAATGAATAATGTTCACATGACTCAAATAACACCCAACCATGGCATCACCACCTTGTTCATTTAAACAAGAAGGATTTGACAAATCTATGTCAAGATGGTTACTTAGAATCCGCTAATCAAAAACCAATTGAATTATTTCATGCTTGTTTGCAAGAAAAAATGACCAAACTACCATTTGGTGGATAGTGTTAAGGAGACAAAGAGCTTCTAGGATTGGTACACACTGATGTGTGTGGACTATTACTAGTAGAAGCTAGAGGTGGATATTCTTACCTCATAACTTTTACTAATGACTTGAGTAGTTATGGCTAAATCTTCTTGATGAGTAATAAGTATGAGTCCTTTGAGAAATTAATGGAATTCAATAATGAAGTATAGAATCCACTTGGAAAGAAGATAAAGACGATTTGATTGGATTGTGGTAGTGAATATCTTAACCACGATTTCATCGACATTGTACGAGATTTTGGTATTCAATATCAACTAACTCCACCTCACACAAAATAGTGGAATGGTGTTTTTGAAAGTGGTAACATTACCTTTTTAGACATGGTAAGGTCGATGATGGGTCATGCATACCTTTCATTATACTTTTGGGGATATTGATTACAAACAACGATATGCACATTAAATCAAGTGCTAAATATGAAAATGGAATTCCCTTCGATCTATGGAGTGGAAAGAAACCCATTTTTTCACAAGCACTTGTATAGGGTTGTGAGGTGTTTTTAAGGACTTCTCATGAAACATATTAAAAACCTCAGGGCACAAAGTGTATCTTTATAGGATATACCAAGGAAAAAAATTGATACTACCTATACAACTCCTTATATAAGAAATTGATCATCACCAGTCAATCTATCTTAATTGATAGGGAGAACATCCTAAAAAAGGGCAGTGGGAGAAATATCTACTTTGATAAAGTTGATGATCAAGATACCCAAGCATTGGTACAGGAAAAGATTCCATAGGACCCCATGGAAGAAGTAGTTCCTAAAACAAAAGTACTACATAATAGAATAAGAAAGGTAAGGGAAATAGAGAGATATGGTTTCCTAGTCACCAAAGACAGTGACCCATTATTGGTTTACAATGATAAACCGATCTCCTACATGGAGTAAGTAAAATCCCAAAAGCTACAATATGAAAAAAAATCCATGAATTATGAAATGGATTCCATGCATCAGAACCGTGTTTGGGTTCTGGTCAATGCACCAGTTGATGTAATTCTTGGTTAATGAAAATGGGTATTTGAGAGGAAACTAGAAAAGGAAGGTAAAGCAAATACCTATAAAGAAATAATAATTACTAAATGGTTTAAATAGTGTCGAGTAAATGACTATGATGAAACCTTTTCACTAATTTCCATGTTCAATCCCATAATAATTCTAAATACTATAACAGATTATCATGACTATGAGATTTTGAAAATGTATTTTAAAACTATATTAATTAATGGGAACCTTCAATAAGATTTCTATATAACACAAATAGAAGTGTTTGAGAATCTAGGTGATGCCAAGAATATTTCCAAGTTGCAGAGACCCATTTAGGGATTGATGTAAGAATCCAAATCATGGAAAATTTAATTTGGCGAATCGATAAATAAAGTTGGTTACAATAAGAATGAATGTGAGCCTTGTATTTACAAGAGGTTTAGTGGAAATGTGGTTGTTATCCTAGAAGTATATGTGGATGACATATTACTTATTTGAAATGACATACCCGTCATACATTCGGTTAAGGACATGTTTAAAAAGCATTTATCCGTGAATAAATTAGGTGAAGTAGCCTATATTCATGGGATTAAGATCATTAATGATAGATCAAATAGGCTTATTAGACTATGTCAAAGTACATATATTGACTATATACTAAAGAGATTTATTGTGGAATAATCCAAGAGGGGATTGGTTCCAGTGTCACATGGTTTACATCTTTTGAAGAAAATGTGTTGTCAAACACTAAAAGAGAAATAGAAAATGAGAAATATCCCACATGATTCAGTTATATGACCAATAATGTATGCCATGTTATGTGCTATACTTGATTTTTCCTATTAATTCAGCATGGCAGGAAGATATCAAGAAGATCTATGATAACAACATTGGACTGCTATTAAGGATATCCGTATGTATCTGAGAAGAACTAAGGATTTTTTTCCTTGTGTATGGAGAAGAAGACGATCTGGTCATCATGGGTTATGCTGATGCTAGTCTTTAGAATGATTAAAATGATATGAAGTCACAATCAGGATATCTTTTCTATCTCATTAGAGGAGCTGTGAACTAGATGATTTCAAACCATCTAGTTATCACTGATTCTATAGTAGAGTCTAAGTATATAGTGGATTATGATATAGCCAAGGAATCCATTTGGATTTAGAATTTTTTCTAGAAGATTAATGTGGTACATAGAATTAAATACCCAATCACATTTTATTGTGATAATACTATAGTAGTGGATCTTATAAAAGAGACAAGGTCACACCATAGGACAAAGAAAATATTCCAAAAGTATCTCCTCTTGAGGGATTTTCATCATATGTGTGAAGTTATTGTAAGTATATTTCCCCAAAAATAGAACATGGAAGATCCATTTAATAAAGGCCTATCATAGTAGAAGCATGAGTATCATATGATTGATATTACACTAAAGTTTTTTAGCAGTTGGATCTAATGAAAGTGGGATTCTATTAGAGTTGGTTCCCTAGAACCAACGTCTTTGTACTTTTTGATAACATGTATTCATTTTCTTGAATACCAATAAACTTATTCTCACATCATGATTGTTCTTATATATAATATAGTATGTGATAATGTCCCAAGAGTAGTTATCACACTAAAAGGTCATTGTAGTTTGCCTCTATGATGAGAACCCAGAAGTTCTATGAAACTATTCTTAAATAGATGTTATATATCCAGATGATATCATTTGAGGGAAACAAATGATACAATCTATTAGCGGAGTAGACTCATATGACATTTAGGAACCTTCTCATGGTGTGTACACTTGGTAATATCTAGTAGGATATTATGAGAATGAGACCTACCATTAGGATATCCACATTTATATGTATCATTGGATGCTCCTATCTGTAAATGTGTGTATTCGTACATAGAGATTAATATTATTATTAATGAGTATTATGAGTCACGAACTTTGATGTATTGATTAAAACCATGATTATAGATTTTGACGGCGAGGTAGGATACACTAGGTGCGTCACGAGTAATATTGCATTAATGAATAATAAGAGAAAGGATTTTTCCTTCCATTATTTACCAGAAGTTGATATCTAAATCCCTTTGTTGAAAATTATATAGCCTAAATAAATCCATTTCCATGGTTTATAATAGGCAAGTTCAAATTCTAGGCAGTTAAAGAAAGGGATATCAAGCACATTGGTTGATTTCACTAGCATTCAACCTACATGATTTCAGATATCTTGATAAATAGATTATATTGCTTAGTAAGTGTTTTTATGAGGTACCATGTCACTAAAACAATAACTTATTTCTCTATATGCACCTTTGCATGTTTCTAGGTGTTAACCTTGGACTTTAGGTTGATTAACCTCATGCCACAAAGAAAAAGGCCTAGAGGGTCACACACCAAGTGTATCCAGAATCTTAGTTAAATAATAAGTTATTATTAATTATTTAACAAGTTGAATAAATATTATTCCCGATTGTGGTTTAATAATTATTCATGTATGATTGATTTCATATAAATATTTATTTTATATATAGTGAATATAATATTTATATAATTATTGGTGAATAATGCAGTGATATTTATTTAAAAAATTAATAGTCATTATTCAAGGCTCGATAAATATTATAGAGGAATCACAGAACGAGTTTAATGGTCTAGTGGGAAATAATAAATATTGAATATTATTTTATTAAATAATATTTGATTTAATTCTCTAGATAAGTGCTTGTTGATAAATAATAATGATAATAATATTCTTTGACATGGGGTTCTACAGGTATAAAATAAATAATAAAGAGAACTTGTGAAATTATTTCATTTTAACCCTAATGATATATTAACCTAATTATATTATTTTCTCAATAATCCAATTCATTTTTTTGGTTGTGAACAATGGATATGAAAAATCCTCTCAAGACCATGAGTTCTCCCTCCTCTAAGAATGATCCCAAGAATAGAGAGCGATCTTACTCCACCTCCTACTCTCTAGTTAAGAGAGATCTAGAAGAACAGTTTGGAAGCAGTTCTCGAGGCATTCAAAGGAGGATGATGCAAGCACTAGGATCTGTTGTGATAGCACCCAAATATTCCTACATTAACATTCAGAGATTTTTTGAACATGTGTGGATCAATATTAGATGAAATTTACTTTGATTCCTACAATGCAATGGCAGAAAAATGAAGATCTTTTTTTTATATCCATCAATGAAGATATAATTTCATCAAGGTAATTATGAATTTAATTTAATTAAATATAAATAATATGTGATGATCCTATATCTTGGTTTTGGAATTCTATCCCTTGTCTATATTCTTTGATTCAATTATGTAGATCACAACGATCATAATTGTGTAAATCTAGGATTGATCATTGATCATGGAAGAAATAAAAGTTTGGAACAACCCATTATGCACTATTTCTATGCTCAGAACCAATAAATTCAAATCATGAGAGACTGCAGAATCCCCTATTACATGTCTTACTGGTCACAAAAAATCCTACTATCTTGTCATTGTCACCATTAAAAGGTCTTAGGATATACCTAGTCAACCTTATCCTCCCCCTCCAACTCCAAATGAAAATAAAAGAGTTTGTCCATGATAATTCTCACACATCACTATCGAACCCTTTGTTGGACATGTGACATATCACTAATGGGGAGAGTGATTGTTTTCAATAATAATCTCAAATAATATTGATATCTCCAAACCTTTCAAAATAAACAAGGAAATAAAAAAGGGAAATGATGGGGGCTTCTTGTGAGTGGAAGATACACTGATAAACATTAATCACGATAAACCCTATCAATGAGTCAGAAAAATATTGTATAATCTGACTGTAGAGCCACCTTTTCCTCATGAAGATCCCCAAAAAATCCATATTTTTCTCACAAAAGATCTCAGACAATTCCCTATAGATAACATGAAATCCTTCTAGTAGGCATCCTAATATCATGATGGCCTTTCGACATGTCATTGTGACCTTTAAAAATCCCCTTAGCATGCCTTCATAATTAGGAAAGACCCCATTAAATTTACATAATCCAATAAATGGGGAATCGATAGGATGGTCCTATGGTCATTGAAAATCATGAAATGCCCCTAGAATGACCTAATAAAATACTTAGTAAAATCACATGACATCAAAGCCCTCAACCGACTCCAGCCTGTATTTATGTGATACACGCCGTGCAAAGTGGCATATAATTGGGGTAAGGCCTATAAACCCCCAATATAGAATGAAAAATGCATTCTTGTAACCTCACATCGGTGAACCTAGAAATCATTGTGGATTTCTTAGAGCGGTATATATCACAATCAGAAAGGTTTTCTAATAGGTAAAATATGAGAAACCACCTAAGAAGATCATTAGAAAATTATAGGCATTTTGTGTGATCACTCATAAGCCATATGAAGGAATCTTGGTGGGATATATAAATGAAATACAATATTTATGATTAGTTATGTGATACTTTAACAATATAACACTAAAAAAATCTATGGTATATGCATTAAAAGGATGGAACAAAGACTATGAGAATAACATATACGTAGATCCTCATGCACATCGCATGAAACACTCAGGTCATGAGGAAACAGTAGTATATTTAACCAAGATCACACGACACTCCTTTAGTAGACTAATTAGATCATGTGAAGTCCTCTGGATGTGTTAGAGCAAGTCACATAGCAACTACATGCGTGTCACCCAAGTCTCATGAAAGCCTTCGGGATCGCAATCCAGACCTCACGATGTCCTCTATACATGTAACCCATATCATATGGTGACACCAGTTCATGTAAAGTCTTATGATGGTATCAAGACCAGTCAATAGGCTCTCATGACATCCTGTAGACAATCCAGTCATATCTTGCAACATCCCCCAGAAATGTCATTCAGCTTTCATGATGACACACATAAAAGACATCTAGGATATGAAAAACCCTCTAGAAATGAAACAATGAATCTCTCAAAACTAACCAAGCATGTCAGACAACATTCTTGATGAAACTAGGGAAAGTTAGTTGGATCATGAGACACCCACTAAGAAAGTCAACTGATATAATGAAATGGATTCCCGAATCAGTCATCCATGTTTTATGATGTCCTCCTAACAAGCCATACTTGTCCATGTGATGAAATTCAGACAAGAAATCCATATTATGGTATGTCCCTTAGAAAAGAAAACTAGAACATGAGATTTTCTTTTGAAATTTCAGACATACATCCTTCAAAATTTCATGAAAACAACCAAGGCCTATCGCGCAAACAGTCAATGCATTCCCGATAGACATGAAGACCAGGCCAATCGGGAATCCTAGGACATGATAACCTTTTTCAACCTATATCATGGAAACCTTAGTGTAAAATCCATGATTATTGGACTATGATAACTCTGATTCCCTTTATAACCAAGATAACATAAACACCTTCCCAAGGTTTGAGCTCCATATCTAATATCCTAAAAGCACCATCCCAGTACATAAGTTCCACAACCATGTGTTGTGATACAGATTAATTGATATCCCTTATTTCTCACACCAATCATATCTCACAGGGGCTTAGGGAGAACCAGGGATTATATAATTTGGATCAAAATATTTTACCAAGATAGGGTAACCTCAATGTGTAAGTCTTGATCAGCGGAATAATCTGATATGTCCTACATATAATGGAAACCTCAATGTGTAATTCCTGACTTAACTGAACTAAGAGAACTATGATTACTTTCATATCTAGGATACGTATAATGCCTTTCTAGGGCCCAATCCCAAATAGGCTTATGCCTCAGTACAAGCCCCACCATGTCTCTGACATTCCAACCATTGGGACCCAATATCTCCCATAGGCTGACCATCCTTCCTCATTTGCTAGTGGATTGAGAAGTCAACTAAAATATTACGCCTCTAATTACTACCATAACTAGGATACATAGGATTCCATCATAAGGCCCAAGTTCTATATTGAGCATCCAATAGGTTGTCCCAGCATCTAATCCCCACATCTATATGAAATGCGATTAATTACTTTATATCCCCTATTTATCAAAATAATTATAGCTCACATGGGATTTGAGAGTTACAATGATCACATCACTGAAATCATAAATATACACGAGTTAGGAAAACCTCGTTGTGTAATACCCAATCAGTGGCATGATATAACTACCCACCATACAAGGGTATCTACCAGGGGAATGTCTGAAGGGCATGATTGAACTATGATAAATCTGATTCCAACCATAACTTGAATATGTAGGATGCCTCCCTGAGGTTAGAGCCTTGAATATAGTGCCTATGTTTCCAAATATATGTACTTTCTGTATAATTTGAAACTATATGGGTTTAATGAACTATGTGTTTTTTTATTCTTGTTATAAAACATGATACATATGATGCCTCATAATGGATAAATCCCATCCATGAAATATTAACCACCTTCATGGATAACAAAAAACTCCAGACTACATGGTTATACGAATCAAACATGTAATTATCTACACACCAATGGAAAATGGATGAAGAAACTCAAATACATATAGATGGATTCAATAATAAGATCCCCATTTTTTCTTATAAAGATACTTAACCTATGATGATTTTTTAGAGTAACTGGTATCATAGCATGATTAGGAAGAGATTTTATAACATATTTTAAATCTATAAGAGAGTCCCAAGTAGGAAAAATTTCCCCCCAAAAGGGTTTGATGAGCTCAACCCCCCATCCTCACAACCAGTGTGAGCTCCAATGCGTCGTTGGTTCTAAAACCCGAAAGGACTGAATTACTTTGGAAAGTAAGTCCATACCCTATCATGGATGTGGCAATCATTGGGATTTTCCGTTAGGTATAAAAAATGTTAAGTACAAATTGAATGATTGTACAAATACATTAATCTACCCATCAGGCCAATCCATCCATGTCTTTTCGACAAAACCAAAGTGGTGAACTTGATGGGAAATCATTTTACTGTGATATCTACTTCAGAAGATAAAATGGATATACTTCCTTGTTCTCATGAAATCATTTAGTTCCCAGAATATGTATGGTTTCTTATCCCTCCAAAAACCCACTTGAAACACACAATAATCCCATTATTTCATAAATGCATCAATGATTCTCAATTTTTTTAAACTTTATCATGAAAAACATTGGAAAGTCTTTCCCATATCTCCTTACCATTTTTTCCAAGTTGATATGAATATGAATCATGAAAACCATTCCATTATTTTAGTGAACATGAAGAAATGAAAAGTTAATGTATCAAATATGTTCTAAAAAATGCACAAATAATAAATGAAGATTAAGGGGAATTAAAGGGATAAGGATTCCATTTGTCTCACATGTGACAAGAAGGTACAATGGAAGAATAAATGCACTATTTGAAAGAATCTAGGGAAAGATTCAGGTGCATTCGTTTTCAAGTAAAATCTATCTATTTTTATAAATTGGATATTAGATACAACATGTGGTGCTCAAATTTGTATCTAATTATAATAACCGAGTGGTTTTAAAAGAGTTTCCCAATGTTTTGTAGATCTAAAAACCACTATTGGAGTTATAATTTCTATGGTAGTTGTTGGATATTATCACCTCACATTTCCAACTAGAAAGATATTGGTTTTAATGAATTGTTATTATCTACCATTAGTTACCAAAAAAATTATTTCTATATCTATTATTAATTTATATGAATGTATTTTCAAATTTAAGAATAACTTTTATTTCTATTACAATGATTCCATTTGTTATGTGAAGACACATTTCTGTAATGGTTTTACGTGTTAGATTATATGATTAAAGTAACATAAATTAATAATTAATATATTTTACATGAATCATATCACATTCTAAAATGAAATCACCACTTAGTTCATGTAAATGGAAATTTTTTGCCTAAATTATACTAAGATATAAAATTAGATAATTTTGAACTAAAACTAATTGGTGTATGTCACACTAGTTTACAGGGGAAAATTTGCAATTCTATATTTAGTGTAAAAGGTAAAAATGCACCAAATATTCTTTATATGGTTCATACTAATGTGTGTATACCATTCTCAATTGAACCAATGGGTGGGTACTCATACATAATAACTTTTACCAATGATTTTAGTAGAAATTTATATGTTTATTTAATGATGTATAAGTTGGATTCCTTTTAGAAATTCAAGAAATACATGAATAATGTTGAGAACCAAATTGGTAAGAAGATAATTTTTTTCCTAGATTGTTGTAGAGAATATATAATTCAAGAATTCATTGATTATTTATGGGTTTTTGGGATTATATCTCAACTCCCACCTCTAGAGTAGAATGGTGTACGTGAAAGTAAGAATTGCACATCTCGTGATATGGTGAGATCAATGATGATTCATGAAAGTCTTCCATTACCCATTTGCGGTTATTAGTTATATATTACAATGTACATACTAAACCAATTTCCAAAAAAAGTGATAGAAAACGTTCCACATGAAATATTGTGTGGAAAGGTATCTATGTTGTATAAATTTTGTTTTTAGGGATACGATGTGTATGTTAATACCTCTTCTGGAAAAAAACCTACACCTCAAGGAACACAGTGTATATTTATATGGATACTTAAGAAAACTAGGTGTTATTACATATACAACCCCTTGGAAAAAAGTTTATGGTAGAAATTGACACCATGTTCCTTGAGAGGGTGCACATATATAAAAGTTATAATAGGAGTGAGATAGACATTGATAAAGTTGTGGCTCAAGATACATAAGAGTTGGCATAATAAATGATTCTAAAAAACCTCATGGAAGTTGAAATTTTAGAGGTACAAATACTTTATAGGATCACAAGAGAGGTTAGAGAAGGTGAAAGATATATTTTTCTATTCATCAGGGATGGAGAATCATTATTAGTAAATTATAACGGGAATGTGACCTACAAGGGGGAAATAAGTAGCATAAAATCCACCAGATGGAAAAAATCCATGAATTTTGAAATGGAATCTATATACCAAAAACCATGTATAGAATTTTATATATACTCAAGTGTATGTAAAACCCATTAGTTGTAAATGGGTATTCAAGAAGAAACTGGACATAGATAGATAAATTAGTACCTATAAGGCTACACTATTTTCAAATGGGTTTAAATAGATTCAAATCATAGAATATGATAAAACATTTTCATTAGATTCAATGAGAAAATCGTTAATAATTATACTTCCCATAACATCATTCCATGATAATGAAATTTGATAGATGGATTACAGAACACATTTCTTTAATGATAACCTTTAGGATGATTTTTATATGAAAAAATAGAAGGGTTTGTTATTCCAAAGGATTCCAATAAGGTATATAAGCTTCCAAGATCCATTTTGGATTAAAATAAGAAATCAAGTCATGGAAAAGTTTGTTTGAAGAATCCATAATGGAATTTGGTTTCATAAATAATGATTGTGAACAATGTTTATATAAATAGTTTATTGGGAGTGGCCATTTTCTAGATTGTGTATGCTGAAAGTCATACTACTTGTTAGAGATGATATAACAGTATTATAGCCCATAAAGACTTAGTTGAACACATTATTCTCCATGAAGGGATTAGGTGAAGTGGTGTACAATCATAGGATTGAGATCCATCATGATAGATCCAAGAGGATACTTGAACTGAGTCTAGGTATATACATTGATAATAAACTGATGAGATTCAATATGTACCAATCCAAAAGGGGATTGTTTCTTATATCATATGACATTCATCACTCTAATAAAAGTTTTCCTTGGACACATAAGGATATGATATTAATGACATGAATTTTATATGATTAAGTGATTGGTGAAATCAATTACTCTATGTTATGTACCAGGATAGATGATTCCTACACCCTAAGTGTGATAGGAAACTATTATACTTATCAAAGAGACCTCCATTGGATGGTAGTCAAGACTATCCAGAAGTACCTAATGCATACCAAGGAAATGTTCCTAGATTATGGAGGAGATTAAGAGATAATAATTAGTGGATATATATATTCAAACTTCTTAATTTATCAAGATGAGATGAAATCATAGCCAGGATACATCTTCACTCTCGGTGGATGTCTTGTGAGTTGTAAAATCTTAAATTAGTCCATTATTTACGATTTTATAATGGATTTTTAGTATATTAAACCTTCTAAGGTAGATAAATAATCAAATTTGAAATGATAAATTTTTGAGTATCTTGATGTTGTGCCTAGAAGTAAAAACCTTATCACACTATATCGTGATAATAATTTAATGTTGTGTCTTGAAAAGGAGGAAAGTTCACATTAGAAGATGAAGCACATATTATGGAAGTATCATCTATTGAGATTTATTTATTAAATAGGAGAGTTCAGAGTGAGAATCATGTAAACATAAGATAATGTGGTACACCCTTTGACTAAATCCATTTCTTAGTAGAAGCATGAACATCCTGTGAGAGTTATTAGACTCAAAGTCATTAGTAGTTCACTCTGGTCTAAGTGGGATTTAGTTGGAGTTAGTGTTCTAGAATCAACTTATTTCGACATGTGATTACCTATATATTCATGTTTTTTAATAATAAATTCATTATCAAATATTGATTACTCTTATGTGTTACTTTAATTTTATAATTCCCTATAATATTTATCACACTAATAAGGTCATAGAAGTTCCCCGCTATGATGAAAACCATGAAGTGATATGATGATATTTATAAATATTGTTTTATGGTAGGATAAAATTCAATCATGTGATAACTGTAAGGTTGATCATGTAGTGTGTGTACTCATAAGTATATGATATTTTATCACATTAAGTTCACACATGGTAATATTCAAGATGAGAGATTATAAGAACAGACCCACCAATAAGAATTCCACATGTTTAATGCCAATGAATATTCATGTCTAAAAAAAGTGTGTAATGATCCTTATACTTTAATATTATTATTAATGTGAATCATGATTTTCATACATATATGTTCTGATGAAAACCATTATTTTATATGTTCATTGGGAAGTAGGGTATGTTGGGGAAATCACGTATGATAACCCTTCTCTTTATTACACATTAATTCATTATTTATTACATAAGTTTACACATAATATAAACCAGAAGATTAAAATTTATAGTGTATTTGGTAATTATTTACATTAAATAAAAACTTAAAACAAGTAAATACATAATCTTTATTGAAAAAAACCTTAACATGCTCATATTATTCTTTTGTACATAAAACTTCATAGGATAACCTAGGGACATACATAAGAAATGGGTGATCTATAAAGCCCAATAAGTGAATAAACATAGTATAAAATGAAGAAAGTAATAATTTTTAGATAATGGGTATATTATTGGGGCATAAAAGAAGTGAGACTTATAAAAATGAACAATGAGGCATGATATAGCATAATAATCATAAAAGAAACATGGGGAATGTAGAAATAACTTAGAACATTGCATCATAAACATATGTAAAGGATAACTGAAAAGAAATGAGAAGGGAAGAAGTCTCATGGTGTATTAGTTTCACTATATAATCCATTTCATGTCATATCACAAGAATAAAATATTATCCAATGCATTGGAGTGATATATATTTTTGGGAACACCCGTCACATTCATTTCCTTCTGATACTTAAGTGTGCCACAAAGATCATACAACATAGATTCATTCATCATCATATTTTATTCCACAATCAATGAGTGTGGAATAAATACATGAATTCCCCAATAAATATGTGTAATTTTATATTAGTGAGCACCATTGAGGGGAAATGAGTATGGGTATTCACTACACAACTGTTTAGAATGGAAAATCACAGTGAAATTTCTACAGCATAACAGGGGAATATGAATTTTCATGGGAGTTATTGATGAGATTGAAAGGGTTATATAATAATTTTGGAATAAAATTTATATTAAGTGATGTATGGATGAAAATATACCAACATTAGGAAATGATTCTAAATTTAATAATATAGAGAAGATACTTGAATAGAGAGGAGAACGAGAGGATCCCTTGCCATGAGAGGGTCATTCAAAATTCTTGGGAGGATTTTTTGAGAGTTTCGTGGAACCTTAAGAGGAATATAGAGAGGTTAGGGAATAATAAGGATGTGATAAAAAGTTTTTTGGTGGAGAGGAATGAGATCTTAGGTGGGTTTATATTTGAAAAGAAAAGGGAGTTATATATTATTTCTCGAACTTAGGTTTCAGTAACTATATATAAAAATCACCAAAACCAAAAAACTTCCCATTGTTTTTTCACATGATTTTTTTCAAATAGGGGTGGTTTTAATTATTTTATAAGTCCAAGGAGTGAAATTATTGAAATAATACCCTTTCTGATGTGGAAGTGAGTCATGCTCTTAATGAAATTATTTTAAAACCATAAAATATATTATAGGTTTTGGAGGATTCCTAAAGGATTTATAAAATTAATAAAATAAACTTAAAAAAATATTATTATAAAGGGAAAACATATATTTTGTCTTGTATAAACTTTATAGAATTTATTAGTTCAATTTTGGGTCATTATGATATCAAAATACACACTGTATATTTATACCATATTTAATTTTTACATAAAAATTTGATTATCTTAGAAAATTATAAAAACATTAAATGTTATAAAATTTCAACATTATGATAAAAAATAATATTTATTTTATCCATATAATTTTCTAAATCTGTTAATTTTCACTTTTAAAATAATAATTGACATTTATTTAAAAATGATGGGTTTTCGACAATAATAGTTTTTGAACCCTTAAAAAAATTACATTTGACTTCATAAAAATTATTTGATATTTGATATTTTAAAATTTTTATTTAATAATAATATTTTATCAATATATTATTTATTTTAAAATTCAATTAATTCATCAAAATAAATTCCTTAATTGATTTTTAATATTACTAAAAAATATAATTTATGTTATATCAAAATCAAAATAAATTATATATTAATGACAAGAAGTAAATATAACCATTATTATATTTAAAATATAATATAAATATTCATATTATTATGGTCTTGATACATATCCCTTTAATAAACCATCAAATTTCCAAAGGGTAAGGCGTGCAACTATGAGATTTTCATGGGGTGGTTCGGCATATATGGTTTGGGCGATGATCTCGATGAACTTGAAATTCTACCGTATATGGTTTCTATCATGATTAAGTTATTGGATATCAACATGGGCTCGGTAGAGGGAAAATCCCAATGATTCTATCTCCCAGGGAAGCTCTGATAAATGGGCTTCATAGGGTATGATCCTACAGTTTTAGCCCATAAAATCCTTTTTCTGTGTCAATTAGATTTATTAAAACTCTATATTTATAATAATCATACAATCATCAGTCAACGACTATATTATCAATGGTAATAATTATTAATGGTATTTTAAATATGATAGGATATAATAAAACCAAATAAGTTAATGTGTTTTATATAAAAAGATTACATAATATGATATTTATTTAAATCTCATGGAGAATTTTATTTATAAAAGTTCAAGACGCTTCAATCTTCCCCCCTTCAGAAATTTATCCCTTGAAATTTTCATTCCACACAAAAAAAACAGAAGAGGGTAATTCCATTTCATCACCTTCTCTAGTTCCAATGTCACTTCTTTAAACATTTGGTTTCACCACCAAACTTTGATCAGGTGCATTGTCTTATTTCATAAAAATTTGTCTATATGACCTACGCACTTGATCAGATGCTCCTTACATAATAGATAATTATCTAATGGGACCACCTCTGGATTGAGTACATGTGAGTGGTATAATATGTACTTCCTCATGTGGAATACATATAATACATCATGTAATTGAGATACGTGAGGTGGTAGTTTCAGTAGAAAGGCCACCACTCTAATGTGATCAAGGATCTCGAAGGGACCTATATATCTTGGACTAAGATTTCCCTTATTACCAAATATGATGACATTATTCCATGGAGATATGAATAGAAATACCATGTTTCCAACATCAAATTCTAGGTCTTATCTATGACTGTGAGTATAGATATTATTTCGACTCTAAGCAGCCTTGATGTGCTGTTGAATAGTCTTAAACAGTTCCACCATTTCCTCAACCATTTTAGGACCTAATAATTTTCATTCCCCAAGTTTATCCTAGCATGAAGGTGTTATACACATATTCCCATAAAGCTCTTCATAGATATCCATTTGGATTCATGGTTGGAAACTATTATTGTATAAGAACTCATTTAGAGAAATTTGGTGGTCCCATACTCATTTGATGTATATTGAGAATTATCACAAAAATACCTTGAGTTTATGGATAGTATACTCAGATTGGCCATTAGTTTGAGGGTGATAAGCCGTGCTAAATTTCATCTTTTTATTTATAGATTTTTGAAGAATCTTCCATTACATAGACATAAATCTTGGATCTCGATTAGATACAATCGATTTTGGTGTTCCATGAATCTTCACCTATTATCTAATGTATATCCTTGAATGTTGATTGAGTGTGAAGTTCTATTAATTTTCAATGAAGTGAGTATTATTTATAAGATGATCCACCACAAACCATATAGAATTATTTCCTATTGATGTCTTTGGAAGACCGGTGGATAATTCCATGGTCATTTCCCCATTTCCATGTAGGTATGGGTAATGGTTGCATCATCCCCTTGAATTGTTTTCTTTCCCTTTCACTTACTAACATACAAGACGTCATCATATATATTCCATGATCACCTTCTTCATATTGTCTAGTCAATAGTGTTCTCGGATATCTTGATACATCTTTATGCTTCCTGGATGGGTAGAGAAGGATGAGCTTTGTGAATCATCCAATATATCTTTCTTTAACTCAGGATTTGATGGTACACACAGTCATAAACCAAAGATTACAACACCTTCTTCATTAAAATTTTACCCTGAGGATTTCCATTTTATTATAGATTCCTCTTCCATCATAATTCTCACATCATCTCTTTCAGAATCCTTTATCCTATCCAGAAGGGACAGTTTAGAAATCATTTAGGAAATTATTGATGATGTTCCTTATTTTATGTTTCCCATGTACATAATTTTTAAATCTAATAAGATCAGTTCCTTATCTGTTATCATACATGATAATATTACTGGATCATTTATACTTGGATAATTTTCCACTTTATTTTCTTTCCCAGGATGGTAGTGGATTGAGAAGTAATATTCCTTGATTATCTCTAACCACATTCATTGGCGTATATTCATCTATTTATATGTGAATATATACTTGGGGATTTTTTAATCCGTATATATTTCACAGCTCTCCCCAAATAGATACTGCCTCTATATTTTCAAAGTAAATATCACTATAGCCAACTCAAGATCATATGCCAGGTAGTTATGTTAATGAAATTTTGACTTCCTGGAATCATAGGATATCACTTTTTAAATGTTTTATAACAGATGACCCAATACCTTCTTTTATGCATTGATTAATACCATTAAAAGTTATTCAGTTGTAGGTAGTGTGAGTATCGGTGCAGTGATAAGTCTATTTTTCAACCCCATGAATATTTCTTCACATTAATAATTTCAAACAAATTTGGATCCATTCCAATTTAGATCAGTTATAGGGTTTGAAAATCATGATAAATTTATCATAAATTGGCGATAATACCCAGATAACCCAAGGAAACTATGGATTTCTATCACAGATGTTGGCCTCGACCATACTTTAATTTCTTATATATTTGAAGGGTCTATATATATACCATTACTTGTTATAATATTCCCTAATAATGATACTTCCTTTAACTATAACTCACATTTTATATACTTTTAATAAATCTTATCCTTATGTAAGGTCCTTATCACAACGTTGAAATACTCCTCATGCTCCTCCATGATTTTTGAGTATATTAGAATATCATCTATAAAGACTATCACAATTTTTTTGAGGTAATATATAAAGACAATATTCATCAATCCCATGAATATTTCTTGAGGATTAGTGAGTTCTAATGATATTACTATGAATCTTATAGTTCTCATACCTTGTTGTAAAAGTAGTCTTGAGAATATCCTCATTCTTTACCCTTATAATTTAATATAATGAATGAATATACACCTTGGAGAAATATTTTTCTCCATGTATGTAATTGAACAATCCATCAATCCATGTTAGAGGATACTTATTATTTATTGTGATCTTGTTGAGCTCACGATAATCAATTCAAAGGTACATTGACCCACTCTTTTTTCTTGACAAAGAGGACTGGTGCACCCCAGGGTGAATCACTTGGGCATATAAACACTTTATCCATATTCTTATATAGTTTTTTTCACCTCCTAAACTTCCATAATAGTCATTCTATATAGAGTCTTGGATAATGGAAACACCTAAGGTATACACTCTATTGAATATTAAAAATCTATGCTAGGAGGAAGGCCAACCAATTATTTGAGAAACACATTATTGTGTTCCCATCCAATGTGAATTTCTTCTAGATGATCCTTTCTTTAGACTCAATCATTTTAGGTATATATGCTTGCTCATAGGGAAATAATATCTATGCTTGAGATGTTTGTGCTAAATAAGATTCATCTATCTCTTCTCATTTATACAGAATCAGATGAAAATTTGTGATAAGTGAAGTGATTTCGTTCTCATTGAAATTTATGTTGAATCTATATAGGGAAAGCCAATCCATTCATAGAAGTTTATAAAATTCTAACAAAGGGATTATCCCAAGAATTTCTAGGAAGTTCATCCCAAAAATTTTTATAGGGGACGAGTTATATACTTGGGATGAATTGGTTCCCCCATTTTCTATTTTCACTGAAAGATCTACTTCGATGGGTTGTGGTGGGTTTTTAAAAGTTACTCTAAATTTTCATGATATAAAGGAATGTGTATAACTAGAATAAAAAAAGTACATTATCTATTCTTTAATGAATTACTAGCTTACCTATCACCAATTAATTATTGGGATCCACCTTAGTAGTTGTGATAGCATAAGCTCTCCCTTACTATCATGGAGGTTATTTATTTTCTCAAAAAACCCTTGGCTTAGGGAATTGGTTTGTAAAGTAATCTGGTTCCTTGTAGTTGAAGAAATGAAAATTATAGTGAGGGTTGACAAGAGCATTCCTTTCCTCCATCCCATTAGTGTGGATCTGTTGCCTGGAATCACTAGATATGCATCCTTCCTTCCTACACCTAAAGAATTTCCTCGCCCCTTAGGAAATTTCTAGGATGATTTTTTCACACCTTTGTCTAATGGGATGTTTAAATTTCATATCACCCTTAGAGTTCTCTATTAGACCACTAGAATTAATATCCAATTTCCACTTCTTATCCACATGATACCCTTGAGATTCACGAATCTCAATTTTGACTTTGAGGTCACAACAAAATATTTTCTCATAGATATCAATGTATCATATCACCAAGAATTTTCTTATACTAGGTTTTAACATACCAAAGAAGTGGACAAACTTGTACTCGAGGGTAAAAAAAAAGTCAGAATCATATTAAGCATGTCTTGTGAATTTTTCTTTGTACACCCAGAATGGTTCGTCATATTTTTTCTTGAGAGTAAGAAAATATATTTCTATTTTAAGTCTAAGAGTGCAAGTAAAATATCCGGAAAACATTTTTTTGGAATTCCTTCCACCCCGTTTCTTTGATCTCTTCCTCAATATTCATATCCTTGATCAATTTCTATAACTAATCAGTTTACCCCACCATATTATAAACATCCAATAGAACCTTATCTTGCATGAAACATTAAAGGTTTTAGAATATCTTCTCAATGGAGTTTATATATTGTTCTGTGATTAAGGGATCCATTGATCTATTGGAAGTTAGGGGACTTTATTGTATAAAGGGATCAATTGTAGCTAGTTCTTTCTTAGGGGGATTTGGGTGCTCCTCCAGATCTAGGTTTCTATTCATAAACTAAGTCAACTGAGAGAGTATCATCATAATGTTTTCTATTCCTATTCCCACTGGGTTAAGAATATAGTTTGGGTAGTCATCACATTTCCCTTCACATTTATTTTTTACCTGATTCCTCTTATTTTCATCCATTGGCTAGAATAAAGGGAAAAATTAGCAATGAGTATTTTTAAAAAATTAAAAACATAAATTGTAATCTAATGAAATTAAATATATAACATATAAATGATATTTATTTCATAACATATGAATTTAAAAGCTTCAATATTTGTTATCCATGATCTATTTTCTAATATAGACACTAATTGGAATTTTTATTCCCTTAATAATTGTTTTTAATGAGCTTGTGAATTTACCAAATCATATCCCCCATGAGTGTCAAACTAGGATTTTAGCAAGGCCTATTGTAGTGCACTGGTTCCCGTTTGATCTAGCTCAACACGATGTTCATGGGTTTTACCCCTATGTGCATATATTCAAAAGCCACATACACTTGCAATATCCATACTATGATTTATTTAATTTATAAACAACTTACCCTATAATTTACCAAAATTTTGGCATGTTTTATTATAATTAGTTTTATTCTTAAGGCATTATATATAATTTTATAATCCTAATACCAAAAATAACTAAACATTCCTTTGATACCACCTATGATAACCCATCTCTTTATTACACATTAATCCATGATTTATTACATATGTTTACACATAATACAAACTATAAAATTTGAGAACTCTAGTGTCTTTTGGAATTAGGTAAATTACATAACTACTTAAAACATGGAAATACATTATATTTATTGAAAACTTCCTTAACATAATCATATTATTCCTTTGTACTTAAAACTACATGGGATAACTTGGGGACAAACATAAGAAAAGGGTGAGATATACATCCCAGTAAGGTAATAAACATGACATAAAATGAAGAAATTAATACATGTTAGACAATAGGTATATCATTGAGTTATAAATGAGTGATAATCATAAACATGAACAATTGTGCCTAATATAGCATGATAATCGTAAATGAAACATGGGAAATGTGGAAACAACATAAAACACTAAATCATAAACATATTTTAAGGAATGATATAAAAAATCATGATGGAAAATGTCCCATTGTGGATTAAGTTCACCCACTAATCCATTACATGTCGTATCATGAGACAAAAACAATACCCAATTCATTGGAGCACTATATTAAAATTATGAAAAATTAAGCATTAGATAATTTAAATGTCATGTTTCCAATAATAATATTTATTTTGTACAAATAATTTTATAAATATATGAATTTTCAATTTTAAAATAAGAATCGACAATTATTGGGAAATGTTTGGTTGTCCGACAATAATAGTTTTTGAACCCTTATAAAAATTACATTCGAATTCATAAAAATTACATGGTCAATTATATTTGATAAAATTTATTTAATAATAATATTTTATTAAATTATTATTTATTTTGAAAAATCCGTTAATTAATCAAAATAAATTCCTTAATTAAATTTGAATATTAGCAAAAAACTACAATTTGTTTTAGGATCTTACGGTTTCTTCTTCGTGTTTGTGTATGTGAAATGTGAAGATCAGGTTCGAGAGGCACTATAGTGTGATATCAACACATTCAACCTAGGAAATTCCCCATGGCTTGTGGGGGGGGGACTTCAATATTATGGAAGATTCGGAGGGAAAAAAGGGAGGGTGGATTTCATCACCAAGAAAGTCCAGACTTCATCGGTTTTATGGAAAGGTGCGGCCTCATAGGCATGTGATATGTGGGAAACCTTTTCACTTGGTTTAATAATAAGAGGGGGGAAAAGATGACCTGGTTTCTACTAGATCACTGTATTGAAAACTACTACTCCATTGCATCATACACAGATTAGAAGTTTTCTCATCTCCCATCTAGCATGTTTGATCATACTCTGTTTTGTATTGAGGTGGCACCCATGATAGATCGGGGGGGATTATATTATTTCATACATGGATGAAGGATACCGAAATTCAGAATATAGTTAATCAATCGTGGATAAAACTTTTATCCACCATGCATGGATGATGATCCACAACAATCATTGGCATCTGCGAATAGAAATCCAAGTGTGGGTAAGGATCCAACCTCTGAGGTACTAGGAATTAAGGGTTATTAGTGAGAATATTGAAAGGATCAAATAGAATCTAGAAACTAACTAGAGGAAGGACTTATTCTAGGATCTTTACAATAGAAAAATTGTTTTTTCTGACATGCTACTCAAATAGGAGTGTATAGATCGAGGGAAGACGCAAATAAAATGAATGTGTGAGGGGGATCGAAATTCAAGCTTCTTCCATGATTGCATCAATGAGAAATGGTGAACCAGTAGTCCTAAAAACCTCATGGATGACAAATCATATACTAATTACCTATTTTTGGTTGAAAAAATGGTGGAGGAGTTCTTTAGGAAGTTACTTGCAGGTACCAAATAAAACATGTTGAATGGATACCTAAGGGGGAGGGCATACCTCTTTGAGGACATACCTTGCATGTTGTTGGGGATAGTTAATGATAATATGGAATCCACTTAGAGGATATGGAGATATGGGTAGTTGTTTGGTCTCTCAATCTAGATAATGTGTAGCCCGGTGCTGCAATAGAATTCATCGTTGCAGAAAACACACAAGAGAAGATTCACCTGAAGCCCTTTTATCACTCGAAGGCATTTTATCACCTGAAGGAATTTTACACAATACCTGAATGATTTTTTAACAACGCACCCAAATGATTTTTCCCTCGACACACAACACCAAGGAACAAACCATTTTTGTTATACACCCGATCATCACAACCAGGACACGCCACTTGATCTCTGTAACCAAGAGGACTTTCGATACATGACACCTTCATGAATCTTTGTGCATACCATCTTCAATGATTCTCTCACCATCTCCTCACATCATCATCTTCATCATCTTATTGTCCGCCATCATTGACACCTGGGCAACCACAATAGCGGCACCCCCTTCCTCATTATCTCTTGCACTGGCTACATCTTGCCAACTCTACATTTCAAAACATGATACCATAACCTCTTATATAGACATCCAGCCCATATATCCAATTAATGCGGTCAAAATTAATTATTCCATCAATTAATATTGGGAATAGCTCTTCAGTAATGTTGGGAGAAAACTATCCATTAATGTTGAGAAAATCCCAACATTAATAATTTTCTCTCTCCTCGTTATTTAAAATTTAAATAAAAAATCCCAACAATATCCACCTTCATTTAAAATTCAAATACTGTACATTCATCTCCATCATCTGGGTCAATTTGATCACAGACTCCACCATGCTCCAAATGTCACCCAATGAATGAAACACGCCGAATGACACCTGCGGCCAAGAAGACTTTCGATATTCCAACAACACCGCTAATATCACTATCATTTTCTGATGACATCTGAGCCCTGAGTCCTTGATAAGAAGCTCCACCAGATGATTTTCACCATGTTATGAAACTGCGCACTTCAACCAATCCCTCTGATACCACTATTGGGGTGGATCCTGGCGCCACAGCGGAAGTCATCGATTTAGAAAACACACAAGAGAAGATTCACCTGAAGACCTTTTATCACCCGAAGACATTTTATCACCCGAATGAATTTTACACATCACCCGAATGATATTTAAAAATGCACCCGAAATATTTTTCTCTCGACACATGACACCGATGAATGTATAATTCTTTTTGCACTTCTGATCATCACAATCAAGAAACACTTCTTGATCTCTGCAACCAAGAGGACTTTCGATACATGGCACGTTCATGAATATCTATGCCTGCTATCTTTGTTGATTCTCTCACCATCATCTCACACCATCATCTTCATCATATTGTTGTCCTCCATCATCGACACTTGGGAAACCACAATAGCAGCACCCCATTCCTTGTTCTCTCCTGCACCGACTACATCTTGTCGACTCTACATTTCAAAATATGATACTGCATCCTCTTATATAGACACAAATCCCATATCTCCAATTAATGAGATCAACATTCATTATTCCACCAATCAATATTGGGAATAAATATTCATTAAGGATGTGAGAAAATTCTTCACTAATGTTGAAAAAATTCCTTCATTAATAATTTTCTCTCTCCTCATTATTTAAATTTTAAATAAAAACATCCCAAAACTTTCATAGGTTGTTATATAGAGGCTTTTGGGATTTGGTTAAGATTGAGTCAATTCAATCGGTGAAGGAATTTTTTAAAGGTAGTTGTCTTCTTGCATGTGGATGGTGCTTCTAATATGGTAATGGTGAAAAAAATTAAGGTCCATCATTCTCTAAAACACTACAGGCCAATATGCATGTGCAATTTTCCCTATAAAGTGTTGTCTTGCATTCTCAACAAAAGACTGCCTGTATAATTGCATGAATGGATTTATGAAGAACAACATGGGTTTATTAAAGGTAGTTCAATTCATGGGGCCATTGGGGTGTCTCAATAGGTTATTAAAGATATTAACCGAAAGTAATTTGGATCCAATATTTCTATTAAATAGTATATGAACAAATAATATGACCGTGTGGAGTGGAACTTCATTCCTAAGCTACTATAAAAGATGGAATTATCTATATGGGTAATTGATTTACCGTTTCAATGATTTATATCTACACAAATATCTATATCATTTTTTGGAAAACAATATGATTTCCTCTAATTTATCTGGGGTCTGATGCAAGGTGATCCGATCTCCTCTACTCTCTTCATCATAGCTCAGAACTCCCTCAATCATCTAATTAATAGAGGCATTAGAACATGAAACATCATACCTTACTGATCCAGGTACCACTATTTTGGCTTATCCCGCCTTATGTTTATTGACGACACAATTGTTTTTGTGAGTGCAAGTAATAGATCAATTATAGGAGTTAATGGCATCCTAGAGGACTACTTCAAGTGGAGTGGACAAGTGATCAATAGGGAGAAAAGCAGTGTCTTCATATCAAGCATATGTTTATAAAGGATGATCAGAGCTTTGGAAAGAAGATTGGGTATGCGAAGAGGAACATTCCCCATGGATTATCATGGTGCTCCAGTTTGAAAAAGGAGGCTACCTACACCCCATTTTTATAAGGTGATTGGGAAAATAATAGGAAGAATACTGAATTGGAAAAACTAATTCTTGTCTTTTGGTCAGATAATAAAACTGATTAATAATGTAATGTCTTCAATTCCAATGCACATTCTATCCTTGTTGATGGCTTCTAAAGGGGTTATCTCTAGAATGGAAAGGATCATGGTCTCTTTTCTGTGGGATATGCATATGAAAATAAAGCACCATTGGAATGCATGGGAGAGGGTGGGATGAATGTTTAGAAGTGTATGAGGTGCAATGTAGGGATTTCATGCTAAACTGGAATTGGACATTATTAAGGGGAGGACCCTATGGGGGAAGATCATATAATACAGGTATGGGGATAACATGGATAATCATAGGGGAAGGCCTTCTGTGATCTTGACCATGATACAACCTCCTATATCAGAACTAAATAACCACACCTGATTGAATGGGTTGAAGTGTTAAGTAGTAAAAATATTCCAAAAAAAATTATTATTTTGGTTTGGAGGATTCCGAATAATTCACTGACCACTGAATACAATATCAAATGGGTGGGTGTGTACCTTTCCTCATGGTGCTTTTTCTATAGGGATCCGATGAATGAAAATACCCAAAACCTTTTCTTTGAGAGTGGCTGGGTGAGGACTGTATGAATTGAGTTCAGTAGCTTCACAGGATGGACTCCACAACAGGCAGAGAGTTCTACCTTTATTCATCGGTGGTTTTAGGGGACGGGAAGCAGGGGACTGGAGAAAATGGTGTGTGTGATAATTTTTGTGGCAGGATGCAGGTCCATTTGGAAAGAAATAAATGAAGTACGATACAAGGGATTCACAGGTACAAGAACACGTCTCTTTTTAAAATAAGGAATTTTATTCTTGATTAAATTTGAATTTGTAAATAATGCGAGACATATCCTTCAATAAAACCCCTTACTATTGGCTCCCGTATATCCAATGACTATAGTACTAGACCGGGAAAGTTGGTATGATGGTACCCTCACCATGTGGGCCTTGGAATGAACATTGATGGTTCATGAAATACAGGATGGATGTGGGGAGATGGGGTGATCAGGGACCCAAGGGGTTCTATAGTTCTTACCTTCAATGCTTTCTTCGGTAGAGGGGATTCTCACAATGCATAGGCCCAAGTAGTACTCACCCCTCTCCTGCTGTGTGCTCCGAAAATTATATATCTTCTGGTGGTTGAAACTGATTCTCTTCTAATATATAATGGTCTATGTGTCCTGGGGTCTACCCCATGGTCCATTGAATATACTATCTAGAGGTGAGACATACATGGTGTGAATGGAATACTGTTTCTGAATTATTGGCATCCAACACGAGGCATGGAGTGAAACTCACTTATTTCTCATGTATCATATCATTTCCACAAGAGGGAGCCAATCTTGTATGTGAGGATGCCCCGGGGATCCACTACTTTAGACCCCCATGACCCCTATTACACTATCTTTCTTTTCCCTTATACCGATGTATTGCTATGAACATTTAAAAATAAATAAAAATATTATTTTTGGTGAAGATAAAAATCATTTATAAAGTAATGATAATATGCAATTATAACCATTATTCTATTGAAAATAGAATACAAATATTAATATTATTATGGTCTTGATACATATCCCTTTAATACACTAGAAAACACTCTAAGGGTAAGGTGCACGACTGTGAGATTTTCATAGGGTGGTTCGACATACATGGTTTTGGCTATGATATTGATGAGCTTAAAGATCTAACATATATAGTTTCACTCATGCTTAAGTTGTTCGATATCATCTTGAGATTGGTAGAGGGAAAATCCCAGTGATGTTATGACCCTCAGAAGCTCTGATAAATGGGCCTCAGTGTATGATCCAATTGGTTGAGGCCATCAATTTCTTTGTCCATGTCAATTGGATTTGTTAAAACCCTATATTTATACTAATCATAGGATCACAATTAAAAGACTATATTATAAATGGTAATGATTCTTAATATCCTTTTAAATCTAATAGGATATAAAAAAACTAAATAAGTTCATGTGTCTTTTATAACCATATTATATAATATGACATCTAATTGAATCAAAGGGGGGTTTTATTTATAACATTTCATGTCATTACATCATGAGTCATATGTTATTAATGAATAAGTTAAGGGAGGATTTTTCCCTTTTATACATATGGATATTGATATCTCAGTCCTTTTATTGGAACCAAACTATCAAACTAAATTCCATGGACATGTTGTATTGACAGGTTTGTTTCAGGTAGTCAAAGAATTATATATCAAGCATATAATTTGATGAAACGATTATGCAACTATCTTGATGAGTTACCTAGACAAATGTATTATATTACACAGTGACTGTTCGTATGTGGTTTTCACCATTTTGACATTTACTTCTTCCTCATGGATGCATTTACATGTTTCTATACACTAATATTGGAATTTAGACTTACTCACCTAATGCCAATGAGGAAGAATCATAGATGGTCACAGACTTAGCGTGTCCTATGGTTTTAGTTAAAATTATTAATATCTAATGGTTAGAATAAATATTATTTTCACTCAGAAACAAGATTTTTTCAAGATTAATGATCACATATATTTCATCACAATGTAATAAATAGAATTTATTATTAAATAAATTTTTATTTAATTTCATGAATATTAAAATAAATATTTATCTAATAGATTAGAAATATAATATTTATTTATTTAATGAATGAATAATACTTTTTATTGAAGGTTCTTTTAATATCGAGGAAGGTGGATTAGCCAAGTTATGTCTGATGATGATAATGATATGTGGGTCAAATATCATTAAATAAATATTAATTTATTTATTTAATAAAATAATATTTAATGATGCACTGGATTTTACATTCCATGTAATAATAATAATAATAATAATATTATTTGGTTGGGGAATTTTTAGCGCACTATATTAGTTAAGGTCATTATTTGTAATTATATAGTTTATAACCCTAACTCAATATATTTTGTTTATATATCATTTTCAAGGGTTAACAAATTGTGCACAACTTATCCTCTCCTTATTTCTTTCTCTCTAATGAATAATTCTCTAGATATTTCCTATCAAGCACATGAGAAATCGACCACCCCTTCCTCTTCCATCTTAAGAATGAGACACAATAACAACCCTTCAACAATGAAGGATTTTGTTGTGATCAACATGAATAAAAAATACAATCAGTGTCTCCATGATTACACCTAATGTTTTTCTGGTGATGTTACAGGATAAAAATAGCATGTGTGGATCACCATTAAAGGGATTTTACTCATGGATCCTTATAACACAATGATGGTATAACCCAACCACTGGTCGTTTGATCAACAACTTCTATGAAGAAATTTTTTCCCAAAACTAATCTAATTCTATTATTTAAATTAATTATATTTTTTTTCAAACATCCTTTAACTTGGTTTTCACATATTAAATAAATATCATATAAATTAATTCATTTTCATGATTCTTATCATCATGTAAATTATAGATTATTCATTGAATCCAAAAAAATATGAGTTGGCCATAGGCTCCATAGGTGCTTTCATTGAATCTAGAACCTTTAACATAGGAGGTTTAGATCATGTGAACGTTTCAAGAAACACAATTGAATAAAAAACCCCCTAAAGATATGGTGTAGTCATATTGTAACACAGGAGTTGTCACAATTCTTGTAAAACATAAGTTTAAAGAAACACTACTAAGAAACAAAACCATGCTTTCCAAGATCCATATAATCAACATGATCAATGGATGAGGTTACACTTAGAAAATATAAACATATCAAACAAAAGCTTCTAGTAGAAAGAACTATACTAGGTTATAAATTACAATTCCCAAAAACCCATCCATAGAGAAACATACATGACTTAGTAGCTTAAATAAATCATAAACAATTTAAATTGCATAAAAAATACCAAATTCATAAATATCTTCATTAATCTTATACCATAATTATATATTAATAATGGAATGGCCTTTCCTTAACTATCAGTTTATTTCCTCCTTGTATCTCTTTGACACACATTGTCCTAGTATCAATAATTTCCATAAAAAAGTAATCTTACATCTATATGTTTAAGTTTACCATGAAAAATATGATTCTTCAATAAATAAAGAGTGGATTGAATATAAAAAAAACACAAAAATATTACAAATGGAAAAAGAAATCTCATTTATTAATCTGTTGAACTAGACAGACTCTTTTATTGTCCCATTCAAGGCTATGTATTGTTGTTTTGAAGTGGAAATTACAATAATAAATTTCTCAATTGATTTATATAATATGTGGCCACTATAAGAATGCAACAAATTTCCAATAATTTTTTGACATTTGTCAACAATAGAAATTTAATCAAAATCCACCTATCCAACCATGTTATTCTTAAAATTAATAGTTTTTCCAAAATATATGCCAAAGTCAAAAGATATAGGCATATACCTTAACAACCATTTTAATTTGCACCAATGAGGATTCCTGAGATTAATCATAAAATCATAAAGTGCACAAAAAAATAGAATAAATATCTAGCCTAAAAAATAATGCAATATACATTAAACTACCAACTACATTAGTATTGAAGGTTCCAGGAACAATAAAATCCAATCAGAACCATGATCAATGATGACTTTTTTGGATCTAATGGATTATCCAAAAGATCTAGACAAAAAAGGAAATGTCTCAGGATTCCATCTAAAGAATAATAATAAAATAGTATTACAACTCCATAGAGATTTTTTTATGTTAAATTTAAAATTAATTGAATAATAAGAATTACCTTGGTCATTAGATTATTTCTTAATTAAAGATATTTATCACTCAAACTCATTTCAATTTGTAGCATAATTTAACTGATTGGATCCTTAGTAAAATACCTTTAGTGTTAATCCAAATGTTCTCCTTGATCTCATAATGATGTTGAAGGAAATTTGGGTGCTAGCATAGATGATCCAATCACCTTACATTGTCCACGTCGATCACAACACAATCTTTTGGGATTGAATGACTGTCTCTCCATATCAACCATTCTTGAGAGGAATGAAGGAGGTGGATTAAATATCTTAGACTTGAGAGGATACCTATAATTTTTCTTCATTAAGATAATTATATTGGGATAGAATATGATGTGAACACCAAAATGATATCGCACAAATTCACCCAGTCATGGAATTGATATATCTGGGTATATATAGAGTTAGGTTAGAGAATTTTTAATTTCGCATAATCCCTTATCCAATCTATTAATCCTTAAGATAACCCCACATATAATAATAATATTATCATTATTATTATTTCCTTTAAATTTTCATATCTCACACATAATACAAATATCAATAAATAAATTATTTTTTATCCAAATTATATTTCATATATCATTTCTATTATTGGGAACCTAACTCAAACCATATACCTTCCTCAGTTTTTACCAAACATCGAATAATCAACAACAATTATTCATTCAGTAAATAGATAAATATTTTATTCATAGTCTTATGAATAAAAATATTTAATATTTTCAGTTAATAAATTAAAAATAAATATAATTCCTCGATCTTGAGAATAAAATTTATTCTAACTATTAAATTAAAATTGAATTCAACTGAGACCAATGAAATTTTTAAGTGTATCAAACTCTAGGACTCTTCCTTTTTTGAATTAAGTGGTACTTCCCAAATTACAATATTAGTGTCTATTATCATGTAAAGGTAACCCTAGAGGAATAAGTTACTGTCATAATTTTCAAAGTCACATACAAATGTTCATTGTGTAATACAATACCTTTTTCTTGATATCTCATCAAAAAAGTTTCAAAAATGTGTTATAAACCTATTTACTTAATAAATCATTCATTGACTTCCTAAAATGAAATCATTTTTCACCATGTTCATGAAATTTAGTTTTAAAGTTAAATTTAAATAAAAGGGATTAGAAATCATCTTCTTTATATGGAAGGAAAAAATCCTTTATTGAATTATTTATTAATTTTATATCACTTAGGATGCACCCAATGTATCCTAATTCACAGTGAACATAGAGTATCATAGTTTTGGTTAATACATTAAATTTCATGACTCATGATATGAATTAATAATAATATCATTTATGAGGATCATTACCCGTGCTCTTAGGCATGAATATCTAATTAAACATAAACATGTGGAATTCTTACTAGCAGGTCTGTTCTCATAATATATAGTTTCAAATATTGGAAATGGTGAAATTAATTAGATGGTGAATTGTTTTCTAATGAGTCTCAATAACATAACAATAAATGTAGAACCCCTTCCTGTACACCTAAATTTGGTGATAAAATTAAACTCTCAACATGTTGGATTTGATACTAACTAAAGTAACCCAAATTTTAACTTCAATAATTAAATATTCAAAAACAAATACTGAGTCACTTACATCCTTGGTAATATTTTTAAGTTTATAGTTTTATATAATTAGAAAAAATAATACGTATTAAAACCCATGTCTCTCTTATAAAATGAAAGTTTTTCACATCACTGTTAGAAAAGATCCTATACAAATGGTTTGATGGGTCGTTAGCTATTTTACTATTGGTATATACCTATAAAAACATTTTATGGAAAACAATTTTCATAAGTGGTCTATACCAATGGTTTCTAAACCATTGGTATAGCCTATATGAAATACCTATACCAACAGTTTGAAAAAACTATTGGCATAGGTAATTGGAAAAAAGCTTGATGGGTTTTGACACTAGGACCTCCTAGCTATACTTCATTGACTTAACAAAAAAGATACAATGAATTTTATAAACATTATTATTTTAAAATGTACATATATATTTAAAATTGATTTAAAATTTTAAGAATTTAATTTTATTTGAAAAAATAATTCATAAAATATTTGGCTACATATACCAATGGCTTTCCAAAACCATAGGTATTGGTAGTTCACTTTTTTAGAACTATACTAATTTTTCACCAAAACCATTGGTATAAGGTACCTATATGGTTCCTATACCGCTAGTTTTCTAATAATATTATAGTGGGTAGAAGATTAATTTCTAGTAGTGAATTATACCCAAAATGTTTTATTCCATAATATTTTTTAACATATCCCACAAAATTGGTTCTTATGATTACACTTATATTTTGACTTGATACATGGCTATTTGGGTATGGGAAAAAATGTGTCTGATGCTTATGGTAACTTCATTATCTAGTTAGCATATAGTTTCATGTTGGGTTAAAAATTTTTAATTTCAGCCTGGAACATTGGATGGGGAATGACACTCAATTATGGGGTGTGGACTCAATGTATATGTACAATCCATTTATGCCAGGTTTTCTATCTTTTATTTCAGATGGTTTCCAACAAGTTTATTCATGGAACCATAAACTCCCAATGGTTCTTGTATCTGTATCATATTATGGACCTGATTCCAAAGGCATGAAGTCATTGAGGTTTCTCAACAATTACACTTAGAAAATCTCTTTGGTTTAGAGGATGGGAGGCTAGGCTGAACACACCCTACTGGGGGATTTTTTAATACTATGGGACTCTCTTATATATTTAAAATATGTTCATGAATCTTTCCCAGATCCTAATATGAGACTTTTTACCCTAAAAAAACTTCAGTTATTAACTATTGATTTAAGAACATGTACATATTAGTGGTATTCTATTTACGTGACTATTTTTATGCATAAAAGGTTCTTTATCTTGTTACCCATTATTAATTGATGATATTTCATAGGGGATTACTACATTTTCAAAGCCATGCAGTTGGGTGATCTAGAGTTTATCAATGTCTAGGATGTTGTTTTGTGTTTATGTTATCGAGATCAATTCTACAAAGGGACTTATTACATATCCTTGTGAAAGGATTCATAACCCATGTAGTTTGTGAAATTGCATGCCTTTTAGGGTCATTTGACAAGGATTGATCCATGAAATTTAACGTTATGCGGTAAATAATTCTAGGTAAAAGGTACTTAGAAATGGTTATTGTCAGACTTACACAAGAGAGACCCTTTATAGTTAACCTTAAAGAGGATATAACCCAAAGATGAATTGATTTCACAAGGAGTATGGCCTCATGAATATGGTCCTCATTGGGTAAATAGACTAATGAGGATAACCTCATGGGATACAAAAAAGAGTATAGTCCTCCGGATGAGTGTATAATTTTATTAGGGGTATATCTTGAAAAAATCGTGTTCTTAAGGAATATGTCCCTAACAAATGATACTTCCATTATCATACTAACATGGAAAGGTGAGGTAAGGAAGTAAATGATCTCATCAGGGGTATAACCTGATGAGACTGCCAATGAAGGGTTGATGATGTTGGGTTTGAAACTCAAGGAATCATATTACACATCTTTTTGAGTGGAGAATAAAATACCACATAGTTTGATTTTCCTTTTGAAGTAAAAGAATATATGGTTGGGGATTACACCTATGGAGGATAACCATATGGGGGATTTTTTATTATATTGACCCAATGATCGTTCCATGTCTATAAGACCACATGAGTCATGATTGGTGTGAGAAATAAGAGGTAACAAAAGATAAAATGAATTGAATATGGGTGTGGGGATTGCAAATTGATGTAACCCTATGATAATATGATTATAATCCTTTTGAAATATATGTCTCTACAAGGAAAGGTATACTCTTTCTCAAGAAATATTTCAAGTGTGGAATCTATATGGAGCATCAGGGTATTTATAGGGAACATTCCCCCATAGAAAGAAAAATTATGAAGATATTAATTCAATATTGGGGATCATGCCTCAAGAAGGCATCATTCATATCCTATTCATGATAGGAATCAGAGTCCTCATAATTTATATAATATAGTTTGAGGTTCTGTGATAGGAAAATACCATGCAGTTTAACATCACGTGGTAAGGAAATATATAAGGTCATTCAAATATTGAATATAAAGGTCTTGATCCTTAGAGAGGAATCATATGTATCCTAATGAGGACAAGAATTAGAGTCCATGAAGTTTTTATGGTATGGTAGTCTGTGACATAGAAGGTGAATTAATAGAGGTTTGAGAAGGACTCAAGCATATAATGATTCCCTGAGATGATTCATCAAGATCATATCACATTAAAATAAAAATAAGAAGATGTGGTAAAGAATTATATTTTAAAGGACCCCCATATTGTAGCATTTTCATCATGATAATCACACAATCATCACCATTCTCAAAGCCCACACAAGTCATGCTTAGTATGAGCCAAAATAGAAAGTGGAAGATTAGAAACATTTCATGGGGGATTATGATTTAATTTACATGGGGATTACAATATAAGTATTCCCTAATAGAAGTGTGATTATGAGTCTCATGGAGGATATGGATCCACCAGAGAAGAACTATGAGCCTCCATAGGGGATATTAGAATGTTAAAGCTATGAATATGGGGGTGTTATGATATAGATCTTTGGGATTAGTAAGGAATCCTACATATCCTGATTATGATAGTAATTAGAGTACTCATAGTTTATATGGTCCCTTGATTACTAATGGGAAAGGAGGGGGGGATAAAATACTAAGGGTTATGTCCCCATGAGTTATGGAGTGTTGGATTCCATTAAGGGATATAAACTTATAAGAAAATAAGGACTTATGAGATTTTGAGTGGCACCCCTGAGGTCTAGGAAATTTCATGAATCCCATGGGGTCATGTTCTCCACCTGAATACTGTAAAGTAACGTGAGCACATAAGGACATGAGTTCCATGTCATTGTGTAACTGATATAGGGTTGGGTGATCACATGGCCTAGTCACATGACCAAGAGGTCGTATCATGATTGTATGACCATATAAGAATCACATGATCAAGAAGTAAACATTCTCTTAGGTGAATAGGGGTCATTACATGACCAAATCATGTGAAAAGATCAATCATTGTTCTTTAATTTTTTCTTATGTTACATGTAATGTTTTATTAAGCAGAAGACCGTGAAATCACATGATTCCTCCACTCAAGAACGTTCCTCCCCATTATCATATCCTCCATCAATCATTCTCTCCTTCTATATCATTTTTCTTTTGAGTTCTAAGGGAGGGTTTTATATTTTTATTCCCCCTATATCTTTGATACTATGCACAGTGGAAAAGAAACATACCCAAGATTAAGTTAGAGGAAAGAATATCTACATAATTTGGAAGTGTTTCATGTGCCTCACATGACTATGTCACGCATCATCAGTGACATATCCCTAGTTAATCACTTGGAAAAGAAAAATTGTGGGAGGGGTCCATCATGGAAAACCTTAGCGTAGAGTTGGTCACATGATCTGGTTTTCATGGGGTCAACGCATGAATCTAAGTGTTTTCATGTAAAGAAAAATGACCAAATTACCCCCCATCATAGATATATTTTCCTAGGTCATTAACATGATTAGTTTTTCATCAGGTGATCACTTTACTCCACAGACATCCTTTAAAGAACAATGGTCATGTGAAGTTCTAGTCATGAATAAATTTTCCTATCTTGAGGCCTTTAGTTTTTTGGTGACCATATGTCTTTGGGGATTCACATGAGTAGGCTTGGTTCATACAATTACATGTGAAACTTTCCACATACAACCTATTTTATTGTTCTTAATACATCATGTGAATTATTGGGGGGGGGGGTTATGTGATCCCGCGACCCTTTAAGGTTTAGGAAATCACATAACCCAACCGCATGATCCTTAAGAGATTATGATATTTCTCCTTACCAAAATGGTAGTTTTGTTTTAGGTATTTTCACAACTGCTATTTTCCAATGATGATTTTTCTATCATCGACAAATTTACCCCCTCAGAAGGAAAATCCTGAAGGAGCAAGGACTAAATTTAGAGGAAGTAAATGAATGCTTTAATCCCTTGGTCTCTTTCCTATTGGTCCTACAGTTTACTTTTTATATTATGATAAACCCTTGGTATTATTCAATACATATTTTAAATAACAGGGAAAAGAGGAATTCCATTTCATTCACATTCTAAACTTTCAGATCACTTAGAATTTTTAATTTCTCATGATCACTTTGCATGATCTCTTCACATGAATACATTTCATCATCATACCATGTGAAACTACCATTTCAAAATTGTTTTTTAAACAATGACTAAACAATATATAGTAACTCAGACATACCATGAATTGTGCATCTTTGGTGGTTCATTCCATTCACAAGATCGCTTGGGCAATATGCAGTTCACACAACCTTGTTATGGTCACATGATTCACTAAACTATTTATGGGTCACAGGCTTTACTTGATGATTCCAAAGTCACATAATTATTTTTTCTATACCCCCTTTCAAACCCCAGATCATATCCTTTTATATTTAAAATGAATTTTCCTTTCTTGACTCATATGTCTTTAAGAAAGTATGTTTTGGTGGACGTGTCTCACTGAAACAACATGGTTACCAATTTAGATGTCAACCCATGATTTATTATTTAATTTAACCAGGTGATGCTTAAATTTTTTATGGTGATTAATTTTCTCAAGTATCCACTATATGATTGGTTACCCCTATACATATTTCGGGATTAGAATAATTCCATGATTCTGGCACCACTGGTAGTGATCATGCATCCTTCTTGGATTTTGAATTCCCAAAATACATTTTGGGTGAACATATCATATGCATGTCATTTCATATATAAGGATGAACATTTCAATGGATATATGTTGATGCCACTTCCATTGGATTTAGAAGAGTTATAATGTGAGTCTAATACTAAAATATACTTATATCATTTGATAATGTGAAATTCCATTTGCAGTCAAAGGTTTAAATGGTAACTCGGATGGGATATCTAATCAGGGGGAATCTTGAGAATAGACTAGTGATGAACCTTCTGGGTGAATATCAATGCCAAAAAAATTACAACTAAGCTAAATTATATCAAATTTTATGAATATTTTTGGGTTTCTCCAACAATTTCCTATTGAAACTAAGATCTGATGATAGACATGGTCATCTGATAGAGAAACCACATGAACACATTACATTCAATATATGGTGAGGTCATAATTAGTCTCTGGGATGTTGAGATAATCTATGGTGCACCAATTATGGGAGATATATACAATGATTTTCTCCTTCCCTAGTCCTCTTGGAATGATGTAGAGTGGATCTATACTACTGTAAAGGAGTTGAACAACCTATCCAAGAAGTCCCTTGGGAAGAACCTATACCCATGGGTGGATACCAAATTCATAAATGGGATGAGATTTTCATCAATAATACCTATCATGAACCCCCAAACAAAAATCTAAAGGTCTTCCCATTATGAGAATCATACAGGGTGGAGGTTTCCTACTATAAAATATTTGAATAATAACTATTCAACTTATAAGTGTGGAAGGTCACTTAATGAGCCGACCGAATCATTAAACTATATGGATTTCTTGAAAATTACACAATCCAATACTTTATCCCATTCCGAGAGAATGGTGGAATTAGGGTCTCTACCTTTATGATGGTAGTGACAATGATAAATGATAGACATATCGGTTTATCTATTTATATATTGGATAAAATATATCACCATTTATGCCACATTTATAGAGGAAGGCCCATTTAAGGTATCTTCACCCCCTTCTAAGTGTTATGTAGATTTATGGGGGACATCTAGGATGTTATTATTTATCTAGTACATAAAACATTATATGATCCTGATTCAAGACATGTTTGAAAAGTATTAGTGGGTTTAGGATCATTATATTGAATAACTGGGAAATAAGGAGTAGTTTGAACTGACATGAAAATTTCACCTTTATATCACTTGGGGATCCCACTTGTACTATCAATGAAAAAGAAAATCGTGATCCTGAAGCTTGATCCTATTTGATATACATTCATGAGGGTTCCTTCTCTAATTAAATAAATAACTTGATCCTTTAAAAGTGGTACTCACCCCCCTGATTCAGGAAGAAGTTTTGGTGCATTCAAATGAGATGAACCTATCATCCCCACTACTATTAAGAAAGGCATCAATTATAGCTCCCTAGTCATGGATAATGTTTTCTAGGAAGGTTACTCAAGTCTAGGTTACCTTTCCTCTATATAACATGAGAATATTTCATTCCAAATCTTATGATGATTCTTGGATTGAATAATAGATAAATGGGAAATCGATTTTATTAGTGAATAACTCCACAAAGTTTATAATAATGGATGAGGGTAGAACTGTAGAGGATATAATGGGGAAAAATATTTTTCTCAGTAAATAACCGTCATCGAATAGATTATCACCTCCATATATTCCCGAAAAGAAGGTGAGTCACTTAGAGTCAACTCCATTATCGAGTAAGGTGCCAAATTATGTGGAAATGAAAAATGAAGCACCTGTGAGTGAAGCCCCAACCTGTGAGATTCCCACTTTAGCTGTTCTTATATTCCCCACTATGTTCTGGTAATATGGTGATTGGATAAAATAGAACTCAACCATTGTGACTTGTAAGCTATTTTACTAGGTGGATTTGGAGCTGGAGGGATTTAGAAATTTTACCGCTCTATGGGTATTTACATAAAACAACAACCCAATGAAGTCAAGTTATTCCTCAAATACCTCCATGATGTGATTCACTATGTGAAGGTTCAAATATATTATTCACCCCAGGTGTGGTGAGGTCTCCCCAATCTGATATAATTGATGGAGGTAGTGGTTGTTGATCATGAAGCAACACTTCCCATGACTCTTATAGTGACACCTCCAGCACCATTGGTGTTGGTCCCTTCTGATCTGATGCCTCCAATGTTATACCATTCTAACGGTCCCTAAATAAGAAAAGGAATATTAAGTATGCCATGTAATAAAAAATATACACTCTTATAATCAACAAGTAAGTGTTATACTTTCTCAAGTCTTTTTTAGATTATTCCAGTAGTTTTATCTTAACATGTTTTCTTGTACATGCCCTCACCAAGACCAATAAATTTTATGGGTTTCTATTTTTGGGGAGGAATACACTCCTTCCATCTCTCCATTAGGACCTACCAAATTGTATTAATTTAATAGATAGGTGGAAAAAGATAATTTTTAGACACGTTTGGACCCAATGTCTACTGTTAATGTAGTAGTGATTGTTCCCTTTGACCCGACATGGGTGAGTGCACTCCTGGAAGATACTGATGTCAAAAACTATTCCTCTTCTGACATAGATGTGATGGAAGCATCACTGGGAATGGGTAATCACTTCCTCCAAAATTGATCAAATTATTAGATCCATGAAAGGTTATCTAATATCATTTTCTACCTACATCTATTCATGGTGGAAATAAGAATACTATATCGATATAAGGAATTTTTTATAAGACCTAAAGTCCTGTAATACTTTAAAGTGTCACCATAAACCCTTCAGTAAAGGTTAAGGTGATATATGTGGTTGTTTCCATGACTTAGGGCTCAAAGATCCATGATTCCTCTAATTCAGTATCCCAGCCACTGGAAGTTGTTGAAACAAAGTCCCATCACACACTAAGATCACTAGGGGATATTGGTAAATTCCCATCACAAAGTGATCTGCTCTTAGATTACATATCTATTCCTAGACTAGGTCTGAGTCAAGGCCCCAAGAACTCAATGTTTCATTAGAAATTGAGGTGGAAGGTGTGTGGGGACATTTAGAGCTTCATCAAGGAGGGTCTATAGGAAGAGATGAAATATCAGTTGGTCATCCTCTAATAAATTTTCACCACCCATGGTTTTTTTGGTTGAACTATATGTATCTTCATTCTAGGATGAAAAAATTGGTTTCCATGAGGGAGTAGACAAGGCCCTGCAAACTATGAATAGTGGAAACAGAGGGATCATCTTCATCTGAACAATGTTGAAATTAATCCATGAATAAATCTCTGCAGTGTGCGATAGAAATTATAGTCTAACAAGATTTGTTCAGTGATATGAAGGATAATACTGGAAGGCAGTAGAGGGAGTTTTCCCACCTATAACACATGCTGAAAACTATAAAGAATATTGTGGAAGTACAACAAGGGACCATTTGAATGAAATTTCTTGAGATCCTTGTGTTGTTTTCAAGACTCTTTTTTTTCTCCTTGTTGTATCTTGACATATTAGTTTCATACATATCTTTAAACACATCAAGATTTATCATAATACTATTTTAATCTAAATATTACCTAAAAGGATCGAGTCATAATGGATTCCTACTGAAAATGGATCATGTATGATCATTGGTATAAACACCATCATTGACATGTTATGGTAATTCCTTTCAATATTGTTTAGTTAAAAGGAATGACTTGGTTGAATACATTACTAAGTGAGAGTTCAGTTACTTTTCCCTAATTCTGGGGCCTAGCAAGAATAACTCGACTATTTCTAGGGACATATAATAAGCCCACAATATTTTGTATCTTTTTATTTATTTCCATTACTTTTTTATAGACATCATATAAGGAAGTCCAAGTGGGTAAGGGATTGAATTTTTCTTAGCCCACCCTTTGTGGGTTTTCAACCTAACAATTTTTATGTATCCTTTTTTTAATGCTCAATATTTCCTAGATCACACAAAGTGTGTACCTAGAGAGAAAAGAATTGACTTTTACCCATACTTCCATTTGTATGGTTTTGGCCTATTGAGTATCGTGACTCTTCCTATAGGTAGTTTACGGTCATGATAGTTAGACCGTTATGACTAATTTTTATTTCCAAACATTATTTGACAAAAAACTTCTAACATTTAAGGTCATATATCTTGTAAAATCTATTACTATAGTTTATGATCATATAGCTCAAACCTTCTACTGTTTTAGTTTAGGATCATATATCTTAGACCATCTATTTTTAAAAAAAATATAATATATTTAATTCTTGAATCATGGAAGATGTAAATTTTGTCTTGATGGTCTTTAGTTGATGGTGACGAGATAAGGGAAAAAGTTGAGGATGGTAGATAAACATAATAAGGCCTTGAGTTTCCCTATGATTTTTCAGGGATCACATGGATCAGAGTTCATTCTTTCAAGGTAAGGGAATATCTTGTTGATCGGTTAAAGGCCCTTATGCCAGATCCAATATGGGATTCTATACATAGTCAACTAGAGGGTCCAATACAATTTGGCACACTCCTCACCACGATCCATGGATGGTTTTCGAAGATTCATAAACTTAATTCATGGAATAGGCCATGAAGGATGAATATTCAAGAAGGGATTTTACACACTATATCCTTAGTGAGGTTATGATGGATGATAATTCTAGAAGGGAACTACCACGATGCATCCTTTATTATGTTACGAAGGATGAATATTCATGAAGGGTTCTAGAACCTTGCATCCTTCGAGTTATGAAGGATGAATATTCTTACACTACGGGAAATATAGATATTTGCGACGGGATCCCGTCGCAAATAGCCTTTTGCGATGGGGCCCCGTCGCAAATCGCCCGTTGCAGAAAACGCCGTCGCAACTAATTTTTTTTGTGACGGGCCCATCGAAAAAACACTTATTTGCGACGGGAAATTGGCCCGTCGCAAATAGGTTTTTGGTTTTTTTAAAAAAATCTTTTACGACGGGCCCGTCGCAAAAAGTATTTGCGACGGGCCATATTCCCGTCGCAAATGGTTGCTTCGAAGCGGGTATTTGCGACGGGAATATATTCTCGTCGCAAATAATAATAAAAAAATAAAAAAAAAATTTATTTATTATTATATAAATCAATAAACCTATTTATATTGATATAAATATAATATTTATTTTTTGAATATGTTTTAGAAATGAAGAATGAAAATCAAATATGAATGTATAAGATGTTCAGTAAAAGAGGCTTATAAAATAAGTTAAAAAATATTTTTAATTAGTAATTATGTAATTTTTATCAATTAATAGTCATTTAATAACTCTTTGAATATAAAAAAATTAAAAAAATTAATGAAAGATGGAAAATAAGTTAAAAATAAAACCCAAACATCAAACGGCCATAACTTTTGATCTGGGACTCCGTTTGAGCTCCACAACATATCAAATCGAAGCCTGCGACGATCTCTACAGCGCTATGGATTGGTGGAACCCGTAAAAGGTTGTTTCAAGGATAAAAAATGCCCAGAAGTCCTCCAAAACTGAGTTTTTAGTCAGGGTACCCCGGGTTTTCACCGTTTAAACAGCTATAACTTCTGATCCCAATGTCCGATAAAACTCTACCATATATCATATCGAAGATAGTTTCATGTTCTTTGATTTGACTAATTGTGGAGCTGAAACGGACTTCTAGATTAGAATTTATGGTTTTTTAAACATTCAAATGGCTATAACATCCGATCCGGATGTCCGTTTGGCCTATACCGCATATCATATCGAAGATCGTTTCATGTTCTTCGATTTGACTGGTTGTGGAGTTGTAACGAACTTACGGATTATAAGTTATAGCCGTTTTAACATTCTCGGTGGATTTTCACCCCCTCATTCCTATGTATTCATTCATAACTATACATATATATGTGTGTGTGTGTGTGTATCTATTGTATATATGTATTTATTTATTTATTTATATATTTATACATATACATAAAAACCCATATTTTATAAATTTATTTAAAACTAAGCTTATAAATATATATTAATTAATATAAAAATAAATATACGAATAAAAACTTATAACTACATATATATATAGAATAAATATATATTAATATACGAATAAATATATATATATATTTATTTATATAACCAAATATATTTATATTAATATAAATCTATATTAATATACGAATAAATATAACTATATATATATATATAGATCATTAAATGTATAAAAAAATGAAATGGCTTAGTTGTAAAGGTTAATGCGCGCATGGGGGAGGTTTATTCCTATTTATTATTAATTATTCCTTTTTATTATTAATTATTTCTAATTATTATTAATTACTACTAATTACCATTAACTATGAACAATTAGTACTAATAATTTAAATTTATTAAATAAAAAAAACTATATAAACACAATTAAATTACAACTAATTAAAAATAAATAAAACTAATAAAAATTTTAAATTAAATATTAAATTAAAAAGAAAATAAATACCTTTAAAATTGATCTGAGGTTGATCTCCGATAACTGTTGAAGACATCAATATCAAATCTGGAAATAAAAATTAAACTTAAGAAACTGTGAACTCTAAAAATAGAGTTTTGAGAGAAGTTGAGAATGAATGGAAAAAAACGGGTGGGGGTATTTATAGGTTAGATAATTTGCGACAGGGTACCCGTCGCAAATAGTATTATTTGTGACGGGACCCGTCGCAAATACTTGAGCCCGCATTTATCACGGTCAACGGTTAAATAGTTATTTGCGACGGGACCCGTCGCAAATATTAACCTGCCGACATACTATTTGCGACGGGGGGTATATTCCCGTCGCAAATAGTTTTTACCGCCGCCGGTTATTTGCGACGGGTGGTAACCACCCGTCGCAAATAACTTTCCCGCGGTTTGGCGCGCTTTGCGCGCCAAGCCTTTTGCGACGGGTGAGATTTCCCCGTCGCAAATAAGTGGTTATTTGCGATGGGAAAATACCCCCGTCGCAAATAAGTTTATTTGCGACAGGATTTATTCCCGTCGCAAAAACCCCTTTTTCCCGTAGTGATAAAGTGTTATGGAACCCAATATCCGTTCTCAAGTTATGATGGGTGAGTATTCATAAAGGGTTTTCACACCTGTATCCTTATTTTAAATCATTCCAGAAGTGTTTTAGTTATGCTATGTAAAAATGGAATTAGTGTTGGCTTATTTCGACAATTCTTGAAAATGAAAAAAGATACTTTAATAATAATTTAAATATATAATATAATATTTAAATAACCATATAACAATAATAATTATATTATTATATTATTATATTATTATTTTTCATGTTCCCATGGTTATCCATAATCCGATTTTAAAGCATTGTTCATGTAGGTTGTTAAACCGACCCAAACTTGAACTCTTTTTAACTTGATTGATGAGTATTGTTAAGGAGGTGTTTATTTTGAAATAACATAATTATAAAAGTTTCATAATGATATTATATTAATTTTTTATTATTTTTAACAATATTTTAATTTTTTTCAATAAATATTAAAAAACTAGAAGAAAAATGAAAAAACGATTCTTCATGGATGCAGTAGTCCGCACACATGCACAATTGACGTTTGTTTGTTTTTATAAGTGGTTGGAAATGAATAACTAAGGGTTATTACATTAATATAAAAACATATCAATATAATAATGATACTAAATTCATCATATTATTATGATAATAAGTATTTAGAATAGTAATATTAAGAGGGAAAACTTAAGAAATAGATAATACTTTTGTTGGAGACCTGATCATTCCTTAGAAGTCCCCATGAAATTGAAGTGAATATGATATCTATGAAGGACCATGGGATTATTTTTGTGGGATAGGGTACTAGGAAGAGTAAATTGTATGTATTAAAAGAGTAATTAGAAGCTGAAGTGTAACTTTGAAAGTGTGTTAGTGGTATCCTTTTAGAATAGAAGAAAATGAAACTTTTGGAAACACTAATCATTTTTCAATAATTCCATGACACTATTCAATTTTAGATGACTTGAAAGTGGGAAACATGGATTTTATGATAAGATAAAATTTAAAATCATCTAAAACACTTATTTTTAAAAAAATACATTTCTCCTTAGTAAAATGCTTTTTAGCAATTTTACTTTTTATGGGGGTAAATATTTGTTAACCATAATAGTAAAGTTTTATAAATAAAATTAAAATTTAAATCATTAAATAATATAACCCATATTGTTTTAAATTTTTTAATAATTTTCTATGAAAAAAATTTCTAAATGTGTGAAATGTTAATTTTAAAATAAACAAACTTAATTACATAAAAACAGTTTTTAGAAAAATGATGTTTTTGTGCTTTGAATTTATATATAGGATAAATAACAATTATTAAAAATTTTAATAACATAAAATGATTTATTAAAAATCTAATGACAGGTATTTTTCTTAAAAGTAAATCTAAAACTTATTCTCACCTTCAAAATATTTCTGTTAAAGATAATTACGAATATAGTTTTTATTAAATTAACATTTTTATTTAATTCTAAAAATATTTTAAATGGTATTGATAAACTCAATTGATATTTTAAAATGAATAATGTTATTCTATAAATACATATTTTATTACTTAAAACTATTTTTTTGACTTATAAGACATGATAAATTAGTGATAAAATCAAAAAAATTATAATTTGTGTAAAAACCATACTTTCAACTAAAAATCAATCTTTTGATAAAGAATTCAAAACTTAATAATAAGTAAATTTTTATGAGAGGAGTTCAAAAATAAATTTTATTTCATCAAATTTACATTTAATTTTTTTTTAAATTTAGGTTTTTTAAATAAGGTACAATATAAATAAAATATATGTTATTACAACCATTTTCTATATTAACTCATATTAATTATTTATCTGATAAAGCTAATAGTTTTTTATGGTCTATGATCTTAGTGTTTATTATAGATTTATTAATAATTTATTCCTAATATTTTATGTTTTTGTATCATGTATCATAAGTTATAAAACATAGTATGTATTTTAAAGGATTCAAAATCTCAGGTTTTTATATTCTACCCCCATAAATAAAATTTATCCTTACTATTTAATTATCATTTACTTGAAGGGATAGCTAATGATGGATAAAATATTAACATGCCTCAAGATAGTATATCTAATGAGATATAATCCTCAATATTATTGGGAATACTATGAAGAAAATATTTTTCCCAAACTATTTCACGTAAATATATATCATAACTCATTATTAAAGCCCATGTGACGGATTAAATGTTCTTCATAGACAATTTATAGTGGGCCTTGCACTAATAGGTGATCACAATCGACTTTTGATGTGTTTTACCTATTAAAGAAATTAAATTGTAGTCAAAGTGTAGCTCTCCATTCTATTTCTAAAATCGATTCAATTTTCTTATTAGTGGATATTATGATTTTAACAAATTTTATTTCCATAAAAATAATAATCATATCACTAAATATTTTCTTTAAAATAAAAAACACTAAGGATAGTGACATGATGTTCTTTAAAAAATCATAGGTACAATAGGGATTATATAAACAGAATAAATCCAATAAATTGGGGTAAAGATTAAGTGAAACATAATTACCATTATCCTCTTCAATGATATTTATTTTGTAGGTTCTTCTTTTCTCCCTGGGTCTAGGAGGTTGTGGATCCCTACCATCCTCAACAATTCTTGGATTAGGGAATTGTTTTGGACAATGGATTAGTTATCTACAAATAATACATTGAATAGTTAATGGTTCCCTTAGATGAGTTTTATCTTCATTCCTTATGTTAAGTTAACACTTAATTTCCCCTCAACAGTATGTTTATTATGGCCTCATTCACTATAAGAAAAGCATCTTTGAGTCCCTATGAGGAAACTAAAAAAAATAAGAAATTAAATTTTTTGTTTAGACATGTTTTTAAAAAACATGCAAATTTTTCAAAATTATCCACTTTTTAAAAAATGTTTCTAATTTACTGATGATTTTTAAAAACGTGGCTAGATTTAGTAAATTTTTTGAAAAACATGTATAATTTATCAATATTTTTTATATACATTTAAAAACATGGCTATTTTTTAAATTTAGGGAGGTTTTCTAGAAAACGTCACTATTTTAGAAACCTTTTGAAGAAAACATGGAATATTTTATGATGTTTTAAAGAAAATGTTCATAATTTAGCAATAGTTTGAGGAAAACATAGAATATTTATCCATTTTTTCTAGAAAATATTGTTAATTTTATTTTTAGTAATATTTTTAAGAAAACATGGCTATTTAGATAATTATATACAAGTATAATTCAATTAATTTACACTTATATATAATTATATATATATATATATATATTTATATTTATATAAAAATACAAATTAACATATATTAAAGGATTATAATATTTGTATATATATATAAACAAACACATAGTCACACACAAGCACACACACACACACACATCCATGAGGGTGAAGCTCAATGGTAGCTACCCCCTGTGGGTCATTCCAAAGTCTCAAGTTTGAGCCATGTTGAGTTCTTCCCTGCATTTATGTGTTGCATGATTTTATAATTTAGCTTCTTTCCCCACATCGATGTGTATATATATATATATTAACACATGTATATATATAAACATATATAATATATATAAACATTCTTAAAAAAATATTAATATACACACGCACATATATTTATATATAAAAAACACACCTATATTTTAAATTTAGCCACGTTTCTAAGAAAATGAGGTTATTTTAGTGAAATTGATATCAGTATTTTAAAATGTGGCTAATTATATATATAATCATAATTCTAATAATTTACCTATACATAAAAATAAATAAAAATTTTAATATTAATTATATGTGTGTATATATATAAATTTATGTAGATATAAAAATACATTAACATATATTAAAATAAAATAATATATATATACATATGATATATATATAAACAAACACACACACACACACACAAAGATATATATATATATATATACAAACAAATATATAAATACATATATGTTTATGTGTGTGTTTGTAAACACACACGTACGCATATATATAAACACACATACACAACAATATATAAACACTCTACATACATACATACATACATATATATATTATAAATACACACACATATATATATAAACATGAACACACACACAAACATAATGATATATATAAATAAACACAAACACACACACATAATATATATATATATGAATATATATACTAAACTTTTTAATGAAGAAATATATTAACATATATTTATAAATATATAAATTTATATTTTTATACTCAAAATTACATGTATATTTGTTGGTGAGTTGTCAGAGTGGAACTTGACGGCTGCAGGGTTTGATTCTCACTGGGAGGGATATCATTTGGAACATGGCATGACTGATGACATCATCCAGGGTTTGGGTGACATCTAATGTGGGGTTGGTAGATGGATAGATGCAGGTCGGGTGTAGCGGTTCCTAAAAAACATTCAGAATAAAAAACATTTTAATATCATGAATTTTAAAAAATAGAAATGTTTACAAAAAACATATATAGTTTATTACAGATTTACAGACTTTTTTAGAAACATTGGTAAATTCATTAGCTACATTTTAAATTTTTTCTAATGCAAAAAAGATGTAAATAAATTGATTTTTTGTAGTGTGCATTGGTGTTTCTTCCTATATTTGTGACATATAGGAAATTAAACCGTTTTTCTTCATAATTTTCATCACTTTATCATTCATGATACATTATCTTTGTCTTATTTGGTGTGTTTAGTATTTCCATTATGTACACATTGTTCTTCATTTTTCATGAGATCTGGTTTGTCATAATCAAAAGGTTTCTTATTATATCTCAAATTCTAATGGGTGGTTCATTAAGGTATTCATTGAATTATACTTCATTCCAATGGTTCCTTCTAGTTCTATCCATTGCTAAAAAAAGGTTGGCATGAGTGGAAAAATTGTATGAGGTAATTATCATAATCATAAAATTAATTTCAAACATAAAATATTGTATTCTTTTATATTACCATTTTTTACTTGAAGGTTCCAAGTGTAGTGGAAGAGCTAGATGGGTCATGATCAACTCGGATTTTTGTTGTAATTGATGATAAATATGATATTTATAAGATGATAAATTTCTTGATAAAATTAATTAAATCAAATATTAATTTATTATTGAATACTGGAATCAATATGCAGGATCATCACATAATATTTATAATTAATTTAAACAATTAAATAATTACCCTAGGATGAATTATTTCTTCATTGATGGATCTTAAAATGTCTCTATGTTGTATGAATATTGAGTTGTAGGAATTAATATTAGATTCTCCCCAGTGGTGATACACACATGTTCCATGAACCATTGAACATCACTGTTGGAATCTTTGGGTGCCACTATGGTAGATCTTGATGCTTGTATCATTTGAATTTTTAATGCCTTAAGAATTTATTGAAAAGGATTCTATTTTATCTCTCTATACTCAAGAGTGGTGGAGGAGTAGGATCACTCTCCATTATTGAGAGATTTATTATAGAAGGGAGCTCCCTAGGTCCTTGAGATATTTTTCTCAGGATGTTGACGTGCACAAAAAGAAATGAAATCAATTAAGAAAAAAATATAATTAGGTTTATATATAGTAAAGGTTTAAAAATAATAATTGAACAATTTCTCCTTTATTATTTATTTAATCCCTCTGGAACCCTATGTATATAATAATAATAATATTATCATTATTATTTATTTACATGTACAAAGCTAGAGAATTAAAATAAATATTATTTATTTAAATAATATGTAATATATATTGTTTATCACCAGACCATTATTCTCAGTTTTTCATTCCTACACAATATGTTTTGGGTATTGAATAATGAATATTTATTTATTATATAAAGAACACTTCCTTATTCCCTAATAAATAAATAAATATTATATTCTCTAAATTGAAAATAAATATTTAAAAAATACTATCCTCATAAAATATTCCCTCAAATAACCAGTGATAGAATATATACAATCAAGAAAAAATGAATAATTATTAAATCAAATGTAGTAATAATATTTATTCAAATTATTAAATAATAAATAATATTAGTATGTAAATGAGATTCTATATACACTTAGTGTGTGACCCTCTAGGCCTCTTTCTCAGTGGAATTAGGTGAAGCTGCCCAAAGTCCAAGGTTAACATCTAGAAACATTCCAAGGATCCCATATAGAACGAAGTTAATGTATCAATGATATTGAAACTCATACAAATATATACTGTGTAATATAATCCCTTTATCATAATATCTCTAATCAAGTAGGTCGCATTCTTGGGCCATCAACCTATGTGCTCAATGTCTCTTTATTTGAATTTTCTGAAATTAAACTTGCCTACAGAACACCATGGACATGGGTTTATTTAGAAAATATCATTTACATAAAAGGGAATAAGATATAAATTTTTTAAATAACATAATTTATAAATATTTTCTCTCATTATTCATTAATGAAGTATTAATCCTGACGAACCAAATGTATCTTACTTCTCTACAAACATTGAGCATCACAGTTTTCATCAATACATTAAAGTGTGAAAATAATAATATACATTAATAATAATATGAATGTATAAGGACCAATACACCCATACATAGATAAGAACATCCAATGACACATAGAAATGTTGATATGCCTACTAGTGGGTCTCATTCTCATAATCTACTATATTAGAAATTACCAAGGGTGTACACCATGACAAGGTGCCTCAAAGTCCAATGAGTCTCCACCAATGACAATATGTATCATTAGTGTCCCAAATATGATTTATTCTACTGAGAGAACACGTATTTAATAATAATTTCATGGAAATTTTTGGTTCTCATCATATTGGGAAACTACTATAACATTTCAGTGCAAGAACTACTCTTATGACATTTTCAATTGCTATATTACACAGAAGAACAATCATGATGTGATAAAAAATTCATTAATATTCAAAACTATAAAATCATGATTTTATAAAAATTTTATTAATAACTATAAATATTGGTAATCATAAAGTATACAAGTTTTTTTTCTAGGGAACCAAAATCCAATAGACCTATCATTCTATTAGTTCAACCTCTATTAATCTTAGTTTAACCTAGGTTACTTTAAGATGTGTTATATTACACTTCTAAAATTAATCCCTCAAAGTAAATAGGATATCTATCAACTATAGTATTTTTAAATATTATATGATCAACTAAAGTATATCCCCTAAGAGTTTCAAACCAGGGGTGTAATAAGGTCCCTTTCACCATACACTAGAATGTTGTTCGAGATATAATCAACCAACTGCTTTAAAGGTTATTACCCCTAGAATATTTTTTTTCCAAAAACCATTTTCACTTGTAATAACCATAAAAGGATTTAATTCTAGTAATACCATATACTCATGACTTTACCTATATTTCAGGATATCATCCTATACTTAGACTCATTTTTAATGTTTTTTCTAAGTTTCTCTAACCCTAACACTTATCCAAACTAATATTTATAATTAAATAAACTAATCTCTAAAATAATATAAAAAATAACAAAATCCTCCTCTTATACCAAATAAATCTACCCCTACTAAAAATGACTTAAATATTACATTAATCTTATGATTTAAATAATAGATCTCACAAATAGTTTCGTTGCCCAAGGACTGAAAGGTTTGGTATCATGGAGACTATAAACATAAAAAACTTATATAAAATGTTTTGATAATTTCTCTATCATCTAAATAAACTCATAGATATTTCATGTGACATAATGTTCTTCAAATCATAGGGAAATGAAAACATAATAAGTGGTGATCTCAAAAACTCGGTAAGGGTTAACATAACAAAGGACATAATGGTTAGATCATAAACCTGTCTAAAATCATGAATTAGGAGAAATATCAAGTAAAACATGAATCATGGAAGATGATCCATTAACCATATGATATAAATTGGTATAATCATAAACAAGGTATTTTTTTAATTATGAACATATCTACCCATGAAACTGTTAACTCGTAAAATTGTGAGTATAGATGAATTCCATCACACTCACCCTCAGTGAACCTAGATACTTTCTAACCTATTCACATGTAAATTGTGAGTATATCTAAACATCATCACACTCACCCTTTTCAATCATATCTAATCACTAACATGTTCATAGGAAAATTGTGAGTATAGTTACATTCCATCACACTCACCCTTTGGGAGCCCAACTACTTGCTAACCTATTAAGATAACATTTATATCTCATGAGATATAATCCTTTAACTAGTGCATTGGAGGGAGATATAGGTCCCACACATATCATAATCCAAAACAATTGTGTGCCACTTGAGAAAAATAGTCATCACATCATATAATAACCTATATAAAGAAAATAAGTTTTATAAAATTTTAAAACAACCATATAAATAACCCATGTAAAAACAATGGGTTTCTAAATCCTTTAAAAATAATCACATATCATGAACTTAATAAATCAGAATATATCAAAAATCTTAATTTTCAAATGGAATCATATCATAATAACATATATAGGATGATCAAAACATCACTTTATGAATGATAAACCTCCAAAAGTAAATATATATGAAAATAAAAAAGTTTATTTAAAACCATTTAAAGCATTAAAGTGAAAAATAATTTCAAAGAAAATTATAAAGGTAAATATAATACATTTTAAAACCATAATATAAAGAGTTCCAAATTAAACATCCATTAAAAGACATAAATTTCATCAAAAGTGTAGGTTCCAAGCACAACAGAAGCGCATGGATGGGTGTACCTAACTTTAATTTTACCATTAACAATGATAAATATGAGATCTATCATGATAATAAAATGTCGGATCCTTAAAATAGAATGAAGAATGAAAGGAGAAGAGGGAAGTCCCAGAACCATAGAGAGGATCATCATATGTTGGTTATAATTAATTTAATTAAAATACAATAATTACCTTGATGGAATTCTCTCTTCGTTGATGTTTCTGATCACGCTCCGATTTGATCTATCATTGCATCATGGAATCCAAGTGTATGTTTCCTCTAGCGGTGATCCACATGTGCTCCACGTATCTTGGGATATCGCTGAAAGGATCTTCGGGTGATAGCACGGAAGAGACTTCACTTGTGATGTCCGCCTTTAATTGATTTGAGAGAGGCTTCCAAAGCACTCTCCTTTATCCGGTGGAGGAGGATATCTCTTATAACTTGAGAGAGTTCTTGGAGGTAATGAATTATCTCTTGGATTGAGATTTTTTTCCATATTTTTTGTGAACAACCCAAAAAATGGCTAGGCTAATTAGAATAATGTAATTGGAATTTTATTTCTTAGAATAATAAAATAAATTAATTACTCGAAATAATTTATTCATTTCATTTAATTCTTAATAAGACCCCATGTCTAATAATTATAGTTGACTATTATTATCTCTTGACATATCCCTAGCTAATTAAACCTAATATTTTTTAAGTAAATAAATAATATTATTTCTCAAAAATCCCTAGAAAAACTATACAGCGTGTATATTAATATACACGACATTTATTTTTGTTTTTCAATTTTATTTATTTCCCCCACCACATTTATTAGACCTTGAATAAGGACTGTTTATGTTCAAATAAATATCACTGCATTAGTCACTAATAGATATATTATTTCACCCACAATATATTATCTCGAATAACTAGTGTCAAAATAAATTTGTTCAAGCATCCATGAATAATTATTAAACCAAAACCAAGAATAATCTTTATTTTACTTGTTAAAAGAATATTTAACTGAGATACTTGGACACACATTGTATGTGACCCTCTAGGGCTCTTTCTCAGTGGAATTAGGCAGAGCCTGACTAAAGTCCAAGGTTACCTTCTAGAAAAATTCCAAGTTACCCATAGAGAAAGAAGTTAATGCCGTAATGAAGTGTCACATCCTACGAATGCTTACTGTGTAATGTAATGCCTTTGTCTTGATATCTCAAATCAAGCGGGTTTCATTCTAGTTCCATTAACCCATGTACTCAATTTTTCTTTATTTGAATTTCTAAAATTTAACTCGCTCATTTCTCACCATGTCCATGGATTTATTTAGGCTATATTAATTCCATCAAAGGGCCTGTGATATCAACTTTCATTATGGAACTGAAGGGACAATACCAATCTCGAATTATCTATTAGTGTGGTATTACTCGTGATGCACCCAACATATCATACCTCGCCGCGAAAATCTTGTCATCACAGTTTTTGTCAATAAAACTATGTTCAAAAGTTGTAATACCCATTAATAATAATAATAAATTCTATAGACCAATAAACATGTCCATATATAGGAACATCCAATGACACTATGAAATGTGGATTTTTTACTGGCAGGTCTCGTTCTCATGACATCCTCCTGAATATTACCAAGGGAACACACCATGATAAGGTGTCTCAATGTTTTATGAGTCCTTAGTCCTAATGTTCTTTATTATTTGTTCTCTTCAAATAACATCATCTCACCATAAAAAAATATATTCAAGAATAGTGTTATGGCACTTCCGGGTTCTCATCATAGTAGAGATCCTCTATGACACTTTGGTGCAGCAACTACCCTTAGGACATTTTCACATGAATTATCATATAGAAGAACAATAAAGATGTAATAAGGTATTTATTAATGAATAAAGTGCAATGTAGTTGGTTCTAGGACTCCAACTCCAATAGACCCCCACTTGGAATATAGACGACTACTAACAACCTATAACCCTCTAGATCTCACATGATATTCATGATTCTACTGAGATATGCCTTTAATCATGGGGTCCACCACATTCCCTTTTATGGAAACTCTACTCACTGCAAATTCACCACTTTGATAGAAATCCCTCAAGAGGTGATAATTTTAGAGAATGTGATTTTTCTGTTGATATGATCTTGGTTCTTTTTCAAGAGCCATTACTATAGTATTATCACAATATAATGTGGTTGGTTCTCTACTGCTAGGCACCACAACAAGATATTGGACAATGTTACAAATCCATACTAATTCCTTGGCTGCATCAGAAGACGCAATATATTTGGACTCCACTGTATAATCAGTGACAACTATCTACTTTGAACTCTTCCAGCTCACAGCTCCTCCATTGTGATAGAAAACATATCCTGACTATGAATTCAGATCACTCTGACTTTCTTGAAAACTGACATCAGTATACCCTCTGATGATAATATCCTCATCTCCTCCATACACCATGACCATATCCTTACTTCTTATTAGATACTTAAGGATATTCATAATAGTAGTCCAATGTTTTTCTCCTAGTTCTTCTTGATATCTGACTACCATTCTTAGTGAATCGACATCATCAAGTCTAGTATATAACATGGAATACATGAGGGATTATATAGTCAAATTTTATGGGATCTTACTCATCTTATATTTCTCTTGTTGTATCAAAGGACACATTTTCTTAGAAAGATATAGGCCATGTGATATTGGAACCAATCACCTCTTGGATTGTTCTATACTAAATCCCTTTAGTATCTTGTCAATGTATGTACCCTGACTTAGTCCAAGCATCCTCTTGCATCTATCATGAATGATATCGATCCCCAGAATGTAGGCTGTTATACCTAATTATTTCATGGAGAAACACATTTTCAACCAGTCCTTAACTTACTGTAAGACTGGTACATCATTTCCAATAAGTAATAAATCATCAACATATACTACTAAGATAAGGATCTCATTCCCATTAAATAACAAATAAACACATGGCTCACATTCATTCTTAATGAAACAAAATTCTTGTATGGATTCATCAAATCGAATGTTCCATGACCTGGATGCTTAATTTAATCCATAACTTCATTTCTACAACTTCAAAACCTGTTTGGCTTCACCTGGTGTCAGAAACCATTCTGTTTTTTTTCATATAGACATCTTCATAAAGATTCCCATTAAGGAAATATATTTTGAAATCTATCTTCCAAATCTCATTTTCATGGTAATATGCTATGGAAAGTATGATTCTTATGGATTTAAACATGGAAACATGTGAGAAGGTTTCATCATAGTCAATTCCTTGATGTTTTCTGAATCCTTTAGTCATTAAACTTGCTTTATAGGTGCTAATTTGACCTTCCATGTCTAGATTTCTCTTGAATACCCATTTCTATCCAACAAGATTTACATCAACTATCTCATCAATCAGAACCTAGACATGATTTAGATACATAGAATCCATCTTAGAATTCATTGCTTCTATCCATCTTTTAGCTTCTAAGCTATCTACTTCTTCCTTGTAGGAGACATGTTCATCATTGTCCAATAATAATGATTCACTATCCTCGATGACTAGGAAATAAAAACTCTCTGGTTCCCTTACCTATCTTGAGATCCTATGCAGTACTTGTGTTTTTGGAACCTCTTCTATATGGAACTATGGAACTTGTTCCTATACCAACTCATGTGTATCTTGAGAATTAACTTCGGCAATGTCAATCTATCTCCCACTATCCTTATTTAGGATATGTTCCCTCTCAAGAAAGTCAATTTTTCTAGTGACAGTCACTTTCTTGTATGAAGGGTTATATAAGTAATATCTTTTCATTTCCTTAGGATATCCTATAAAGATACACCTCATGACTCGGGGTGCTAGTTTTCTTCCCAAGAAGGACTTAACAAATGCCTCACATCCCCATAAACGTGTGTGTGAAAAAAAGGGTTTATTTACATTTCATAACTCAAATGGAATTCCATTTTCTGCCTTAGATGGTACTTGGTTTAATGTGCATGCAGTAGTTTGTAATGTATATCACCAAAAGGATAATAGAAGATCTGCATGACTCATCATCAGCCTCCACATGTCCAACAAGGTGTAGTTCCTCCTTTTACTAACACCATTCCACTATGGTCTATGATAGGAGTGAGTTGAGATAGAATCCCTGACCCCAATAAAAGGTCGATGAACTCTTGGTTCAGATATCCTCCACCTTGATCCGATTGAAGCTTCTTTATCTTCTTACCAAGCTGATTCTCTACATCATTCTTGAATTCCTCAAATTTCTCCATGGAATCTAACTTATACCTCATTTAGTAAACATATCCATATCTACTCAAATCATCAGTTAAAGTAAGGAAGTAAGAATATCCACCTATGGCTTCTACTAAAAATGGTTCATACACATCCATGTGTACCAATCATAGAATCTCTGTGGCCCATTCACCCTGTCCACTGAAAGGCGGCTTGGCCATTTTACCTTATAAACTAGTGTGACATCTATGAAGTGGTTTTAGCTCATTAGAGTCTAAATAACCATCTTGGCATAGATTTTTCAAGTGATTCTCATTTACATGACCAAGACAGTGATGCCACAAGTGGTTTTTGTATGAATCAGGTGAGTTTGTTTCATTATCAATTTCCCACACTTGGTTTTTGTAATTTAATACATACAAACGATTATTTAAATGTGCCGTACCATAACATACATTATTCTTATAAAAGAAAAAACCTTTATTTACAAACATGAAAATAAATCCATCCATATCCAAACATGATAGAGAAAATATGTTCTTGGTAACACTAGGCACATAATTATAGGTTTGTAAAACCAAAATGATCTGAGTTGTCAATGAGAGATAGTAATCCCCAATGGCTAATTCTGACATCCTTGCGCCATTGGTAGCTCAAAGATCCACCTATCCTATGTAAATATCTTTAAATCTAATTTGTTCCTACATTTGAATATATATGTAAACCCCACAAGCTTTATCTAATACATGATGTGTAAAAATAGAAGGATTACACTTGATAATGAACTCACCATTAGAGACCCACACTTCTGGGTGTAGTTCTTCTTATAGTGGGCTGGCTTCCCACATGAAAAACAGACCGCCTCTCATCCCTTGCCCTACATCTAGATATTCCCCTTCTTAGAGGGATAATGCTCAGGGGCTTCCAACTGTTTATAAATACTTGGCCCCTTTTCCTTACCCATACTTTTCTTATTCACTATAAGGACTGTGGGTATTTCACACCCCATTTCCTTATCTACCTAGAGAATTATGTTAATAAGTCTTAATAAACTATTCTAATTTTTGCTCATGTTGTAGTTGAAAATAAAGCTAGGGAAGGTCTTGGGAAGTGATGAGAAGATGAGATCTGTATACAACTAATCTGGGAACTTAATACCTAAGATGTCTAGGCCTTCAATGTAGCCAATAATCTTGAATACATGAGTCCTAGATAACACAGACTCTATAAGCATAGTTTTGAACAAAATATTGGAGATATCATATTTCTCACATCCTTCCTTCTCTAGATAGATATCCTTAAGGTGGGACATCATGCTATACACATCCATGTTTTCATATTGATTCAAGAGCTCATTAGACATGGATGATAGCATGAAACATTGTACATCTATGGAATCATTTATATGTTTCAAAAATATATATATAGTTCCTCATCATTGGCCTCTTTTCTAGGGGAAACTGGAATAGTCTCCTCCAGCACATATAATTTTCTCTCATGGCGAAGGATGACGCGTAAACGCCTCTGGTACTGGAAGAAATTGGTGTCGGTGGGAAGGTTTTCCTTCTCAAGTATAGTTCTCAATGATATGTTTGAATTATTTTTCTTTTCATTTCGACAAATTTAGATTAGAAAAGATTTAGTAATTTATCATGATAAAACAGAGACAAAAAAATAAATTAATACTTCTTAGTCTCCCACTATTTTTTTGAAATCCAAAATCTCTATCCATTGAATTCAGTATATTATGTTAGATAAATATTCTAGTGGAAAGGATCCATATTTCTCTTCTCATTTCCCCAACTAGGGTTTTTCAAGAAACTTGAAAGGTTTTAGGTAGGCATTCCAAATGCCAACTGCAATAACTCGCAGCTCCATGATCCGTTGAGTGGACTCCCCAATCCTGAAATCCCATTTATTTTGGGGTTCCTCAACCATTGTCTCATGGTTTCCCCAATTCCTACTGAGGAAGTCAACCATTGATGTTAATGAAGTAAAGTCAAACCAAAACCTTGAATTAGAATTGTAACAGCCCAAGATTTTATAAAAAATATTCTTTTTAATTTCATTAATGTCTTGTGTTATACGCTACACCAAAAAGAGCTTTCACAACACACATCTCGGACTTGGCTTGAATTACACACAATCGCGACCTTCCACGATAGCGTGTGTTGTACGCAAAACCATGTTTCACTAAACAACGATATGCTATTAAAATAATATTAAAACTAGCCGTTATGAATAGTAATAACCAATTTTTGAAATTCTGTAAATCTTATTTTTCAAAATGAACTTCATTTTTGGATTCGGAGCATCGAATTTAGCCTAAGGTGAAATTTTGGTACTTTTCGGATAACTTTTATTTTATGATGAATAGTGAAAATTACTAAATTATAATTAAAAACAACTTTTTAATCGAAATAATTAATAGTGATAAATCATTAATTTGAGTGGTTTTAAAGTATATTTAGAAAATATTTTTACAATTTAATACAATGTTGGTCATTGGATGTAATTTTACATTTAAACCAGACATAATCAAGTGTCAATCTTTTGGTAGATATTGTTTCTTAAAAACACGCTATTTGTTTTAACAACGGGATTTAATTATAAAATTAATTAATGAAACTTCTATGTTATGAATTTGGTAAAATAGACTTCATTTTTGAATTCGGAATATGAAATATAGCTTAGGATGAAATTTTGGTATTTTTCTGAAAACTTTCAATTTTTGATGAATAGTGAAACCACTAAGTGGTAGGTTAAAAACTGAATTTTGCATAAAACTTAATTTTACCGCTTCTGTGAATGGAATTTCAAAAATCCGACAGACACGGTTAATATCAAGGACTAAAATGTGGTTCAATGAGATGAAAATAATTTTTGGTGAATAGTAACTTTTTACTTTTTTTACCACGGTTAATAGTAAATAGGGTAACTAAGGGTAAATATGATATTACTATTACCCTAACACGTGTTCTAATCCTATTGGACAAGTTTATTTCGACCAAAAACAAACTTAGGAATAAAATATGACCATTTAGGCCCACTTGGATTAGATTAGGACATTTATTATTAATTTATTTAAAGAAAGGTTAAAATAGTTAAAATCAAAGTTTAATAAGTAAATCATTTTTAATATGGGGTTATACATAAGATAAATTCGATTTTAAATATTCATTAGAAAGCTAAAAAGCTTTCCTACATGATGGTATTTTATTTGTAATTTTTAGACATCAAATAAGTTAATTTATATATGACACAACGATGATGCAGTAATTATCTTATTAATAAAATATTGACATAATTGATGTTATAAACACCAAAATAAATATAATTTGAGCTTTTTTATGAGTTCCACTAATTTCCTAGGTTACTATGATATATTAATGTTGATTTAATTAACTTGGTTCGAACATTTAATTCTGTTATGACTTTCACAAAAATCATATATCAAATAGTGTCAAAATTGACACAAAATAGTTTTTAAATCAAATATTATATTATTAATTGTTATTGTATTCCTAAAAATCTAAGGTTCGGCCAAATGACTTAGATAAGGATATATATATTAATAATAAACAATTTGGGGTTCGTTTGGCATGTTATAGTAAGTGTATTAACCATATAGTGAAAGAAAACAAAAAGACACGGTAAAAGTTAAATTATTTAACTTGGAGTTAAATCTAATTGATAAGGTTAAAATAATATCCTAAACTTGTCTAAATTATATTGGTTGATAGGATTTCGACCCATCCCCACTTTAGCTTCGAAATAAGACCCTTTGGAACCATTATAAACCGATTTTGACTTTAATATAAAATAATATTTTGAGATATTCCTAAGGTGCCCCTCTCCTCCCCTATAAAAGGACACCTCCTCCCCCTCCTCCTCACACCAATTTGAGCACTCAAGCTCGGCCAAACCCTGCCAAAATCTCTTCTCCACTTTCCTAGCAACATCCTAGTGGTTCTGGTCTTTCTCAAAGACCAATTCTAGTGCCCTAAGAGGAGGTCTCAAAGAGGCACTTCAAAGAAGAGGTAATTACCGTTACCAATTCTTTCATCTTTATTTCTTCTTCCACTTCTTCTTCTTAGGTTGTTTCATTATGAAGTAATAACATCAGTATCACTCATATACTGATATGTTATTATAAGTATGAAACAACCCTATTTCACCATCTATCCATCCTACGGAAAAAGAAATCACCGCGCGTGCGTACGTACGGAATACCGTCTCCACGCCGTGGTGTAATCTATTTTCCACCACCACCTTACATGGATGGGTATAATGGTGTAAAGAATAACTATACATAGTTATTACAACATCATATTGATTCTGATATATTGTATAATCCACTCCAATTCAATTCAATATTTATAGAAATGATATCATCGCTCGTGCGTACGTACGGACTACCGTCTCCACGACGCGATGAGATTCATTCTCCATGTTAACCATTTAAGAATGATTATAATGTATATATAAGAAATAATAATGAAATATATGACATTATAAAGCTACTGGATTTATGTATATATATATACATATGTATGTCATCTACTTACTTCCATTTCAAGACAATAAGGAAAGAAAAACAGCGTTCATGCGTACGTACGGACTACCGTCTCCATGAACGGTGTTTTTCATTTTATTTATCTATCTATTATATATATATATACTGAATATATATGATATATAAATCATATTTTATATTCTGGAAGTAAGTAAATCATGATATAAGTAATAATGATGTCAAGAACAACAAGTCAAAACACCTACGATAAATGAAACGATTTTACCCAAAACGCTTCTTTAACATGGAATTTACAAAAGAACGGGTAATATAATAAGTGAACCATATATGATATCATAACAATGAATATGATTCTGTAATAAGTCAATGAAATTATTTAAATCATTATACAGGAGGTTCGGACACATACGAAGCAAATTGGACCTAAGGTAAGGGAAATATCACAATCTCATTTTTATCCGAGATTGTTTATACATTGGTATTTACTGGGGTGTATTTTATCATCCAAATCCATGTTCCCTCAATATATTTTTTTTCCATCCACTTACAATTTTTTAGATCCATTTTTACCCTTCGGTGAGTTTTTAGTAATATGTATGAAAGGAATCTTTTGTCGTTTTTCGTACGAGGTACTTTTTGACTTTTCCGACAAAAGTACGAAGAAGGTTTTTTTAACTTATACGGCATGAATGGATTTTTAAAACATTATTCCCAAGAAGCTTCCTTTACAAGTTTTTCAAGTTTATTTTTAATCAACTTCTTTTAGTTTATAATTGTATGACATGTTAAGAAAAGAAAAGTGTTTTTGAAGAAGAAAGGATATTTTCCTCAAGAATGAAGTTCAAGTATTTTATCAAAATTATTTTCCATCTAAGATAATAAAAGGGTTCTGTTTTTATCCCTATTATTACATGGATTTGATTATGTTGTGATGGAAATATTTTTATGAATTCCTTTATCTCATATGAATTGTTTTATGATGTCATGTTGTTTAAGAATCCCATTTTTATTACATGGGTTACGTTATGATGTATGGTTTATGATTATGTGGCACACATAAGAAAGGATTCATTATAAGATGGGTGGGACCTATATCTCCCTCCAATGCATTGGGTAAAGATTTTATATCTCATGAGATGGACAGGGCTGGAACGGTAGGTTATACCGGTTCAGTGAAACAGGACTGAAACGAGGGTTACTCGATTCAGAAAGGGACTTTGTCCACTAAGATAGTCTTGGCAATGAGTCTTGACTAACAAGAAATGATTTTCCATGATTATGTGTGCATGCCACAAAGTTTCAAGTTTTATGTTATGATTATGGGGATCTCATTTTCACTTCTATGATTTATCCCATGTTATGATATTATGAGCTCTTTTGCAGGTTAAGATTTCCAAAAGCTATGTTCTTATATATATGATGTGATTGATATTTCTTTTGTTTACCCTTACTGAGCATTTGAGCTCACCCTTTTATGTTTTCTTTTCCCCAGGATATAAAGAAAGGTTTTTAGGTAAAAAAAAAGGGAAGATCTTTATGGGAGATATTGAAGATCTTTCACCACGATTAGAAGATTACGTTCCGAGTTTCCAAAGACACTAAACTAATTACGATCCTTGTGTGTGTGTTTTTGTTATGTACTAAGTATTCCGCAAAAGTAATGTAATTTCCATGTACGTCAGGCTTCGGGTCTCTACAGTTGGTATCAGAGGAAAGGTTTAGTCAACCTTTGGAAACTAGGATGCGAAAACGTTAGTGAAATCCCTAGAGATATTTCTAAGGTATGTCTAGGGATGTCCCTAGGGATAAGTATACGTATAGGTTATAGTAATAGAATTACGCTAACGATCATAGAATTAAACCTAAGATGTTGGATATTGAAGGTACTCCCCCTTTATTATGTTGTTTTACCTAGCATGATTTTTTCCTCTCACACTATTCTTTTTGGGTTTTAGAAAATGGCTGGAAACAAGATGATTCACAATAATGGAGGATATGATGGACAATGGAATGATATTCTTCATAAGAAATCAAATGAAATGGGATTTGGAAGTCCAAAAATCATTATTATGCCGAATCAGCAATCTCATAATATGATCAATAAAGTAAAATTTGGTAAGTTTCCTGACTCAGCTAATAAGAGAATGATGGAGTTTCATGATGATCATAGAGGAAAGAAAGTTCAATTTCCCCTATGTAAATCATGTGGGAAGAGGCATCAAGGAGAATGTTTCAAGGGAACTGGAAGATGCTTTGGGTGTGGAAAAGAAGGACACAAAGCAAGTAAGTGAAAAGGAAAAGGGTCGGTTAACACCATGGATGAGGATAATGGTAATGCTACGACATCAAAAATGGTTAAGTGTTTTAAATGTGGAATGTATGGGCATTATGCAAACAAATGCCCTAAGGGAAAGACTCATGAAGAGAATCAGTATGGTCATATGGGTAGTATTTATGTGGATGATGATGAAGAGACTACAAATGATATGTGAGATGAAAGAATTTTTGAAGCTCGGTCAATGGTTTGAGAATGTAGTGGCATGATTACATGTTTATCATGTGTAATTTTGGAATAAAGAGACATCTATGGATTGTTACACTGTTGTCTTTCCTTGTGTTTTGAAAAGTGTATGATTAATATTACCAGTATCCATGAAAGGTTATTCAGATATTTTTGGAATATAGATGATATGCGCATAATGAAGGGATAAAGAGAAAATTAAATGTTTGATTGTATTCATGAGCTCATGATTGATATAAGGACTAAGTGATATCATGGTTTGAGTATATAGAATTTTGAGGATTTTGGTATGTGGAAAGTGTTAACTTTAAACTGCATTCATGTTTTCACTAAGGTATTCAAGCGAATACATGATTAAGGACTTTGAATGTTTGGAATGTGACCAACAAGACATATCTTATGATATGTGGGGATCAACGACAGTATTAAATCTCTGGTAATCGTTGTCACTATATTATGAGAGTGGACTGCAATATTATGTATAAGCCTAAAGATTAGACTGGATTATGTTGGACATATGTTAGTATTGTTTAAGGATAGAAGATTTTCGATATTATTGATGGGATGTTATAGTAATATAGTTTTATAAAAAGGACAACCTGCAGGACGGGCGACAGCCCATCGCTTCGGACAAGGCTGTGGGAATCGAACCCACAACCGAAGTGCGACTGGCCTTTATCGCCTACCACTGGCCTACAGGAAGTCCCTGTTTAGTAGAAACTAGTTTTATTATATTAAGCAGTATGATATATGAAGTATAAGTCCATTTTAGGAACCATATATGATTAATCTCACTATAGATCGACTTATGCATATAATTTTTACTAACCTTTTGTTTGAGACAGATGGAATGACTCGTCATTCTATCACATGATCTGCTAACACTTCACGAATAACAAATTCAACTTCATTTATTTAAGAGATGAAGTGGAAATTGTTAAAGGCACGAACAACAGTGAGATTGTACCAAAATAAAGTAATTATTTATTCTAATTCAAATTTTCAACTTTAGGGAAATGATCTTGAAAACCAAAAATGTTGTCCTAGTGATCTTATACCTGATGAATCAGATGGTACCTTATATCATCACAAATCTATGGATTTGTGATTACTGGCTTTTCCATAGCCATGTTCTCTACCACTCTCCATCAGAACATGATGGTTAGATTTCTCTTCCATATCCATATTTTCACCTATGTGGAAACCCAGTGATTAGTTTATTTGGGTAACCGTTACGTTTCATACTTTTGTTTTTAAAGATTGGTTTTGATATTCCTTTTTACGATGTGGGTTTCTATTAAATAAACTTTTGAATAGTAAACCATTTATAACCCCGATGAATTTCGAGGGCGAAATTCATTTTAAGGGGGGTAGAATGTAACAGCCCAAGATTTTATAAAAAATATTCTTTTTAATTTCATTAATGTCTTGTGTTATACGCTACACCAAAAAGAGCTTTCACAACACACATCTCGGACTTGGCTTGAATTACACACAATCGCGACCTTCCACGATAGCGTGTGTTGTACGCAAAACCATGTTTCACTAAAAAACGATATGCTATTAAAATATTATTAAAACTAGCCGTTATGAATAGTAATAACCAATTTTTGAAATTCTGTAAATCTTATTTTTCAAAATGAACTTCATTTTTGGATTCGGAGCATCGAATTTAGCCTAAGGTGAAATTTTGGTACTTTTCGGATAACTTTTATTTTATGATGAATAGTGAAAATTACTAAATTATAATTAAAAACAACTTTTTAATCGAAATAATTAATAGTGATAAATCATTAATTTGAGTGGTTTTAAAGTATATTTAGAAAATATTTTTACAATTTAATACAATGTTGGTCATTGGAAGTAATTTTACATTTAAACCAGACATAATCAAGTGTCAATCTTTTGGTAGATATTGTTTCTTAAAAACATGCTATTTGTTTTAACAACGGGATTTAATTATAAAATTAATTAATGCAACTTCTATGTTATGAATTTGGTAAAATAGACTTCATTTTTGAATTCGGAATATGAAATATAGCTTAGGATGAAATTTTGGTATTTTCTGAAAACTTTCAATTTTTGATGAATAGTGAAACCACTAAGTGGTAGGTTAAAAACTGAATTTTGCATAAAACTTAATTTTACCGCTTCTGTGAATGGAATTTCAAAAATCCGACAGACACGGTTAATATCAAGGACTAAAATGTGGTTCAATGAGATGAAAATAATTTTTGGTGAATAGTAACTTTTTACTTTTTTTACCACGGTTAATAGTAAATAGGGTAACTAAGGGTAAATATGATATTACTATTACCCTAACACGTGTCCTAATCCTATTGGACAAGTGTATTTCGACCAAAAACAAACTTATGAATAAAATATGACCATTTAGGCCCACTTGGATTAGATTAGGACATTTATTATTAATTTATTTAAAGAAAGGTTAAAATAGTTAAAATCAAAGTTTAATAAGTAAATCATTTTTAATATGGGGTTATACATAAGATAAATTCGATTGTAAATATTCATTAGAAAGCTAAAAAGATTTCCTACATGACGGTATTTTATTTGTAATTTTTAGACATCAAATAAGTTAATTTATTTATGATACAACGATGATGCAGTAATTATCTTATTAATAAAATATTGACATAATTGATGTTATAAACACCAAAATAAATATAATTTGAGATTTTTTATGAATTCCACTAATTTTCTAGGTTACTATGATATATTAATGTTGATTTAATCAACTTGGTTCGAACATTTAATTCTGTTATGACTTTTACAAAAATCATATATCAAATAGTGTCAAAATTGACACAAAATAGTTTTTAAATCAAATATTATATTATTAATTGTTATTGTATTCCTAAAAATCTAAGGTTCGGCCAAATGACTTAGAAAAGGATATATATATTAATAATAAACAATTTGGGGTTCGTTTGGCATGTTATAGTAAGTGTATTAACCATATAGTGAAAGAAAACAAAAAGACACGGTAAAAGTTAAATTATTTAACTTGGAGTTAAATCTAATTGATAAGGTTAAAATAATATCCTAAACTTGTCTAAATTCTATTGGTTGATAGGATTTCGACCCATCCCCACTTTAGCTTCGAAATAAGACCCTTTGGAACCATTATAAACCGATTTTGACTTTAATATAAAATAATATTTTGAGATATTTATAAGGTGCCCCTCTCCTCCCCTATAAAAGGACACCTCCTCCCCCTCCTCCTCACACCAATTTGAGCACTCAAGCTCGGCCAACCCCTGCCAAAATCTCTTCTCCACTTCCCTAGAAACATCCTAGTGGTTCTGGGCTTCCTCAAAGACCAATTCTAGTGCCCTAAGAGGAGGTCTCAAAGAGGCACTTCAAAGAAGAGGTAATTACCGTTACCAATTCTTTCATCTTTATTTCTTCTTCCACTTCTTCTTCTTAGGTTGTTTCATTATGAAGTAATAACATCATTATCACTCATATACTGATATGTTATTATAAGTATGAAATAACCATATTTCACCATCTATCCATCCTACGGAAAAAGAAATCACCGCGCGTGCGTACGTACGGAATACCGTCTCCACGCCGTGGTGTAATCTATTTTCCACCACCACCTTACATGGATGGGTATAATGGTGTAAAGAATAACTATACATAGTTATTACAACATCATATTGATTCTGATATATTGTATAATCCACTCCAATTCAATTCAATATTTATAGAAATGATATCATCGCTCGTGCGTACGTACGGACTACCGTCTCCACGACGCGATGAGATTCATTCTCCATGTTAACCATTTAAGAATGATTATAATGTATATATAAGAAATAATAATGAAATATATGACATTATAAAGCTACTGGATTTATGTATATATATATACATATGTATGTCATCTAGTTACTTCCATTTCAAGACAATAAGGAAAGAAAAACAGCGTTCATGCGTACGTACGGACTACCGTCTCCATGAACGGTGTTTTTCATTTTATTTATCTATCTATTATATATATATATACTGAATATATATGATATATAAATCATATTTTATATTCTGGAAGTAAGTAAATCATGATATAAGTAATAATGATGTCAAGAACAACAAGTCAAAACACCTACGATAAATGGAACGATTTTACCCAAAACGCTTCTTTAACATGGAATTTATAAAAGAACGGGTAATATAATAAGTGAACCATATATGATATCATAACAATGAATATGATTCTGTAATAAGTCAATGACATTATTTAAATCATTATACAGGAGGTTCGGACACATACGAAGCAAATTGGACCTAAGGTAAGGGAAATATCACAATCTCATTTTTATCCGAGATTGTTTATACATTGGTATTTACTGGGGTGTATTTTATCATCCACATCCATGTTCCCTCAATATATTTTTTTTCCATCCACTTACAATTATTTAGATCCATTTTTACCCTTCGGTGAGTTTTTAGTAATATGTATGAAAGGAATCTTTTGTCGTTTTTTGTACGAGGTACTTTTTGACTTTTCCGACAAAAGTACGAAGAATGTTTTTTTTAACTTATACGGCATGAATGGATTTTTAAAACATTATTCCCAAGAAGCTTCCTTTACAAGTTTTTCAAGTTTATTTTTAATCAACTTCTTTTAGTTTATAATTGTGTGACATGTTAAGAAAAGAAAAGTGTTTTTGAAGAAGAAAGGATATTTTCCTCAAGAATGAAGTTCAAGTATTTTATCAAAATTATTTTCCATCTAAGATAATAAAAGGGTTCTGTTTTTATCCCTATTATTACATGGATTTGATTATGTTGTGATGGAAATATTTTTATGAATTCCTTTATCTCATATGAATTGTTTTATGATGTCATGTTGTTTAAGAATCCCATTTTTATTACATGGGTTACGTTATGATGTATGGTTTATGATTATGTGGCACACATAAGAAAGGATTCATTATAAGATGGGTGGGACCTATATCTCCCTCCAATGCATTGGGTAAAGATTTTATATCTCATGAGATGGACAGGGCTGGAATGGTAGGTTATACCGGTTCAGTGAAACAGGACTGAAATGAGGGTTACTCGATTCAGAAAGGGACTTTGTCCACTAAGATAGTCTTGGCAATGAGTCTTGACTAACAAGAAATGATTTTCCATGATTATGTGTACATGCCACAAAGTTTCAAGTTTTATGTTATGATTATGGGGATCTCATTTTCACTTCTATGATTTATCCCATGTTATGATATTATGAGCTCTTTTGCAGGTTTAGATTTCCAAAAGCTATGTTCTTATATATATGATGTGATTGATATTTCTTTTGTTTACCCTTACTGAGCATTTGAGCTCACCCTTTTATGTTTTCTTTTCCCTAGGATATAAAGAAAGGTTTTTAGGTAAAAAAAAAGGGAAGATCTTTATGGGAGATATTGAAGATCTTTCACCACGATTAGAAGATTACGTTCCGAGTTTCCAAAGACACTAAACTAATTACGATACTTGTGTGTGTATTTTTGTTATGTACTAAGTATTCCGCAAAAGTAATGTAATTTCCATGTACGTCAGGCTTCGGGTCTCTACAAGAATTCCCTAATAATTGAAAACACCCCAACTAGGGTTGGGCAATCACTTTGAACTATTATTCTATTCAATACAAGATTACGGAAGTCTAAACCAAATTAATATTTATTTGAGGGATTTTATCCTTATACGTAAACTTCCATTTCATTATATTCTTGTTAATATTAATTTGGATATACTTAAGTGATTAACCATGTCTAAGATAATATTTACGTATAAGACGGTCTTATTTTAGATCCATCTTGCATGCTTGTTTAATTAATTAATTGTGTAATCGTGGCCACACACCCACAATAAATAAACTGTGCAATTGACATAAATAAAATAAATGGAATGATCGTGAACTTTTTCTATTGGTTATTTTATCTAGTGGTTAATAAACCAACACAAGACCTAGGGAGAAACACCATGATCCTTTTGAGTTTGTGTTTAATTATTTCCACATGTCCACCTTTGTCTCTCCTTGGATTGGTTTAATCTTGGCTCCAAACTTGAGCCGACTTCACTAGCTTGGGAGCTCCATCCATTACATATTCTTTTATCTCACTCATAGGTGAGGGGTAAAACGTTGTTTTACGTAAAATAATTCTGGGGCATGCAGGGCTTACATATTAATAAGGAGAAGGCTCGTAGGACAAAAAAATTATTTTTAATAAATAAATTAAAAGAAACTGTCCACATACAAAGGTCATGGTCTAGCTCGTGATCATCCATGCATGCAATGATATTTACGCATAAATAAAACAAGAATTCAATTATTTAATCATTACTGTTTAAGAAAAAAAATGCTCAAATCAATTAATTATATATAATTAATAAATCCTTTTATCTAAAAAGATTTTTATGAATTTATTTGAGATTCTAATCCATAAAAATTTTAAACAAATAAATTCATTTAAAATTATCTCTGTAGGTATCTTGTTCCTTGGAGGCAACCCAGTTAATTACTATTCATAAAAACCCAATGAGTAGAGATGAACATTGCATAGTTTTTAAATTAAATATATATATATATAACACATATTAGGTGTTGTGCCTCATCTTTACGATCGCACTATGGTACACGTCACAAGGGTTTGTAAAATATAATAATAATTTTTAATAAATCTATATAATGTGGATCAGTAAATGGCATCTAGTTTCGACTACACAGCATGTACTATCGTTCACCATCCATATGAAGTAAATTCATAGGGATATAGTGTATAGATTTACTTTGGAAATATTTGGAGTACATGGTGTGTCCAGTGGGCCACACACCATGAAGTGTCCGTGTTACACAGTCTCCATCCTGGCAAGCCATGTATGGGGTACATAGTCTAACCCTAACCTGAAGGGACTACACGATGTGTCCAGTGGGCGACATGCCGTGTAATCTAGAAACCACATGAAACCTATGCCTGGTCAACACACATAGTCATTTAAGACTTAGATAATTCTAAAACATGGATTGGTTTGGCATACCAGACCTGATGCATTGAACCTTGACTACATGACATGTACTACCGAATACATGTCGTGGGTTCTAGTATTGTATGGTCAGGAATCTTTGGCACCTACAGATGAGATACTATGTTTTAATTTAATCTAAATTAAAATACAAAATATTTATGTACGGTGAACAAGAAATTAAAGAGGATGAAAAAATATCGATATTCGGATTTAAAGAATGATTAACATGAATTGAAACAACTATATTATTAAATGCATAAATCATCAACAAAAAATTAAATAATTATAATCAATAATATGACCCCTTGGATTGCATGAAATGTGGATTCTGGGCGCAGCAGAAGTGGAATGATGGGTGTACCAAACATTAGTTTTGATGTTGATAAAGAACAATCTAAGATCCTTCACGATAATAATACTCTAGATCTTCAGAATATAATGAAGAAAAAAAAGTAATGACGGAAGTCCCAAAACCATCGATAGGATCATCATATGTTGGTTATAATTAATTTAATTAAAATACAAGAGTTACCTTGATATAATTATCTATTCGTTAATGTTCCTGGTCATGATCTGATGTGATACATCATTGTGTTTTAGAATCCACATACAGGATTCCTCTAGCGATGATCCACACATGATCCATATATCTATGGACATCACCGAAGGGATCTATGGGTGCTAGCGCGGAAGAGCCTTCGCTTGCGATGTCCGCCTTCGATCGCCTTGAGAGCTACTTTCAAAGCGCTCTCCTTGATCCAGTGGAGGAGGATCCCTCTCATAAAATGAGAGTGTTGTTGGAGGAAAGGAATTATTTCTTAGATTGAGAGCTTTTTTCATATCCGTTGTGAACAACAACAAAAATTGATAGGCTAATCATAATAATTTAAATGTAATTTTGTAACGTATAATAATAAAATGAATTAATTACCTAAAATAATTTACTCATTTCAATTAATTCTTAGTAATATCGCATGTCTAATAATAATAGTTTACTATTATTATAACTTGACATGTGCCCAATGAATTACACTTAATATAATTTTATTAAATAAATTATATTATTTACCACAAATCCCTAAAAATAGTACATGGAGTGTATATTAATATACATAACATGTATTCTTTTTTTCTATTTCCATTATTTCCACCACCACATTTATTAGACCTTGAATAATAACTATTTATTTCTCAAATAAATATCACTATATTACTCTCTAATAAATATATTATTTCGCCCAAAATATATTCTCTCAAATAACTAATGTCGAAATAAATACAATCAAGAATCCTTGAATAATTATTAAACGAAAATAGAGAATAATCTTTATTCAACTTGTCAAATGAATATTTAACTGAGATACTTGGACACACATAGTTTGTGACCCTCTAGGCCTATTTCTCAGTGGCATTAGGAAGAGCCTTCCTAAAGTCCAATGTTATCATCTAGCAATATGCTAAGGCACCTATAGAGAAAGAAGTTAATGCCACAGTGACATGTCACCACCTACGAAGGATTACCGTGTAATGCAATCCCTTTGTATTCATATCTCAAATAAAGTGGGTTTCATGCTAGTCCCATCAACCCATGTGCTCAATTGTTCTTTCTTTGACTTTTCGGAATTGAACTGACCCGTTCCTCACTATGGCCATGTATTTATTTAGGCTATATAAATTCTATCAAAAGGCCTGATATATCTACTTCTGTTATGGAACATAAGGGACAAATACTTTATCACATTATCAATTAATGAAATATTACTTGTGACACACCCAACATATCCTACTTCGCTGTGAATAGTGTGTCATCACAGTTTTCATCAATATATATGTGCGTTTGAGTTTTAATACCCATTAATAAAAATCATAATTTCTAAGGACCAATACACACATTCACAGATATGAACATCCAATGACACTATGAAATTTGGATTTCCTACCGGCAGGTTTCGTTCTCATAATATCCTCATAGATAATTCCAAGGGAACACACTATGAGAAGGTTCCTCAAAGTTTTATTAGTCCTCACCACTAATGGTCTATTTTATTTGTGTACCTAAAATAACATCATTCGACCATAGAATATATATTTATGAATAGTGTTATGGCACTTCTGGGTTCTCATTATAGTAAGGATCCTCTATTACCCTTTTGTGCAACAATTATCCTTAGGACATTATCACAAGAAATATCACGCAGAAGAACAATAAAGTTGTGATAAAGTATTTATTAATGAATAAAATATGAAGTAGTTGGTTCTAGGCCACAAAATCCAAAAAAAGTACAAGTGAAAATAATTTGAAAACAATCATTTTTAAAGGAATCACTAATAAAGGATACCTAAAAAAGACATATAGTATTTTAAAAAGGAAAGTGAAGATGCTTGGAAAAAATATTTTCTTAAAAGAGCCTTTAACAATGGATAATTGAAAAATTCATAATGTTTTCAAAAATGTAAGGGAAAATACATTGAAAAAAATTACCTTTAAAAGAATATTTCATAATAGAGAATTCAAAAAGACATGATGTTTTCAAAAAGTAGAGAAAAATATATTGAAAAATTGTAATTTTGAAAAATAATATATAATAATGAAACCATGAAAAGATAAAAAAATTAATGAAAATAAAATGTTGAGTGGATGAAAAAAAAATTATTTTGAAAGGATGGAAATCATTTTGAGCATTTAAGATTAACCTAGTTAAAAACCACATCATTAAAAATATAAATAAAAATTATCTTTGAACCTAAATCAAGGGAATACAAGGATAATTAATGATAAAATAATTTTATTTTCCAGTAGGTAGAGGGGAAATTTATGGGAAGGAAAAATATGTTCTTGTAAGAAAAATCCATTAAAATTAATGGGAATTATTTTTACCAAAATGAATTTTTACGAAATGTTAAAATCATTGAGGAAGAAGAATTTGGTGTGAAACATTATTTCCATAGAAAATAATGTGGAATAAATTCTAAAATAATCATAGGTTATAATTGATCAATCTTAAAATAAAATAAATAGAGAATAGTTATTTGAACCAAGGAAAATATTTGGGTCCTAAAAACCACTTACATCCTTTGTAACTTTTGAATAAAACCCAATGAGAGTTAAAAATGTTAAATATAAAATTTAATATCATAAATTATAAGAGTGTAATGATAAAAAAATCAAACAAAATGTATGTTTTTACACCATTTAAAATGAAACATGATGTGCAACTTACACATGTCTCAAGGGATTAAAATTTGAGGCAAAAAAACCCTTATGAATTAAGAAAAATTATAATAAAAACTTCTTGAAAGAGAGAGAGAAAAAATTAGAGATTTAAATATGATGAATAAGAATAATAAATTCTATTAAATATATAATTATTATTATATACACCAGTTATATTAAAATATGTTTCTAAAAGAACATGTGTCTCAGGGAAGGATGTTTTCAGAAGAAACCCTTACCTTGTTTGCTTACTATGTTGATGACGCTCTAACTTCTTATAAAAAATATACATAACTTACTAATATATTAAATTAAATTATTAAAATATTTTATCTTTTATATCCATAATTTATAATTATTTACTATGTCTAGATTATTTACTTATATCTTATTTCACCCATCGGGTGTTAATAACATTAACCGTTTTCACATGTTTTATAATGTTGATATTGCTAACCATGATTTGAAAAAAAATCATAATTAATATATAATTTAACATAATTTAATATATATAGTATTTTTATTTATAAATCAGTTATATCATTCCATATTTTTTTAGTTATGCTTCATAAAAAATGGAATTGGTGTTGGCTAATTTTGGTGATTTTAGCGAATGAAAAAATATAATTTAATAATAAGTTAGAAAATTAATTTAATATTTACAAAACCATATAAAAATATTTATTTTATTATTACATTATAATAATATGAGTTTTAATGTTCTAATTGTCATCCATAATTGGGTTTTGAAGTATCATTCATGTAGGTGGTTGAACTGACCCAGATCTGAACTAGCTTTAACTCAATTGATGAGTATAGTTAACGAGGTGTTTATTTTGACATAATATCATTATAAAAGTACCATAATTATATTATTTTGTTTTTTTAATTATGGTTAACTGTATTTTAATATTTTAAGATAAATAATGAAAAATTAGATGAAAAAAAAATTCTTTATGGAGGTGGTAGTCTACGCACACACACGATTAATGCTCCTTTGTTTATTTAAGTTGTTAGAAATTAATAAATATGAGTTTTCACACTAATATAACAAAATATCAATATAATAAGATACTAAATTCATCATATTATCATTATAATAAGATATTTGGATGAGTAATATTAAGAAGACAAATGTAAGAAGGAGATTATACTAACGTTAGAGACTTGATCTTTCCATGGAAGTCCCCTTGAAAATGAATGTATTTAGATAACTATAAGTGATAAGGAGATTATTTTCATTGAATAAGGTTATATGGGGATTAAAATTGTATAGGTTCATGGAGGAATTATAATGTTAAGTGGAGTGTGGAACAAGACAATGTTGAAAATCATATCAAAAAACTATTTGAAAACATGTTTTTTCCGTTTTACCTTAGTAAAAAACTTTTTAAAAATTTTACTCTTTATTGGGGTAACTATTTTTTAACCTTATTAATTAATTTTGACAACTAAACTTAAAATTGACCTTGAAACACCCTAATATTTTGTGAGATATTTTTTAAAAAAATTAATATTTTTTGATATTTTGTGTTATACACAACACTGAGTTTAGCATTTGTTATATACAACAAAAAGTTTATCTTTAATTACATGAAACACCAATTTTATCTTGGTTTACAAGAAACTCTGATTTTAAATGAAATGAGACATACAAATAAAATATTTATATTGAATATGATAGTTATCACCAAGAAAATGGAATGGAAGTTATGAATAAGATTAACTAAATTATGAAATCATATGTTTTAAAAATGTATATAATATAAATTCTTTGGTGATAGATTAATTATAAATAAAAATAAAAAATATTTGAAAATAAATCTTTTTTTTTTTGAAAAACTGTATTTTTGGCAGACAAATATGTTTTACATTAATAAATTCAAAAAATAACCGTTGTAGAATTATTATTATTAAATTTATATATTTTCTATTAAATAAAAGGTTTAACATTCATCTTCTGTATTTTACAGACAAGATATAACAATAAATCTAATTTTATTCTTAAAAACTATATTTTTCTAAAAACCAGTTTTATCGCCTTTTGCGCACTTATTTTAAATTTAATGTTTTACACTTATAGATAATTTATTTGAAAAAATTATTATTTATATAACCATTTCAAAATTATTTTAGAGTTAATTATTTATAATTTTTTCAGAAGATATCTTATTCAATTAATAGTAAAAATAATGGTTTTTATTACGAGTTGCCTCTTCTTTTAAAGCATTTAAAAACATCCAAATTATTTTAATATGGTTTTAAAATTAATTTTTTTCAATTATATATATATATATATTTATATATTTATATATGAATCTAATATAGTTCATTGGAATCAATTTCATATGGCATTTTTATATAAAAAAATTAAAAACTTTTGATCATTTTATCTTTGAGAAACCGCTTTCTCATTGCGTCTCCGGTATTAAATTTAAATTAAAATTTTCCACTTATATAAATCGAATTTGAAAAAATGGATTCCATATTTTGAATAATAATAATTTATGTTACATAATAATTTCAGCATAATTTTTTACCATAATAACTATTAAAAACATTAAAAATTAATTATCACGGTATAGGTGAAAATGGATTTATCATGGATTAAACCAAAATGATAAGGGGTAAAATGACCTATAAACTTATACAATACAAATTTTTGTATATATTTAGACCTTATAAAATCTAAAGTTTGATAATGTACCATTTTTGAGACCTATGTCATGTGGAAAACATGGGTACATCTTTCTTTTCAAAAATTACAAGTGTGCTACTCACCTCACTTATAAAAGGCCACCCCATTCTTCTCTTCACACATCCAAAACACATTGGTTCATTCAATAACTACCCAAATAAATTCATTAATGTCATTATCACATACTATAATCATTATTTTGGTCATAAATCCAACCTATAAATCCTTTCCTTGCAAACCAAAACAAGTTATACGAAGAAGAGGTAACCTCCCTAATGAAGAATGTTGATTTTTTCTTCCACCACCTCCATAAATTATTATTAAAAATTATGATATAACTTTAACAACACAGGTAATTATAAAAAAATCATTTTCATATTTATTAATATTAATTTTATAGTTATATTAGTTATAAAAATGTTAAGTAATTCTTAATAAAAAGGAAATTATTTTAATTTAATACTATTCTTATAAGTTTTTATTTAAAATATTATTTTTTAAATTTTATAATTTAAATTTTATAAAATTAATATAATTCATTAAATAATCATATAAAAATTTATTTTGGGTAAAATTTTGTGCTTTTTCAAGAAATATTGATTTTTCAGTGAATAGTGAAAATATAGATTTTTATGTCATTTTTTAATAAATTAATTATTTCAAGAGTCCCTATATAATTTGAATATGTTTTAAATTAACCAAATTATTATATATTTATATTTAATCCGTTTATTTAAATTTTAATAAACTATTTTTTATAAGCTTGTTTTTTTGTTTAAAGAGTTGTTTTTCTAGAAAGTGTTTTAAATATATAATGTTTCACATTTTTAATTAATTAAAATAATCCATAATAGGGGATTTATTAAATTAAATTATACAATATATATTATTAAATATTTATTGAGTTTCATACAATGAATATTATTATTCATAGATTTAGTATAGAATCATATTTTTTTAAAATAAATACTCTTCTTAAAAACATGTTGTCTTACCACAAATACATCATTCATATTAAATTACATTTTTCAAATTATTTTATTTGAATTTTAAAAAATGAATTAAATATTTTCAATCAAAATAATTTATAATTTCTAATAAGGTCTACATGATTTCTTACCAAAGCGATTAGTGAAAACCATTAAAATTAATCACGACAATTAAGGTTAAAATGAGATTACCAAATGACTAAACTCTAAACATAAAGGAAATAATGACATAAAAATTGTAAAGAACCCATTTTATGAAAATATTTAGAACATATCCCTTATATTATCGATTTGGGTGTTTTATTAGAGTAAATTTACATGGAAAAAACATGGTTGGAATTTCCTATTTCCAAAATGAACATATTTTCCAATCACCCCACTTATAAAAGTCCTCCACCTCTCCTCCTCTATTAACACATATATATCCCTTTGGCTTGGACCATACCTGAGAAAATAACTTATAAAATTCCATTCCATCTTCCAATATTCTTTTCGTTGGTAATAAATCCATCCAAGGAAGGCCTTTGGTGAAAACCAAAAGGAGTTACTCGAATAAGAGGTAACATCCATCAACATGAATTTTTGTTTTATTTCTTTATATAACACCTTAAATTATCCTTATAACATGATTATATAATAATATAAGTATCTTAAATATAATTAGATGTTTTTATGTTAATTTTGAGACCTGAAACTACACACACTTCCATTAAATGGTTTACAAAATCATACTTTGTGTGTAAGATGGACTACCGTCTCGCAAAATGATGTCATGCATTCTTACATTACCACCTCTTATGATTAAGAATAATAATGGAAATAATTTTTAGGTATGATATTTATAACATAATTATATATTGAGATTAATTATATCATATACACCCTTTTTTCATTTCATACCGTGGGGGATATGATAGCGTCGCTTGTGTTTACAGTAGACTACTGCCTCACGAAGCGATGTGAAGCATTTTTTTACTAACGTGTTACATGGAAAGTAATAAGGGAAGATATAATTAATATATATGTTATAATAAAATAATTATTATATTTATGAAATATTTTTTTTTCGGTATGTATAATATATCATTTTCTTCTTACCATTTCACACACTGAAAAAGTGATAACGTTGTTCGTGGATGTGTGGACTATCGCCTCCTTGATGTGATGTAATTCTTATTGTTTCATCACCACATAAAACATAATGATATTTATAAGTATATATAATTAAATAATATTTTATTTATGATATAATTTTAATTCTATAAAGATAAATTTTACTTACCTTATTTCCATAATGATCATTGAAAAATTCGAATGTTACTCATGTGTACGTACAACCAACTATCTCCATGATCATAATGATGGATCATTTTTTATAAAAAACACTTAATTACTTATTTTTAGAGTATAATTGATGTAAAATTATGATAATTATTTTATGATTATTATTCTTTATATTTTTGAATAATTACCTTTTTGACCATAGTCGCCTTACAAAAGTCATTTCTGACACATAAACCAAATATAGTCAAAACACCCAACTTAAACATAATTGATTAAGGAATTGTATATAAATTTTTAATAGGTGAAATAAAATTAATAATAAGATTTAAAAAATTTCACAATCAATAAATAATTAAAATAAGTCTATTGTTTAGGAATGTAAAGAAACATGTGGAAACTGAGACTCAAGGTAAGGGGCTTCTTTTCAGTTTCCTTTAATTGAGGAAATTATTGATGTTATGAACATTTATTCTTTTATAAGGTGTATATACACCCCCTCTGACATTATATATAAAGAATTTTTATATTCTCAGGATATTTAATTTTTTAATTTCATTCTTTAATGGGCTTATTATTCAAGTGTTTCTCAAGTGATAAGGGGATTTTCATTGAAAAAAATCCCATTTTATGGTTTTTCTTCAAACTCTCTTTCTAATTCATGTCCATGTTTTGAAATGATTTTTGAATTGTTTTATATGGATATAAAGTATTTATAAAGTTCATTTTATTTTTATTTAAATTAATTTCGATGGTTTTAAAAAGTAATCTTTTTTTATGTTTTAAACAGAACGTTTTGATAAGGGAATAATAAAATTTCTTATTTTTGATGTATGGTGATAGTAACATTTCCAATCATAGTTAATTTTATTTGATTTATATATTAATTTGAAATATTACATGTTTTATTCAATGAAAAACACACATTAACTTTTTTGGTTATTTTGGTATTGAAAATGTTTTTTAAAATAAAAGTGTATTGAAATTTGGATTTTGAAAGAAAATGGTATTTTAATTTTATAAGTGATTCATATAAGAGTTTAAATGAGTTTTTAAAATGATGAAATGTTTTATTAATATTTTGGTTCTTGGAAATTATATATAATTGGTGTGCTCAGATAACACCAAATGAGACCGTTATAGATTAAATGATGGGTGCGCCCAAATACTACTCTAATAAATTGGGTAATGATTATATGCTTTAGAGAATTATATTGGATGTTTTCCGTGTAGGTATTACAATTTTTACGGTTTCTATAAGATAATTTCTAAAGGTACCTACAAGAATGTTCTATTTTTGATAATAAGTTTTTATAGAAATCATTTATTTTCAAAAGGTAAAATAAATGTTTTTAAGGAATGATATTTCTCATTATTGGAAAATTTTTATGTTTTTATAAAATGAATTTTCATGGGTTCTAATGTTTTTCATTGGACTAATAGTTTCATTATTATTTTATCCCTTACTAATATTTTTTTGTTCATCCCACTTTTTTAAAAAAACATTTTCACAGGATTTTAAGGATGGTTATAGGAAAGGAAGAGGTCAGGTTTAAATTGATGAAGAGTTTTCATGGAAAGAGAATATGATTTATTTTAAATGTTTTAAATTATGGAAAAAATAGAAACTAATTTGTAGTGTACACTTTGTAATTTTATATTTTTTATGTAGTAGTTATTACTAGTTATGACCAAATTCTCTAAAACTCTAAAACTAAAAAGATCCTCAAAGTGAAAAAAAGTAATTTATTGACTAAAACTCAAGATTGTGTAATTTTTAAGGATGGGTTCTTGTGGTTGGTATTAAAGGATGGTTTAGATAAATTTATATATTTGGATAACATTAATAAAATTCCCTTGAAATATTTTTCCTTGTGAAAATGTTAAAATGTTATAGAATATGAAGATTATCGTGTTTCTTCATCTAAAATATGTTTGTTCATAATGATTTTCTATAAAGGAAACAAGTAAGATATTATGGGAAAGAACTGAGAGGAAGATATCCTTCCAAATCAGTATCAGATGATGGTTAGAATCAAAATAGAATAGTTTATTTCCATGATAGATCCATTGAATCAGGCCATAATTGGTTGTCATATCCATTCTAGATAGGAACCTGATCTCCCATGAAGGAACAAGTCTATTGTGGAGTATTTCACGTGGAAATATTCCCAATATTTCAGTGGATCATCAAACCCAACGGTAGCTAAAGGATGGATCAATTCTCTAGAGAATATATTTTTTAAGGGGATGTTCGGAATGCCAAATGGTAATCTTTTTCATTTATCATTTTGAAGGTGAATTTGATCGATGGTGGTCTTTGGTTAAGACTACTAAATATATATATGATCTTGGTTCCATAGAATGACAAATATTCAAGGATATTTTATTTTAGAAATATTTCCCCAAGGTTGTTCAAATCTAGATAGAAAAAAAAACTCCTAGAAATGAGGCAAAATATGAGGATTATCAAGCTTCATATGAAGAAAAATTCACGATATTTTCCAGGAATGTGTGATATTTTATTCATGAAACTAATAGAAAATTAATCTATTTTACTTAGTATTGAAACCAATTATATATAGAGAATTTATCATATAAAAATTTAAAATCTATGAGAAAGTTTGTCATTGTGTTGAAAAGGTTGAGATGAAGTTTTCTAACTCTTATATTCTTTGTGATGATGAGAGTAAGAAGCATCCAGGATGAAAGGAAATGGGGAAACAAACATCAAAGAAATCAAGACGTAAAAAATTGAAACTCTCATATCATGGTAAGTGTGATGAAAATAACCATAGAGAATGTATTATGAATTCAAGGAAGTTTTACCAATGTGTAAAGTTTGTCCGCAAGTCCTACGAATGTAAGGAAAATAATCCTGAGGTATCATGGAATGAGGTGACTAATATCCATCCAATTGTAATATTTTTTAGTTGTAATGGTTTGTGTCATTATTCTAATGTGTTTCCAAAGTTAGTTGCATATGATGGAAATATTCATGATAATAAATAGAAAGGATTAGGAAGGTCATTTTCTACTACTACAGTTTATGTTGGGTCATCAAATGATGTGGTGAGATGTATGTTACTTTTGTATTCAAATTATTCCCATACCCTATTTTACTCTGAATCTTCGCATTCATTAATTTCTAAAAAAATTGTATGTAAATTGGATGTATCACTTCATTAATGTATGATATAAATTTTGGTGAATACTCTAGGTAGAAGTATTAAACCACTTAAGATTTATATGTATATTATTATTATTATTATTATTGGGATAGTCTTTCATTAATATCTTGTTGAACCAATCATAGTAGAGTTTGATATCATTCTTGGTATGGATTGTATTTCAATTTATCATTCTAAGAAATATTGAAGTGTTAAAAAATTTGAGTTCATTGATTTCATGTCTTTGATGACTTACCAAGAAGATGGGAAATTAATTATAGATTGTAGTGATATTTATCTAGATTATGTTATTGAAAATAAAGAAACTATTCAAATTAGTGAAGTACCATTAATAAATGAATAAATGGATAATATTTTAGTTGATTTTCCTGGTGTTATTTTTGATAGAGAGGTTGAGTTTACTATTTACTTACTACCTGATGCTAATCCTATTTCTAAATCCCCTTCTCAAATGGATCAAGTGGATGTTTTCGAATTGAAAAAGAAATTACATGAATTATTAGATAAAGGTTTCATTCAACCAAGTACTTCACCATGGGGTACTCTTATGTTGTTTGTTAAAAAATTATGGTTCAATTATACTTTTCATTGATTATATATCCTTGAATAACATCACTAATAAAAAAAAGTATACTTTTCCTCATATTAATGAATTTTTTTATCATCTCTAGGGAGAATAGTATTTTTTAAATGATGGCATGAGGTCGGGTTACCATCAGTTTAAAGTAAAGGAAGTAGACATTCCAAAGATCGCATGTCAGACTAGATATAGACAATATGAGTTTTTAGTAATTATTTTTGGCTTAACTAATGCACCTGATGTCTTTACAGAACTTATGAATAGAATTTTTCAAGATTTCTTGGAAATATTTTTTGTTGTATTTGATGATGACATTTTGGTATATTCGAAAAGTCAAGAGGAACATGAATGAAACATAAGGTTTTTTTGAAATCCTTAAAATAAAAGAGAATGTACAGGAAATTTAGCAAGTGTAAATTTTGGTTGCAAAAAATTTCATTCCCTGTTCATATTGTTTTTGAATATGGAATAACTATTTACCCTCCTAAAATAAATGTTAGTAAGGATTTTAAAAGACCCACAAATATCGTAGAGAATAATCATTTTCTTATATTAGAAGGTTATTACTGATGGTTTGTTGAAAAAATTTCTTGAATGTCTATCTCACCATCTATGTTAACTAAAAAATGATTTAAATTCATCCAGGCAAAATAGTGAGATGTTTTTTCCAAGAACTAAAAATAAGATTGGTGAATTCTCTAGTTTTGGCCCTTGCTTCTAGAAATGGTGTATTTTTTATCTACATTAAATCTTTGTTGAAAAGAATTGGTTTTTTCCTAAGAAATAATTATTAGGTAATGGATTATTCTTCACTATAGTTGAAACCTCATGAATTAAATTACCCTACACATGATTTGGAATTAGATACTTCGATTTTTGATTTAAAAATTTGGGGGCATCATTGTTATGGAATAAAGTGTGAAATATATACTGATCAGAAAAGATGGAAGTATATATTCACTTATAAATAATTGAACACTATATAGAGAATATGTATAGAACTAATCAATGATTATAATTGCATGATGCGTTACCATCTAAGAAACCAAAATAAAGTGGTTGATGTTTTGATTAAAACAAATAATGATACATTAAACAAGTTATATTCGGAATGTAGGACTTTAGTTAATGATATGATAAATTTAGTCCTATAATTTATGGATGCAAGGAAATAATATTTTTTGTTTCAGTTTCTTGGGAATTAAACTTTGTTATAAGGAATTAAGAGAGTGTAGAAGGAGGAGAAATATTTGAAAAAAGGTAGAATATAGCAAGAAGGGTAAGTTTACTAGTTTTAATAATAATGAAGAATATGTTTTATTATTTTGAAGAAGATTATGTGTGTCGTGTGATTCTCATTTGAGGAAAGAGTTATTAAGGGAATATCATAGTTCTCTATTTTCCATTCCTCTAGGTAGCACCATGAGGTATAATGAACTTCATGAGTATTACTGGTGAGATGGATTGAAACGATATATTGCTGACCTTACCATGAAGTGTTTGACTTGTTAATAGGTTAAATAAGAATAATAGTTATTGAAGGGGTAGAATCAACCTTTTCTAGTGTCAGAGTGGAAATAGGATAACATATCAATGGATTTCATGGTAGTATTCCAAAAATACTTCTCAATGTAATAATACAATTTGGGTTATTATGGATTGATGAACTAAATATAAACATTTCATTCCCATTCAAGATACAATTTCCATAGATTAACATTATCAACTTAATCTAAAGAATATATTTAGGTTACATGGATTTCTTATCTCTATTTTATCAAACTGTAATCCCATGTTCACCTTTACTTTTTGAAAATGAATTCAGAAGTCTTTGGGTACTAAATTAAATTTTTGTTTGAATTTTCATCCTCAATCTGATGGAAAGTCTGCGAAAATAATTAAAACCATGAAAGATATTATTTGTTATTATTAAATGAATTACCAAGGAAGTTAGGATCAACATATTTATTTGGTTAATTTTTCTCATAACAATAGTTTTCATTCCAGTATACAAATGACTCCATTTGAGGCATTATATAAGAAGGGGTGTCAGACACTAGCATTTTAGGATGATATAGGGGAAAGGAAGCTGATGGGACTAGAGTTGGTAGATAAAATGGTAGAAAAAAATATAGTTCATTTAACAACATATGAGGATATCTCATAGAATGTATAAAATTTATGTGGATAATATAAGGAAAGATCTTTCTTTTGAGGTAGGTGATCATGTATTTCAAAAAATTTCTCCATAGAAAAGTGTCATGAATTTCAGCAAGAAGGGGAAGTTAAGTCCATGGTTCATTAGACCATATGAAATAATAGGGAAATCTGGATCAGTTACATACCGATTAGCCTTAACTCTAAGTTTATCTTAGGCACAAAACCTATTTCATATTTCAATATTAAGGAAATATGTGTCAGATTCATCTCATGTTTTAAGCCCTAAAGTTGTTCAGTTGGGAGAGAATATTTATTAGGTGGAAAACCGCAGTTTAGGTTCTTGATGTAAGATATAAATAGTTTTAGAATACATTGATTTATCTTGTTAAGGTTTTATGGAAATACCATATTGTTAAAGAGGAAACATGGGAATCTGAAATTTCTATGAGGAAAAAATATCCCCACTTATTTAATAAGTGAGTAAAATTGTGAGGATGAAATTTCAAATGGGGGGAAGGCTGTAAAAACCCAGGTAATGAAAAAATAAATCTTTTACATATTTATTAATATGAATTAGATATTTATATTAGTGAAAATAATATTGAGTAATTTTTAATCAAAAAGTAAATTATTTTAATTAAACACTTTTCATATAAGGTTTTATTTAAAATATTATGTTACAAATTTCCGAATTTTAATTTTATAAAACTATTTTAATTTATTAAATTAAAATATAAAAATTTAATTTGGGTGAAATATTGGGATTTTTCAGGAAATAGTTATTTTTAAGTGAATAAAAAATACATATTTTGTAAAAAAGACATTTATTTTAATAGATTAAATAATTTCAGAGAGAAAATATGTTATTAATATATTTTAATGTAAAAAAATATTATATAATTTTATATAATACAATTAACTACTTTTTAATAAAATTCATATTGGTTTTTATTATAAGTTTATTTTTGGGTTTAAAGACGATTTTTTCCATTAAAACTATTTTAAAATTCATAATGCTTCACCTTTTAAATTAATTATAATAATATTTAATGGGGAATTTTTTAAATGAAAATCATATACAATATATTAGTAAATATTAATTTAATTTCATATAATTAATATTATTATTCGTAGTGTTAATATAAAATCATATTTTTCTAAAAAAATACTCTTCTTAGAAACTCATTGTCTCTCCATGAATGTGGGATTAATATTAAATATATATTTGAAAATTATGTGAATTAAATATGGAAAAATGGATTCCATATTTGGAATAATAAAAATTTATAATATCTAAAAATTTCAACTTTTTTTACGAAATATATTAGAGAAAACAATTAAAATAAATCAAAATGATTAAGGTAAAAATGAAATTACCAAGTGAGTAAACATTAAAAATTTTGGGAAAATGACTTAGAAACTTGTGAAAAAACCATTGGATGGAAATATTTCTACCATATCACTTATAATATCTATTTTTTTAGTTATTAGAGAACTTTATATGGAAAAAACATGGGTGGAATTCCCTCTTTAAAAAATTTACAAGTTTTCTACTCACCCCACTTATAAAAGGCCTCCCCCTCTCCTCCTATCTTCAAACGACTCAAGACCTTAAGATATTCAAATACCTACCCAAATAACTTATAAAATTATATCTTTTCATAATTTAAGCCTAAATTTGGTCATAAATCTACTATAGTAAAGAATTTGGTGCAAACCAAAAGGATTCACTCAAAGAAGAGGCAACATTCATCAATGTGCATTTTTATTTTATTTATTTATTCACCCCATTAAATTATTCTTATAACATGATTATATAATAAAATAATTATAATAAATATTATAATATTTCTTTATGTTAATTTTATTACCTACATCCACACACACTTCCATCAAATGGGTTACAGTATCATTATTCGTGTCTACGAAGGACTACCTCCTCACAAAACAATGTCGTTCATTTTTCCATTACCACCTCTCATGGTTGTGAATAATGATGGACATAATGTTTAGATATGATAATTATGATATTTTTAACATAATTTTATGACTTCATTTATTATACCATGTACACCATTTTTGATATTTCATACTGTAGGGGATATGATAACGTCTTCATGTGTATAGTGTAGTTCTGCCTCACAATGAAATAAAAAGCGTTTTTCACTAACATGTTACATGTAAGATAATAAGGGTAACTATAATGAATATATATGATATAAATGACATAATTATGATATTAATGAGATAATTATATTTATTTAAACATAATGTATCATTTTATTCTTATCATTTCACACATTGAAAAATTGATAACGTCGTTTGTCGACGTGTGGACTAATGCCTCCTTGAAGAGACACGATTATTATTTTTTCATTTTCACATCACAAGAATGATATATATAAGAATATATAATTAAATAATATATTATTTTTGATATAATTATCTTTATTTAATGATAAATGTTACTTACCTTCTTTCTATAATGATCATTGAAAAATGGGGACATTACTCATGCGTACATACAACCTACCGTCTCCAAGATCATAACGTTCATTCATTTTTCATAACCATATTTCACGATTGATTTAAAGATTATAATTGATGTATAAATATGATTATTATTCCATGATTATTATTTTATATATGTTTAAATGATGACCTTTTTGAACATAGTCAACCTATTAATGTTTTTTTGACACATAAACCGAACATGTTCAAAACACCTGACTTAAACATAATTGATTAACTAATTGTATATAACTTGTTAATAAGTGAAATAAAAGTGGTAATAAACATTAAAAAAATATTATTAACGTAAACAATTAAAATAAGTTTATTATTCAAGAATATATAGACACACGTGACTTGTCAAACTCAAGGTAAGGGTCTTAGTCTCAATTTCCTTTCACTGAGGAAATTATTGATGTTATACACATTTATTATTTTATATGGTGTATATACAAACATTTTGGTATTATATATCTATAATTTCATTTATTCTCATTATATTTTAATTTTTTTTAAATTTCATTATTTAATGGGGTTTACGATTCAAATGTTTCTCATGTGATAAGGGGCTTTTCTTTGAAAAAATCCTCTTCTGTGGTTTTTCTCCAAACTATCTTTATTTTCCTTGTAAATGTTTTAAAATTAATTTTTAAATGTTTTATATATAAATTAAATATTTATAGAGCTCATTTTTTTTATCTTTTACTTTATTTTAAATTTTTTCAAAAAGAAACTTTTTACATGTTTTAAACATAATGTTTTGACAAGAAACAAAAAGAAATTTCCTATTTTTAAAGTATGATGCCAATGACATTTCATGTCATCATTAAATTTATTTTATTTCTAGATTAATTTTCATTATTACATTTTTTCTTAAAATAAAAACCAAATTTCCATTCTTTTTGGGGATTTTGGTATTAAAAATGTGTTTTCAAAATAAAATTGTATTGAAAATGGGATTTTGAAAGAAAATTTTATTTTAATATTTGAAAGTGATTTACATACTATTATTTTTAAAATGATGAATTTTATTATTCATGTTGTGGTTATTGAACATTATATATGATGAGTGCACCTAGATAGTACTCGGTGAGCCCGTCATAGATTAAAGTATGGGTGCACCCATATACTTCTCTAATGAATTGGGTAATGATTATATTCTCTAAAGAATTATATTAGAAGTTGACCATATGGATATTCCTATTTGTAATGGTTATATAAGGGTTCTATAAGGGTTCTATGAGATAATGTATTAAGGCACTTACATGAATATTATATGCTTTCTAATGAGTTTTCATGGAATCAATTTTTTTCAAAATGTAAAATAAATGATTTTTAAAGGAATGATATTTCCCTTTATGGGTAAACTTTTATGTTTTAAAGAAAGAGGTTTTCATGGATTCTAATGTTTTTTACTAGAATAATAGTTTCCTTTTTTTATCCCTTACTATGATTTTTTTGATCATCCCATGTTTTTTTTTAAATGTGTTCATAGGATTTTACGTTTGGTTTAGGGAAAGGAAGAGGTCAAGTTGAAAGTTTTGAAAAGTTTTCAAGAAAAGAGAACATGTTTTATTTTAAAAGATTTATATTATGAAAAAATGGATACTAATTGGAAGTGTACTCTTTGTAATTTTATGGGTTTTTATGTATGATTTATGATCTAATTATCTAAAAATCTAAAGTTGAAAAGATTCTTAAAGTGAAAGAATGTAATTTCATGACTAAAACTTAAAATTTTATAATGTTTAAGGTTGAGTATTTATTGTAACACCCAAAGTATTTAAAAATAAATTTAAATGAATGAAACCTTTTTTATATAGATATTTATAAGAATAATATAAACATAATTTTGTCACATCTATGTTTTGAATTTCAAAGAATGTTCGTCTACAATTTTGATTTGTAATTTATTTAGAGTCTGATGGAACCAACTTGATTTTTGGTGAATAGTAACATACCCCTATGAATTATAATATGAATAGTAATATGACCTTAATTAATAATAGATTATATTATTATTTTATTTTCTTAAGGATATATGATGGTGAGATGTTGATTAATTTTTCAATGTGTTAAAAAATGAGTTATAGATTTAAAATTGTCATATTTGAATAAATTGTGATTTTATTTAAAAATTGAATTAATAATAATTAGAAAAATTATATTCAAAAAATAGAGTTAATTTTTGAATTCTAAAAGTTAAAAAATGGTTAGGGTGAATTTTTGAGATTTTTTTTGAAATTTTTGAATTTTTTATGTATAGTGAAATACTGTAAAATACTGTATATTTAAATTATCAGTTAAATACACTATTTATGATATAATAAGTCATGTAATCCCACTTTTTTTGAACTCACATGCCATTATTACTATTTTTTTCACATGAATCAAGACTTTTCATAGTCTTGGACAAAAATATTATAATAATAATTAAAATAATGAAAAACACTTCCTATCCTCCACTATAAATACCACCCTAATTCCCATCATACTCCTACACATATCAAGCCTTGAGCCTTGACTAAGTTCTTCCCAAGGATCTTCCCCGTGTCCAAGACCTTTTGTTATCACCAAAAATTCAATTCCAAGGGCCTTAAGAAGGATCTCAAGGAGAAGAGATCAAGAGGAAAACATCCTCTTTTGTTTTCTATCTTTTGTTTTCATTTTCATTAATATTCTTTCTCTTTCTTAAAAAAACCTTATCCAAGAGGTATGAATGATAAATAATCTTATATATATTATGTATTTTATCATTTATATGTAAGATTAACCATTATACTTATTCTCCTCTCCGACTCACTACAACAAAACTGTCGTTTAGCAGTGGTTTTATAGCGGCGGTTTATAATAAACCGAAGCGAAACATTTTTTTTAACAGCCCTGACCCTCCCCCCCCCACCCCAACCCTCCTCTTTCTCACATAGCGACCGTGATTCCCCCGGCCCCACGCTTCCCCCGTGACCCCGGCCCCATGCGACCCCGGTGACCCCAACGACCCCGCGACCTCAGCGACCCTGGCCCCCCGCGACCCAGGCGTCCCCGCGACCCCGGCGACCCTGCTTCCCCGGTGACCCATACTCACCCTAGGGTTTGATTTCTAATTTTTTTGTTGTTTTGATATTATTTATTTCTTTATTATTATTATTTCTTATAATAAATTTCAGTGTTGTATTTATTGTATTGTATGCAGATGTTTTCATTTATGATTATTTGTTTTTCTACTTATTTCATGTGATTTTTTATATGTGTTTGTTAGTTTTTATTCTTTAGTGATTGTTTTTCTATCTTCTTGACTGTTTGTGGTTGTTTGATACTATACTCATGAGTTTTTATGGCACATGGTTACAATACATGCTTATATTATGGGTTATAATGGATTAAGGTATAACATGTACACATTTCCCTTGGTTGTGATGGCTTTAAGGCTATGTCATGTTTTTGGTTGTGATGGCTCGAGGTTATAACATGTGTCATTGAGGTACTGATGTGGAAATTTAGTGGATGTTGGGATTGTTAACACTGGTTGAGAGTTGGACTTTCTTGTTATGCTGATGTGATGATGATGAGATGATTGACATAGATTGAGAGTTGGGATTACCTATTTTTTAGCTAATATGATGATGTGACATTGATGATTGACACATGTTAAGAGTTGGGTTTTCTGTTTTGTCGAAAATATTGATGGTTTCCATATTATGGAAATATTTTTGAAGTGGCATAATTATTCGTTGATGATGTTATAAATATAGAATCTATACATTATTATTATAATTAAATTGAAATCAAAATCCCCATTGCTTACTTTCTTTTGTTAATCCATTGGTTTAATATGATAATACCTTTACAGGTGATATGGTTAAAGATATAAAATATATAATTTGTTACATTTCTTTTTAGCATAACCCATATTCTAGTATTGCTTAGTTGTTTCACATATGTCTATTCTGGCACATATATCTTGAATGGATATAGAACTACTTAGAAATATATTCCTACTGAGTACTCCCAAGTGTTCACCCCCTCTATAGTGTTCTTGAGTTGTTTTTCTGGACAAATTGATAGAGATTTTAGATGCTACTATTTGGGAAGCCATATTAGATCTCAAGAGGTCTTTGTTCATTTTTATTGATGCATTATATTCATTATTATATACATTTTAAGTTGTATGAAATTTTTTATTTATTTTATTATATATATATAAATATATATATATTATGTTGATTGGAGGTTCTATTTTTATACCAAGGAAATTAAGAAGGTGATTCTTCTCATACGTGTCACCCCCTCTAATAATTTTCTTGTTTTGATGTTATATAATGTTCATTGATCTTTATTGATTAAATATTTCATCATGCATTTCCATGAACACCACCACTTATCATGCCTTAGGATTATTCCTCATGTGGTTCTTGCCACTCCAAATTAACAATGTGTTGACTTTTGTAATCATCATAAGGTTTTCCCTAAACATTATTTATAATAGATTTATTTGATATTAGAGTTTTATATGAAGACTCTATATATAACTTAGGTTGGGGTTATTCCAAATTAACAATATTCTTTGGTTTTCATGGTAAAGTAGCTACCACGTTGTTAGCACACTGTTTCTCTTTACCAAAGAAACTTCCCCTATCCCAAACACTAGAGGTTTCATATCTAACTCAGGGGCTCATCTTTATTATATTATGATTCTGTAATGTTACATTATCGTATATATGAATCACTTTCTCTATTTAGTAGTAACTATGTGTTTTAATTATTTTTATTATTGTGTAGGTACACTGTGATATACCTGGATAAAAGCTGGATCACATTACCGAGGAACACACCTCAGTATGTTAAGGGTTTGAATGTGTTTTTAGATTTTTCAATTTCTAATTGATCCATTGAAGGGAGAACAAAATTTCCATGTCCTAGATGTAAATTTATAACATGGTTGAAGAGAGATGAGGTTTATGAACATTTAATATTGAATCAATTCTCTGGTCAATATTTGTGTTGGATTTGGCTTAGATAATCGAATTTTATAGAAAGATTGAGCACTGATGTTAATCCATAGAATGGGGTCCCAAGTTCATCGACAATGGAAAATGAAATGCAAAACCTCATAAATGATTCATTCGGCACTACAAGACACCACTATCAGCATCAAAACATATCAGAACAACCAGAAGAGGGTGCTACAAATTGCAACGTGACAAGTAATGTTTTTGAGACTGTAACATAGGTAGATCAAGATTGTAACATATCAATGGATCCTCCTCTTGATTCTGTGGAGTCAAATGTAAGAGAAAACTTCACTAAGGAAATGCGTTTCATGATTTAGTTGATGATGGAAATCAAGAGTTTTATAGTGGGTGTTTGAAATATTCAAAGCTTTCATTTCTGCTAAATTTGTACCATATAAAATGTCTATGTGGAATTACAAATAAGGAAATGTCCATGATATTGGAATTGATTTGTGATGCATTTCTTAAATCAAAAATTCCTGAATCTTTTTATGATATGAAAAAAGTTGTTAACAAGCTTGGTCTGAATTATACAAAAATACATGCGTGTTCCAATGATTGTATGCTTTATTGGGGAGTGGATTCAAGTAGATAGAATTGCAAGAAATGTTCTTCTTCTAGATGACAGGCAAAGGGTGATGTTGGAAGTATGAATGAACATAATTTCGTGGAGAAGAAGAAAAGGAACACACCTACAAAGGTTTTGCGTTACTTTCCTTTGAAGCCTTGATTGCAAAGATTATTCATGTCATCGAAAACTGCTGAATACATGAACTGTAATTCTGTAGATAATAACAATGATGGGTTAATGAGACATCCACGAGATTATCAATCATGGAAGACATTTGATTCATTACATATCTATTTCTTAGCTGATCCTAGGAATGTTCGATTGGGATTGGCTGCTGATAGATTCAACCCATTTGAGACTTTGAGTACCAGTTATAGCATTTGGCAAGTTGTTTTGATCCCTTATAATCTGCCTCCTTGGATGTGTATGCAACAAAAATCTTTTATCCTTTCGATGATTATTCCTAGAAAACAAATACCTGGAAATGATATTGATGTATACTTGCAGCCTTTGATTGACGAATTTCAGGAGTTATGGAGAAACGGTGTTGAGACATTTGATGCTTCTTCTAAAACAATGTTCAAAATGCATGTTCCTTTAATGTGGACCATTAGTGACTTCCCTAGGCTTGGGAATTTATCTAGTAGGAACACTTACATGGGTTTGTCTTGTCCTGTTTGTAACTTTGATTTTAACCCCAAATGGATACCTCACATTAGAAAATGGTGCTTCTTGTGTCATCGAAGATTTCTCGATGCATATCATAGATTTCGGCTGAACAGATAAAAATTTAATGGTTTCATTGATCATAGACCACCTCCAAAGTTGTTAAATGGTTCTGAAATATTGACACAGCTTGAAAATGTTGAAATAGAATTAGGGAGGGTTCATCATTTGAATGAGAGAGGAAAATGGTTCCGAAGTGCATCGTCAAGCGAAACCGGAATGCAACAATGAAAGAAAAAAAGTATATTCTTCAAACTTCCATATTGGGAATTTAATTTGTTTTGGAATAATCTTGATGTGATGCATATTGAGAAGAATGTCTATGAAAATTTGATATTCACATTTCTTAATGAGCATGGAATGTCGAAGGATCATCTCAATGCTCGCAAAGACTTACAAGCAATGAACATAAAACACGATCTCTGGCCAGATGAGAATGAAAAGTATCCTCCAGAAATTTTTGCAGTGAAAAATAGGGATAAAGATACATTCCTTAGAACGTTAAAGAATGTTAAGGTATCTGATGGGTATTCAAGTAACATCTCGAGGTGTGTTGACTTGAATAATTGTAAGTTATATGGATTGAAAAGTCACGATTCACATATTTTGTTACAGCAGTTACTACCATTGGCATTGCGTACATTATTACCTGAAAAATTACTGCTTTTGTACTCTAGTTCTACACATTTTTCAGACAACTATGTGGGAAATATCTACATCCATTTCAGCTTGACAACCTCTAGGAGGGGTTTGTATTGACCCTTTGTGCAATTGATATGATCTTTCCTGTGTCGTTTTTTACTGTAATGATTCATTTAACTGTGCATTTGGTTGAGGAAGCTAAATTAGGAGGCCCCGTTCATTATCGATGGATGTATCTAATTGAGAGGTACTTTATTTATATGTTTTACAGGCACATAGATATGTGCTTCTGAATTGTGAAATTGTAGATCCATTTATTAAAGAGTTGAGGATAAAAACAAAGATACTAATGAGAGGTCGAACATGAAATGAGAAATATATAACGAAAGCTGTTAATAAAGATCTTGTAGAATGGTTTTCATGATGTGTAAGTCATAAATATTGCAATAAATATGAATATTAGTTTCACACATACATTTTTTAAATCTAATAAAGTATATTTCTTTTTTCAGATCATGAATACTGATACTTGAGCATAGGTGTCAGAAGATTTGAAGTTTCTTGCAAGAGGTCCTCTAAAACAAGTTATAAATTCGACGCTTATAATGTGAATGGATTTAGATTTCGTACAGTCGATCGAGAAGTGGGTTTGAAAACACAGAATAGTGGTATATTTATATTTACTGAAGTGGAATACTATGGAAAGCTACATGATATTGTTGAATTAAACTACCACAGACATTTTTCGGTTGTTTTATTTAAATTCAAATGGATCGATTTTATCAGAGGTGTTAAAAGAGATTCCTTGCAATTTACTTCTATGAACTTCTCTCACTTGATGGATGTTGGTGATCGTGAACTGCATGATCCATATATCTTATCATCGCAAGAAAAAATGGTATATTATGTGAATGATATTTCTGATGAAGGGTGAAGTGTAGTTTCTCACGTAATACAAAGAGGTTTGTATGATATGGCTGATGAAGTGGAAAATTTGACCTCTGAAATTGAAGTTAATTAGCAACAGGAAGCAGGATTATTTGTCCATCATGATATTGAAAATATTATTATAGTAATGATGAATGAAGTGGATGAATCAATGGAGAAGAAAACTGACATGATTGAAAGGTAAAATGATTGTATGTACAATCATTTATTTATTCAGCAACCACTTGTTTCATTTCTGCAGTCATTCATTATCATTGTTATATATATTTTGTCTGTTAGTACTGGGCATCTATTATCATTTTTATTTTTTTTTCTGTATATTTTTTTTGAATATATTAAGAACTTAATTTTATTTGATTAAATGATAGGAATGCCAAGGAGGAAGTAGTACACTATTTCATCTAGTTCTCCGACAGATGGCAATCCATCTGGATCCCTCCCCACGACATCTGAGGCATCAGCTGCAGAAACCCCTGCACCATCTCCCCCTGTACCGTCTCTCACACCATCTGTGGATTTCCCATTAGAGGGTGATTCGTCGACTCCACCTTCAGGAGCCTCAGCAGTGGGGCAGCGACACTCCCCTTCCAGTTCATCCCGGGAATACTGGTGTGTCATTGTTATAGGTACAAATTTTAATTAACTAAATTTATTGCATTTTGTTTATACTAATTTTTTTCTCATTTAAGATTACAAAAATGAAACCATGGAGAAAAACATAAAAATTTCATATGTTTGGAATATGACTGACGAGAAGATAGTAGTACCATTTGATTTTTATGGGGTCCCTACGGCTGACTCCGCGGGGTTACTTGGCCAGATTTTAGGCCAGTTGGCAGCGGAGCCTGTTTCCCTTCCCATTTCAAATGATAATTGGAGACATATGCCTCCAAGCTAGAAAAAATGAAGTTTACGATTATCAAATAAAGGTAAATTTATTACATTATGGTTTAATTGAATTTCATGTTACTAATATGTTCAAAATAAATTCATGTATAAAAATGTTCTTCCTCTTTACTGTTGCTGATGTGATAGCACGGAAGTGGACGTTGATAAATCTTGGTAAGAAGTGGAAAGATTTCAAGTAGAGATTGTGGTGTGATGTTAACTATACTTCGTTGACCTCACAATAAATATATGAGAAGCTACCCAGTGGGGTACCGAAAGAAAAATGGAAAGTGTTTGTTGACAGACATCGTGATGAGAAGTAGATGGTATTGAAATACATATTATTATATTATCCTAATTTTACATTTATAATTGTTTATGAAAAGGATAGGACATTCAATACATTAGTATTAAATTTAATTTTATTTATTTCAGGATCTCTCAAGATAGAATGCATCAAACCGGGCTAAGAAAGTCATCCCACACACTACTGGATCAAAAAAATTTCTAGAAGCCAAATGACATTAGTAATCTTTTAATTAGTATAAATATTTACAAGACAATATTATTTGTTTAATATATTGAATTTTTGATTTATCTTTGCTTAATGCAGTCCCATAGTTTAGTTCATAAAGCATCCAGAACTTAATTGTGGTTGGATGTTCACAAGAAATCAAATGGAAGATTTGTTAATGAGACTACTAAAGAAGTTGGGGTATGAAGTCAATTTTTTATCATAATAACTTATTATCAGTTTTTACTGTGTTAATATATATTGATATTTTATTTATAGGTAAAAATTAAAGAATTATGGGATGCCAATCCTGCGCAGTCCTACTCAGTCTCCCAGGACGACCCGGTTGCTAAAGTCCTTGGGAAGGAGCATCCTGGGAGAGTGTGCGGGGTGGGTTTGGGACCCGTACCATCTGATGTTTTAGCAGGCCACCGGGGATGGCAGCTGCATCTACTCCTATCTTTACTCAGCCCATACCCGTAGATTCTAAGAAAGAGATTATTTCTTTACCAAACACAGTTCACCAGCAGGGGGATCAGATATCTTCTTTGCAGAATGATTTGACTGAAATACGTTAGCATATGAGCAGATATGCCCCCGGTGGTAGTGCATCGACTGGTAGTATGCAGGTAAATAAAAAAATCAAATTCATTTAGTTTGATAACATTCATTGGTTTTAAGTTTTAATATAAATATGCAACTGTATTTAATTTTCAATATAATGTTCTTACAGGTGACAGCAGAAAGTGGAGATGAAGGTGGAGAGGGTGAAGATGCATAATCGGACCCTGAGTTGTTGTATTGTTGATGTGTTGAAAAAATATGGGAATAGTTGGTTTTATATGTAACATTTTTGGCACATAGTTTCCACCACAAATTTTAATGTCCTAAAATTTCCTTGATTTCTCATGTTTCTTTTTATGCATTTTATTGATTTCTGATGTTTATTTTTATGTCTTGATTTCTCAATTGTGGTATACATCATTCCATTTAGTCCTGTGTTTGAATTGGTAGTTGACACCACAGATTTTCATGTCCTAAATTTCACCCATACTATCACACATCAATCACTTCTACATCCTCCCTCAATATTAGAAGTAATAATGGACTCATTAAATACTATATACTTTGTTATTCAAGAGGGTTACTGGATGCAATGAATGATCTATGACTCAATGTGCATTGTGTGCATCAACTGAGAGGGTTACCAACTCTATGAATGGAGGACCCATGTCTTATCACTATGATAGGGTTACGTAATCCAAAAAATAAATAGAGGACTCATTCCTTGGATACATTATTCTACCAGGAGGGTTATCGACCCGATGGATGCTCCAATTGTCCACCCACACCTATCATTCTCACTACAAATCTATAAAGCACCATCTACTTGTATGTTATCAATATGAACCCCATATTATGAATGCATGTGTGGCATCATGTTCTATATAGATAAATTATTAGAATGGACTACTCATATTTCCCAAACCAACACTCTAGTGAGAAGATATATAAATTATTGGAATATATCTAGCACACAGGACCTGATGGATTTTTTTTGCAAAAAAGGCACCACCATTATTTATTCACCCATAAATATACCATATATGATTGATGATAGTTATACTAAGTTTCCACACCAAATATGTCATGATAATAGATTAGAAACACAATAAGAATCAAAGGGTCTCATCCATCCCAACAAGTGATTCACAGGTGTCCTATATAATGAAAATTGTGTCATGCCCAATTAGAGATTCTAATGAATCTTGTTAAATATCATGAATCGAGACTAAATATAAATATAAATAAAACCATGTTCAACCGAATACCCATTCCCATCATTATCATCTTAGCTCCATCAGGCATCCACATTGGTTCAGGTTCCATAGTGACTCCTGTTACCATCTCTAAAGAAACACATGCACCTGTTCAGGGTTGGTCTATCTGTTGGGATCCCACATGGGTCCTCTAGGTCTATATGTATGTAGAGGAATCTTTCTTGAGATCCTAGTTCATGGACCACTATCTCAATCTAGTACTTTTCATTCGATAAAATCACAATTTCTAGCAGGGTCAATATATAAAATAATATCTCAGCCTCAATGCTGAAACCAAATAATGGGTTTTACAGGAATATGGATTGTGGAAAATCTTAGTTAAAAGGTTCCACTTAGATGGTCCACTCAGCAAACCCAATCCTAGTACATCCTATGTTCGTCCACCTAGAGTAAATCACAACTAATGGAAAAGGGTTTGGTCAATACAAACAATGACTACGATTGCATAACTTGATGGTATACCCAAGACACATTACAGACTAGATAGGCCATGGTTTCTAAGTCAAACATTACTTAATTGTTGGAGGTGTCTCAAGGGTCTTAGCTATCCCACATTGGATGGTCATCTTATGTCACAAAACACCTCCATAAAAAGGTATACACGGCTCATCCTCTAGAGAAAAGACATCTCAAAATGTCCCCCCCAATGAAGGGGTTAGGAAGTCACTTGAGATCTCCAAGATCAATGCCTCATCCTTTAGAGACCGAGGAATTAGGCCAGTACACAATATTCTATTTGTTCCCTAGCACATAGTTTAGTTTTCTCATGGTCTTCAATCACCTTAACATTTTAATTTCAATTAACCATTAAATTAAAAAATAATAATTGGGTTTATAGAAGGATAATGGAATCCAATGGGAATATTAAACACCTCAAACCACACAAAATAATAATAAAAACAATAGGTCTAGAACATTAGAGAGCCTAACTCATTTTGAAGCCCCTTTCCATTGACACACCACTTAACAGCTCATGGACAGACCTCACCCCCAAGCTTTCCATGGAACAATCTTTCACCACCCATTTTCTTAGGTCATATAACATACAAAGGAATCATACATAATTAATTATAATATTTTATCATCAGTTATAATTAATTAATCCATTTTAACCAAATATGAATAATATATAATTTCTTACCAAATGATTTTTTGTGGAACGTTATGTTTTGGTGTGTGATTGTCATGTTGTTATTTTTGATATTGAGGAAGTGATTGTGGGAATGTGATGTAGTGAAGGAGGAGGGCTAGAGATGATGATACATGATGTGGGTTATGCATGGTAGGAGGGCTATAATGTATCTCAGTTGGTTTATATTTCTGGTTTGATTTTTTTTTCAGGGAAGTGGTGTAGAAAAAGCATAAAATTTATTTATTTTTTCTGGGAAGCTTTTTGCAGCGGCTTTAACCGCTGCGACATATATATGGGTGGCAGTTTAAACCACCACTAAACTGTGAAAACTGCCACTAAACGTAAATTTTTTCTTGAGTTTAGTGGCGGTTTTAACTGCAGCGACATAGCTGAATCGTTGCTGCCTCATTCCGCGGCGGTTCCCGTGACTTCAGAAGCGGTTTTACGGTCGCTGAATTTGAGTTTATTCGTGGAATTTATAACCATAATGAATAAATTGATATCCAGCGATTGTAAAAACTACCGCTAAATTTAGGAAAACTGCCATAAAATGAGTCAGCTACGACGCTATCCTTAAATCGCCGTGAAACGGAAAAAACCGCCGCAAATAGATTGGCGACGCCGTATTAGGCGGAGGTTTCTATAAACCACCACCAAACCATGCCGCGGAAGTTTAAACCACCTCGAAACCCAAAAAAACTGCCGCTAAATGGCGATTCTGTTGTAGTGACTTATTCAAGAAATTAAAACACCATCTGTGATGGGTCGATTTACCGACATCGTGGACAATGTAATTTCAATTTCATTATCTTACTTAAATACTGGTCATTAAACCATTTTTTATGGTTTAAAAATATTATAATTTATCTATTATGTCTTATTTAAGGTTTTGGAAACATTTTTACACATGTTATTAATTTATAAAACAAAATGAGTTCTTTACGAACAAAGAATCGCCAAAATAACCTAAAAGAATATCAATAACTATTTAACTTATAAATCATACTCATGTAACAATTAAAAATGATAAATGGTATAATTTATGGTTCTAGAAATATTTAAATAACATTCCATTCCAATTATGGATTTTCACTTTCAATTGACAAGAATATCTATCCTGAACTGATCATAAAAATCAGGTAAAGAACGCACCCAAAACAATGGATGGAACAAATACCAACATTTAAAGGGTAAAATAATTTAATGAAATGATTATATAAGATATTATAAACATGAATATGTATCTTTAAGATGTTAATAAAACTCTTTTAATCATTATACAGGAGGTTTAAACTAGTTTTAAGTAAGATAAACTCAAGGTAAGGGAATTCTTAACCAGATTTCCATTCTTTGGGTTAGCATTCTACTTAATTATTTATGTAGTTTTAAATTTGTTTTTGTGATAATTTTTTTGTTTATATTATGTTCAATTATGTTTATTTACAGTTTATATACATATTATATCCACTATATTATGTCACACTTCAATTATATGATATTTATATGGGACTTTCCTTTTAAAACCCTCTTTAAAATTCTATTTTTTTAAATTGAAATGCAATGATTTTATGAAATGATTAATATTGTATGATTGTGTTATGGTTCTTGGGAATTTTTTATGATTAAGGGTGGGACCTATATCTCCCTCAAATTCATTGGGTATGTGTATGTTGGAGGTCAGCCATATGGTTACTCCAAGTATAACTGTGACGGTTACACAAATTGTAAGGTAGCCATTATGGTTACAAATTATAATGTAGCTGAGAGGGTTACAAGATTATGTAATTAATTCCCCAATATACTATTATGGTTCTATTTATGTTCATTAATTTTTATTTTTAAATTTTATGTTTCACAAAGTAAGTTTATATGGGTACAAGTTTGTTTTTTATATGATTTCATACATTACAAGTATTCGTAGAAAAATGTTTTGTTTCCTTATTATTATATCCATTACTATGGTTTTTTTGCTCATGCCATGTTTTTAAATGATTTTCATAGGTTATAAGGATTTGTAAGACAGTGAAGGAAGACAAACTAAATGTTATGAATATTTTTCAAAGAAAACATCTTGTATTTATTAAGTTTTATATTTTGGTAGATATGGATACTATTTTTGTAGTATCTTATCAATATAAATGTGGAATGTTATGTATGTATTATATCCAAATTATATAAAATTATAAACATGAAAATATCCTCAATTATAAAGGAAGTTATTTCTTGACTAAAATTCAAGATTATGTAATGTAATAAGGTTGGGTCCTTATAGTTGGTATCAAAGGATAGTTTAGATAAATTTAGGGGTAAGGATGATGTTAATATACTAACATAAATTATTTTTAATCTATGGTTAATTTGAAATGATATAGAATTTAAATATTACCATGTTGCTTAAAATAAGATATGTTTGTTTAGAATGGTTGTTCCGAGAAGAAATAGGGAAGCTAAAGAGGAGAGGCACCGACAGAATGGTATCCTTCTTAATCTACAACCCGGAATGGTAGGGATTTGAACCGAGCTGTTTGTAATAGTAATGGATCAGCTAATATAGGCAATAAATGGTGGAGGAATCCATGCAAGAGAATAACCATAGGTACCACAATAGAGTATGATGATAGTGAAACATTTTTTGAGACAACACCCTCTTTATTTCAATAGATATTCGGACCCAGTAGCGGCTGAAGGATGCATTAAGGACCTTGAAATTATATTCGATGTTATGTGTTATTTATATAATCAAAAGGTAAATCTTTACATTTATCTCTTTTAACGTTAATCTAATCTATGGCGGTCGATGGTATAGAATATCACGGATAGAGATTATGTTAATGACTTAGAGTGGGATGAATTTAAATGTATTTTCCTTGAAAAATATTTTCCAAAGGTGGTTCGATGTAGGATTGAGAAGAAATTCCTTGAATTAAAGTGGAAGGAGGAATATTTAGTGTTCGTGTATGAAGAAAACTTCACCTGATTAGAGAGGAATGCTCCAAATCTTATTCTAAATCTTGATAGGAATATCAACCGATTTTACTCAGGATTAAAGCCAAGGTATCAAATGGAATTGTCCTCCCATTGTTCAAAAGTTATTAGAAAAATTTCTGATGTACTGAGAGGGTAGGGATATAGTTTTTTGATGATCATGTGCACATTGAAAACAAGATGAAGAATAGGTCTAGATGGAAAGTGATGGGTAAGAATCAACTAATGAAATCTGATGGTAAGAAATTACTGTTTCCAATTTGTGAAAAGTGTGGAAAAAAGAACCGTGGGGAATGCCTTACCAAAACTGGGAAGTGTTTTCAGTGTGGAAAGTTTGGACATATTGGTAGAGATTTTAATGAAAATGATACTAAGACTAATATTGATAAGAAAAATGTTAAGTGTTTTAAATGTTGATATATGGGTCATTATGCAAATATCTGCCCAAGGAGAGATTCGAATGATGCATAGAAGCCAGAATATAAGCATAAAGGTATAGTGAGATCCTTTGCAACTACGTCAATAGATGTCAGGCCATCCAATGAAGTTGTATTGGGTACCTTGTTTGTTTAATTTGATTTTTCTAATGTTTTTTTCAATACAGGGTCTACACATTCCATTATTTCTAAGTAATTTTTTGGTAATTGGAAATATCACATCAACAAATGAAAATGTATCTTATTGTTTAAACACTAGGGGGGAAATATTTTCGCAAAGAGGAATTATAAGAATATTTCTGTTGGGGTATATGGAAATTCCTTACCTGGAAACCCTATTTTTTTCCATTAGTATAGTTTGATGGAATTCTGGTAATGGATATACTTTTTGTTTATCCTTCTAAGGTTGACTGTAGAGCTAAAGAAGTTTTTTTTTCAGAAAGAGTTTCAGTTTGTATACAAGAACGAACCCATAAAATTGATAACATATCAAAAAGCTGAGAAAGTATTAGAAGATGTAAATGAAAGTTATCTTAATCATATTTTTTAAAATAGGGGAACTGTTCAGATTAATGATGTTCTAGTGTTAAATGAATACCATGATGTTTTTCCTGATGATTTACCTAGTGTCATACTTGATTGGAAAGTTGAATTCACAAATTACATAGTTCCCCATACTAATATAATTTCAAAACCACCATATAGAATGGCTCAAATGGAACTTCTTGAATTGAAAAATTAGTTGCAATATTTTCTTGATAAAGGCTTCATTTATCCCAACACATCACCATGGGGTGCTCCTATTTTGTTCATTAGAAAGAAAGATGGTCCCATGAGACTATGTATTGATTATAGAACCTTTAATAACATCACTGTTAAAAACAAGTATCATTTTCCTCATATCTATGACTTATTTGATCAGCTCTAGGGAGCTTATTACTTTTCCAATATTGACTTGGATCCAGATACCATCAGCGGAAGGTGAAGGAGGATAACATCCCAAAAAACGTTTTCATACTAGATATGGGCACTATTAATTTGTTGTTGTGCTCTTTGGGTTAACTAATGCACCTTCTGTATTCATGAATCTTATGAATAGAATATTTCATGAGGTCAATGATAAGTTTGTGGTTGTTATTATTGATGAAATTATGGTATTTTATAAGAGTAAATTGGAGCATGAAAAACATCTAAGGTTTTTTTTCAAAACTTAAAGGAAATGAAACTTTATGAAAAAATCAGCAAGTATGATTTTTTTCTACGATAGATTTATTTTCTTGGGAAAGTTTTAAATTAAGAAGGAATAACAGATGATCCTACAAAAATAAAAGATGTTGATGAATGGACAAGACCTACAAATGTTACAAAGATTCTTAGATTTATAGGATTATAAATTTATTACCAACATTTTGTTAAAAACATTTCACGGTTATCTATCCTGATAACTAAGTTAACACAAAAATGGTTTAAATTTATTTAGACAGAAGAATGTGATGTTTGTTTTCTGGAACTAAATAATATTGGTGAATGCTCTAATTTTTTCCTTGCCTTCCAGAAATGGTGAGTTTGTTATCTACAGTGATGCTTAATTGAAGGGACTTGGTTGTGTTCTGATTAATAATGACTAGGTAATTGCTTATGCTTCTAGAAAACAAAAAATTCATGACATAAATTATCCCACACATGATTTAGAATTGGAAGCTGTTTTTTTAACTTTGAAAATTTGGAGGCATCATTTATAAGGATTCAAATGTCAAATAAATACTGACCATAAAAGTTTGAATTATATATTCACCTAGAAGGAATTAAACTTGAGGAAGAGAATATGGATTAAACTAGAAATTTATTATTATTTTAGGATCAATTACCATCCAGGAAAAGAAAACCAATGGTGTATGAATTTATTCAAAACATCAAGCATCATTAACTAAGATATGTTTGGAACATAATCCCTTGATTAGTGATTTGATGAATTTTTTCATAGAATTTTTTTGTGTAGGAAATACCTCTGTTTTGTTTCAGGTTTTAGTGCAGTCATCATTGTTAGAAAAAATTAAGAAAGCGTAGAAGGAAGACTATTAGCTATAGAAAAATCTATAATTGGTTAAAATGGGAAAGTTTCTAGAATTTAACTTTGATAAATATATTCTTTTACAATTTGGTAAAATTTTGTGTGTGCCTTGTGGTTCCTAGTTGAAGAATGATTTGTTGTGTCAAGCTCATAGTTCTCCATTTTCAGTTCGTCCTGGCAGTACTAAGATGTACAGAGACTTTTAGGAGTATTATTGGTTGTATTGAATGAAAATAGATATTTCTGATTTTACCAAGAAATGTTTGACATGTCAATAGGTTTAATATAGAGTGACAGTTACTGTAGGGGATTCTTCATCCTTTTACAATGCCATAGTGGAAATGGTAAAATGTCTCTATGGAATTTGTAGTGGGACTACCTAAAACTTCTTGAGGTAACAATGTGATTTGGGTTATTGATGATCATCTGACAAAATTTGCACATTTTATTTCTATTCAAGATTCAATGTATTTGGATCTTCTTTCTTGATTGTACCTCAAATACATTTTCATGTTACATGGATTTCCTCTCTCCATTATATCTAACCGAGATCCCAGGTTCACTTATAACTTTTGGAATGGGTTTCATAACTCATTGGGCACAAAATTAAATTTTATTATAGCATTTCATCTTTAATCAGATGATAATTTAGAACGAATGATTCATAATTTGTAGGATATGCTTCAAGCTTGATTAATGGAATACGATGGAATTTGGGATACATATCTTTCTTTAGTATATTTTTCTTATAAAAATAGCTTTCATTCGAGTATACAGATGGTACCTTTTGAGGCATTGTATGTGAAGTGGTGTTGAACTCCAGATTTTTTGGATGAAGTAGGGGAACGAAAGTTGATGGGACTAGAATTAGTAGAGGAAGTGGCTGAGAAAGTAAAGTTGATCTAGAAACATATGAGGATAGCTCAAAGTAGGAAAAAAAGTTATGCAGACTCTTGAAGGGAAGACTTTTATTTTGAGGTAGGTGATCATATTTTTCTTATAATCTAACCATGGAAAATTGTTATGTGTTTTGGTAAGAAATGAATGCTAATTCCATGGTTCATTGGTCCTTATGAAATTATTAAGAAGCTTTGACCTTCCGCCTACAAAGTATCTTTGCCTTAAAGTTGGTCTTAGGTACAAAATATTTTTCATGTTTTGATATTGAGAATGTATGTGGCCGATTTATCTCATGTCTTAAGCCCAGAAGTAGTTCAGCTGGAAGAGAATATTTTTTATGAAGATAAACCAGTTAAGATTTTTGATCGAAGGGAAAAAGTATTTTGGAATAATGTAATCCACGAGGTAAAGGTTATGTTGAGAAACCACATGGTTGAAGAAGAAACATGGGAGTTTCAAAATGATTTGAGGGAAAGGTACCCTTACTTGTTTAATAAGTAAATAAAATTGCGAGGACACAATTTCCAGAAGGTAGGGATAATGTAACACACAATGTTTTTTAAAATAAATTTAAATTAATGAAACTTTATTTTAATTAAATATTTATAACTACCCTATATACATAATTTAATCACTTCTAGGTTTTGAATTTAGAATAACAGTTATCTACAATTTTGATCAGTATGTTATTTAGAGGCTGATAGAACCAACCTGATTTTTAGTGAATAGTAACATAACCTTATGAATAGTAATATGATCCTAATGAATGGTAAATTATATTATTATTTTATTTTCTTAAGGATATAATATAATGAGACATTGATTAATTTTTCAAGGTGTTAAAAAATGAGTTATAGATTTAAAATTGTTATTTCTGAATAAATTATGATTTTATTTTAAAATTAAGCTAATAATATTTAGAAAAATTATATTCAAAAAAATGGAGTTCATTTTCAAATCATACACATTAAAAAATAGATAGAGTAAATTTATTTGAAATTCTTGTATTTTTGATGAATAGTGAAATATGGTAAAATACAGTATATTCAAGTGATCAGTTAAATACACTATTTATTACATAATAATTGATATAATCCCACTTGGTTCGAACTGAAATTCCATTATCACTATTTGGAGTCACATTAATCAAGAGTATTCATAGTCATGGACAGAAATATTATAATAATGATTAAAATAATGAAAAATACTTCTTCTCCTCCACTATAAATATCACCCTTATTCCCCTCTTCCTCCCACACCTCTCAAGCCTTGATCCTTACATATGTTCTACCAAATATTCCTCCAAAGTCTCTTCCCCACGTCCATGACCTTCTGGTGTCACTAAAAGGCCAAAACCAAGGGCCTTAAGAAGGATCTCAAGGAGAAGAGATCAAGAGGTAAACATCCTCTTTTTTTCTTTATTTTCTTTTCATTTTATTTCCTATTATTATTCTTTCCTCACTACCAATTATCAAGAGGCATGAAAGATACAAAATCTTATATATATTCTATATTTTATCATGCATATGGAATATTCAGCATTATACATCTTCTTCTCTCCCACTTATTCAAGAAATTAATACACCATCTGTGATGTGTCGATTTACCGACATCATAGACGATGTGATTTAAATTTCTTTTAATTCCTTCAAGATTGGTAATGATACCATTTTTATGGTTGTAAAAGATTATAATTTATGTATTATATCTTATATAAGGTTATTTAATCATTTTATACACATGTTATTAATTTATAAAATAGAATGAGTTCTTTATGATCGAAGAATCACCAAAATAACCTAAATGAATATATTTAATTATTTAACTTATGAATCATCATATTGTCAGAATTAAAAGTGATAAATGGTATAATTTATGGTTCCTCAAATATGTAAATTCCATTCCATTTAAATTCATAAGTTTCACTTCCAATCAACAATAATATCAATCATGATCCGACGAAAGAAATCATATAAAGAACGCACCCAAAACAATGGAACAAATACAAACATTTAAAGGGTGAAATGATGTAATTAAATGATCATATAATTTATTATAAACATGAATATGTTTATTTAATATATTTATAACACTCTTTTAATCATTATATATGAGGTTTAAACAATTTTTAATTAAGAAAATCCTGAGGTAAGGAAATTCATATCCCGATTTCAATTCTTTGGGTTAACATTCTACTTCATTATTTATTTGGAATTAAAAAACTTTTTGTGATGAATTTTTGTTAATATTATGTTTAATTGTGTCTATTTATAGATTATATACATATTCTATCCACTATATTATGTCCCACTTCAATTATACGATATTTATATGGGACTTTCCTTTTAAAAACATCTTTTAAAATTATATTTTATGAAATTAAAAGGAATTGTTTTTATGAAATTATTCATGTTGTATGATTGTGTTATGGTTCTTGGGAATTTTTTATAATGATTCATGGGACCTATATCTCCATCAAATGCATTGGGTATGTGTATATTGGAAGTCATCCATATGGTTACTCAAATTGTAACAACGATGGTTACACAAATTGTAAGGTAGTTGTTAGAGTTACAAATTATAAGGTAGCTGAGAGGGTTACAAGATTATGTAAGTAATGACCCAAGATACCATTATGGTTCTATTTATGTTCATTATGTTTTGTGTAAATCTCAATTTTCACAAAGTATATTTATATGGGTATAAGTATATTTTTTTGAAAATGATTTCATACGTTACAAGTATTCCTGGACTAATGTTTTCTTTCCTTCTTTTTGTATCCCTTACTAAGATTTTTGTTCCCATACCATGTTTTTAAATTATTTTCACTGTTTATAAGGATGTTTAATACAAATAAGGAAGCGAAGTTAAATGTTATGAATATTCTTTAAAGAAAACATGTTTTATTTATAAAGTTTTATATTTTGGAAGATATGGATACTGTTTTTATGGTATATTCTCTATATAAATGTGGAATATTATGTATGTATTATATCTGAATTTAATAAAACTCTAAACATGAAATGATCCTCAATTTTAAAGGAAATTATTTCTTGACTAAAATTAAAGATTATGTAAAGTAATAAGGTCAGGTCCTTATATTTATAATAATAACCTCATTATATTAAATATACTAAGATGTTGTTTTGTTAATGTAATAACATAAATCCTCCTCCTCTTCCATAAAATGGGTTATGAAATCATCATTCATGTGTATGATGGATTTTCTCCTCACATATCAATGTTATTTTTTTCATCACCGCCTCTCAAGAATAGATATAATGATGGATTTATTGTTTATATATGATATATATGATATTATTTTTATTATATAATCTTAATATCACATATTATTTCTTACTTTAATTTCTGTAGGAATATGATAATGTTGTTCGTGTGAACATCAGACTACTGCTTCGCAAAGCAATGTGATTGATTCTTCATATACGATTTACATGGAAGGTAATAATTATATATTTAAATACACACATATGTTATATATTAAATATAAATGACTATATAAAGAAAATATATTATTTAAGTTTCTTTTATTTCATCCATTGAGAAAATGGAAAAAACGTTCATACATACGTACGGCCTATCGTCTCCGTGAATGGTGTATTTCATTTTCTGTATCTAACTTTAATGTATAACTATAAATATATATAATTAATATATATGATACTTATAACATGTTTAAAATTATTTATAATATGGAAACATTTTGATAGTAATAGGATTTAAAATACAAAATTAAAAGAGGCATGCAAGAAAGCAGTTATTATAATACAGTAGGTTCGAACATGTATTAAAGAATTCATGACTTAAGGTAAGGGATTTTCATCTCACTTTTTTACTTATGTGAGACACATGTCATATTCACCAAAATAATATTTTATGTGGTATATATATTACCAATGCATATATTTTAAAATTATTATTCTAAAAATTATTACGATTAACATGTCTATTTGAGTATCTATTTCTTAGGGTTTAAGTTTCAAAAGTGTCCAAACTAGTAAGGTATTTTTTCTCAATTTTTATTCTTTGATACATATGTTATGTTATGCTCCTATATTCATTTATATTGTTTATATACAACCCCATTTACATTTAATATCATGAATTTATTTATTTTCTTGATATTGTAAGTTAAATTTAATTTTATTCTTTTATAGGGCTTATGATTCAAATTTACTATAGTGGTAATGGATTTATGATATGATATTATTGATTATGAGGATTGTTTATTTTTATTATTATTCTAATGAAATAATTTGATAAATCTATCAATAAATACATTATTTTATTTTCTTACTGTTATGTCATGAGAATACATCGTTTCCCTTCATTACCATCTCTTCTTGTACATAAGAGTTCAAAAGAATGTTTTGAAGTAAAATGTTCTTTATTTCACACTTCGGTTGAAAACTCATTTTATTCCAAAACCCTATTTTATAAAAACGTTTTTAAAAATATTTTTAAAATTATCCAAATAATTTATTAAATACATTTTTACCAATTTTTTACTTTTTAAAAATGTTTTGAATTGAATCTTTATATTGTTTTCTTCAAAAAATATCTATTTGGACTTTACCAAAAATGTAAATGGAATCTATGTTTTAATGTGTATAACATAAAAATAATTTTCTATTATCATTACCATTATTTTATTTGAATATTCCTTTATAAGTTTAAAAATATATTTTTAAATCAAAGGATTTCAAAAATGTTTTATGATGTTTTAGTTTTTAAAAGTAAATTTTAAATAAAAGTTATTTTCCTCAAGAAATGTTCCACATGCCTTTTAAAAATAATTTTCCATATAAAATGAAATCCTTTGGTGTTACTTATGATTTAATGGGGATATGATACAAGGATATCATTATTATTATTTCTCTAAATGTATTATGCTTATGATGGAAAGATCTTTATGAAACTTGTTTCTTCCCATGGGTTTTACCATGATAAAATGATTATGAAACATTCTTATTTACCATGGATTATTCTATGATTAAATGATTAAATGTATATAAAACCCATTTCATTTCCATGGGTTATGGTATGATCTAATTCTTATGAAATCAATTTATTATCATGGGTTTTGATATGATGGATGTTTTATGATCTTTTGGCACACAGATGTATAATTCTCATTATTTGATGGTTGTTATGTTATAACCAAGGATGTTGTTTATGACATAACCAAGATGGTTGGGACCTATATCTCTCTCTAATGAATTGGGTTATGATTAATGTTATATGAGTTCAAATGGTACATGCTAAGATATCCCAATACCAAAAGGGGGTACACAAGAGGTTATCCCAATCCCAAAATGGGGTACATAAGAGGTTATCCCAAGATATAAATAGGCACACATGTGGTTAGCCCAAGATTAACCAGTTATGAATGTCTTCGTGGGTATCCTTGACATTAAAATTATATTCTTATGTATATGCCAAGAATATATATCTTATTATAATGTAATGATCTCATGGATCATGTTATTTGATTCCATTATGATTGATATCTTATGAACTACCAATATTTATGCCATGACTCATGTTTATGATATGTGAAATGTAGGGTATGGTTTTCATATATTATTATCATGTTGTCATATGCATATGATCATTTTATATTGACATATACTTTATTTACCCTTAATGTTCATCTGATCACACCATTTCTTATGTCTTCTTTCCCCAAGATATGAAGAAATTTATTATGTATGATATGTATAAGAATGGAGCTAGTTATGAAGAACTTAGTGGGAGATGATGTAGCTCACTTATAGACCTACTGTCTTTTATTTCCAAGTTTCCAAAGAAACTAGACCTAAAATATTATAGCGTGGATCATTATATTATGTGTCAAATATTCATTTATTAAAATATAATATGTATTTATGATAAGTTTTGGTCTTTATAGTAGGTATTAGAACATTTGGAAACTAGGATGAAATAAAATTAGTGATATATATAGGGATATGTCTATAGATATATCTAATTATATTTCTAAGGACAATTATAATTATAGAAAAATGTCCCGGAATTTTATAAATGGTTAGAGTGAGTGATTTCTAAGAAATTGCATCCCTTTCGGGATATTACAAGTGGACATAGTTTTGGAATAGATGTACCTAGGGGTAATATCTATGAAAAGGAACATCATAATTTACTTTATTGTTACCTAGAAAATAAAAATGTCCTTATAGTCACTAGGTTTGATATCCCCTGGGGATATGCTTTGGGAATTCAAAAACTCATTACGAGCCATCATGAATGATTTGAATAATGACCTAGGTTAAACCTATGGTGTCATAATTTGAAAAAAAGGTGTCATGATATAGAATTTATATAAGTTATTTATCATGATTATCTAGTTTCCAACTATGAATATTGTTACTCACACAATGCATTATGGATTTAGTAAATGGTGGGAACTAGAAGACACCAGATTAACATTGACTATTACAAACAATGTGTTGATGAACGACTAAGTGGGATGATGACTGGAGTGAATAAAATTTTGATTATTCCAAATTAGTCATCATGATATATAATTAATTTTTTTTACCTCAACTAACTCTCAGAATCAACAAATAAGATAAGGATAGAGTTGGTTGAGAGTTTGGGTGGTTGTGACCATTGAAGAAATAAGATTTAGTTTCCAATACGTTAAGAGCATGAGAAGAAGCACTCCAGGGAATGCCTCAAAGGAATAAGAAGATGTTTTATATGTGGATATGAATACCAGATAGTAGAAAATTTGTAAAGAAAAATGAAATGTATAGGTAAAAAAAGGTATTAAAATAATGGTTTCCCTAAGTCATCATTAATGTTTGAATGTTATCAATTAGGAAAGTATAACCATTATACAAATAAATGTCATAGGGGAAAAGTTCATGAATATAATTGTAAAGGTGATATGAGTAATGGATTTACTGCTAATAATGAAGTGACCATGGATGAAATATGAAAGGAAAGAGGTATTGTGGAATAATATGATGAAGCCCAGTTAGTGGTTTAATAATAAAGTAGAATGATTGAAGTGTTTATGTATTGGAATTAAAGAATTATAAAATATATAAGGATTTTTTAGTGTAAGTTTTATATTAATTATTTTTAATAATATATTTAATGGTGATGGTTAACTAGAAATGTGAATTAATGGAATGTTGATATTCATGTAAAAATTTATTAAGGGAAATATGAACCATAATTTATTTCTAATGTTGAGATAATGATGTTTGGCCAAAGAGATGATTGTTGCGGATAAAATAAATTGGATAGTACTGATTACCATGGAATTTATTAATGATATTTTGAAATAATGGTTTATGATATCATTGATAGAGTTTAAATCATTTTTGGATTTAAGGAATAAAAAAGCACGAATTTTTAAAATATGGTTTTATTCTAATTTAGGTTATTAAAATAATTCAATAGAATAAATGATGAAGTTACTCACATGTTCAGTATATAAAAATTAAGATATAATTTGTAATGTTTGGGGGATTAATGATAATTTTATTTTAGAAATTTTTAAACCTTATTTCTAATGTTTTAGATTTTAATATTTTGGATGGGTCAAAAGGTTAACCATTTTTGAAATGGTTGAAGTTTAAATTTTGAAGAGGTTTTAAAGATTAATTTATTACCACACCATTTAAATATTTATACATATTGGAAAACCTATACTAACCATATTCTTTTAAATGATAACTTGAGATTGAAGGAATGGATTATCACTCTATTACTGATCTTGTGATCTATTAGTTCTTTAGGAATAAAAATCCTTCTTTATTTCTTAGAGTAATATATGAAGTGAAAAGTGATAAATGCACAACTAAAGGATGTGATTTTGATTATGAAAAAGATTGAAATCATAAAATTATATCTTCTCTTGAAAATTATTTAACTTTTGGAAAATTATCTTGAAATAAAATGTTATCCTTTTACCATCATTTTTAATGATATCGATGAATGTTTTCACACCTATTTGGTTTATGGTGTTAAAGTTATTTTTATTCACATGATCATTCACATTCTTTTGATCAATGATCTTTGTCACACTCCATCATTATTTGGATAATACACTTTTCTTCCATGTCCAAATATTCACTTCCCTCCTATGTTATCTTATTTGGAAACATAATATGTATTATTCTCATTGAAAATCGCACATCCATTTTACTCTTTTAAAGGGAATGTTTTATTAGCCTTTTTTACAATGTTGGTTTCCCATAAAGAAATTTCAAATATCAGACCCTTGTTTAGTGAGTACATGTTCAAATTACAGGGATGTCATTTATTTAAAGGGTTAGAATGTAACATCTTTAGATTTTTTGAAATAGTTTTTCCAATGAATTTAATTTTTTTTGTATAAAAACACTGAGTTTAGATTTCATTACATGCAACATTGAGTTTATCTTACGTTACACGCAATAACGAGTTTTTCTTACATCACTAGTACCAAATGTATTTAGTGTGTTGTCTTTTTCATGTTAGTTATCAATAACCAATGTGAAAAATCCATGTTTTTACTTTATCATTCATGTTATATGATAACCAATGTGAAAAAACTAGTATCCATTTTTATCACATCAGTTATATAGTAACCTACATGATAAAGAGTATTTTCATGTTGGTTATATTATAACCAAAGTGATAAAAAATATTTCATATCACAACAGTTAATATATAACCAAAATGATAAAATAATAAAAATGTAATTATTATGTAGGTTATAATATAACTAACATGATATAAAATTTAAAATTTTATGAATTGTGGTTTTGAATCATTTCAATGTTATTCAATATCATGAAAGAAAACTCATTTATCTCATGAAAAATCCCTAACCTCATTTCTTTGATCTATTGGAATCCAATCTTAGTTTTATATCTTCATACATCATCATGTTTTTTCTACCTCATTGTTCCAAATTCGATCATCTTATCTCTCAACTCTAAAGTAAGCCTCGCACATCGATCCTCACTCGGGGATTGCCAAAATCTTTTTTTTATTATGTTTATTCAAATATCTCATTACCATTCTTTTTATGTGAAGTGACTATGGTATGATAAAATAAGTTTTTTTAAATCTTATTCTATAATTGAAATATTACATGGTAGATTAAATTAGAACTTTTGATGCTAATGGCGTTAGAATCATTTATTTGTTATCCACCTAGGGTTTGTTATGTTTTATTATTATTTGGTTATGATAAATGGTTTATTGGGTTATATTTTATTTAATGTTTATTGATTTTATGGGTTCTTCATCAATAATTTGTATTTTTAATGATATCCTAGGTTAATAGTAGGTGTTATGAACCCTTGTGGTGAATACTTAGGCTATTCCTATGACATGTGTATAACTTGTTTCTGTAAAATAGTGATAATGATGAAAATATATTTTCAAAGTAACATTGGATGGTATTTAATTTCTACATTAATTTAATTAATATGACCATTCTAAAGAATTTTTTGAACTATGGTATAGCATTAAATCAAAATTTCATATATAAAACCTTGTCTATGGTTTTGGGTAACGTAAATTATTTTCAATCCCTTAGTTTATTATATTAATTTTCACCTTGAATTTATATTTTTTAAAAATATTATAGGCCCATTTTATTGGTTTCCTCATATAACCATGTCTAACAAGGTTGAAGATGTACTCTTTTATTTATTTTTATTTATATGTTACTTATGGACTGAATGATTTTCATCAATATTGTATCATCAAAATGTAAGGCTTTATCATATATCATATGATTATAGATGTTTCCCATTAATCATATTACTTATATACTAGTAAAAAATATAGAATAACTTCATTTAATATAACCCTCATTAGGATATTATAGTATAGAGAAAAACATTTTTTATTTTTTTATTTTTTTACAAGATGATATCAATTATTCCCACTATATCCTGGTTTAATTATAAGTCATGACCTATTATAAAAATGTTAGTGACTAATCATATGTCTTATATTTAGTGGAAAATTAGGTTATCTACATTCCTTTTGTATATTTACAATTATATATGAATGTCCATGATTTATTAAATAACAAATTCAAAAGAAATCATAATTCTTCAAAAAAACATTTTTATATGTTATATAATTAATTAGAGTCACTCTAATATTTTTCAATGTTATGATTAGTAGTTTATATCATATTTAGTATTGTATTATAGAATATTTATATAGTTTTAATTCTTGAGCCTGTTATCCTCCATATATTCAGTTTCTTATTACATAGAATCTTATATGTTGTCTGTTTAGTATTATATAATATATAATATTATGGTTTGTTACGTTGAGAAGCATGTATCTGGATTTTGAAAATTATTCATAATAATGGGATATAATTAATTTCTCGACATGATGATATGATGTTTTTGTTGATGAAAATGTTCTAGTAAGGGAAACACATTTTTTATTCTGTTTAATGAAATAATATATTAAACCTTTCATTAGAATATGTGTTTTTTATTTTAAATTTGATGGATATTTTTAAATAGTTCACTTTATATGAATTAAAACAATGAGGATGTTTTTAATTAAATTATAATTTTAAATGATTCGATTTTGTAAAATAAATTATTTTTGAAAAAATGTTATGGCATATGTTTTAAAGTAATTTGAAGTTAAGGATTTTTTAATATACGTAATATGTAGTGGTATTTTTGATTAAAACATTAAAGGGTGTTGAATTTTTATTTATTAATTAAATTTATACTTATGTTCCATTATTTTCTAGAATTTATAATTATCCTTTTCAAATATGCATATTTTTTTTATATTTCAATGTTTTGTTACTTTAAAATTATAACAACTTTGATTTAAATTTAACCCTGGTATGAGTTAAATAATTTATTCTCTCTTTTTTCACCAATATATTATTTTAATAAGATATATATTTTTTTATATTTTGTATATTTAATAATGAGTCAATGTTATATTATGACAATTTGAATAAGTTATGAATATGAGGAAAGCATTGATACCTTTTTGGAATTTTATAAATGAAATGTTCCAAAAAATGAAATTTTTTTCTGTCCATGCCTAAAATGAATCAATATAAAAAAGTTTAAGTGAAGATAGATCAAAGATCATTTTATTTTTTATGGTTTTAATATGAGTTACAACCATTTGATTTGTAATGGTAATACTAAGCAGAATTTTGAATCTATTGATGAGGATTCTTTTTAAAATGAAAACTCTCATGAAGTTAAAGAAATCATTCATGATATTAAATTAGAGGAAATTGAGAATGAACTGACAATTGAGTGTCTATATAGTGATACTGAAAAACCATTATGTTTGGGTTATATAGAATTTATGGTTTTATCATCAGTGTTAATATTGATTAACTTGAAGGAGAAACATGGAAAGAGTGATAATAGTTTTACTGATTTTCTATAATTGTTGAAAGATATTTTTCCTAAAGAAAATGAACTTACTAATTCTCATTTTAATATGAAGAAAATATTATTCCCGATTGTAATAGGGTAATAAAAAATACATGCCTTCCTGAAAGAATGTGTTCTATATATGAATGAATATGAATTTATGAAAACTATCCTAAATTTGAGACATCACATTATAAGTTTAAAGACAAATTACATGCTGATTTAGCAGTTATAGAGACCGCTACTAAATAATTTTTGTGCGTTCCTATAATTCTTCATTATAAATGTATATTTGAAAATTCACTTGATGAAAAAATGTTACGATTTAAAATATATGGGAGGATATCTGATGTAAAATAATGGCATCCAGTTGATTGTCCACAGTGGAAGAAAATTGATCAGTAGTTTCCTACATTTGGAAATGAAGTTATAAATATCATACTTGGACTATACATGAATGGAAAGAGTCCATATCGAAGCCTTAGTAACACACATAGATCATGGCCTATTTTATTGGTAATTTACCACTTATCTCCCAAATTTTGTATGAAGCCCAAATATGACATGTTGTGTTGAATGATATTGGGAACAAAACAACCCATAAATCATATTGATATTTTTTTCACCATAAATTGATGATTTGAAACTCTTATGGGAGGATGGTATCAGGGTGCATGATTCTTATAAAATGTAAAATTTTCAATTACATTCAATGATTACGTTTAGTATAAATGACTTCCCAATGAATTAATATTTGTCTAAATATAGTGTTAAGGGTAATAAAGTGTGTTTAATTTGCAAATAACAGACTTCATATTATCAACTACATCAAGGGAGAAAAATAGTATACATGGTTCATTGAATGTTTTTTCTATGTATCACTCTTATAAAAGATTAAAAAAGGCATTCATTGGCTCACAAGAATTTGATATTTTTCTAAAACTTTTATCCAATGAACATTATTTTGAGAGGGTTAAAATCATTAAAGATACATTTAAAAAGACACATAAATCTAGTAATGATATAAATAATTGGAAGAAATAGTCAATATTTTTTTCAATACCATATTGGGGATACTATGTGGTCAAACATAACATTGATTTCATGCTTGTGGAGAATAATATCTCTGAAAGATTGATTTTAGAATTTTTAGATATTAAAGGAAAGACTAAATATGGATTGAATATAATATTAGACTTAATATCAATGGGAATATGTTTGGAGTTATCTCCCTCTCCTAATGAATGGAAAAACTTTATTCCCCCAAATTTTCAAACATTATGCAAGAGGGAGAAAATAATATTTTTTATTCCCATAATTATATCAAAGTTCCATAGGTTTGTTCTTAAAATGTAAAAACTTTTGTGTCTTTAAAGTATTTGATGTTGAAAGGCCTGAAATATCATGATTTCCATGTCATGATTCAATAACTCATACTGGTTTCATTGAGTGGAATATTTCCCATCCATGTTATAATGACTATCATAAAGGTGTGTTATTTTTTCAATTTAATTCCTAATAATGTAATTTATCTGAATGCATTGGAAAATTTATAAAAAGAAGTAATTTATATACTTTATCAATTGGAAATGTATTTTCCTCCATTTTTTGAAATCATTGTGAATTTAATAGTTCATTTGGTGTGGGAAATAATGATTTTTGGGCATGTATATCTACCTTTGATGTATCCTTTTAAAAGGTATATAAAGACATTAAAGGGGTATATTAATAATCCATATTGACCTAAGCCTATATTTTTGATAAGTATATTTCTAAGGAGGTTGCATAGTCTTCTAAAATCTACTTATTTATAGTGGATAACATTAGTTTTCCTCTATCTTGACATGGATGAGTTAATTATGGGGGAAATGAGATCTGTGGAATAAAATTAAAATTGTTTAGATGTGGACATATAAAGAAGGTATATTTATAAATCTTTAATTACATAGATAATGCTTAACCATATATAAAATTTCATATTAATGTGTTGAAATAATGTAATCCCAAAAATAAAGATATGTGGTTTTTTAATGACCATAACAATGTTTTTCCATGGTTTAACAATATTATTCTTGGTAAATCAGATGTATTAGAAACATTGAGATGGTTTTTGGGTGGTCCATGTTTAAATTTGATAATGTTGTTTGGGTATGAAATTTATGGCTATACATTTCATGTGAAAGGTTAGGATAACAAAAGTGTAGTTCAAATAGTAGTGTATTGGTGTTCATTGAAGCAATGAATTTTTTTAGTGATAAAGAAAAAAAACCAATTTCCACATCGGGTGCATGTTATGAAGTAATTGAAGAAATATGGGAGTTTTATTAAATTAAATTTCATGTTAAAATGTTTAAATGAAAATGGATTATTTGTAAGAATAGTGTTAGACATGATGAATTTAGAATGACACTTATTAATGTGAATAGATTGGAATACACATCTGATAATTTTATGATGGTAACACCTAGAAAAAAAATTCTATCTTCTTTATCTATCTGATATTTATTATTATATTGTTATAAAATGTAAACAACAGTATGTAGGTGGTGATAAACATGACAAAGATGATGATTTGTGTGAGATCCCTATATCCATGGAAAGATTAATAGATAACATTTATGAGAAAGTCATAGACATAGTTTGTGCCATACATAATGATCATGATAACGAAATTTTGGGGAAAATCCTTTAGTACATTACTAATATTACAAGTAACCTCTGTTTTTTTTCTCATTTTCTTTTTTATATTCCTTGAACTGATGGATATTTTAATTTTATTTTCTTGATTCAAATTCATACTATAACTAATAAGTTAAAATGTTTTTTATAAATTTTTTGTTTTGTTTAGTTTACCATGTTTAGACTTACATAACATATATAGTAATTTATTTTTTTCAAAAATAATAGTTCAAATGTAATATTTTAAGTAAAAACAAAAATATTTTATAAGAATATATTGAAAAAATATACTTTTTGGTATAAAAAATGGTTTATTAGGTTGGAACATTTTTACTATTCACACTCCATTTTTTGGATTTGTTTTCATTAATTTATATAACACTTCAAATCTCATTAATATTGTTAAAATATTATTAAACAATACAAAATATGAATAAAAATGGGTTATGTTTAATATAGTTAATTTGTTTTGTTTGATAATTTTTAATTTTTTATTTACATTTTTTGTAATAGTTTCATTTGTATATTTGTGTACAAATATTTTGTTGCTTTGATTTTTAGGATAATAATAGATTAATCAACTGATCCAACATGTACTTATGGAGATGCTCATAATCATACCTTAGGGTATTAACATACACATTCTCTTATTGATGAGCCTTATCCATCTTTACAAGATACATATACTCCCACATGGACAAAGAATATTTTGAGGGTTGGTAAATGTGGAAAAATATGTTTACCAAAATTATAAATTTCCCATAGCTAGGACTAGAGGATACATATAGAATTTAATGATAATGATATTCCAAGAGGTCCAAATTCAAAATAATTCAATAGTTTCATATTAGTTCAAGATAAAAGAATAGTTAGTATTTTTATTGATGATTAGATAAGTTTTGACAAATTGAAACTATATCACTTGTTAGAGACCATTTTGGTAAGATCATTTATTATTATTTTACTTATCTTTAAATTTCTATAGTAATATATGTTTTCCCCTTTCATATCAGATGAGATATTATATACCTAACACTGGAAGAATCGGGAGTAAATGTTTATCATTAGCTGCTAAGAGATCGTCTGATTTCAAATCAACCCTCACATTAGATTTCATTTTTGGGCATAGAAAACATCATAAACCATGTGACATATATCCCTTTATAGATGACGACACATTGAAGAAATTTTTTAAATGTAGAAGACTAGAAGATATTTTGGTCAGTTAAATGTTAACTTTTATAAGCTCTTTTATATTAATGATCATATTAATTATTTATTAATGATTTATTTATTCTTAGTTTACTGTAAAAGAGGATATCTCATCAAAAGATCCAATCTAGAAACATACACCCTCGTACTTTATCTCAAGGAGGGTATACGTTATTAGAAGAATAAATGATGGCTGAAAATTTTCAAAAACTAAGACCTAGATCTTTATGATATACAATGGTTTCCCCTATAACTACCCAGCTGGACATAAAAAATGGAAGAGGGACCAGGTGAGAAAAAAGGAAAATATATTGTGGAAGTGTAGAGGGTTTTTAGATAAGAGGATTGTTATGTGTTTAATTAATTTATTTATTTAAGTTAATTAAATTATTTATGTATTTTGATTTATTACAATTTTTTTAAAATAATTCATATAGGATTCTCTTGAGGAGAAGAGCACACATAAGGCCTTTTTAGCTAAGGGTTGGTAGGATATTCTAGCTACATCATTGGGAAATCCCAAACACCCGGGTCATGTATGAGGATACATAGTGGGTGTATCTGTGAAAAAATAATTTCCACATTCTTAAACTTCTTCAATGTAGGGTGTTTATAAAAAAATAGAATCATTTGAGGATCAAGTTCTAGATATTCATGTGATTATGGAGAATGGGATCATAGATTTGGTAATGTAGATATTTCTAGGCATGAAATGATAGTTTTCAACTCCATCTCCAACTCCTAAACCTCTACCAATAGCTCCCACTCCTCCACCTCCACCAGAAGATCCCACTCTTACACCACAAACCATAGACCTCACTCCTTATCCTACTCCCACACCTCCTTCTCCACAACTTCCCCATTATTTTGAGTTATATTTTAATGATCTGTAACATCCTATTGTTACATATGGGATGATATTTTATATTAGATATACAATTAATCATCAAAAGATAGAAATAGAGAATCATATGGTCACTGTACATGATATTATAGATATATTAGTTGGAGTACCATTACCTATAGACAAGTTGAGTACAGTTGGAAAAAGTATCGACCAATTTTTAGTTTGGCCATCTAGACTTTGGTGACATATTATCATAGAGGTATGTGAATATTTTATATTTTATTTATTTTTGATATTAATTTTTTTTTTAAATTTTAAATATTATATATTTATCTATTTTTTATATGAATAATTTAAAGGTAAATATATACTGTACAAACAAAAAACAATACATAGTGATATGATTTCGAATACAAATACTAGTAGTATGGATAGATTGTCAACATTTTCAAAGTTATTGTTGGATGTTTATGAGATTCCATGTAGAGACCTGAAGCTTGACGTACATGGAAAATACATTACTTTTGCGGAATACTTAATACATAACAAAAACAGACACACAAGGATCGTAATATTTTAGTGTCTTTGGAAACTTTGAATATAAACATCTAATCATGTTGCAAGATCTTCAACATCTCCCATAATGATCTTCCCCTTTTTGTTTCCTTACCTAAAACCTTTCTTTATTTACTGGGGAAAATAAAACATAAAAAGGGTGAGCTAAAATGCTCAGTAAGGCCAAATATAGAGAACATAAAACAATCCATAAACATTTTATAGCAAAAACTTGAACATGAAATCTAAACATTAAAACCTTGAGCAAAGACATAAATCGTGGAAGTACGCAAGGAATATATCATAATGGAACATAAATCATGATAAAATATAATGGGAATAAAACATGTAATTTTGGAAACCATTCAACACATGTCATGATTTCCATAGTAGTCAAGGCATTGCTGCCAAGACCATCTTCGTGGACAAACTCCCTTTCTGAATCGAGTTCACTCCTCGTTTCAGTCCTGTAACAATGAACCAGATTAACTTACCGTTCCAGCCATGTCTATCTCATGAGATATAAATATTTACCCAATTCATTGGAGGGAGATATTGGTCCCACCCATCTCATAATTAAATCATCCTTACTTGTGCCACAAAATATACTTAAAACATTCATCATAACCCAAAGAATAAAATGGGTTTCATAAACATCATCCCATCATAACATAATACATATAAAACAAACGTACATTTCATCATAAGAAAAGTGAAACCATGTAGATAATAGAGACATTATACTTGAATCATACACATATGAAAATAATTTCATCTTAGATGGAAAATGGTTTTGATAAAACACTTGAAATGAATTCTTGAGGAAAATATCTTTTATTTTTCAAAATCATTCTCTTTCTACAAAATATCATGAAACTTTAAAAGAAAATTATTTTGTTGCAAATATTCATGAAATATTTTTGAGGAAGATTCATGAAAATAAGGCTTTATAAAACTATAAAAATCCTTTCATGCTGTATAAGTTAAAAAAACATTCTTCTCGTACTTTTGCAGGAAAAGTCAAAAAAGTACCTCATAACGTAAACAAAAGAAATATTCCTTACATACCATGTAGTAAAAGTTAAAAATGGGTAAAAAGTACTTTAAACATACATGAAAACACTTTTATAAAACATGGACATGGATGATATAAATAACCCCAGTAAATACTTACAAATAAGCAATCTCGGATAAAAATGAGATTTGCAAAATTATCCCATACCTTAGGTCTGATATGATTCGTATGGATTCGAATCTATTTTATAATGATTTAAATAATGTAATTGAATTACTACATAATCATATTCATTGTTATGATATCATATATGTTTCACTTATGACTTTATATTACCCTTTCTTTTGTAAATTCCATGTTAAAGCGTCGTTTTTGGGTAAAATCATTTCATTTATCGTATGTGTTTTGACTTGTTGTTCTTGATATTATTATTTATATACTTATTTACATAATTCCAGAATGTAAAACATGATTTATATGAAATATATATTCATAATATACATATATATATGATAGATCGATAAATGGAATGAAATACACCGTTCATGGAGACGGTAGGCCGTATGTATGCATGAACGCTGTTTTCATTTCCTTATGAATTGAATGGAATTAAGTAGATGACATACATATATATATACATAAATATATTTTCATTATTATGTCATATATTTCATGATTACTTATTTTATATACTTTATAATCATTCATGAATGGTTAACATGGAGAATGAATCTCATCGCGTCGTGGAGACGGTAGTCCGTACGTACGCACGAGCGATGATAACATTACCATAATTATTGAATTGAATTGGAGTGGATTATACAACATATCAGAATCAGTATTATGTTATAATAACTATTTATAGTTATTCTTTACGCCATTATACCCATAATTAAGGTGGTGTTGGAAAAACAGATTACACCACGGCGTGGAGACGGTATTCCATACGTACGCACGCGCGGTGATTTCGTTTTCCGTAGGATGGATAGAAGGTGAAATAAGGTTGTTTAATATTTATAATAAAATATCAGTATACGAGTGATACTTATGTTATTACTTCATAATGAAACAACTAAATAATAAGGAGTTGTAGAAGAAATAAACTTGAGAGAATCGAAAGAAGAGATTACCTCTTCTTCGACGCACCTCCTTTAAGCCTTCTCTTAAGGAAGTAGAGTTGGTCTTTTGAGTAGACCAAAACCTGCATAATGTTTCTAGGGAAGTGGAGAAGATAAATGGTCAGGGTTTGTCCGAGCTTCAAGGCTCAAAAGGGTGTGAAGAGAAGAGTGTAGGGGTGCCCTTTTTATAAGGGAGGAGAGGGTCACCTTTGGAAAAACTAAAGATATTATTTTATTATAAAGACATATTCGGTTCTTAATAGCTCCAAATTGATTTATTTAGAAGCTATGGTGGGGATGGTTCTAAATCCTCTCATATAATATAATTTAGACAAGTTTAGGTTTCTATTTTAAGCTTATCATTTAGATTTAACTTTAAGTTAAATAAGTTTACTTTTACCGTGTCTTCTTGTTTTCTTACACTATAAGGTTAATAAACATACTATAACAAGCCAAAAGAACCCCAAGTTAATTATTATTAATATATATAACCTTATATAAGTCATTTTGCAGAAACCTATATTTTTAGGAATAAAATAACAATTAATAATATAATATTTATATTAAAAACTATTTCATGTCAATTTTGACACTATTTGGTAATCGATTTTTGTGAAACTAATAACAGAATGATTAGTTCGAAAAAAGTTAATTAAATCAATAATAAAATGTAATATTAACCTATAAAATTATTTTAATTCATAAAAAGTCTCAAATTAATTTTATTTGGGTATTTATAACATCAATTATATTAATACTTCATTAATAAGATAATTACTACATCATCAGTGTGTCATAAATAAATTAAAGTATTTAATGTCTAAAAATTTTAACTAAAATACAATTATGTAGGAAAGAATTTTATCTTTCTAATGAATATTTATAGTCTAATTTATCTTATGTATATCTCTATATTAAAAATGTTTTAGTTATTAAACATTGATTTTAACCATTTTAACCCTTCTTTAAATAAATTAATAATAAATGTCTTAATCTAATCCAAGTGGACCTAAATGGTCATATTTTGTTCCTAAGGTTGTTTTTGGTCGAATTACACTTATCCAATAGAATTAGTACATGTGTTAGGGTAATAATAATATCATTTTTACCCTTAATTATCCTATTTACTTTTAACCGTGGTAAATAAAAGTAAAAAGTTACTATTCACCAAAAATTATTTTCATCTCATTGAACCACAATTTAGTCCTTGATATTAACCATGTCTCTAGAATTTTTGAAATTCAATTCACAGAAGTGGTAAAATTTAATTTCAATTAAACAAAAGTCAGGTTTTTAAATACCACTAAGTGGTTTCACTATTCATCGAAATTGATTTTTTTTTAGAAAAATACAAAAAATTAAGCCTAAGAATTATTTGATATTTCAAATTCAAAATTGATGTATATTTTTCCAAATTCATAACATATAAGTGGAATTAATTCATTTTAAATTTAATTCCCGTTATCAAAACAAATAGCGTGTTTTTAAGAAACAAAAACAATCAAAAGATTGATACTTGTTTATATCCAATTTCAAAGAGAAATTAATTCCAATGAACAACATTGGATTAAATGGTAAAAATATATTCTAATTACACTTTAAAGCCAATTAAAAAGATAATCTATCCATATAAATTATTGCAATGAAAACAGTTGTTTTTAATTAAAATATAGCGTGTTTTTACTATTCATTAAAATATGAAAGTTATCAAAATAATATGAAAATTTTATCCAAATTAAATTTTTATCTCTTGATTCCAAAGAAGAATTTTATTTTGTCAAATTGAACTTATAAACATTTTAAAAACAAGATTTAAAGTGGGTGCTCCATCAAAAGGAGGCAAAACTACATTTTTTGAAAAACACTTATTTTACTCAAAAATTGATTTTGTTCTCATACCATGTTCTAGAAAATGTGTAAGATGAATAATAATGTTATAAAATTCAAAATGTAGTTGATAATATTCATAACGGGTAGTTCATATAACATATCATTGTCTAGTGAAACTCAATATTGCGTACAACACATGCTATCGTGGAAGGTCGCGATTGTGTGTAATGCAAGCCAAGTCAGGGATGCCTGTTGTGAAAGATTCTTTTGGGGTAGCGTAAAACACAAGAAATTAATGAAATTAAAAAGAATATTTTTCATAAAATCTCATGGTGTTACATTCTACCCCCCTTAAAATGAATTTCTCCCTCTAAATTCATCGGGGTTATAAATGGTTTACTACTCGAAAGTTTCTTTAATATAAACCCACATAGTAAAAAGGAATGCCAAAACTTGGATTTAAAAACTAAAGTATGAAACGTAACGATTACCCAAATTAACTCATCACTGGGTTTCCACGTAGGAGAACATAGGTGAAAACATGGATATGGAAGAAAAATATAACCATCATGTTCTGATGGAGAGTGGTAGAGAACATGGCTATGAAAAATCCAATAATCACAAAGCCATAAATTTCTGATGATCTAGGTTACCATCTGATTCATCAGATATAAGGGCACTAGGACAACATTTTTGGTTTTCAAGATCATTTCCCTAAAGTTGAAGAATTTGAATTAGAATAAATACTTACTTTATTTTGGTATAATCTCACTATTTTTCGTGCCTTGAACAATTTCCACTTCATTTCTTAAAGAAATGAAGTTGAATTTGTTATTAGTGAAGTGTTAGCAGATCATGTGATAGAATGACGGGTCATTCTATCCGTCTCAAACAAAAGGTTAGTAAAAGTTATTAAATATACATAAGTCGATCTATAGTGAGATTAATCATATATGGTTCCTAAAATGGACTTATACTTCATATATCATACTGCTTAATATAATAAAACTAGTTTCTACTAAACAGGGACTTCCTGTAGGCTAGTGGTAGGAGATAAAGGCCTGTCGCACTTCAGTTGTGGGTTCGATTCCCACATCCTTGTCCGACGCAATGGGTTGTCGCCCGTCCTGTAGGTTATCCTTTTTCTAAAACTACATTACTATAACATCCCATCAATAATATCGAAAAAAGTTCCATCCTTAAAAAATACTAACTTATCTCCAACATAATCCATTCCAATCTTTATCTAAAATACTTCGGTCCAAGATCATAGTATAAAGAAAACTATTACTTGAAATGTCATCAACCAAGCATGTGGATACCATCATTTATCCCCCATATATCTTGTTGGTCACATTCCACTCATGTGAATACCTTAATCATGTATTCTCTTGAAAAATAAATACCCATTAAACCTTAGTGAAAACATGAATGCTATCAAAAGTTAACTCTTTCCACATACCAAAATCCAAAAATTCTATATACTCAAACCATGATATAACCTTCTCCTTATATCAGTCATGAGCTCATGAATACTATCAAACATTTAATTTTCTCCTTATCCCTTCATTATGCGCATATCATCTACTTTCCAAAAATATCTGAATAACCTTTCATGGTTACTAGTAGCATTCATCATACACTTTCAAAAGTTAATGAAAAACAATAGTGTAACAATCCTTAGATGTCTATTTATTCCATAGTACCATGATATTACTTATACAACATTACACTTGATAAACATGTAATCATTCCAATACCTTCTTAAACCATCGAGCGAGATTCAACAATTCTTTCATCTCACATATCATTTGTAGTATCTTCATCATCATAAACATAAATAATACCCATACGACCATACTGGTTCTCTTCATGAGACTTTCCCTTAGGGAATTGGTTTGCATAATGCCCACACATTCCACATTTAAAGCATTTAACCATTATTGATGTCGTAGTAATACCATTATCCTCATCCATTGTGTCAATTGAACCTTTTTTTTCACTTACTGGCTTTGTGTCCTTATTTTCCACACCCAAATCATCTTCCAGTTCCTTTGAAACATTATCCTTGATGCCTCTTCCCACATGATTTACATAGGGGAAATTGAACTTTCTTTCCTCTATGATCATCATGAAACTCCATCTTTTTCTTATTAGCAGAGTCAGGAAACTTACCAAATTTGAGTTTATTGATCATATTATGAGATTTCTAATTCGGCATAATAATGATGTTTGGACTTCCAAATCCCATTTCATTTGGTTGGTCATGAAGAATATCATTCCATTGTCCATCATATCCTCCATTATCGTGAATCATCTTGTTTCCAGCCATTTTCTAAAACCCAAAAAGAATAGTGTGAGAGGGAAAAATCATAATAAATGGGGAGTAACTTCAATATCTAACATCTTTAGGTTTAATCTAATATTGTTACCATAATTCTAGGACTATAATCTATACTTATACTTAACCTTAGGGACATCCCTAGACATACCTTATAAATATCTCTAGGGATATCACTAAAGTTTTCGCATCCTAGTTTCCAAAGGTTGACTAAACCTTTCCCCTGATACCAACTGTAGAGACTCGAATCTTGAAGTACATGGACAATACATTAATTTTGCGGAATACTTAATACATAACGAAAATAGATACACAAGGATCGTAATAGTTTAGTGTCTTTGGAAACTCAGAAAATAAACATATAATCATGTTGAAAGATCTTCAACATCTCCCATAACGATCTTCCCCTTTTTGTTTCCTTACCTAAAACCATTCTTTATTTCCTGGGGAAAATAAAACATAAAAAGGGTGAGCTCAAATGCTCAGTAAGGGCAAACATAGAGAACATAAAACAATCCATAAACATTTGAAATCAAAAACATGAACATGAAATCTAAACATTAAAACCTTGAGCAAAGACATAAATCGTGGAAGTACGTAAGGAATATATCATAATGGAACATCAATCATGATAAAATATAATGGGAATAAAACATGTAATTGTGGAAACCATTCAGCACATGTCATGATTTCTATAGTAGCAAAGGCATTGCTGCCAAGACCATCTTAGTGGACAAAGTCCCTTTCTAAATCGAGTTCACTCCTCGTTTCAGTCCTGTAACACTGAACCAGATTAAATTACCGATCCAGCCATGTCTATATCATGAGATATAAATCTTTACCCAATGAATTGGAGGGAGATATAGGTCCCACATATATCATAATGAAATCATCCTTGTGCCACAACTAAACTTAAAACATTCATCACAACCCAAAGAATAAAATGGGTTTCATAAACATCATCCCATCATAACATAATCCATATAAAATAAATGGACATTTCATCATAAGAAAAGTGAAACCATGTAAATCATTGAGACATTATACTTGAAACATACACATATGAAAATAATTTCGTCTTAGATGGAAAATGGTTTTGATAAAACAGTTGAAATGAATTCTTGAGGAAAATATCCTTCATTTTTTCAAAATCATTCTCTTTTTACAAAATGTCATGCAATTTAAAAAAATGATTTTGTTGAAAATATTAATGAAATATTTTGGAGTAATATTCATAAAAATAAGGATTTAAAAAACCGTAAAAATCCTTTCATGCCGTATATGTTAAAAAAACATTCTTCTCGTACTTTTGCCAGAAAAGTCAAAAAAGTACCTCGTAACGTAAACAAAAGAAATATTCCTTAAATACCATATAGTAAAAGTATAAAATGGGTAAAAATGATGTTAAACATACATGAAAACACTTTTATAAAACATGTACATGGATGATAGAAATAACCCTAGTAAATACTTACGAATAAGCAATCTCGGATAAAAATGAGATTTGCAAAATTATACATTACCTTAGGTCCGATATGCTTTGTATGGATCTGAACCTCCTGTATAATGATTTAAATAATGTCATTGACTTATTAAATAATCATATTCATTGTTATGATATCATATATGTTTCACTTATGACTTTATATTACCCGTTCTTTTGTAAATTCCATGTTAAAGCGGCGTTTTTGGGTAAAATCATTTCATTTATCGTATGTGTTTCGACTTTTCGTTCTTGATATTATTACTTATATCCTGATTTACTTAATTCCAGAATGTAAAAAATGATTTATATGCAATATATATTCAGAATATACATATATATACGATAGATCGATAAATGGAATGAAATACACCGTTCATGGAGACGATAGGCTGTACGCACGCATGAATGTTGTTTTCTTTCCTTATGAATTGAATGGAATTAAGTAGATGACATAAATATATATACACATAAATCCAGTATCATTATTATGTCATAAATTTCATGATTACTTGAATCTCATCGTGTTGTGGAGATGGTAGTCCGTACGTACGCACGGGCGATGATATCGTTACAATAATTATTGAATTGAATTGGAGTGGATGATACAACATATCAGAATCAGTATGATGTTATAATAACTATGTATAGTTATTCTTTACACCATTATAACCATAAGTAAGGTGGTGTTGGAAAAACAGATTACACCACGGCCTGGAGACGGTATTCCGTACGTACGCACGCGCGGTGATTTCGTTTTCCGTAGGATGGATAGAAAGTGAAATAGGGTTATTTCATATTTAAAATAACATATCATTATATGAGTGATACCGATGTTATTACTTCATAATGAAACAACTAAATAATAAGGATTTGTAGAAGAAGGAAACTTGAGAGAATCGAAAGAATAGATTACCTCTTCTTCGACGCACCTCCTTTAAGCCTTCTCTTAAGGAAGTAGAGTTGGTATTTTGAGAAGACCAGAACCTGAATAATGTTTCTAGGGAAGCAGAGAAGAGAAATTTATAGGGTTTGGATGAGATTCAAGGCTCAAAAGGGTGTGAAGAGAAGAGGGAAGGGGTGCCCTTTTTATAAGGGAGGAGAGGGGCACCTTTGGAAAAACTAAAGATATTATTTTATTATACAGTCATATTCTGTTTTTAATAGCTCCAAATTGATTTATTTAGAAGCAAATGTGGGGATGGGTCTAAATCCTCTCATCCAATAGAATTTAGACAAGTTTAGGTTTCTATTTTAACCTTATCATTTTGATTTAACTTTAAGTTAAATAAGTTTACTTTTACCATGTCTTCTTGTTTTCTTACACTATAAGGTTAATAAACATACTATAACAAGACAAATGAACCCCAAGTTGTTTATTAGTAATATATATAACCTTATCTAAGTCATTTGGATGAATCATAGATTTTTAGGAATAATATAACAATTAATAATATAATATTTATTTTACAAACTATTTTATGTCAATTTTGACACTATTTGGTAATTGATTTTTGTGAAAATCATAACAGAATGATTAGTTCCAAAAAGGTTCATTAAATCAATAATAACATGTCATATTAACCTATAAAATTATTTTAATCCATAAAAAGTCTGAAATTAAATTTATTTGGGTATTTATAACATCAATTATGTTAATATTTCATTAATAAGATAATTACTACATCATCATTGTGTTATAAATAAATTAACTTATTTAATGTCTAAAAATTATAAATAAATTAAAATTATGTAGGAAAGAATTTTAGATTTCTAATGAATATTTATAGTTGAATTTATCTTATGTATAACCCTATATTAAAAATGTTTTAGTTATTAAACTTTGATTTTAACCATTTTAACCCTTCTTTAAATAAATTAATAATAAATGTCCTAATCTAATCCAAGTGGACCTAAATGGTCATATTTTATTCCTAAGGTTGTTTTTGGTCGAATTACACTTATACAATAGAATTAGAACATGTGTTAGGGTAATAATAATATCATATTTACCCTTAATTATCCTATTTACTTTTAACTGTGGTAAATAAAAGTAAAAAGTTACTATTCACTAAAAATTATTTTCATCTCATTGAACCACATTTTAGTCCTTGATATTAACCGTGTCTCTCGGATATTTGAAATTCAATTCACAGAAGTGGTAAAATTTAATTTCAATTAAAAAAAATTCATTTTTTTAACTACCACTAAGTGGTTTCACTATTCATCAAAAATTGAAGTTTTTCAGAAAATACCAAAACTTCATCCTAAGCATTATTTGATATTCCGAATTCAAAATTGATTTCTATTTTTCCAAATTCATAACATATAAGTGGCATTAATTAATTTTAAATTTAATTCTCATTATCAAAACAAATAGCGTGTTTTTAAGAAACAAAAACAATCAAAAGATTGATACTTGTTTATATCCAATTTCAAAGTGAAATTAATTCCAATGAACAACATTGGATTAAATTGTAAAAATATATTCTAATTACACTTTAAAACCAATGAATAAGATAATTTATCCATTTAAATTATTGCGATGAAAAAAGATATTTTTAATTAAAATATAGCGTGTTTTTACTATTCATTATAATATGAAAGTTTTCAGAATAATATCAAAATTTTATCCAAAGTAAATTTTTATATCCTGATTCCAAAGAAAAATTTTATTTAGTCAAATTGTACTTATAGACATGTCAAAAAAATATTTAAATTGGGTGCGCCATCAAAAGGCGGAAAAACTACATTTTTAAAAAATACTTATTTTACTCGAAAAATTGATTTTGTTCTCATACGATGTTCTAGAAAATGTGTAAGATGAATAATAATGTTATAAAATTCAAAATTTAGTTCATACTATTCATAATGGTTAGTTCATATAACATATCGTTGTTTAGAGAAACTTAATATTGCGTACAACACACGCTATCATGGAAGGTCGCGATTGCGTGTAATGCAAGACAAGTCCGGGATGCGTGTTGTGCAAGCTCCTTTTGGGGTAGAGTAAAACACAAGACATTAATGAAATTAAAAAGAATATTTTTCATAAAATCTTGGGGTGTTACATTCCACTTGATGCTGATGTTTGTGGTTGTGCAATAACTAAGAGGCCTTCTAGAAATGGTATAATGGAGCTTGCAATTTTAGATCAGTTAGGCATAAACACAATCTGAGTTTTTTCCATGTAATTATTAGCATAAATATTTTTGTATGTTAAATTTATTGAAAATTCATACTTATGTTTGTTTTGTATTAGGTATCTTTATACAATGTGTAAGGATCATGAAAGGATAGATATATATGGATTTATGGACCCATATTTTATTTCCCCTAGAGTGATGACAATGACTAAAGTATAAATAATAGTTTATATTACTGAAATATTTGAAAATAATCCAATTATTCCGTGCTGGATGTTTCTGAATCTTTAGGAGTATGAAACATATATCTCATAAAGTGTTATATATATTTTAACATAATAAAAGTAACCTTAAATATTCTTTTATATCAGTGTTCTTTTGATGTTAGGTATTTTTTGTCCAAGGGAGAAGACACTATGCTATTTATGATATATCGACGGTGAAGTGAGACAAAATTTTAAGGATATATTAGACATTTAAGTTTTAATTTCTTAATAATTGTTTATATTATAATTAATTTTAAATTTATTTCATTCATATTATTTACAAATAGGTAATGGAATTATATTTAAGATACCATAAATAAAAATAGCACCATTATCAAATATGTAAAAGAAAATGTGAAATTTCATTTATAATTAGTAAATGTTGGATATATTACTTAATATTGTTATTTTAAATAGAAAAAACGTATTAAAACCACATTATCATAATCATGAAGGTGTAAAAGAATATGGATATTATGTGTTAAAAATTATATTTAAAATAATTTCAACAGGCACAATTATGAAGTTCCATCAGGTTATATTTCATTATAAACTTTTTCTTAATTTTTCCTTTATTTTATTCATAATACATGTTAAATGATTTCCTTTTAATTTTTTTCTTTTTTCTTACCCTCATCCTTATAGTTCAAAATGGATCAGACTCTTAGAAGTTGAATGGGAAAATAATTTTATAGGTTTCGTCGGATTTTTGTTTTTTGTACAATATATAATAATTTTGAATTTTGTAATTGTATATGTGTATTTCTAGTTTTTTTATACTTCTTCTAATTGTCTTCTGCTTGTATTTTATTTTTTTTGGCTTTGTATAAGGGGGTTGAAATGGTTTTTTAAATGGTTTTTCACTTCATTTATTTGATAATCGGTGTGAAATTTTATTTACCAATGATTGTTCACATCAGGTTTCCACATCGGTTATCAAATAATAGATGTGATAAATCATTTTCCATAATGGTTATAATATAACTCATGTGAAAAAACTTTTTTACATGGGTTTGTCACATCGGTTATTTGATAACTGATGTTAAAAACCAATTCAATAATTCATTTACAACATCTATTTTTTAAATAAAGTTAAAGATATATTTACAATGTCCCCTTTAATAACATCACCTAATAACCGATGTGAAAAGGGAAAAAATAAACATTAAATGGAATTTTTTACACTAGGGTGTTACATGCAACACCAAGTTTAAATGAAACATGAAATACTATTAAAATATATTTATTTAATATGACACTTATCGCCCAGAAAATAGAATGCTGGGTATGAAAAGTATTAAATAAATTATGAATATATATGGTTTACACAATTATATAAAATTAATTCTTTGTTGAAAAACTAATTTTAAATGAAAATAAAAACTATTTGAAAATAAAGGAAATATTTTTCTCAAAAAACTATCTCTATGCACAGAAACAAATTTAACCTCAATAAATTGAATAAATAAATATTGTTGAATTATTTAAATTATATTTACATATTATATATTCAATTAAAATTTTAACATTCATCTTATGTGTTTTCTATAAAATATATAATAATTAATCCTATTTTACACTTAAAACTGCATTTTTTAAAAGGCAGTTTTGTCGCCTTTTGTGCTCTTATTTTGAAATTAAAATTTTTCAATTTTATAAAATTTATTTTGAAAAATTAAATTATATATATATATATATCACTATTTCTGAATTATTATATGGTGAATTTTTTAGAATTGTCGGAGAAAATAATTTTTTTGATGAATAGTGAAAATAATAGTTTTTAATAAGAAATTTATTTTCATTGAAATAATTTTAAAAAATAGAAATTATTTTATTATGATTTTAAAAGATTAATTCATTCATTTATATATATATTAATCTAATTTATGTCATTGGAATCAATTTCATATTTAATTTTGATATAAAAACTATTTTAGCTTTTAAACATTTTCTCTTTTGTAAACTATTTTCTCATCGCATCTATGGGATTAATTTTAAATTAAAATTTTCCATTTATTTGAATAGATTTTAGAAAAATTGATTCCATGTTTATAATAATAATAATTTATAATATATAATAAGGTTAACATATTTTTTTACCATAATGAATAATAAAAATAATAAAAATTAATTATCGCAGTTATGGTGAAAATGGGTTTACAATGGGGTTGAACTAAACGAATAAGGGTAAAATTATATATATAATTATTATATACCAATTTTATTGACGTATTCAGACCATATAATATCTAAGGTTTAATTATGGTCCATTTTGGAGCCTTGTGGAATTTGAAAATTGTGGGTACACCTTTTTCTTTTCAAAAATTACAAGTGTGCCCCTTATCTCACTTAGAAAAGGCCACCCATATCCACTCATATTAACACATCCAAAACTCAATGGTTAAATAAATAACTAAAAAAACTTCTTTAATTCCATAATATCATACTATAAGCCTTATTTGTATCATAAAACCAATCTAATAATCCTTTTGGTGTAAACCAAAAGAAGTGGTCCTAAGAAGAAGTAACATCTCTAATTGAGAATTTTAGTTTATTCCTTCCTCTATATATTTTAGTTATTATTAAACAATGATAATATAATAAAAAAATATATCTTAAATATAAAAATATGTTATTATTATAATTTAACCAGCTAAATCTGTATCCTCTTTCATCAAAAGGATTATGGAATCATCATTTGTGTGTACGACGGGATACAACCTCACAAACCGATGTTACTCGTTTTTGAAGAACAGCTCTCACGGCGGGATATAATGTTGGATTTATTATTTATATATTATATTAATGTTATTATAATTCTTATGGAATCATTATATGACATATTCCTTCTTACTTTCCATTCTATGGGAATACAATAACATCGTTCGTGTGTACAGAGGACTACCGCCAAAAGAAATGATGTAATTCATTTCTCATATACACATTACATGGAAGATAATAAAGAAAAGTTTAAATTAAAACATGGGATATAAATGAATAAAAATATTTCTTTAAATTTAATATAAAATTTACCTTTATTTTATTTCATCCTTCAAGAAAATTTAAACAACTTTCATGGGTACGTATGAACTACCCTCTCCATAAATGATGTATTTAATTTTCTATCTATAACTATTGTGGATTAATATAAATTAATATATAATTAATATATAATTAATATTTATAATATTTATATCATGGTTAATATTTTGGGTAATATAGAACCACGATTAAATTAAGAGGATTGAAAATACCAAATCAAAACATGCATGAGAAACAAAGAATTTATTACCCAAAAAGTGACTTTAACATGTAATTGATAATAAATGGGTAATAAAAGCTTATAAGTAAATAATATATGGTGTGATAAATATAATTATTGTTATTTAATATATTTACAATAAAATTATATTTATTATAATGTAGGTTTTATTGTGTGTGACGGAATTTATGACTTAAGGAAATGGATTTTTGTCTCACTTTTTACTTCTATGAGGCACATGCCATATTCAACACCTATTTAATTTATGTGGTATATTTAGTAAACATGAATGTATTTTATGATTATTCTCTTGAAAATTATTTATATTTACATATCCATTTGAGGATATCTCTTCCATAGGGTTTACTGTTCAAAAGTTACCGAAGTGACAATGTATTTTTATCTCAATTTTCCTTATTTGAGACATATGTTGTTTTATGATCCTATCTTATCTTATGAGGTTTATATAAAGAACATTTAGTAGTTAATATAATGCATATATTTATTATCATGATATTTTAAGTTTCATTTAATTTTATTCTTTTATGGGGATTACAATTCAAAGTTACCAAAGTGGAAAGGGTTTTATAATACAATCTCATCGTTTATGGGGATTGTTTATGTATATTCTTCTAGTGATGAAATATTATGATACATATCTCAAGAAACACATTAATTTTTTATCCTATTGTTATTTCATGTGAATACATGTTTTCCCTTTAGTTTTCCCTTTATGTACTAATGATTTCAAATGAATGTTTTTAAGAAAAATAAAATTTATTTCTCTCTTTATTCAAAAAACCTTTTTTATTAAAAAAACATGTTTTATAAAAATGATTTGAAAAATGTGTTTAAAATTATTCAAATTATTTATCTTGTAAGTTTTATACATATATTATTTTTTAATTTTTTTTGAAATGAATCTTCATGTCGTTTTCCAATTAATTCTTGTTTGGATTTTATCGAAAACATGAAAAGAAAATATATTTTAATGTGAATGGAATGAATAAAATTACCCACCTTCATGAACATTATTTTTTTTGAAACTTAATTTATTTTTTGGAATGGTTATTTTCAAAGTAAATAATTTCTAAAAAAAATTATGAATTTTGTTTTAGTTTTAAAAGTGAATTTTAAAGAAAATTTATTTTCCTTAAGAAATTTTCTAAGTGTCTTTTCTAAATCAATTTTCATATATGATAAAATACATTGATGTTACTTATGATTTAATAGGGACATGATATAAGGATACCAATCTTATTATTTCTCTAAATTATTTTTTTAATGATTGATAGATGTTTATGAAACTTGTTTCTTTCAATGGTTTGTAATATGACAAAATTTTTACAAAACCTGATTCTTTTCCATGAGTTATGATATGATGAAATGTATATGAAACCCATTACTTTTATAAGAGTTATTGTTTGATGCAATTCTTATGAAACTTATTTATTTTCATGGGTTCTAATATGATGGATATATTTTGATCATATGGCACCCACATGTATGATTTTTATTATGTGATGGTGGATAAGTTATAACTAAGGATGGTGGTTATGTTATAACAGTGAAGTTTGAGACCTATATATACCTCCAATGCATTTGGTAATGATTAAGGCTATATGTGCTCAAAGGGTACAAGAGAGGTTATCCCAAGCCCCAAAGGGGGTGCATAATAGCTTATCCTAATCCCAAAATAGGGTACACATGAGGTTATCCCAAGATTGAAGTAGGCACATAGGCATTTATCCCAATACAAACATGTTATGAATGTCTTGGTGAGTATCATTAACATAATATTTCCTATGCTTATTTATATGACATAAATCTATGTCTTATGCCAATTTTATACTCTCATGGATCATGTTATTTCATTCCAATTTGATTCATGTCATATGAACTATCATGATTTAATCCAAGACTTAGGTTAATAATTTTTTATATGCAGGGCATGGTTTTCATATGTTATTATCATGTTATAATACCCATATTCTCATGTTATATTGATATCTCCCTTGTTTACCCATACTGAGTATCTAAGCTCACCGTTTATTATATTTTTATTCCCCATTATATGAAGAAAGGTATTATGTGTGATATGTATAAGAAGGGTGGTAGTTGTGAATAAATTATTAGGAGATGATGTAGCTCACTTATGGACTAGTTGTTTATGTGTCAACATTTACAAAGGCACTAGACCTAAATGATTCTGTTGTGGATTGTTATGTTATTTACTAAATATTCAAATATTAAAATTTAATATTTATGTATAATAATTTTAGGTCCTTACTGATCTAATTTCCTAATTGTAGCCTTATAAATTTAAAATTTTAAATCCTTTTATCATTCCACTTTGATAAATGTGTGAAATGTTAATTATAAAATAAACACACTTAATCGTGTAAAATTGTTTTGATAAAAACGATGTTTTTTAGGTTTAAATTTATATATAAGATAAAATAAAAATTATTACTAATTTTAGTGGTGGAAATTGATTTATTAAAAATGGAATGAAAGGTATGATGATTTAAATGAAAGGAGAAACTGAATATCACCTTGAAAATACTTCATTCAAACAGAATACTGAAGATATTTTTTATTAACAAAAAATTTTAATTTAATTTGAAAAATATAAGAAATAGTATTTATAAGCTCAAAAAAAAATTTAAAAAGAATTATTTTATTCCTTAAATACATATATTATAACTTAAAATGTTTTTTAACTTTTATTATATGCTAAAATATTGATAAAATCATAAAAATTATAATTTTCACAAAAAAAATTATTTTTGAATAAAAATTAATATGTTTCGAAAAAAATCCGAATTTTATAAAATAGTAAATATTCATGATAGGAGTTCAGAAATTAATTTTATTTCATAAAATTTACATTTTAAAAATTTTAGATTTGGGTTTTTAAAGATGGTACAATATATATAAAATAACTTTTATTATAACCTTTCTCAATATTAACTATTAATTACATTGGTTGTAACATGTAACAAAATTTATACAACATATTATGCCTTTTAAAAGATTCAAAATCATAGTTCGTTATAGTTTACCATGACATTATATTAGTTTAAGAGTCACTCAAGAGGGCTCGAGTAAACCATCAACAACATAATTTGATAATCACCCATAAATTATCTTTTGAGGGTGTTTTCCAATGGGAAACATCCCCATACACTTAGATTCGAGCATCAAAGAGTTCTCATTAGGATTAACATGTTGTGCATCACTGGGAGTAGGCCCATATTCCAATTTCCATTAACAAAGATCACTGAAATATTCTAGCAGTAACCAATATGAAGTATCATATCCCAGCTAACCCATATAAATCCATCCTACACACTAAAGTGGAACCTATATAGTAGGATCAAATCCTTGAATGTGAATACCAAGGATATTAGTATATTCTGGTAGCAAATATTGAGCATTCTCATATTCTCTCCCCCATATAAGAGTCTCATCAGCATATTCTGATGCTAAACGGAGGACAAGAGTGGTCACATATCCCCACTTCAATAAAATACTTCTATAAATTTATCTTAGAAACCAAGAATATGAAATACTATATTCATGTAAATATCAATCTTAAGTGTCAATTTATTCTTCCAGTAATAGAGGAGCTCCACTGACATATTATGGACGTGATACAGGGATGTGTATATATTCCCATCATAACCACCAGGGAAACATATTATTATATCCTCCATGATCAAATGGATACTCTAGATAATGCTCATATTATTTCTTCCATCTTAGAGGATTATTAGTTTATTCTGATAAAGGGAAAGGGACAGGACTAGGACCATATCTCCATTCAAACCTTGGTTTGTCAACTCAATTTCACAATCACATTAGGATAAAAACATATTCTTATCGAAGAAGGATAGTGTAATATTCCAAATGTCAGCCTAAATCATGACCATATTTCAACTCTGACCAAGGTTTATTGTCATATTTTGGTAGTCACCTAAACAAAGGATTATATCCCTTCCAAAAAAATCAACTCATAATATTACAACAACTTATAATGGAAATGTCCATATTTCTGTTCCCACTGATGAAGGATAGCACCAGCGTCCTTCAGAGGCCATATAAGTAGAGTAACATATTCCTTCTATCATTTTGATGGTTTTCCAACATATTCTAGTAGGTAATGAACCTATTAATTGATATCATACCCCTTCTTCAAATAGGGTTGATCGGTATAACCTGAAAACTCCTAAAGGCAGGCTCATATTATCAATAGTATTACATAATCTCAATAACATATTCTTACAACATATTGGTATCGGCACTACTATAAAACCCACCAATAATAGTTCTAGCATTTATTAGCACTACAATAAGATCTGATAAAGGAATCCCTTTATTAGTGCTAAACAAAGCACAGATAAAATGAACCCTTTATCAGTGCTTTATTTTAGTGACAATAAAATAAACTTGTATCAAAACTTTATTTATAACACTAATAAAATATTTCCTTTATTAGTACATTTTTAGCAATGATAAAAGTTTCCCATTGTCAGTGCTTTTTTAGCACTGATAAAGATCCAGAATAAAATAAAAAACTAAAAAACTAAAAATAAAATCAGTAAATTAATTAAAATATAAAAAATTTTATATATTAAATTATTATTGATAAAAATTAATATATTTAATATACATATATATAGGTTATAAATTTTAATAAATAATATATATTAAATATAGATATATAAAATGAATAAGTATAATATATATAAATATTAATTAAAAACATATTAATGTATTATTAATTTTTAATGTTGTTTGATTTTTCTATTTAACCAATATTAAATGTCATGTGTTGCATTTAGTTCATGTATATATATATATATATTAATGCATTTGTATACACAAATGCACACACAAATATATATGCATAATATATAGAAACACATACACCTAATATTTATATAATTTAATAAACTTTTAATATATTTTATAATTTCATAATAACATGTTACATTTAATATATAATATGCATTTAATTGGGCAATTTTTTTAATACCACAGTTTGAGTATTGATTTTTTTATTTTTTTTATTTTTGTCTTGAATTTGATCATTTTTTGATGGAAATTTGATCATTTTTTATTATTTATTTATTTATACTTGTTTATTATGTTTTATTATTTTCAATATTTATTCATACACTTTAATATATATATATATATATATATATATTTAATATCTTAGATTTAATTAATAAAATATACCCATTTTTTAAATATTTTAAATATGTACTCATTTTGAATTATTTAATTTCACTAATGTTTAAAATACATGCATTCAAGATTATATTTCCATTAATAATTTTAAAATATATTTATAAATAAATAATAAATTTATGTATAATATATTAATAATAATTATAAATAAATCATTATTATTTTTTAAATAATTATATTTAAAATTATATATATTTAAATAAGTATAAAATTATAATAATGTTATTTAAATAATTATAATTACAAAACTTTTAACAGTGATTTTGAAGCACTAATAAAGATCAAACATTATCAGCACTAATTAAGCACTATTAAAAGATATTTTTTTCTGCGCTAAAACTTTATAGGTGATAAATATGTTTTTAATCAACTCTTTTTTAGAGCTAATAAAAGACATATTTATCAGTGCTTATAAATTTAGTGTTGATAAAAACGATCTTTGTCAATGATTTTTTGAAATCATTGTTAAAGGTGTCCCTAATTGATTAAAAACCCCTAACCATGACTCAGTAACTTGTGATTCTCAAGCTCTCATAGAACTTATCTACTAAAGGTACAACTCATCTATGTTTCCTTAGATTAATCAAGGCTGAAATCAAATTTATGTTATTTTATACTCTTCCTATATCGTTTTTTGATGTTTTGGGTTCTTATTTTTGTGCTTTTTCACTATTCTTAAACATGATGAACCCTACATATCTTCTCATCACTACTGAAATACAATGACTATGGTTTTATTTCACCATTTTCTCTATTCATGTGTATTTAAATTCAATCCCATTTCTCCTTAGTGACACACATAGAAGGTTTATTCTCCTCTCGATATTAACAAAGGGACCTCTCATCACCCCTGGGTTTTCTCTTCATTTGAATAATTTATGTTTCCAAAATATAGTTATTTTATCAAATTTAATTCTTCTAATATACTAGATTATAGATTATAAATGCTTAATTATGAGGGTTTTTAAGTATTAAGGGATACCATGTTTTGGCCATTATTTATGGGTGATGAATGTATAGGGACTATGGTAAGTGTAAAAATCATTAAAACATGTTTTGTGGATTTTGGTTAATCATGTAAATTGTTAAACCATGAAATAAGTTATTTAGATTTATGATTTTGATGGATAATTGTTTATTTAATTCATAAAAATATGTAATTAATTATTCATGTTCAAAAAATTATTTTAGTGATGCATGTTGTGAGATTTTTGTTTTTTTAATTAATTCAAGATTATTACTAATCTTTAACCATTGGTTAGAAACAGTGATGGGGAATTTCATTGGTGATAAAAGTATGCTCAACAATTTTTTTTTTAAATTTCCTACATTGGATAGAGCTGATAAATAATTGGGTAAATGTACTTATAAATACACAACAACATATAAATAGTGTATTTGCCAAAAGTAATTGAGTTATCCATGGTTGGATAGTTGATCAAGAAAACTATGAGATGTAATTTATAAATAAATTTAATGATTAAAATAGAGATTAATTAATTGATAGGATAAAAAAATAATTTTAAAATCCTTCTAACATGGTGAATAATCGTATAGAGAAAAAAAGATTACAATTTACTTTGGCCAGTTTGGATCATTATATATGATAAGTCATGATAATTTTTTATCCATGTCCAAAATTCACAAAATAGAGATATTATCCCCCTACTATAATTAACCCATTTTTGAATTCCATAGAAAAACATCTCTTCTTCTTTGATCATTTTTTATAACTAGGTTAAGGTGCTAGAAATCCTTAGGTGATCGAGGTTCCTTAAGAATATTTATGTGGATGAAGGCTAGTGTAATCACCTCAATGGATAGAATAATTTTTTTCTACTTTAGTGTTATAAATCAAACAAATTCCATTGAAGATTAAATATATATTCTACTGATACTATATTACAAGTATTCCATGGGTGTTTTTTTCTTTGTTTCCATTCACATTTAACCTTGAGATAAATCGGCCCTTTTAAGGGTTCTATCCATCAAATAATCATACGATGATACCCTAAAAGTCATAAGTGGTATCATAGAATTGTTCTTCAAGGACACAATTTATTAATCTATTAGTTTTTCTAATAAATCAATTTCATATTGTATTATTTCAACATCATATATTATAATATGAAGAATTTCTTTGTTCAACCATAGCATAGGTCTATTATATATCAGTTGATGAGGATTATTGAGTGATTCAATTAGTGTAGGTTCCTAGGACACATAAATATATAGACTCTTGATTTTCTTCCATCTCTTGATGATGGATTAAACTCCCTCTTTCAAACTAGCCTTCCTCCCATCATCAATATATGGAAGGCAATCAAATTTCTTAGGACAGATTAAGTAAAGACATTGTAGGTTATTTTTAATGTAGTATTGGATTATTATATCTCTGTTCAATATTTTGTGCAAGATGCATGAAATTATGGACTTCTATGCATGGAGTGTATTTCATTGTTGTTATTAAAGAAAAATTAATTTTTTGACTACTCAGGCAGACAATTGATTATGAACATGATGATGTTTCCAATCTCGAGAAAGAACATACAGTTGATGATGAAACTGTAAATTATTAGGGTATCAATAATATGTTGATGAAAAAAATAAAAAAAACAACAATCACATAATTTTGAACATAATCATCAAGTAAAGAAGTCAGGGTATAAAATATGATGTTGGTTGGAATCAACGCAGCCAACCTATTGACCACAACAAGTCAAAATTTATTAGTTATCTTGGGGTCACAAAAAGAATGAATGTGCCAATTGATATTGACTCATGGTTCTACATATAACCAGTAATGAAGTAAATACTTTAGAAAGATATAATGGCAATGTTACAATATACTTTGCCTATTTTATTGAAAAATTATATAATGAAACATTGATTTAATGTTCATTATTCCTTACAAACTTTGTTTATCTTATATTATTTCCATAATAAATTTTTTCTAATGGATGTTGAAAAATCCCATAGAGGCTTCCAGACTCTTCTGATGACTTTCTATCTTGGGGATGGACAGGGGAAAATAAATCCCCACACACCACTTTTTATGCACACAATATAAAGAAGGAAACATGGACTACATTCAGCAATTGTCACAATGAGAAATCATTTCATGTTCATTGAGGAAGATAATATATTATTTGACATTATTTATTTTATCCAACATCATTCAAAATTTTGAATTTTTGAAATAAAAAAAGACTGCTAAAAATAAAGAACATGCATCAAAACTAGCATACCCTTATCATAATGGAAGGATGGGGTATTCTTCATTAAAGAAGAAATTGGTATGTATTTTAAATCAAAAATAAATGTTTAATTATTTTATATGATAAAACATATATTAATTTGTTTATATATATATTGATTAATCAAAATATGAAGTTGTTTCCATCCCACATCATGTGCTTCTATAGGATGCTATATAAATAAGGATGGTATATTAGTTGATGAAAAACACAAAACTAGTATGGGAAGCATGATTAATTATGAACTAATATAATTCTATGTGATTTATAACCATATTATATAAAATTAATATGTTTATATTTTTTATATGGTTTATACATAAGAATCAGCAATGGTCGTACCAAAAGAAAAGTGACTTTCAGTAGATTTGAAGTGGCTTAAACAATATGGTCATGTTAGAGGATTAGGTTTTGGAGTCTATGATCAATGACATTTTGAGAATATAAAACCACATGAAGATACATATAATATGATGAGATGAATGTATACACTAATAGACTCACTATATGATATTATTTTGCAATCAGTTTTTGTAGACCAATGTATAAGAAAAGATCAAATCGAATTGGCGGTGGAGAAAAGATCTGCACATGATCCAAATGATACCACTAGCCTTGAGGCTAGTCATTCCCCCAAAATCTTACCTGGGTTAATCAATTTTTTCAGTACTATTTCTCTAAAATTTGAATCAAACAACATCCGATAACATTATATTACAAAAATCTTGCAGGGTGTAATTGTAAGTGATTTTTTCCTGTAAAATTCCACATACCGCCATGTTGCGAGGGGTACATTGTATAATATCTCAGGAGACCAGCTATGTGATCAACCCCTAGAAAATGGTCATGTGAGAGTGGGTATTGATGTAGATTATGATCTGACTACTGAGTTTCCTATTCCACTTGATGATCCAGATATTCCAATGGTCGAAGCTGTTGTTGGATCTTTCATAGCATGGTCCATCTAATTTTATAAATAAATATGTGTCATTTCTTTTACATATTTTTTCATATGAAAAACATGTAATAGTTGATGATAAAAGGTTTTAAGTGAGGTATGATATTATAGAGGGATAAAGAGGTGGAGAAATGAATGGTCAAATCCATAAAATCAAGTGAATCGACCAAGAAAACAAAATGAACTTCTGAGAGTACCTTATCTCTCCTACTTCTAGATCAAGATTTATTAACATTACAAATTCATAAAGAGACCAAATTTAAAGATTAATTTATGTATTACATTCACTGTGAAGAAGAAATATTTGGAGCTTCCAGTACTGACGTAATTGATCTCGAGTCTCTAATTGAGATTCTCATGCATGAATGGTTGGGTATCTTAATTGTGAATACATATGTAAGGTGCATTTTCATAATATATATGTCCAAATAGTGATCTAAATATTTTTTTTAAAGTTAATAACTATTCGTATTTTTTACAAGAATTTATATTAAAACTATATAAAGGGAATATTTTGTGAAGAATAATTTGGAATCATTGATCGCAGTAACATTTCTATGATATAAATTACATTGGAAAACAAATAATTATATAAGAAAAAATATGAGTTACTTGAAGTGTTCAGTAAAAAAGACTCAACTGACAGACTATTTTTTATGACAACAATGAAAGTGTATAACTCTATGATCTAATCATAGAAAATAAATTTTTAATTTTTTCATTAATTAATTGTTTTTGTTTTTTAGGAAGCATTGGATACTAATTACAGTCAACATAGACACCCCAAATATTTATTATTTCAATTCAATGCATAGATTTCCAACCAACTGACCATATATGATGTGTATTTTGAATATGTAATACACTATAATAAGCATTATATTGATAAAATTTTAATTATATGTTCAGCCTGTCTTTTAACAAGAATTTTTTTATCATAGGGTGGTCACTAAATACAGTCCAAATAATGGAATGAGGTTGGGGATTGAAAAGATAAAGCTTGTGGATTACTAAAAATAGAAAAAAATTAAGGTATACATAGAAATATTTAACTATAACAGTATTTCAAAACAATTTAATTACTTTATTCAATTATTCTGTAGTATCCTAAACAAGATAACACAATCGATTGTGGATATTATATTTTTGAATTTATGAGAGAAATCATACATCATTAAAATACCAGCTTCCCCCAACATGTAATTTCTGAAGGTAATTTCAATTTCATTAAATATATTTCAAAATCATTTGTTTTTATATATTTTCTTTGTACAATCAAGATTTATAACAAAAACGTTACTCAAAATAAGAAATCAATTTTTTTAGAGATGAGTGGGAAGCATCATTTTTCTCGGAATGTTTGATGACAACAAATTTAAGTGATTACATGCTATGTTTGTGATTTATTATGAGTTATGAAAGGTGAACATTAATGGAGGAAATGTATTTGTTTAGAAGCACTAACCTGCGAACAATAAAATTGTTGGGAAAATACTGAGGTGGAGGTGGAGGCAGAGGTGAAGGTGGAGGTGGAGGTGAAGGAAAAGGTGGAGGAAGAGTTAGCGTCAGTGACTGACATGGAGAAGGAGGTAGGGGTGAAGACTGAGGTGTAGAACTATGAGGAGGAGGATAAGAAGTTTTGACTTGAAGACAATAAAATTATTGGGAAATGAAGTAGAATAAGGATCATAACATGATTGTGTTTGAGAACAATTGTTTAAAAGTTCACACAATACTTTTCACTTAAGATAAGATCCATTGTACATCTTTCAATTTTAAAATTAAATTTTAATAAAAAACACACATGGCATACTCAAAACTGCAAAAACACATTCATATTATCTTGATACATTAATAAAACAATCCATTCGTCATTTTACCTATGTACGTATCAGCCTCAACTCAATCCGACGCACGGTGTGACCAGTATGACTCCAAGTGGATCTTTTTTATTCAAAAGTAAGAGTAATTTTAGTAAAAAATAATTAACATACTCCAAACCAAGAACACACATTGGTATTTTTTGGTACTTTGGAACATTAATACATATGTCATTAGCGACATGTAAGGATCAACCTCACCTCATTCTGATGCACTATGTGACCGGTATGACTCAATGTGAATCTTTTTATTCAAAACTAACATTAATTTTAATATAAAAAACAACTAACATACTCAAAACTAAGAAAACATGTTCCTATTGTTTCGATACTTTTGAAAAATTATCCATGAGTCATTTAGGTTGTGTATCATTCATCCGTACCTCAATTCAATGCATAGTGTGACTCTATGTGCGTCTTTTTTATTTAAAATTGACATTAATTTTAGTAAAAAACAATTGACATGCTCAAAAATGAGAAAAAATCATTCTGATTATTGTGGTACTTTAGGGCAATGATCCATACTTTATTTGTACATGGGGATCAACCAAACCTCTACCTGATTCATGGTGTGACCGATATGACTCCATGTGCGCCTTTATTATTCAAAAGTGACATTAATGTTAATAAAAAAAGTCGACATAATAAAAAATGGAAAAACATATTCGGATTGTTTTGATACTTTATAAAAATTATCCATGAGTTGTTTAGGATGTTACTTCCCAATATTTCATAGTACGTTATTTCTTCAATGTAATTCAATAACTTTCACTACACGCAACACTGATTTCAAGCGCACCACGACTTACAAAACTAGTCGTTCAAAAGCAGTTATGAATAGTATTAACTGAATTTTGAACTTTATATAATCTTAACAATTTGAGAATCCATATTATGAATTTATTAGACATAATGTAAGAACAAATTCATTTTTTCAGATAAAAGAAGTATTTTTCAAAAAATGCAATTTTACCGCATTTTAATGGAGAACCCTTTTTAAATCCAATATTTGAAACTTTTATATATTCAATTTGACAAAATAAACTTCTTTTTTATAATTGGGATACAAGAATTTAGTTTCAATAAATTTTTGGTGTTTTTATGATAACTTTCATATTTGGGTGAATAGTGAAAAATACTATATTTTAACTGAAACAAACTTATTTAATCAAAATAATTTATAGTGTTGAATTATACATTTTAATGGTTTGGATGTATAATTAGATTATATTTCTACTATTTAATCCAATTATGGTCATTGTAAGTAGTTTCACTTTGAAATTGGACATAATCAAGTGTCAATCTTTTGATAGTTATTATTTCTTTAAAATACGCTTTTTTGGTTTTGACAACGGGAATTAATTTTAAATTAATTTACGCAACTTCAATGTTTTGAAATTGGTAAAATATAATTCATATTTTAATTTGGAATATCAAAATTAGCTTAGGGTGATTTTTTTGTATTTTTCTGAGAACTTTCAATTTTTGATGAACAGTGAAAAACACTAAGTTATTGTTTAAAACTGACTTTTTATTTAAATAATTATTTATTTTATTTAAATTTATTTTAGGTCAAAATAGATACATAATACATATATAAGTTCAATTTAAATTCATTGGAGCCAGTTTATAATAATTTTAGATATATAACAATTTTATTGAACTTTTTTTTCTTCTTTTACCCCCCTCCTAGGAGCATTTGCAAATTTACATAAAACGTAATTTTTCCACTTATGTGAGTTGAATTTTGAAAATATGAAGGAAATTTTTAATATCAAGGAGTAAAATGTGGTTCAATAAGATAAAAAAATCGGTGAATAGTAACTTTTATTTACCATAGTTAAAATTAAATAGGGTAATTAAAGGTAAAAATGATATTATTATTACCCTAACACATGTAATAGTTATAATGGATAAGTGTTATTCGACCAAAAACATCCTTAGGAATAAAATATGATCCTTTAGGTCCACTTAGATAAGATTAGGACATTTATTATTATGTAATTCAAAGAAGAGTTAAAAGTGTTGGATTAAAAGTTTAATAACTAAACCATTTTTAATATATGGTTACACATAAGATAAATTCAACTATAATTATTAATTAGAAAGATAAAATGATTTCCTACATAATGGTATTTTATTTATAATTTTTAGATATTAAATAATTAATTTTATTTATGACACAATGATGATGAAGTAATTACCGTATTAATGAAATATTAAAATAATTGATATTATAAATATCCAAATAAATGTAATTTAAGACATTTTATGAATTACACTAATTATATAGGTTAATATTAAATTATAGGGTTGGTTAGATGAATTTTATTCTAAGTAATAATACTGTTATAAATTTAGAAAAAACAAAATACCAAATAGTGTCAAAATTGACATAAAAGAGTTTTTAAAACAAATATTATATTATTAATTGATATTATATTTCAAAAAATATAAGGTTCAGCCAGAAGACTTATATAATGATAGGTGTATCATTAATTAACCACTTGGTATTCTCTTGGAAGTATATAGTACATTTATTAACCATATAATATAAAAATACAATGAGACGTGGTAAATGTCAAACTATTTAACTAAGAGTTAAATCTAAAAGATAAGATTAATATGGTGACCCAAACCTATCTAAAACCTATTGTTTGAGTGGTTTTCAAACCATACCAACCTTATCTTTTAAATAATCTATTTTGGAGCCATTATAAACCGAAAATTATGTTATTATAAAATAATATTTCTAGTTTTTTCTAAGGTTCCCCTCACCCCTCTTATAAAAGGGCACTCCCTCTTCTCTCTAATTCACACCTTCAAAGCCATCTGGATCTACCAAAACCTGCCCAAATACCCTCTCATCAATCCTAAATTCATCCTAAAGGCCTTACCTTGGTCATAAAAGCCAACCTAAGGAGCCCTTTTGATCAAATAAAAAGGAAGAACTAGATGAAAAGGTAAATATTTCATCACCTCTTTCAAATTCCTCTTTCTTTATTGTTTCCATTCTACAGTAATAACTCCAGTATCTTCTATATAATGTTATGTTATTATAAATATGGTACAACCATATTTATTATTCTATCCATCCTTTTAATGACATGCCACCGTACGTGCGTACGTACGGCTTACCGTCTCCACATCATGGTGTAACTGTTATTCAATACATTATTATTTGGATGGGTATAATAATGATGTGCAATTGATGTGAATAAAAAATATAACATGATAATGATTCGGTATATATGATATAACATCCAATGATACATTATTCTAATATCAAAAGAATGATATTTTCGCTTGTGCGTACGTATGAATTATCGTCTCCACGAATGCGATGAGATTCATTCCCCATTGTATCCATTCACGACAATTTTCATTAGATGATTAAAAATAATGTGCAAAGACCTACTATAATTCTGAATATGAATAAGAAACATCCTATCCATAACAAACATTACTTATGTAACAAATCATATAAAGGAAAACGAATCAGTTAACACCCGAAATGATTAAAATACTCAGATATTATTAACAAAGCAATGTTAAAAGATCATATATTATATCATATTAATGTATATGATTCTTGAATAATTTAATAACAATTTTTCACCAAAACACAGAGTTTAACCTACCCTAGACCAAGTAAAAGTACAAGGTAAGGGTTAATTTCATAATCTCTTTATTATGCAAGGTTGTTTTTACGTAAGTATCTACTGGGACATATTTATTATCCATGTCCATGTTTCATAAAAGAGTTTCCAAAGGGATTATTTATAAGGTAATTTTTTACTAAAACATCATCTTAAATGTTTTAAATATTTATTCTTCTAAATCATTCTCCTTAATGTCCATGTTTTCAAAATTATTTTTAATGATTTATTTATATGGACATCAATGTTTTTAAAATATTAATTTCTTTCAAAAGTTTCAAAGTGGTATGGGAAAATTTGATTCAAAAATGTCTTTAAATGTCTTCCTTTATAAATTGTGTGACTTTTAAATGTTTTTATGAAAAAGAGATATTTCTCTCAAAGAGTTTTTCAAATCATTTTCATCAATATCAACAACGTTTGATGGATTTTAAACTTATCGGAAGTTCATTTATTATGATACAAAACTTCCATATTGTATTGAAGTTTTTGTGATATGTTTGACTGTGGATGTGTTATTTCATACCATTCATGGTTTATGGATAAATTATTGACATCTCGAATGCTAGTTTTAATACGAATGTGTATGTTATGTTTAAACCTTTTCATATGGGGAATGCATTGGACTTATTATGTGATAGGTTGAGCCCGTAATAGCTCCTCGATGCATCGGTAGGTCTCATGAGACAAACTAGTGTCTTGGCACAAGTCCTTGACAAAATCTTATCTGTAGTCTTGGCACAAGGCCTAGACATGTGGTTATGAAAGTCTGGCATTATGCATTCCATAATTATGAAAGTGGCTACTGATATTTCATATGATTATTCGATTGGTAGAATATCCATGTGAAAAAGTAAATGACATTATTTGATTTTATCTTTGCCATATTATGATGAAGTTAAAGTTTAAAAGGATTTTTTAGTCTTGTACATTGCCTTAAGTGTTTATTTTTATTTATGAAAGTTTCCGCTATATTATTATCCTAACTGAGCATCTGAGATCACCCATTTCTATGTTTTATTTTTCCTAGGATGCATAGAAGTATATTAAGACTAACCTGCAAGGATAGTCTATGGGATCTCAGTGTTGTTTATGGATACAATGTTGTTGTAGTTTTCCATTTTGCGATGTAATGTAAACCTTAAGAATGTATCTAATACTTCTAAGGATACTAAACTAATCAGTCTTTCGAGACCTGATCTTTTGTGATCATGCCAATGATACATAATAATGTACCAACTCTAGGCTTCTGGGGTTGGGGCGTTATAGTTGGTATCAGAGGAAGTTTAGTACAATCCTTGTAAACTATATTTAGATAAACTCTGATTAGAGCACATAGCCTATGATATACTTTGAGGATTAGTATATAAGAACTTCCTAGAATTTTGGTACTATAGAGATTTTGTGAGTTTTCCTAGAAAATACATCCCTGCCTGGATACGAGTAGGTAGAGGTGGCTCTAGCATAGATGTACCTAGGGGAAAAACCTGAAAACAACGCTTTGAGCTAGACTCGAACAGGAACTGGTGCACGATAATGGGCCTTTCTCTACTCTTAGTTATGAAACTCTTGGGGAATATGATTAGGATAATTCTCATTTTCTTTAAAAATAATTATGAAGGATTTAAAAGTATATACCTCCTTAAAGAAAATATTTTTATGATTATGGATTATATCCATAAACTGTTCAATTTACATTAGGTATTTTACAAGTTTGGGATTATTCATTGCAATTCATAAACTGACCTAGTGTATGCCACTCTATAGAAGTGGCACCCAGTAGAAGGAATGTGAACTCCAGCAATACGTATGATCCAAAGAGTAAGAAGGATCATATCATTCCCGATATTAAGCCAACATTTATAAGGAAAATAGTATCCCATGTATTCTCAACATATGAAGAAATAGTATCATTTGTTAATAAGATAAGTAATGAATTATCTGAGTCATATGGCTTTGAAGGGAAGTAAGAGAATAAAAGGATGGAAGAGAGAAGGATGGATAAAGGGATGAGGGAAAAGAAGGATTTTCCCATATGTGATTACTATGGAATGAATCACCTTGGTAAATGCTTTAAGGGAATGGGAGTTTGTTATAAGTGTGGAGAAAAAGGACACCAAGTATGTGACTTCATGGGTAAGAAAAAAGATTCAAATGTACAATGCTTCATCTGCATGGAGTTGAGACACTACGCGAATCAATGTCCAAATAATCAGAGTATACCCCAAATGATGCTATTGGATAATAATCAAGTTATGATACTACCAAAGATGAAGAGTAATGATTATATTTATTATGTTGTTATTAAAGTATTGTGTCATTTGAGTATTGTATTAATGATGTACATGTTATAATAATTATAGAGTATATAAGGATTGTACTGCGGTACTATTTCATTAAGGACTTGAGATTGTGTGGAGCCATGAAAAGTGACTCAATAGCAGGTTAAATTTTTGGAAAATATATGGTTGAGTGAAAGATAAACCATAATATGGTTCTAATACTGAGGTAGTGATTTTGGAATAATACATGATTGGTTTGGATAAATTATATTGGACATTCTTGACTACCTTGAAACAGATTAATGATTTGTATATTCCATCATTGTTGGAGTTTACAACATTTCTGGATAGAAGGAGTATATCTGGTAATATATAAGTAATAAGGGAGCATGAATGTAATCAATAAGGTTTTATGGTAATTCAGGATGTTGCAGTGTTTTAAAAGAATACATGATGAAGGTGTTTACATATTATTACGGGGCAAAAAGAATCTTCATTGTGTTTACCTTCCTTATAAATTTTGGACTGTGAGTTTGGATAGAAGTATTTTGGATAAGTTTAGTTTGGGATTGTTTTTGGATTACTATAAAAAGGACAACCTGGAGGTTGGGCGGCAACCCATCACGTCCGGCAAGGCCGCGAGACTTGAACCCGCAACTGAAGGGCGACAAGGGTGTATCACCTACCACTGGCCCACGTGATGTCCTGGATTGAATAATGTAGTTTTTTAAAGGTCTGGTAGATGAATTATAAATTCTTTTTTTGGAACCCTATACAAATATGATAAATAAAATATTTTTTAAGTTCTATTATCTTTTAGAGTGAAAGATGGGTTTGCGGTAGAAATTAGTTATACAATGGAACACTACTTGTCAAGTATTTTTTTTCTTCTCTTATTATATGAAGAAATTTATTCTTAAACTTTAGGTAAGGGATATTAAAACTAAAAATGTTTTTTCATAATATCTTATGTTTTTTTGAACCAATGATACTTTAAATCAGCATAGATTGATGGCTTTGAGGCCCATAATTCTATAATTGTTTGCGACTGATGACCTCAATCACTCCCTATATATATTTATGTTTCTCCTCCAATTTTGTGTCTCTAATTTCTACCAATATTCTCCAAATCGAGATCATAATTTGGTGGTGACTTTTTCATTCCCCTTTTCTTCTTATTAAGACTAAATTTTATAAACCCAATTTCCGATGTTGGTTTTCCCACAAAGGTATTTTCTATTTTCAACCTTTTATTTTCGAAGAACAATTTCAAATTGTGAGGACACAATTTATTGATGTAGGGAATAATGTTACACCCCAATATTTCATTGTACGTTATTTCTTCAAAGTAATTCAATAACTTTCACTACACGTAACACTAAGTTCAAGCGCACCACGACTTACCAAACTAGCTGTTCAAAAGTAGTTATGAATAGTATTAACTGAATTTTGAACTTTATATAATCCTAATAATTTTAGAATCCATATTATGAGTTTCCTAGACATAATGTAAGAACAAATTCATTTTTCTCAGATAAAAGAAGTATTTAAAAAAAATGCAATTTTACCGCCTTTTAATGGAGAACCCTTTTTAAATCCAAAATTTTAAACTTTTATATATTAAATTTGACAAAATGAACATCATATTTATAATTGGGATATAATAATTTATTTTCAATAATTTTTTGGTGTTTTTCTGATAACTTTCATATTTGGTTGAATAGTGAAAAATGCTATATTTTAACTAAAAACAACTTTTTTAATAAAAATACTTTATAGTGTTGAATTATATATTTTAATGGTTTAGAAGTATAATTAGATTATATTTTTACCATTTAATCTAATGATGGCCATTGTAAGTAATTTCACTTTGAAATTGGACATAAACAAGTGTCAATCTTTTGATAGTTCTAATTTCTTAAAAATATGATTTTTGGTTTTGACAACGGAAATTAATTTTAAATTAATTAATGAAACATATATGTTTTGAAATTGGTAAAATATAATTCAATTTTAAATTTATAATATCAAAATTATCTTAGGGTGAATTTTTGGTATTTTTCTGAAAACTTTCAATTTTTTATGAATAGTGAAAGACACTGAGTTATTGTTTAAAACATAATTTTTGTTTAAATAATTATTTATTTTATTTAAATTTATTTTAGGTAAAAATATTTATAATACCTATATAAGTTCAATGTAATTCTCTGGAGTCAGTTTATAATAATTTTAGATATATAAAAAAATTAAACTTTTTACTGTCTATTACCCACCTCCTAGGAGCATTTGAAAATTTACATAAAACTTAATTTTACCACTTCTGTGAGTTGAATTTCAAAAATACGAGAGACACAGTTAATATAAAGGATTAAAATATGGTTTAATAAAATAAAAATAATTTTTGATGAATAATAACTTTTAACTTTTTTTTACCAAGATTAAAAGTAAATAGGGTAATTAAAGGTAAAAATGATATTATTATTACCATAACACATGTCTTAATTATATTGGATAAGTTTTATTTGACCAAATAAAAACCTTATGAATAAAATATGATCCTTTAGGTCCACTTGGATTAGATTAGGACATTTATTATTATTTAATTCAAAGAAGAGTTAAAAGTGTTAAATTCAAAGTTTAATAACTAAACCATTTTTAATATAGGGTTACACATAAGATAAATTCGACTATAAATATTAATTATAAATATAAAAAGATTTCCTACATAATGTGATTTTATTTATAATTTTTAGACATTAAATAATTTAATATATTTATGACACAATGATGATGCAGTAATTACTGTATTAATGAAGTATAAAAATAATTGATATTATAAATATTTAAATAAATGTAATTTGAGACTTTTTATGAATTCCAATAATTTTATAAGTTAATATGGCATGTTAGGGTTTGTTAGATAAATTGTTTTTTAAGTAATTATGCTTTTATGAATTTGGAAAAAACAAAATACCAAATAGTGTCAAAATTGTCATAAAAGAGTTTTTAAAACAAATATTATATTATTAATTGATATTTTATTCCTAAAAATTTAAGGTTCAGAAAAAAAGACTTATATAATGAGAGGTGTATCATTAATTAACTACTTGGGTTCTCTTGGAATTATATAGTAAGTTTATTAACCATATAATATAAAAAGTCAAAGAGACATGGTAAATGTCAAACTATTTAACTAAAAGTTAAATCTAAAAGATAAGGTTAATATAGTGACCCAAAGCTGTCTAAAACCTATTGGTTGAGTGGTTTTAGACCCATACCCACCTTATCCTTTACATAATCCATTTCTGAGCCATTATAAATCTAAAATTATTTTATTATAAAATAATATTTATAGCTTTTCCTAAGGTTCCCCTCACCCCTCTTATAAAAGGGCACTCCCCCTTCTTTCTAATTCACACATTCAAATCCATTTGGATCGTCCAAAACCTTCCCAAATACTATCTCAAATGTCCTCCCTTCATCTTAATGTCCTTAATTTAGTTAGAAAGCCAACCTAAGGATCCCTTTTGATCAAATCAAAAGGAAGAACACGAAGAAGAGGTAAATATTTCATCACCTCTTTCAAGTTCCTTTCTTCTTCCACTTCCTCTTTCTTTGTTGTTTAAATTCTTAAGTAATAACTCCAGTATATTCTATATACTGTGATTTTATTATAAATATGGTACAATAATATTCATAATTCTATCTATCTTTTGAATGACATGTCACCATATGTGAGTATGTACGACTTACCGTCTCCACATCGCGGTGTAATTGTTATTCAATACATTATTATTTGGATGGGTATAATAATGATGTTTAATTGATGTAAATAATAAATATAAAATGATAATTATTCTGTATATATGATATACCATCCAAATATATATTATTCAAATATAAAAATAGTGATATTGTCGCTCGTGCGTACGTACGACTTACCATCTCCACGAACGCGATGAGATTCATTCCCCTTCGTATCCATTCAAGACAGATTTTAATTAGATGATTAAAAATAATGTTTAAATAGTTAATATCATTATGAATATGAATAAGAAACACCCTATCCATAACAAACATTACTTACATAACAAATCATATAAAGGAAAACAAATTATTTAACACCCGAAACGACGATAATACTAAGATATTATTAACAAATCAATGTTAAAAGATCATATATGATATCATATTAATGTATATGATTATTTTATAATTTAATAACAATTATTTAACTATTATATAGGAGGTTAACCTACCCTCGACCAAGGAAAAGTACAAGGTAAGGGTTAATTTCACAATCTCTTTATTATCTGAGGATATTTTAACGTAAGTATCTTCTAGGACATATTTATTATCCATGTCCATGTTTAATAAAAGAGTTTTCAAAGGGATTCTTTTTAAGGTAATTTTTTACTAAAACATCATTTTAAATGTTTTAAATATTTATTCTTCTAAATCATTCTCATTAATGTCTATGTTTTCAAAATGATTTTTAAGGATTTATTTATATGGACATGAATGTTTTTAAAATATTAATTCCTTTAAAAGGTTTCAAAGTTGTATGGGAAACTTTTTTTCTAAAATTTCTTTCAATGTATTATTTTAAAATTGTGTAGATTTTAAATGTTTTTATGAAAAAGGAATATTTCTCTCAAAGAGTTTTACTAATCATTTTAAACTATATCAACATCGTTTGATAGATTTTAAGCTTATTTGAAGTTGATTTATTATGATAAAAAACATCCATATTATATTAAAGGTTTTGGGATATGTTTGACTGTGTATGTGTTATTTCATACCATTCATGGTTTTTGGATAAAGTATTGACATCTCGTATGCTAGTTTTAATATGAATGTTTATGTTATGTTTAAACCTTTTCATATGGTGAATGCATTGGACTTAGTAAGTGACAGGTGGAGCCTGCTATAGCTTCTAGATGCATTGGTAGGTCTCATGAGACAAACTAGTGTCTTGGCCCAAGGCCTTGACAAAATCTTATTTGTTGTCTTGGCACAAGGCCTTGACTATGTGGTTATGAAAGTCTGGCATTATGCATTCCATCATTATGAAAGTGGATATTGATATTTCATGTGATTATTTGACTAATAGAATATCCATGTGAGTAAGTAAATGGAATTATTTGATTTTATATTTTCCATATTATGCTTATGTTCAAGTTTAAAAAGATTTTTTTTAGTCTTATACATTGCCTTAAATGTTTATGCTTATTTATGAATGATTTCGCTATATTGTTATCCTTATTAAGCATCGGATCTCACCTCTTTCTATGTTTTATTTTTCCCAGGATGCGTAAAAGTATATTATGACTAACCTACAGGGATAATCTATGGGATATCAGTGTTGTATATGGAAAAATTGTTGTTGTAGTTTTCCATTTTACGATGTAATTTAAACCTTATGAATGTATCTAGTACTTACAAGGCTACTAAACTAATCGTTCTTTTGAGACTTGATCTTTTGTGATCATGACAATGATAGGTAATAATGCACCATATCTGGTATTATGGGGTCAGGGTGTTACATAGGATGAGTATCATTTAGTCACGTCTCAATGAGACACATGGTGTGACTGGTATGACTCTAAGTGCATCTTTTTCCATTCAAAATTGACATTAATGTTTTTCAAAAAAAAAATTGATGTACTTAAAAATACGACAATGCATTCCAATTGTTTTGGTACTTTAGTATAATGATATATATGTCATTTGGGACATGTAAGGATCAACCACACCTCAATATGATGCACAGTGTGACTGGTATAACTCCAAGTGCATCTTTTTATTCAAAACTGATATTAATTTTAATCAAAAAAACAACTGACATACTCAAAACTAATAAAACACATTATGATTTTTTTGATACTTTAATATAACTTCCCATGAATCATTTTGAACATATAACAATATATTGTTCCTCAATTATATGCATGGTGTGACAGGTATGACTCAAAGTGTGCCTTTTTATTCAAAACTGGCATTAATTTTAATCAGAAACACAACTGACATACTCAAAACTAGGCAAACACATTCTGATTGTTTTTTAAAACTTAGGGAAATGATCCATGATTCATTTGTGATGCTTATCATATAGAAAATCCTCAATCTGACACATGGTGTGACTGGTAGGACTCTAAGTGCATTTTTTTCAAAATTGACAAAACTTTTAGTAAAAAATGGACAAGCTCAAAAATAAAAAAACAAATTCTGATTGTTTTTGTACATTGGTAATATTATCCATACATCATTTTTTACATGTAGGGATGAACCTAACCTCTATATGATGCATTGTGTGCTTGGTATGACTCAAGTGTGTCTTTTTTATTCAAAATTGACATCAATTTTAGTAAAAGAAACGGACATACTCCAAACTAATCAAAATAATATGGATTATTTTGGTGCTTTTTGAAACTGATAAATACACCATTTGTGACATGTAGGTATTAATCTCACCTTTATCTGATTCATGTTAAGACCGTTATAACTCTAAGTCCGACTTTTTTATTCAAAAGTAACATTAATGTTATTGAAAAAACAACTAACATACTCAAAACCATGAAAATGATTTCCAATTGTTCTGATACATTAGTAAAATGATCCATGAATCATTTGGGATGTATAGCATTCAGTTGTGCCTCAATCTGATGCACGGTGTGACCAAAATGAATCCAAGTGTATCTGTTTTATTTAAAAATGACATTAATTTGAATCAAAAAACCAATTGACATACTCTATAATAGTGTTTAATTTTTCTTCTATTTGTGTTAGAAATTTTATTTCATTTATATTTAGTATTTTAATATTATTTTGGTAATTTTCTTGTTGTTTCTGCTGATGCGGTGTGTTGTTTTAGCACATTGCACCTATTTTTGGTGATGTAGTGTGCTGTAGCATCACACTGCAGTTTTCACCTTTGTTAGTGCTATCAAATGTGCTGATAAATCTATCCTTTATTTTTAATTTTAGAAGCACTAATAAAGGTCTCCATTTTCAGTGCTTCTATAGGCACTGGTAAATTATATCTATATCAGTGCATTAAAAAGCACTAATAAATCATACTTTTATCAGCACAAATAAATTCATTGATAAATCATAATTTTATCAGCAGAAATAAAAGAACTCATAAATGTCCTATTAATTAGCGTAAATAAATGCACTGATAAATGGGGTCTTTTATTAGTGCTTTTGAAAGTGCTGATAAAAGTATGATTTATCATCACTTTTATTTTCCCTGATAAATATAGCCTTTATCTATGGTTTTTTAGCACTGATAAAATCGATGGACTTTTAACCCCTGTAAGGTTATCAGTGCTTTTCTAGAGTTGATAATGGCTGATTCTAGCACTTTAAAAATCATTTTTTGAAGTAGTGTGAGCCCATATTCCCACAGAAGTAGATGGTATTCACTATATTATGGAGTTCTCCACACAACAACCATATATTCCTAGTCAATCCTATATGGTGGCTCAGCATATTCCAAACATGATGCAGGATGAGGCTCATATTTCTAGCCTACTCAATTCCATCACAATTGAGGTCATTCAACACATATCTAAAGCATCTCACAAATCAACCAACTATTCATCTAAAGTATAAAGTCATACCTACCATGATTTTCCTCCTCATGATAGCATAAATTTGTATTACAGGTATCTTACCCTTGTCATCCACCATGAACAACCTCCCCATAGTAATATCTTACATGGGTAAGGAAATCCTCCCCTTATTATGGAACCATCATTTAGAGAGGTTCTTGAAACAAAATGGTTAACAATATATAGTGCCCTATAAACAATTAGTAACATCCCACCTGGTAAGTAGGTGACCCATAGCAGTGACAACCATGTCGTATTGTACATGTCCTAAGTCATTATACATAGATAAGTGAACATTGTCGTTTGATCAGGTAGAGGAATACAACTCTGATAAGGAAGAATCCAGTATGGAAATATAAAATGAGTTGGCTGAGAACAACATTATAGTTATTTTCTAGACTATCGCTACCTCCAATTATGATGTCCCACATGAATTAAAAGGAGGAATTCATAACTAACATATGAAAAAACTTATGGGAAACCTTTTAATGGATAAAGGATAATCACCTACCTTTTTAGGAGTATGGGTATCATCTTCGTGATGTGAACATGATCTACTACCATATATACCTTTCCACCTTTGTTGTGGGTAGAGATCTGAGGCCAGAAAAGCATTGTAAAAGACTATGGAATGATTTCCTCCACAACATAGGTACCCATAAACAAATAACCAATAATGTTTCATCAAAAATACATATATTAGGATGGGGTGAGTATGAATAATTTCACTTCACCCCTTTCATAAGATAATTTAGTTCTCTATACATGGCTCCCTACAATTTCATAACCACAAGAGAGATCACAAGGATAAGAAATGAATGCACTAGTTTTTCAATCTAGTGAAATTCCACCATTTTGATGATGAAAAAGAATCGTGTGGAAGGGAGAGGGCCGATAATAATAAAAATTCCAGTCACCTCAATAATATTAGATCAATCCTTAAATAATAAATCCAAAATCATAGGCTGCTCAACATCCCCCCATGGTGAGTACCACCCATACTGAATAAGTGTGCACTCAGTTTATGCATCTGTGAAAATACATTAAGTAAAGAATATTTCTCAGGAAGCTACCATATAATCCATAAAACAGTAATATGAATCCATAGGGTTAGAATCATTTTTACCATAACCTCTTCCCCTAAGGTCATCAAAGATTAGGCGAGTATAGAATAAATCAATTGTGGATACAAACCAACACTAGCCTATAAGGATGGGGCATTTTTATCGCAACCATAATCCCAGAAGTCACCAAATACTCAACAGGATCCAAAAGTACCAGGGGCTTCCCTGTATTTCCCTTAGCCCTTAAGGTTGGGAGAATTATTACCATCCCCCCAAAGGTGATCATTCTTATCTAGATTGGGTAGTGTTTTCCAATGGTTGGCATCCTATTTGTTCCTCCCAACAAGTGACATGTCCTTAAAAATCAAGTCTTTCATAGAAAGTATGGTCAAAAACTTCATTTGGGTAATTATTCAAAGTCTAAAAATTAGTGAGGAACCTAAAAAGAAAATCAAAACCTACAAGGCTCAAAAGTTAAAGTGGACCAATGAGATAAATGGTCAAAGAGAAGACCTCGATGTAACTCCAGAAGGGTAAGTGGGCTATATAGAACTTCCCTATAGCTTAATGAATAATGAGATGATTCATACCGTCTGATATGCCTCAATGAACATCCTCTCCATCAATCTAGTATTTGATATTGGTCATGAAATAGATCTTGAGGGACATAATGAAGAAACAATAACTCAAGAGGTGGATTGTACCGTTGTATAAACTAAGGCTATCACACTCAGAATCAAAGGAAAAGACAAAACATGGAACCTCTAAATGATGACCATCCGCACCCTTGTTTCTATTATACCAAGGATAAAGGGAATGATGTGACCATATCCTAATCACCACTAAGGAAGGCCGAAATACCCTCAATGGAAGACATAATCTCACAATTTGGGGCTAAGATATAAAGTATCAGAATACTCAATGAGGAGTTATTCCAGGTAAATATTACCACTAAGTATCACCTATCATCTGAAATGAAGTCCAATATTCCAACCCATCAAGAAGAAGTTAACTTATACACAAGGATGAAATCTGAGTATCAGGAAGAATCTATATCTAAAAAGCTAGATAATTTTAACAAAACTATTGTGGAAGAACAATATTTTCTTCTGTTGCTGCCGAAACCTCCCCCATATCGATAACTTTCCCATACTAGTTGATAATCCACAGCTGGTGAATTTTGGGAGACCGCATCAAAATTATCCCTTTACTTGCGCTCAATATTTAGTTCAAATGGAAGTATCCACAGAACATTTAAACACCATCGAGTCACTTTCTACTTGAATGGAAACCATGGAAGGGATATGTGCCCCCATGCATCCTGAAAGGAATTCATATCCCAAATGGTTAGATGACATTCTATCTCCACATAACTTTAGGAACCCTATTTTATCGAACTTCTATAGATAAAGGGACCTAAAGAAATATCTCTCACACTTCATGTCCCTATGTGGCCCCATGATGGGACTGCAATACCATAAATAGGATTGAGGTGCTTTATGTAGACTCGGGTGGGGAAAAATTTTGTCTAGTATAGTAGTGTCTCAACAGGGTCTATCATTGGTCGGGAAGACCTTCTGCATCAATAACTCTACTAAGTCACCTCCACACTAAGGAAAACAATGATCATAAACCTCAAAAACTTAAAATACTGTGAGAATGAAAGGGACACCAATTTTATTTCCAAATAGAATATCTTTAAATATTTTTTAGGCATTTATCTCCCATAAGAGAAGTTTCTAGAGATGTCTATGAAAAAAATACCATAATGAACTTTAAACACCATTAATCCCATTGAAATATTTGGGATAGTTCTGGGAGTTTACAGACATGGACCAGCATCTAGAGGACATCATTCATCAATCCAAGGAAAAATCCCAACCCATACCCATGTTATAAAGGAAGAGGTCTAGCATCGTAGAAAATATCATTTCAATGGTCAAACCAGTTTGAGTTCCCACCGAATCACCAAGGCATGATCCACCTCAATTGATGCCTCATATTGAGTGGAAATAGAAAAAAACACACATGTCTAGAGGTAAAAGTAGATCAAGGCCTCCCATGATTCGAGAAATAGAATAAAAAAGTATTTTCCTTTTAAAATGATAGATTATTTAGTTATTTCTTTAAAACCATAGAAAACAATCTCCTCAAGATACCAAAGCCTTGGAAACCTAGTGAGTTCATCCTTGGTGTTCATCCCAACTTTTTACCATTTCATAGAAGGTTGGGTTATACTATAAAATATTATTTTGTCTTTATTAAAATTTTACAGTACATGGTTTAATTTGGATAAGTGATACTAAGAAATTCCCCAACACATGAGGATCATGTCTCCACTATCCAATAAGAAGAAGAAGGTTGTTGGTAAGATATTATAGCTAGGTGTGAAATTTGTTTTTGATAAATTGATGACCCAAAAGATAGTTTACTGAGATCATGCCATCCTCAGAGTGAAATTTTTCACCCAATCATGATTTCAAAACCTCATACTTCATCTAAGGGGACATCATAAAACTCATATTTTGGAGGAGAATTTAATCTTTATAAGAAGAATAGGGAACATGAAGAGGAGTCTCATGTAATTCCCAAGATGGAAATAACTCTTTTTTATTTCCATCCCTAATCATCCATAACATATGTACCACATAACCAAATAGAACCATTATCATATGACGAACTTCACATTAGCACTGATAATTTTATCCAATCAAGAGACACCTTATCTAATGATGAATATATATGTGAACCCTAGTTCCTCATACCTGACCAAGGATCTATAGGAAAAGTCCAAAAAATACAAGGGAATAGGGGAAGACACAACTATGGTCGAATCCCATATTCTGGTCATATCCTTGTTAAATCCATTTATGTGCTCGAAACTCATAGGAAAAATACCACACGAATCCTAGAGAAAACCTGGATACAACTTGGTGTCTTAGATGATTTTTATGAACCTAATTATTTGGAATGTATTTTTTGGAAGTCGTGTAACTATTTGATCAACCCAAACAAGTTGTTAAGCCAGCTTCGCCCACTCCATTAGTAGTATATATACACTCAACTTTAATCCAAACACTAGACCTAATAACTAAAAGAACTATATATAATAATAAATATACCAATGAAAAACCTTACCTTGGGAAGCATGTACCTATGGTTTAAATTTAAGCCATCTTTAAGAAAATTTAATCCATATTGGGAAAGATCTAAATCCAAGATTTTGTTGAAAGGGATATAGGAAGTGCTCGTTGAGGCCATCTAGAGCCCCAAAGATTTTGAGAGATAATTCATAATAGATTAGGTTTATCCACTACAAATCACCTTAGTGGAATTCCATTCCACCATATCATTTACATAGTAAGATCAAGAAGATTATATTCAAGGACTCATTAGACTCTTGTATGTTTCAGGAAATCTCAAAAATTCCATTGTTCAATTGGATTTGGTTGAAAATAGTTTATAGATTAATCTTAACATGGTCTGAACCATTAGATGTTTTGGATATGGTGAGTATGATTTGTCTCCAGTGAAGATTTTCATTCAAGGGTATGAAAATAGTGGGATAAATCCCCTTAGAATGATCAAAAACAAGTCCAAATTTACAAACCTAATCTCTAATGATGATTTTATAATTATACAGTAGGATACACCATAAAATTTTCTACTTTGGAAACTTTGTATTTATATCCACAAAATTTTCCATCATCATTCCATCAATGTTTAATTTACCCCATCGATGGAATGTTTAGCATGTTGTGTGACTATACATCCCTTTTGAAAGTTTTGTATCCCAGTATATTGAGGAAGGTTTCTATAAGAGGTAAGAAAAAATATAAAATAATTGATGATAGAATGTAGATTACAACTCCCAATGATCTTGGTTCCACTCCGACAATAACTTATATATTTATTAGTAATATGTATGTGTTGTCTATAAATCTTATCAAGGTGATATATCTCACTTTAGAAGGTCACAATAAAGTAAAAATTTCTCAGGCCAATTTCCATGTGATAATAGACATTCTAGATGAAATGGTCTCATAAAAAGAAAGTCATACCAATACTCCATATGAGTCAAAACATTTCCAAGATATCTCACCAGAAATTAATAATTCCCCAAATATATTACCTAAATATTTGTATGTTAATACTTATCATACCTTCAGTGAATGTAGATAGGAAAAATCCATCTCCAAAATTCCCCCATGATGTACTTTGCACTTCAGGGTGTTGATATTTGTTCTAGTAGCCACTCAACCTTCTTCAAGGATATGGATTCCCTCATATTTTCTACCTTGAATAAGGGTACTTCTATAGAATATAAAATTGAAGATGAAGAGTATGACCTCATGGATTCCCCTATTCCATTTGATGAAGGATTCTCTACAACCATTGATGATCATATGTAGGTAAATCTACGAACAAAATAAGACATATGGCATATATTGATCCATGTCTCCATACCCCTACAAGAGAAAGAGATGTATATATCATTCTTAAAATAGCAATGATATGTGTTTTCATGGAATTATACAGAGACTTCTAGGATGGGTCTTGATGTAGATACTCATCACTTGGGATTTCCAAATGACCATTCAGGTTTTAAGTAGGCATCCAGAAGTATTCCTCCCTCTCATGCTACCAAAGTTCAATCACAGACAAAAAAATTGTTAAAAAATCCCCATTTGAGAGGTGAAATACCCAAAATAGATTGAAAATATCATTTCATTCATGAAATATAATTGATATATCAGGGTCTTCATCGATTTTAGGGATCTCAGTTGACATTTTTTATAGGATGATTTCCATCTTCTGATCACATAACTTTAAATTGAAGTGAACATATGGTTCCAAGACCATTCTTTTATAGAATGTATTTAGGGTATAACCAGATCATGATGGACCCTACAAATGAGGAATTCACTACCTTCAGAGGACATAAAGGGGTATTCTACTACCAAGTCATTCCATTTATTGTAAATATTATTGGCACCACCTATCAGTGTACTATGCATTACATATTCAATCCCTTCCTTGAAATAATTGTATAAAGTAAAATAAATGACCTAGTGGTTAAATATTTCTATAATTTTGATCACCTCATAATCATTAAATAATCTTCAAAAAATTACAACAACATAGTTTAAATATGAACCCTCATAATTTTTCTTTTAGGGTTACATCAGGGAAATTATTTAGCTTTGTGGTATTCCATCAAAACATTTAATTTTATCTAGAAAAAACTATTGAAATCCTCACAACACTTCCTCCTCAAAACCTTAAAGGGTGATCTGGAATCTATGGACACCTTACGTAAATCAAGAATTTCATAGATAATCTAATCAGAAAACATCTTCCCTTCCCCATGTTAATGAATAATTGGGTTACATATCAATGGGAAAAAGACTACCGTTAAGCCTTTGAGAACCTTAAGAAATATCTAATGTGAACACTCTTTTTAATGCCACTGATAGAAGGGAATCCACCAATCCTATATGTTTCCACCATGGAGTGATCTCTTGGTTCCCTTCTTACACAAAAGAAGGATGTTGAAAAAAAGAATATTATCTACTATTTCAACCAAAAAATGATAGATACTAAGAGATTATATTTTTATATTGAGAAGAACTACATTGATCTAATATTTGTGGTAAAAATGATGAGGGACTATCTATAAAATCATGAAGTACACTTGGTCTCTCATATCGACCTTCTCAAGTATATTCTCATCTACCCTATGTTTAATAGGCATTTTTCTACATGGTTGATTATACTACAATAGTATGTTATTCAATTATTGTTACAAAAAGGTAATCAAAAGTAAAGTACTAGGATATTTCCTCATCCTTCCCTCGATAATACACTAGTAATTACTGATCTCTCATATGAATAGGTTTTATATACTCATAACTCTCCCCAGTCATGGAGGATATATTTCAATGGGGCCTCTTGAATTCCTTCTAGGAAGAGAATGGAAAGACCAAAGTTTGACTAGGTTGGTCTGGATATTGTCTTCATTTCCATAGACAAGAAAATTATGCTATACTTCTTCTTGTTATCTGAAGGCTGCACTGATAATGAGATAGAGTACTCAGCCATTAATATAGGCTAGGATCTAGCCCTATAACTACATATATCATATCTAGATGTCAAATGTGATTCATAGTTAGTAATCAAATCAATCAATGATAAATAGTATATCAAATATATGAATTAACCACTATCATTTTATACGTGAGAGAACTTATGGAATAATTATCTTTTTAACCAATATTTCATTAAATCCATCAATCATAGAAAACCCATTCTGATGCATTGGATAATGAAGCAATAGTCCTTGATAATCCGAACTAGGATGAGAGAATCTTCTGCAACATTCCTTGAAGGGTAGTATCCCTGATCATCATCTGTGTCATGGAGTAAATCAAATTAGATTAGAACTAACCCCATATGAAATGATTCAATAACCATTATTGTATGGATAAGACCCATAATGGACTTCCCCTATAATGGGACCCTTCTATCTGACTGAGCAAAAAAGGAACAGATCTGATGTTGAGTAGTAAACTTCACCCTCTAGGATGGAAAAAATAAACACAAATCCATCTATAAAATTGGATTCTATATAGTTACCTTTAGAGACATCACATAAGGATAAAAAATTTCTATAATGAAGGAATTTCGTGTAGGCTCTTGTGATACCCATCAGTTAGCTACCCAAATCTCCCACTAGATTAGGAGGTTTGGCTTTTTCTGACTGACAATGATATAAGACTCTGTAGAGTTCATTAAGAAGTTCTATCCATGTCAAATACATTCAAAAAATTTATATCCTCCCCCATAACTATTACACACTACTATGTATTCCTAGTCATTTTTCATATAACGGAATGGATTTAAAAGGTTCATATCCCCCTATTACATCCCAACAGTTCAATTATATTCTTACTATTACCAACTTCTTTTCCAAATGAGTCAAGAAAAAACCTCTCAAATAAATCAAGATGAAGAGAATCATCAGCTTTGTGAGGTCCAATATCATTAACATATTTGGTATCCTTCATATAATATTTATAGAAAAGGAACTAATTTCTATTATTATGAGTTAAAGAGGATATATTAGCATTAAAACATCAAGTCGAACCATTCAACCCACTATCATAGAGTGGAAATGGGAATATAATGGTTTTAAAAAATACTATATAAAATATACTATAGAAAATGATGGATAGATATAAGAAATATTATCCAGATAAACTCTTATATGTCTTGTGGGATTTTCACCCCACAACTTGCACAAATACACAAGCAACCCCATAATTTCCTATCTATGGAACGGTGTGGTGTTACCCATCAAGGTCCAATTTCCCTCACTCTGGGTCACTATTTCTAATCAACTATAAGATGATTATTGACCCCATAAGAAACTTGATGAGATAGAATGCCTTTATAAGAAGAGTTTTCATACGTTACACAATCTAAAAGTCTATCAAAACCAGATTGTGTGAGCCTCAAACATGAATTTCTGCATTTCCTCATTTCTACCAATAAAGTTGGTGTTGGTTGTTAGATCCCTAGTGATATAATGGAAGAAACCACTAAATAAGGAAACCTAGTGGTATGGACCTTATGTCATACATAAGGTCTATAATAATGGAGATTACTCCTTAGCCATAATGTTTGGGGAATACATCATGCCCACACTAATACAAGGTTTCTCAAAAAATAATTTGTATAATTGTCTTCATGCATTGAGTCTTTGTGGAGAGACTTTAAACTACATAGAATCTGAGGTCCTCATTGTATGAACTTAACTACTAGACACAAATGTTCTAGTCTTATGATGTTAAACTACATGACACTGTCTTTAATTCATGACATTAAACTACAAAATCAACATCCTAGTCACGCTATATTAAACTGCATGGCATGTGGTCACCTCATGGTACTTATATCCCCTTTTTTATATGAGTCATGTTTACATAAAAGTTTTCCAATATATGGATTTATTAGTCCACAATAAGTTCTCTCTAACAACTTGACACTAGAAAAAAGATATATCACCTCATCCTGGCACGAGGACCTCATCCAAATTTGGTTTCCTTCATTCTAAATCAATGATACCTCTTCAATGAAAAGTCCCTATACATGAGTCATGTTTATATAGAAGATTAAATCTCCTCGTCTATATATAAGAGTATGTTCTTCATAGGGACTATATATAAGAACTAAGTGACTCTTTATTAACATATTTATAGGATACATAGTAACACATGGATATTTTATTTCAGTACCAACCATGAATTTTAGTCACAGCTAACCATGCCCCTCTATGCGTTAAAAATCTGTATATGGATTCCTTCTCCCATTGAAATATGAAGGCCCTACATGTTCCCTATCATTAACTCTAATATAGTTTAATTTATTTACCAGTTGTCTCTTATTTCGAATTCCAAATATGACTCAAGTGTTCTTAGACAACCTAAAAAGTCACTCTAACTACTGGAATTGAGAGGTATTCAATTCAAAGACATGTAAATCCATTCTTGTGAAATGATTCCAAATTGGACAACATGAGGCTTTCATGAGTAGATCACCCCATTTGATGGTTTTGTACTCAAATTTTTCATGTTTTATTCCTTCACCCCAAAAATGTGTTGAATACATGTTAGCATATTCTTTAGGGTGATCAAACCCTCATTTAATATTTTTTTCTACATGAACAAACTCTACGCCTCTAATATCTAAGTTAATGCAAATGGATTCCTTAAGCGCACATTATTTTTCCAGTCCATGAACCTTGACACATTCTCTTGGTTCTCCCCTATAGTATATTAGTAATAGGTACAGACTGATCTAAAGGGACCCCACTCATTTGTGAATAAAACAATTCCTTAGAACCTATGATCTAGGGGATTTTTTAGTTCTAGAGGAAAGTCCCCCTTTAAACCCATGATCAATTTTCATGACTATATGCGATGATGGTTTCAACAATTAATAATGGTCAACATACTCTCACTAGTCTCCACTTCCCATTGACTAAGATATTCTTGGGTTATGATTTGCACCTCTCATAACCCAACTATTCAAGTTGATTCAAACACAATCGATTTCACACATATATTCATCATATCCATTATCATAGAAATATTATAACATCATATTCTTATACTCTTTTAATTATGGGTATACACCTTCGAAAAAGAAAAAAATACTCAAGGAAAACCCATGTTGAAAGTTGTATGACTATAAAAAACATCCATCGACAGTTCATACCTTATGATGATAAAATTCAAGAAATTGGTTCTATTCTGAAACACATAAAACTACTTAGATTGGGACCTTCGATGGAACCCATTACCTGCATGAGAGATAGATCCTTGAAAGGATTTGTGGTATATATCACCTTTCCATAAACCAACAATAAGGTTGAATGTTACATATCTATACTTGAATAGGAAAAAAAATTCTTATCCCATATAAAATATCTTGATCTTTATAAGATACCCTTATAAAAAATTTAACATGAAGTTTCACTCAGGAAATAAAAAAATTGTTCTCGTTGTATACTAGTTGGATCTATATAGAGACCATATATCAGAAATAAATGAATGATTTATTCCCATTCACATGAGATACCAAGTCATAGCTGGAATCTTATCCCAGGTCTAACTACACTTCTCATAGATAAATAATTCCCCTATATTTAAACATGATTTATATGAGGACAACATTATGTCAAAGAACTACATATAGATTGATTCTCATTATTTTGGGGTATATAATAATTCCTATATGATTTTATCTTGGACTAACCAAAGTTATTAAAAGGATAAGTTTTTCACTTTTACATCATAATTTCATAATACCCTCACTCTATCTCAGTAGTTGACCCTTCACTCACTAATGTTGGGTCTTTCCTTTACCCAGCATAGAAATAAGGTTCTTAGACTTCATATGTGGTATAGACCCTTGTGAAACTAATCACAATCCCCCAATGCATGATTTTAAACTAGAATGTGGAATTCCACCATTAATGTAACACCCCAGTATTTTAATAAATATTTTTTTAATATAAATTTAATTTCTTCAATACCTTGAATTATACACAACACTAAGTTTAGACGAACCATGATATACTATTAATCATTTATTATCACTTAGGAATTGGATTAGAATGTATGAATAATAATAAATAAATAATGAAAATTTATGATAAAAACATTTATAAAATTAATTCATTAGTCATCAATTAATTATAAATAAAAATAAAAATCATTTGAAAATAAAAGAGATGTTTTTCTAAAAAAATCTTTTCATGTGTGCAGTGTATTTTTATCATAAGTAATTAAATTGTCTAGCATTGGTGATTTATTTGAAGAAATTTTATATATTATATATTCATTAAATTTTTTTAACATTCATCTAATATTTTTTATTATGCATTGGATAAAAATTTATCTATTTTTATGCTTCAAATGTATTTTTTTTAAAAGTGGTTTTTATCGCATTTTTTTGCAATTACATTAGAATTATTTTCCTCCATTTATAGATATTGGATTAGATAAAATTAATTACATATTTATAATCATGGGTTTTAAATTTTGTAAATATTCCTCATTTATTTTTGGTCAATAGGACTAATAACCGTGGTAAAAGTTATCACCTTGGTAAAGGGTAAATCATGTTAATCTAGGTTAAAACTAAGTGGTAAGAACATAATTTTTCATCCAAATTTTTATTTTATGAATTAAATTTTACCCTTTTAACCTTATGATCTAAATTTATTATTTTAATGTACAAATTTAATTGAAAATAACCTATAAAATATTTAAATCAATGAAAGTTACAAAATGTCACTCTCATTGTTTTTAATATCTCTTATGTATCCATATAGGGAAAAAATCAAGTTATGAATGAATAAAATTGTCTATATTTATATGAATGATATTATTATCCTAGTATAAATTTATTTTCAATTTTTATTAATTATATAATGACCTTAATTACTTATGTAACCCGATGTAGTATTTCTCCATTTAATAAAACAAATAGAATAAATGAATTTAAATGTATTAAAAGTGATAAAATTTTAATGAATTTATATGTACTATAAATTTTCAAGATCTATATTACATATTAGGGGGGTTTTAAATAATTATATTTTAATAATCCATATTTATGTATTTAAATTTAAATTAAATAAATAGTGTTAAAAATGATGTAAAATTCATAAAATTATTAGGTTCAGTAAGACAAATGGGATATGGTTTAAAACATAAGCCATGGTATATTTATGGCTTTTCTTTATTGTAACATTATTATCTTTAAAAGGGTGGAAAAATTTAATATTATGGTAACTGTCAAAATGGTTAAAGAGGTGTTAAAACTAAAAGATATGGGTAAAAATGTTATCCAAACATGCCATATTTTATTGAATGAGAGGATATAAAATAACAATAATCTTATATTAACATATTATAAATTTAGATCCATTTTAAAATCAAAATTAATTTATAATAATTTAATATTTTAAGAAATTTCATGTATGCCCTTCCCCTCAATTATAAAATGGAACTCTTATTTCTCTTCTTCGCACCACTTTGAGCATTATATCCTAAAAAAATATTCTAATTTATCCTCTACAAAAACCTAAACATATCTTATAGGTTTTGGTCTTTAATAAATAACAACCTTATATCCCTTTATAATAGATCTAAAGGAGTTATTTTAACTAAGAGGTAATCATATTAACTAATTACTTTCTTTTAAATTTTTCTCTTACCCCATATAAATCTTATATATTCTAAATAAAATAAGAAATTTAGTACATAAAATATACTTAAATGTTATTATGATTATGAGAATACTATTATAGAACATTTTTTCCATCAAATTAGAGGTTAAAGCATCGCTTGTGCCTATGTATGACTTACCCTCTCCACATAGAAATACAATTATTTTTTCATCACTATATTTTATGGATGGGTTTTATGATGGGTTTAATATTTATATATGAAATTTATGACACAATTACACATCTAGAATTATAATATCATGTATACCTTCTTACTACCCAATAATTTTAGAAATGATAATGTCGCTCGTGCTTATGTGTGGACTACCACCTCCACGAAGCGATGTGATAATTGTTTTCATTTATATTTTACTTGGATGGTAATGAGGATTAATTTTAGGAATATATATGATATATATGATATAATAATGATATTTCAAATTTTAATTTATATTTACATTTCTTTCATTCCATCTATTGAAAAATGAAAATAGCATTCGTATATACATACGACTTACCGTCTCCATGAATAGTGTAATTCAGTTTTCCATATATAACATTTAATGATGAATATAAATATATAAATATAATTAACATATTTTATTTTTATAAAATGATTATAATTATGTATATGAAGGTATGATGATCAATTTATAAGGACCAAAACTAGAAAATCCAAACACACCTGAAAAACGAAGCAATTATCACATGAATTATAGATTTTAATAAAGAATTATTAATAAAATTGTGATAAAAATGTAAAAATAAATAATATATGGATTGATATATGTGATTGTAGTTATGTAATAAATTTTATAATAAACCTATATTTATTATAAATGAGGTTTTAAAACTAACAAAGGAAGTCAGACCTATGGTACAATGTTTTATATTGTAATCTCTTTATTTATAGGGATTGTTTATGATTATGTTATAATGATGAGATATTATGATATTTTTATCAATATACTCATAAATTTACTTATAATCTCATTATTTCTTGAAAATACATATTTTCTTTCATTTTCATCATCTAATGTACTCAAGATACTGAAAACATGTCTGTAAGAAAACTTAACTTGATTTCTCTCTTTGGTTGAATTTTTTTCTTCCATATAGATGTTTTGTAAAAGTGTTTTAAAGAAGGTTTTTACAATTATAATATGATTTTTTAATGTATATTTTAACCATTTTTTACTTTTTATAGAATGTTTTGAATGGAATCCTCATTTTTTTCCAAACAATTTACATTGTGACTTTTCTGAAAAAAAATGTTGAGGAAATATTTTTTTTAACTTATACAGTGTTAACAGAATTTACCACTATCATGGAAAATAAATGTTTGGAAAATTAATTTACAATTTCCTATGGTTATTTTTAAATAAAATGATATCCACAATAATTTGGAAATTTCTATATTTTCAAGAAGTAATTTCAAAATGGAAAGGTTATTTTCTTCAACAATATTTTAATGATATTTTGATTCATCAAAAAAATGTTTCTTATGATTTAATGCGAATATAATCCAAGGATAAAATACATGTTCTTTATTTGGATGTTTTATGTTTATTATAACATGATGTTTATGAAAACCATTCTTTTACCATGTGTTATTTTATGATGAAATGTTTACGAAACCCATTTCTTTTCATGGATTATGATATGATGAATGGTTTTGATAAATGATTTATGATTATCATTTTATGATGAGTGGTAACTATATATCCCTCCAATTCATTGGGTAAATGTTGACACCTCATGAGATAAATAATACTTGAATGGGGAGTGAACCCAATTTAGTAATGGACTTTTTCCACTATAATAGTATTGGGGATGAACCATGACTACTACAATGGTTTGGGGAGTGAACCCATTTATTTTCATGGATTTATTCCATGACTCAATATTATGTTCTTTGATATAAGTGGGAGATTATATAGAACAATAATGAACTTGTATTTTATGTTTTCTTGTTTCCAAATATACTAGACCTATGCAATTTTTGAATGGATCATTATGTTATGTAAAGAATATTTTAATATTTTGATGTAATATTTATGCATGAAAATTTTGGGTCTCTATACTACATAAATTTAAACTACTCAGATCAGCCTATTCATTGTGGCCTTTTACATCCTTACATGAGACATAAATCTATGTAAAATTCTTAAAGACATGGGTTTCCTATGTCTTAGATAATTAACTACCCATTCTCCTTATGTAAGAGATAGAACAATAAAAGGAATAATTCATTAATAACTGTGTTCAAGCTTGATTCCAGTCACTATGGGATACATAGTGATATAAGAGTACTTCTCCATGGACCTAGATACCATTATCATAATCATAATTAGGATATGTTCCCATACTGTCTATGAGTCGGATCTTTATGGAATATTTCAACATGGGTTCTCTTTCACGAGGATCTATGTATAAAGGACCAAAATGATTTTATTTTCCCTATATTTGATCCAAATTCATGTTGGGAATTTTATTCAAAGGAACTATGAGTGGTTTGATTCATAACTATACTAGATATGTATTGATTCTTGGATCTCACATATTGGGCCCAACCATAACTAAAAATATTCCCTATCCTTACATAATATTCAGGTTTTTGAAGATAATTCTTATTTTAAGAACTACATGTGGATTGATTCTAATACATACTAGATATGTAGTGACACTTAGATCATACATCCAAGACCCAACCATAATGGAATAATTCCATCTCCCTATGTATTAGTCAGTTGTGTGTAGGGAATTATCCTTTTAAGAAACTCGTGTTGCTTAATTTATGATATATATGAATGCATAGAAAAACCTAGGTATAATATCCTTTGTATAACCACAACCTTTTAACCACTATATATTTCCTTTCTGCATAATCTGCATCGATATTATTCCCCCTCATTTGGTTAGGTTGAGAAGATGCCCCCATCAATGAAAGAATCTCCCAATATGATATCCGTTTTACTTTGAGATATAGCTAAAAAATAAGAGATAAAGAACCCAAATTATGAGGAATATATTCTATTTTTTTGGAGTGGTATTCCCCTTTCCCCTGCATACAAGTCAGATCAGTGTAAAAAACCTTTTCCTTTTGAAATATGTGTAGATTCATTCTATCCATACATGATACATAGTGATGCTCTAATCTCACACCCAAGGCCCATCTGAAGTGGAAAATTTTATTTCTCCTTGTATATGTGTCATGTTTATATAGGGAATTATTATTTTAAGAACTATTTATGACTTGATTCTAGATCTATCATGATACCTATAGATGCCTATGTGTGATACCCTAGGTCTAGCTGTAGGTTCATCACCATTAAAGAGTTCCTTAGTTTCTGATCTGTATCATGAGTAGTCTCCCTCATTTGGATTAAAGGTTATGAATATGTCCACATTGATAAAATTATCTCCTAATATGAGATGAATTTTACTTCATGATATAGCCAACTATTAGAGAACATTGAGCAAAATTATGGGGGTGGATTCTATTTTTAGGAGTGGTATGTCCCTTTCCTTTGAATGAAAGTTAGATCATTGTATGGGTCCTTTTTCCTAAGAACTTTGTTTATCTTGTTTCCTATCCATAAAGGATATATAGTAATTCCAATATTTTATATCTTGGCCCCATCAGTAGACCTCAAAATAGGGATAATCCCTTTTCTCTAATACATACGAATTGGATCTATACTAGGAAGCATAGTTCAATTCCTCTAACATTGTTTTTCATTTTTTAAAAGGAAATAAATAACTAAAATCTACTAATTCACCTCCCATATTAGTCTTTGAAACATTTTTAGTGATACTTCACTTCTCCATTGGCTCCACAGTAAGGTAATAATTTTTCCCTACATATGATCTATGTCTTTGTAGAGGAATAATCACAAATATTTTTTTTCCATTTTGATGAAAATACACCCTCCCTACATATGAGTCTGACCCATATGGGGATCCAATAAACCACTATGAGTGTCTTAATTCCTATCATATTATGATACATACTGATACCATGATTATTTATCCACGATCTAGCTGTGATTTATAAAAACATTTCCCTCCCGCTCTACATGTGAGGTAGATCTACACATAGGTATTTCATTAAAAGGGTTTTTTTGCTTAATTACTACCCGCATAGGATGCGATGAAAAACCTAGTTGAATTCCTACCACAAAAATTTCAAATAACATCCTCTCATTTTGATGACCGATAAAATTTCCCACCAACCATAATGGGTCTCATAAGTTTCCATCAAAATGATAAGTTGCTTATGCCTCACATGAAATTTATATACACAAAAAATCAGAAATTAGAAAAGGTCCTACTTTGAGGTATGATCCAGATCTACACAAGTGATCCTTGAATGGTTTCACACACTCCTATAATTATGGTACATTAATATTAACTATATAATTTTGGTACATATTTTCCCAGCACCCCTCTCCAGAACATTACAGGCCATTAATTTGATTATTTTCTAGTATACCTTTTTTTTCTCACACTGATCATGACTCATGTGGGCTTAGATGATTTGGATAAACTATTTTATGCAATTGGGATCATCATGGCTAAGAAACGGCCTAACTAGAAAGGCCTGATACTACTTATGAAGAGTAGAGTCATAATGAATCTCTTTTATTGCATATGATCTAGATATAAATAATGTTTTCTTGATCCTGAGTCTTATTTATGTAAAGGGGGCCCAATATATGGTTATATACCCATAAGATTATGTAAGGAGGAAAATATCTCTTGTATTTAAGTGCCCTGGGGCCAATTCAAGGTAACTCTGTAGATACTTTGTATAATTCTCACATCGATTCACACGTCCTGGTCACCCAACATTAAACTATGCAACCATCATATGAACTTCAAATTGTAAAAATATGTATCATAAGAACCTTTTTTTGTGACATTAAAATATGTAAAAATTAATTTCTTATAACATGACATTAAATAGTACAATAGATTTATCCTTGTGGAATGTTAAAATGGGTGAACCATCATCCATTATCACCCTTTATCAAAGGACCATAAGTTCGTGATCTTGGTCAATCGATGATCAAGATGCTTCTATCATATTTTTTGGGAACCTCAATCTATAAAACACACTTCATTAATTGATTTTATAAGGTTTTTGTAACTTATCAAAACCCTAAAAATGTATAGGGGGCCCTCTAATTTACTATTCATGTAAGCCCATATTGGCATTTTCATTTGTACCTTTGACCTATCAACCAGAAAAATATTTTCCTTGAAAAATGATCTATAATCCTTATGATCCCTAAGAAAATTAAAATAGATTCCCTCACTTTATAGTGAATTGTGGTAATCCTTTATGTGTTTTCACCATACCATTACTCATTATTTGAGAACCTTGGGCCACAATTTGTATCACCACACTCCCAATTTCAAAACGGTGTCAGAGTACTCATGGCTCTAGGAAGCGTAAATGATCTATTTTTAATGCTCCGCTAATAACCGGTACATGAGTCACAAACATAAACTATATGCACTTTGTTGAAAGCTGTACGATTTTAAACTCTAGCCCTAAATGTTCTAAATTTCATGAAATTAAACTATCGGTGTAAGAGACACAAAACATGCAAGGCTAATAACCCAAGAAGGAGGAACCGAGTAAAATTAAATTCTATGATAATTAAGATATTCATATCAAGATCTTAGATAAATGTTTGAGTATAAATAAAAAATCACAAGGATCATAGGTTCTATATTATGACCCTTTATGAATCTAATCTATGATCACTGACCCTTCCAATCTAAGAAAATGTTAGAGTAATGATTTACAATGTAACTTCACCCCATAAATACATTAAATACACACTTACACAACCTTTAGGGTGTTGAAAAACTTCTTGAATATTATTTTATCCACAAAAAAATTCAAGTATTATACTTCTAAGTTGATACCCACAAATTCCTTGATTAATTACACTTTTCTTAGAATCCCATAACCATGAATCATTCCCCTTTGTTTTCCCCGGTAGCATGGTAACAAGGACTAACTGATCTATGAAACCCTTCTATGTTTTTTTGTGAATAATAAAATTTCTAAGATCTTTTAACCTAAGGTATTTTTTGGTCCTAGAGGAATTTCCCCCTAAAACCTTAAGTTATTTTCATAAATATATGTGCTACATGTTTCTATTAGGGTTGACATGCTCATACTAGTCATCACTTCTCATTGTCTTAGATATTATCCCCTAATAAATGAGTATGTTTCACCCCATGTTTCCATTTTAATGGAATAAATACTTCCCTATTTTCATTTTGTTTCAGGATCCTGTAAAAATTCTGGATATTCAATGTTCGATTTAAAATTTATATCTCTCATGGGGGTTTGATGCAAAAGTTACAAAGGATGTAAGGAGTATTTGTGACTCAAATATTTTCCATGATTCATAATCACTCTTCTTCATCTATCTTCTTTAAAAATTGATATATTCTAAAATATTTTGATATTAGGATGTATTTCACCTCTTTTATAGGTAAATAATGTTTCCCACAAAATTATTCTTCCTTAATGGAATTAAATTTTCATTTAAATTCATTTTGTTAAGAAAAAATTCCATTAATTTTAATGGATTTTTCTTCCATGTACATATTTTTAATTCTTATTATTTTTATCCTTTACAAAGTTTCAACTCGATTTATTTTTCTCTTCAATGATTCTTTTATTTACCTTATTTTATATAAAAGAAAAATTATATTTATCTTTCTTGATGATGGGTGTTTTCGATAAGGTTGTTTCAAAATGATAAAGAGTTTTTTCAATCCTTTCAAAATAAAATTTTTTATTATCCACTCCAAATTTTATTCTTAAAAATTTTATATCATTTTAAATGTTCCATTATTAAAGATTATTTTTTTAGAAATTTAAAATTTTCAAAGTATTTTGACTCCCATTTTTGATAACATTATTCCTTTTCGAATCTCTATTATTAGAGATTCTTTCAAAGGTAATAGTTTTCAAAGTATTTTCACATCCATTTTTAATAAATTTATGTCTTTTTAAATTATACATTATTAAAGATTCATTTAAAATTAATAGTTGTCAAATAATTCTCACTTCTACTTTTATAAGACATTATTCCTTTTTTATGTCTCCTCTATTAACAATTATTTTAAAAGTATAATTTTTAAAAGTGTTTTTACTTATACTTTTTTATCACATTTATGTATTTTCAAGGTTTTTTTATTGAAAATCTTTATATTGTTTTTTTAAGAAGTATTATCTTTCACTTAAATTTTTTTGAAAATAATTTTCTATTCAATGTTTGAAAAGTTTTTATGAAAACTTTTTTATTTTCACATCTATTTACCCTCCATGATTTATCTTTCAGGAAGTAATGTTTCTATATGATGTGATTCCTTTTTAAAATAGGATATTTTATATCTTATCGTTTATTATGTTCCTGATATGTGATGTTTTTAAAGGTTTTAGGAAAAAAATTATAATTTCATGGGATCTTTATATGATGATTTCGAGATGTCCTGAAACCCATTTTCATTCTATGGGTTATTTTATGATATGATGATTATTTTTCTAAAGGGGAAAAATTTATATACTATGAGATGGGTGGGACATATATCTCCCCTTAATGCATTGGGTAACAGAATATTTTTCATGTTAAAGAGTAGTTATGTGAATAGTTTAGTGAGTACCTAGGTTCACAAAGGGTGAGTGTGATGGCATTTAGCTCTACTCTCAATTTTATGTGTGAACAAGTTAAGGAGTATCTTGGCTAGAAAGGTTGAGTGTGATGATATTTATTTATACTTAAAATTTATGTGTGAATAGGTTAGTATGTAGATAGGTTCAAAAAGGGTGATTTTGATAGTGTTTAGATCTACTCAAAATGTTATGAGTGAACGAGTTTGTGGGTAACTTGGTTTATAATGATAAGAGATCATACGTTTAAGATTATACAAAATTATTTCACATGGTTCATAGATCATGCTATATGATTCATGTTTTATTTTCTACTTCTATAGTGAATGTTCTATCATTTGAGATGCTATGAATATCTTCCATTATTTTGGTTAACACTTTTTTTAATATTCATTTAAATTAGATATTTTTACTTATTCATGCTTTCAACATTTTTATGATCTATCCATTATGGATTTTGTCATGTTATCCTTTACAAATAATTATATCTCAACCATTTTTATCTTTTCTCTTTCTCAATATTTTTAGGAGATTATGTATCATGTAATGTATAAGAGTAGATTTAGAACATCTTAAAATGATCAAAACATTTAAAATAAATGTTTTTATGTTACTGGTCTCCAAAAAAAATATTTTAGTCCTTGTGTTATGTGACCACTCGTGATATGTATTATTTAAATCATGATATTAATATAATGCATAAGTCTTGTATTTCATATGTAATGCCCCATTACATTTATGAAAGGTATTTTTTTACATTTCTTTAGGGTTTCATTTTTCATTAGATGTTTAATGCCAAAAAGGAATTGGGAGGATATACATAATGGTAAAGATAAGGATTTGTTGGAATTTTTATCTTGAACGTACATTTTCATCTATTCATTGGAAAATTACATGTCGTGTAATGGGAGTACATCCTATGTAATGGCCACTAGATATAATCCATGAACTAGATACACAATGTGATGGGTTTTCATGTCATGTAAAAGTTTCAAGCCATATAATGGAAAATATCTAGTTTTTATTAAAAAAGAAATAGTTTTTTCAGGTTATATAAACATCTTGAATTATATGATGTGCAATGGAATTGTACACTATGTAATTTTAAAGGGTTGGTATTTTAGAGTGTCGTTTGGATGAATTTTCATATCATTCTTTTGTACCTCTTCTCCCTCTTCACTTAAAATCTCCCAAGAGTGATTTTGGAGACATCTTACCCTTTCAAATCATTTATTTCAATGATTGTTCATCATTGGGGTTATAGTAGATTATTCCCAGTAATAATCCCCTCAATTTTATTGTTGTCTTTGGTTATGGATATGGTTTTGGCTATAGTTTTTTTCATATTTCTGATCAGATAGTGCTTTCTATCGATACATTTTGGTTTCTTGGCATACCTTGTTTTTTAAGGTCTTTATCTTGGTTTCCAGTCACCGTTATCAAAAGAAGCTAGTTTTTACCACATTAAGGTAGGTGTTTCTATACAATAGGTTAATTTTATGAATTTCATATCATTCTTGATAAATTACATTGGAGTTTTCCTTGATTTTAAGTCATAAATTATTTCAAATGATTTCTTTGAAAGGAAAATATTTTCAAAAATGGGGTTTCCATTAAAAGTAAATTCTATTGATTTGGAAATGGGTTTTTAAAATATGAAGTGGTTTCTCTGGTATTTAGTTTTTTTTCTGAAATTTTGAGCATGGTTTTGAAAATTTGTTTTGATAATTGAAAATTAGGAATCTTGGGTGCATCAGGAAAGAGACACAAGTAGCCTTAGTGTGTGTTTCACCACTAGAAGGAAACCTTTTTTGATATCGACCAGTAGGAATCGATATATTCTGTATCCAACATATTACTATTTAGGATTGTGAGTGTCTAGTACACATTGTACCATATTCTAGAGACAATTATAAGGTGATTTTCCATTTTCCATTTATGTTTATTTATTGGATGATTGTTTTTTATCATGGATTGTTGTTCAAAATTTTTTATATGAAGTTGTATCACATAGATTCACATGATATGTTGTTTCATTAATATGTGCTCCTCATAATTAATGGATATGTTATCATATTTCTATCACTTATACTTGTCATATTTATATTTTGACAATATAAAAGTATTTTTTGAAAACCCAAGGAGAAATTGGAGAAATTATTTACAACAATATTTATTTTATAAAAGTTATTTATAAAACTTCTTTGTTTTCAAATCTAAAATTTTTACATTCTTGATATTAGACCTTGTATAGAAACTGTGGTTGTATCTTATTGGGATTTTTATCAAACCATACTTACACCTATGAGAATTTTTAGATGTTGTATTATAGGATTCAAGTAATGGGAAGTGAATCTTATAGCATGTTGGCTTCTCTCGTTTCTTTTTTCCTTTGGTCCAGGTTGGTTTGGAGGTGACTATTGGCTATGAGAAGATTTGGATTACTTTATAGTTTAGACTATTTTGTCATGGATTGTTTAACCTTTTGTTATCTCAGCTATTTTCACTTCTTACTCCAGTTGTATGTCATATTTTTCTTATATTCATGATTCAGATTTATTATCCTTCCTACCTATATTACGTGATGAGATAGTTCAAGTGAATTATATTGGTGAACTAGGTTGGTTCAATATAATTTGGTATCAAAGGGATTCTTAGCTTAAAATGTGTTAGAACTGCACGATTTTGGTTCTATTTAGTTGGTTGAAAAGAGTTAGGACTGTCAAAATTTTGATAGTAGGTGTGGAAAATGGGCCCATCTAGCACACTTCTGTAACAAAAATCAATTTACAATGGGTGGGGAAGGAATTTTAACTAGGTTTGAGACTTGTAATTTGATTTAATTGGAATGATCTTTATGGGATGTTTATATAAATTAACATTTTTCTTTTTAATTAAGTTTTTTCATTGGTAGTTTCGTGGTAGCTTTAAATTCCTAATTATTTAAATATTTGTTATCAATACCTAAGATTGGAGATATAATTTTAAAATTTTCTTGTGATTGATTGGTTTTTGTATTTTTCTAGATAAGGCCATTAATAAAGGCTTTTCCAAATCTGATAAAGGAAGATACAAGATATGTTCTGTAAGAAAATCCTCCAATGGACCCATATTTTGTAGAATATTATTCACGCACTATTCAGAACCTAAGTCAAGTGGGTTTATGGAACCTAAGGAATGTGTTGGATCATGGATAAAAATTTACTAAGAAACGTCCAACTATATTTCACGGTGACAAAAGACACCAAGAGCTTGAGGAGTGGATTGAGGGGATAGAGAGGATCTTTAACTTTATAAAGACTCCTAAAGACTCTATGGTGTGATTTTCCACATATATGATCAAGGGACTAGCAAAGAGATTGTTGGACTCTATTGTGAAAAATAAGTTACATGAGGATCCTAAATGGGAATCCTTTAAGAATATATTTAACCATGAGTTTTACCAGGATACATTTCATGTGATGAAGAACCAAGAGTTTCTTATCTTAGAGTAGGGGGAACATTGCATTTTAGAGTATTATACCCATTATTATGAGTCGGTGCATCTACCACCCAAGATTTTCATTAATGATTAATTTAAGTCTTAGAGGTTTTAGTTAGTAATGAGTCATATTATTCAGTTAATGTCAATACTCATGTTACTTCCAACCTTTATGGAGGTGGTTGATAAATAAGATGTGGTTGAGGAAGAAATATCTTGGAAGATAGGTTTGGGTGGAGCTTCAGCTGGTTTAGTGGTTAGCCAGGGTGTATCTTCTGTCCATAAAAGGACGTAAAAGAGTGGTAATTTTTCATTAGGACCAGTTTTAGGATCATTGATAGGGAATGTTTAGGTAATCTATAACTAGTGTGGGAGACATGGTCATACTGGGGAAAACTATATGGAGGCACCTAAGTGTTTTCATATTTGTGGAAGATCATACCATCTAAAATATTTCTGTGAATGGATGTCACTGGGATGTAATACTGGATATACATTCACAAGGGGTTCATCTGTCTATACGGGTGCTTCCAAGGGTGTTGGATCAAATATTTATGCCAACAGATATATTCGGTTGTCTAATACTGGACTACTATATGAAGCAGAGTATGAGCTAGAGTAATCTAAAGTAAGTCTATCTAATGTTAATGGTATGGTGTTTATTTCATCTTTTATGGTGATGGATTTTTTTAAAACATGTGATAATATTAATTTTATATCATCATAGTTTGTTTATGTTTTGGTTTTGTGTTTGAAACTTATTCCATTCCAATTGGATATTTCCATGCTTTTGGGAAAGAGGTCAGAACAAGGTTTTTTGATGTCCTATGTGTCAGGTGATGATAGCTGACTTTGTGGTAGATTAAAACTTCTTAGTTCTTGATCTTGAAAATTTTGACTTGATTATCAGCATGGACTAGATTACCAATGTCAGGTACCAGATATAATTTTATCACCGTCTTGTTCAGTTCCTATCTTCTGATGGGGTCACTCATGTTTTCTAGGGTGAGTGGGACTCTAGATCGGGAAGGGTAGGGCCTATTGTTCTTTATAATAGGGTAATATCATGCCTATTTTTAGAGATATTTCTAAACTTATTTGACCCTTATTTGGATGGTAAAATTATTTCTATGGTGTTTACATATCTTGATTTAATTTCAGATGATTTTAATGGACTAATAGTATAGAGATTGGTTGCGTTTACTATAGACAATCACTCTGGTACAATGCCCATTTTTATGCCATCATAGAGTATAGAACCTGATAAGTTGTTGGAATATATGGTACAACTTCAATACCCAAAGGCTAAAGGATTTATTCATCCTATCATGTCACTATTGTCTTCACCTAAGAAGGTATATGGGAGACTTATACTTCTCAATGATTAAACAAAGTTAAATAAGGTGACTGTTAAGAACAAATATCATTCTCTAAGGATTGATGATATCTTTGATTATCTTAAGGGGTCTCATTGGTTTTCTAATATTGAAATGCGTCCATGGTATCACTAGTTGAGAGTTTGAGAATAGGATATACCTAATAAAACATTAAGGAGTCAATATAGGAATTTAAAATTTCTCTTTATGCTATTTGGTCTCACTAATCCTCTTGTGGTGTTTATGTATTGGATGAACCATATATTTCATTGGTCCTTGGAATCTTTTTTTGTTGTGTTGATGGATGATATTTCTGGTGTCCTATAAAATAGAGTAGTAGCATATAGACCATTTGGATGTCATTATTAGAAACTTGAACGAACGAAATTTGTATGACAATATTTCTAAATGTGGGTTTTGGATATGATAAGTGAAGTTTATGGGTAATGTAATATTTGGGAGGGGAATCACAATAGATCCTATAAAGGTACAATCATTTATGTTCAGGTAGCATCCCAGAAATGTGTTTGAGATTTAAAGATTCTTGATTTTAATGGTTACTATAGATGTTTAGTTCAGGACATCTCCAAACTCATATATTGGATGAAAAATTTAACCCATAAGGGTGTAAAGTTTGAATCAAATTAAAAGTATTAGAGATATTTTTAGGAGATGATTGTGAGGTTCACTTCACCATCATTTTTTATTTTTCTGGAGCTGAGATCATGTTAATATTTTTTCTATGATGCCTCTGGTATGGGTTTGAGATGTGTATTGATGTAGGGTAAATAGGTTTTAGCCTATGCCTCTCATCAGTGATGCCCTCATGAGAAGAACCAACATACCCATAATATTGAGTTGACAACGGTTATGAATGAACACATAATGTGGTGTGAATATCTCTTCTTGGAGTGGTTTACAATATATTATGATTATAAGAGATTGATATATATTTTTACTCTAAGGTATCTGAATTTTCAGAATAGAATCTAGGTTGAGTAACTATAGACTTCTTATTTTGATATTACTTATACCCCTGTGAAAGTGAATTTGGTTGATGATTCGTTGAGTAGAAAATTACCAACCCTGGTTGTGAAGGAATCATTTGAGGAATAGTCTATGATGAGTTTTTTTGCTGAGATGAGATTGGAATTTGAAGAGGTTTGTGTAAAAGTGTTCTTGGATTCTATAAATGTTTACTCTTCTTTTGATGAGTAAGTTTGTCTCAAGTAGGTGAAAGACACTGAGTGCCAATGCTTTAGTGAAAGCCTTTATGGAGGGGAGACCCTAAGTGTGTGGTCTTAATCTCCCAATAAAGATTTTTCTTTTTATATCAGGTTAGTTATTTTGTTTTCCCTAAGGCATGAGTTATTGGAAAGTGGACACCATTCTTGTTGGCCTGTGCACCCTGGGGATACCAAGATGTATCATGACTTGAGTCATTGGTATTAGTGGAAATGGATGAGATGGTCATTAGAAAATTTTATATCACGGTGCTTTACTTATTATAAAATTAAGGTTAAACAATATAAACCTATAAGGTTTTTATAGCCCTACCCATTCTAATATAGAAGTGGGATGATATTTCCATCAACTTTATCATTGGTTTCTCATGGAATACTAGTGGGAAGAATGTGATTTGGTTGACCATTGATCAAATCATGAAATAAATACATTACCTACCTATCCAAGAGGTGATGACAGTAGAAAAACTTGTGGACTTTTATTTCTAAGAGATTTTGAAGCTTCATTAGGTTCTCCCTATAGTTGATTCTGATAGGGATCCAAGGCTCGCATCTAGGTTTTGGGAAGGTTTATTTGAGGTGAAGGGTTCTCAAGATTAAATTGATCATGTACTATCATTCAATGACAGATGGATAGGCAGAGAGGGTTATCCAGGTTCTAGAGGAGGCCTGTGTGATTTATTTTGAAGGATCTTGGGAGAAGATTTTTATTTTCATTCAATTTTCTTATAAAAAACGTTATTGGTATTATATCAAGATAGAGACCTTAAATTCTTTGTATGGGTGGACATATAGAGGTCTATTGTGCTTAGAAGAGCTGGGAGAGTGTCCTTGGTTAGGTTGAGTGTTGTTCAGGAGATGAAAGAGAGTGTGTAGTTGACCTGGAGGGGTTTTATCATGGCACAAAGTAATTATAAATCTTATGTGGATCACCTTCATCGGTCTATGGAGTTTGAGGTTGGTGATCGGGTATTTCTCAGAGTTTTACCTCTCTTGGAAGATAATCAGCTAGGTAAGTAGTGTATTTTAGCACTGAGGTTTGTGGTCCCTTTTGAGATTTTTGGAAGTCTAGGTAGGGTGGACAATCAGTCAGAATTTAAACTTGGATTTAATTCTATTAATGATGTGTTTCTTATTTCCTAGTTAGGGTGGAATATAAAAAATCTTTCCCATGTGATTAGATGGAAGGATTTTAATATTGAACCCTATACCACTTTGATTGAGTATCCAATTTACATTATGGATTTATAGGATAAGGTACTCCATGGTAAAATGATCACCCTAGTCTAGGTACTATGTTAGTGCTAACAGGATAGCCATGACACATGGGAGGAGTCGTTTTTAAGGAAGTGATGCCCTTCTCTTTTTGTGTATCCAGAATCATGAGGGATCTCTAGGGGTAGAAATAATTTATGGTGGGGAGATTTTAACACCCCATTACCTTTATATCATGTATGTTTTTACATTTAGTTGTCGATTCCTTTTTTATTGGGTATTTAAAGCCAAAAATGGAATTGGGAGGATACCTGTAATTGTGATGTTAGGGATTTTTTGGGATTTTTAGCTTAAACTAGTAGTTTCTGTAATTTTCTGGGAAAGTAAATGTTGTGTAATGTGGGTATATATAATTTTTTGGCGACAATATAGAATATGTGAATTAGATAAACAAGGGGAGGGGTTTACACATTGTGTAACATGTTCACTCCGTGTAATGGAAAATACCAGGTTTTTAATAAAAAGGATGTGGATTTTTCCACATATATGAGATTTGTGGATTAAATGACATTTAATGGAATTGAATTTCATGTAATTGTCAAGGGTTTGGATTTTAGAGTGCTTATTGGATTAATTTTCATTTCATCCTTCAGAATCTCTTCTCTCAATCATTTTAAAATATCTCGTGGGTGATTTTGGAGACCTTCGACCCTTTCATATCATTTTGTTCAGCGATTGATCGTTGTTGTGGTTGTAGTGTGTTTCTTTTAGTAAGAATTCCCTCTTTTTTTCTTTGTATTTGGTTACAGATGTGGTTTTGGATATGGTTATGTTCGAATTTGTGATCATATAGTGTTTTCTATCAATCCTTTTAAATTTATAGGTGCACCTTATCTTTTCAAGGACGTTCTCTTGGTTTATGGTCACCATTGTCGAAGGTACCTTGGTTTTTACCATGTTGAGGTATGTGTTTCTATAAAATGGTTTAATTTGATTAATTTCATGTCATTATTGATAATTTATTTTGGGGTTTTCATTTATTGTAATTGATATATTATTTCAAATAATTTCCTAGAAAGGAAAATGTTTTTTAAATGGGAATTTTTTGAAAATGATTTTTCATAATTTGGAAATTGTTTTTTCAAACTCTGAAGTATATTTGTTAGGCATTAAAAACGTTTTATGAAATTGTGAGAATAGTTTCAGAAATTTATTTAGAAAATTTCACATTGAGAACCTTGTGTGTATCAGGAAAGAGACATGAGTAGCCTTAGTGTGTGGTGAACTAATAGGAGGTAGATTTATTGATATTTACTTGTATGAATTCATATCTATTGGATCCAACTTATGATTTTTTAGGATTATGAGTGTCTAGTACACATTGTACCATATGCTAGATCCCAATATGAAGATATTTTTAATTTTCCATTTATGGTTATTTATCACATGATATATTTTATCATGGATTTTTTCTCTTAGATTTTTATATGAGGTTTTATCACATAGCTTCACATGATTGGTTGTTTCATGGATATGTTTACCTATTTTTACATGTATATGATTTCCTTTTTTATCAATTTTACTTGATATATTTCCAGTTTGAGAATATGAAAGGATTTTATGAAAACCAATGGAGAAAAGGTAAAATGATTTACAACTAGATTTAGTTTATGAAAATTATTTGAAAAACTATTTTGTTTTAAAGGCTATAATTGTTTAATTAATGATATTATAAATTTTATAGAAACTATAGTGGTATCCTATTACACTTTTTATCACAACCTACTTGTTCCTTTTAGAATACATAGATATTTTGTGGAATGATTAAGTTAATGGGAAGAGAATCTTGTAACATGATGGTCTCTCTTGTTTCTACTACTTTTAGTTCGGGTTGATCTGGAGGTGATTGTTGGTCAAGTGGGATTTTGACTTAAATTCTGGTTTAGCTTTTTGTGGCTTGGATTGTAATCATTTTTGGAATCTCTTATGTTTTTTCCTTATACTTTAGTTTTATGTCATTTTTTTCTTATATTCATGACTAGTTTTTATAACCTTGTATTACCTATATTAGGTAATGGGATGGTTTGAGTGCCTTGTCTAATTGACCCAGGTTGGTTCATTATAGCATGGTTCACTTTAGTTGGTATCAGGGGAGGGTTTAGTTATTTAGAAGATTATTTTAGAGATTAATTTTTTTATTTCTAAATATTAGTTTAGTTAACTATGGAGTTAAGGTTATAAAACTTTAGTTAAAACCCTCGAGAAGAGTCTAACTATAGGATGATACGATAAAATATTGGTAAAGTCTTAAGTAGGATGTTTTTGTAGAAATAAATCCCAATATGAATACTATAAGTAGATGTTGTTTTGGAATAGATGTATTTGAGGATAATAACCCTAAAAAGAGTATGTGTATTATATCTTGACTATCATTCTATTTCATGGTGAATATTCCCTTTCTATGCACCTTGTTTGACCCTCCATGGAGATATGCTTTGGTTTATCATTTTCTATTTCAAACCCACTATAAAGGATTCATATCCTAGTAATATTGAGGGATTAAGTTGGGAAATATATGATAACACATTTTAAATTAACCTAAGCTAAACTAAGATTAATATAGGTCTAACAAAAGGAACTACATGACAACATGAAAAAATAGAGGAATAACAAATTTTATGTTTGAATTTTTTTATGATTATGAAAATCCACTCATATTTTTTTACTCATGTAAATAATTTTGGTTTTAGTAATTGATGGAATTAGACATAAGCATGGGTGAATAGGACAATGAAAATATTACCTCAATGAAAAACCTATCAAAATTAGATCTAGAATGAGAACTTGTATGGTTACTCCAAACCAGCTATCATGAAATATGATTAATAATGTGTACATAGTTGAAGCCCTAAATAAACCAAAGAAGAGAAAGATTATGTCTCATGAATGATAAAGTGATTAATATTATTAAGGAAAAAAGTTCCAATTTCCTAAATTTCAAAAATATGGGAAGAATAAACAAGGAAATTATGTCAAGGGGACTAGAAGATGATTTTATTTTGGTAAATGAGGCCATAAAGAAACAAACTATCAAGGGGAAATGAAGTTCCTAGTTAACACGATGAAAGAAGATATAACTCATATAAGGGAAAAACTACCTATTCATCACCCTATATATATGGAACTAAGGAATTATCAAATTCAATGCCCTAATCTAAGGATTTTGGGGATTATACGAACCCATATCCTTTTAGACCCAGAGAGTATAGAAGAACCTATGTAATAACTATCAATAAAGAGGATATGAGACATTAGGTTTCACTTACCCTCCACCACAAATTAGTGTTTGTATTCTAGATCTATCAACACTATTATATCTAGGATGTTTTCCAGGAATATAAATTTAAAAACCTGAATGATTTAGATTTTATGAAAAACCATTTAGTGGGGTGATCTTTATGTTTGAGTAAATAAATATTGTTTAAATCATAATATAATCCTCTAGAAAAACAAATTTAATTTATTGTAGAAATAGAGTGGATATCATAAATTTCACTTTGCATTAATTTCTAGAATAGGTGAAAACACATCCTAAATCAACTATGATAACCTTTTTGTTCAATTCCAACTATGAATTATCTTATCTATGAATGAAATCAAATCCTTTACATGGGCCTCAATACCTAGTTATGAGATACATTTTCTTAAAATGTTTCATGAAAAATAATTGTTTTCTAGTATTCCGAATTATATTTAGGTTTATGTATCATTAGTGATAATATTTTGAGGCATGATAACCTTTTCTCCACCTTCACATATTATAGTAGGAAAATAATAATTAAATTTCAAGGACACGACTTATTTAAAGAGGCAGAATGTAACGAACCAAGATTTTGAATCCTTTAATATACATATTATGGAGTATAACTTGAATCACATGGTAAACCCAATATATCATATTAAGAAAAAATTATTAATAAATATATAATATACACTAATATGGTAGACTGTTAATAGTTATTACCTTTAGTCGATAAATAATTAATATGAGTTAATATTGAAAAAGGTTATAATAAAAGTCATTTAATTTATATTGTACTTAATATGAAAAATTGAATTTAATAATTTTAAATTGTAAATTTGATAAAATAAAGTTTATTTTTGAACTCATCTCACTAATTTAGAATAAACTATAGTTTTAAAAAACTTTTATTTAATAAAATATTTATTTAAGGAATAAATTATTCATTTTAATATATTTTTTGATCATATAAATAGTATTTCAAATATTTTTAGAACTAAATAAAAATTCCAGTTTAATAAAAACTTCTTTCACTCTTCTTTTGAATCAAGTTTTTTCATGTTGAAATTTAGTTTTAGATTTAGTATAAAGCATTATACCATTAATTTTATTTTTTTATAAATCCATTTATGTCATTGTAAATAATACTAATGATTATTTTATCATACATATAAACTTAAAACTATAAAACTACATTTATCTATTTTTTTACATGATCAGGTTTGTTTATTTTAAAATTAATTAAATATTTAAAATCAAAATTTTAAAATTATTTAAATAGGTTCATTTTAATTTTAGTTTCAAAAATTAATTACTAAACTTAAAAAATAGTTACACCAGTAAAAAGTAAATTTGGTAAAAAGTATTTTACTAAGTGGAAATGGAAAAAAATGTTAAAAAATGTTTTAAAATGGGTTTTTGAGATTATTTTTGACTTTATTTTATCCTAAACTCAACTTTTTTCCAATTTTGAGCCATTGGTCCTTGAATAGTTTCATGGACTTACTGAAGAATTATAAGTGTTTCCAAAAGTACCCTTTTCCTCTCTTATAAAAGGATACCACTTAAAACATTTAAAATATACATATAATTTTTTAATTACACCTTGAAATTATGAAACGTTACTCTAAATATATCCTTATCCCACTAAAATAATACCATAGTGAGTCATATTTATCCTAAACCCTTCAATTTCAAGCAGAATTTGAAGGAACCATCAAGTCTTTAACATAAGTATTATCTCTTTATTTAGTTTTTCTTATTAATCATACTCTTCAAAATATTGTATTAAAATATTATTATTATTAATTTAATACCTTTATTATACTTATAATATTTTATATTAGTGTCATAACCCTTATTTATTCATTTCCAACCACTTTGAAAAACAATGAAACATCATTCGTGCATGTGCACAGACTACTACCATGACAAAGAATAAGTATTTCATTTTTCTTCTAGTTTTTTTATTATTTATAAAAAAATATAAAAAACTTGTTATCCATAATAAATAACTTTAAAAAAATATCATTATACTACTATTATAATGAATTTATGTAAAAATAAACTACTTCTTAACCATACTCACCTATCAATTTAAAGCGTGCTCATGTTTGGGTCGGTTTAAACACCTATATGAATTATACTTTAAAATACAATTATGAATTACCATGGGAACATAAATAATAAATTTAATATAATAAAATTATCAAATAATTATTTTAATATGTTTATATAAATATTATATTACATTTTTAACTTATATTTAATGTATCTTTTTTTGTTTACTAAACTCATTGAAATATGCTAACACCAATTCAATTTTTATGAAGCATTACTAAAAAATATATGGAATGATATAATATATTTATAAATAAATATAAAATATATATTAAATTATCTAAAATGATATTATTAGGATTAAATTGGTGATAAAGGATGGGCTACAACATCAATATTACAAAACATGTGAAAAAAAATAATGTTATTAACACCTGCTGGGTGAAAGCTGTAACTAACCAATATAACTATAGTAAATAATTATAAATAATGGATATAAAAGAAAAATAAATTTATATTTTTATTAAATAAATAGTAATGTTATATATTTTAGTTTTATAGAAATTTGGAGTGGCATCGTCAAAGAAAGGAAACAAGGTAAGGGTTTCATATCAAAACTCCCTTATTTGAGACAAATGTTATTTTATGCATGTAATATATTTTAAATGGTGTGTTTAGTATCAATTGGATATTTAATATACATTATTATTCTTATTAATGTTATTTAAACATTAAATTAAACCTATTTATCATTCAAGTGGTTTTTATTAGAATGTTTTTTAAGGTGTATGGGTTTCATTCTATCAAATTTGAATCCATTGATAGATATTTAAGTTTCACACTATGTTTTGGATTCAATGGTGTAAATAATTCCCTATTATAATTTTTTTTATATTTATCCTATTATAATTCGTGATATTCAATTTTCTTTTTCAAATTTATATCTATCATGGGGTTTGGATTCAAATGTTACAAATGTTGTTAGGGGTTTTTGAGACTCAAATCTTTTCCTGGGGCCATAACCACTCTTATTTATATATTGACAATAAAGATTAATATATTTTAACATATTGTGATTCTAGGATGTATTAAATCTTATTTTATTGGGAAATAATATTTTACACCAAATAATTCTTCATATATGAGTTTAATGTTTCATAAAAATTATTTTTTTCAAGAATAATTCCTATTACTTTTAATGGATTTTACCCCCATGTCCATATTCTTACTACCCAGTAATATTACCCATTACGTAGTGGAAAGTCAAAATATTTTAATCTCCAAGGATCCTTTTTTTTACCATTATTTAAATTTAAAGAAAGTATTTCTTTTCTTTTTTAACTATGTTGTATATCAATAAGGTTTTTCTAAAATTCTCAAAAGATTTTTCCATCCTTTCAAAATAAAAAGTTTTATCATCCACTCCACATTTTCATTTAATAAATTATATTTCCTTTTAAAGGATCATCAGTAATGATTATTTTTAAAAAGTAAAAGTTTTTAAAGTATTTTCACTCTTATTTTTGAAAACATTATGTATTTTTCAATTCCCCATTAAAGTTAAAAGTGTTCAACTTATTTTTTTCTTCCCTTTTTGATAAATTTATGTTTTTTTATTTATTAATTATTGAAGATTTTTTTAAAATTAAAATTTTTCAGAGTATTTTAAGTTCTCATTTTTGAAGACTTTATATCTTTTTCATGACTCCTTTATTAATTTTTCTTTTAAAAGTAAATGTTTTCAAATTATTTTCACTTATCCATTTTAACAAACATTATGTATTTTCAAGGATGTTTAATATGGAATTAGTTATATTAATATTTTAAAAATTATTATCTTTTCTATCAAGAAAATTTTTTCTAATGTAATTTACAATTCAATGTTTTAAAAAGGTTTTGTGAAAAAAAATTTATTTTAACATACGTTTACCCAATATGGTTTATCTTTTATAGAGTGTTGTTTTGATCACCCAATATATGTTATTATGATGAGATTATTTTGGAAAATGATAATTTTCATATCTTAAGATTTTATAAGTTCATGATATGTAATATTTTTAAAAGTTTTAGGAGACCCATTTTATTCATGGTTTCTTTATCTAATGATTTTGAAATGTCATGAAACCCATTTTATTCCATTGAGTTATTTTATGATATGATGGTTGTTTTTATCAAGTTGAAAACAAATGTATCGATTATGAGATGGGTTTGATATATATCTACCTAAAATTCATTGGTCAAATGATTATATCTCATGTGATATAAATGATATTTTAATAGGATAGTGATTATCTAGGATCAAAAAGGTTGAGTGTGGTGGTGTTTATATCTACTCAAAATTTTACATTAAAACAAGTTAGCAAGTATCTAGGTTAGAAAATGGTGAGTATGATGATGTTTAGATCTAATCACAGTTTACATTAAAATATGTTATCAAGTATATAGGTTAAAAAAGGGTGTGTGTGATGAAGTTCAACTCTACTCATAGTTTTACAAGTGTATGGGTTGGCAGGTAGCTAGGGTCAGAATGATAAGAAATCCAAAGATTAATATTTTTCAATTGTCTTTCATATGGTTCATCAATAATTTTATATGATTCATGTATTATTTTATCATGACATCATAAATGTTTTATCATATCACGATAAATGTTTTATCATTTTATATGGTATTTATATTTTTAATGCTTATGGTTAACACTTATTATTGTATTTACTTTTAAATAAGATATTTTCCCTTATTCATGATTCTCCACATGTTTATGATCTAACCATTATATACTTTGTTATGTTTTCCCTTACTGAGTATTTGAGCTCACACATTCTTATGTTTTCCATTCCCAAGTATTTCAAGATTATTATGTCACATGGAATGTATACGAGTGGATTTAGATTTTTTAGAAATGATCACAATAATTGATATATGTGTTTTTATGTTCCTATACTCCAAGACACTAAACCTTTTAGTTATGCGACTATTTTTATATGTATTATTTAGATCCTGATATTAATGTTTTATATAAATAAGGACTATCATGTATCTCCTTATCAAATCTCCATTCCACTTTCCCAAGGTAAGGTAGTCATTGATTGTCTAGATCTAAGGATATACACCCGAGGTCATTAGTAGTGGGGAAACATGTCGTCAGCTTTAAAAAACGTCCTTGAATGAGGTGTTCCTGATAAATTTAATTATTAAAGAGAATCATTTATATCCTTTAGGGTTAGTATTGTACCATTTTAGTGATACTCCTTGAATTTAACATTTTTCACCTGATACTGAAGGTGTTGGGTAGGTGACGTTGTTCCACTATTCATGGGGGTAATTGCTATAGATGAAGTATGAGAATTTTTTCTTGATGATTCCATTGCCTTGTGTTATAGTAAATTTTTTGAGAGAGTTATTTGCAGTAAATAATAAAAGAATAATAAAGAAAAAAAATCAATGTAACATTTCAAGTAAAAAACATGTTTAATTAGTTATGAACGTTAAACACAAATGTTTATTATGGTTTTTTGGTTCTCCAATTTTGTTCATGCATAATGTACAAAAAAAATCTCAATATGTGTTTAACCTGGTTTCTTTTTATTATTAAAACATTCACATCAGGTTTACCATTTTTTGTTTTCAGATGAAACTTAATCATCTAGGTATGTGAAACAAAGTGCTCGATGCCTATAGTAATGTCATTATTCTATGAGCACATAGTTCCAAATATGGTGCACTTATTTCAACTTGAATTGTTGGATGGGTCTTGAATATTGATTATAGGGGGCAATAAGGTATTTTCCCAATCAATTTATGTTAGGTTCACTATTTTTTATTTTAGATGGTTTCAAATGAGGATTATTTTTGGAACTAGAAAACACCAAATGGTTCCCACATTTGTATCATATTATGGGCTAGCTTACCAAATTCATGTTGTTATTGGGGTTTCTTACCAACGACACTTTGAAACTAACATTGTTCAAGAGGATGGGAGGTTAGGATGGTGACACCCTATTGTGGGGAATTATTTCCCACTCTGGTACTCTCTTATAGATTTAAGATATGTTTATGAATATTTCCCAGATCCTGATATGGGACTAGTTACCCTATCAAAGACACCAGCTTTTTACCATTAATGTGAGAATATATACATCTTAGAGGTATTCTATTGATGTGACCATGTATTAGAGTTTTTCCATATTATAACCCATTATTACTTGATGATGTTGTTTGTGGTATTGGTATATTTTAAATTCCATATAGTTGGAATATCTAGAGTTTATCAGCATCTAATAGGGGAGTATATTTTTATGGTATTTGTATCAGGACCATAAAGGGGATTCCAATGTATCCTTGAAAAAGTAATTAGAACCTGCACTGTTAGGAACATGTCACTTATTTTAATGTCATGTGGAAAGGTTAGATCCATATATTTTAATATCATGTGGTAAAGATTTCTATTTGAATGGTTCCTATAAATAGTTGGTGTGGTAATTATACATGAAGTAACTTTTCTAGTTAACCTCAAATAGAATATTACCTAATGTATTATTGATGAAACAAGGAGTATGGATTTATGAAGGTGGTCCTACCTAAGGATATGTCCCAATAAGGATAACATCATGGGACCAAGAATGAATATATCCTTCCATATAGGTGTATAATTTTATTAGGAATATGGCCGGATAAAATTTGGTTTCTACAGAATATGGACCTAATGAGAGAGACATTAATAATCATAGGAATATTACCAAATAAGGGAAGGAAATAAATGATCTCAGAAGAGGTAAAACCAAATGAGAATAACAAAGAATGGTTAATAATGTTGGTTTTTAACCTTAATGAGGCATCCCACATATCTCATCATGTGGATAATAAAATCCCACCTAGATTGATTGAAAATTGTATGGAAAATAAGATATGGATAGGGATTACACCTAAGGTGGATGCCCATATGATAGATTTTTTATTATTCTAAAAACATGATCGTTGCAAGTATCTAATCCCACATGATTCATACTCGATGTGAAAACAAGAGATATCATAACATCAGATAAATTTTATAAGGTCATGAAGATTATACATTGAGGCCACCCAAAGGGAATATGATTATAATCCCCATGAAGGATATGACTCCAAGAGAAATGAATAATCATTATAAATAAATTTTATTCCCATATATAAAGAATAATTATGAAGATATTCATTGAATATGGGGGATCAGGACTTAAGAATGAATCCTAAATATCTCATTCGTGATTGTAATCAGAGTCCTCATTACTCACATGATATAGTTTAAGGTCATGTGCCAGGACAATACTATGCATTTTAATGGCATGAGACAAGGATGTATATGGGGTCATTTGAATATAGGATATGTGAGAATCAAGACATGGAGATACTTTTTAGATATCCTAATGAGGATAGTAATCAAATTACATGTAGTTCTAATGGTATGGGAATCAGTTTCATAGATGGTGTGACAATAGAGGTTAGATAAGGACTCATAAGTCTACCGTAATCTGTTTCATCAAGAGTATATCTCTTAAAAAAGGGAGAATATTTAGTTTTTACTTACATCTGAAAAGAGGCCCATATTGGAGGAATTTTCATCATGATAATGTCACAATAATCGCTGATTTATAATCCCATGTGAGTCACGCTTAGTGTGAAAAACAAGAGACAATGGAATATTATAATCTTTTTATGGGCATAGGATTTAATGTGTATAGGTATCACACAAAAATTATACCATAATAGAAGTATGATTACGAGTCTCATCAAGGATATTGGTCCCTAGGAGAAAAAATATTATCCTCCATATGAGATATTAGAATGTTATGGCTATATATATTCCAATGTTAGTATATAGAGGTAGGGCCTTATCAAAACATCTTATGTATCCTGATTATGATAGAAATCAAATTCCTCATAGTTCATACAATCCCTTGAACACTGATGGGAAATAAGTGGGGACCAGACTAAACTCCCAAGGGTTATATCCCCATGAGTTAGGGAGTGTTGTATGATGTTAAGGGATATATCCTTGGAGAATAAGGACTTATGAGAGTTTTAGTGGCACCCCTGAGAGGTAGGAAATCACATGAATTTTATGTGTTAATGTGCTTCACGTGAATGTTGTGAAGTCACACAAGTGAAAAAAGACATGAGGTCCATGAAATCCTATAACTAATATGGGGATGGGTGATTGTATGGCCTAGTCACAAGGCCAATAGACCATATCACAGTCACATGAACAAGAATTTATTATCCAATCACATGAGAAATGGTTATTAAATGACAAACTGTGGAGTAACTACAACTCATTATTATTAAAATATTTCATATGTTTATCACCATGTATTATTAAGTGGAACACATTGAAATAATGTGATTCCTCCACTCTATAAATTTTCATACCATTCCCCTATCCAACAACAATGGATTTTTCCTTCTGTCTCCATTTTCTTTTGAATTGAAAAGGTCATATTTTATAGGTTTTGAACCCAGTATAGATTTTACTTTTCATGGTGTAAATGCCAGATACCAAGATATATGTCAGCAAAAGTATTGTCTTTATATGTCGAAAATGATTCATTAACCTCATGTGAATATGTTTCTTTCCATTAGTGATCTCTGCATATTTTTTAATGTGACAAAAAATGATCATGAGAGTGGTTCTTCATGGAATTAATTGGCCAGGAGTTGGTCACATAATCTAATTTTCATGGGGTCATCACTTCAATCTAAGAGGGTTGCCTAAATAATAGTGATCACATTATCCCCCCATCTTTAAAATATTTTCATTAATGACCCAGGTTTTGAACTAAAGGACTTCAAGATATTTTAGAAAATATTTGAGATGTCGTGCACTATTTTGGCGCAGGAAGCTGGGGCCAGTAAGCCTTAGTGCGGCGATATTAAATATATTAAATAGGTTTTTTCATGTGTGCACATTTTCTCATGAAACTTAAATAACTCATGTTTAGAGTCTTATATATTATTTCTAAGACCGTGTTTGAGTCGGAAATGTCGTGTTTACCCTAAGTGCGACCTAATGTCATCTGTGCTGGGAGTTTTGATCGGGGGTTGTTTTGGTGAGGGGGAGTTATGAGGTGAATTTAATTAATTGATTAATTAATTAAAATCTAACCTAAACTCATCCCCTCCACTCATTTTGGGGTGAATGGACCAAAGTGGAGGAAAAAATCCTCCTCCTCCTCCTCCTCCTCCCATTGGAGATAAATGAAACCCACACTGAATCCACACGATGAGGTACTATCGATCTCCATTGATGGCACAGATCATCATCAGATCAAGTACCAAAATGATACGGGCATCGTTCTTGATCGAAATCTTCATCATTTTGACTATTAGGTAGGTAGATTGTAGATTTAGTCATGATCCATTCCATTATGCATTGTTTTAAGGTTATATAAACCAAATAATAATGAAATTGATCCCTATTAAGAATATATGTGAGTTCTAGGGAAGAATGGGAATAATCGGGGTGTTTTTTAGGTAATCCCTTATTAGAATTACTTTCTACATGTCATGTAGTCTTGTGAAACACACTGTGTAGCTCTTCCTATTTCGGGATGATGATATTTTGGGACTACATGCCATGTATAGGGGTCACATGATGTGTAGTTCCATAAACAGTGTGACCATGAGACATGGATTGGGATAACCTTGTGAAAACACATGGCCTTTTACTAACACATGACCACGATACAAGGACAAAATGTCTGGTACACAGACCTGGGAAAACTACATGGGTGGTTGGTCATCTAGATTGAACACATCGTGTAGTATGGGATGCATAGTGTGTAAGGGACACAATTGGTTGGACTGTGTAGACGAGAAACATGGATAGGGGGTGTGTACCTACTCTACATTCCATGTACCCAAACATGGGTTGGAACCTATGTGGTCTTGATACATGGAAAGGTGCTCGGGCGGGCTCATAGGTCATGTGTTCCCCGGTGAACACTCTGTACAACTAGAAGATCCTCCAGGGATCTTCTTCATTCTGTAACATCTTCTCTGGGAATCATATTCAATCTTGTGAGTAGTCTATCTTGAGAAATTTTCTACATAGAATGTGATGGTGGCCTCAGTTACAGCTTACGAGATATGAGGTGGCATGAATTGAGAAAGATTCTTGTGGATTAGTATTGAGACAATGTTAGAGATGACTGTGTTTCATATAGAGAGACTTTAGTACTATTACTCCCCTGATGGGCTAGGGCAAGGGTTTTCCTTAACTCTCTACTTAGGTAGAAATGAGACCCCATACATCATGGGAGTGGGTTATTTACCTTTGGGTAGATTCCTCTGAGGGTGTTACTCCCCTGATGGACTAGGGTGCGGTTTTTCCCCATGTTTTTTGTGAAGGTACAGTAGGTACCCCCTGTTGGACCAGGGAGCAGGTCCTCCATCCATGGATTCAATAATCCCCTATTAGAACAGGGCACATGTCTTCCATATTTGATATATTGATAGATTTGGTATACACCTTTTATGTTAGGGTGTGAATCCTCTATTCTAGGACTCAGTACTCCCCTATCATTCCTGGTTGTGGGTCATCTATATGTGTTGTTCTAGCATAGTCAGTACTCAACATTCATTCCAAGGTGTGGGACCTCTAGTCATTGAGTTGTACTCCCCTACTAGGTTAGGGTGTGTGTTCTTGATCTAATAAGTTTCAGTCCCCTATTATATCAGGTAATGACTCCTTCATGCGTAGTACTCCCCTATTAGATCGGGGCATATATCCTCTCTTTACGGAGTGGTAATCCCCCATCCTAATGAACAATGGAGAGAAGGTCCTCCATTAGAGTTGGTGAAAGACCCCGGAACACCCTGATAGAGGAGGGAAGAATCTGGGCATCAAATTATTCTTTTAAACTGAAGAATATTATTCCCATGTTGGTAGGAAACTATTAAACCTGTCTGATGGGAATGTGTAGAAAACAAAAAATCACATGAAATGAAAAGACACAAAAAAATTACTTGTTTCCCCAATAAGGGAAATTTCTAAGGAGCATACACCGACAAGTTTTATATCATAGAAAATTACACTAATCTTCACTAGTTTTGGATCACAAAAGTATAAAGTCAATATATTCTAGGAGCACTACCTTTATAAGGTTTTAGGGATAGCACACTACATCCCTCATATCACTTCCATTGATTCCCCCTTGCTCACTGTGTTGGGAAGAATCTGAACTTTGTTTATTTACTTCAAAGTGTCTTCAATATATTGGAATTAAATCATACATCCTCAACAATAGATTAATGTTCTATTGAAGTTCCATTTTTTCCCATAGATGAAGTTCGATTTTCCGCATATTGATAATTCTTGTACTAATCCTCTGTGAACTGGCATTATTCCTCTGCTTATTGAACTACACCATGTACTTCATACACACCATGTACCATCTAAGTATCCTACTTTCCTGAACAGCCTCTATAATCCACCTTCACATTCTGCCTTCGTAAAATACCTTCTGAAAACTGCCTGACTCTCTTATTGCCTCCACTCTGTGAACCATCTCCACTCCACGAGATATCTCTTCTTCCTCTCTTTGTATGAAAATAAATCTGCAGACCGAGTTCTTCTTATGTGTATTGCCTCTCTTACACAGTCATGTCTTTCTACAAATTGACCTTCACCAATTTCCTTTTAGATTTTAAATTATAGTCTTTGTGGGGTTTTCTTCCCATGAACTACTTTTATATTTCTCTAAATCCCTCCAGGATTTTTAATCTCATATCCATTTCCTAATGAAGTGATTAGTTCCCCCTATATAGGAAAGTAGATCCTCATAATCTGCTAAACTGAAAATTACCAAATCTTCATTGCAAAACCACCTTCACCTCATACTGCAGATCTCCTGCGAAATTGTTTTCTTAAGGGGTCTATATACCAGAATTATACTTATGTGGTAGCACAAATCACCACCTCATTTTTTCAAATTTCACCCTTCATGGTTTCTCAACACTCAGACTTTATTTCTATAATAAAACACCATCCCATGAACCTTCATGACTTCTTCATACAGCGAGCCTTCCTGTGAACCAAAATTTTTCACAGCTATTTCATCGTTCCCTGGAACATGTGTTCTAGTTAAGAATCACTGCTTCCATGCAGTTTCCATTGGATTTATTCATGGAACCAGAAACATCCAATATTTCTTTATCCAAAATGGGCCTACTTTCCAAAGTCATGTGCTAATTGAGTTTGAACTTACAATACTTAATAACATGCATTGGTCGATAGGATGGTAGGTCGGACTCATCGCACCCTTTTGGGGGGAATTATTGTCTACTCCAGGACTCTCTTTATAGATTTGAGATCTTTTCATGAATACTTATAAATTCACCAAGTATTACATAGGTTTCCCTTGGAATTTTAAATCAATTGTTTTCATGTATTAAATTTTTAATCATCTGTATTTATTTGATGTTATTCATTGATGGAGACATCTGTATGTATTCAAGGTTCTCCATCAATGGTATCCTCTCATATTCTATTTAGAGATTCTTTTAGTCATCAGTATGATGATACTAGTTTTTAATAAACTCAGTGGGGCACTCTGGAATTTAATTTCATCCAAGGTGACAAGAGTTTGTTTTGATGTTGGGATCGTACCCATAAATGGGCTACCTACATATCCTTGTGAAAGGAATTAGAACCCTCATAGTTTGGTGCCTATTAATGGGACACATCATACCCTTTAAGGTCATGTGATAAGGACCTAGACAAATAGTTTAATGTCATGTGGTACGGAAATATAAGAAAAAGTTGCTTAGTCAATGTTTGGTGTAGGACTTATGCCTAACCAGCTCAAGGAACTTGGAAAGAATATAGGTTTCCAAGTTGAATCAGACCCTGTTGGGAATATGGCCTAGGAAGAACAGGATTGATTTGAAGTGTTGGGTTCGAACCTCAGAGGGGCATACTACGTATCCCATTTTTGTGGGAATACAAGTTCACATAGTTTGATGAGTCTCTTAGGAAAGTATAGTCCTTTGAGAGAAATGATTATGGGATTACTTTCTGAAAGGGATTCCTTGGTGATTTGGAGGATTAATTTTGGGTTCACTACTAAGGAGGATGCCCGAATTAAGGAAATTAGGGTTGGATTCTTTAAGTGGATATCAGGTGAGCTTGGGCCCTAAGAAGGCTTCCTACATATCCCAATTATGGTGGGAATCAGAGTTCTCACAGCTCATTCACTGTGGGTGTTTGTACAATTTTTTTGATCATCACAAATCTCTAAGACAACAAAATTCATACTCAGTGTGAGAAAAAGAGGATGTGAAAGATTCAACAAATGAACCCACACTTTTCCTCCTCTGTTGGCGGAAGAGGACATTCCTATGGAGGTGATAGTGGATGAGGGAGTGGCTACCGGGGAAGAGGGCGAGATGATGATCCTTCCCTCTGTTCACTTTACATTAGAAAAGGGTCCAATGTAAGGAAGGAGTGAAGTTGAAGGAATTGGAGAGGATAAATACTACAACCTCCTACTTGAAAGGATTGGGGCTTACACTAGGATGGATGACCTAGTGGATCTCAAGAGTGGAGGGATACATATAATTTGATTTAATGGAAAAGCAATTGTGAAACGTACCTTCCCTACCAGAGACTCGTGGTTCAAGGTTTTCGATACAAAAAAGGTAGGTCAAAACCCAAACCATTATCCTCCAAACCAATAACTCACAAACAATGTTCCTAGGAGAAAGGCCCATGTGACTATAGATATACAAACCCACAGACGCTCTATGAATCCTAACCCCATTGTGAAAAAGATGGGGGAAACCTGTGACTACAGATATACAAACCCAAAATAGTAGACACACTGATGTGCCTTTCTTAGAGGTTTGATAATTTAAGAGGTTTTGTGGAGTCTTAAACTTAGTCCCTTTCAAATAAGGAACCCCAATAAGTAAATACCCTACAATGAGTGGCATTGACGAGGGTTTACAAGATGATGTGTAGGCCCTACGTGCAGCCATGATACGTAGGCACCCTGTGTAGGTGTGCCGAAAAGGTACCCCACGTAGGTTTGTCATGTAGGTGTACTACATAGGCCTTAGCAATGATTCAATAAAATGACTTAAAATAGTGGGAAAAGACTTTAAAAGCTTCAAATTGTGAATGACTTTCAAAACATGCTTATCCCATATAATTGTCTCATCTCTCATGTTTTTAGAGAGCTACCTAACACAATTTGAGGGATCTCAATGAAAGAGCTATGTAGTAGTAGCTTCAGGAAGTCTTTTAACTTTTTTAAATTGTCAAATGGGGTGCCCAACGGTCATATTTATATGCAAGGAGGGGGGATTATAGAAATGAATTCGGCGGAGGAGGTCGGTCGCGTAGCCCTTTTTTCGCAGCTCCTCTGTGTTGCTGGGGAAAAAGTATATTAGCGTGTAGGTTTGTCACGTAGTTCCACCACGCAGGTCTTCTGAAATTTGTTATGCTTTCTAGTTCTTTGGTCTTTGTCTTGAGATTTTGAAATATTCATGGGGTGCATTTATATTCTATTTTTCTGACTAATGAGTGTCTAAAACCCCCTCCTCCCCTCAGGATTGGATCTGATTAGAAAGAGGGTCGAGTCTTAATGTAAACTTGCGGGGAAAAGACTATGGAGTAATTGTTGTACCGCGTAGGTTTTCCACATAGCTATTTTGCATAGGTATACTGCATAGGTTTGCTGATGTCTATAAATAGGTCTAATAATTTGTGATTTTCTTTACCCATTCTTTAAGATTTTCGGATCTCATTGCGTATCTTGTTCATCCAGCCTAGCCGTGTTGTGATCTCTCATAGGTTCTTTGAAATTTTATCAATGTGAAACCATTTGAGCGATGGAGCTACATGGAAGGACCTCACTGAAGGATTTGTGCTAGGAACCTTGTTGAAGGACCTACATATATGACCTTATCAAAGGACCTATGTGAAGCATTCCCTTTTCCAAATTCTTAGATTTCGTTAAGTTGAAATTTGAATATTCTTAAGTCCAAATTACAAACTAATATAAAGAATTTGGTAATTGTTTTACAGGAAATGGCTCATTTGATGACTATTATTGAGGAAGCTAAGGCTTATCAAAATAGAATTATGAAAATTGTCAGAACAGACTATTATGACATTGTTGAAAATACTATTCCTGGACTATGGAAAGGATTAATTCCACATCAATGAGAATATCTACGAAGTCACTACCTTCCCCTATATTGGAATGGGATTTTGAAATATGACCACATTCTGTCTATTAAGAAATACTTACCAAAGAATTGGTTTCTCCAGTACTCCAATTGTCCTTGAATGAATATTTCTACGAGGGGTATGCCTATTTATGAGGGAACAATCCCTATTGGCTGCATCCTACATCATAGAGGTTGTAATCCTGATATGAAAGATCAAATTGTAGATACAAGGAAACATTGTTATGATTCAACCATTCATTCTTCTCAAACAGATCAGTCTAATGGTTTGAAGGAAGACTGGGACCTTCGTTCTAGAGGAGGTGTTAAACCTGAAAGGATGTGGGAGTTCAAGATACGCCGAACTTGTGCATAATTCAAAAAATAGATATCATATGTTTTGATTTATGAAGCTATCTGGATGGGACAAACTGATGTTTATAAAAATGATTTCATTCTTGAATTTCTGAGCCGTTGGAGTCCACAAACAAATTTCTTCCACTTGAGACACGGTGAAGTTGGTATTAGATTATGGGATATCTATCAAATAGTTGGGGTTCCCATTATTGGGGAAATGTATGATGAGGTTATTCCCCCAGTAACAACATGGGGTGATATGACCATAACACCACCATTGGATCATGAAATATTCAAAATAGAAAATAAATTACCCAAAGACAAGAAAGATATTCATGCTAGAGTGTGGATGGAAGCATTTTTAGACCCAACAATAGAGAATGGTCCCACCTGCAGACATCCTACTATTTTTCCTTTTGTAAATAAATAGGTCAGTTTAGGTAAATATTGGCCAACTTTAGAGATAGGTGACTAAGAACTGGGGCTATAAAGTCAAATTTGATATTTTTGCAATGATACACTTAGTCAGCTTCCGTGACATATGGCTAAGAATTTACTTGCTTCCATTCCATGAGTCTGGAGGCGGTGTAAGGCAATGGACTTTTGTTGTTGTAGCTAAATTGGTAGAGAAAAAGTATATTGGATTATCAACTCCTATATTTGCAATAATATATTAATCCTAGCTACATTTATACAATGGGAAGGCTCCATTTAGACTTTTAGGGCCATTCCAAGTGTCGTGGGGATGGATTGCGGCATAAGTTTCATCATACACAGTTTTGAATTCAGTTAGGGTCCCCAATGGTCGATTAACTCCATTTTTACAGAAGGTTTCTGGTATTGAGCCTCAGAAATTAAGACCTAATGTAGTGTTAAGGGCATTGAATTCATCAGGAGAATTCAACGTCTTTCCTTTTGGTAACCAACCTACAAGAACATTTGTTGATGACATTAAGGAAGAAAATTATGAGTTTAGGTATTATATGATGGAATTTAGGGATAGTATATTATCAACTAGGATTGATGGTGAAATTATCTATGAGGATTATGTCTCCTATAGGTTCTATATCCAATTTAGATGTCTTTAAAAATCAAAAAGTTTTCCACCCATGTATGTTATTCACGGGAAAAACCCAATGGTAGCAAGAAAATTGTGGATTTTTTGGCTTTAGAGACATCCAAATTATCAATTACTTTACCTCCATTAGATGCATCAATTGGATTGGAAGTTGGACATTCCAAAGATTAGGCTTCTTCATACCCAAAGGTGGCTTTGACAAAAGGAATATATCATGTGGTGGCCACAACGACTATTGTGCATAGAAATTGTGGTAAGAAGTCCAAATCCAAATATGATTAAGAAACGTTAGAAGTTTTAGAGCTTTCAAAACATCTTTGAAGAGGGTATACTAGGAAGAATAGGGCTAGAGAAACAATACCTCTGAATCCAAGGTGACCCAACCCCTGCCATAATAAAGATATTATCATCCCATCTGTTGACCTTTTTGAATAAGAAAGGAGGCCCAAATAGGATCAACAATCATAAGGTGTTGAGTTTTCTCCATAGCCAAATATACCAGGATCAAATTATGTACAACATTCATCCATTAAATTTTGGGAGAGCTTTACCCATGATCCTAGGGATGCATGGACATTCCTCCAACATGGCCTTCAGATACCGGATGTGGGTGACATTATTTAATATTTTGTTCATCATCCAGATAATAACATGGCTGAAGTACAAGAGTATATTAAGGAATTGGAGGCCTTTATATATGCAACTGATGAACAAATATCATCCTCTAAATGAGTATCCCATATGATAGAACTACGAACACATGATGGGGTAATTATTAGCCCTGAGGAGGAATGGGACATTTATGTTGACACTAATAATATATTTTCATTTTCTTTTGTCTCATTTCTGCTTTATCATTCACCATCATTAATATTGATGAAATTGAATTTCTCATCTTTAATTCAGGGAAGGAACCTATGGATAGGTTCTCAGGTTACCAATGTATGGACCTACATCTTCTCCCATCAGCACATAAAATGATTCTCCAAAGTCTCCAGAAATTTCTCCAGGGGCGAGAATCATGACTGGGGTAATGGCGATAGATAATCCTTAGCCATTACCTCGTTTTTGTCCAAACAAGAGGAGTTTTTTAATTTATCCTCAATCTTGTGAAAAATAAATGCAAGAGAGAAATGAGATTGGTCCAAAGTGTTCATCGACAAAGTAAGTATTTATAATATCCTCGGGCATTTTGACTTGCTTGATACACTTTGGTAATCATGTTTATCCTCTTGAAGGATCTACATCTCTCTCCTATCTAAAGGGGTTAGGAGCTGATCCCACAATACTGGAGAAGTAATCCCCATGAGATATATAGGTTGATGTTGATGATTCTACTTCCTTGATAGATAAAACCTCAAAATTTTCAGTTGTATCTGCTCCTGATTCTATTGAGAGAGTGTAAATCCATGGTAATATCAAATAATTTTCTCTTTAATATTAATTTTTTAAATATTATTCTTTTCAACATATCTTAGATCACTTTCCCTTTCCAATGTATCCTGTAATAATCCATGCTGATATTTATATCGCTCCAAAAATAAGTAATGAAGATCTGGGGTAGTCTGAAGTAGATATTGGTGTTGATCCAAACCTAGAAATATCTAATGATGTTGTACCAGTTGAATAAATGACAGAACATAATGTCATTAGAGCCAATTTGGGCATTAACCAACATTTTTTGGATAACCTAAAGGGTGAGGATATTATAACATTCCAATACACATACACTGAAATGATGGACGCCCTTAATCCAAACGTTGATATTCCAGGTTTCATCAAGGTGTTTGTGTATTTTAACAAGGAATTAAAAGGACATAAGTTCTCATTAATTCATTTTCCATACATAACTTTTCTAATTTTACTTGATAATTCATATCAAAGTTCAACTTATGCATCCATGTCTATAGAAAATGTTGCAAAGGCCCTTCAAGAATGGGGAATTCCACTTTATCCTTCTTCTATTGAAGCTATAGAAGTTACTACTGATGACCCCATATTGAGAGACATTCTAGAGCCTTCAATTATGACAACTGGGCAAACTCAAGAGAATGATCATATTAACAGAACATCTAATCAAATTACTGAAGCTAAGAACAATGGGGATGAATCCAATCAAGCGGCTAACTTATTATTGGGTAAATGTTATCATATGTCTAGATCATGCTCTATTTTTATCATTTTTCTAAAAATGACTATGATCTTTATTAATAATTTAGGGTTATCAGATACCACATCTAGATCGAAAGGTGAAGAGTTTTATTTGGCCCAAGCATCAATAGAATGTGAAACATCCACTGTTACGAGAGAAGTAGAACAAGGTGACTCTTTAAGTGATCTGTTTCTAGAGTACATTCTACCCTATAGTAGTGACTCAGATTCAGACCTAGATATGCATTATGCTCTTAGCATAGAAATTAAGAAGACATGGAGACATATATGGAACATAATTGTTGAGAATCCTTTGGATGAAATGTTTTCCAATTTTGGAAAACTCTCAGCACTATTCTACATATTGGGATTTGTTGAATTTAATTTTGACCAGTCTACGATGCAATGAAAGAGACCATCCGCCGATGGGATCAGGAACATAATCTAAAATAATATCTTGAAAATGATAAATATATTATTAATATTGAAAGCTTCTAAGTTATAGTAGCTGAGGTAGAGGTCGATCATAGTAAAAAGTCGATTGAATTTGGCCAAAACATTAATGAAGCGATGAAGGAGATATTTTATATTCAACAAAAAATGGATTTTGTTCATAACAAACTCAAGAAATTTAACCAACTATTGGGAGAAACCTAGTTGGAATGTATAACCATCATTTCAACTGCCAAAGAATCACTTCGTCTAGCCAAGGAGGATTAACTCACTCAATTGTCTCAACTTCAATAGGTGGTTGATAAGTATCATGAAGTTATTCAACAAATGAGGAATCATTTTGAATGTTTCTTCTAAAACATGATAGAAAGTATCCATTCTGTGTATGTCTCTCTAATTTTACACTTAAATGAATCGAATTTTTTCTCCATTCATATATTTCATCATTCTTTCTTTCTATAATTTTAATATCAAAGGTGATTATGATGATTTTTTAAAACTTCAAACCTTTATGTTAGATAATCATAATTACAATAATAGGAATGGGGGTTATTAGAATTTTCTTATTAAGCTGATGGGCCTAATGACCATAGTTTTTTATTAGGTTTATATAGAAAATCCCCAAAAACATTGTATCTTTGGAATTTTTATTGCTCAATATTACCTAAGCCATACCAAAATGTATGTTTAGTGAGCTGAGACTCAACTTCTACCCAGAGTTCCCTTTGTGGGTTTCTAATCTGGTAAGTACCACATCTCTTGTTATTGGCAGTTTAGAGTCATGCATGTCAGACTAAAAAAGAAAGCATTTAATGTCCAATAGCTTTGACCATAAATTTGGAAATTAGATCCCAAGAAAGGTTCAATGGATAGTAATTTCTCTAATATTATTTAAATACTTCCAAATGGGTTCTTGAGTTATGGTTTTTTTATGGTCACCAAATCTAAAACTTGTATAAACATAAATAAGGTCATTTCCAAGAATGAGGTTAACATTATTTGATGAAACTGTTATGGGAGCTAAATTATGCATGATCAACTAGGGCATATGATGCATAGCTAAACATTGACATCTTTTCACTGACATGCATGTTCTGTAGGAAAATTTAATGCACGGCCTCTAGGGGCACGTACTACACAGTCAATAAAAAGAGCTCTCAGGAATTTAACATTTTACTATTGATATACAAGGAAAAATAAGATTTTGGTGACTGAAGAACATAATTGGTGGTTTTTTCAAGGAAATGGAATTTAATAACAAAGGATTATCTATACCAACATATTTCATGAATAGGAAAACCACTTCTTAAACAAATTTTATGTATGAGGAATGATTAAAATTTATCAGAAAGGAGGTTTTCTGATATCATACTATGCAGTTTTAAGTCATACAGTGAGGACATTGTATTGTACAGTTTTAAGTCATGCAGTGAGGACATTGTATTATGAAATTTTAAGTCATTCATTGAGGCTATTGGGTGGCTTTTATTTAAGGTATTTAACTTTTACCAAAGTTTTTTGACTCTCTAATTTCTTGATAATTTGTTTGGAAACATACTACCTTGTTTAAGTATGGAGGGGAAGAATTGTAAACTGTGATTTGGAAATTTATGGAATTGAAGAATGATATGTGAAAAAGGATAGAAGGAATTAGAGGAAGTGTTTCCTAAGAACGAAGTTACCATTATTTGACTATCCCGTTAAGAGGGTTGTATTATGTAGGTCTAGTTAGGGCATATATAGCCAAATAGTGGCATCTTTTGACTGAAATTTCTGTTATGTAGGAAACTTATGCAAGGCCAAATAGGAGAACATACTACATAGTCACGTAAAAGAGCTCTCAAATGTTTGAAATTATATTGCTAAAATCCAAAGAACGTTTTTGGGGATTCAAATGTTTTCCACAACACATTATTTGGTTTATAGATAATAGTGCCTGAATATGGAAAGAGTATTTCCAATCATGATTTACAAATAACCAGAGGAATTGGATTTCTACGTAGGTCTGCCCAAATGTATGATGTATGGTTTCTATAGTATTAGGTCAAATGACTAGGACCAAAATAGAAATAGTAGATGATATGTGGTCAAATGATCATAGGTTTTTTCATATTTCTTTGAACACGTGGAGGGGAATTTGTAAACCATGGTACTGAAGAATTTCGTATCGATAGAAAGGTAATGGGACAAATATACATGGAATACTACTTTAAGATACAGAATCTTGTATATTTTCATCAATGTTTAAAGGTACAAAAGACAGTTTGACCAAGAATGAAGTTACCATTAGTTGATGAACCCATTACGGGGGTTGTATTATGCAGCGCCTACTAGGGCATATGCTACATAGCCAAATTGTGGAATCTTTTTAATGACAGTCCTGCTATGTAGGATTTTTTTTCATGGCCTCTGGGGGCACGTACTGCATAGTTAAAAAACGAGTTCTCATATATCAGAAACTCTGCTACAAAAAACCGTAAGAAAGTTTATGAAGATTTGAAAGTATTCAAGATTAAGAGTGTAACATACGAAAAAGGTGTAATGCTTAATGAACAAGACAGATATATGAATCAATATTGGCAATGAATATGGAGTTCCCTACACGGATCTGACTCATATGTAAAATGGATACATTTCTTGTTTCCTTGGTGGGATTTCTAATGAGAGGACCCAAAATGAAAACTTCCATATAGATTGTTAATTATATGTGAAAGAAAGATAAAAATTTATCCCATGAATGGGACCAGAAACAAAATACCAGATTTCACTATGTATTTAAATGGGGTGAGAATTAATCAATACGTATTTATTTGGGTACTTTTCCTTTTAATGTTGTGCAGTGAGGACATTATGTTGTGCAGTTTCGAGTCATGTAGTGAGGACATGAATGGATTCTGATGTGAAAAATAAATATTGTGTCTGGAAAAAGTAATTAAACCCAGGTGTAACTATGTATCTCATATGGATGAGAATCAATCCCTACATAGTTTTCTAAATACTACCTATGCAGGTTTTGATTCATAAACAAGTAATAAAGGGGGGTTTATCATGGATGGGCCCAAGATTAGAGATCTATACATCTATGCCTATCTCATATGGACAAGAATCAAGCCAAACGTAGTTCTTGAAACAATAATTTCCCACACTAATTGATTTTGATGTAGGTGATAGGGGTTTTAACAAATTATGAAGGAAGAATGCCTAAACATAAGGCTATAAATGGTGTGAAAAGCAAACCATGTATCTTGAAATATTACACTATATATATTTGATTCATATACAGAAAGAGAAAAGGGAAATAAATTTCTTTGTGGTTGTGGTTGGACCCATGATCGGAGATCTAGGCATCTCTATGTATCTCATATAGATGAGAATAAATCCACATGTAGTTCTTGAACTGAGGCCCCTATTCAGATCTGATTCATACATGGGGAGAAATGGAACTCATGTTCCAATTAAGGATTAGCAATGATGTATGTGATGCTTGCACATGAAAGATCTTAAAATCAATGAAAGACGATGCTAACTGTGTAGTTTTATGTCATGCATCAAGGAAAAATATGATATGCATTTTAATGTTGTGTAGTATAGACGCTAATGGATTTTATGCAGTTTAATGTCTTGCAACTAGGACTTTGTGATGTACATTTTTGAGTCATGTGTAAAGGACCTTGTGTTGTGCAGTTTAGAGTCATGTAGCAAGGACATTGGGTTATGTGCAGTTACACAAATTACTTCTTCAAGAATCTCTCATTGGTTAGAGTTTTAATAAATTATACATCCATTGATATTAGGGAATATGCTAAAATTTGAGTAGACCATATTTATGGAATAAGGTCCTTCCCACTTTGGATCAATCTTTGGAGGCTTCTTTCTTGGTATCATTGGAGTCCTGAGGACCAATACCAATTCTCCTTAAAGATACGAATGGAGGAAAACTTTCTTGTTAAATGCGTGTGTTGTTCTATTATGATACACTTATAAATTATTCAATGTATGTAATCTATTTTCATCTAATCATTCCATCTCATAAAATCACTTGTAATACTTTTCATTAGTGGATAACTGATCAAAGATTGTGACTTGGAGTGAAGGAAATTGAACATCAATTGGAAAAACTATTTCTGTGTTGTACACCAATGAATATTGAGTTTCTTGAGTAGCAGTATGGTTAGTAGTTTGATAATCCCATAAAGCATGCACAAGTTTATCAAGCCAAGATTTCTTATCTTTATCCACAATCATCTGGAGTATTTTCATTAAGTTATTATTGAAAGCCTCTATATTTCTGTTGGTCTCTGCATGATAGTGAGATGAATTGTTGGATTTGATTTTGTTCTCCTAATATAACTTTTTTACCTCAATAGAATAGAAATTGGTGCCATTTTCCAACAATATAGTATGAGGGACACCAAATCTTATGATGATGTTAGTTTTTAAAAAACTAACATTGCTTTTGGCTCCATCTTCTTTGAGATTTATTACCTCAACCCATTTGGAGAAGAAATCAGTAGTAGTAAGAATATATTTGAACTGCTTAGGCATAGCTGGAAGATAATTTCCTACTATATCCATTCTCCATGTGAAAAATGGTTAAGAGTATTTAATTTTATGTAGAAACTCTGGGGGTTGATAAATAATTTGGCATGCACTTGGAAGGAATGACATTTCTTGGTGAAATCTGTGAAATCATTTATCATTGAAGGCCAGAAGTATCCAAGCCTTAAAATTTGATCAGAAAGCCTATGCCCGGACTAGTGAGAATGAAAAGATCTTACATGTACTTCTTTCATTACAGATGCAGTTTTTTCTTCGTCAAAAAAATTGAAGATATTTCCATCAAATCCTCATTTGTAGAGGATCTTCTAGTGATCTGGACCATCATAAAGAGTGAAATTGGCCACTCATCATCAGATATGTTCTTTTTCATCTCTATCTTGTGGAATTACTCCATTTTGGAGGTATTTTATGATGGGTTTGATCCATCACGTGGTATAACCATATGGATCATAAATAAGTCTAATTTCATTAATTTCGTCCATTCTATTTTGAACAAAATGTGAAACCACAAGACGATAGGCAATACTTATGATTGTTTTGTCCCAGTTTGGATCTGATAGGGTTATGGCTGCATTATCCAGTGCATCATATTAGGCATTATATGATTGCGAGACATAAGAAAATTTTGGCTCTGAGGGAAATTCAGCCATTAACCCTCTAACGCAATCACACAAAGGGATTAACTCTCCTTTTCTGATTGCATAATCCCCATTTATTTCTTTTATTACCAAATCTGAATCATCTTTTACTTTCAGGTAGTTCACTTGTACCTGGAGAAACCATTCTAGATCTACGATGAGAACTTGTTATTCTGCCTCATTGTTGGTACCACCTTCTGATAACATGGTGGAATATAGAAACAATTCCATTTTGGGGAGATACATGCAATTCCTAATCCAACTTTTCTAAGCTTAGGGGTTTCCATTATCTTCACCATTGGACTTCTGGAAGCACCATCAAAGTAAATTTTCCATGTTTGGATATTATTTGGAATAGAGAAGACCACTTCATCTGGAAGTTCAGTATTCAATGATGTATCTTCTGCAGATGGGTGTTCAGAAAAGAAATCTTCCAAATCATGGCCTTTTGTTGCCTTCTAAGTCACAAACTGGATATCAAACTATTGAAAAATAATTTCCCACCATTCCAAATGTCCTATAAGTATAAGAATACAGAGAATAAATTTGAGCTGGTTATTACGAGATACCAATTGGACATCATGATGCTGCAGGTAGTGCCTTAATTTCTATACTGTAACGATTAATGCCGGGAAACACTTTTTGATACTTGAATATTGAGTCTCTGTGTCAAACATACTTTGGTTGAGATAGTAAACGCTATTTTCATTCCCAACATATTTATTTTGGGAAAGGAAGGCACCCAGTGATCACTCTAAAGTAGTCACATAGATAATAAGTGGATTTCCTTCAATAGGTGGCATTAATATCGGTTGACTCAAGAGATATTTCTCGAGGGTATCAATAGAATCTTATCAGTCTTTATTCCATTGATAGGTGACTCCCTTCTTCATTAATCTGGTGAAGGGTAAACACTTACCAGCCAAATTTGAGATAAAGTTCCAAATATAGGCAAAGTGTCCTTGAATTCCTATTAATTCTTTAAAATTTTTAGGAGGTGACATGTCATGGGTTGATTTTTTATTCTTATGATACACTTTGACGTCACGATGGAATATAACGAAACCAAGGAATTTTCTTGAGGTTACTCCGAAAGCGCATTTCAAGGGATTCATCTTCAAATCATGTTGCCGAATATTATTGAACATGGTCTCCAGATCAGCCAAATGGTCAGAATGTTGTCTGAATTTAACCACTAGAACATCCACATAACATTCAACAAATTTTCCTAATAAGGGTTTAAAGATATGGTGCATGGAACATTGATACATTTCACCTGAATTCTATAAGACAAAGGGCATTACCTGATAGAAAAACAAAACATCAGGGGATCTGAAGGTTTTAGACTCTTCATCCTCTAGGTCCATGCAAATTTGATTGTACCATGATTATCCATCCATGAAAGAGAGAGCTTTATAGTTGGATTTTTCATCAATAAAAAGCTCTGTGATCAGAACTGGAAAGTCATCTTTAGGACAATTCCAATTAAGATCTTTAGAATCAATAAAAACGCTGATTTTCCCATTTTTGTTTTTCACTGATAAAATATTTTCTATCCATTTGGGGTATTTCACATCCCTGATAAAGTTAGCTTTAATAATCTTGTCAATTTCAACTTCAATTTTAGAGTCATGAGTTGGGTGTGTTCTTCTTATTGCCTACTTGAATCATCAATTCTCTTTTGTAGAACCCAAATGATGGGTAGCTACATTGAGATTAAGGAATGGAATTTCTTTATAATTCCAAGAAAATATATCTCTATGTCACTTTAGAAATCAAGTATACACCTCCTTCTCTTGATAAGTTATATTGGTACTAATTAAAGTGGGGTATGGATCTTCTTTTATACCCAGATTTATTTCTTTGACCTCATCCACAGTGGTGGAGACACCTTCGTCAAATGCTGGAGAAGCATCCCTGGGATCTTCTTCTTCTTATTTACATGTCACTTATTTTGTTTCTACTTTTATAGTATGTTATAAAGAAAAACATTCAGATCTAGGGGAGGAGTGATTATTTGAACATCCTAAAGAATAAGTAACCATTTCTAACCCTACTGATGATGAAGGGTCTTCCTAGAGCATTGAATACGATATGATGGGTTGGGAATCAACATCCTTGTATTCCTATAGTATTTTAACAAATTCTTCTATCCTGATTGATTATGAATAGACTTTTTTATGTTTGGTGGATGAAATTAATACATATCCATTTAAGATTTCACCACTTCTTGGTAAATAAACAATTTCTCCCATGCTTTCAGGCTCAATTTCCACAATTGAAATTAGGGAAGTCACTAGATGAGTGATCTACTTTGGGTCTATCCTTTCAATTTGATTGATATGAAACACATAATCTATACTCAAATGTTTGAATGGGTTCATTGGGATCTTTTTTAGGCTATTCAAATCATTGATTTTGGTTACCTCTTTTGTCGCATGCCTCATTCCCTTTGTGTGACAGAATTATGCCTCAATATACTAAGATTCACATGTTTTGAATAGAGTCTTGTCACCATACAATGTCCTGATTTGACCATTAAAATATTACTTGAGTCATTAGTGGTATAATGAAGGAATGGCCACATGTTTATTTATCCAAGGCCTTCCAAGCCGAATGTTAAAGGTCGTGACTTGATGGAAAACCATAAAATTTGAATTAGACACAAGATCTCCAAACTGAGTTCTGAGTGTAATATTTCCTAAAGGTTCTTGTTCATTCTTGTCATAACCTTGCAACATTAAATTGGAAGGAGATAAGTCAAATTCAGTGTGGCCCAATCGATGAACTGTAGAGATAGGAATAAGGTTCTCTCCTGAGCCATTATCAATGAAGGCTCATTAGATGTCTATATCATTAACCCTACTAAATAGATACAAGGGCCTAATGTTTCCATGTACAACATCATCTCCATATTCATCTGTAAAAGATATTACTTCATGAAATTATGTAGGATCATTCTCTATACAGTAAACTTTAGTAGTAACAACATCATTTTCAATCTCTTGAAGAATTGAAAAAGCATTAGTAAGTGCTTTTTGATGATGTTTTGATATATTTAAGGCATTAATGATTGAAAACATGGCCAGTACTAGGGAAAACTATTTAAAAAAATTGTAATTTTTATCTGAATATCTATGTTTCCCAACATGGAGATGTGGGTTTGAAGGTATCTTGGATACGGATTCCCCTCATGTAGATGTACCCTATGTTGGGGAAGAAGCTGGAAATACTTATGATTTTGGTAGATTAGACTGATTAGGTCTATCTACATGCTTAAAGAATGATGAATTAACCTCTAATCGGTCCTCCAAACTAATCATGTTAGGAATGATCATGTCATGTGTGGGATAACTTCTTTGTTCTTATTGATCCCACTAAAGGGCTCCCCCACAAGTTTCCACCATATATACAGTAAGTGCAGGAGTAGAGTTAAAATAGGGTTTTTTTGCATATCCATATCTTCTGTTGTATCCTCGAATGTGGATTTTCCCCCATGTTCCCCAGTTAGGTACAGAGAATTCAGGATCATCATATCTAGAATCATAATTGGCATAGGGATTCATTAAGTGGATAAAGTTAATATAAAAAAAGATCAATTCTTCTTTTGATGAAGATTCTGATTGATACATCAGTTTTGGTTGTGTTGTTTGGTAGGGAAGTATCCGTGCTTCTGAAATAGATGGTATGAAATTGGCCAGAGTCATGGAAAACATTGTCCTTAACATGAGCTCATCTTTGTATGACTTCTCTTTTTTCTTTCTGATCACATCGCTTATTTGAGGTTTGTCCTTTACTTGAATGATCTTTGGATGTAGGTGGTTTTTCTATGGTAGAAGTGGTAGAAGACAAAATTGGTTGTTTCAACTATATTTTTATAATGGCATGAATTTTATTGATTGTTTTCAGGATCATATGATCATCATACTTCTGCACATTTTTGTTTTTGACTTCCTGCCACTCACATTCCTTCTCTAGGTCGGTAGTAGTAAAACATGCTACTTGGGATGATGAAATTTTTAGTTTCACTTGTATAGAGTCTACCATTTTTGTAGGAGGTATTTAAAAACAAAACACTCTTGAATTGGATAACCCAACATTTGGTGAAAGGTCCAATAATTAAGAAGATCTTCATCTCATTCATTGTTTGGTTTCTTCAGCCATAACAACTGAACCAAACTGTTTTCCAAAGGTGAGATGAATTAACTGGGAACCTATTCATTCTGAAAAGAATAAAATTTATTCTTTAATTCCTCAGACTATTACCTCATTTTATCTTTTTTATCATCTTGACAATGCAGTCATTACTTCTAATGCTCGGGAGGCAGATTCCTTCGATATGATGAAGGTTTTGAAGTGAAATCAAGTACATGTGCTTGTTTGAGTGTTACTATAGTAGCCTCTAAATTCCCTATTCTCCTTCCCAAAGTTGATGGAATTATAATAGATTTAGCTTTATTTTCCACAATGGAATCCTCCGCCTATTGGGAAATTGAAGCAAGTTATTGAAACCCTCCTATGTATTTCATATGGACCAGTGCTGTGTGTAACTCATCCCATAGATTTTCCGCAAAAATTGGTAGAAACTCTTCATGAGGGGGTTCTATATTTAAGATATATTTTAACACTTTACATCAAGCAATGAATTGTAAAACTCTTTCATTTCCCCTTTTTTTTCAATCTGTAAGATCAAAAACTATTATCGTCGGCAGCGTTGAGTTGAATTGAAGAAATAATTTCTAACAGAGATCTCCCCATCCAGTAATTGATCAAGATTGAAAACTTGTATACTAGACAAAAGCTGGCCCCTTTAATGATTTCAAAAAGCATCTGAGCTTTAATAATTCTTGGTATTGAGGAGTCCCCGATGTGGGATCACAATGAGGAAAAAATGTGTTATGTGTTGTTTTGAATCTCCCAAACCATTAAAAATTGGGAATGTTTTATTCACAAAGTTTTTTGTGGGAGGGATTAGATCCACCCATTCGGGGTAAGATTTCTTTTCCAGATTTACTGGAACACTCCGTTCTTCCTAGATTCTAGTTGAGTTGTTAATGAATCAATTATGTTCATAAGCATTTAGGGAATATTTGGATGAGATGGGACCTGTACAGGTACAACAGTTGGAGCTTGAACTGGTGAAATAACCAGAAAAAACCACTAGTGGTGGTACTGGTATTTGTCTTGGATAACCCATGGGGACAAGCCTATAAAGATGTGTTTGATCCTTACCTGGTTGTGTACCCAATGGGGGGAATTCATTATCCCCATCTATAGTTTCAAAAAATCCTCTTTGCTAAGGAGTGACTACAGGATGTGCCAGTTGAGGATCTTCCTAGGGAGTATGTCTAGAAGAAATTCTACATCGATGTAACTCTATATTGAGTCACTTCAACTCCCTCATCTCTTCTTCTTGCTGAGAAAATCATTCTTCAAGAAAAAGAGATTGACCCTCTCCTGCAATAACGTGAGATGTGATATGACTTTTACCTTTCCCCTTGTGATAAGCCTTTAGAAGGGGTGGGAGTTGGTTACTTGAGGGAATACCTAGATTCTGGGTAAGCTTATGATTTATGGTATGCACACCTCCTTTATTTGTTTCAGCGTGTACCATGTTATGGATAAGAAATTTATCTTATGACTCCCCTGAACTAGAATCATTCTCTAGAGGATCTTCTGAAATGTTATTAATGACATTAACTAATACATAATTCATTTATGGAATTTTTTTAATATATTTTCATGATTTTCTCCTTCTGTATCATCCATGAGACTTTATTCTCCTATTTTCAGAAATATCGGGAACTGTTTGATGGATAGTAACCCAAAGGTAATCCTTTGATAGTTTAGTTGTGAGTTTCTTTTTGGATTATTCTCTAATCGAGAGAAAACTAACTTTTGTTGAGGAGAGTATTATAGATGTGAAAAATCCCCTAGCCCTGCAAGCTGGGGTTGTTCCTGTTCTTTTTCTTCAAACCGTCAAACTTTTTTTTTAATTCAAAGGTTGAATTAAAAAATCCTCTAGCCCTACAGGATAATATGGATCTTGAAATTATATAGCTGAGCTTCATGCATCTACTCTTCTAATTTTGTGAATTTTGGTGTGAACATTAGTTTGGTGAATTATCCAACAACCACTCAAATCACTTATTTCAGACGACCAATGTGCTATTTCAGACATTTGTATCATCCGATGGATGCCATCCTCTAAGGGGAGGCCTACTTAAGATTATCATATGATTGATGAAAAAGTATCTCAACAGACTTCTTACTTTGGGTTTGACTCTGATAAGAGCTATTCGAGGCCTATTCTTGAGCATATACTTGATTACACACAAAATATGTGGAATATAGATGACCATGTCCAAAAACATTATATTAGACCACTTTTAGCGGGATTTTCTAATTTTAGAGTGTAGTAAAATTCAATGCTCCTTGTGCACCCCATCCTCTAATAAGAACACAAGATGGGGTATCAGAAATTAACTGTTATAGCCTCTTCAGTTTATCGAGGCATGCACACTAAAGGGTTCTCTGCTACTTTTCAACATTTTGATGTTGGGAAACTGAGAGATATTACAAGTCAATTTGGCATTGTAACCCTTCTATTACCTTTACATGATTTTATATTCATCATACGGTAATAATTTGGATTTCAAATGAAGAATATTCTTCCATAAGTTAAGGAGGATATCATGAATACAACTTTTTTAATCAATTATAGAATTTCGTATTGAGAGTTTTCTAAATTCCAGAACATGCTTGGTAATTCACCTTTAGCTAATTGTTTTCTCATGTTTAACATATCTTCATCATATTTTTCTAGAGTTTTCTTCACTTGGTCCGACCAAATTGGATGCTTCTCAGTTGTTTTATTACAAAAAATGAAATCAATTGTTTTTTCCTTTACTACATTAGAAAAAAAATGTTCTAATGATGGTTTGGAGAATGACCATTTCCTTAAGATTTCTTCTGGATGAGAAAGTATTTCACCTATTAATGGCAAGAAATCAGACATGATTGGCCTTATGTTGGAAAGTGTCTCGAGATAAGAGGTATTTCTCATTATTACATTTTCAATTATAGAATTATCTTGACAATGTGAAACACTATTGCAGAGAGAACGTTCACAGAGAATCACATCATGTGGAGGACCACCATGGTGGATTACAGCAAGGGATAATCCTCTTTCCCCTTGGTCTTCTTGACACATAGAGGGTTACTGTGGATCTCATCCATAGATAGCCTATCTATATTGATCGAATTTTCATAAAGAAAGCCTTCATAATGAAGTGTTCATTTAAGAACTTCATAATTACTACTAATAATCCCATTATTTGGTAATGGGAGGGTAGGATCTTGAGTTTCAATAGATAAATGTCTGAGGGCTTCAAGAACTCCAACATTTAAAGAAGGCAGATTTCATATTGGCTCTTGATTTTCCAACTGTGCTTGTCGAGACTTCTTCTTGAATGATCTTTTACACTTTGTTAGGTCCACTTTCAGGGAGAAGTGGTTAACATGGGCAGGTGTATGTTCCTACCTTAGAGTGGTCATCATAATGGTCTGATTACCTCCAATTGGAAAGGGTGTATGTTCCTGTTCTAGTTGTCAGTATGATATGGGGGAGTATGACCCATAACCCTCCTATGATGGAATAGAGGTATGTATCTGCTCTGGGATGGCATGTCGATGTGTCATCTCTGGTTTGGGGATATAGTTATGTGTCTGTTCCCCTAGTACTGTTGAAGTTTTTGTTAAGATATTTTGGCATGCTTCCAAAATATGGGCAAGAATTTGTGTCTTCCCTTTCACCATTGCTAAGATGTGTTTGGTGACTTCAGTAGCCAGAATAGGAATATACATCCATTACATATCTGGAGTAGGTGTATGTGCCTTCTCCTATCCTCCTTTACCTATTAGTGGATACTGACAGTATGTATGTATGGGGGTAGAGAGTTGAGTCTACCCCAGATTTATCGTCAGAGCTTTTCGATTGACTTCTCTAGGTGCTACCAAATGAGACTATTGGTAGTCTTGATGAATTTTGGTAGGTGTATGTGTCTGCTAGATATTTTCCTCCAAGAATTGTTGACTAATTTCTCTCAATGCTGATAGATGATACTATTGGATGAATTGGTGAGTGTAAGCAGGTGTATATTTATGTTCACTAGTTGCAACCACATTTAACTGGCAGACTTCCTTGAATACAGCCAGACTATCCTTCTAACTGGATGATAATTTTCAAATAGGTGTATGTGATTGTTCAAAATACTCCACAATATTTACCTGGCAAGATTGGTGGGTCGCTGCCAGACGATTCTGTTGGGAAGCGGAATTGGGACAGACGGGTGTATATACTCGTTCATTATTTTCCATCAAGTTAGATTGATGGACTTCTCTGTAGGGTAAAAAGGGTTGAGTCTTATCCATATTGGCTGAATTTTTTCCTTGGTGGTTCATCTGGAATTCCTGGGTTTGAGGGACTTGGTCCAAACAACCGAAGGCAACACCCCCATTATGTTGAGGGTTCACTACTGCGTCATTCTGCTGACGATGATTGTTGGTAGGAGTCCTTAGGAAGGACCCCTACATATTTTATTTGAAGACATAAGTGACCTCTTGATCTAACTCCCTGTATTCTGGGAGGGACTATTTGTTTCATTCTGGGGATAAGGACCTGAAATGGTTGTAGACAGTGGTTGGAACCGTCTTCTTTTTTACCACCGGTCGTTACTGGCCGAACGACTGAGGGTTGTTGTGAACTTGGAGATCCTGTCAGTCATCCTCCTACATAGGGATAGTACCATGTTGATGGTATTCCCTTACTAGTACATTGGAGACCTAGTGTTGAATATGCTGAGTTGGCGATGACGTCCTTCCAACAGAAGATGATCCAGCTTGACCAGCGGCTAAGTCATTTAAATATGCCAACTTTAAGGAATCCATTTGGAGTGAAGGGAGTTCTAGAAAACCTTAAAAAATAATAAAATTCATTAAAGAAACATTTTTTAGATGGATACTTAGGAACATGTATTGGTAACACTATTAACATGGTTAAGGATTCATGTCGGGTTCACCATTTTTGTTTCGTAGTTCCTTGGAACATGTGGTCTGGTTATGAATCACTGCTTCCAAGTGTTTTCCATTGGATTTATTCATGGAACCAGAAAAATCCAACAGTTATTCATCCAAAAGGGACCTTCTTTCAAAAGGCATTCAATCATTCAATTTGAACATACGATACTCAAGAACTTGTATTAGTCGAGAGGATGTGAGGTCAGACTCATCACACCCTTTTGGGGGGAGTTATTGCCTACTCCAGGACTCAATTTAAAGATTTGATATATTTTGATGAATCCTTATTAATCCACCAAGTATAACATAGTTTTCCCTTGTAATTTTCAATAAATTATTAGCATTTATGAAATTGAGATTCATCCATTTGTATTCAAGGTTCTTCATTAATGGAGACATCCATATGTATTTGAGGTTCTCCATCAATGGTATCCTCTTATATAATATTTAGATATTATTTTAATCATCATTATAATGATACTGGTTTTTAAGAAACTTAGTGGGGCACTCTAGAATTTATCGTCATGCAGGGAGATGAAATTTTGTTTTAATGTTGGGATCGTACCCATAAAAGGTCAACCTATGTATACTTGTGAAAGGAATTAGAACCCTCATTGTTCGGTGCTGGTTAATGGGATACATCATTACTTTTAAGGTCATGTGATATGGACCCAGCCATACAGTTTAATGTTATGTGGTAAGGACATCTAAGAAAAAGGTGAATAGTCAAGGTTTGGTGTGGAACTTATTCCTAAGTAGCCCAAGGAACTTGTAATGAATATAAGTTTCAATTTGAATCAGACCCTATTGGGAATATGGATCTTGAAGAACATAGTTGACTTTAAGTGTTGGGTTTGAAACTCAGAGAGGCTTCCTATGTATCCCATTTGGGTTGAAATTAAAGAACACATAGTTAAATGAGTATCATAGGAGAGTATAGTACTTTGAGAGAAATTAGTTTGGGATTACTTCCCAAAAAAGGATTACTTGGTGATTTGGAGGCTTAATTTTGGTTTTACACCTAAGGAGGATGCCCAAATTAAGGGAATTAGGGTTGGATTCCTCAAGAGGATATCTAGTGAGATTGGGCCCTAAGAAGGCTTCCTATGTATCCCAATTATAGAATCATAGATCTCATAGTTCATTCACCATGGGTGTTTGTAAAAATGTTGTGATCATCTCGAATATCTAATCCCACATGAGTCATGCTCGGTGTGAGAAACAAGGGGATGTGAAATATTCAACAAAAACACCCACAATTTTTCTCCTCTGCTTTGTGGAAGAGGATGAGCTAACAGCAGTGACAGTGGACGAGGGTGAGGAAACCGAAGAAGAGGGAGAGGCGATGAGCTTTCCTTCTGTTCATATTACATTAGACAGGGGTCCAATGTAAGGAAGAAGTGAAGGTGAAGGAACTATAGAGGGGCAAGACTGCAACCTCCTATTTGAAAGGTTAGAAGCGTACACCAGGATGGATCCCCTAGTGAATCTCAGGAGAGGATGGAGAATTCTAATTTTATTGAATATAAAAGAAAAATTGAACCATACCTTCACTATGAGAGACCCAAGGTTATTGGTTTTAGAGACAAAAATGGGAGGACATAACCCAAACCCTAATCCTCGAAACAGGGAACTCCCCCAAGACCATTCTTAGGAGAAAGGTACATGTAACTGCGGATATACAAACCTACAGACACTCCATGAATCCTAAACCCATTTTGAAATAAATGTGGGAAAACTATGACTTCGAATATACAAACCCAAAATAGGAGACATGATGATGTGTGTTTCCAAAAGGTTTGATAAGTCAGGAGGTTTTGGTGGAGGATTCAACTTAGTCCTTTTCAGATAAAGAATCCAAAGAAGGAAATAGCCCACCATGAGTGGATTTGATGAGGGTTTGCAAGATGATGCATATGACATGTGCATATCGATGCAGCATATGTACCCCCATGTATTTATGCCACATAAGTACCCCACGTAGGTGTTCCACATAGGTGTACCATGTAGGCCTTAGCGATGACTGGATAAAATGATTTATCATAGGGAAACCAAGTCTATGCAAGATGAAAATTGGGAAAGGATTTCAAAACATGCTTATCACATCTATTAATTTCTTCTCTCATGTTTTTAGAGAGCTACCTTAGAAAAATTGAGGGATATGGGTGAAAAAGCTACACAATGGGAGCTTCATAAAGTCTTTCAACATTTTTCAGTTCTCAAATGGGGAGCTCAAGGGTCTTATTTATAGGCAAAGATTGGGAATGGCTGAAATAAATTTGGTGATGGAGGCCAGCCACATAGCCCTTCTGTATAGATCTTCCGTGTAGGTGGGCAGAAAGTATATTGGCATGTAGGTCTGCCGTGTAGGTCCTCCATGCAGGTCCAATGCGCAGGTCTTCTGAAATTTGTTCTTCCTTATATTTCTTTGAGCATTGTCTTGAGATTTTGAAATATCCAGGGGGTCCTCCTTCATAGTCTTTTTTACTTACTAAGTAGTGTCAAAAAATATAATCCACCTTCAATCTACAAACCATTCCTCCTACGTGGTCAACATACCATTATCGCTTCATGGTTTTTGGTTCTCTATTCTGCGTACCAAACTTCATAATCCATAAACTATTCCCATAACATGGTTTGTGATTCATGATTTATTTTTCTCAAAATCTTCCATTTCCAATCAAAAAAACTCCCAATTTTGAGGCCTAAAAATTTGGAAAACACTAGGAAACTACTCCACCTTCAATAATACTTCCATCCTCAATTGTAATACCATATTCCATGAAAACCAATTGATAAACCTAATTTGTATTGACAAAAAAAAACAAACCATACACCATTTCTAGAAAAGAACAGCCTTGGTTCTAGCATTTGGATCTCCCTCAGCTATTGGAGATAGTTACGAGGAGAGGGCCCTTCCTATTGATGTGAATGATACCTAGATAGGATCTAGTGTTCCCTCAATGTAATAATGTGTAGGATAATCCTTACAGGAGTGACATAGTTTTCACGGGTCAGTCAGAAGCAGTACTCCCTCGACTGGGGGAAGTTTCAAGGGGTGAGTACCTTTATTCCCTCTTTTTAGAGAGGATGAATGTTGTGCATAGTCTCAATATGCACTCCCTCAACTGTGTGAAATGGTGAGGGTGAGACTCTTCACTTGGGTTTATTAATCTTGCACTGGGTGAGAGTTAACAATGACAGGACCTCTGGTGCTGGGAACTAGAGTTGGACCTAGTAAGATGTTCTTGATGGAGCATGCTCTCTCAAACTCACCATTAAGAATGGTAAAGTTATTCTTTATGAATTATATCTCTCGAACGAGTGTCATCTTGGATAGATATGTTCATGTAGTATGTTCTCCTGGTTTTATATTATGGTTAGATCCTATGAAAAAATTCATATTTCATGCTATGAGGTTGGAAGCTCATGAGAATTAGTGTCTGAGATGAGTATATCTGGGTGATTTCATGGATTCCTTGTGGTGTTGTCACATGTATGGGTTGAAAACCCTTATATAATGAGAGAACATGTCATGTAGAACCGAGGATGGTTCAATATGGAGCTTCTCACTTGATTAGGGTTCCCTTTTCCTAGGTTGAGATGTCAGTTTCCTTTCAGTTTATGCCTTTTTCTTTTGGGGGTTTTGTGGGGCCTACTAAGTATTTTTTTTACTCTCCCCTACATAGGATTTCCCCACACATGTTTTGTGTCTTTTTCAGACCAATATCCTTTCAACAAAGAGCATAGAAGACCTGAGGTAGGTGGATCTTAGTGAGATAGAAAGACCGAGGTGTTTACCAGAGCTTGGTCGACCAACATTCCAACAGTTGCAGTTGATAGTGATCACCTCCTTCAGAGAAAGTAGTATGCTTTTACAATTTTATTTGGTGGGTGTTTTTTTACCCTTTTATGCTTTCAGACCATTATTTATACTCTGGTTGTGGGATATAGATGTATGCATACATTGGTTGCCTTAGGTTTTTTACATTTTATCATTTTGTGATCTTGGAGATGTGTGTGTGTGTACAGATACATAGGAAATGCCTCCCATGTTAGTGATAACCCTTCTCAGTGATAGTCACTATACCCTAGCCTATTATAGGTGATCTTGGGGAGTTGAGGACCAGGTCTCATCAGGTTGGGTCATGAAAAAGTTACATCAAAGGTGGTTGCTTCCATTTTGGGAATGAAATGTCATGATCCTAGTTTGGGTTTCATAGTGACAGTGTTAGGATGTTTCAAGTTTGGATATCATGACAAAGGTTCTAGTGTTGGTGAAATGATAGACATATCCATTCACCATGACACGGATAATATGCTTTTCGACTCGTTACATTAGGATACTAGTCACTGGTAAATAAATGGTTCATGCATCATATAGGATTGGGTTTTGGTTTTTCCTGATCTTTTTTATTCATCTCCCCATATATAATCTTTGAATGTGGTACATCTTGATTATATTTCATGATTCCTCCATGAATATAGCCATATATGATTATATGATGTGGTTTTAATGAAAATCTACCCAGTGATGTGTCTTTGGTGTAGGGCACTAATTATAAGGCCTTACCTATGAGTGACCTGTCAATCCTACCACTGCCTATAGAGCAGAGGGTTTTACTGGAAGTTCGGACTGAGGACACACATAGGTTGAGTGAACTACATAAGTTTTAGAGGTAGTGACCTCTAAAGTACCTGGGTGATCCAGACCCCCGGGAAAGAGATGACTGGCTCAAGATAGCCATGTGAGATTTCTACTAGTGAGGACACCTCCCAATCATATGGTGGTCCTAGTGGTGATACTTTTGTAGGTTTCATCCATACGATGGTGGAGTTTGGTGATACAATCTCATGATGAGGTAAAAATTACTTAGGAGGAGTTCAAGTGACTCTTCAAGGAAGAGTTTTACCAACCTCATCAAGATCAGATCATATCTATGAACTTTTTCAGCTTCGGCATCGTAGCATGATAGTGGCAGAGTTTTTGTAAAGGTTTCAATACTTGTTGTGATACTCCATGAATATGGTTAGAGATTCATTCTTCAGAGTAGGAATCTTCAAGTAGGGCTTGCGTTATGAGATCAGGTAATCCATGATTCCACTGTGTATTCCCACCTATGCTAGAGTTTTGGAGTGAGCTATAGTAGTGGAAAGTTTCTTGGATGAGGAATAGGTGGACGTGATGCTTATCAGTGGTGATGAGGATAAGGCATTTGAAGGAGCTGGAAGATGACATGTAACAGAACCATGACATAGGATGCATACCCATGCACAGGCATAGATGTGTGGTTCTATGGTACAGGGGAAACATCAAGGATCTAGTCAACCGTAAGAGAGGCGGTGCTATGCTTGCGAGGATTGGGGGAATCTCGCTTGAGATTTTCCGACCCACTGTGCTGCGGAGATGGATCCGACTGAAGAGATACCTTGGTAGAGGAATCATTTGGAACAAGGAGTTCTATAAGGTATAAATTAGGTGGAGGAGATGGTAGAGAAACAAAAGGTGGCAGGATGTTCGAGATATTTCTAACATACCATAAGGTGGTCCGCACTAGGATAAGGGAACTAGAGGATGTGGGTGAGGAAAATTGTAGTCCATAGAATCCTTTAACCTGAAATATCTAAGGAAGAATAGAGGTAAATATTGTGTACTTTATAATTTCTACAGTATCAATTTTTATACTCTATTGTGGGTACTCTTTTATTTTTTTATGCTTGAGGTTTAACCAAGGTGGCATGGGGCATCAGTAGAACCTAGTGTTGGTAGTTGCGGCAGAGTGCCTAGTAAGACCCAATGTGTGTTCAGGAAGCCCTTCATTTTTCATGAGTACCCTCATGTGTTTTGTGTTAGTTCTATATGTGAGACTCTCAATGAGGATGTGGCGTATTTTGATGTAGCTTTGAACTCTCGAGGAAGGGGGACACTTTACCCACTAAGACACGTTTTTGTGAAGCGATCAGAACCATGTAGGCGAGTCTCTGCCACCCAATGTGGACAATATCAAGGTGTGGTGGATATGTTTCTTAGAATTTAGTGTCTAGTGTGAGGTTATGCAATAAAGTGTCAGACAAGGTCCTGACCCTTCCCGAAAATTTTTCCTGCTCAACCCCTTTAGCTTGGTGGCCCGAGTAGAGGGATAGACTTTCATGGAATTATTCAATAGACGAAGAGGTATACCCTATCATTTTTCAGTAGTTTGGATTGGTTTCATACCATCCATACTCAGTTGGGATGCCACTAGTTAGTGTGGAAGTCTTCTTTTTTGGTTAGTTGTGTTGCAGCTGGAGTTTTGTAGATGAAGGGACTGGTAATACCTAATGTTTAATCTTGGGAATCCCTATTTTTTCGTGTTTTCCCTTGCATGTTTAGCAATTAACTTGATCAAAAAAAGATTCTTGAGGAGTTTTTTGTACAATATATCTAGGGTTGGATGAAAATTGGGGCTTTTCTTCAAGAACTATGTCAAGTTAGTGATGTATTGTACTGCTAGACCCTGTGACTATAGATATACTATGGTGCTTGGTGTTTTCAACACGCCGCAACTACGAATACTTGTGTCTATTTATTGAAATATTTTTTCCTGGTAGAATCTAGATATAAGATTGGCTTGATCATGGTGGTTCCTCTTTATGCGTGATTGTATGTGGAAGATGAACCCTTAGTGAGCTCGCTGGAATGGGAGTCTAGTGGGGATCCCTATTTCTTACATTGTGCTTAGAATTTCACTTTTTGGAGATGGAAATACCTATGGTTGGGAGAATTTGAATACTCAGGTTTTTACTTGAAGTACTTAAGAATATTTTGAAAAATATTTCCAAATCCAGGCGCTAAGTCGGTGTAGGAATTCGGGGCCCGGGGAGCCTTGGTGCGGTGATATTAAAAATATTAAGTATATTTTGTCGCAGACACGCAGTTTATCATGAAATTTAAATAACGCTTCTTTAGAGTATTGTATTATATTTCTGAGATTTTGTTTGTGTCCATAATATCATTTCTACCCTAGGGTGCAACCTAAGGTTTTTTGTGTTGGAAATTTTGATCGGGGCCCATTTGGTGAAGGGGAGTTATAAGGTGGATTTAATTAATTAAAAGTTAATTAAAATATATCCTAAACCCATCCCATCCCTCATTTTTATTTGGAAGACACAAAGAGTATAAAAAATATCATCCTCCCTATACTTCCCCTTGGTGATAAATGAAACTGAAGTTGAATCCACATAACGAGGTGCTGGAAATCTTCATTTCTTATGCAGATCATCATCATACCAAGAACCAGAATAATTCATGCATCATTCTTGATCCAAAGATTTGGTTTTTTTCCTATGAGGTAGGTGTTCCACCTATGAGGTATTAGTGTTTTATTTTTAGTCCTGATCCCATCCATTATGCATTTTTTAAGGTTCTAGAGCCCAAATATGAATGAAATTGATCCCTTATAGAAAGATTTGCGACTTTTGGGGAAGAACAGGATGAATCAGTGTGTTTTGTAGGTAATTATCGACTAGAATTATTGTCTTCAAAGTGTGTAGTCCAATGAAACGAGTTTTTTATCTCTTTATATTTTAGGAAGATGAGATTTCGATACTACATTCCCTGTATAGGGGTTACACACCGTGTGGTTCACTAAACAGTGTGACCATGAGACATGGTTTGGGATAGCCTTGTGAAAACACATGTATGCGTACTAACAGACAACCACGATACATGGACATGGGGTATGGTACATGAAAATTAGAAAACTACATTTGGAGGTAGTTGTCTAGCCTTAACACACTATGTAGTAAGAGATGCACAGCGTGTAATGGACACGGTTGGCCAAACCATGTAGAAGAGGAACATGGCCAGGGCCATGTGATAAGGGAAACAATGTGTAACTCCTCTACACGCCATTTAACCCTATATGGGTTGGAACCCATGTGGACCAAATACATGATAAGGTTCTCTTGTGGGCTTAAATGCCATGTGTTCTAGGGTGCATTCCATGTAATACTTGAAGATCCTCTAGGGATCTTCTGCCTGCCGTATCTTCTTTTCTGGGACTCAGATTTAGGCTTGTGAGTAGTCCATCATTAGTGGTTTTCCATGTATAACACTATGGTGGAATTAATTGTGTAGTACAAGATACAAGGTGGAAGGAATCATGAAAGACACTTGTAGAGCTGTAACAATCCAAAGTTAAAGATCAGTGTGGTTCATATAAAGAGATTATAGGATTGTTACTCCCCCAATAGAATAGAGTGAGAGATTTCTTTACCTCTCTAATTAGGTATATATGTGACTCCCCACATAGAGGGAATGGGTTTTTTTCCTTTGGGTAGTTTCTTTTGGGGGTATTACTCCCATGATGGGCTACAGTGCAGTTTTTCCCTGTGACATTTGTGAAGTAGAGTAGGTACTCCTCTATTGGACTAGGGAGTGGGTCCTCTATCAATGGATTCAGTACTCCCCTATTGGACCAGGTCACGAGTCCTCCATATATGACATATTGATAGAGTCAGTAGTCATCTACCGTGTTAGGGTGTGGGTACTCTATTCTAGGATTTGTTACTACCCTGTCGTTCTAGGTTGTGTGTCCTCCATATGCATTGTTCTGGTGGAGTTGGTACTCCCATGCCATTTTAGGGAGTCGGTCCTCTTGCTTGGGGCCAGTACTCCCCTTCAATTCTAGGTTGCAAGTCCCTTATAGTGAATGTGTTGGTAGAGTCAGTACTCCCCTGTCGTTCCAGGGTGTGAGTCCTCTAACCACTGAGTGGTACTCCCCTACTAGGTTAGGGTGTGGGTCCACGATCTATGAAGTCGAACTCCCATATCATATGAGGGTGTGGGTCCATCATGAGTAGTACTCCCTTGTTGGATCAAGGTTTGGGTCCTCCCTTATAGAGTAGTAATCCACCATCTTTAAGTAGTATTGGGGAGCAGGTCCTCCATTAGAGTTTGAGTTCCCACAGATGTTGGATACAGTTGTGGGGAGCATGCCCTTCCACTTAATGTGAACGGTTCCAAGATAGGATCTAACGCTCCCTCGATAGAATTTGGTATGGGGTACACCCTACAGGAGTGATAGAGGTTTCATGGGATAGTAGTAGTAGTAATCCCTCAATGGTGGGGCACTGGAAAGGAATGAGTCCCTCTATAACATTTTATTAGAGAGGATGCATGTAGTGTATAATCTGGAGTAGTGATAACTCAAATTTTTGTAGTGGTGAGGTGTGGGCCTCTTCACTTGGGTTTCTTTAGTTTTCACTGGGTGTGCGGTAACGATGATAGGACCTATGCTACTGGACACTAGAGTTGGACCTAGTAAAATGTTTATGATGGAGAACATTCTCTCAGACGTACCATTAGGAATAGTAGAGTTGTTACCAATGGTGTATATCTCTAGGATGGGTACCAGATGGGATGGTTGAGCTCATGGGGTGTGTTATCCTAGTTTTATGTTACAGTTAGAGCCTATGAAGTGAATTTTGTTGCTATCTATGAGGTTGGAACCTCATGATACTTAGTGTCTAATAGGGACAAATCTAGGTAATTTCTGGTATTCCTTGTAGTATTTTCACATGTTGGGGTAGACAGCCATTATAAACCAAGATGAATTTTTATTTACATCGAGGATGGTTCAAGATGGATCTTCTATATTGATTTGGTTTCCCTAGGGAAAGATCAAGTGGACATTTTTCCTTTTAGTTGATCCGTTTTTCTTTTGGGGATTTTGGGGAACCTACAGAGTATATATATACTCACCATTATATGGGTTTCTCCCACACATGTTTTGTGTCTTGTGAAGACCACATACCTTCCGATGGAGTCAACTAAGGACCAGAGGTAGGTGTATCTAATTAATCTAGATAGACCAAGTTGTTTAGAATATCTTGGAAAAGGAGCTTTCTAGAAATAGTAGTTGGCATTGATCCCCTCCTTCTAAGTAGGTTAGAAACTTTTATAGTTTTCTTTGGTGGGTGTTGTTTATCCCATTTATGCTTTCAGTACTTTTGTTGTACTCTGGTTATGGGATATAGATGTATGAGTTCATTAGTTTCCTTTGGTTATTATATTTTCTTATTTTGTGAACTTTGAGATGTGTGCGTGTATACATGTTCTTAGGAAATTCCTCTTATTTTAGTGATATTCCTTCTAAGAACTAGTCTCTAGCCTCTGTCCTATTGGAGGTGAGCATGGGGAGTTACGACCCAGACCCCATCATGGTATGTCATGAAATTTTCCTAATTAAATCATGTGATCATGTTTTTATAGAGTGATTTCTTGATTCTATGGGTACCCCATAAAGAAAAATTACCACATAAAGTTCCTTTTACAGATAGTTTTTACTAGTATGAGGACTTTGTGTATGGTTATCTAATGTCTTTTGTACATTGCATGACTAGACCTGGGGCACATGATTACATTTGATCCTTTCCACGAATAACCTATTTTCTTTTCCTCAAAGTTTCTAATGAATAAGAAGGGGGTTATACAACTATGTTTCCATTTAAGGGTTATGAGATTTCATATCCTGAAATCATTGCCCTCAACTGGTCATATTATTTATCCTTTTCCTTTTAACTAATATGGTACTTATTTTTTTAGTATTTTCTCAACTCCAATTTTTAGAATTCTCTTCCAAGAGGGTGTCAAAAAATCCTATTTTCATTTCTGGCAGTTTTTCATTATTCAATACATGTCACCACTTACCTTTGTTTAATTATTAAATATCCATAGTCCTTGGGAAAAACATTTTAAAACATAGAATGAGTAAAAAATATTACTAAATGGTATAAAATTAAGGGAAACCCATTAGTACATTTGAAAATTCACGAAAATCCATAATAATGTTTTCCTTTTATTATAATAAACTTTGAATTTAAAATATTCACTTACAAGAACATGAAATAAAAAAATTTCCCAATGTGTTTCAAAAAACATTTCATAAGAAATAAGAAAGTAAAAAACAAAAATTTATGTGTTTTTTCTAAAAAAATGAAATTTTTCCTTCATAACAAACCTTTTACCCATAGGGGATCACAAGAATCCTCTAAAAATCAATGCTTGTTTTCTTTTCTTATGAAATCAATATATTTCTATAAATATAATAATAAATAGAAAATTAAATATATCAAAGGATAAAAATATAAATAATAACATGGATAAAAATGATTTCTTTTGTAATGAAGAATTACATAACTCCAGAAATCATAATCATACTATCAAGTCCTTGTTCCAAGACATCATAAATATGCCACAAGGTCTCAGGAAAAAAATACATAAATAATTAGGCATAAGTACACCAAATATCTTGGATAGTTTTTATCATGAGACCTATTGATGCATATAATGGCTATAATGGGCCGCACACATCACATACTATGTCCAATGTATTCATTATGTGAAATAAACGAATAATAATTCAATACATAATCAATATAAAAATTTATATTAAAAAATATACAAAATGATAATATTTTTTCTAGACAATAAACAGAACAACATGATCAAAATATAATCATATAAATATGGTTGATGGTATAATTAGAGTACATTCCTAATAAATCATAAAATTTATCAAAGTATATTGACATAGATGAAAGAAAAAAATTGAGTAAAAGACGGATTCATTAAAAATAGAGATCAACGGATGTACAAGCGTGAAGCCGTCACGGAATGTGGTCCAGCCAGAGATGGTCATCATCAAGAGGGCCCGAGGCCGCCAGCTGATGGGAAGCATTTTTACCTTCCCTTATGATGAAGGAGAAGGTGCAGGATTTGAAACATTGATGGAGAGAGTGAATTTTCCAGACGAGGGGTCCAAAAGATTGAAGTTCGTCGTCGTTGAGGTTGATGGAATTGATAATAGTGAGACAGTCCGACTCAAGGTGGATTTTTTCCCAACCACGATCTTTGGAAAACATCATCCCGGAGAGGATGGCAGCGGCTTCAGCTACAACGGACTCCCAAAGATCATGATGGGATTCATTTTCTGCTGCAATGATTTGACCAAAATGATCCAGGGCCAGCAGACCAAGGCCGACAGGACCATCCTTGTGGAGAGACACATCCACATTAAACTTGAGGATCCCTTCCGGTGGAAGACACCAATGGGAAGAAGGGGAAAGGGGTCCAAAGGTCTTCTGTTGTCCAAAGTGATGCTGCCAGCCCTCAATCCAGGATGATGCTCGTTTAATCCAGAAATCGGGAGGCTTGATGACATGGCTGAACACAACATCGTTACGAAGAAACCAAATGATCCAGAACATGATGCAAAGTGATCCTGCATTGGTTGGAGAAGAGGAAGAGCACCAGTGCCTCAGGAGAGAGGGGAGGTCAGAGGCCAAATTTAGTGAATTATCTGCAAATGAGCCGTATTTGTTCCAAATTTCCTTTCCCCCGTACATTGGATGATAACGTGGAGGGGAGATTCTGGGACGTCCGGGAAAAAGGGGCAAAACATGTCACTGGAAAAATGTTGGAAGGCGAGGAGGCTCATGGTAGGGAGGAAAATTATTTTCTTTGGAAAGAACTATGGAATATTTTAGAGGAATCTTCAATGTAAATAATAGTTATAATAATGAGAAAAACTATTCATTCAGATAATGTTAAAATAAATATATCTTTCACACTTTTGGTAAAACTTGTTTGGAAAATGACAAGAAGATAACTTTTAAAATATTGTAGATAAAGTAAAATAAAGTTGAAAATGAAATTATAAAACATTGGATCATAGTTAAAATTTTATTAAAAACATTTTAGGGAACATAGATATGGATGAGAAATATTCTTGACCTAAAGGAGAAATCTGGTTGGTTTTCTTTAAAAAAATCTTCTGAGTTTTTTTGGTAACAACAAGAGTAAAATGAAAGAAAAAATGTAAAATAGATATATAAAAAAATTATAAGAAAATATATATATTTAAAGTGGTATATCTTATAATTTCCTTTAATGGAAATTTAAACATAAATAATCCCGAATAAAAATGAGATTGTTGAATAAACCCTTATCACTTTGAAAACTTTTGAATCAAAAGATCATTGAAGGTGTAAAATTAAAAATGATTTTTAAAAAATTTCATTAATGTATATGGATTATAATATATATATATATATATGAAATTAATTGTACCACATAAATGAAAACATGTTTGGAACATGACATGAGTCTCAATAAATGAAAATTGAGATGAGAAATCCCTTACCTTGAGTACTGACTTATTTCATAAATTATCTAGCTCCTGAATAATAAAAATATATAAGTTTTATAATTAATTAAGAAAATTTTCATATTAATTATATTTTAAATATTAATTATATTTCTTTCATTACTATGAATTATTTAATTACTAAATTAGTTAATTTTACGTTGGATGTTTTGTGGAAGTTCATTTCGTAATCTAAAAACAACTTCGATAGGTTGGACATTATCAAAGGGGTCATAGTTACATAATATAAAGAATAATTATCATGAAATAAATATATTTTTTATATATTAAATATAATTTTATAACTATCCATGAATTATAGACATGAAAAACGATTCACATCACTTCACGGAGGTGCATTCCTCATATACACATGAGCGACATTATCATTTTAAATGAATAGAAGAGTGATAAGTAAAGTAGTATAATAAACTTCCAAAATTTTAATTATTTTATGTATATAAAATATATTCTTTTAATATTTAATAATAATAATCCTTATTAGGTGGTGATGAAAAATGAAACACATCGCTTCGTAGAGGTGGCAGCCCACACATACGCGTGAGCAGTGTTTTCATTTCCCATAGGTTGGAAAAATAGATGAAAAAGGGTTTTTCCATCAACATAATAACAATTATTTATATTTAATATAATTATGTTATAATATCAGAATGGTTATATAATATTTTAAAATTTTGGAAGTGGAAATAAACATGACTATTCCTGGTTAAGAGTTATACCTCTTCTTTGAGAAACCTCCTTTGTCTTACACATTAAGAATTTTAGGTTGGTATTTTTATAAAAGAAGAACCTATAGAACATGGGGAGAAAGTTTGGAAAGGGATTTGGGTAGATATTTGTTGATATAAATTGATTAATAGCTGTGAGTAATATAGAAGTGGATATTACCTTTTATAAGTGAGGTGGGGGGGAATCATGTCAATATATGAAATATTAATATATAATATGTGTATAACTCATGTGAAATAGATAAAATGTGAACTAGATTCTAGTATAAGTAACTAATGGTATATATAAATTGAAATGATAAAATTTAGATAAGTTTAAGTGTCATAAAAAACCTTATCTTTTGGTTTAACCCCCACTTTAACCCCTTTTAACCTTAATTATGGCAACAAATATTTCAATCTCTAAGGGTCGTGAAAGTAATATTAAAAATTTAATGTGGAAGATAAAAAAGAAAATTAATGATATCCTTGATAATTTCCCATCCAATTGAGTTATTATAGGATTTTGATGATTTTATAATGATTTAAAAGTTATTTTTATACATTAAATAACATTTAAAGTGAAATTGAGGACTACTCACATATCTTGAATTTAAAAGAATAAATATGATAATGGAATTAAAATATAAAAACATTAAATGTCAATTATACATTTTAATTATCAATTAAATTCATGGAACACCACAATTCATCCAAAAAATATTACTTTTTTTTGTTTTTAAAATAGTATACTTGATTTTTTCTATTGCTTACACAAGCATTGTGTCATCATTATGTAAGCATTCATGGTAATTATATGATATTTAAAAATTAAAAAAAATATTATAATAAATTTTGTTTATTAATATTAAATTATATATATTCTTTAATATATTATTTATATTTGTATCCTTATCATGAAAATATAATAAGTGAGAGTGAGTGACAATTTTGGAAATATAATTTCATTAACATAAAAGGGAAGTCATATTTAGGGAAATCGCCTACAAATATGACCATTAATTTTTATAATATCAAGGGAAGTATATGATAACCATATAACCCCATTTGAAGTTGATATTATGTGATATTAATATATTTTAACCTTTGATTTAATACTTTTATCCTACTTTAGCCTTCACTTTGCTGATAAATTTATACCATGATTACTCTTCATCACGACCAAAAATAAAATTGAAATAATTACAAAAAAATATTGATAAAAAATATGGAATAAATTTTCTAAGATTCAACTTAAAGAAGTGGTAAAAATTAATTTTAATAATTGTTTTCAAAGAATAATAAAAAATTGTTTTTAGAAAAATGACTAATTTAAGCATAGAAGTGATTTTGTACATAATAAAGTATAATATTTAATCCCATGAAATTAATAAGATTATGTTTAAAAAAATTAAACTTATATGAATTTAGGACAAGTAAAAATCCAATGTAATATTGAAATTACATTGATTAAAATTAAAAAAATGATTTTTTTTGCAAAATTGGTATTTTCACTATTCATCCAAAAATCAACCATTCTAGAAATATTAAAAAAAACAATATTATGAATATTTTTATATTTTGATATAAAAAATAATTCCCATCTTCTCAAAGAAAATTTATAAAAGTGTCAAAAATCAATCATAATATCCACATACAAAACGCAATAAAAACTGTTTTTTAAGAAAATATATTTTTAAAGTATAAAATAATGTTATAATTATTTTATATCTAAATAATTTATTTATTTAATATATTATTTTTAAATTTAATTAAAATCATTCATCTATAGGGAATAATTTAATCTATTCTGAAAAAAATACATGACAAGAATAAATTAGTGTTTTGAAAAATATATCCTTTAATCTTATATAATCATATTTAGAATTGAGTTCTTATTTAATAATAATTAATTTGTACATTTTTAAAAAAAATCCACCTATAATTCATAATTTAGTTACTTTTATTCATTCCCTCCCTAATAATGACTAAGATATAACTGTCGTATTTAAATAATAACATTTCTGTAGTATATTTCAGGTCGTTTAAGCTCGGTGTTTCCTATGGTACATAATGTCAAAAATTTATTATTAATTGAGAATTACATATTGAAATAATGGGGTGTTATAGTAAAACATACTATGTGTCCTATCATAGATTTTTTTCCAATTGTAGAATATGAGATTACAAATATCATCATAACACTTGAAAGTTCTCATCATAACAGAGAACTGATATGACCTTTCAATGTTACAAATACACTATTTTATTATCACATTAATTTTATATATAATAACAATGAATATGTGACAATAAATTTAATGATATTTAATTATTTTTAATATATAGGTAATCTAAATTACAAATTAATTTTATCTTGGGCACCAACTCCAATACACCACAACATGCACTAGAGAAAACTGCTAATAACTTTTAATCTACTAGATATGAAATTATATTCGTGATTATGATGAGATGATGATCTATTCAATGGTTATTCTACATTATCCTACATGGAAAATCTGTTTACTATTACCCCACCTATTTGAGAAAAAATCCCTCAAGAGATGGCGATTTCTAAGTATGGGCTTTATCTACAAATTTGACCTTGGATCCATGGAAGGAGATACCAAAATAATATTATCATAGTACAATGTGATATGATGTTTTCTTATAGGTAACACATAAATCTCTTGGATGAAGTTTCATATCCACAATGCTTCCTTGTATGCATGAAAAGATGAAAAATACATAGAATTTTCTATAGAATTGGTGAACACTACTTGGTTTGAGATCTTCCATATCAAAAATCCTCTATGTAGGGTGAAGATATATCATGATTGTGATTTAAAATCATCATTACCAACTTGGAAACTATCATATCTATATCCCATGATGAATATATCCTCATATCCTCGATAAAATAGGAATATATACTTAGTATGCTTGAGTTACTTTAAGATAGTCTTGATTTCCATCCAATGGTGGTCTCCTTGGTCCACTATATATTTACTTGTTGTGCTCAATGAAAATGAAACATCAATTATGGTACATAGAATAACATATATGACCAATCCTATCTCTAATGTTTATGGAATCCAAGACATCCTTGGTTTCTCCATATGTTTCTAACAATACATTTTCTTGTAGATATTTATATGAGGTGACATAGGAAATAACACCCTCTTAGATTTTTCTGTACAAAATCTCTTTAGTATCACTTCAATATACACTCGTTGACTTAGTCCAAATTTCCTATTATATCCATGATGTTTTATTTTGATCACAATAATGTATACTTATTCACCTAAGTCATTCATGGAGGATATATGTTCAACCATGTCTTAATGGACTATATGATTGGTATCTCATTTCCAATTACAAATATATCATCAACATATACTATAAAGAAAACAACCACACTCCCACTAAATCACTTATTGTGAAAATGATCATATTCATTCTTTATTAAACCTAATTCCATTATAGATTCTTCAAAACTAATTTTTCATGACCAAGATTTTTTATTTAATCTATAAATGGATCTATGTAACTTTTATACCTTATTGGCATATTTTGGATTCATAAACCCTTCCCATCATTCAATTTAGACATTTTTACAAGTTTCTCATTAAGGAAGCATATTTTGACATCAATTATCCAAATTTGAAAATCATAGTAATATGCTATGGAAAGTTGAATTATGATGTATTTCAGCATAGAAACTGGTGAAAAGGTTTCATCAAAGTCTATGCCTTGACTCTATTTAAACCCTTTTGAAACTACTGTATCCTTATATGTATTTTCTCTACCATCCATGCTCAATTTATTCTTAAACAGACTTTTGTAACCAACATGTATTATATCCCCTAGAGGATGTTCCAAAATCCATACTTTTTTTATTCAATCAATCTCAAAAATGTATATCCTATTTCCACTTGTCAAATTATATTCCACTTACTACTTCATTACATGTTATACATTTATTACTATCAACTAATAATGATTCAATATCCTCATTAACTAGAAAATCATATATTTATGGTTCTTTAACTTCTCTAGTTCTCATACACAATTTGGTGTCCCTAGAATGTCCTCCTCCATGGGGAAGTGTGAAATTATATCTTGTACCAACTATTTTGTATCTTGAGCCATTACTTCATCAATGTCTATCTTGTTCCCACTATATATTTTAGATATTTTCCCCATCTCAAGAAACCTAAAATGTACTAAATATATTGCATTTTCATCTAAGGTATCATGGAGGTAATATACCCATAATTCATTAGGATATCCAATAATGATACACTTTATTCTTTGAGGTGCAGGTTTTTTAACAGAAAATGACATAAAAATTTATTCACATCCCTATGAATTAAATTTAGACAAAACTTATTTCCTTCCACACTAGATTTTGTATGGAATATTTTTACCACTTTAGTTTTCACTTGGTTTATTATGTCTGACACTATTTATAATGCATATAGCCAAAAGGATAATTGAATTCATGTATGAACCATCATCAATCAAGCCATGTTTAAAAAGGAACAATTCATCCTTTCACTTACACCATTCCATTATGATGTATAAGGATGATTGAGTTGATATAGAATTCCAAAAACATTTATAAAATCTTTGGACACACAATTTAGATATTTTCTACCACAGTCTGATCTATGTATCTTTATCTACTTACCAACTTGATTCTCAATTTCATTTCTGAGTTCCTAGAATTCATCAAAGGAATCTAGCTTATACATCATTAAGTATATATATATATATATTTACTATAGTCATTAGTGAAATTTTTGCAGTATAAATATCTACCCCTAGATTCAAAAATAGATGGTCCATACACATATGTATGATCCAATTCACGAAGATCAGTATCCCTTTCCAAATTTCCACTCATTGGTTCTTTAGTCATTTTCTTTGTAAACAAGCATGACATATACTAAGTGGTTTTAGTTCAAAATAATCTAAATAAACATCTTCATATAATTTAATTAATATATTTTCATTTACATAACCCAGATGGTGATTCCACATTTGGGTGTGATATCATTAACATGAACTATATTCCTTATAGATTTCCAATACTTTATTTTTGTATTATAAGACATAAAGACTATTATGTAAATATTCCTTACCATAACATATTTTTTCCTTGTAAAATTAACACTATAGATTTTAGAATTTGAAAATAAAACCATCCATACCAATATAGTATATATAAATGATGTTTTTTGTAACTAATGACACATAATAACAGTTCCTTAAAACCAATATAAATTCTATTACAAATGTGAGGTTGTGGTATCCAATTGCTACTGCTTTGAGTCTGGCTCAATTAATGGCTTGTAGATCCACCTAAACTCAAAAAACTCTTTTAAAACTACTTGGTTCCTATAATTAGATATAAATTTGAGCATTGCAACCTATATCAAATACACAATTTATAGAAATAGATATATTTCACTTGATAATGAGCACACATAAATATTACCCTTTAATTTTTTTCATAATGAAGTTCTTATTGTAGTGGACCTTATTACCATATGAAAAAATAGTTAGCATCATATTCCTTTGCTTTCCCCCTGACCTTCCCCATTTTAGATAAGCACTGTGAAGAGGACTTACACTTGGTTTTAGTCTTGGGTATTTTCACTTTTACCATCCAATTATTCACTAAAATAGTAGAAGGATTCTCACACTTCATGACCTATAGAAAGGATATCTAAGGGTGTCCTCTCAATATTTTCCATATTAAAATTTTCAATAAATATTGAGAAGCTCTTAGGTGGTAAAGAAAGTATGAGATCAATGTAAAATTTAGTAGGAATTTTATACCTGAAAATATATATGTTCTAAATTTATCCAATAATTTTAACCACGTAATGTCCAATTTGTGCTCCCTCTACAAGTTTTCAAGTAATGGATGCCTTGGAGGTCTCAAACCTTTCCTATTTAGCAATCTCTTAATAAATATCACAAATGTTAATGAGTATTCTATACTCATCTATGTTCTCATGATAATTATTGAGTTGATCAATCATGTATGATAACATTAAACATTATAAATCTAATGAGTCATCTAGGTGTTTTATGTAGATATAAATATCACATTGACTCAGTAATTTAGCAGGAGAATCATAAGTTGAGGCCTACAACACATAATGTTTCCATTCTTGATGTAGTATAATTTACAAGAACTTTTACCACTCATAGAAGTTTTTACAGATAGAATATTGTCTTTATCCATTAAATATCATAAGGATATCAATGAAATACACATTTTCTAGAATAAAAAAAATAAAATAAAATTTAGTACTTCATATTGACTAAAAAATATACGAGATGTAATAATTTTAATTATATTATTAGTCTCCCGCTATTTTATCAAGTATTAATAACACACACTATTAGACTAATAATGTCTAGTTTTGTGTATATTCTAGTGGTAATGATCAATATTTCCCTTATCATAACCTAGATAGGAGACTGGTCAATTACTCATAGTTATTTAGGTGGTGATATTTATAAATACTGGATTATAGGACCTTGATTCATTGAGCAGACTCCCCAATCCTGAAATACTATTTCATATTCCCTAAATAATTTCCTTTATGTTACCCCAATTTTAGCAAGGGATACTCTTATTGATTTCAACTTTGTTAAGTTAAAACAAAACATTCATTAGGACTCCTTAATAAAATTATGTTCCCTAAAAATGGCTAGAACAACACTTAGTTATATTAATATATTCTAAGTTAAGCAATGTTAAGATTTTCTGTCTTAATATTTAATTGAAGAACTATTGTTTACTTATATATAAGTATCATTATTTTATCCTATACATATATTTTTAATATTATATGGATTTGGGATAATTAAATAACCATGTTATGATAATATTTATGGATAATAAATTTATTTTATTTTATCATGAATTTCATGTTATATCATTTAGTTTATATGATCACATTAAATATAATATAAACATGCATACACATAAATTATTAAATAACCATTAACTTAGAAAAAATAAAATAAATAAAGTGACCTAATCTAGAGCTTTCAAATGGTTGATTTATTAGGTGGATGATAAACAAACTAATGACCCAAGGGGTAAAAACATTGATTCTATCTTGGATTGAGTTGTAGTATCCCACCGTCAAAATTTGAATCTTATTTTTTTCTGTGAACTTCGCTTATGATTTTAGGAAAATATTATCAATGGAGATTTTTCCTTCACATATTTCACTCACACATAGGTGATGGGAACTAGGGTTATTCAATACATAAAAAAACCAAGGACATGAATGTCCAACTGATATATATATTTCATGAATAAATTTTACGATATTTTAACACATTTATTTATGTAATTTAATTGATATTATTTATATTTTATTAATAGTTTAACTTTTTTGGTTTTTATAATTGGATAAAATGAAGATTTTACAAAGTATCAATAAGAGACGAGTGTTGTGATGTGACACTGGAATATTGAAGACAGAGGACAACATCATCTAGAGAAAAGGAAGGCCACAGAACTTGGAGGAAACTATTTACATGTTGTGTAGACATTACATGATGTGATATAATTGGAAGACGCATCACCTCATATAGATGAGAAATAAATATTCAAGGTCTGTGATATTATACAGAGTGTAAAAAATACAAAACATGAGAGTTTTTAGATAGAGAAAGTTTAGAGATGTTGGTGTTGCTACACATTACACGCCGTGTAATCCTTAAATGATGTGAATCCATATTAAATTTGGATTTTATTTTGATGGTGGTGGAGTTTTTGAATCATAAATTATATATATATATATATATATACCATTCATCTACACCCATGAGGGAGTCTTATAATGGGGGAGTGACATAGATGAATGCTGACACACATACACCACCACGAAGACCTACTTCACCACAAATATTCACCATATTTCTCTTATGGGTATCCATTATTCTCATCCTCATCATGTATAGAATGAGTGAGTAGAATTTTCAATGCACAATGATTTGATCATAGGGGGAAATTTCCTTTAGACATTATTTCTATATTATTTTCATTTTTTGGATTCTCGTAACTTTGTCTATCAAAAATATTATCTTTATTTTTAATTTTAATTACCATTTTAATGTGATTTTAGGAGTTCTATTTTATTTAATGAATTAATTTTCCTAGTTTTTTATGAGAATTATGTAGATTAGTTCGATTAAGTTTAAATTGGGTTTTTGGTCACCTAGTTTTGTGATTGAGCCTGGTAAATGACCATTCCAATGGTGAAATTACATTATTAGTGTAGGGTACCCAAACCAAGGATCCTTAAGACCTAATTTATACAAATAAATATTAATAAACCAAAAATCAATTTAATCCCTAGAACATGAACCTGAATATCACTGAACATGGAATTCCTCATCTCTTGATTTCAAACCCAGTCTTTGTTTTCTTTTTTATCTCTATCTACAAACAATTAAACAATTTCACTTTCAATTTCATTCATTAATTTAGAGAATATAGATTTTCCATGTTGGTTTGATAGTTGTAATTTCCATATACTACATTTTTAGTTAGGTTTTATGAGTTTTTTATATTATTTAATTTTTATATCCCTGTAGTAATTTAATGACACCCTACAAGTTGTCACATATAATAATAAATATGGGAGTGATGATTTACATGAAATTATATTTAATTTAATTAAAAATTATCACATATAAAAACCTATGTAATAATATTAAATTAAATATAAATATAACACATATATTGGTCGTTGAAGTTCATGACTGGTCATATACAAGAAATTAATGCACATTGAAAAAAACTAGCTAACATTTATTACAATTATAATTTATTATGAAACATTGCCTGAATTAATAAGTTATTTATCTTAATGATTAATTAATTAATTTATCTTAATGTATATCAAAACGATACAAGACATTACCATACATTATAATTTTAAAAAAAAAATAATTAATTTCATTTAAAAATAATTAATTACATATAGTGTATTTAAAGGAAATATGGTGTGTACCTGTCCAAACTACCTAACATGGTCATCATCTTGTACCGTGAACTCACACAACACATGATATACATGATGTGTTATGTAATTTACAAATAATATACTATATATTAATGAAACACAAACATATCATGCATTCTATGTTGTGTATTTATTTTACTGAACTCGGAGTACGCTGTATATAATAATGACTATACACGATGTGTAGGTTTGAGTTTAATGTGGAAATTAATTTAGCACTTTATATTCGTTAAAATCTATCACATGAAATGTAATATAAATTTATGACACATGGAATCATATTAATTAGATTAAATGGAATAATTGATTTTATTTCAATGTAAATTAATTATGTAATTTATATCCAAGATTGGCATGTACTCTATATAAATGGGTATTAATTACACATTTTGTACACCAGTTAAACATTGTCCAATAATCTATATCCAATCCCACACTATAATCCTAGTGCATCACTATGTATTCCACATGAGATAAAATGTGTTTTAGGGCATGTATTATAGATACACGCTCTGTAATTACATTTGACCCATGTTACATAGTTTGATTTTCCCAACATGTTGTTTATTTAATACATGATACGTATTTTACCACACTATATTTTGATTTTTTTTGAAAACAATGTTGGGTTACAAGATATGTACTGAAGATAAGAACCATGTACCCTATCAAAACATGTTCTAGCTGGTCCCTGTCAACACACGACGTTCAATGATGCCTCACACTTTCACCACACGATTATCCAAGAATAGATCTAATTGTCCTTGTGTAGAAAATCTGGATATACTAAGTTTACATGTTAGTTACATGTCGTATTGTCCCATGTTTTCCATCTAGAATATCTGATATATCATGATGGGTTCTTCATATTTTTTATGTTTTCTAAACCTATTATTGGTTATATAAAGGTGAATGAAGAAGATACATTGACTTTTAGATTAAATAATCAATAAAATGAAATAAAAAACTAAAAAAACATGTATATAAATCAAAAACTTAAAATATTATAAATTTAAAACTTATAAATCTAATTCCACTTGAAGGTTCCAAACATAGTAGAATCCAGGTTTTCTAATTCCAATGATGACTTTTCATTGTATCAAACATATTATCTATAAGGGTATGATGTTAAGTGACATGTCTCATTATTATATCTGAATAATGATAATGAAATAATATTAAATGCACATAGAGGATCTTTCTCATTAAATTTATAATTAATGTAATTATAATAACATCCTCAGTCTTGAGATTATTTCTTCACTGAAGATATTGATCATAAAAACATGTTTTGAATTGTACTATTATTGTGCTGAGGTGACACAATGTATAATCCATCTTGATGTAATCCACATGTGCTCATTTTTCTTTGAAACACATATGTATCATGGATAATATAAATATAAATAAATTTATTAATATTTATCTAAAATATATTTAATAAATAATTTCAATTATTGGGTGTTTGACTTATCCCAAACACCTTACTCGGTGTTTACTGAACCTTGAATAAGAAATTAAAATTATTTATTTGATGAATAAATTAAAATTATGTTCACAGTATTATGAATAAATATATATTTAATATATGTGGATAATAAATTCTAAATAAATATCATTCATTTATCTTGAGAATAAAATTTGTTCCAAATGATAAATTAAAATAGAATTCAATTAAGATCAATGGAAATACTATGTGTGTGACCCTCTAGGCATCTTCTCCAATTTCATTAGCTGGGATTTCCTAAAGAATAATAATAGTATCAAGAATAATGTATTGGTACCCATAAAAGAATAAGTTAAGGTCACAATTAAAAAAATAACATATGAGTTCTCATTTCATAAATTAATCCCTTCATCTTGATATCTCATCAATAAAATTTCATACATGTGTCATAAACCTATATGCACGATAAGTCTTTATTTTTCTTATTGAAATGAAAAAATTTATCAACATAGAAAATATATTTAGTTTTATAGTTCCATTTCAATTAAATGGATAAATATCATCATTCTTAAAAATAAGGGGAAAATATGTTATCGACTTATTCATAAATTTCGCATCACTTGTGACACATCACATGTATCTTACTTCCCGGTGAATATAGAACATCATAGTTTTGATCAATACATAAAAGTATGAAACTCATGATATCAATTGATATTAATATCAAGTACAAGTATCATTAAACATGATCATAGATAAAATATACAATGAAATGTAAACATATGGAATTCCTTCTAAAATTCCAATTCTCACAACCTCCAATCTTTGAGAATACCAAGTGAATAATTCGTGAGATAGTCTCATCTACTTATAAGTATCAGGAACCCAAAAATAAAATCCACTATGTTTGTAATTATAGAATGGTACTCGACTATAGAACAATATTTTATGAATATATTCATAGCACATCACGGTTTTCATCATATTTGGGAGATGCGATGATCTTACAATAAGATAGATACTGTAAGACATTATCATATTAATGTTACATAGAATAAAAATCCATATCTAATAATAAATTTAATAATATTAATGTTTTTTAATATAAAATAATCTATTGTAGAAATCCATTGCTTATAGGGAACCAAATCTAATAAATATAAAGTTTTTTTTCATAAAATCCATGTAAAGCACATTGTTATGGGACTATGAAAGTGACAACATTATGTTCTACCCTTGAGGCATGTTAACCTATTTTAAATGATCAAGCATAAAAAACTTTAATATTAAGTCTGAAACTAGATTTTATTCTCTTCTTATCTTATAATTATCCTACAAAAAGTATGTTTTCATTTCTTATGTCTTATATCTCAAATAAGAAATTCAATTGCTCTTTTATATTAATAATCAGTCTCATATTCTTACAAATAATGAGAATATGATCAACAGATATGAAACACCCCGAACATTTAAAAGGTATGAATAAGATCAATTTTTTGATAAAAATCGTGTATTTTAGTCTTTTAAAGATATTTGAGGGGTTTTCTGTGGATTAGGTTTGCCTTTTTAGGAAAGTGGTTGGTTATGTAGAAATATTCCAAACATCATATTCCCACTATATGTTTAATGAGAACCTACTAAAAGTCTGTTGGGGGGTCATTGGCTACTCCCACTACTAGTGGAAGGCCCTTGGGGGAAAGCTCAGTAGAACCACACATGGGATATTAGAGTTATAATGGGTCTATTTTGGTTTTTTTATCTTATTTTACTTAATTTAAATTATATTTAATGTTATAAAATGAGGTTTTTTACCTTATTTTGACATAATGTAGTTCACAAACCCTAACCTCCTTCCTCTTCTATTTTTTTCCTCTTCAGTGGCTTTCACCCCATATGTTTGACCTTAATTCTGAGATACATCTATCCTAATGGACTTCTGTGGGAGGGATACCTCTCTACTTGCTTATATTTCTGGTTTTCCTCACTGTTTTTTTGTTTACTAAAGATTAAACCCTAATTCAGATTTCGATAGGTTTTTAAATTTTTACCATTTGATGTTGAATCATTATAGGATAATCGATGTGTGGGATCTTATTAGTCCCAAAAAGGTGGAACCTAACTTATCTGTATGGTTTACACTTGTATCATGTGACATGTGATACACAATCTTGCTACCCATGTGTGATTAACCTAGAATTAATCTGAAATAGTTTCCTTTGACCTTGATAGGTTCATTATGGATATTTAGGGCCATGATGGACCCTCTAGTTGCTAAAACATGTTGCGATGGCCACCAATACCCATGAAAAAAACATAGAGTGTATTGACTTAAATTTAAAGAACCCTTTTATAATTTTATTAAATTATATTTTGAGATGATGGGTCCTAATTTGGTTCCCTTATAACCTTTTTAAATAGAAGAAGTGTGTGTTAGTGTGGTCAACCTATGGTACAACACTAAATAAGATTTCAAATTCCCCTTTATCCTTGATCTAGTTGAACAGGGATAGGGTAAGTGTTCCTCCCCTGCTATCAAGTTGAATCGGGTGGCCTATGCCTTAGTTATCCTTATGAGAATAGGTTGGGTGCATAGATACTAACCTAGAAATGATGTTATGTGTATTGGATAATATGAAAATCCTAAATAAAAGTAAGTTATATAATGATTTTAAACTATTTATTTTGATTCTTATTAATTTTTTGGCTATGTTATGTGAAAATATTCCATTAACGCCTGTGATGGATCAACTGGGGACGATATAAACACTTATGATACATTTTACAGTATAAGGGAAGATATGTCATCTACATTATATATCTATAACCAGGAAACTATGCCCATGATTTTGGGATATAATAACCACTTATAGCATTTTTTCTATGTTTAGGGATAAAAACCAATTACGATGTGGTCTGTATATGGGATAGAATTTTTGTGGAAATGGGATGGGATATCCATGTGATGTAGATTATAAAAGGTTTGAGATACTATGATATAGTATCTTTTATTAACATTCAAAGTGGTATGTACCACCCAAGTTGAGATACTTCCATGGAAAGGGAAATGGTGATCGTATGAGTGCTGATGCTTATGGGGTGTGATTCCCTTCCACTTGTATTATGGATTGAAACTAGGGATGTCTTAACCACTTATGAGACACCATGTCCAAGAACATTATTTCCTATTTTGATGGTGCTTTCCAATAATTATTCGCATATATATATATATATTTAATAAGTGTACATGACTATGTTTTTGTGGAGTGTTTCCCACATATGGGTGGTTATGTCGGTATAGAGATGTTATACCCTCAACTTTGGATATGATATTGTAACGCACTACCAAAGGGTAATCCATTATAGTATGATGGGACATTATTCCCATTTAATATGACTTATGATAAGTTTCCTATTCAATTATTATGTGATATGTTCATAGACACCCTAAAACTGGTAAGAATAGGTATCATCGCACTCAGGTGATTGTCTTTAACATAATGTTATGATATATGTTTTTTTATTACCATTGCCTATCTAATTTACTTATGATAAAATAACATTATAAATTCTATTTCATTACTCAATATATTTTGGGACACTATTTAATATAGAATACTAAGTTGTAATCATACCCTACTCAGGTTAATTGATACCCAAATATATGTTTTAGTTCATGATCCTGGTAGGGTAAAGGGACCTACTTTTGATAGTTGATTTGGAGTTTGGTAGGTGTTGCGATTTTGGACTGAACATCCACTCATGGATAATTTACTATAATTCCATATTTTTTTTAGTTTTTAGGACTATCTATATATTATTTTTCTATAGGTGATATTGCTTATATATTTCTTTAATTCCTGACATTATTGATACACATTTGTTCAAACATGGGAGTTGGAACATATTATTTGATGAAATGTAGCTATGATGTATACTATTATCCATTATTTAATTTTTAGAGATTATTATTTATATTTATTCCCCTATTATTTATGGGTATCTATAACAATGAAGGTAGTCTCCCCACTTTACTCATGCACCCTCACCGCTAGTCAGTAGACTTTGGCATATGAGGAGGCATTCTTGAGGTGTGTGGCACATAGTTCAATCACAGTGTAGGTGAATCGGATTGGGGATTCTATAATGTGTTATAATAACCATGTTATTTTTATTTTCTAATACTATTTAGGATATGTTATACAGTATATATGATGTTTCAGGGTTTGGAATGGATCTTTTTCAAGGGATTAGTTGGCCCACATATGAGGAAATTCCATGTTAATAGGAATGAGACTGTTAATCTTGGTTTTTTCTTTTATAGTTTGGTTTTTTACTTAATATGATGTATTATGATTTGATTTATGATTTAATAGTTCTTATAATTTTAACAACATGGAATGGAAGAATTTTTTTATCCATCACTCTCAATAATTAGGATTTTTATGACATGTATGTGCCTGCCTATGATTGAGAACCCTTATTTTGATATGAAGTCTGACTATTTAAAGGATCAACAAAAATTATATAGTATTTTATTATATAACTAAATTGTGGTACTATGAAAAAATGAATCATTATTTTTTTATTAAATTAATAATCGGAATCCGTTATATATTTGATTTCAACCATGAGAGAGAGTTGGTATTCCTAGCTAGAGAGAACCTGAGGTTTGGTAAGACCACTAGGATGCTAGGGTGTGTGTATAATATAGTGGGACTCTCTAACTATTTATACTTATCCTATAAACTCTATTTATACATTTTTAAAATTTTATTTTAAGTCTTATGTTTAGAATTCTAGTGACATCTCACTAAGATAACCTCCTATCATTTTCTAGGTGGTCGTCGATGAGTATGACCCATTGGTTATTGATCCACAGGCCCTAGTTTCACCCATAAATCATCCTGATCAATAGATCCATGAGATTATTATTTATGTTATTTAATTCATATGATGTAGAGATTTGATAATAAATCCTTCTATGTTTTATCCAACTAAAGAGTTTTAGTTGCTGCATCTACATATGTTTACTGGAGGGGGGGGGACCTCAAGCTACTGATACGTGGATAAAGTCTACACATGATTTCTTTTACTATCTAGATATACATATTTATAGGTGGGTTAATCTTGAAATGAACATGATTTGAGGACTAGTGAGGCACTGACATGATGTCATTTTCCATGTCAGTAAGTTTGTGGGTCTTCCCTAGTAGGATTTCTAGGATTGATTCTTCCATAATTTATTTCTCAAGAGCTAGAAAAATACATTGAGAGTTTATGAATCCATTTTAGGGAATAATATCAGTGAAAGGATATTTTTTTAATTTTAATGAGCTGGTAATTTTTTCTCCTTCACTAGGGAGTTATGAGAGTATCAGGGTCCACCTATTTAAGGAAGGTCCAAGAAACTCGATTTCTTTTTAGGTGAACAGCTCTAGGATTTTATCTTTTTTTGAGGACTTGAATTAGTCTATTATTATATATAGGTATGTAGTTGTAAATAGACCCTATCTATAGTCTGGTTCATATATAAGGTCTGTGAGAAGATATTTAGGTAGCTGGAAATGGAATTTTAGTGATTCTTACTAGAGTATATATTGGAAATATAGTCAATTTAAGGGTTATTTTTATTAGTGTGTGAGGTATCACAATGTGTGCGATCAGTGTGTTAGGGTAGGTTATATTTGATCAAATTCCTTTGGCCTAGAGTGGAGTATTTTTATATGGTAATATGATATTTATACAATGATTTTTTCTAGAGTTTTCCTTAGTAAACTAATATTCATGATGATGGCTAGGCTCAGGGATTAGTTGTGCGATCAGGTGTGGTATCACTGGGTTGTAGTTGGAGTTATTATTACTAATTTGGGTGTAAAGGTGTCTGAGGTTATCATGGTTAGTAGTAGTAAAAGTATAGATTTTTTTTGGGTAGTTATGGTTTTGGAGGCTAAGGTAGAGGAATTAGGTTAGTCTAGTTTCATGATATTAATATGACACTAACGAACAATGATGATGAACCGTCAAAAGTTCTAGGTATGATGTTAGTGGAACATATAGTAACTTTAACATAATTTGATATTTTTTTATATCCCAAGACACCTTGATAAGGATAATGGTGAATGAGGGTGTAATAAAATTTAAATTGGTTCGCCAGATTCATTTTCCTTCATATCATGTTCCCTTATTAGAAGAAACACTATTCAAACTAACTCTTTATTGAATACACCCACATCAAATATCATGTGTATGTTTAGAAATTAAAACATGTAGGGAAATGTATATTTTACATGGTTCACCTATATTGGGATACAATAAACGAGTATACACTCAACATTCTCCTTGTGTACTAAAAATACACTATAAACTCACTTTTTTGGATATAAAGTTTAGATGAAGTTACTCCACAAAGGCTCATTTACTAAAACATTTAGATTAAAGTAACTCCTCACTAAGGATCATTGGTTACACAATTATTTAGTGAATAGATTACTAATTACCAAGTGTGATGTTATTAATATTTTCATGACTTATTATATACTCCATTTACTGAATTTATTTGAAATATGCATAATTTGTGTGAAATATTAATGTTTTAATACTAATTATAATTTTTGAGAATTTTTAGAAGTAGTCCAATTGAGTCAGTTTACTATTTTATTTATAACACTAACCCTAATGATCCAAATTGTGTGGTTCTTATTTTTTAGGATTTCCTATTCAATTTCCCACATATCATTAGAAGGATTCACTGTCCAATTCTGACATTTGAAGGGTCATATAGACCACACAATAAGGCCCACAGAATCTGTGAAGAAATTGGGCCATTCATGAAGATTGAATTACTGGGATCAATCCAGAAGTTAAAATTCATTAAGTCTCCTAAAATGTTCGAGGTACAATGTAATGAGTCTTGGATAAACATTTCAAGTACCAAATCCAAATATAAGGGGGCCAACTGATTAATTTAAACTTATCCCATCATTCTAGATGATAAATAAAATTAGTACAGTATTCATGACATCTCTCATGATGTAATCATCAAAGAAAGATGATATTTTTCAGTGTGAAATAAGAGATATAGGTGGACGACTTTGTTGCAGAAAGTGTTCGGATTTGAAGGCATATTCTTATTGATAAACCCATTCACATTTCATCCTTCTAAAATGTATGGATTGAAATGGACAGTTTAACTTTGTTTAATCAAACCGCCATAACTTTGTTTCAATAGGTCCCCATGAATCCCAATTTTGAGAGAAGTAGAACAAAATTGTTTTATAGAACTTTGAAGAAGAAGATATCTCGATATTCAGCTGTCTTAATAGCCAAATTGGCGATTCAAGTGGAGAGATGGATTGGGAATGAAAATGGTCCACTTCCTTGGGTTATAAATACATCCCCCTCCTCTCCTTCAAAGGAGATGGAATTTCAGAAGAGAGGAGCACATATTGGCACGACCAAATCCTTTCCAAAGGCTTGGGAGGAATTTCCATACTCATGTTTTCACTTGAGAGGCCCTTGCTTCTCTCTTTGTTTTCATTTACTTTTGTGTTCTTCTTTGTTGTAATCTTGTAAGTCTTTTTTTTCTTGAAATTCCATTTTAATGAAAGTTTATTCTTCATAATCTATTATTCTGATACACCTTATGTTAAATAATATTAGTAGTCTTAAAATAGTTTAAATTAAATTGAACCCCTTCCTTTCATGTTTCTTTCTCATTCAATCTAAAGTCAGTATTTAATTTTGTTCACTGTTTTTGTGTGTGTGTTCGATGCAAAACTCTTTTATGATCCCTTTATTTTTCTTCTATTTATAATTCATCATCATAAAAATTACATCCAGATTATTAACCAAAAAAATGGATAAGTAAATCTTCCATTGTGGTGAGTTGTAATTTGGGGATGTTAAGTGACTGAGAGAATTGTCTTGATGGATATTCTTTAAATTAACATTGTGTATGTTGGACTTTACATGTCATGAATTAATGAGTTGTTTTATTTAACGTATGGATTCCATTGATTATTGGAACCATAAATACATTACCACAATCAAACTCAAATTGATATTAGAACCCTAAGTTAAGTGAAATCTTGGATTAAATCCTTAACACTTAGTAATTCCAATCAACGTTATCTTGTGATGTGGGTGTTAATTTAAATGCAATATAAAGCAAAGCTCATGGATATCACATGCTTAACTCCCTAAAAATGAACTCAACCCCATATTTATAAATTTGTTAAATCAAACATCATCCACAAATTATTTCATAAGTTATGCAACCCCCCCCCCAATTAGAATACAATCAACTAAAACAACTAACTATTAAAAAGTATCATTGCCGAGGATTCGACCCGATTACTGCTATACACATTAGCAGAGCACTGGAACCTTGACCAGTTGATAGATGACAATCATCCATGCTTCCAAATGGAACTGTTGCCGGGGATTGTGCTTTTTTAGTTATTAGTTTCTGGTTACTATAAAAAACCCCCAAAAAACAAAATTAAAAAAATGAATAAAAAACACAAAGAAAAATCCACCTTCTCATAAAAATCTGAAACTGAAAAAAAAGACCTGTCTTCCTATTTCTTCCAATATCTCTCTGAATTCCCCGTAGCCTCCCAAACAATCCCTTGGATTTGTTTGACCCTGAAATTAAGGAAACACTTCACCAACATAGGAGGAACATAAGAGATAATCAACTCATTCAAGAACCTATCCTTGTCCAACCAGTTGAATTATAAATAACCAATCCTAGGGAACTAAAACTTAAAAACTTGTTTCCCCTGATCTGAATTACCAACCTCTTTGTCATGACCCATTCCACGAGGATCGTGTCTTGACTACCCCAACCCCGCCTTCCATAGGACAGGGGCTGACGAATAGCACCTAAAGGCGTATTCCCTGAAACCGGGAAGGCATTACCTTTATAACCTGTAAACACACACAACCAAGCACACAACAAGATATGAACACAAGTAAACTATATAGGAAACGTGGTGTGTATAGTAAGAAAAAAGGCTAGAATACAAGCCCAACTGAAAAGTACAAGGAAACTAAAAAGTACAAGTAAACTGAGACAACTCCTATGAACACCCACCAAGGATCCTAGCTAAAGGGTAGGTAAAGCTCTCGAACAGTCATCTCTGCAGTATGCCTTTTCTAAGGTCCACCTCTGAGCTACCTCTAGTCCTGGCACCCTCTTCCTCAGTCAGCGTTGTCCGTCGTCTGCACCAAACACAACAAGGTGCATGCGTAGCCCATGAAGGGGTGAGTATAACCGTACTCAGTAGGTACCCCGAGACCCACAAAGGTCTCACAAAATCCATAAAGGATAAACCACAAATAATGAAAAAAACCTAAAACCCTACTTAGGTATATTCCCATACATAAACCTAAGTTATCAAGTATAGCCATCTCATTCATGAGGAAACACAAGGCCCAACTCATTAGATCAAAACGGAACTGTTCCATGAAGGAAAGAATACCACGAAGGTACATACCACAAAGGTAACTCCACACAGAAGAATACCACAAAGGTATCACCCTGAAGGAAAGTACCACATAGGTTCACTACACAGAAGAATACCACCAAGTTATTACCACAAAGTAAAGTACCACACAAGTACGCCATAGAGAAGAATACGATAAAGGTATCACCATGAAGGTAAAAACCACACAGGTACGCCACATAGAAGAATACCACAAAGGTATCACCATGAAGGAAAGTACCTCACAGGTACACCACATAGAAGAATACCACAAAGGTATCAACACGAAGGTAAGTACCACACACGTACACCACATAGAATAATACCACAAAGGTATCACCATGAAGGTATGTACTACACATGTGCGCCACACAAAAGAATACCACAAAGGTATCACCAGGAAAGTAAGTACCACACAGGTACTCCACATAGAATAATACCAACAAGGTATCACCGTAAAGGTAAGTACCACATAGGTATGCCACATAGAACAATACCACAAAGGTATCACTGCAAAGGAAAGTACCACACAGGTACGCTACATAGAAGAATACCACAAAGGTATCACCACGAAGGAAATGACTCAACTAACACTAGGAATAAATTAGGTACTGTAGTAAATATTATTAGATGTAACTACTGAATTATCTTACTCTATTAAAAGGCATACCCCCATAGGATCCTAGTACATCATCAGACCCACATAGGATCCTAGTACAGCAGACCCACGTAGGATCCTAGAGTAGACTCACATGGATTCCTAGAGCGGGTCCATGTGAGACTCTCAAACACAGACCCACAAAGGATCCAAAAGCACAGACCCACATAGGATCCCTTTCTCATGTTATAGCCAGCTACAGGATTCCGGCACTAAGCTCGCTTGATTCTGGGAGGGTCCACTCCTCAAGCCACAGGTCGAATACTCTAACTTCAATGAATTCCCATGAAAAAGTATCTCAAAGGACCACCACCTAAAAGGGGTATCAACGCAATAGATGGTGTGTCAATCTGACACCCGGTCTGTAAGTTATTAGCCTTTTAATCCCGAGGGCCTGATTGGATTCGTGTTCCATCTAGCCCAGCCGTACGCCAACTTTATCCAAAACTTAGGTGAGGTATACCAAATGGACATTCTCGGTCCAATTTTTCTGACGCTGCAAATGGTTTGTCAAAAGGATGCTCGTAGCTCAAGATATGGCTGAAAGAACGAAAAAGGGTTAAAGTTGGTATTGGTCCGGTCCGACCCAGTCGGGCCGACACGTCCTGGGGCGACCCGACCCGGTTCGGGTTGACCCAGAACGCTAGGTCCGTCCTGGACTACAGGGTTCGGCCTGACCCACCGGCGCGGCGCGACCTGCGGTTTGGCGGCCCGCCGCGGCTGGCCAGATAGCCAGCCCCCTCCTCCGCACGGCGCGGTCGCACGCCACCCCTTCCCCAGCAGCCGACGGCGAGCTGGCTGCCGCACAAGGCCGGGACTCCGGCACACCGGGCAGTACGGATGCACGTTGTCGTCCCCTTCGTGTGGCCGACTATAGTTTCGGACACCGCCTTTGCTCCACTGTGGCCGACGGACCGCAAATCTTCTGCGGCGGCGTGGTTGCGCTGCTGCCGTCTTTGCAGCTGTTTGTGGTGCTAGCCGCTGCTCTCGAGTCCCACTGGTGCCACTCACCAGCACCAATCTCCATCCTTCTCCATCACAAAGAATGAGTCAAAAACCACAAAGGTTACGGAGAGGTCAGGCCATGTTCGTTTGGCCCGCACCCTCAGCATTAGGGCGGTAGCAAGCAGCTCAATAATTCTTGAATCATGAAAAAATGTCAAGAACGGGTCAGGGGGTATTCAAAACAACAAAAACTACCTCAAGAATGATGGTTAGTGCATATTTGTGGAGGTGGGTTGGTGTTCATTGTCCCCCTCAACTATCCTCCAACAACGTCTCTCGTTCGTTGATCTCCGGTTCGGGGTTTTGGGTTTTGCTCATCATCTCCCGCTGGTACTGGCTTCATCCTCAAAGGGTTTGGTGTCACTGCACTTTTTCAACACTTTGTTGCTTGGAAAATCAGTGTCGACACCTCTCCCCAAACTCCATATAAATAGGAGAGGGGAAGGGTGTTCAATGTTCGTGGGATTAATGGAGGCCCATTAATTAAGAACCTTCCTAATTCCCCAACAGCGTGGTTACATAGAAATGAAAGGTCATGACATTTATTGGCTTGACACATCATCATTCCCACCTTACTGCTCGTCCGTTGGAGGAATAGAATAAAAATAAAATAATAAAGTTATTTTATTTATTCTATTAAAATTTCCAAAAACTAGATTTTTCTCCGAACCTACTGTGGTCAACATGAAGGTCTCCTTAAGCGAATATCGGCGCTGCGAGTTCAACAGTCCTCAGATTTCAATTCCGAGCAACGGTTCAAATGTTACAAAATGTCATTTGCGCGTTTGTTGAACGTACCCGATTGTGTTTTTGGAAAATTATTTACAGTGACCGTCGACCCACGCCGGTCAAGGTCAGGCTCTGCCTATGTGAAAATGCCCCCAATGAACCCAATGGTACTCTCAGATTTTCAAATTGAGTTACCATTTTAGTGTTATTGATTTTATAATAAAATAATTTTTATTTAATTATTTTATTTATGGACAAAAACTAACTATCTCCAATGTCCTGGACAAGCCAAAGTTAATATCTTCTTAAAGAAAGCATACCCTCACGAGTTCAGCAGTGGTCTCAGATTTTTAATTTTAGTTACCTTTCGTGAGTTATAAGCATTTCAAAATTAAATTAACTTTGTTTAATTATTTTATTTACAGTTATGCCATTTTTATGTTTTCTCATCGTAGGTTTTCACCCACTAAACTTAAGTAGCACCAAGAGTAAACCCACCATCCTAACTGCAACGGTGCCCTAGGATTTCTGAACTGAGTAACTATTTAAGAGTTATTTTACTTTTTTAAGAAAAATTCTTACATTCTCTATTTAATGTTTAACAAAATTTCGACGGACCATTCCGGGCACTCCGTGCCTCAAAATCATGTGTCGTCAGATTTCACGGTCTCGAAATAATTCCATATAATTAAAAACAATATACGGAATTTTTGGGACATTACATTCTCGCCACCTTAGAGAATTACATCCCTGAAATCCACAACAAAGGAAAAACAACCAAAAGAGGGTATTGGGCACAAATCTGAGCCTCCCGCTCTCATGTGCTCTCCTGGAGGTTCCCGTGCTTCCAGCAAAAGCGCACCAGAGGTATCGACCACCCACGAAGGACCTGCTACTATCGATCCTCAATCTCTATTGGAACCTATGTAAACATCACCCCATCATTAAAGTCTAGCTTGCCATGTTCAATGGTGTGGGGTGGGTCGTGCACGTATCTCCTCAGTTGGGATATGTGGAAGACATCGTGCACCCTCTCCAACTACGGTGGAATAGCCAAGTGGTATTCTACATCACCTATCCTACGAAGTATCAGAAAAGAACCAATAAACCTTGGTGATAACTTGTCGCCTCGGCCAAATATCCATAGTCCCCATCAAGGAGAGACTCGCAAGAATACGTGGTCCCCCTCCTGGAACTCCAAGGGTTTCTGTATCTTGTCAGCATAAGACTTATGTCAAATCTGTGCAGTCTTCACTTGTTGACAAGTGAGACATCATAATACAACTCTGCCACTGCTTCCTTCATCATAGGCCATCAGTACTGACGTCGGAGATCCTAATACATCTTCACCACACCAAGATGTACCGTCAGAGGGGATTTATGAGACTCCCTCAAAACCTCTTCATGTAGTGCTACTGGTACGATGGTATGTCCTCTGAAAAGGATGATGTGCTCCGCACCTTCAGAAAATCCATCAGGTGGCTGCCCTGAGGATATCTGAACACATTAAGCCTCGCAGTCAGTGTCCCAACGCTGCACCTCCCAGACCCGTTGAAGAAGTGGGGGAGTGACTGTCAGAGACTCAAGATAAGCTGCTCTATCTTGATTCACGTAGGATATCTGCAAATCACCTAGCTACTATGTCACCTCTCTCAGCAGTTGTAGGCCAAACCTCCAACTGAGTGCATCTTCTACCAATTTACCCTTCCCAGGAGTACAGATTATCTCAAATCCATAGTCCTGGAGGAACTCTAGACACACCATTGGGAACTAAAAACTAAAAACTGCTACTTCCACAAGGGTAAGGCTGGCCGACTCAAGAGTGATCGGTTGCACCCTCCTATGCATGAGTTTATCCTATGTTTCTTGGGTTTCCTTTTTCGCCGACTAAGGAAAACCTCATCCCAATGTTGTAGATAAACCACATCCTTTTTGCCTAATATAGTCAATCTGGATATGAATTGTGGATGTTCAGTCATACCCAAAATAACGTCACAGGGCCTCAACGCTGTCACCAAGAGGTTCCAACCGAAACTCTCACCTCAAGGGTCAGATCACACTGTCGGTGTAAGTGTGATTATAGAGTCTCCTCCAAAAGTTATCTCCAGACTTGAGGGTCAAGTCAATGGTTTAACCAGAAACTCTAGGTATTGGACAAGATTCATGGAAGGAAGGAATGATTGGTACATATATCTATTGATACGAAAGCTAGTAGTAGACACAGACCGTACCTCGAATCATTCCTAGAGCCCTTGGGTCGCACTCCATGACCGCATGCAGGTACTCTCTTGCCCTGTCCTCCAGCTCCCTGAGCCTAACAGGGACCACAATGGGGGGTGGGTGTAACATGTCGAAATGTAAACCACCTCATACTGCTCAACTAGCACTGCTTCCATGTCTGCATCCCTGAAAATTTATCTGTCCCAAACACTTATTCTTCCCAAAACATTTTTACATGCCCAAGTCTCTAAGACTGGCACCAGTTTCTTGTTTTCCCACTACAAACATTCATTGGCTATATCTGCTCATCCAAATAACATTCAACCTCCAAAGGTACTCTCTATCACCCAAACATAAGTAGGAATATATAGAGGAATAGTGTTGGCTCGGACATCCTTAAACACACTGCGCTATAAATTACAAGCCTTGAAGCACTGATCATATCGTATTCATCATGTACCATGAATTATTAGTACATCTCGTTGAATACTCAACTATCAACATGTCATCCTACCGAAGCTGTAGAAGCTCTAGAGAACTCTCAGCCACCTCCTCAAGCCAGTCCTCTACTTTCTATGAGACAGGCTCACCTTAGAACCTGAGGGGTATCTGATGATGAATCACGCGTAAAAAACTAAGCCTATATGTTTCCTCTACCGGTATCGTCGGTTGTAACTACTGACCAACAGGCAGTGATATAACTGACACACTACCTGAAGGTACCATCTCAGGTAACAGCACCAGTACCAAATCCTCATCACTATGCAGACCATCCTCAAGGTCACTCACTAGAAAAGACTAGTAGCTAAGATAACCATCTACTCTACTGGTGTGTCAACTAGGCAGAAAAACTCTAAAACCGCCTCCAGCCAGCCCTCAGCTGCATGGGAATCCGTCTCGGCTCAAAACCTCGGAGGCCTCTACCACTGAAACTCATGCAATGCGCACAGTCGGTGTGCACCATCTGCTAGTGTGGATGGTGAAAACTGCTTCCCAACAGGTGGTGGTGTTGTTGGTACACCACCCGAAGGTGCCAACATAGTAAGAGGGCCCTGCACCGGAGCCTCATCACTCAGTGGGCCGTCATCATGTACTCTCTCTCTCAGGAATCCTAGCTGGTTGTCTACGCAGAGGAATCGTGATAATAAATAGGTGTGCCACAGTCATTAAGTTATACATGGTGAGATGACTCAATTAAATCACAAGAAACTCTCAAAAAACACACCCAATCATTGCTTCTATGTACTGATTCATAAATCAGAACTCAGGGTCCTGGTTTATGGATACGTCGACCGCCGCACCAACACTGGACTCCATGAACTGAAAACCACACTCATTACACTTATAACTATTGCTTCATAGAAAATATCAGAGTCCTAGTTATTCGGTAGAACTGAACTCCTCTGATACCAATTTTTCATGACCCATTCCCCGGGGCCAGTGTCGTGACTACCCCAAGCCCGCCTTCCATAGGCCAGAGGCTGGAGACTAGAACCGAAAGGCATATTCCCTGAAACCGGGAAGGCATTGGCTTTATAAACTATAAACACACACAACTAAGAATACAACAAGATACAAACACAAGTAAACTGTATAGGAAACATGGTGTGTACAGTAAGAAAAAAGGACAGAATACACGCCCAACTAGAAATTACATGGAAACTAAAAAGTACAAGTAAACTGAAAAAACTCTTGTGAACACCCGCCAAGGATCCTACCTGAAGGGTAGGTACAACTCTTGAATAGTAATATATGTGGTACGCCTTGTCTAAGGTCCACCTCCGAGCTACCTCCAGTCCTGGTACCCTCGTCCTCAGTCAGCGTTGTTCGTCGTCTGCACCAAACACAACAAGGTGCGGGCATAGCCCGTGTAGGGGTGAGTATAACGATACTCAGTAGGGACCCCGAGACCCTCAAAGGTCTCACAAAATCCAAAAATGATAAAACACAAATCCTGAAAATAACTAAAAATCCTACTTAGGTATATGCCCAAACATATACCTAAGTTATAAAATATGACCATCTCATTCATGAGGAAACACAAGGCCCAACTAATTAGCTCAAAGACTAACTGTTCCTCGAAGGAAAGAATACCACGAAGGTAAGTACCAGAAAGGTAACACCACACAAAATAATACCACAATGGTATCACCATGAAGGAAAGTACCACATAGGTTTTCCACACAAAATAATACCACAATGGTATTACCATGAAGGAAAGTACTACACAGGTACGCCACACATAAGAATACCACAAAGGTATCACCACGAAGGTATGTACCACACAGGTACGCCACACAAAATAATACCACAAAGGTATCACCACGAAGGTAAGTACCACACAAAAGAATACCACAAAGGTATCACCAAAATGGTAAGTACCACATAGGTACGCCACAAAGAAGAATACAACAAAGGTATCACAACGAAGGTAAGTACCACGAATGTACGCCACACAGAAGAATACCACAAAGGTATCACCACGAAGGTAAGTACCAAAAAGGTACGCCACATAGAGGAATAACACAAAGGTATCACCATGAATTTAAGGACCACACAGGTACACCACATAGAAGAATACCACAATGGTATCACCATGCATGAAAGCACCACACAGGTACGCCACACAGAAGAATACCACAAAGCTATCACCGTGAAGGAAAGGACTCAACTCACACTAGGTATAACTTAGGTATGGTAGTAAAGATAATTAGATGTGACTAATGAATAATATTACTCTGTTAATAGGCATACCCATGTAGGATCCTAAATTATCAGACCCACATAGGATCCTAAATCATTATACCCACATAGGATTCTACTACATCATCAGACCACATAGGATCCTAGTATAGCAGACCCACGTAGGATCCTAGAGTAGTCCCACGTGAATTCCTAAAGAGGATCAAAGTGAGACTCTCGAACATAGACCCACAAAGGATCCCAAAGCACCGACCCACTTAAGATCCCTTTCTCATGTTACAGCCAGCTACAGGGTTCCCACACTAAGATCTCTTGATTCCAGGAGGGTCTTCTCCTCAAGCCATACGTCGAATACTCCAACTGCTACGAAGTCCCACGAAGTTGTATCTCAAATGACCTCCATGTAAAATGGGTCTCAACTTAACAGAAGGTGCATCAATTGGATGTTCAGTCTGTATGTTACTATCCTTTTAGTCCTGAGGGCCTGGTTGGATTCGTGTTCGATCCAACCCGACCATACCCCAACTTTATCCAAAACTCAGGTAGGGTATACCAAATGGACCTTCTCAATACATGTTTTTTGAAACCACAGACAGCTCATCAAATAGACGCTCGTAGCTCAAAATATGGCCAAAATAATGAAAACGAGTTGAAGTAGGTCATGGTCTAGTCTGACCCTGTCGAACCAACCCGGTCCGCATGGTCCAACCCAGCCCACCGGGTCTGGCCCGGCCCGTCGGCGCGGCCCATCCCACCAGCACGGCTCGGCCCACCGACATGCTCAGCCCGCGGTGGTGCGGTGGCCCACTGCGGCTGGACGGACGGCCAACCCCCACCTCCACGCAGCGCGGTCGCGCGTCGCGCCTTTTCCAGTGGCCGGTAGTGATCCGGCCACCCTTCTCTCTCCTCCACGGAACAAGGTTACATCTCTTTCACGCCGAATGGTTAAGACATGCAACTCCTTCCCCTTCATGCAGCTGGCCAAAGTGTCGGCCGCCGCCCTTGCTCCGTCATGGCCGACGAGGCACAGCTCTTCTTCGACAACGCGGTTGCGTGGCTACCATCTTTGCACCAGGCCATGGTGTCGGTCGCCGCTCTCGAGTCCCACTGGTGACACTCACTATCACTGGTCGTCATCCTCCTCCACCTCGAAGAACGCTTCAATATCCACAAGGGTTGTGGAGAGGCCAGGCCATGTTCATTTGGCACGAACCCTCCACGTTAGGGTGGTAGAAAGCGGCTCAATAATTATTGAATCATGAAGAATGTCAAGAAATGGTAAGGGGATATTCAAAACAACAAACCCTACCTCAATAATGATGGTGAGCGCGCATTTGTGGAAGGGGGTCGGTGTTCGTCGTCCCTTGTAACTAGCCTCCAACGACGTCACTCATTCGTCAATCTTCAGTCCGGGGTTTCAGTGTTTCTCATCACCACCAGCTAGTACCGGCTCCATCCTCCAAGGGTTTTGCGTCACTGCACTTTGTCAGCACTTAATTTCTTAGCGAAGTAGTGCCGACACTTCTCCCCAAACTCTATATAAATAGGATAGGGGAAGGGTTTTCAACGTTCATGGGATTAATGGAGGCCCATTAATTAGGAACCTTTGTAATCCCCCAATGGTACAGTTACATAGAATTGAAAGGTCAAGCCATTTATTGGCTTGACACGTCGTCAGTCCCACCTCACCTATTTTCCATTTGAGGAATAGAATAAAAATAAAATAATAAAGTTATTTTATTTATTCTCTTAAAAGTTCCAAAAACTAACTTTTTCTCCAAACGTACTACGGTCGAAGTGAAGGTCTCTTTAAGAGAATATTGGCATTGCAAGTTCAATGGTGTCCTCAGATTTCAATTCCGAGCACCAGTTCAAAAGTTACAAAATTCCACTTGCGCATTTACTGAACGTACCAGAAAAAATGTTCAGAAAATTATTTACAGTTACCCTCGACCTGTGTCGGTCAATGTTAGGCTCTGCCTAAGTAAAACACGCCCCAAAAAACCCAACGGTACTCTTGGATTTCCAATCTGAGTTATTATTTAAAATTTATGGATTTTAAAATAAAATAATTGTCACTTGATTATTTTATTTACAGCAAAAGAATAACTTTCTCTAGTGGCACGCACCGGCCAAAGTTAGTATCTTCTTCAAGAAAGCATAACCTCATGAGTTCAGCAGTGGTCTCAGATTTTTAATCTGAGTCACTATTTGTGAGTAATAAGCATTTGAAAAATAAAATAACTTTGTTTAATTATTTTATTAATGGTAATGCCATTTTCAGGTTTTCTCACCGTAGGTTTGTGCCGACTAAACTTAAGTTGCGCCTATGGTAAACCCACTATTCTAAGCGCAACGGTGCCCTCAGATTTCTGATCCGAGTAACCATTTAAAATTTATTCCACTTTTTTAGGAAAACTTCTTACACGCGCTATTTAATGTTTAAAAAAACTTCGACGGACCATTCCGGGAACTTCGGGCCTCGGAATCATGCACCGTCAGATTTTGCGGTCTCAAAATAATTCCATTTAATTAAGAAAATTATACAGAATTTTCGGGACATTAAACTTTTGGTATTAAATATCCAAACATAGAGGCTGACTTTGAACTAAAATTGGGTTTTATTCATCTTCTTCCTCAATTCCACAGACCTGTCGGTGAGGATCTGCATCTCCGCCTTAAAGAGTTCCAAGTGGTGTTCTCTACCATGAAGCCTAAAGGGGTTTCTGAGGAACAAATAAAACTTCGAGCATTATTTTTCTCCCTAGATGACTCCATAAAGTCATGGCTCTACTACCTTCCTCCTGGTTTCATAACCACATGGAATGACATGAAGCGACTCTTCTTTGAGAAATTATTTCTTGCTTCTCATACTACTTCTATATAAAAGTAAATAACTGGTATTCGTCAGTTCCCAAGTGAATAACTCCATGAGTACTGGGATAGGTTCAAAAATCTTGTTCTGACCTTCCCACATCACCAAATCCCTGACCAAATCTTGATCCAATACTTCTATGAGGGTTTATTGGCGATGGAGAGAACTCTTATTGATGTCGTAAGTGGTCATACTCTTGTTGATAAAACTCCTGCAACTACAAGAGATCTCATAAGCAACATGGTTGCGAACACACATCAATTCCATACTCGGTCACAAGATAAAGTAAAAAAAAAGTCCAAGATAATCAATCCATAGAGTTGAACAAGATGACCGAGTAGATGAGTGAACTTACAGGTCTTGTGCGACAACTAGTTGTGGCATCCAAAGCCCTAGCCTCATCTTCTCCACAATATCTATTCCCTGGACCTATCAAGAACTATGGAATCTGTAGCTCCCCATCTCATCCAACTAAGACATGTCTGATACTTCAAGAGGATCAATCTGATTCATCTGAACCAATGGAGCTCAATGCAGCATATGCTCAGCAGAACCCCAACCCTCAACAATCAGGTCATTTTGTTAGAAATTTCGTCCAACCCCATTCTGAGCCCTTATCTTCTATATATATTCCTAACTTGAGATATTAAAATCCCATTTCTCATCCACATTAATACCCTCATCAAACCCCAAACCATTTCCATTATGGTCAAAGTGTTGGTAAATTCCAACAAACTTACACTTTTGTTCCTCAACCTCAAAGGATCAATCATCCTCTTCCTCCTCCTGGATTACACTATCCTAGTGATCCTTCCCAATTCACAACCCAATACAACCACTTTACCATGAACCAAAATCAAGGTAATCCAAATTTAGGACAAGCCTCTTCTTCCAAGAAACCATGGGAAAGATCAGTTGAAGATCTTGCTTCCCTCACTTGTTCTATCCTCAAAAACATTGAAACACAAATTGTTCAAATTTCATCCCACCTGAGCCAGCAACAACAATCAAATTCTTCCCAACTCCCAGCTCAACCATTACCCAGCCCCAGGGTAATGTTATTGCAATTGCACTTAGATCGGGAAATCAAATTACTATGCCTCAAGATAAGTCCTCCAACCCTCATTTGAATGTTGACCTAGAAAATAAAAATAAAAAAACATGAAAAGGAATCTGAAGCCATTCTCTCACCTCCTTCCATTCCACTAAGGAAACCAATTCCTTTTCCTCAATCAATTTCAAATCCAAAGAAGTCCTTTGAACCCGATCCTGAAATTCTCGATATGTTTAGACATGTTGAAGTGAACATTCCCATCTTAGATTCCATTAAACAAATTCCTAAGTGTGCTAATTTTCTCAAGGAGTTTTGTACCCATAAGAGGCAACTTAGGACCTCTGAAAATGTTTCAACCCAAGAGTCTATACCCATTAAGTGAAAAGTATTTAGGACTTTTACAGTTCCATGCCAAATAGGAAATTCCAACTTCGATGATTCACTCTTATACCTAGGAGCCTCAATTAATGTCATGCCCAAATTCATCTTCTCCAACCTTGGTCTAGGTCCCTTGCACCCAACGAGTGTTCTCATTCAATTGTACAATTGAACCATTGATAGTCCTGAGGGTATAATCATGAATTTACTTGTTCATGTTAATGATCTTATCTTCCCTGCTGATTTCTATGTCTTTGACATGGAAGGTGAGATGAAATCTTCTCGATCTCCCCTAATTCTAGGCATACCATTCCTAATGACAGTGAGAACCAAGATTGATGTCCATTCTATAATCTTATCCATGGAATTTGGTGACCAACTGGTCAAGTTCAACATTTTCCAAGCCATGTGATACCCATCTGCGGATCACTCTGCATTCTCAATCCATGCTTCTAAGGACACATCTAAGAGTCAATTGAACCACATTCCATCATGTTCATCATGTTCTAACAAGAGAGGATCTTGTTAAATCTGCACCATGATTAACCAAGTTATAAATATTGATGTTGATGTGGACCTCTCATTCATAGACTCCATCAATCTAGAGGATCATGAAAACTATCTTGAATCCCACATCAACTATGATCTCTACTGCTCCACCTTGGACAATATTAAGGAAAATGAATATAAAGAAACTGAAGTCCCTTCATCTATTCCTGATTTTTCTAACCCACAAATGAGAGATGATACTGATATAAAACCTCTTCCTGAACACCAGAAATATGAATTCCTTTTCGATGATCACTCTTATCCTGTCATTATCTCTTATTCACTTATCGAAACTGAGGAGTCCAAACTTGTTCAATTGTTAGAGGAACACAAAAAGGCCTTAGGTTGGACCCTAGATGACATATTAGGAATCCACCCTGCTCTCTACATGCATCACATACATCTTGAGAAATCATCCAAATCAATTAGACAACCACAAAGAAGACTCAATCCACTCAAACTTGAGGTAGTTAGGGAAGAGATCACAAAGCTTCTTCAAACTGGTATTATCTACCATATTTATGATATTGAATGGGTTAGTACAATTAAATTTATACCTAAAAAGGGTGTTATAACTGTTTTCACAAATTAATGCTGAGAGGTAGTCACAACTCGAGTGAAGAACAAATGGCGTGTGTGTATCGACTATAGAAAATTGAATTTTGAAACAAGAAAAGATCACTACCCTCTTCCATTCCTTGATTAGATGCTAGAACGATTAGCTGTAAAGTCGCACTATTTATTTCTTGATAGATACACCGGCTACTTCCAAATCCCAATCACACATCAAGACCAATAAAAGACTACTTTTACATGCCCCTTTAAAACATATGCATATAAGAGAATGCCTTTTGGCCTTTGAAATTATCATGCAATATTCCAAAGGTGTATGATCAGTATCTTTTCTGAATTCATTGAACACTACATGGAAGTATTCATGGATGACTTTACCATATATGGTGAGTCATTTGAATCTTACTAGAATTCACTCTCTCTGGTCCTCCAAAAAAAATTCATGTGTAACCTACTGTTAAATTTTGAAAAATGTCACTTCATGGTTTCAAATGGGATTGTTCTAGGGAACATAGTTTCAAAACAGGGTATTGAAGTTGATCCTACCAAAATTGAAGTGATCCAATCACTTCCCGAACCCACTTTTGTTTGATACATCTATTCATTTCTCGGTCATGTTGGTTTATATCATCGATTCATCCATAACTTCAGTAGGATTTCCCTCCCACTCACTCAGTTGCTCTAAAATGATGTCACTTTCCATTTTTATGAGGTTTTAAAGATAGCCTTTGTTGAACTCAAAATTTCTCTTACATATGCCCGGATAATCCAACCCCCAGATTGGTTCTTACCCTTTGATTTGATGTGTGATGCTTCTGAGAAGGCCATTGGGGCTATTCTTGGTCAAAGAAGAGAAACAATTCATCATAACATCTATTATGCCTCAAAAACTATTGATGAAACTCAATCCCACTACACTATGACTGAAAATAAACTTTTAGTAGTGGTTTTTACCTTAGATAAATTCCATCCCTATCTCTTAGGTTCCAAAATCTTCATCATCACAAACCATTATTCTATAATGTTCTTACTCAAGAAAAGTTATTCCAAACTGTGGCTAATATGATGGATCTTAATGCTCTAAGAGTTTGACTTTGAAATCAAAGATAGAATAGGAAAAGAAAATATTTTGGCTGATCACTTGAGTAGAATTTGTAATTCTTCTCATTCTGAAATAATTAATCCATAATTTCCAACTGATCACCTTTCATCCCTCGCTCCAAAAATACCATGGTATGCCCCAATTGTAAATTACTTGGTTTCTAGTGTTTTTCCTAAAAAAATTTTAAACGAACAAGAAAATGAAGTTGAAAAGTGATTCAAAATACTATTTTTGGGAAGAAAATAAACTTTGGAAAATAGGGGTAGACATGGTAATTATGAGATGTGTTGATGAAAATGAACATTCTTCCATCTTAGAATTTTATCAGTTAATGTCTGGTGGTGGCCATTTTGGGCCTCAAAGTACCTCCCGGAAGATCCTATACTATGGATTATTCTAGCCTTCACTCTTCAAGAACTCAAATGAGTTTTTTCGATCATGTCCCACTTTCCAAAAGTTTGGCACAATTTACAAAAGAAATTAACTTCCCCAGAAGCATTTAATCTTCTATGAGATCTTCGATGTTTGGGGCATCTATTTCATGGGACCATTCCCCCTTTCCAATGGATTCTCATACATTCTTATTAAGGTTGATTATGTTTCTATGTGGGTCAATGCCAAACCACTAGAAAAGATGATTCAAATACTATTAGTGAGTTTCTAAAGACACACATCTTCCACCGATTTGGCACACCTCATGCCTTGATAAGTGACTTAGGAACCCATTTTTGTAATAATACCATGGAATAATTTTTGAAAAAGAATGGTGTTGTACATAAAAATTCAACTGCATATCACCCCCAAACAAATGGCATGGCTGAACTTTATAATAGAGAAGTGAAAAGAGTGCTTGATATAATTGTAAAACCCACCAGAAAAGACTGTCCTGAAAGACTTGGTGAAGCACTTTGGGCATATCGAACTGCCTATAAAACACTCATTTGTATGTCTCCTTTTATTCTAGTTTTTGGTAAATCATGTCATCTTCTAGTTGAAATCCAACATAAGTCATTTTGGGCTGTGAAAAATTGTAATTTTGATTTTGAAAAAATCTAGGGAATAAAGACTGTTACAATTAGTTGAATTGGAGGACCTTCGACTTGATTCCTATGAGAATTCCAATCTGTACAAAGAAAACGCTAAGGTAATCCATGATAAACACATCCTGATAAAGGTATTTCATGAAGTTGAAAAGGTAATTTTCTTCAATTCTTGATTTTTTCTTCACCCAGGTAAGATTGATTCTCATTGGGAAGGTCTTTTGTTATTACTATTGTTTACCCATTTGGTGTTGTGCAAGTCCAAGACCCCTCTTCAAAAAGGAAATTCACAGTTAATGGACATTGGTTAAAGAATCACCATTAGAGGACACACAATCCTAGAACCACATCGAATTCCATAGGATCCCCAAATTCTGTAGTTTACCCACCACTGGATGGAGATAGCAACCCACCAAATCCAAACCAGGGGAACCTCTTTCCCTTTAACTCCTCTTCTCTCTCTCTCTCTCTTTATTCTTCTTCCTCCCTCATTCTCATTTTGTTTTTTACCACTTTTCTCATCACATCTTTTTATTTACACTTTCACTTTTTTTTGGGTGTGTCTTTATAAAAAAACTAAAAAAAACCTAAAAAACTAAAAAACAAATAAAAATCATGTAAATATATTGAAAAAACAAGAGTCATGATTACTCACCTTCAAATTTCAAATTTTGTCCAACCATTTTGGGGAGTCAAAAGACATGGTTCATCTCAAAAAAAAATTTATTTCATCAAATTTTTTGATAAAGAATATTGTGTCACAACCAATAAATTTTTAATGCTTACTTTTTGATTTGGAAAATTATTTTCCCCACCTGTGAGGAACAACATTAGCTTTCATGACAAGGATACCTATGGACATATTTTCAAAATTTTTGTTTTTCACCCCCATTTTGAGTCTTGAGTTTTTGGACCTTCGAGCTTAATTTCCTACTTTAGTGTGCATTAATATGATAGAGGCATTTTCTAAACCACGTGAGAATCACAATGGCCAAATAGCCTCCCATTTCCCTTACATTAATCTGCATTTTGAAATCCCTTTGAGCCTATGAAAACCTTTCATTTGTTAGCCACTTTAAAATCCCAATACCTTATCCCACCCAATATTTACATGGATTTTCATTGCATATTTTTTGGAAATTTAAGTTTGGGGGAATGGATTTAATTTTATGGGTGTCGTTTTCTTTTTTTTCAACGAGTTATCATATGCTTGAGGATAAGCATCATTTCTGTGTGGGGGATAGGTTGTAATTCAGTGTGTTTTGGGGAATATAATGTACTTTCATTTATGTAATTTTTTAAATATTATTAACAAGTGTTCAAAAAAATTTAAAAAGAATAAAACAAGAACTAAAAAATGGGTTGTCTCTTGGGTAGGTCAAAAATCATTCTTCCTCAATCGTTTGTCTTGATATGACTATTACAATTAGTTTGATGAGGAGATCAATCATGGGTTGTGAGATGAGTGTGAGATCTATTTCAAGGTCAACTTTCAAAAAAAATACAAAAAAAGAAAATAAAAATGATAAACACTTATTTCCTTGGGAGATGTTTTGTGTTTTGTAAATATTTCATCTTCTCATCCCCTTCAAATTTTTTTCCTCTCTTGTGTCTTTCTTCACACAATAATTCCCTTGTAAATATGTGTTTTCATTTCCTTCCATGTTTCATTTCAAAAAAAATGTGCATTGCTTTTTCTGTGTTGGTGTTTTACCCCCTTTTTTATATCTTTTGGATATCATCTTCCTACCATCCCATAGCCACAGAAAACCCCCTAAAAAGACCACTTGATTTTTGACTACTTTAGGATAGGGAGTGGAAGGTGAGAGCTCTAAAAAACTATAATATTTTCACTTTTGGTTGGTGAATGAGTGAATCTCCATAAATTAATTTTGTCATCTTGAGAGGAGTAAGTTTTGTATGACACCATTTTCCATTTCTAAAATTAAGCATGAAAAAAATGAATTGTTTTTTGAACATTTTTTTTGTAAAAAATTGTGGTGGAATTCAGTATGGATGAGTGATATTGTCTAAACCTCCCCTGATTGGGGAAAACAAAATTTTAATATTTTTTGGTGAGTGAAAATGATTTTCTCGTGTTTTTATATTTGTTGCACATGAGGACATGCACAAGACTAAGTATGGGAGAGTTTATTTTATTAATATTTTCATGACTTATTATATACCCCCTTTACTTTTTTTATATGAAATGTGCATAATTTTTGTGAAATATAAATGTTTTAATACTATGTAAAATTTATGAGCATTTTTAGAAGTAGTCCAATTGAGTCACTTTACTATTTTATTTATACCTCTCACCTTGTTGATCCAAATTGTGTGATTCCTGTTTTTTAGGATTTTTTATTCAATTTCCCACATACCATTAGAATGCATCATTTTCCAGTTCTTCCATTTGAAGGGTAATGGGGACCACACAATAAGGCCCACATAATCTGTGAAGAAACTAGCTCATCCAAGAAGATTGAATTACTGGGATAAATTTAGAAGTTAAAATTAATTCATTCTCCTAAAACGTTTGTGGGACAATGTAATGAGTCCTGGATAAAAATTTCAAGGCCCAAATCCAAATAAAAGAGTACCAACTGATTTATTTAAACTCATCCCACCATTCTGGAAGGGAAATAAAATCAGTACAGTATGCATGGCATATCTCGTGATTTAATCATAAAATCGATCTAATGTTTTTCAGTGTGAAAGAGTAGATATAGTTGGACGACTTTTTTGAAGAAGGTGTGCGGATTTGAAGGCATATTCCTATTGATAAACCCATTCACATTTCGGATTTCTTAAAATTTTGGATTAAAATGGATAGTTTAACTTTGTTTAATCAAATGGCCATAACTTTGGATCCATAAATCCAAATGACTCCAAATATTTAGAGATGTAGGACAACAAAATTTTATACAACTGTTAAGAAGAGTATATCTCTAGATTCAGCTGTATTAATATCCAAATTGGATATGCAAGTGGATGGATAGATTTGGAATGCAAACAGTCCACTTCCTTAGGCTATAAATACATCCCCCTCCTCTCCTTCAAAGGAGTTGGAGTTTAAGAAGATATGAGCACATATTTTCACGAGAAAAGACTCAAAAAAGGCTTGGTAGGACCTTCCATACTCAATTTTTCACTTTAGAGACCCTTCATATTCTCTTTGTTTTCATTTACTTCTGTATTCTTCTTTGTTGTAATCTTGTAAGTCTTTTTTTGTAATTCCATTTTAATGGAAGTTTATTCTTCTTTAACTATTATTCTTATCCACCTTCTATTAAATAATATTAGTGGTCTTAAAATAGTTTAAATTCAATTTAATTAACTTCCCTTCTGTTTCTTTCTCATTCAATCTAAAGTCTGTATTTAATTCCCTTCATTGTTTGTGTGTGTGTGTTCGATGCACAACTCTTATATTATCCCTTTATTTTTATTTAATTTATAATTAATCATCATAAACATTACAATAATATTATTAAACAAAACTATGTGTGAGTAAATCTATCATTGGGATGAGTTATAATTTTGGGATGTTAAGTGATTGAGATCATTAGCTCGATGAATATTCTTTAAATTAACATTGTTTATGTTGGAATTTACATGTCATGGATTAATAAATTGTTTTTTTAACTTATAGATTCCATTGATTATTGGAACCATAAATACACTACCAAAATCAATCTATAATTGAGATTATAACCCTAAGTTAAGTTAAGGCTTGGATTAAAGGCTTAACACTTAGAAATTCCAATCAACGTTATCTTGTGAAGTGGGTGTTAATTTAAATGAAATATAAAGAAAATCTCATGGATATCACAATATTAACTCCCTAAAATGAGCTCGCCCAAATATTTATTAATTTTTTAAATCAAAAATCATCCATAAATTATTTCATAAGCTCTGCAAACAACCCCCCCCCCCCCAATTAGAATACAATCAACTAAAAACAATTGACTTTTAAAAAGTATCATCAGTGAGGATTTGACCCGAGTGCTGCTATAAACATTAGCAGAGCATCAGAACCTTGACCGGTCGATAGGTGACAATTGGCCGCTCTTTCAAAGTTTCACTTCCTTCCCCTCATTCCTAAACTACTTTAGATGATATTAGTTATAGACTAGTAGGTATCTTCTAAATTTATCTACATGAATCCCACACCATGATCAACATGTATAATAGTTGTAAATAACATTATAATTAGAGAAAAGATCTTCTAATGTATAACCCATGTTGCAGTAAATTTTATAACTAGACATGTTCAAATACATGTTAAAAATTTTGAATTAACATCTTCTAATAAAACCTCACACAATAGAAAACTCCAAATATAATAATTCTTGTATATAAATTATCTTCAATATATGTAGTCTTCATTAATCCAACAATATTGGTATATATATATATATATGATGATCTAGAACCCCTAATCCTTCCACTATAATTAAAACTAATATTTAATATAATTTTAATTATCCAAAACTCAAACCTATTTAATCCATATATTCAACATATCCCATGTTGTCTACCACCTTCCTTCGTTTTACATATCCCTTATTTTAACTCTCTATACCTACCCTATGTCTTCTTGGTTCTTTTCTTTTATAAATTAGGTTCCAATATATTCTTGAAATTTTTGAAATTCAAATTCAAAATTCCGTCCTCAAACAACTTCCAACTTCCTCGACTTCAAATCCATTCATGAGATTATCTTCATATAGATATTTGCTATATATATTCAAATGGTTAGTTGATAGTTGTCCCAAAAAAAATTAAACCTTCTTGAAAAATCCAATTCATCAGAACAATTATAAATATCTATATTTCAAAAATCATGGAGTGGAAACATCCATTTTAGTTTAATTGGTTGGTCTCTTCTTTAACTGGTAGAGTCATCATGAAATGATAGAATGCTTAAAAATGCAATCTTGAGTTATTTTTATAAACATATTAAAGATTAAATTTCATGGAATTGATTCATTCTTCATGATTTAACCATCATAATATTATCCATTTAATCATGTCATGAATTTTTTTATTGTGGCATGATCAAATTAAATATATTCTTAACCTTCAAACCTATTGCAGTGTGACACATTCCCTCATGGTAAAAATCCATGAATCCTTGAATCAATATAATGAGAAAGTAATCCATGCTATGGGAATCTCCAAATAGGTAAATCCACTAGAATCCTTATAAACCTCTTAATAGAATAAGAATCCTTCCCACAATGTGATAATATCCATGTTTGGATGCATTATCCATCCTATTTTACAATACACTATATATCATAATCTGTGGATTTCAATATTATCAATTGTAGATTATGATTGATAATGGAAAATACCATTACTTATTAAGTAACCCATATATATCATCTTTTTCAGCCTATTTACTCTTTCATATCAGACAGTGAACCAGTAGTTTTCCAATTTCCTTTCAAGTATAAAACCTTATGTAATCTCCAAAAAATGTTAAGTATCATATGGAAGATTATAAAAAACATTATGAATTAAGTAATATATCTTATGTATCAATAAAGAACATAGATATAAAAAACTTATATTTAAGGATTTACTATTTTCCCAATAACTATATCAACTCTTCTATATTCCAGTGTAGTTCAATACTTTCACACATTTTATAATTCTATAATATTTTACTTATCATCCAAATATCTTAAATATATATGAAGAGTATCCTAATTATATAGGGACTTTGTGAAATTCTAATAACTATTAATTTCTTTATCTAACTCCTCTCAACTATAATACTATTCAAACATACTCAAACTTTTTGAACAATTTTTGAAATATCTTTGAAACATATTCACTTTAAGAATTACTCATGACTTATAGATCCTATTTACTTCTAGAAATTCTTCCAGTTCATTAAATTCATTTTAAAATAAATCCAACCTAAGTGATTTTCAACAAATCCATCTTAAAAGTTATTGGAAATAGACAAACCTTATCAACATAAAATGATAGCTAAAAAATCCAAAACTACAACCACTTAGTTGAGATAATCCCTCCTTTTGATTTTTTTAATAATAGTTCGATGAAATACTTATATCATCAAGATATGTATATAATATCCCCATTTCTATTTCAATACAAAATCCTCTAATAATTTCCTACTTATTTTTTAATAAAATGAAAAGGGTTCAAATTTTCTGGATACTTAATTCTTTCTTCACCCTTTTTTATATTAAACTTCCTATGGTATCTTCACCAGCTTCCCTCCCCATTCTTCAATAATATTATTTCACTAGATTTTCAATAAATACAATCATATTTAAATTATTCAAATAACCTCATAATTTATAGATACCGTACCCTCCATTATACTCACTTCGAATATCAATAATATTCCACATCAATGAATCTCAACAACCTTTTTTACACATGAAGAAACAAATTTTGATTTAGAGAGTTAAAAATATCCCATTTGGTAACCCATACCTTCAAAATTTTCATCCTCTTTATTTCACCTCAAACAATAATATAATATTGTATCCACTTGTTTATTATCATTAGAAATTTTGAACTTCTTTCATCCTTATTTCATTGTAACTTTAACTTCAATCCACTATCACTTTTATCTTCATTTTTATCAAGGAATTATAGAGACTAAATCTACCATTTGATAATCAGTAATCAAAAAATATTATAATCCCACAGAGTAGAAAATCCATGAAGGAAATAAGTGTATAAGTCAATAACTTCAATGTTGTTCATTTCAATCAATTATTTCTATAATATTATGAAACTTTATCATTTGTGTTCCTTAAACCTCAAAGTTTCCATGATCCCAATCACACATAAACAATATTGATAGTGTATAAGAAACAAATAACAAATTTTGGGAGTCATACCACATGTTTTACTAATTGATATCACTTTTTTATGATATACTATTGATACCAATTAATATCTATGATATTCCTTTTTTCACAATAATCCTCTATTTCGGGATGAGGCTAATTTACATTTGAATATTCATCACCATCTCCCTTTAATTTCATCAATTTTAGAAACCAAATATTATGATATTAGTTTTCATGGGAAAAACAATTTTTGGTCATAAAAATTTATTATTAGTAATTTTTAATATCATGGAAAGAAAATGGATGATATCAAATTTTTAGTTAATAAAAAAATAGAACAATTATTCCTTTATGGATATAGGCACAACTCCATCAAGATGCATGCCTTTATCTTTAAGTCCTACCACCACTTGTTAAAGGTTTGATACCACATTATAAATTATAAAATTTTCTTTATACCATTTTAAAGAATATATATGGTTTTTACATTTGTTTCACTCTAAATTAGGCTTCATACCACCTACACTTCATCATCTCAACATGTGTAACTAGATTCAACTTTGATTTTATATGGTGGATTATTGATGTAACTTTTTTATCATGTTTAACTTAAAACCAAATGAATTTATATATCACTAAATATATCTATATATTTAGAAAAGTTTTCCTTTAAATATATCTCAAAAAAATTGTATCGGATGTTTCCATGACTTCCATAGTGGGTTCTTTCAACACTAATTGTTTTGTTTTATCTACTCTCAACGAAACCAGTTCATCTAAATGAATTAACTCTCTTATTATGCATTTATCTCTTTTAAATAGATACCCCACATGGATTGTATCCCTCATCCCCCTATGAACACATCACTCACTTCATTAGATATAAAAATTAAGTGCATGGGGATAGGGGTAACTCCAAAATTCTCAAGTATAGGAGTGTGTTTGGTTATTATACACCAAACCTTTTCTTTTTTATCTACTTATAATCCATTTTATAGATTACACTATAAGTGAGATCTTCTATTCCAATGTCCAAGATAGAATTAATCTTGTTATACCTCATGGTATTCATATCATTCATGTGAATAATATCACGAGTATAAGTGTCTCCTTTGATACACTATCTCATAATTATTTTCCATACTTATTTCACTATATATATGAAATGATAACCTCGATAGTCTTCCACTCATACTTTGTAGAGGTATGGATGAAACCACTTAAGCATGCCTCATGTTGGGTTTCTTCAATTCTTATAAAATCCACTTCAAATTTGTTTAGACTTTATGATATTTTCTTTGAACATCCACCCATATTCAATTCAATAGGGGAAATATTCTTTATATTCCATAATTTCATTTTCTCTTCATTATGGTTGTAGGGAATAACCCAATAATGATACTTGAGGAATACTCCTCTTTTAATTCCATTTCTTAATCACCTAATTCGATGAATATGTTTTTTAATGGAGAATATTTTTTATTATTAAATTCATGTCTCCTTGTCATAGGAGTCAGGTATCTAATCATGGAACCACTATTTCTTTTTTTAGTCCCTTTCCATATAACCACATTTAGGACATACAAAAATTATCCCAAAATATTTATGAATTTCGATAAACATCCATCGATGATATATATCAATAGGTCGCCTTTGATTGTATATCTCTAATTTCTCATTTAGACATTCATTGTGTGTCTAATTATTAAACAATAATTCAACACTATGCTTTGAGGGTTTTTTTCCAAATCATACATTCAGATTATTATTCTCTACCTCCTACTTTTTTGTCTCCCTTCTACTAGTTTAAGTCTATATAGGATAATATTAAGTGTTTTACTTCTTATTCACACCATCATGATCTCTATAAATGTTCTTAATCCTCAAATCCTTATCCTGTAGTTGGAATTATAAATTCTTAAGGTGATAAATATTTTCATCATGTACAATATTCACTTTCCCATTACACATCCTTCTTAGGTTAAACTTTTTTGTTTCATAAAGTTTATCATTTTCCATGCTTAACTTGAACTCCAAAACAAGTTATCCAAGTGTATAATTTTTTTCCCTAATTTTATTATTCATTAATTCAATGAACTTCATTAAAGTTATCTCTTCCTTCAATATCATTCTATTTTCTTCCATTAAATTTTATAGGTATGAAAATTTATTTTCATCTTAATCCTCAAATAATTTGACTACACACCTCATAAATTAAATATTATCTTGTTTTATATTTGAAAAATATCTAGATATTCCATGTGATATTGTTTCCTCTTTTCTACCATCATCTTTCAAGAATTAAGATGAAATATAATTTTTATCTTCATATTTACAATTAATGTCTATTATATGGTTAGATTCAAATATATAAAAAAACAATTTTTTCACCTCAATGGGAATACCCAATATTAGTTTACGTATTCTTGTTTTTATTAGTCTTCAATTGAAATGATACCCATATCTATGATTGATTCATATTCAATAGTATTACGGTCAACTTGTTTATTTTCTTTGAAAAGTACTATTTACTATACAAATAATTCAATCACATCCACATGTCCTATTAACTATTGCTATGAGTTATCTTATTTTTCACCATTTTATCTAAGGTATATTAGATACATTCTTGACACATATATCAATATCCAAATTCATTTAATATATTTCAATCATAATTTCATGCCAACTTTTAAAAAAAATAAACCAATTAACAAGATACCACAAGTTATTCCAACATGTACCTATAAATATAAAATTAAATCCTTCTTCTAATTAGAAAAATGACCTCAATAAAATGATGGATTTTTAATTTTAAAATTCATATCTTGAATAATATTTAAATCTTCACGTTCTAAAAATATCATATTGAATCCATAAAATAACATATAGTCTCTAATTACACATATTCTAACCTAGGACACCCTAAGGGGGGTGAATTAGGGTGTCACCAAATTTTAAATCTTTCAACTCATATATTTCCCTTGGGATATTGTGTACTTGTTAGAAGAAACAGTATTTAATATATATTTTTATTTAATTCACCCATATCAAATATCATCCATATATGAATAATGTAAAACATGCAGGGACACGTAATTTTTACTTTGTTCATCCATAATGGGATATATACAAGGAGTATAAACTCAACATTATTACGGTGTACCGAAAATCTACTATAAACTCCATATTTTGAAGAAATAAGATTTAGGTTAGGTAACTCCTCACTAAGTATCACTTCCTAAACAATTTAATTGAATTAACTCTTCACCAAGGCCCATTTATTGTATAATGTTTTTTGTATTAACTCACTAACTACAAAGGGTTACTCTCTTCTCCTCCTTCATGCACTACTCCATAAGATATCATTGTATATACTTGTAGGTCTCTTCTCAATTTTTTTACTTGAAGGCCACATCATGTTTATATATATATATATATATATATATATTTGTTATACACAGCATCATAATTCAAGATGTAATAATCTAATTTATATTCTATGATACTCCAAATTCCATGACCAAATATATTCAACTCAATGTTATAAGAGTTGAGTGAATGTATTCTATAAAAACTCCACACAACAACAAAACTCCAGATATTATAATTCCAGTGTAGGAATTATCTTCAATATATTCTATCTTTCTTACACCAATGAGCCAAATATATCCATGATAATCTAAAACCAATGATTTTTATTATCCATTCAAAAATAGTCTTCAATATAACATAAATTAATAACAAATAATGCCTATTTAATTTAGATATTCAATGAAGCCCATGTTGGTGACCACCTTCATTCTTCTTTCTTCTCCCATCTATGAACTCTTTGTACCTTTCCTCTATCTCTTGTGATATTTTCTTATTTACAACAAGTTCCAATGTATTATTGGTATTTTTGAAACACAAATTTATATTTAGTCTTCAACCAACATCTAACTTCCAATACTTTGAATCCATGCATTATATTTTGTTCAAGTATATATCCACCATAAATATTCAAATTTGTATTTAATGGTCATCCCAAAAACCATAAAATATTCCTAATAATAAAAATTCATCAAAATTGTTAAAAATAAATATATTTCAATAATAATAGTGTGGAAACTTCTATTAATGTATAAAAAGTTGGTTCCCTTTTCAACTTCTAGATGAATCCTTTCTTGATATAATGATTCACTGTGGAATCTTGATTTATGTTTTTAAGTATCCCAAATCTTATTATTCACAATTATACTTCATTATTCATGATTTAACCATCATGGTGTGATCCCTTTAATCAGGTTTTGACCTATGTGTTAATTTAGGGTCAAATTATACATATTCTCGAAATACAAATCTATTATCGAGTGATATATTCCTTCACAGAAAAAATACATGGATCCTCAAATCCCCATGATGGGAACTTATTCCATGGTGTGTGAATATCCAAATAGTAAGAATCACTAAAATCTACCTAAATATATTCATGATGCATACATTTTTTCCACAATGATACAACACCCATGACTGGGCACATTATCAATCGTTCGTGGCTACTTGCATTATAAATCGCATTTTATGATTCATAATGTAAAATACCATCACTAATCAAATATACCTTATGTATTATGTTTTATTTTCCAGTTAATATTATGTATCAAAAAATGAACCAATACATTCCCAATTTTCTCTCAAGTTCAAAACCTTAAATATGATCTAAAAAATCTTATATATCACATGAAGGCTTTTAAAAAACCTTACGTATAGGGTAAATATCTTATCAACCAATAAAAACCATATGTATAGAAAACATTATGTTTAGAACTATTCCATTTTACCATTATACAAATTAAACCTTAGGTATTATAGTGTGGTTCTACACTTTCCCATATTTTAATATTCTATAAGATATTACACATCATCCAAATATCTCACATATAAAGGGTGAATATATTTTGTATATAGGGACTTTGTGTCAAAATACTTAAACTTTGAACTTCTTAGGTTAATAAATTTGACTCCAAACTTCTTCAATCCTACTTTCACATTCATAATAACTTCTATAATATCTTTTATTTTGGAACTACTCGTGAATTTTGAAGCATTTTTACTTCGAGAACAACTTCTGGTTCCTTACTTCTAATTGAAAATAATTTTAACCTAATTGATTTTAAAAAAAATAAATTCCCATAACGTATTAGAAACATGCAAACTTCATCAAACATTAGTGATTTTCAAATACTCCAATATACAATATCTTGGAATAAAAAGGGTTCATATTCATTTATATATACTCAGTATGCTAGTTATTTGGACTTTTAATCAAGTAACTATATAAAATAATGTTTATTGATCCTCCTTTATGGGTGATATTTGATGAGATTCGCCAATGTTTTGTTTGTTACCTTATGATCAATGGATATCATAATCTATTGGATTTATCTTTGTTAGAGTTACATAGTTTTAATGCAATCATATGTATGGATTGGTTGAAGTTGTATCAAGCGTATATCGATTTTTATCACCAATGGGTGTCTTTCATATCTATTGATGTATACTATTATAATCTTACTTGTGAGTGAGATTTTTAGCATGTCAATTAAGGGCATAAACATCAGTAGTGAAGGATTCTTTCATACTAGTTTTCAAGTGTTCTTCCAGATAATGAGGAGATGTGTTATAAGGAATTTTATCCTATGGATTTCATATCATATTAAAAGTTTCCTATAAAATCATGAATTTCCACTCAAGAGATAGATCATGTTTATGATTGATATCATGTCAGGTATGGATCCCAGATCCATTCCTCTTTATATGATGGATCTTGTATAAATCCATAAGCTGAAGGCTTTATTATAGGATCTTTAGGTAAAAGGTTTTATTCAACCAAGCATGTCCCCTTTAGTTTCCCCAGTGTTGTTTTCTATGAAGGAATATGGATACTTGTACCTATGTGTGGAATATCAAAGGTTGAACTAGGATAAAATCATGAACAAATATCTTTTTCTAGGTATTGATAGTCTTTTTGACTAGTGAATGGGAGACACGTAGTCCTACAAAATTTGTTTGAGACTAGGTTATCATCATTTAAGAGTGACACTTTTTGATATTCCCCATATTAGTTTTATGAGAAGGTATGGACTATAAAATTATCTAATGATACTTTTTTAACTTATGAATGTAGTAGTCATGTTTATGGACCAAATGAATAGGGTTTTCTATCCATACTAGGATTATTTTACGGATCCGTAATTGATAACATCCTGGTATACTATCAGTCATGGGACGATCATGCTTGACCTCAGGATATCATTTTGACCACACTTAGAGAAAATTATCTTTGTGATAATCTCTTTAAATTTCAATTATGGACCAATGAGGTCAAATTTTTGGGGTAGATGAGATCATAAGAATGTATATTAGTGGACCATTAGAAGGTTGAATTTGTGGTTTCTTAGCTGTGTCCTAAGAATATATTTGAGAACCATATCTTCTAGAGTTTGGGAGGATATTGCCTAAAATTCATCAAGGAATTCTCATTACTAGTAGTGTTGATTATGACCCTGAACAAGAATGGGTGAAGTTCATATGGATTGATACTCATGAGAGTTCCTTCCAATGGCTAAATGGTATACTGGTATATGTGTCATTTTTTAACTTACCTGATCTAGGTAAGAAGTTCACCCAATATTATAGTGCATTTGGGGTTGTTCTAGGATCCATTATGATATATGAGGGGTATAATGATAAAAAAAAAACCTCACTCTATAGTCACCAGACTGGAGTGTCACTGGATCTTAGGCATGACACCTGATATTCCAAAGGATACTAATTAGCAATAAGGGTTTATGAGGTGATAGTGGTGAGACAATACCATTTAAAGATAATAATAATAATAATATCAATAAAAAATAATGGAAGAAGTTTAAATAGCATGAAATAACATGAAAAAATATATTAAAATTCATATAAATAATCATATACAATGTTATAATTATCAGACAAAAATGAATTAATTTTCATTAGTCTAATCACACATGTAAAGGTATAAAATGAATCAAATAATTAATTGGCCCGACATATAGGAACCACCCAAACCATCCAAAAAACCTACCATACAGCTCATGAACCACCTACACTCTCACACCCACTAGGTTCCATATGTCAAAAACTTTACTCTTATCTCTTCCAAAAAAACATAATGTCTACACACTTCCCAGATGTTCTATTTAGGGTACGGGTATGAAATCAATAGTCTACCACCAAAAATTTCCCAAATTATTATCCAAATTATATACCAATACATGAAAAATATTATAATTTATTACCAATATATTACACCACCCACTCCACCCATGGTTAACCATTGCTAAGTGAACCTTCACCTACCTTGGCTAGTGCCTTAGTATAATGATATATCCCTAGTCTATCATACATAAAGTTCACTCATCCTTCCATACAATTACATGTCACAAGAAATCACCATATTAATATAGTAATGATTCCCCAAAAACATGCCCAAAATTCATATCACAAAACCCCAAGAACTTCCAGACCTTTTCTCAACTGCCAACTGAACATCCCAATGGAAGTAAAGCACAAAAAAACTCATATTTTTCATTTATATCTAATTATCCATAATAATTATGATGATCCTCATGCTCCCATATGTTGTTCTTAGACACCCCTAAATGTGGTTAACTATGGTGTGCGCCTCCTCTATACTAATTGTCAACACCATACACTATGCCTCTTTCTCTATGGAGGTCACCACTGATAATGAGTGATCTAAATCACCCCATGGACCTTGTATTTTATGAACATGAACCCAAAATACTCAACCTATAAATTGAGAGAAGTACCAAACAACTTAGGCAGCACCATTAGAAAACCACCATCACCACCCACAGAAATGGTCAACACCATCTGCATCATACTAAAAAACACATCACCCCATATTTGATGATCAACATTGCCCACAGTCATATGGGTTATACTAAACACATTCCCATGGAACCCCATCAACATTAGTACTCAAAAATCACTACTTTACAACACAAGGCATCAAGCCTACAATGGATGAAACCCACAATACCAGGTAAGCATACCATACCAGATCAAATCCACCATTTCCCATGAAAATACATGCCTCAATATAACTTATCAAAAAATTAAAACTCAACATGGTTCTATTTATGGTCACAAATAGACATCTTTACCCACATCTATTTATTAAACACTTACAACACGTGTTTGACACAATAAAAAGTTAGGCATAGATTACTTATAGTATGCATGACTCAACTCATTGAATAATTCTATCCAATACTACATTAATTGAAAGATTAACTAAAATATGAAAATATCCATAATATTAGTTAATTTCCATAAAATATGAGGTTATGAAAATAAACATAGACAATAAATGCACACTGACTATTAAAATTACCTATGTATACTCCATACTTATGACAGTATAGTAAATCAATAACATTCCGATAGAATCTCCCTCTCAAAGATAATAATGAGAGAGATTTCCCAGGTCTTATCCATATGTTCTAGTCATAAATATAACTAAAATCAGTTTTATAATCTATTTCTCATTTAATATTTTATTTTAAACAGTTCTAGAAAAATTTAGTCAAAATTTTGAATATCAAGGTTTGGAAAAAATTGAACCTTATGTATTACCCCCTAGGGAACCATATGTATTTTTTTAAACAATATTATGTATCGTAGTTATGTTTAATACATTATTTATTTTTTAGCCATAATTAATTTAATAATCTCATGTAATATCTTCCTTTTATATGCATGATTTTTTTCCTTTTCTAAAAACCCATACACAACATTTTCCTTCCATGTGTTGTATATTACTCTTTATAAGGGTTTCCCCTTAAAGGAAAAGAAAACTCAAAATATTTTCCCTTTTACTTAAGATATCCCCTTTTGATAAATTTTAATTTCTGATTTATATATATCATTTGTAATATTTTTACCTTGTTGAAATATTAGATATATAATATTTTTTTTACCAATATCGTTACCTTTACCAAAAATTAAATTCACAATATATTTTATCCATGTGTAATATATGTATCCTATATATAATATATTTTCCCTCACATAAGGTTTTTAAACTAGACTAAAAAATCCAAACATAAAATATTCAATCCATAGAGAATGTACTTTTCCCAATATAAGTTTTTTGACTTAGTCAAATTTATATGATCCCTTGATAAAATCCTTACACTCACACTAAAAAAATTATGTATACAAGGGAATTAAACCCATAATAAATTTCTGATTCCAAACTCATATATATTATACAGACTATTCCTTCTCCATATTTCATCAGGGTGCCTAATAAAAATATTATGCATGCCGAAAATAAAAACTAACTCATTGTACAGTTATCAATTTATATAATGTGTAACATTTTGGTTTCCCTACCATGTAATTTCCAATATATATGTTTGTCAATAGTTAGAAAAAAATTTAAAATCAGAAACTAAACTAAAAAATTATAAAAAATTTAGAACCTATCTAAATTCATTCCTCTGTTACAAAGACACTTCTAAACTTATATTAACAATAATCCCACACCTAAAATGCTTACCCACACTAGAATTTTAGTCACGATCTCAACCTATACTATGACTCCTTCCCAAGAAAATACCAACCCCCTTGATACCTATACAAGGCAAAAATCAAAAGGAACACTTTAGGTATGACTCAAATAACATTTTTTAATACCCCAAGCCTTACATGGGTAGTGTTTTTATTATGGATCTTCGAATTTGAGCTTGTATGAAAGGAATTATTAGAACCATGGCCATGAGATGGTGGAAATGGTGAATCCATTGAGATAATGGAATCACCAACTTATAAGAAAGTGTTTCATTATATATATGAACCATAAGTGCCTAAAGTGTATATTTTATTATAAATATTATATCCTTTTACAAAGGAGGTGAGTTGGGTTACCTTAGTATTTTTTTATTTGAGATGGAATATACCCCTAAGAAAGTGGTCTCTATTTTTGACATTCTCAGTAGGAAGAATTAGTAGTTAGTACAGGTATCTTGTATAAAGTAGGAGATGATGAACCTATTTACTAAGAAGCACATTGATATTCATGAGTATCAAGGAAGATTAACCTTGATACCTCTGAGTATAGAATCCTCACTCCTCAAGAGATTAAATGAGAGTCATTTATATGAATTTGACTGCTTGGTTATAAGGGAAACTATATATGATGTTGATCTTCCACCGGATTGGTCTCTTGATAATGATGAGGTTCTCTATGTCCGAGGTTAATTTAGAGTTCCTATGAGCCTTCTTGAGGAGATGATGTGAGATTAACATTCCATGAGAAGGTTTATCTATGTATGAGGTTAATTTATGGTCCCTATGATCCTATGTGAGGAGATTATGTGAGATTCACATTCCATGAGAAGGATTCTTTATGTACGAGGTTAATTTATGGTCCCTATGAGAATGTGGGGTTCATTTAACAATTTTTTATTTATTAGTGGGTAAAGGCTACAAACTAGTGACCCAAAAGTCTTCTTTACACACTACCCATTCTTTATTGGAAGTTAGAGTACATAACCATGGATTTTTTTAAACTATTTTCAAATGAAAATTTTACACCATTAACTTTTCCTTGGTGAATTTAGTATATGTCTCACTCGGATTACATGAGTTGAGTTGAGGATTAGTGATTGTTACACACATTGAAGAATCCATTGATGGGATATACATGTGCCACATGATTACTCGCATATAAATGGATATAGTTCCTTCCAAATAATTTCACAATATGGTGGTGTGGTTTTGAGAACCTCTCACTGAGAGTGATCCATATATTTCATCCATTTTTTAAAAAAAGTATATAAAACAATAAAACCCCATTTGATCATTTTTAAGAACTTTTTACCCTTATAAAACATCTATTATGGTGTAACACATAACTTTGGTAAATTTTCATTCCATACGATTCAATTTTAGTACATGTGGAGATAAAATGGCAACCTAGATCAAAAGTTATTACCATTTAATATTGAGAGTTATTATAGAAAATTTCAAGTAGTATTCACCAGGGTGAACTCCATGCATGATCTATACTCCATGTGCACACTTCTTTGTGGGCTCTCAAATATGTATGTGCCCTTATCTATGCATACCATGCACTATGTAATCCATTTTCCATGTGTATTATTCTATACATGTTCATCATCGTGAACTCTACCATGTTCACCCATAAAGATACTTGGGTACCTGCAGAAGTTATTTCCATAATAGGTTCCCCATAATGGGGGTTACTTATATAAGTCTCCCCTTACCTCTTATTTTTGGTACAACCACTAAATGTGGACCTGATCACTAATTAGACACGAGGGCCAGAGTACTCGAATGCACGAAACTCTCCTTCAGGTGTTTTTTAGATCTATCCCTAATGAGGAGGTATTGAAGGGTTCACACCCAATAACTACTAATTGGTGATATGAATTAGGAGAAAACATCCTTGAAGTACATGGGTTCCAATAACCTAAGTATCTGATTTACCTTGAGGCTACATCACCCATTCCATCTACCATAGATCCACCTTTTCCTAGACTTCTTCTAGAGAACCAATTTTCCTAAGTCCCGTAACTATGAACCAATTCAACCAGGTCTCATACCTGGGTTCCAATTCAACCAAGTCTCTTATACCTTAACACCAATTATTCTATGTCCCCTACCCAAGTTCCTAATTTACCCAGGTCATTTGGGTTTCCAATTATCTTATATCACCTACCCGAGGGCCTGGTCACCTAGGCATATTCTATAGTATTATGAGATATATGACTAGGTTGAGTACACCAGAATGATCTAATTCAATCATGCATACCTTTGATAAAAGACCTCCCTATATCATGATGCTTATCATGGATAGCCCATATCAAACATCCTTTATCCCTAGAATATAATAGACTCATTTCATCCACAAAATGATCCTTGAAAACCTATATGAGCCTCCTAATAGATTTAATACCCAATCATATCCTCATCAATGAACTCATACTTTTTTATACTCAATGATCCATCCACATATGGGCCTCAAATAATTTGTAAGCCCCAAAGCCTTCTTTCACATGAGCCATCTACCATAATTAATCAAAAATTGATTCCCACGTCAATAAACCATTCAATCTCGAGTTGGAAACTTGTTCGAGACATAAAAATCCTTTCCATATGATGTTATACTGTATGGATCGATCTTTACATATGACCTTAAACTATGTAACTAAAATTATATATTATTTGATTCATATTAACCACAATACATAAGATTAATCTTTGATATTTAATTCAAACACCCCAATACATATCTAGGACTTCTTACTAGGTGAAATCCCCTACCATTCCAATCATCCTTACCCATCTAGTTACTAAGAAACATAGGACAAATAACCGTATATGTGATCTTAAAAGGTATATCCATCAACATTTCTATTCCTCCCACCTCATATAGATATCAACATACAAGGGGTGAATAACCATACATGGTCTTGCGACTGGTTATAAAATTAAACGTTTTTATCCTTCCGTCCTTATCAGGTTACTGATAGACAGGGGGTAGAAAACCATATATAGGCATCCTACTAGGTTTAATCAAAAACCATTCTAGTATTCCTTCTTCATATAGTTACTAATAAATAAATGGTAGGGAAAAATATATAGGAATACTGCTAATAGTAATCCCCAAACTTTCTATCCTTCCATCCCCATCAAGATACTAATAGATAAGGGGTATATAACCATATATGGGATTCCTAATAGATGTAAAATCATACCATTATAGTCTTCCTTCCCCATCTTGTTAAAAACAGACTGGATATTGACATCCATATATGGTTCTCTTACTGGGTATAATCCCTAAACATGTCCTCTCCTATTTAGTTACCAATAAATGGGATTAACCAGAAAGTATTTCACATGCATAAGTCCCACATCAACCATTTCTAGGAACATTTCACCTAATAATTCATTCAATATGAATTTTAATATTATTAAAGAATCTGTGGTTGCATGACCTTAAAAGTCAGCATTATAGATGTTCGGGGAATCTAAGGGAATCAAGATGTCTAAGGATGCCTTGTTATTTCTAGGAAATATTAGAGTGGTTCATATAACCAGAGTTCAATCAATTTGAAAATTGATCTTTTTTGTCTTTTATCCTAGGTCTATATCCAGCAAACCTATAATTTTTATTTGGTTTTTTAGGAATTTAAAAATTTGGGAAGTAGTTTTTAGTGTTCCTAAACATATGAAATTGGGAACATTATTTTGTATGGTCCTGATTCCAATTCTGAAAACCCAATTGACTAACAATTTTTCTAGATTTTTGGATCATCAATGACTGATGTTAGTCCTTATTTTCTATAACATGGGAATTAATTTCCAAAACTAAACTAGCAGTGTAATATCATTTTTGAAATACTATTCTACATGGATTTTCCTGTAGTGAATTAAGGGTTAGAATGTTATAATTTCATCTTATGTCTTAATCAGATTTATTTGTATAATTTCCTATAGAAGATTTTTAAATAGTGTTTTGAACATTAGGTGAAGAAACCTTATAAGAGAATCCATTAAAATATGATAATGGAACTAGTGATGAGGACACTACCTAAGAAGGTCCCAAAATTAGTTTTAGTCTTCATAAAAAGCCTCTTCATCCTCTTAAAAATTATAAATTTTAATTTTATGTTTCCCCTAAAGTTTCCTAGGATAAAAGTTCGTGATAAAAGAGATATAAACTTATTCCTAATTCGTTATTTTTTTATATAATAATAAAAACTAGTTCCTAGAATTTACCTTAATGAAAAATGGGAAAACTCTCATTTTCATCACCACTTCACTTAACCCTTGATTTAGCAGCGGTTTCACTACATTATAGAAGTCCCTAATTAAAACTAGATATTCCTCATTAGTAATTCAAATAAATATAAAGATTAATGAGAAATATGATTAATGAAATTTATAATTTTGGGCCCTTAGGTAATCCAAATTGAAGATGGGTTTCCTAAAACATGATGGAGATAAAAATCCTTCATCCTAGGGCTTTTTATGTCTTCTTGAATAATATGTGTTTGAAAATTTTGTTCATTACCTATGAAGAAACTATTTCTCTGATTTTACATTTCTATATTTTTTAGATCTATGATTTATATATGAATCGATAAGATTATAGGCTCTATGTGTCATGACTTGACCCACATCGGAGCTCAAGTCGTGACTACCCCAAGCCCACCTCCATAGACCAGGGGGTGATGACTAGGGTGGAAGGAACAAACAAATTAGGGGCGATTTTCTAAGAACCTATAAACACACATGCAACCAGCTAAATGAAAAAGTATAGAGGTAAAAGAAAAAAAGATACAATATTACTATATATAAACCTAAAACATGCATGAACCTTTAAATAGTAACGGTATAGAAAATTAAACCTGAAAGGGAAAGAGAAAAAATACACACCCAACCAAAAAAGTTCCACAACCTTACTCTATGTGGAAAGGATAAAATAGCTGAGGGATCCCCACTCCTGAATCCCAAGAAACAACCACCGCATGTGCTCCAAGAACCACGTATCCCTAAGATTCTCTAATGTCACGATCAACCTGTCCATCATCTATAAGGGAACACCAAGTGAGGGAAAATACCAAGAAGGGGTGTGTATAAAAATACTCAGTAGGATTCCCTGAAGGTTCAATAGAGTAGCAAGTGAAGTACTGATGTGGTGAGAAGTAGATAGAAAAAGGTATAATAAAAGAGAGTATATATCAACCTAATAAGAGTGTGAAGTAAGTTTTTCAAAACAGAAGGAGCTAGAAACGGTGAGAAGATGAACTTATCATCGAGTCTCTGCTACCTATAGAAAGAGAGAAGGCTCGTCCTTCCATGAGAAGCTAGACACAGAAAGAACGTAGCATACCCCGTGCATCTTAATCTCTCCTTGAAGGAGAGTATCCAAAACCCATGGATTGGGTACTGGAAATAGGATATATCTATCTATATATATATATATATATATGATTAGTCAACGATTCCAAAAAAGAGATTAAGGGGATCTCCATATCACAAGTTCATCCCATGAAAAGTGAGTCCAAAACAGTTATATAAGTAACCATTGATGCCTAGAATCCCACACATCTTCTCTGAATAGAACTTCATACGGGATCAATCAGTGAACCTTGATAATATCTTCTTTGGGCGGGTCTGTCTTGCCCGCAGGGTTTTGGATCACATCACAAAGATGCGTCTTGGTGCAAAAAGCACCCCTCTTCCTTGAGAGTCCAAAGTCACATCATAGGATTTCTCATCACTATTCTGCACAATCCAGATATTGTGTAACAATTTTGAGGATCCATGCCTATCATAGATAGAGGACTCCACTCATCATCAGGTGTGTATGACCTAGTACATTAGGGGGATCATCACCCATAAGTCGATGAGGGACACACTATTCAGCGCACCTGGAGGGTACTGCCCAACCAGAGTCGTTGACAGGTCCATCTGCCTAGACCTATTAAAGGTAAACACATAATTGCTATCAAGGACCACTTCCCAGCCTAGATAGAGGTAATCCTGAAACTTTTCAGGCCATCCCTGGTATATGGTACCTATTTCCAACGCTTTCGCTGGGGTGCACATCTGTCAGTTGTAGAACACATTGTTGTTTCCCTGTATTCCAGCTTTCTAAAGGCAGGCGACATCTGTTGCTTATTCAGGGACACTTTCTCCTTGAGAGAAATGAGATGATGGGATGTTGGTTCCTCCTTCTGTGGATTACTCATTGGAACTCATTTCCTAGTTCGGGTCTCCCTCACAGACTTAAGATTTTGTTTGTCAAACTCTTCCCAGTGCCATGTCTTCATGGATGCTAATTAATTACGCTAGTTCTATGGGGACATTCCAAGGGTTCTAATTATGGTAGAAACCTTCGGTCGGGGGAGTAGTCACATTGGACATCACTAAGATGTTTGGACACTAGAACATTGGTGAATCTGTGTTTCTTCTGATTATGATAGGGCTTATCGAGGGCGCATATGCCTGATGCATCCCACATCGAATGTGGGAAATTTTATTCCATAGGTATGTCTCTGAGGTTTTCCTCAGCTTCCCATGTTTAACATAGGGTTTGCTGCATGTTTAATGTCTGTTAGAGACAGATCAGACTGATCATAACACTGAAGGGAGTATATGAGATGGGTGAAACCCCTGGGGGGAACCCTAATGCTTAGGAAAATTCATGGTTAGTAGAGAATAATTGACCAATTTGGTCTTCCATGATAAAAAAGGGAGGCCTTACTAGAGAATAAATTTATCAGAATAGTCGAGTTTCTCTTTTTCCAAAGTTCTCTAGCGCACGAACGGAGTAACTCTAGGGGAGTTAGAATCAATATGAACATGGTGGAATGGAATGTGTGAATCATGATACCCCAAATTCGGAAAACTATTGGGGTGGCCTGAAAATTAGGATAACTGCTGACTGTGTTCGAAACATTGTATCCCTATTGCACTAGCCTGAAATGGGGATGAAAAATGAGGGCCGACTACTGACCACATTCGAAACATGGGGCCTGACTCAAAATGTCATCTTTTGGTTTTCTGAAACATTATCCCAAGAAAGTAGGAGATCCATAGGCCAAGCATCTGTACTGTTAGTGGATTACATTAGATGTGAAATAGGATGAGCGTCCGAATAAAGGACACGCAAATCGTGGAGGGTGAAGTGATAGGATTTTTTACTAGAGTCCAACACTCTTTAAATTACGCCACCGTGGTGGGAACACATTATGTGGGCACATCGGTCTGATTATGGATCAAACTTACTTCTGAAAAGGACCTTCCTAATAAGGAATTGGAGTGCCTTGTAGTTTTAATTCATACTAATAAGAATGATAAACACATAGTTTAAACGTCTCATGGTGAGGACGGTGCACATAGTTTTAAGGTCATATTTCTTGGACCTATATTAGGGCTGAGGGGATAGAATGGTTAATGAACCTAGGATGGGCATGAGGCAAAAGGTCATGACATCGCAACATATTCTATATGGATGAGAATCAATCCAAATGTATTTCTTAAAGCACAACGTGGTCAGAGACCAAAGTTGGTAAGGGGAATCCTCTTTGGATAGGAAGCTAACACATCCCATAATTAACATGGGGAATCCTGAACTTGTTCATGGTAGAACCATAGTTTAGTTTCATGCGTTGATGAAATGTGGAATCGTGTATTTTAATGTCATACGGTAGGAAGGTGAGTAAAAGGGAGGATCCCAAAAGGGAGTACGTGATTCGGTAGCTATAAATCCAATGTGAATGAGGACATAAGAAGTCTTCACCACACCATGTATCCTCGAGGGAAGTTTTTTAGGTCGAGGGACCAAAACTAAAAGTTAGGATGGGCCTGAGGCAAAGTGTTCGGGAATTTCTACATATCCAATGATGTTGGCAATCAAGTCGCACATAGTTCTTGGATCACATTTTCACGTCGTGTGGGATGAAAGGCCTGCGTGGCATAGTTGCACCAGTACATGCCCCACCAAAACTACTAATCCCACAAGAGTCATGCTCACTGTAGGAAATAAGGAGTAGCGATGGTATATCCTTGATGTAGGGAGTAACACATTAGGAGAAGTGGAATTCTTGGTGAATGACATCCCAAAATTATTAACCCGTCTGATTAATGCACATAGATTCACAGAGGCGTAAAATCATGTGTTGCAATTACACTTGTACATAAGGGAGTAGAAATATGTGAATCATGGTGCTTGAGATCTGGATCACAATGAAAGAGGCATGGAGATAGAGGATAACTAATGACCATGTTCGAAACACAATATCTATTTCACATTAGCATGGAATGGGGACAAACAAATGAAGGTTGACTGCTGACCATGTTCGAAACACGGGACCTGTCACAAATGTTGTCTGAGGTCTTCATGGGTGTTGGACCAAGATGGTAGGTGATCAAATGTGGCATGAGAACAGGCCATAAAAGGGGGTCCATTCAGATAAGAAAGAGAATGGGTATCCGAATAAAGGGCTCATGAATCCTAGACATGAAATGAAAAATGTCCATGAGAAAATTCCACACTTTGGGCTCCTTGTGATGACGCATTTGAGTACGACAATAAGACGTATCAAATAGAGGGAGTCGAATCCCTTTTCAAGGACAAGAGTCTTGGGGTTGCACACTCCTAGCTTAATGTCATATAGTATACCATTAAGAGGGGACCTAATTAAATTAAATGCTCACGGGGAGGCAAAGTAGTTGAGCCTGATGCATAGTTCCCATAGGGAGATCTTAGTTTATGGTCATATAGCTTGGAACAATTTTGGGGAGACAAGGAAGAAACATGGTGTGGTTGTCACAAAACCATATGCAAATGAGAACCCAAGAGGGGATTTCCACACCACATGCTTCCAAAGGAGTTTATGAAAAGGGGTTGAAAAAAAGTGGGGGAGGATTTAATATTATTAGGGTTGGACCTACAAACTAAATTTCTAGGCATTTCTATGTATGCTATGAAGATAGGAATCAAGCCACACGTAGTTCTGAAAGTGTTGTGCAGTTTTCTGTCTTACGATAAGGACAACCAAATCTTAGTTTAAAGTTCTTAGAACTCAGACCATAGATCAAAAGGAAGGAGGGAGACATGTGGTTTGACATTGCAATAACCGATGTGAATGAGGATGGTAGGAGTCCATATCACACCATGTGCTCCCTGGTGGGGTTTTATGTCGAGCGACTGAAAATGAAAGTTGGGTGGGGCCTGAGGCAAAGGGCTCGAGCTTTCCTGCATACCTGTTATGATGCGGATCAAGCCATGGGTAGATCTAGAAGTGTCTTGGTAGGGTACCAATGCTAGGAATAATACTATTGTGTGGGTATGGACCATGCACCAAAAGAAGTGACATTTGATAGAACTTGTTTGTTCATTAGGTAGGATGCGTTTTTTTGTGAAGTAATAAACCTAGGACGAAGAATCGATGTGTCTCTATAGAAATCAAGTCACATGTAGGCCTTGAAAAATGGTATGGTGGATGACTGATACCCAACATGACGTCCCCTCAAGTGAGCACATCAAAATGTGGTGCCATTTTTTTTTTCGTGCGGCCAGGATGATAATGTCATAGTTTAAGGTCATATAATAGGACCAACTAATGCATTTTTATGTCATATAATAAAGATGAAATAGTTTAAATTCATGCGGGACAAGGTAGCATAGTTTAATGTCATATGTCTTAGACACATAGATAAGAAATGATATTTAAAAGGAATGTGCATGGCGTGATGCAGCATACCCAATATACATAAGGACATAAGCTCATACCACACAACGTGCAATTATAGGGAAGAAATATTGAGACGAGGGGCCAGAAAAGGTCAGAGATTATGGGGCTAGACCCAAAGATGAAACTTCTTGGTGTTCCTATGTATCCCATGAATATGGGAATCAATCCATTCATAGTTCAAAAAGTGTAGTTTAACGTCATGCAGGATGAGAGGTAGGAGAGACTAGCTCCAAAAAGGGGAGTATGTGGTATGACTATTTAAAACTCGAAATGAGTGAGGACATAAGCCCATACATGCCACACCACACAATCTTGTGAAGTTCACGGCCAAAAGTCCAAATAGAAGAGGTAATTTGTAGCACTTGAGTTGGACCCAAAGATGAGATGCTTGGGTGTTCCTACATATCCCTTTAGGATGGGAATCAAGCTATAGGTAGTTCTAAGGGTATGTGGTTCTTACACCTTATGGAAAATATGTATAAATATCTCGGTTTAAGGTCTTAGAGATCGGAACAAAGATAAGTGAGACTCTTCCAAACAAGTGAAAACCTCGGATAAATCCCTAAGCCTATGTGAGCTATGATTAATGTAGGAAACAAGGGAGGATAATTTTTTTGCAATTCATGGAATACATGAAAAGGGGAAATTATTATAGGGCCCTGAATGATGCCTCACCACGGTTATGTCCTCCTAACATGCAAATGCGCACTTAGGGATAGTACCAAGAGTTTCGAAATTCCACTTGTACATGATGAAGTGGAAAATGATGTGAATCATGCAACCGAAAATTAGGGCTTGATGGGGTTATCGTGATGAGGGAGGATAACTATTGAACGTGTTCGAAACACATTATCCACATCATGTTACCTAAAATGGGAACAAAAAATTAGTGTCCACTATTATCAACATGGGACTTGTATCAATTTCTCATTCAAAATTCTCAAGGAAGCTAGCTCAAGATAGTAGGAGGGAACTGGGGCTGAGCATCCATTCCATGTGGGGGTCCTTTAGAAAGATAAAGATGATGAAAACCTAAATGAAGGAGAACATGAAGCATGAAAATGGGTGATAACATGTTTGTAGATTCCAACACTCTAGGTCCTAAACCAGAGTGCTCCTGGGCACATTGGTGAACTGCCAAAGAGGTTCGAGGGGCCCAACTCGAGAGCAGCCGATTTAAAAAGATGAGTATAGAATAGGGGGGTGAAGTGGTCTTGGGAGAAGTAGTTATGTGGCATGTTTGTTACAAACACAACATGAATTAGGACATAAGATCATACTACATGGTATACCCCTCTCCTGGAATAATGTATTACAAGGGGCCAAGATGATAAGGAGGTTTCTAAGAAATGGGGCTGGACCCAAAGGATAAATGTTCAGGCGGTCCTACATATACTATAAGGATGGGAATCAAGACATATGTAGTTCTAGAGGAAGTTGTGCAGTTTTACATCATGTATCCATGACACAGATAGGGGAAAGCTATCACAATGAGGGATGTCTATGACATGACGAGTAACCTAAATTGAATGAGAACATAAGCCCATACCACACCATACAATCTCAAATGAGAACTTGGGCCAATGGGCTGAAAAGGTTGGGGGATCAAAGATGGGAAGTCTCAGTCAGTTCACAGTCTTATGGTGAGGACGATGGTTTGAGGGCTTTCACAAGGGAATGTATGTGGCATGGAAAAAATATCCCGATGTGAATGAGGATAAAGAGACCACACCACACCGCACAATCCTAGATTAGAACTTGGTCCATGGGACCAAAAAGGTCGAGGGACCTGAGACAGGAAGTCCAAGATAGTTTCTAGTTTAACATCTTGTGGTGAGGACAATGGAGATCTTAGTTTAAGGTCATATGACTCAGACCATAGATACATGACCCTTTACATGGGTATTTCCTTAATAAATCTCCTATGACCACGTGAGAAATGCTCGGTGTGGGAAACAAGGAATTGGACTAGGATCTCCCCAACATATAAGGGTACAACAATAAGGGAATAAGATCAGGCAGAGTCGGCCCTGAATGGACCAACAAACTTACTCAAGGAAGACTAACGTTTTAAAGGATATCAAGACAGAATGAACCACTACACCGAATATTTAGAGCATACGGGGGTGGTTCTAATGATGGAGGATGTTTGTTGACCATGTTCGAAACAAAACATCCATATTGTGTGACCTGAAATGGGAACAACAAATGAACATCGACCGATGACCACTTTCAAAATGCAATACTTAGATCAGTTTTTCATTTGAGATCTTTGAGTACGTTGGCTCAAAATGGTAATAGAGTCTTTAGGCCGAGCATTCGTGCCATTTGGGGGTCCTTTGGATGTGAAAGATGATAAAGACCCAAATAGCGGGAGTGTGTAAAGCATGAATGGTCCTATGCAATTTAACATCATTTCGGATGAGGAAAGAGGCAAATATCTCCCAAGAGAATGATACATGGTGCGATCATGATGAACTCGGCGTGAATAAGGGAAAAATCCTCCACCCCACCATTTTTTTAAACCCAAGGGATATCCTGAAGTTTGGGGCTGGGCTTATGGAATAAATGTATGGGTGTTCCTACATATCCCTTGTGGATGGGAATCAAGACATACGCAGTTTTAAAGGGGGAATGCATTTTAACGTCATGAAGTGAGGACGTGAGAGGATAGAAGAATGAGGAGGGACACATGGTGCGATCATCGTAATCCCTAACATGAGTGGGGGCCAAAGAAGCCTACACTACACCATATAGGATCCTCCTATAGAACTACACTTAGGGGGGTGTGTCAAAGAGAAGAGTCTCTGGGGATAGGCTCTAGGACGAGGCATCCAAGCATTCTTATGTATCTTATGAGGATGGGAATCAAGCCATACATAGTTCTTGAAGGTGTAGTTTAATGTCTTGTAGGATGAGAAATGTAAGGAGATCTTATTTTAAGGTCATAGATCTCGGACCATCTTTCACTTTATTGATGGGAGGGACAAAAAATTAGTTTAACATCATATGTTACATAACCATTTAAGGTCACGTATGACCAATATTAACTCAGAAAAAGTATTTCTTGAGGAATTTGGCATTAGTGGGAGGAGTTGTATGCTCACCATCCATGGTAACCAGGGAATACGCACCATTTTCATAAACCTTGTGAATGATATAGGGTCTTTCCCTTTTGGGATCCAACTTTGGTGGTTTCCTACCAGGTATAATTGGTGTTTTCGAGGACAATACCATGTCACCTTTTAAGAAATAGTAAAGGCGAAGTTTCTTGTTGAAATATATGGTTGTCTTCTTCTGATTCCTTTTCAGATTGTGCAGGGCATGAACCCTGTTATCATCGAGCAGTTCCAATTCAACAAGACAGATGTCAGCTACCTTATCTAGTGCTTGCTAATCATAGATAGTTGGGCATAATGAAGGCAATTGAATATCGATGGGTAGGATAACCTTTGTTCCATACACCGGGGAATATGGGGTCACCTATGTGGAATTGTGAGTCGTTGTCCGATATTCCAAGAGGGTGTTGGGAAGCTTGTCTCACCAACTCTTCATGTTCTGACCAACCATTTTCTGCAAGATGTTAGAGAGGTTTTTGTTGAATTCATTGATCTTCCCATTTTCCTATGCGTGATTGTGGGATGTATGGTTAGAATGGATGTTGTACTTGGCATACAATTTCTTCAACTCAGCTGCCCAGAAGTTGGTGTCGTTATTGTTGAGGATGGTGTGAGGGACTCCAAATCGATAGATGATATTAGAGCTTATAAATTCAATGATAGAATGGGCCTTGACCTCCTTGAGTGTAACTACCTCTACCCACATGGAAAATAAATCCTTAGCAGTTAGGATGAACCTGCATTGGCGAGTTGTCGCTGGTGGATATGGCCCCACAACATTGAGTCCCCAGACCGCGAAGGGCCAAGAGTACTTGGTAGTGTGGAGAGGCTCTGGTAGGTGATGCAAAAAGATAGAATGAATTTGGCACACATGTCAACTCCTGTAAATCTTGATACAGTCATGGATTAGGGGTGGAAAAAGATACCCCAACCATCAGATCTGGTGGGACAGTTTTGGCCCAGTCTGATGAGCCTCGTATGAACCATCATGAACATCCTGCATGACATAAAAAATCTAAAATCCATGAATGAAATGGAGGATAAACCCATTAAACATGCAATTTTAGAGGATATTCTCAAAACCATGACCACTATGGAGGGTAAACTACAACAAACAGTGTCATATTCACTCGTGCTCGGCTCGATTTGCTGGGAGGCTACCATTCAGAATGTGCTCAATAAAGGGAGTCATCTAATCAAGAGTTACTTCCAACACTGTGTTAGGGGGACCTAAGGGTCCTGAAATGGAGGCATTGGTGGTATGTTTGATTCCATATAGGCTATCATCGTCGTCTGGGGTGACGTGGGTAGTGACTCTCTGGTGTGCCATGCGGATAATGAGATCATCCTAATCAGGCTCTGTAAGAGATGAAGCTAGGCTTGCCAAGGCTTTGGATCGACCATTCTGGGATCGAGGAATATGAGTAACCTCTGTCCCAGATGGGGATTGAGCCATCAACTGGCTGGTACATTCCAAAAGTGGTACGATCTTTGGCTTTCTAGTGACATAGTCACCATCGATTTTCTTGATGAAGTCCCCTTTCACATGTAAGTGGGGAACCTCAATCTCAAGGGACAAATCAAGGCCAGTAATGAGGGCCTGATACTCCGCCTCATTATTAGTACAACCTTCTGATAATAGGAAAGAATATGGTAGAATGGCTTGTATTGGTGTTATGAAAATGATACCCAGACCTACTCTATTGAGTCTGGGGTCATTGATCCTTTTGTCGGTAGGGCTTTGGGAAGCACCATAAAAGTGAATTTTCCAACATGGAATGACATGGTCTACCGAGAGGATTTCCTAATTAGTAAAAGAAAGGTCTAGAGACTGGTTCCCAAGAGATGGATGGGTGAAAAAGAATTCTTCCTATTCTTTCTCCTTAATAGCCTTCTGAGGGAAAAACATGAAGTCGAACTGCTAGAAGATCACTACCCACCGAGCTAGACTTCCTGTCAATATAGGTCAAGTTAGGATGTACTTCATAAGATCCACTCATGACATTAGCTTACCCTCATGGTGCTATATGTAATGTAGTAATTTCATTACTACAAATACTAGTGTAAGGCAGCTCTTCTTGATAGGGGAGTATCTGGTCTTTGTATCGAGGAGAACACGACTGATATAGTAGAGACAGTTATCAGTTCCCTTATTGTTCTTTTGGGCAATAAGGGCACTAAGAGATCATTCCAGGGTGGTCAAATAAAGGGCCAATGACTTTCCAGAAATATGTGGAATTAGGACCGAAGGCTGGAAGAGATAATTATTGATTTCCTCAAAAGTAGCATGGCATTCCTTGTCCCACCGATAAAAAGTGAATTTCTTCATGAGCCGAGAAAAGGGCTTAAACTTGCCAGCCATATTCATGATGAATCAGCAGATATAGGCTAAGTGGCCTTGAAAGCCTTGAAGATCTTGAATGTTGCTCAGAGGAGACATCTAACTGATGTCCTTAATCTTCTCCATATCATTCTTGATGCCTCTATATCTAACAATGAATTTGAGAAACTTTCTAGAGGTGACCCCAAAGGCACACTTCAATGGGTTAATCTTTAGGTGGATGGAACGGAGGAATCCGAACACTTTCTCAAGATCCTTGAGATGGTCCTAATGCTGGAAAGATTTGACCACCAGATCATCCAAGTACCATTCCACCAATGTCTTAAGGATCGACTTAAATAAGCATTTCATGGAACGCTGATAAGTGGCTCCTGTATTCTTTAGACCTAAGGGCATCACCTAATAACAAAAAAGTTCCTTGTGGTCCCCTGAAGGCTTTATAATCTCTATCCTCATGGGACATTCAGATATGGTTATACCCGGAATACCCATCCGTGAATGAGAGGTCCTAGAACCCATTCATGGCATCAATCAACAGTTCTGTCATGGGAATGGGAAAATCATACTTCATGCAATGATGGTTGAGATCCCAAAATTTGATGAAGACTCTAATCTATTTGTTCTTCTTTCTAACAGGCACAATGTTGGCTAGCCATCTGTGGTACTAGACCTCCTTGATTAAATTGAATCTGATGAGCTTATCTGTCATGGCCCGCCCTCAGGACCCGTGCCGTGACTACCCCAAACCCGCCTTCCATAGGCCAAGGGCTGGCGACTAGCACCAAGGCGTATATCCCAAAAAAAGGGAAGGCATTGCCTTTGAAAAGTAAACAACCACCACAGAGTAAGAAAGCAGAATAGTAAACACTAAGTAAAAACAGAGTACAACTGAAGTGCGGAAAAGTAAATGGGCCAGTATACAAACCCAAACTGAAAGTAAAGTACAACTCGAAAGGGAAAACAACAACTGTAAAGTAAAAGCCGCTACACCGAGCTGTCCACTGGAAATCCCACCTGAAGGGTGGGTACAGATAGCTCCACTGCTCCTCGGGTCCCGTCATCCGCTCCAAACACGTCCCACCCAGTGGTCCACCTTCAGGTACCGTCCTGCTCTGCAAGCCTCAACCAAGATCAACGTTGTCCGTCGTCTACAACCAACACAACGTAGTGCGGGCATAGCCCGTGCAGGGGTGAGTATAAGCTACTCAGTAGGGACCCCGAGACCCCTGAAGGTCTCTCCAAAATCCACAAAGGATAAACCACAAAGGAAGATACAATCACGAAGTAACATCCGACACTGCTTAGGTATATTCCCATACATATACCTACGTCATCAATTCTAATACGCTCCAACCTCCGAGCCCAAGTACAACTCAGTCCACACAGGAAAGTATACGTATTCCACATAGGAAAGCAAAATGAAATCCACACAGGATAGCACAACACAATCCACACAGGAAAGCAACAAGATTCAGCTCACACAGGTATACTTCTTCAAAGGACGATAAAGATGATCTCTGATCCATCTAAGTCGTCGGACCCACGAAGGATCGATAGGTAACTAACCGCCGCAAAGACCCACACAGGATCGGGCCCACACAGGACCTATAGGCGCTGGTTCACACAGGACCGCTGAGCGCAAAGACCCACACAGGATCGGACCCACACAGGACCTGTAGCACTGATCCACGTAGGATCGCTGAGTGCTGTAGTCGTCGTCAAATCCACACAGGATCTCTGTACTATCGTCGTCGCAGTCACAGTAACAGTAGCAGTAGTAGTAGTAGTCACAGTAACAGTCGCAGCCAGCACTAGGGTTCCCGCACACAGCAAGCTCGTTCAGGGGGGTCCGCTCCACGAGCCGAGAGGCTGATACATCAACTGTCACAAAGTCCAGAGTTGATGTATCCAAAAGTTCTGTATCGTCAACAGGAACTCAACGCAATAGACGGCGCGTCGATCGGACGCCCGGTCTGAGAGTTATTGGCTTTTTCGTCCCAGGGGCCCGGTTGGTTTTTAAGGAAAAACCAGCCCGACCGTACTCCACCTGCGTCCAAACCTCGGGCGGAGTATGCCAAAAGATCCTTCTCACTAAGAGGAACACAACAAAGCTGACGGCACGTCAATCGGACGTCCGTAGCTCAAGATATGAGCGTTTCCGCTCCGAAGGCCCGGTTGGTTTCGTGAACGAACCAACCCGGCCGAACTCAAAGTATTCTTAAACTTTGAGTGCGATATACCGAAACGACCGTCTCGATCCAAGGATCGTAATGCCGCTGACGGTTCATCGATCGGAGGTCCGTGGCTCAAGTTATGGCCAAAAGACCGAAATCGATTCGAAAACGGGGGGTCCGGGTCCGGGCCGACCCGACCCGGGTCCGACCCAGCCCGGCCGGCGGCGGTCCGGCGTGGCGGCACATTCCGGTGCGGCACGGCCGGCGGCGCATTCCGGTGCGGCCCGGCCGGCGGCGGTGCGCCCTGGCGCCGCATGGGTGCAGCGTGCGGGGGGCAAGGCCCCCGCTTTTGATAGCTGCCGGCGCAGCTTAAGCCGCGCCTTTTGGAGAACCGGCCCCCCATGTGGGGGCCTACTTTGTGGAAAACAGGGGGCCGCCTGCCCCCCTTAATGAAACCGGGCCCCCTCATAAATGGGGGGGCATTTGTGTTGGCCGGGGGAATTAAATTCCCCTGGTCTTTGACCTTCCGGCCGGCCACCTGGCCGGCCGGTTTTTCTTCAACGGGACCGGCAAACCCATCCCCCTTCCGGCTTCCGACGCCGGCGGCCCGGCGAGCCGCCGGTCTTCTCGTCTTGCCGCGGCCCGGAACCGGCCGCGGTGTTCATCATCTGGCGCGGTGTGACGGCACCGCACCCCTTCGCTGCGGCCCTGCTCCGGCCGCGGCGCCTTCAATTCCCTTCGACGCGGCGCGACGGCGTCGCGTTCATGATAAACTTCCCGTGGCGCGGCGCGACAGCGCCGCGCGATTATGGCCTTGCGATTCCCGCGTGGTGCGACGGCACCACGCCATCTCGTACATCCGCAAGGAAATCATAATCAAGAACAAAGGAGGGGGAATTCGGCCGTGTTTGTGCGGTCCGACCCCCTTCTCGTTAGACGATAACACATAAATAATTATCCTCACGTTTGTCATGCTAGAACCAAGAACGAGAATAAATAAATAATCAACAACAACCCCTACCTCGGTTCAAGAATGATGATCGTCAATGACCCGCGGAAGACAAGCGTCGCGGAGGTCGGCGTCTCGGTAATCATTCGTCAATTCCATTGACGAAGAGGTACGTCCGAAGAGGTACGTCATTGGAGAATCTTCGTAAGCCGACGAAGGAAGTCTGAGGAGGAAGCGGTGTTCCCTTTCGTTGACACGGAAGGCGTCGTCGATCTTCGGAAACAACCGGCTACGAAGAAGAGAGGAGCGGCGTTCTTCGTCGGAGCTCGAAGGTTCTTCGCGTTCTTCTTCAAAGTTGAAGAAGAAGAAGGAGAACCCAAATTCTCTCAAGAAGGCTAGAGAAATCTAACCAAATAAAATAAGCTAGAGTCTTATTTTATTCACACACTTAACAAATTGAATTTCAAAGGTTTGAAATTCAAAAAAAATAACTCCAAATTAATTAACAAGTTGTCATGTCATTTAAAGAGGGGTTAAAGGGAGTTTTGAGAGAAGATGAAAAGTTGGGGTTCGTGTGGGCCCCACCACACTTAATCCTCCCAAGGGAGGTTAAGTGGATGTGGGTCCCACCTTTAACTCCCTTTGGGAGAAGTTAACTAACAAAATAAAATAAAAAGTGTTCCACATTTTTATTTAACTTCTTATAATTCTCCCAAAAACTAACTTTTGTCCCGCAATAAACGCAACTTCAGAAAAGGTCCCCTTAAGCGAAAATCGGCGCTGCGAGTTCATCGGTGCCCTCGGAATTTGATTCCGGGCACCGGTTCAAAAGTTAGAAAATCCCGCTCGTTCGTTCACTGAACATACCTGAGCCAAACTTCGGAAATTGATTCCGGGCACTCCGGGCCTCGGAATCAGGTGCTGTCAGAAACCGCGTTCTTGTAAAATTCCACTGAAAATTAAGAAAAAATTTCCCTTGAATTTTACGGGTCTTTACATTATCAACTTTGGCCTCGACCATGCCACTGTGAGAAGGGTGTGTCTTTCTTGGAGGTTGTTTGAACCCACAATGATTTCTTGGGACACTGAGGTGGTGGATGGATACCTGGGGATCTAGTCTTATAATTTCATCATAAAGCCATGAAAATACATTATGATGTTTCTTCAGGAAGTCCACATACTTAATTTTCTCTTTGATAGGCATAGCGGCACTGATCAATGTGGGTTTCAGATATGTCTCGCTATCGAGGTTTTCATGTACCAATTCATCAACCATGGAAGAGATACCCTCTTCGAAAGTAGGAAGGGAATCCCATAAATCCTCAATTTCACTTTTGTAGGAGGTATCCTCGGTGGGTGGAGTTTCCTCTGAGTCAATATATCCCAATGGGATATTGGTGGTAGACTGAGAGGCATTAGACACAGCAACAGGGGACTCTTGTGCCGTCAAAACCATAACAATGAAACCTGTCGATCTAATCACATCTGTTCTTCGGCCCAAAGGGCCACACTTGATGATATCGAACCAATAGTGGTGTGTTGTCTTGATCCAATTTATCCCAGCCTAGAAGACCAAGAAAGTATGATGTATTTCTGTTACCAAGGGGCGGACATCCCGATACCTTATGAGGGAAGGGGCTCTTGGATCAGTAGATCCTGATTCGGGTAGGAATACGAGGTGATCTTCCAATGTCTCTTTGACTTGGGAATTTTCTCTCCTCTCATTCTTAAAACAAAAAATCATTGCCCCAAATCTAGGGTCGTAGCCTCCAATCAGTGGATCGAGAAAATTTAGGCATCATCAAGATCTTTCTATGGGTCGGTCGCAGTTGTAGTGTGTTCAACCTCATTAGCCTAGATTTTCTTGCCCTTTCTCTTGTAATAGTTGAAATCTAGGTAGAGGGATTTAAAAGAGGAAAAGGGAGATGTGTCACCTTGGAGTATTCCCACTCAACCATTAAGGGAGTACTTAAGGAATTGGTGATATGATGAAGGGACCTAATCATGCAGGTGAAGCCAGGGCCTACCCATCAACGCATTGAAAGCAGTATCCTGCAGGACAACCATGAACTCAGTTATAGCTACCAGACCATTGAAATGGGTCTTCAGGCAGATCTTGTCGATTGGTTCTTGTTTCATCCTATCATAACCTTGAATTTTTAGGTCAGAGGTACTCAGGTCATCCTCGAATAGCCCCATCTTTTTAATTGTCCAGGTCTAGATTAGGTTGATCCCAGAGCCTGTGTCGACAAGATAGTGATGAATATCCATGACATTGAAGTGGCCAGTGATATATAGTGGGAGAATGTTCCCCTGTATGAGAGATCCTTCATCTTATCTAGATAAAGAGATAATTTCCTGACATTCAACACTCTCGACTACCTCAGCATGGAAGGCTTCTATAGCTGCTAACTCCGTCTCAAACTGGAGGTGGATTCTTAGACCTTTTGCGAGGGATTCACTCATATATACTTACATGAGAAGGGCCTCAAGTATATTGATTCTCATAGGAATACTTGCAAGATTATTAAAAATATCATACTTCTGTTCCAAGAGTGAACTTCTGCTTACAAAAATTCATTCTACGGCAGGGGGTATGACGGGCCCTTTCGACTGAACTGGTGGCTGGATAGTACTGGTAATGTCTCGTTTCTCACTAGTTTAATCTCTTGGAGCGACTACCAGATGTGGGATAGATGACTGAGGTCATTTTTTAATAGTGTGTGGATGATCGCCATGCGGTTGGGAGATCTTTGCCTGATTCAGTAACACAAATAGCGGTGAAGGCGGACCTAATGACACCAGATGAGAAGGATGTGTGTGCTGGGTTCTACAAAAGACCTTATGTTTGGTTTCAGTTGCATGCATAACCTGGCTAGGAGTACTGACTGGGGCACTCCAAATACCTATATATCCATGACCCCATCGACGCTGGCGACGGTTGGGAACGTTGGGAGGATCCGCCTGGAACTCCTCGCCATCAGAAATCATGTAGGGGTTTACCATCCCCACAATGTTAATCAAGGCTTACCCTTGATTGTCACTTGAAGAATCCTCCACCAATGGATGGATTCTGGGGGGAATCTCTATCTCTAAGGGCATGAATTCACTAAGAGTATAGGATTTCAATGCCATCGATGGGGTAATTTGTTTCCCCTTATACCGTCGTTGCTTGCTCTTCGGTGAAGAGGGAGGATGATTTGTTGACATTGAAGTACTGGCTTCGGTTGATGTGGCTTTTTCTGAAGACTCGTGTCTATTCAATCGTGCACAGATAATACAATGGGAACAAAAAACTACATAATGATACATCCAGTTGTCATACTTCCAAGACCCACAGTTAGGAACCTAATTTCATTCATCTTTGCTATCACAGCCACTGTCTGGCTTCACAAATTCACATGCCACCTATGTCGGGGTTGGGCCTAACCTAACTATGTTGTTATCAACTTGGACTTTAAGACATTATTTAAACACACAGCACTGTTTGCAGGTGTTACCCAGGATCTGCTGATAGGGGTAGTAATTGGGGCGATCAATGAGTTCCGACTCTTCGGACCTCCTGCATTCAATAAAACGTATAAGTCTATATTCCAAGGTGCTTCACCAATAACTAGAGACTTGGGCCTCATTAAATGAGTAGGTACAGTTTCTCCTATCTAGGAAGGGGCCTCTGGGAGGATGTCTCTAACGAGGGGATAGAGGAGCTTGTCGAGGAGGTGGAACCTGGTTATCTCTACTAGGTGGTGGTGGCGCGTTACGTGGGGGCACCTACCAATTCTGAGGTGGACACTGCTGGGTCAGAGGATGTGCTTGAGCTGGAGGGCCCCTATGGGGTTGTGGAGGTGACTCCACTGGTAATAACTTCAGTTTCCTAGGGGCCTCTACTTGTGTCACAAAAGCAGGTTCATCTTTAGCGACCCTTCTCACAGGAATTGCAGGAGGCATCGAATATGCCTGCTCGGCCTGCTATAAGGCTTCCTCTAGAAAATGCGCCTTATCAAAGAAGTCTAATAATCCCCCAGGGTAATTATGAGTAATGAGATAGGGGACCAGTTCAGTCTTGACATTCCCCACACACATTGTCAGGAGTTATTCTTGAGTCAGCAGCATATCCAAGGAGTAGGTGAGTCTTTCCCACCGAGTGACAAAGTCTGCGACGTGATCATCAGGTCTCTTCTTACACTTGAAGAGGTCTACAATACTCATCTTCAGGGTGTTATAGCTAAACTGGTAAAGGAACTATCTACAAAGATCTTCCTATCCAGCGACTGACCCAATAGGTAGCTGGTTGTACCAGACAAACATCGGACCTTCCAATGTCTATACGAAACACCATATTTTGGAGGCTTCTTGTTTTTACAGAGTTCCCAACATGGGTACACACCTGGAGATGAAGTGGGAAAGATGCTGCAGTGGGTTTCCCATCCCATTAAAGGGGGAAAATATAGGATTTTTGAAATCTGGGGGTGTTGGCATATCATCCACCCACACCAGACATGGTTTTCCATTAGGCTGGATCACCACCTATAGAGTTCCCAACACCTCGAGGTGAGGAGTGAGCTCCACCATCAGATTATCTAGGCTGGGGTTCCTGTCTTGATAAGGGTCCCTAACCACTAGTGCATTGGCAGATTCTTCAACATGATTAGTGGGCCCAGCAGCTCGTGGAGCAGCTGGTGGGATGACCTTTGAAGCAGTGGTGGTAACAACAACTTGGGGAGCCTGAGATAGGTCTCGAGGATTGTCACGCTGCTCAATTAGATTTGGTGATACATATTGTTCCCTCTTGTCATAAGCTCCAGCATCCATCCATTCTAGGAGGGTGGGATGATTAGGGTCACCTGAAGGCAAGTCGCCAAGGGGGAGTTGTATATTCCCCTACTGTCCCAGCTGAGGATCTCTATAGTCCATCCACTGCTCCAAGACATGTTCAACAATGAGCTCATAAACCATATTCTTGTGCATCATGAGCTATTGACACAACACAGATTTCTTAGGATCATCTTTCATCTTCTGCACTGATCCAGATGGGTCAGAGGGTCGGACAACCCCAAGGTTCTCATTAGCCTTATTGGGATTTTGGCCTATGGATAATGACTCGATGGGTATGAGAAGACATAGTATATTTATATGCTAATTAGTAACCCTTCCCAGTGGATCCAGTGGGTGTGGCACACCACTGGGGGTAAGTTTTCTCCAAGGATATCTGTCTCTGCCTCTTCCTTTGATAGATCGGCCATGTTAATCGTGACTCTATCAGGAGGAATATTGTTGATATCACCTATAAAGTCAGGCTGGTGCTGGATATAATTGAAATGGAGGGCAATATACTTCCCCCAACCACATACCTGAACACGGGGGTGGGTGCTCCTTTATAATTATGTGGAGCACTTTAAATCTCTGAACGCATCGTTACTGGAGGGTCTGGTGGCGACTGGGCATCTCAGGGCACTGGGCCATAGGGAACACAGCCAAGTAAACCATATGGAATTGCTGGAAACTTTCCTCAACCTGTTCCTGAATCTTGGAGTAATCCAATCATTGATAACGGAGATGAAATTGTGTCACCTAGAGGGTTTGGAAAAATCACGCGACTTCCTCCTGGGTAAGCGATTTCGGTGCACTGATGTTTAGGGTCGCAATTAGCCTGAACATTTCTAGGAAATGATCTACTACAAGGATGTTTCAAAACATCCTTGGCTCAGACTCAAGATATGGCCCTTGGTTACCCCACTCATCAACTGGGGGAGGCTGGGGGACCAGTAGCGGCATTAAAGTAGACCGCTGAGACGGTAGACTAGCCGGTGGAGAATACAGAGAACGGGATGACAAGTCGCCGCATCTTTGGTTGTCATGTGATGAATGAAATGACTGGGCTATCACATCTTGGTAGGATGGGATGTTGATCGAAGTTTTTGGCGTGGGGCTATGGTTACCGATGGTGCATCAGGCTACTATTCATCCTCCATCAGTCCCCATAATAGCTCTATGTGGTCTCCGGTTGAGGGAGAGAATGACCCTATGGATGATAGGGAAGATTACATGGCCAGGCCCTAGGAAGGGGCCAAATATTCCTCCTCCTAAATGTATCTATAGAGGGAGGTGGTAATCTGGTGGACCTCACATTCCTGAAGGACGAGGCTGATACACCTCGTTCCTTCCCCGACCCTTGACATAGAGGATTGAGGTGAAGGTTTCATTTCTGAGTCGCATTCTTCCTCAAAATTTGAGTAGAATCTAGGTTTAACTTCATTCTTAATATTTCCAGTATTATTTTTATGGCATCGAGGACCCACCCTCCTGCCCTGTTATTTCTCTTTGGGACATGGTATATTTTTTGATCGAGGTGGACCTTCGACCGAATTGATGATAGGGTAGAGAGGACTTCCTCCTGGATGAGCTGGGGTATGAGGAGCACCTGGAAAAATGTCGAAGGGAACACGGGGAGGGCCTTTATATCCACTAGCTGACACGTGGAGGGAATCTCTGCGAGAAGTGCTGGAGTAAATAGGACATCCACTGGAGCTAGTAGGATCATGGTTAGGGCCTCAATGCTTATTTCCTTTGGTAGTGTTGGTAAGAGGAGGGTCCCTGTACTGGTCGAGCTGAACACGGGTAGGACCTCCATGTTTGGTTCCCATGAAGCAAGGAAAACCTCCACTTCTCTAATTTCTGGGATGAGCAGGACCTCCATCGGCTGCTTTGAGGACATGGTGAAGACCCCCACGCTGACGAGTGACCATATGTGTTGTATCTTCACACTAGAGACATGTGACAGGAGGAACAAATCCATACCTGAGGTCATTGGTGTAGAAGAGGCTTCTGTACTGAGTGTCAATGCAGTGGGAAGGACCCTCATTCAGATTGAAGGTGGAATGAGGAGGACCTCTATGTCGAGCTTTGGAGTATGATGGACCTGCTCTCTCATTGGTGATGGCATAGGGAGGACCTCCGAATGAGGTTTCATTTCCACGGGTCAGCCCGCAGTGAGTGCCACCTGTTTTGGAGACCATGATAGTCGATCCAGCCTGCCCGTGGGGCGGTTGGGGCCTCGATCCGGGTCAGGCCTCTATGTTCCCCAACTCAGTATAAACATGGAACTAGTGGTCTACACCAGTGGTGGCACGGGCCATGGTATCCATTGATAATGACTCCCCTTGGAAAGCATCCTCCCCAGCTTGTGCCTGATGCTGGTGTCAGGTTAACAGGACTGGGGCCGGTGGTGTAGGCGCATAGTTCCCCTACTCTTCAGCCCATAGGGCCAGGTGACGGCGCTAACGTAGCTTGGTAGGAGCCCTCTTTGGGAGACCCTAGAGCAGGATTCCGGCTGGGCCGACTCAGAAACCCCTCACCTTGTTGGAGTAGGGATGGGAGTTGTCGAAGTGTTCTAGGGAGAGGATCCCAAAATGATTATACGTTGGAGTGGGGATTAGTGGCTCCCTGTGCGGACCTTGGGGGAGGCAGTGGTGAAGAGGTATAGAAGACTCTAGGTCTCAGTGGGCCATATCCCGGGTTGGGATAATTCCATCTTCCTCGTATCGTCGAATGAGGTCATTTTTTACCATTCTCTAAAAAATTTCAGATGGCGAGATAGGGCTTGGGTGCCCAGTAGCCATTGATGTGGAGGCTACCATGGAGGAGATAAGGTGCATGGGATTGTCGGGATGACGTTGCCCCAGCCCCTGCTTTAGTGGGTGGGCAATGATCGGTTTCCTATCATGACATCTTGGGTCCTACAAAGCATGGAGATTTAACTATTAATTATGAAAGAAGGAAAGAGACATCTAGTGCCCCAGTGTTATTCCGTCTTCCATGGTTGGTATGAAGGATCCATGCTGACAACATAGTAGATAGAAATGTCCAATGTTCAACTACCCCAATTTCTGGTGAGTTTCATGCTAGGACCACTATTTTTATAGCAGGACCTGGCACTGGATACATGGATCTGGGGATATGCTAATCCATTGATGTATCGAATGCTACTAATCTCCCCAGTGAGGAGAATAACATCACATCAGGTTCACAATTTCTGTTTCTAAAACTTTCACCAAGGTGTGAATCTGTCGGTTTGAGGACGTACAGTTGTTACCCCACATTCCCACTTTCCAAAGGCGGGCAGCATCTGTCTCTTATTTTGGTATGTTTTCCCCTTGATCAAAATGGGATGATGGGATGTTAGTTACTCCTTCTATGGATTCCTCCTTAGAACTCGTTTCCTAGTCTGAGTCACCCTCACAGACTTAAGACGTTGTTTGTGAAACTCTTCCCAGTGCCATGTCTTCATGGATGCCAATTAACTACGATTGTTCTATTTGGACATTCCAAGGGGTCTAGTTAGGGCATCAACCATCGGTCGGGGGATTAGTCACGTTGGACATCACTAGCTTGTCTGGATGCTGGAACACTAGTGTTTCTGGGTTTCTTACCCTTATGATAGGGCTTCTCTAGGGCACAGAAGCCCGGTTCATCCCATGTCGAATGTGGGAATTTTATTCCATATGCATGTCTCTGAGGTTTTCCTCAGCTTCCCATGTTTAAAACAGTGTATGTCGAGGGATTAATGTCTATCGAAGATGAATCAGCCTGATCAAAACACTAACAATAGTGGATCAAATGGGTGAAACCCCTAGGGGGAACACTGATTCTAGGGATAACACATGCTTAGTAGCTTGATTGCTACTAGGATCAACGAGAAAGTGGGTGACATGATCTCACCGGGATGTGGTGGCCTGGGTAAGAATTAGGATGGATATGGATTGTAGAGAGTGGATGGAGAGTAAGATGGAGCCTAGGTGAGGGCGATGTTGAAGTTGGGATTGATCCTCAAACATACTTCCTATGTATCCCCGTGGTAGGGAATCAAAGTCCACATGGTTCATAGTGGGCGATAGGACACCTTAGGAGGTAGCCCGTGAGAATGGATGCATGGATGGGACCTGAAGGAAATGGAACCTCCAGGTTGGGGCATGCCCTTCCCAAAACACATAGACTTTGGGGAAAGACCAGGATGAGACATGGGTGATGGGTTTGAACCTTAGGGAGGCTTCCTACATATTTCCATGGTAGCTAATCAAAGTCCACATTGTTCAGGGTGGGTCATGGAATCAGGGTGTGTATAGAGGACAGTGGCACAAAGGCATGATGGGGCTTACACGTGGTTAGATTCCCAAGTTGGTATGATGACCAGGGGTAGACTAGAGATGTGGGTCCCAACGAATGGGACTACAATGGCTTACTATCGATTGTATACTACAGCAGCTTACTGCTGGTTGGGGTTGACAATAGCTTACCGTTTATTGGGGTTGCAACAGCATACCGCTTGTTAGGTTTAACAAAATCTTATCACTAATTGGGGTCCCAACAGATTACCAATGGATAGGGTTGACAATGGCTTACCACTGATTGGGGTTCCAATGTCTTACTGTTGGTTAGGGTTGACAACAGATTACATCTGATTGGGGTTCCAACGGCTTACCTCTAGTTATAGTTGACAACGGCTTTCCACTAATTAGGGTCCCAACGGCTTACCGCTGGATGGGTTTGAACCTCATGGAGGCTTCCTACATACTTTTCCTAGGAGACAATGATAAAATACCATGTATTTTTAAAGGGTTTAGTGAATCGATGTGAATGGTTTAGGACAAGTAGGTGTTGGGCTTAAACCTTAGGGAGGTTTCCTACATACCTTCTCTTGGCAAGGATCAAAGTCCAAATAGTTCAGAAAGGTAGATACAGTTTAACATCGTGTCAGACAAAAGTGAACTAACATGAAGGGGTCAGGACAAGTGGGTCTTGGGCTTAAACCTCGGTGGTTCCTCTTACATTCCTTACCTTGGAAAGAATCAAATTCTACATAGTTCAGAAGTAGTTATTAGGGATTACATGCAAAGGCGGCCCAAGAAGGATTCCATGGTCAATGCTTACTATAATCCCACATGAGTCATGCTCGGTGTGAGAAACAAGAGGTATCAAAGACCTGATGATCACATCAATAAATGTGCGTCTATGGTAAGTGGAGTGGGGATTACCCATGGTTAGTGGCCCAAAGAGGAAATAGTGGCTTACATATGGTTAGAATCCCAAAGGGGAAATAAGGGCTTACGTGTGGTTAGCAGCCTGGGGAGATGGAGATTGGGACTTACTCTAGAATGGAGGCTCAATGACAACAAATCCCATAGGGAGATGGATGGGGTAACTAAGTCCCATATGCCCCTCTCATCTCTAGTCTTTGGTATTGATGAATAAAGGCAGAGTAGGGGTGATGCCTTCTATAAGAAAAGATCAAGGCTTACACCAAGATTGTTTCCCTTCCCTGCAGATAGGTGTCACTCCAGCAAAGAGGATATCATTACAAGTGAGGAAGATATCACTTCTGTAGAGATGACCAGGTGTATAAAATGTATGATACATGGTTCCCTGTGTGTGTTTCATGGGGTGAGTCCATAGTTTAATGTCATGTGATGGGGATGATGGTGCTTGGCAGTTTAACGTCCTGCATCTCGGATGAGGCGAGTTCACTCCACACCCCTAGGACATACATAACCAGCACCCTTTAACCCTTGGTGAAGGGAAGGCACCAGTAATTCCATATTAAGGGTGTGTTGTGGAGTGATCCATTGGGGGGGCCACGTTAGCATGGCTATGCGAATAAATAATAGTTGTTAGTGTGCCTATGTGAAGAAGCATAAGGCTAAGTAATGCAACATGAAGAACCACCCAAGGGACCTTGAAATCGCTTCGTACAAGCCTGGAAGGCTGTTCAAGATAAGTATGAATGGGACAAGGGTGTTGCGTATAAGAGGGGCTCATAATGGCGCCTTAGGGTAAGGATGACACATGGAGAACACAAGGAGGGACGCGCGCAGTATGAGAGGTTGCGAGCAAGATGGAATGGCTGCACACAAACCGGATGGATGTGTGAAAAATAAGTCTGATGCAGGGGGACTAGCATGAAAGAGGGATATTTTTAACACACATGACTTAGGGTAAATGGAAATGGATGAGGATTGATCCCAAGAGGGACTACCCAAAGGAGGACCCTTGGGGGACCTGTCTGGAAAGATCCAATACCTTGAGGCGATAGTGTTTTTCATTCGATCACAGAAGAGGTGTATTTCACACATTAGAGTCTTGCTTCATCTTCTGTCACCATCCCTGAAGGGCGAGGGGTACACTTAATTTTATAGAGAAAACCCCAGAGGCAGCGTGCAAGAGGGGCTATGTGGAAACGACTATTTTACATTGCATTGGGAAAGCAAGGGATTTCACACCTAGGGGAAACTTACACAAAAGAATCTCTTCCCCCATGCCCTTTCCTTGGATGTTTTTTTGAGAAGGTGTCAATGAAAGGGTCTATTTGTCATCACATTGGTCATTCAAGGGTTTTGTACCGTAAGTAATCATGCACACACATCTGGACTCTTATGTGCCAGTGCCTTGGTGAGTTTGTGGTGGGTCACTGAGGAAGTCCTCATTTGACGCGGCCTTAGGCGTGCAAGGGTTTTTTCTCCTAGTGGAATCTTGCACGCACACCATTATTCTTGCGTGTACTTACCTCTCGCATCATGTAATTATCAGTTTAGTCACATGACGCCATTGTTTCTTCAAAAGAGCCCCCTCATGGCCATGTCTGAAATTTAGCGTCAAATGTTCCTATCTGAAAAGAAAATTTAGGAACACTAGAAATCCATATAGGATGGTACCTCTTAGAAGAACACTGAGGAACACTAGATATCCTCGCTGGATGGTACCTCTCGGAAGAACACCAATGAGAACTGGCCATCTTTGTTGGATGGTACCTCTTTGAAGAAAACTAGTCATTCCTAGGGGATGGTACCTCTCAGAATAACACTACTTCAGTCATCAGGTGTCACCCTAGATAGGTGTCACACCTAGAACATATCACGTCACAACTTGTAATCCACTATGGAGGGAACCATCATGTTCTAAGTTAAAAAACACCTAGGACAGGCTACTCACATGCCAAAATATGAGTCCAAAAGGAGATACGAGAGATATAAGAAATATTAAAGTGGTACATGGCGCATGTGGGGACCACACATCACATGGAACCACATTTTCTTCTAGACATGTAGCTAGAAATTCTTGGGTAATAAATTGTGAACAAGGACCCCTAGGAATGCTGACATACTCCCAGAGTACTTGTCACACCTAGTGAAAAGGCCGACAAGTGCATGGTGCTCGTCGTTGATCTGGAGGGAAAAAATCATAATTATGATGGAACACCTCCTCACACGGATCAAGAACATTCGACCATAACTCTTCATATGTATTCTCCACTCTAACAATAGTCGAGGTTGACCCAAGCCGTGGGTTCTCTTCAAACACATCAAAATGATATCCCACCAATATTCCTTTCATGTTTTCACATTTGATTAGATCGCGAATAAGGCTTCACACATCCAAATGGAACACACCCTTGCGATCCTTGTAGAAAAACATGCAAGATTGACTATTCATTCACCCCAAATGGACATCTGATGGAAAATTCATAAGTCACCCCATGTAGCTCAAAATACATCCCATGGGTCCCACACCTCAGTCCCAAAAAAATATTATATGGATCACACCATTTCTATCCTCTCGAAAAAACACACAGGTTTGACTACATGATCATCCAAAATGGATACCCAGTAAAAAAAATTCATTTCACCACAAAACGTGTGAACTGGCCCACGTGAGGCCCACACCTAAAATATAGTTTTAATTATAAAAAGTATTCTTGAAATGTACGCATGAAGACCAGGGTCACATCGCCAATGATGGTGCATCAAACAGATATTCTGTTTACAAGATAGGTCTGATGAAAGATCCCCAAACATTAACAATTAAATTATTTTTATTAAATTTAAGCACATCGTGTAACCAAACCCAGAGAAAAGGACTTCAAAGTCCATAACTAGTCTATAAAGTTCAATCTTGTTGAGAGGGAACCATGGATGTAGATGTTGCATCAAACAGACACAATATTTAATAGATACGGCCATTTAATGATTTTTCAGACCAAAATTGGGCTGGTCCGGCCCAAACTGGATGGCATCCACCTCTTAGGCCGGCCCATCCCAATAGGCATGGTCTGGATCGCTGGCCCGTAGCCCAACCGTGGGTCCGAACCTTTTTTTTTTTGACCCGCCCATCAGGTTTGCGTCTGCCTGCCGAGACTGATTGGCCCTCGTAGCTGGTCTTCCTCTGCTCCCATGTCCATGCAGAAGACCTCAGTAGCGCAGGTCCTTTCCCCACCTCTTCCACGTAGCTCCCACCTGATCCCCATGAAAGAAACTGCCCCATTCCCATCCATCCACTGTACTCATGACCACACCACTCAGCTGGATCTCGCCCAGCCTCCACGGCTCGCCGCCAGAAGTTCTTCTCTATTGGCCCCTTGTGAGGGCCACCACGACCACACTAGGGGTCTGAAAATTATTTCAGACCCAGTTCTGGGAATCTTTGGATGAGATCTCCATCACACCAACCTTCTCTCAATAATTCATTACAGAATCATTAAGTAAAAAAATTAAATGCGATAAAACCGACGAACAGGGGAAGAACACGATGAACAGAAATAATTTTTTAATAGGTTTTAATGGTCATGTTAGTGCGTCCATAAACAACAATGAGTGAATCAACAATTGGACATCAGTCCTATTCACAAATCAAGAATTTGAAATTGAGGTTATGATAATTTAACAGAATCCAACCTTGATACAGTGCGCTTGGCATTATCAACGTGTCTATGATTCTCCTACATCAATCCACAGAAAATTTTCCCTTGATTCATCGAAGAATGAGAGAGAGAGAGAGAGAGAGATGGAGGAGAGGGTATAGAGAGAGGGAGATAGATTTCTAGAGTAAGGAAGAGCTCTCCTATTAACTCATATTTATAAATATAACATAAAATACATGTCAATAGGCGCGAGATATAAAATACCTGTGCCTCTGCATTTTATGACTTTTCTTGGTAAAATATCCCCTCCCCCCATGAACTCAATGGTGGTATCAAATTTCCAATTCGAGGCCACAAACAAAAGTTATTTTCTTCGGTGATTTAAATAAAATATTTAATTTTAATTATTTTATTTCCAATATTTTCCCTGGCTGAATTTTCTCCCCGAATCCCCACATCGACAAAAGTTTTACCCCACCTATGGTAAACACCACGTTCTAAACTCAACCATGGACTCAGATTTATGATCTCAGCTACCATTTAAGATTTATCCTGTTTTCAACATGTTCATAGTATAAAAACACTTAATATTTTTATATAATTTATTCAAAGCACCCTAGGCCTCATAATTTCACACTGTCTCAGTGCCAAGATCTAGAAATATATGTATAAATATTCCAAAGTCATACAAGGAAAAAACCAGGTCTCTACATTATTCCATCATTCATTATTTTCATCCACAAAAATAAAATTTAGAGAAAACAACTTGGGGTACTGATCCCCCACCTAGATCTCCCACTCCCAGAAAACCTCCATGTTTTTCATGCCATCACAGCACGTGAACCAAAGGGATGGTTCAACCTCATGAGTTCTACTCCCATTAATGAAATTTTTCAAAACAAACACTTATCTTCTCAACTACAACATGTGGGAGGAATCGTGTTCCCACTCCATCTATAGGGGGTAGTGTAAGACAATAGGCAACCTTGCCATCTCCTTGGATGGTCCAGAACAACCCGAAGAAACTTGACGGATAGTTCAATTCCCCAGTTGAACCTCTACATCTCATGTTGTATCTAGAATCAATTTCTTTCACTGGAATAGGATCTCATGATTCTCTCCTTCAGAATAACCATCTGGTGAAACACCCAAGGTTTTCTGGTCACACAATATTTCACAATTGTTGTCTCATAACCAAGAATCTCTTACACACTCAAGAATTAAAGGAGTTAATTACATAGATTTAATAAAACCTATACCCTCCTTCTCCACCAGGGACACCTATAGGGAAGCCAACTGCATTAAAATTTACTACAATAGATGATCATGAGACTTCCTACAGGAAGTTCTACCAGTTTTTCTACCTCAGGTTCAAGTATCTCTTGGCGAGGAAGTACCAAAATCATTAGTGGTTTGAAAAAACCACAAAGTGATATCTTAGAAGTTATAATCTCCATATTATTAGGGATAAGACTAATTATTCTAGCACCACATAGTGATTCATGTAGTTCTACTCGTGGGGTCTACATTACCTCAACTTGTACTTGATAAATGTAGTATTAAGACTTGATGTTAAGAACACAGGGTACCAATGAATAGGGTAGGTGAGTAAACACTTCCAATTTCAAGAGTCTATATTAAGAAAGCACAAGGCATTCCCCCGATGTCTTTTACCCTCTTGGAGGGATAGTAATTCCCAAAACATTCCCTCTGCAGATCCAACTAGTGGTATCTCTAGAAAAAGGAGGTCAAGTAGAAAAACTCCACTAGAAATTTCAGGGCCTACTCTGACACTCTACTACCCATATCCACCATAAAAATACAAGTTATAGGGAATATTCCACCACAAATTGATATTATCCACTTTGGGAGGCACTAACTCGCCCTCATGGTTTTGATCACATCACAAAAACTTATCTCTGTGGGGTAAGTATTCATCTTCCTCATGCATTCAAAGCTACGTCGAACAACACCGACATAGGGTTTCACTGATTCCCCGCATCACCTTGTTAAAACATTAAAAAAAATTAAGGGAGTAATATATTACTTTACATAGTTTCTAAAAAGATCTACTACAGAAAAGTAGGAAAGACACAAGGTGTGCCTCTTATCATCTCGTGCTCTGCAGAATCTTAGACATCCAAATATTGTAGTTGTATGTGGACCCATCTTCCAGCTTCATGGTCCTGAAGTGGGCCACCTGTTGGTGGTGTAAATACCTCACAACATCATCCCCCACCTCTATCTCCTCTATCTCCTCTACCAGCACCACCTCCCTAGGAACCACCCTGATCATGATGCTCTCTCTACCATGGTAGTCCACCTGCTGCCAGCATGATGTTCTCAGCATGCCAGGTTGGGAAGTCTCATAACATGTGACCTTTCCCATCACAAGAATAACATTGGACCTCCCCAAGACATTCCCTCACTCTATACTACCTCAACTCCATATGACTACATTCCTAAGACCGATTATGGGGACTCCTCCTGCTTCGAGGTCTTCTCGACTAGCATCTGCTAACTGTGGTAGACGACTTAGCTCTATTGCGCTCACTACCACAACTAGTTGTATGGAATACCTCTGATAGAAATTTTTCAGTCAGTAGTGCATGATCCATAAACCTGACATAGGTAGAGATGCACAAGCGTACTATGATATCACAAATCACTCTACATAGTCCCTACTCAAACTTATATGCTCGAAAATAGCCGTTACAGATACTTTCTTGAGTGTAGTACACAAGGTATGTGAACCTTGTCACATAATCAGTCACTATCATTCCTCCCTAATATAACTAAAGGATATTCTGAAGTCAAACAGAGCACAAGAAGGAGGGGTAGAAGTCCTCACGAAACAACTTCTAGAAGTTTTTCCATGATAGTTCTGATTCATCGTGTATTTGATTATCCAAGATACACTAATGTCTAGCTTCTCGGTGTAAAAGGATAGCTACCAAATCCACCATTAGATATATCGGTGTTCATGCATGCCTGAAGAGGCAGACCACTAACTCTAACAAATCCTCTACTGCATGAGGTTCTGGCTCACTGAGGAACATCAGTGGTGTCTTTCACTAGAACTTGGAAAGTGAGCTCAGCCAGCTTACATCCTTATCCTACTATGCTGGGGTTGTATGTTTCTCAATATGTGGGGGTTCTTCTACTTTCCCACTTAGAGAAAGGGGCTCACATGATGGGTCTGGAACTGAGGCCTCGTCGCTCACAAAGTCTTCATTATGAATTGGATCTAGTATCCTGGTTAGATGTCATCGAGGAGACTTCTTGGATGTTATAAAAGAGTATTGTTATCAGATGAGCATATATATATATATATATCAACAACAATGGGGAGCTAAATCAAGAAGGAAAATCAAAGAATCAATCTTATATGATGCATGTACCATTGTTCCTTGCAACAGGGGTCTGAGGGTGCTGAGTCGACAAGCAGGTAATCGAGGCCCTAGTGAATGGATATGTCAACATCCTTTTCCATCACTAGACTCCCTAGCTTGAGAGCCACTCTTGAGACACTTCTAAATTGTTTCCCTAAACCCAAAAAATTCTTTTATAGGGATAATTCGAACAATATCCCAAGGGACGAACAAACTTTGATGCCAATTTTTCATAACTCGACCCACAATGGGGCTCAAGATGCGACTACCCTAAGCCCGCCTCCATAGGCTAGGGGGTGGGGACTAGTGGTGAAGGCACAACAAACTCAGGGAGGCCATTTCCTAAGAACCTGTACACACAAAAAGTCAATTCAATGAAAAAATGTATAGGGAGAAGGAAAAAAAGATAAAATACTACTATATATAATCCTTTAACATTCATTAACATCTAAATAGTATAAGTACAAAAAAGTAAACCTGAAAGTGAAATGGGAAGAATACCCACCCAACCAGAAAAGTGCCACAACCCAGATATAGGTGGAAAGGATAAAACAGTTGAGAGATCCCTGGTCCTAAATGCTAATGAACAACCACTGCATGCGGTCCAAGAACCCCGTATCCCTAAGCACCACTGATGTCACGACACCTATCTATTTTATGCAAGGGAACACCTAGTACGGGTAAAGCCCAAGAAAGGGTGAGTATAAAAATACTTAGTAAGATTCCTTGAAGGCTCAAGGGAGCAGCAAGAGATGTAATGAAGATTTCAGTTATAGATAGAACAAGGTATAGTGAAAGAGAGTACATCTCAACCCAACAAGAGTGTGAAGTAAGCTCGTCCAAACACAAGGATCTAGAAACAGTGAGAAGATGAACACCATGTCGACTCTTAGCTACCTATATCAGGAGAGTAGACTCATCCAACCATGGGAAGCTAGACATGGAAAGCACGTAGCATACCCTACGCATATTTGCCTCTCCTGGAAGGATATTTTCCAAAACCAAAGGGGTGGGTATAAGAAATAGGATATATATATATATATATATCTGTGTGTTTGCGTGTGTGCTCGGTCAAAGAGGACCAAAAGAGAGAGTAAGTGGATCTCCATCTCACAACCTTAGCCCAGGAAAAGTTAGTCACCTACAGTTCCAGAAGTAATCATCCATGCATAGCATCCCACATGTCTACTCTGAACTTCAAGTCAAAGGGGTCCAATCACCGCACCTTGATAATATCCACTTTGGGTAGGTCTCTCTTTCCTGCACGATTCAGGGTCATGTCACAAGTATTCATCTTGCTGGGAAAAGAACCCCTCTTCTTTGAGAGTCCAAAGTCACGTCAAATCACATCTTTTTATTATGCCGCATAGTCTAGAGATCACATCACAACATCTAGGATCCATTCCCAGCATGGATGGAGTATTACGCTCATCATCAGGTGTTTGTTCCCTAGTACTTCATGGGGGATCATCACCCAAAATTCAAATGGGGACCCACTTTCTAGCCCAACTAGAGGGTACTGCCAAGTAAGAGTCGTCTATGGGTCCCTCTACTTAGCCCTACTAGAGGTAAACCCGTAACTACCATTGGGGACCGCTTCCCAACCCCATTAGAGGTAAACCTAGAACTTCTCTGGCCATCCTTACTAGATGTTAGCTCTCATAAGAACACTATAGAGCACTCGCCATCCCTGGTGGATTGTACCTCTTGGAAGAACATTGAGGACCACTGGCCATCCCTACTGGATGGTACCTCTCGGAAAAACATTGTTACAGTTATCAAGTGTTTCCCTGGATAGGCTTCACACCTAGAACATCTCTTATCACAACTCGTATGCCACTACGGAGGGCAACATCGTGTTCTATGCAGACAAACACTCACGATAGGCTACTCACATGAAAAATCCGAGTAAAAAAGAAGAATATATGAGAGATAGAATAAATCCTAAAGTGGTACATGATGCGAAGAATTTGGGGACCACATTTTGTGTAGGCCTGCCTCATCTCCTATACATGTACCTAACCATTCTTGGGTACTAGACTACGAAAAAGTACCCCTATCCATGCCGACTTACTCCTAGAGTACTTGACACACCTTGTCAAAAGGATGATGAGCACACGATGCTCGTCATTCATCTAGAGTGCCAAAATCCTAATTACATTGTCACACCTCCTCAAATGGATTAATAACATTTTATCATATCTCTTTATACATATTCTCCACTCTCATAAGATTCGAGGTTGACCCAAGTCGTGGGTTCTCTTCAAAATAGTCACAACGATCTTCCACCGATATTTCTTTCATGTTTCCACATTTTATGAGATCATGAATAAGTCTTCTCACATACAAATGGTTCCTACCCTTGTGATCCTTATGGAAAAACATTCAAGATTTACTATTTATTTACCCCAAAATGGAAATATGATGGAAAAGTCACAAATCACCACATGATGCTCGAAAGACATCCTATGGGGCCCACACCTTGGTCCCTAAACAAATTATATGGATAACTCCATTGTGAGCCTCTCAGAAAAACACATGGGTTTGACTACTTGATCATCCAAAATGGATACCTGGTGAAAAAGTTTCATTTCACCTCAAAACATGCAAACCAGCCCGCATGGAGCCCGCACCTTGACTATAGTTTGAACACTCGAAATTTGTATTGAAAATTCCACACGAAGAGCATGGTTGTGCCTCTACTGTCAAAAAATCAAACCTATATTCTATTTAAAAAATAGGTCTGATGCAAGATCCCCAAACAATAATAATTAAACTATTATTATTAATTTTAAGCTTCTCATGCACTCGAACCCCAAGATCAAGACTTAAAAGTCCCAAACTGGTCTAAAAAGGTGAACCTCTTTGAGAGGGACTCGTGGCCATAGATGGTGTGTCAAAAAAATGAGTCGTTTATGAGATACGACCATTTAATGATTTTTCAGACCAAAATTGGGCTGGTTCGGCCTAAAATGGATGAACACCCACCTCCTGGGACGACCTGGGCCAGATTGTTGGCATGTGGCCTAGACGTGGGTCTGAACCATTTTTCCATGACCCGGTCGTGTGTCCCATGTCTCCCTACTGACAAAGACTGACTCTCGTGGCTAGTCTTCCTTTGCTCCCACGTCCACATGGAAGACATGCGTCATGTGGATTTTTTTCCTCCTCTACCACCTTGTAGCGCTCACCTGACCCCCATGAAATTTTCCAACTCACTTCAATCTAAATATCATTCTCATGACCATGCCTCCCAGCCGGATCCTGTCTGGCCTCTGTGGCCCGCCACCGCCTTTGTCCACCGCTGACGGTTCTTCTTTGGTGGCCCCTTCTGAGGGATACCACAACCACTCCAGAGGTCTAAAAATTATTTTAGACCCAGTTCTAGGATTCTCAGGATGATCTCTTCATCGCATCGGACTTTGATCTGCAATTCGTCACAAAATCATTGTTTAAAAAATTAAACACGATAAATAGACGACCAGGGGGAGAACGCGATGAGCGAAAATGATTTCTAATAGGGTTGAATGGGCCTGTTAGTGTGTCCATCAACAATTATGACAAAAACATCTATTTGACCGCATTTCTATTTAGGAATCAATAATTGGAAATCGACGTTGCGATAATTTAACATAATCCTACCTCGATATAATGCACTTGGTTTTGGTGACGTGTCTACGACCCTCCTTCTTCAATCCTCTAGTATTTTTCCCTTGATTCATCTAAGTATAAAAGGGAGATAGATTGAGATTGAGGAGAGGGTTTAGAGAGAGGGAGATAGATTATTGGTGGAAGGAAGAGCTCTCTCATTAAATCAAATTTATAAACTTAACAAAAAAATGCGTCAATGGGCACAAGATCTGGAAAACCAGCGCCTCCACATTTTGTGATGTGACTTGGTAAAATGACCCCCTCGGAACTCAATGGTGGTCTCAGATTTCCAATCCTAGGACCCAAAAAAACATTATTTTCTTCAGTGCTTGGAATAAAATAATTAATTTTAATTGATTTATTTATGGTTTTTCTCCTGGGTGACTTTTCTCACAGAAGCCCCATGCTAACAAAAGTTGTGCCCCACCTAGGGTAAATGCCACATTCCAAACTCAACCTAGGATTTGAATTTCTGATCTGAGATACAGTTCAAGAGATATTCCATTTCTGACATGTGTATTGTATAAAAACACTTCGTATTTTTGTATAATTTATTCTGAGCACATTGGGCCTTGGAATTGCATGCTGCCTCAGCTCCTAGCTCTGGAAATATATGTATAAATATTCCAATATCATACAAGGAAAAAATTGGGTCTCTACAATTGGTTCTCAATGTATGATCTTGTGTGGATAAACTAGAAAGATTTTCAATGAGATTTTTTTAATAATTTTTTATATTGATTTTATTGGTTGCATGAATCCTTCCATAAAAATGATTCAAATATTTGATAAGTTTCATTAGAACTTGTCAAATTATTTATTTGTTTTTTCAACTAACCCTAGTATATGATGATTAAGTTTGAACGCATAGGGAAGGTATAAAATGATTGTGAACTGAGGAAAAAACTAAAACAAACTAAAATAACACAAAAATAGTTCTAAATAGTTATAGTTGCGGATAATGGTGGAAATAGATAAAATGATATTGAAATTAAAACCTAAATGAGATGCATTTGAGTAAGCATTAATAATAATAACAGTAGTAGATTATTAATGAATTTGGGTGAATTTTGATTATTTTATTTTTAAAAGATTAATATGATTTTTTTAAGAAAAAAAATATTTGGGATGAATTATTTTAAAAATGTGTAAAAACTTATATTTAAAGGGTTAGAAAGTAGATTAAGAGGTTATATAGTTTTTTAACTACAAAATGTAACTCTATTGAGAAAATAAAAAAATTATTTTTACAAAATAATTATTTGGATTGAAGAAGGTGGATTATAATGACCCAAAAATTCATTAATGAAAATTCCTCTTGGTCTATTTAAATGTCTTATTATGGTTATGTAAAACCTATGCACTAATTTTGGTTCTATGTTTTGGATTTTAAAATACCGTTAAGAATTGTGACCATTTCAAATATAGTCGTTGAACAATGATCACATGATTAGTATGAATATAGGGCTTTAACAAATCCAATTTACTCAGACAAAGGAAGCGATGGCCTCATCTAGTAGACTTAACCCGCATGAAGCACATTTGTCAGAGCTCGGAAAGGAGGTGGCGTAATTGGGCTACTATCTTGACTAAGCCCAAGCCGATCTTGAATAGGTTAATCTTGAGTGGAACCGCCTACGGGAGAATTGGAAGTTCACAGAGATTACCACTCGAGCAATGTTATCTGAGCCACCTCAAGAGTCTTTCACCATTACGCACCTTAACCTAAGGTCGTATACAGGTATTTTAAGGGGTTTTGTAACAATACCCTAGCACAATGATTATTTACAATATTTTTTTGTATAATAAATAATATACTTTCATTTTATTATTGTTACTTTGTAAATAGTTTTCAAAACACAAATAGTATTTTTAGTTAATATTCAAACTAAGAAATCTATTTTGATTAATTAATGGATTTTTTAATTAAATAATATTTTAATAAAATATTATTATTAAAATAATTTTTATTAAATATAAATGATCGTATAATTTTATGAATTCAATTATATTTTTTATTATGGTTTGAAAGCTTTTTTTGTCAAAACCCATGAGTTTTCAATAAATGTCAGTTTTTATTTTAAAAGTAAAAATTAAAATATTTAGAAATTTATTTAGATAAAATGAATATTATTTTAGGAATCAGGAAATCAAAATTATACAACAGTTAATTTTTCATAATTTTCTGAGACAGTCAAATGTTTGGGTGAAAATTAAATAACTTTTAAATATATAATGTGTTTTATAACATCATATTGACCCAATAGTGACGTAATAAAATAATCTAAACATTATGTTATTACAATATATGTTTTACCATTAAAATAATGTGATTTTAGTTTTGTTTTATTTATTTTACAATGCTTTAGTGGACCCTTCAAGGTTTATAAACATTTTGTCTTTTTAAATTGTTTTCCTTGAGAGTGTGACTCACCTCCACATAAGCAACCCTATTATTTTAAGATGTTCGTCCATTGGCCTTATAAGAAATTTTTTTACACTCCCCTTTGGAAAAAACTATGAGAAAAAACCATGGGCTGGTTTGTGGTTTTAATTAGTTTAATGTGTGGTGTCCCAAACCTAAATAATAAAGAATTCCCTCTCTTTTCCTATATAAACCCACCCAAGATCCCATTTCATCTTCACTCAAAGACTTTTCAGTTCGTCCAACCTCTTCCATAATCTCTCTATAATCCTTAAAAGGTTCCCCAAGCTCCCAAGAAGCCTCTCTCAAGCCTCTCCCAAGCCTTTGGGATCACACTTCCACGTAAGGGATTCCTACCTTTCTCTTTTTATCTAAGTTTCTTAATATTGTTATCCCTTTTATTTTCAATTATAAATGTTGGGGTATGATTTATCACCTCACCCATACAGTAATATTTATGTTTTTATGATTATAGACCCCTTTCTCTTTCATTAAATGACTCCCATGTACACTCATTACTATGCCAATATTTTGAAAGGAATTTCTCTCTCCTAATTTACATTCAAGAAATTATTTTGTATCATGAATCTCAATTCCATTACAATTATTGGGACATGTATATATATGACCCCACTTACTGTACATTTCATGTACATCTGATGAAACACATCTTTCTCTCTCATCAACCATTTTTATGAATTCTTATGTCATGTCGTTATGCTGTCGAAATTGCACCACGTTTTTTCAAGACAAAGTCATTGTGTAGTGAATACCATGCCAATTTCTCTATCAATGGTATTCACCTTTATAAACATTTAATTATTTATTATAGAGTTTCATTTATGAATTCCAAATTCTTTTATCATGGAATAAATGATGATGTTTAATGAATCCATGTTTTATGATCCATGTGGCACACTTTCGCATGAAATGAAATGTTTAAGAAGTGTGCGCCCTGATAGCACTCCAATGTATTGGGTAGAGTATAGTATCATGATAAGTCATTTGCAATGAGTGTTGACTAATGATAACTCTAGTCCAATGAGTTTTTACTCGTGCTTCATGTGCAATGAGGGTTTACTCATGCTCCATGTGCAATGAGCCTTGGCTCATGCTAATTCCATGTCAAGTGTTGTTGCCACATTTCCATGTTATGATTATCATGATTTATCATGCATTTATGTTCATGTTTCTCTTGTGATCAATTTATATTCCTATTTTATAACATGTATTGTATTCCTCATGTTATTCCATGTTTAATCCCTTATTGGGATTTATAACTCACCCTTTTCTTATGCATGTCCTCAGGTTATCCTATGCAATGCTATGTACAAGGGAATGCAGTGGTCATGTAAAGGATGTTTTCAATAAGTTGTTACCCTCTATGTTTTAAGTTGTAATTTAATGTTTCTAATCCCTAAATACACTATACCTCTTGATCTTTTATGTTTTATTAAGTGAAGGTTTTATTTAATAAATCATGTTTATGTATGTAATAAAGAATATGGTTGTCATAGTTAGTATCAGAGGGCATGTTTAGTTATTTTTGGGATTAGGATTAGAAAACCCTAGTGAAAGACTTAGGGATAAGACTAATTATAATAAAAACATCCTTAAGTCTTGGTGAGTATTGAGTAAGTGGTTTATAAAGAAAATAAATCTCTGTCTGGATACGATCAGGTAGAGGCGGCTCTGGCACAAATGTACCTAGGTGTGAAAACTATGACAAGGAGTTTTGGGCTTGACCTGGGTTATCCTTGTACACGAAAACGGGTCTTGCTTCACTCTTGGTTATGAGACTCCTGGTGGATATGCTTTGGTAAATTAATAAGCTTATTATGAACCATTATTATGGGAATTTTAAAAAAAATCCTCTAAGAATATATGTTAGAAAGTATATCATGGATAACATAGATTGAAGCCTATAGATTCATAAGTTAAGGAAATTAAAGTTATTTATAAGTCACCTATTTTTGTCTTTGGATTAACCTTTATGTGTTTAATAGTTAAATTCCCTTAGTTGTTGTGGATGAAGTAAATAAGTAGAACCAGAATCAACAAGTGAAAGGTAGGGTTATCATCTATAGTTCTACGCATTCTTTTATATCCCTAATGTTTAGTAGAACAATCCCAACACCACCACAAATCATAGAAACGAAGATATTGGTGAGTATGAAAAATGGGGAAACCATTGCATCCAATGAATATAACTCCTCCCTTATCATAATTTTTGGATTGAACTTCTCGGAAAACCTTTTCAAACTCCCTCTGGTAGAATTTTATGTAATTCTTGACATGGATTGGATTTCCTTATATAGAGCCAACATAAATTTCTGTGAGAGGGAAATCACTCTCCATGTGGATAATTGACCCCCGATTCTGTACAAGTGAAATGAGGATGATGAATCTTCTTTAGTTACATAATCTCAAGCATGGATATTACTTCCCTATGAGCACACGTATTTGGATCAGATGATTGATTCCAAGGAAGCAACCATCCTTGAAGATATTCCTATTGTGAGAGAATTCGCTGAAGTGTTTCCCGATGGATTGCCTGGTCTCCCTCATAGAAGAGATGTTGAATTATCAATTGACCTTATACCTGGGGAATTGCCAATATCCAAGACTCCCTATAGAATGAATATTGTGGAGCTTGAGGATATGAAGAAACAACTACAGAAGAATCTGGATAAAGGGTTTATATGCCCAAGTGCATCACCATGGGGTGCACTAGTCCTCTTTGTCATGAAGAAGGATAGGTCAATGTGCCTTTGCATTGATTATCATGAGCTTAAAAAAATCATGATAAAGAACAAGTATCCTCTTCCACGAATTGATTACATGTTCGATCAGCTGTGTGGAGAACAATACATCTCCAAGGTAGATTTGCGGTCGGGATATTATCAAGTAAGGGCGAAGAAGGAAATATCCCCAAGACTGCTTTTCGTACAAGATATCGGGACTATGAATTCATAGTAATTCCTTTAGGACTCACTAATTCTCTAGAAATATTCATGGACTGTATGAATAGAGTCTTTCGAGATTACCTTGAAAAAATTGTGGTAGTCTTTATACATGACATTCTAATATACTCTAAAATCAAGGAGGATTATGAGGAGCATCTAAGAACTGTACTTGAGACCTTGCGGAAGGATAATCTCTATGAAAAGTACAGTGAGTGTGAGCTCTGGTTGAAGGAGGTATCATTCTTGGGTCATATCATCACAAACAATGGGATATCAGTGGATCCCTCCAAGATAGCTACAATTGAGGGATGAATGAGACCAACATCGGTAACGGATATCTATAGCTTCTTGGGGTTAGCTGGATATTATTGTCGATTTGTGAAACATTTATCACAATTGTCCAACCCTCTTACCAAGATAACTTGGAAGGGAGTAAAGTCTACTTAGAGTAATGAATGCGAAGAGAGCTTCAAGGAGTTGAAAAGGATGCTTATCACTGCACCCGTGCTCACATTACCCACAAGTAGAGAACTTTTTGAGGTATTTAGTGATGCTTCGAAGAAGGGCTTTGGTTGTGTGTTGATGAAAAATGATAAAGTGATATCATACTCCTCAAGTTAGCTAAAAATACATGAGAAAAACTATCCCACACATGATCTGGAGTTGGCGGTTGTGATCTTTGCATTGAAAATCTGGCAGAATTATCTCTATGGGGAGAAGTGTGTGATATATACTGATCACAAGAGCCTCAAATATAAATTCACACAGAAAGAGCTTAATATGTGACAAAGAAGATGGATAGAACTCATCAAGAATTATGACTGCTCAATCCATTACCACGCAAGGAAAGAGAACAAGGTGGCAGATTCTCTAAGTAGAAAGGATCTAGCAATTCTCTCATTGATGAGAATTGAAAAGCATAGAATCTTATTAGATTTATAGAGGATGGACATGGGAATCATTCGAGGAGGAACATAATCAATCCTTTCTCAAATGATTGATCAACCATCCCTCTTGGAGAAAATAAAGGATGTTAAAAGAAAGGATGTAGAAATTCTGAAAAGGTTGGAAGATATCAGAAAGGGGAAATCCTTAGATTTCATGATTGAAAATGATGGAATTGTTAGATTTCGGTCAGGATTATGTGTACCATATGATCTAGAGATAAATAAGTATCTTCTGAATGATTCACATAGCTCAACCTTCTCTATTCACCTAGGGAGCACAAAGATGTATTGAGATCTCCAAGAAAACTTCTGGGGGGACAATATAAAATGGGAGACTGCTGAATATACATCAAAGTGCCTGGTATGTTAGAAATTGAAGGATGAGAGGAAAAAGTCTAAGGGTATAATGCAACCACTACCCATACCAACAAGGAAGTGGGAGAACATTATCATGGACTTTGTCACTAAACTTCTAAGGACATCTAGAGGAAACAATGCTATATGGGTCATTGTGGATCGTCTTACAAAGACATCTCACTTTATTGCGATTCGAGTGGACTTATCATTGGATTAACTTGCATGGATTTACATCAATGAAGTATTAAGGCTTCATAGAGTACCAAATCAATTATATCTGATCAAGATCCAAGATTCACCTCTAAGTTTTAGAAGAGTCTTCAACATGCTCTGGATACTGAACTGAACTTCATTATGGCTTATCATCCTCAAACTGATGGACAATCTGAGTGAACTATTAAAAAATTATAGTATATGTTAAGATCATGTTAAATTAACTTTAAAGAAGGATGGTATCAACATCTTCCTCTGGTTTAATTCTCCTATAATAATAGTTTCCACTCGAGCATCTGAATGTCACCTTATGAAGCCCTATATGAGAAGAGGTTCAAAACAGCAGCATGTTGGGATGAAGTTGGTGAGCGTATGATGTTATTAATATTTTCATGACTTATTATATACTCCCTTTACTTATTTTATATGAAATGTTCATAATTTGTGTGAAATATTAATGTTTTAATATTAAGTATAATTTTTGAGCATTTTTAGAAGTAGTCCAATTGAGTCAGTATAATTTTTTAATAATACCTATCACTATACTGATCCAAATTGTGTGGTTCTTGTTTTTTAGTATTATCATTTCAATATAAAACATTTCATTGGAAGGTACCATGAGCCAATTCTGCCATTTGAAGGGTCATATGGTCCTCACAAACAAGACCAAAGAATCGGTGAACAAACTGGACCAGCCATGACGATTGATTTACTGGGCTCAATCCAGAAGTCCAAAAACATTAACTCTCCACAATAATTCTGGGGACACTACATTTCATCTTGGATAAAAATTTCAAGGCCCAAATCTAAGTACAAGGGGTCCAAATGAAGCTTTGAAGTCCAGCCCACCATTCTGGCTGAGAATTAAAATCAGTATAGTATGCATGTCATATCTCATGATGTAAGCATCATATAGAGCTTTTCTTTTTCATTGTGAAAGAGAAGATATATTTGGTCGACTTTGTTGAAGAACCCATTCGTATTTGAAGGCATCGTCATATTCAAAAACCCTTTCACATTCTGGACTTCAAAAAGACTAGATTGAAATGGACAGTTTTACTTTGTTTAATCAACCGGCCATAACCTTTGATAATTAAGTCCAAATTACTCCAAACTTTGAGGATAGTAGGCCAAATTTATTATCTACAACTTTGAATAAGGATATTTCTCGCTATTCGGCTGTCATGATGTCCATATCTTCGATCCAAGTGGAGGGGTATTGCTGGAATGTAAACAGTCCACTCCTGGGGCTATAAATACTCTCCCCTTCTCTACTTGAGAGGGGTTGGCATTTCAGAAGAGAGGATAACATATTTTTATGACCAAAGCCTTGAAAAAAGTTTGGTAGGACCTGACATACTCAAGTTTTTACTTGAGAGACCTTTCCTCCTCTCTTTGTTTTCACTTACTTTCATGTTCTTCGTTTTTGTAATTTTGTAAGTCCTTTCTTTTGTAATTCTGTTTTAATGCAAGTTTCTTCTTCAATATCTCTTATTCTCATCCACCTTCTGTAATTTAATATTTATGTTCTAAAAATAGTTTAAATTCATTTGAATCCCCTTCCCTTCTTTTACTTCCTCAGTCAATCAAAAATCCGTTTTAATTATCATCATTGTTCGTGTGTGTGTGTTCGACGTACCACTCTTTTCTAATACCTTTCTTTTTCTTCTATTCTTAATTTATCATCATAATTATTATAACCAGAATATTAAAAACCCAAATGGCTGAGTAAATATCTCATTGGTTTGATTTATAATTTATGTATGTTAAGTGATTGGGAGTATTTTCTCGATGAGTATTCGTTAATTTAACATTGTGTATGTTGGACTTAATTTGTCATGGATTAATGACATATTTTGTTTAGAATGTGGTTTACATGGATTATTGGAACTACAAATAGACTACCATAAACATGTACTGATTGAGATTAAAATCCTAATTAATTTAAGGCTTGGATTAAAGCTTTAACACTTAGTAATTCTAATCGACGTAAACTTGTGAAGTTGGTGTTAATTTAAATGCAATATAAAGCAAAGCTAAAGGATATCACAAGCTTAACTACCTAATGATGAACTCACCCCAATATTTATCAATTTGTTAAATCAAACATCATCCACAAATTATTTCATAAGCTCTGTAAACAACCCCCCCCCCCAATAAGAATACAATCAACTAAAAACAAACGACTATTTCAAAGTATCATCACCGAGGATTCGACCCGAGTGCTGCTATACACATTAGCAGAGCACCGGAACTTTGACCGGTCGATAGGTGAAAATCGGCCGTGCGTTTCAAATGGTGCCGTTTCCGGGTATGGTGCTTTAAGTAGTCATTAGTTTCTGGTTATTGTCAAAAAAACAAAAAAAACAAAATTTTAAAAAAAATTGAAAAAAAATCACAAAGAAAAACCCGTCTTCTCATAAAAATCATAAACTGAAAAAAAAAATACAAAAAAAAACTCATCTTCCTCTTTCTTACAAAATCTCTCTGAATGCCCCGTAGCCTTCCAAACAATCACTCAGATTTGTTTGACCCTGAAATTGAGCGAACACTTCGCCAACTTAGGAGGAACATAAGAGATAATCAAATAATTCAAGAACCAGTCCTTGTACAACCAATTGATTTAGATATGGCCAATCCTAGGGAACAAACACTTAAAGAACACGCTGCCCCTGATATGAATTACCAACCTATTGGTATTAAATATCCAAATATAGAGGCTGACTTTGAACTCAAATCGGGTTTGATTCATCTTCTCCCTCATTTCCACAGGCTAGCTGGTGAGGATCCACATCTCCACCTTAAAGAGTTCCAAGTAGTGTGCTCTACCATGAAGCCTCAAGGGGTTTCTGAAGAACAAATCAAACTCCGAGCATTCCCTTTTTCCCTAGCTGACACTACTAAGTCATGGCTCTACTACCTACCTCCTGGTTCTATAACTACATGGAATGACATGAAGCAACTATTTGTAGAAAAATTCTTTCCTACTTCTCGTACTGCTTCTATCCGAAAGGAAATAAGTGGTATTCCTCAGTTCCCAAGTGAATCACTCTATGAGTACTGGGAGAGGTTCAAAAAGCTTGTGGCAACCTGCCCACATCATCAAATCCCTAACCAACTCTTGTTCCAATACTTTTATGAGGGGTTATTGGCTATGGAGAGAACTCTCATTGATGCCGCAAGTGGTGGTGCTCTGGTTGATAAAAATCCAGCTGCTGCAAGAGATCTCATAAGTAACATGGCTGAAAACACACAACAATTCCATACTCGAGCACATGATCAAGTCAAACAAGCCTAAGATAATCAATCAATTGAGATGAACAAAATGACTGAGTGGATGAGTGAACTTACAGGTCTTGTGCAACAGCTAGCTGTGGCTACCAAATCCCCAACCTCATCTTCTCCACAATCAATTTTTCCTAGACCAATCAAAAACTGTGGAATCTGCAACTCTCCATCTCATCCAACTGACACTTTTCCACAACTTCAAGAGGATCAATCCGATTCATCTGGACCAATGGATCTCAATGCAGCATATGCTCAGTGGAACACCAATCCTCAACTATCAAGTCAGTTTGTTAGAAACTTCAACCAACCTCACTCTGAGCCCTTCTCCTCTAACTTTAACCAAGGATTGAGGTATAGTAATCCTGTCTCTCATCCCCCTCAATTCCCTGCTCAAAACCCAAACCAATTCCAATATGTTCAAGGTGGTGGTAACTTCCATCAACCTTATCCTTTTGTTCCTCAACCTCAAAGGAACAATCCTCCTCCTGGATTCTATTATCCTAGTGAGCCTTCCCAATTCCAAAACCAATACAATCGATTTCCCAAGAACCAAAATCAAGGCAATGCCAATCCAGGACAAGCCTCTTCTTCCAAGAAACCATGGGAAAGTGCAGTGGAAGATCTTTCCACCTTCACCTGTTCTAGTCCCAAAAACATTGAAACTCAAATAGGTCAACTTGCATCCCACCTGAGCCAGAAACAGCAATCAAATTATTCCCAACTCCTAGCTCAACCATTACCCAACCCCAAAGTAATGTAAGTGCAATTGGACTTAGATCGGGAAAGCACATTGCTATGCCTCAAGATAAGTCCTCTAGCCCTCCTTTGAATGTTGACCTAGAAAATGAAAAGGAACCAGAAACCATTCCCTCACCTAATTCAATTCCACTTAGGAACCCAATTCCTTTTCCTCAAGCCATTTCTAAACCAAGGTAGTCCTTTCAACCTGATCCTGAAATGCTCGACATGTTTAGACGTGTTGAAGTAAAAATTCCCCTCTTATATTCCATTAAACAAATTCCTAAGTATGCCAAGTTTCTTAAGGAATTGTGAACCCACAAGAGGTAACTTGGGACCTTTGAAAATGTTTCCACCCAGCATTCCATACCCATTAAGTGAAAAGATCTACGTACCTTTACAGCCCCATGCCAAATTGGAAGTTCCAACTTTGATGATGCACTCATAGACCTAGGAGCCTCAATTAATTTCATGCCCAAATCCATATTCTCCAACCTTGGTCTAGGTCCCCTGCACCCAACGGGTGTTGTCATTCAGTTAGCCAATCGAAGCACAACCAGTCCTGAGGGAATAATTGAGGATGTCCTTGTCCGAGTCAATGATCTTATCTTCCTTGCTAATTTCTATGTCCTTGACATGGAAGGTGAGACTAACTCTTCTCAATCTCCCCTAATTCTTGGAAGACCATTCCTCATGACTGTGAGAACCAAAATTGATGTCCATTCAGGCATCTTATCCATGGAATTTGGTGACCAACTGGTCAAGTTCAACATTTTCCAAGCCATGCGATACCCATCTGAGGATCACTCTACATTCTCAATCCATGCTTCTGAGGACACTTCTAAGAGTAAATCAAACCCCAATCCACCATGTTCTTTATGTTCTAATGACAAAGGATCTTGTGAAATCTGCACCATGATTAACAAAGTCATAAATGGTGAAATTTATGTTGACATTACAAATACAAACTCCATTGATCTAAATGATCATGAAAACTCTTTGGAATCTCATCTCACCTCTGACCTCCAATGCTCCAACATGGATGGTAATAAAGAAAATGAACTAGAATGCTCATTTATTAATTCAAATCTGATTATCCCATATTCATCATTTCCTATCCAGGATTCTGAAAATTCTGTTATATGTGAGGTGAACCCCAAAAAAATTTGTTTACATTGTCCTGATGGGAGAGAAGGTTGTGACATTTGTTCCCTAATTAATAAAGTGATCACTGGTGAGGTTGAAATTGTCAATTCTTTGGCGAAAAACATTAATATAAAAGAAATTGAAAATTTTATTAAGTATTATGACTCCACTGATTCTCATTACTCTACATTGGTATGTGATGAAATAAATTAGTCAAAAACAATTGGGATCTCATACTGTGGTTCTGTGTTATCTGATCCTTACAAAAATGAACCATCAAAATTGAGCCATCTTACTGAATTTCCAAGCATAGAAAACCAGAACTTTGTGGATAACATCATTCCTCAGGTTGAAGACCAAAGTGAGGATAGAAATATTATATTTCCAACCCCATTGAATTACAAGAACACCAACAAGGATGGGAAGAAATTATCCAATGAATCATCAGGCCTCCCAATGAACAAGTTTTTCTGGAAGCACATTGGAGTTGAGAAGATACAATGGCCACCGTCAGACTATGGGTAGTCCACTGCAACTGTCCAGCTGTAGACAAATAAATGTAGTGCTTCTTGGGAGGCAACCCATATTTTCTTTTACTTTTGTGAAATTTAAATTTCTTTTTAGTTTTTCATTATATGAATAATTATTTTTCTTTTTCAGGTAACATCCCACAATCTTGGATCAACCTCGACTTCCAATGAATCCCCAAATTATCTAGCCGACCTACCACTTGATGGAGATGGAAACCCACTAAATCCAAACCAGGGGGCACCTCTTTCCCTTTAACTCTCTCTATCTCTTTCTCTCTCTACGCCTTTCTTCTTTTTCCTCTCTCTTTAAATTTTTTTACCACTTTCTTCATCAAACCCTTTCTTTTTCTCTTTCATGTGTGGGTGTGTATTTAAAAAAAACCATAAAAACTAAAAAAACACAAAAAAACACAATTACTTAAAAAAATACAAAAAAAAGAGCCAAGCTTACTCACCATCGAGTTTTGAAATTTTGTCCAACCATTTTGGGGAGTTAACAGACATGTTTTCATCTTAAAAATTTTTTATTTTCATTATGACTTTGGATAAAGAATTTTGTGTCAATACCAACACATTTTGAATGCTCAATTTTTGATTTCGAAAATGCTTTTCTCGAACCGTGAGGAACAACATTTGCTTTGATGCCAAGGCCACCTATGGCCATCTTTTCAAAATTTGTGCTTTCACCGCCATTTGTGAGTCTTGAGTTTGTGGACCTTCGAGCTGGATTTACTACCTTAGTGTGTATTAATATGATAGAGGCATTTTCTGAACCACATGATAATCACAATAGCCAAATAGCCTCCCATTTCCCTTACATTAATCCTCCTTTTGAAATCCCCTTCGAGCCTATCAAAACCTTTTCTTTTATAGCCACATTACAAGCCCAATACCTTTTCCCACCCAATATCAACATGGATTTTCATTGCATAATTTTTTTTTCGAAATTTAAGTGTGGGGAGGAATGGATTTCATTGTTTGGGTACCCTATTATTGATTTTCAACGAGTTATCATCTTCTTGAGGACAAGAATCCATTTCAGTGCGGGGGAGAGGTTGTCATTAAGTGTGTTTTGGGGAATGCAATGAACTTCCATATATGTAATTTTGTAAATGTTATTGACAAGTGTTCAAAACAAATGATGAAAAAAAATCAAAAAAATCAATAAAATTGAAAAAAATGGGTTGTGTCTTGGGTAGGTCAAAAATCACTCTTCCTCAACCTTTGATCTTGTTATAACTATTACAACTAGTGTCGTGAGGAGATCAATCATGGGTTGGGTTATGAGTGTGAGTTCTTTTCCATGTTCAACTTTCGAAAAAACAAAGAAAAAAAAGTAACACTTGCATTATATTCTTTTTGGGAGAAGTTTTGTGTTTTGTAAATATTTCATCTTCTCATTACCTTCATATTTTCATCCTCTATCATGTCTTTCTTCACACAATCATTCCCTTGTAAATATGTGTTTTCATTTCCTTCCATGTTTTATTTAAAAAAATGTGCATTGCTTTTTCTATGTTGGTATTTTAACCCTCTTATTATCTCTCTTGGACATTATATTCCTACCGTCCCATAGCCACATAAAAACCCATTAAAAAGACCTCTTTATTCTTGTTCACTTGGGATAGGTATTGTAAGCTGAGATCTCTTTTCAAACTCTAATATTTTCACTTTTGGTTAGTGAAAGATTGAACCTCCACAAATAAATTTTATCATCTTGAGAGGTGTGAGTTTTGAGTGTCCACATCTTCCATTTCTAAATTTGAGCATGAAAAAATGAATTAGTTTTCGAAAATTGTTTCTATAAAAACTTGTGGTGGATTTCAAAATGGATGAGTGAAATAGTCTAAATCTCCCCTGATTAGAGAAAACAAAATTTTAATATCTGTTGGTGAGTAAAAATTATTTTGTCATGTTTTTATATTTTTTGCACATAAGGATATGAACAAAACTAAGTGTGGGGGTGTTGATGTAATTAATATTTTCATGAATTATTATATACTCCCTTTACTTATTTTTTATGAAATGTGCATAATTTGTGTGAAATATTAATGTTTTAATATTAAGTATAATTTTTGATCATTTTTAGAAGTAGTCCAATTGAGTCAGTTTAATGTTTTAAAAATAAATATCACTATACTGATCCAACTTGTTTGGTTCTTGTTTTTTAGGATTCTCCTTTCAATATACAACATTTCATTAGAAGGTACCATGAGCCAATTTTTCCATTTGTAGGGTCATATGGTCCTCACAAACAAGACCAAAGAATCTGTGAACAAACTGGACCAGCCATGAAGATTGATTTACTGGGCTCAATCCAGAAGTCCAAAAACATTAACTCTCCACAATACTTCGGGGTAAACTACATGTAATCTTTGATAAAAATTTCAAGGCCCAAATCTAAGTACAAGGGGCCCAAATGAAGCTTTCAAGTTCATCCCACCATTCTGGCCGAGAATTAAAATCAGTATAGTATGCATGACATATCTCATGATGTAAGCATCCAATAGAGCTGATATTTTTCATTGTGAAAGCTAATATATAGGGGGCCGACGTTTTTGAATAACCAATTATGATTTGAAGGAATCTTCATGTAGAGACCCGTATCTTGACGTACATGGACATTACATTACTTTTGCGGAATACTTAGTACATAAAAAAAACACACACACAAGGATCGTAATTAGTTTAGTGTCTTTGGAAACTCGGAACGTAATCTTCTAATCGTGGTGAAAGATCTTCAATATCTCCCATAAAGATCTTCCCTTTTTTTTTACCTAAAAACCTTTCTTTATATCCTGGGGAAAAGAAAACATAAAAGGGTGAGCTCAAATGCTCAGTAAGGGTAAACAAAAGAAATATCAATCACATCATATACATAAGAACATAGCTTTTGGAAATCTTAACCTGCAAAAGAGCTCATAATATCATAACATGGGATAAATCATAGAAGTGAAAATGAAATCCAAATAACCATAACTTAAAACATGAAACTTTGTGGCATACACACATAATCATAGAGAATCATTTCTTGTTAGTCAAGACTAATTGCCAAGACTATCTTAGTGGACAAAGTCCCTTTTCTGAATCGAGTAGCCCTCGTTTCAGTCCTGTTTCACTGAACCGGTATAACCTACCATTCCAGCCATTTCTATCTCATGAGATATATAATCTTTACCCAATGCATTGGAGGGAGATATAGGTCCCACCCATCTCATAATGATACCATTCTTATGTGTGCCACAAAATCATAAATCATACATCATTTCATAACCCATGTAATAAAAAATGGGATTCTTAAACAACATGACATCATAAAACCATTCATATAAGATAAAGGAATTCATAAACATAATTCCATCACAAAATAGTCAAATAAATGTAAAAATATGGATAGAAACAGAACCCTTTATTATCTTAGATGGAAAATAATTTTGATAAAACACTTGAAATGAATTCTTGAGGAAAATATCCTTTCTTCTTCAAAATCAATTTCTTTTCACAAAACATCATGCAATTTTAAAAGAAAGAGATTTTATTAAAAATAGTCATGAAATATTTTGGAGGAAGCTTCATGAAAATAAGGCTTTATAAAACCATAAAAATCCATTCATGCCGTTTAAGTAAAAAAAACATTCTTCGTACTTTTGTCGGAAAAGTCAAAAAGTACCTCGTACGAAAAATGATAAAATATTCCTTTCATATTCTTTACTAAAAACTCACCGAAGGGTAAAATTTGATTTAAAAAATTGTAAGTGGATGGAAAAAATATTACATATTGAGGGAACATGGATGTGGATGATAAAATACACCCCAGTAAATACCAATGTATAAACAATCTCGGATAAAAATGAGATTGTGATATTTCCCTTACCTTAGGTCCGATTTGCTTTGTTCGTGTCCGAAGCTCCTGTATAATGGTTTAAATAATGTTATTGACTTATTCCAGAATCATACATATTGATATGATATCATATATTATTAGCTTCTTGTTAGTAATATTTCATTGTTACTTGTTACTCGGGTCTTTATAACTTTTTGTTCTTATGCGTGTTTTGTTGAATAAATTCTTATTCTTATCTTTAGGTTATAGATAATTCATTTCCAGAATGGTATTAGTGTAGTATATACCATATTCATTCATTCAATTCATTTATATAATTACTATGTAATGATGATCATGTAGAACGAGTCGCATCACATCGTGGAGACGGTATTCCGTACGTACGCACGAGTGATGATATCGTTCCTATGATCGTGGAACTGTATTGGAGTATATATATATATATTATTTCAGTATCAATATTACTTTATAATAATCATAAATAGTTACTCATTACACCATTATACCCATCCTTGTAAGGTGATGGTGGAAAATAGATTACACCACGGCGTGGAGACGGTATTCCGTACGTACGCACGCGCGGTGATTTCATTTTTCCGTAGGATGGATAGAAGGTGAATTAGGGTTGTTTCATATTTATAATGACATATCAGTATGTAAGTAATAATGATGTTATTACTTTATTATGAAACAACTAAAGAAGAAGAAGTTGAAGAAGAAAGAAATTGAAAAGATCGGTAATGGATATTACCTTTTCTTTGGAACGCCTCTTTGAATCCTCCACTTAAGGAACTAATATTGGTCTTTGGAGAAGACCAGGACCTCTAGGATTATCCTAGGGAAGTGGAGAGGAGAAAATGGCAGGGGTTGGCCGAGCTTGAGTGCTCAATTTGGTGTGAGGAGGAGGGGGAGGAGGTGCCCTTTTATAAGGGAGGAGAGGGGCACCTTAGGAATATCTCAAAATATTATTTTATATTAAAGTCAAAATCGGTTTATAATGGTTCCAAAGGGTCTTATTTCGAAGCTAAAGTGGGGATGGGTCGAAATCCTATCAACCAATAGAATTTAGACAAGTTTAGGATATTATTTTAACCTTATCAATTATATTTAACTCTAAGTTAAATAATTTAACTTTTACCATGTCTTTTTGTTTTCTTTCACTATATGGTTAATACACTTACTATAACATGCCAAACGAACCCCAAATTGTTTATTATTAAAATATATATCCTTATCTAAGTCATTTGGCCGAACCTTAGATTTTTAGGAATAAAATAACAATTAATAATATAATATTTGATTTAAAAACTATTTTGTGTCAATGTTGACACTATTTGATATATGATTTTTTGTAAAAGTCATAACAGAATTATATTTTCGAACCAAGTTGATTAAATCAACACTAATATATCATAGTAACCTATAAAATTAGTGGAATTCATAAAAAGTCTCAAATTACATTTATTTTGGTGTTTATAACATCAATTATGTCAATATTTCGTTAACAAGATAATTACTGCATCATCTTTGTGTCATAAATAAATTAAATTATTTGATGTCTAAAAATTACAAATAAAATACCATCATGTAGGAAATCCTTTTAGCTTTCTAATGAATATTTACAATCGAATTTATCTTATGTATAACCCCATATTAAAAATGTTTTAGTAAATAAACTTTGATTTTAACTCTTTTAACCCTTCTTTAAATAAATTAATAATAAATGTCCTAATCTAACCCAAGTGGGCCTAAATGGTCATATTTTATTCCTAAGTTTGTTTTTGGTCGAATTACACTTGTCCAATAGAATTAGGACATGTGTTAGGGTAATATTAATATCATATTTACCCTTAGTTACCCTATTTACTATTAACCGCGGTAAAAAAAGTAAAAAGTTACTATTCACCAAAAATTATTTTCATCTCATTGAACCACATTTTAGTCCTTGATATTAACCGTGTCTGTCGGATTTTCAAAATTCTATTCACAGAAGCGGTAAAATTAAGTTTTATGCAAAATTCAGTTTTTTAACCTACCACTTAGTAGTTTCACTATTCATCAAAAATTGATGTTTTTCAGAACAATGCCAAAATTTCATCCTAAGATATATTTCATATTCTGAATTCAAAAATGAAATCTATTTTACCAAATTCATAACATAGAAGTTGCATTAATTAATTTTATAATTAAATCCCGCTGTTAAAATAAATAGCGTGTTTTTAGGAAACAATATATATCAAAAGATTGACACTTGATTATGTCTGGTTTAAATGTGAAATTACAACCAATGACCAACATTGTATTAAATTGTAAAAATATATTCTAAATATACTTTAAAACCACTCAAATTAATAATTTATCACTATTAATTATTTCGATTAAAAAAGTTGTTTTTAATTATAATTTAGTAATTTTCACTATTCATCAGAATGTGAAAGTTATCCGAAAAGTACCAAAATTTCACCTTAGGCTAAATTCGATACTCCGAATCCAAGAATGAAGTTCATTTTGAAAAATAAGATTTACAGAATTTTAAAAAGTGGTTATTACTATTCATAACGGCTAGTTTTAATAATATTTTAATAGCATATCATTGTTTCATGAAACTCAGTATTACGTACCACACACGCTATCGAGGAAGGTTGTGATTGCGTGTAATGCAAGGCAAGTCAGGATGCGTGTTGTGCAAGCTCCTTTTGGTGTAGCGTACAACACAAGACATTAGTGAAATAAAAAAATAATATTTTTCATAAAATCTCGGGCTGTTACATTCTACCCCCCTTAAAATGAATTTCGCCCTCGAAATTCGTCGGGGTTATAAATGGTTTACTATTCGAAAGTTTCTTTAATAGAAACCCACATCGTAAAAAGGAATACCAAAACTTGGCTTTAATAACTAAAGTATGAAATGTAACGATTACCCAAATAAACTAATCACTGGGTTTCCACATAGGTGAAAATATGGATATGGAAGAGAAATCTAACCATCATGTTCTGATGGAGAGTGGTAGAGAACATGGCTATGGAAAAGCCAGTAATCACAAATCCATAAATTTGTGACGATCTAAGGTACCATCTGATTCATCAGGTATAAGAGAACTAGGACAACATTTTTGGTTTTCAAGATCATTTCCCTAAAGTTAAAGAATTTGAATTAGAATAAATACTTACTTTATTTTGGTACAATCTCACTGTTGTTCGTGCCTTTAACAATTTCCACTTCATCTCTTAAATAAATAAAGTTGAATTTGTTATTCGTGAAGTGTTAGCAGATCATGTGATAGAATGACGGGTCATTCCATCTGTCTCAAAAGGTTAGCAAAATTTATATACATAAGTCGATCTATAGTGGGATTAATCATATATGGTTCCTAAAATGGGCTTATACTTCATATATCATACTGCTTAATATAATAACACTAGTTTCTACTAAACAGGGACTTCCTGTAGGTCAGTGGTAGGCGATAAAGGCCAGTCGCACTTCGGTTGTTGGTTCGATTCCTACAGCCTTGTCCGAAGCGACGGGCTGTCGCCCGTCCTGCAGGTTGTCCTTTTTCTAAAACTACGTTACTATAACATCTCATCAATAATATCGAAAATCTTCTATCCTTAAACAATACTAACTTATGTCCAACATAATCCAGTCTAATCTTTAGGCTTATACATAATATTGCAGTCCACTCTCATAATATAGTGACAACGATTACCAGAGATTTAATACTGTCGTTGATCCCCACATATCATAAGATATGTCTTGTTGGTCACATTCCAAACATTCAAAGTCCTTAATCGCGTATTCTCTTGAATACCTTAGTGAAAACATGAGTGCAGTTAAAAGTTAACACTTTCCACATACCAAAATCCTCAAAATTCTATATACTCAAACCATGATATCACTTAGTCCTTATATCAATCATGAGCTCATGAATACTATTAAACATTTCATTTTCTCGTCTTCATTATGCGCATATCATCTTATTTCCAGAAAATATCTCAATCACTTTGAATACCACATCAATAAATATTGCAATACTCAATGATACAACATTATTTTGGAATCCCATTACATAAACACTTAATCATTCCACCACATCGTTGTCATATTCAACATTGCCAATAGTGATCGCATGTGATTTCCCTTTGTCCTTTGCCTTCAGTGGTTGCTCATGTTGATCATCACTAACCCTTGGATTAGGGCAATTATTAGCATAATGCCCCATTTCCTTGCACTTGAAGCATTGAAGTGTTGGCGGTGCGTTCTCTGCAGTGTTTGCTTTATTCACATCATTAGAAACCCTTTTTCCATTACTTCGACACTCAGCTGCTCGATGACCTTCTTTTCCACACTTAAAACATTTTCTAGTCCCTTTAAGACAATCTCCACCATGCTTCTTTCCACACTTTGTGCATAAGGAAATATTCATCTTCTTTTCACCATTATTCTGAGATTTCTCCTTGAACTCCATCTTTCGTTTCTTGTCAAAACCATGAGATGGATATGTAACACCAACTTCCATTTCTACCTTGATAGCACAACGCACAATTTCTTCATAGCTACTGAAGTCTCTTATAGCTAATGCCCTTCGAAGACTTGGTTTTAAGCCACTGAAAAATCGATCAACTTTACTTTCAGGTTGGATGATAATTCCAGAAGCATACCTTGCAAGTCTTGTAAAATTTTCTTCATAGGTACCAACAGATTCATCGTCCCTTTGCTTCAGTTCAAGAAACTCTTTCTCCATCTTTGTTCGAATAATACGAGGGAAGTACTTACTGAAAAATAAGTTCTTGAACTCGTCCCATTCCATGGACTCAATTTCATCTCTTGGCCTCGTATTCTTGATAAGATTCCACCATTGATCAGCTTCACCTTCCAAACGATATACTGCTAAGATGACTTTATCATGTTCAGAACATTGAAGAACTGAAAATATCTTTTCAGTAGTACTGATCCATTGTTCAGCCACAAGTGGATCAGAAGACCCACTGAAAGAAGGTGGACGTTGCCTCATGAAGGACTCAATAGAATATTGTTCCCTTCTCTGCTCATTTGGAAGTCCAGAATGATTCATAGCTTGTGTAAGTATAGCAATAAGATTTTGCACTCCATCCCCCATAACATTTGTTTGTTCAGGAGGGCAATCATTGCATTTTCCATTGCATTGATCAACACGGTTCCTTCGGGTTCCAGCCATCGTCTAAAACCCAAAAAGAATAGTGTGAGAGGCAAAAATCATGCTAGGGAAAACAACATAATAAAGGGGGAGTACCTTCAATATCCAACATCTTAGGTTTAATTCTATGATCGTTAGCGTAATTCTATTACTATAACCTATACGTATACTTATCCCTAGGGACATCCCTAGACATACCTTAGAAATATCTCTAGGGATTTCACTAACGTTTTCGCATCCTAGTTTCCAAAGGTTGACTAAACCTTCCCTCTGATACCAACTGTAGAGACCCATATCTTGACGTACATGGACATTACATTACTTTTGCGGAATACTTAGTACATAAAAAAAACACACACACAAGGATCGTAATTAGTTTAGTGTCTTTGGAAACTCGGAACGTAATCTTCTAATCGTGGTGAAAGATCTTCAATATCTCCCATAAAGATCTTCCCTTTTTTTTACCTAAAAACCTTTCTTTATATCCTGGGGAAAAGAAAACATAAAAGGGTGAGCTCAAATGCTCAGTAAGGGTAAACAAAATAAATATCAATCACATCATATGCATAAGAACATAGCTTTTGGAAATCTTAACCTGCAAAAGAGCTCATAATATCATAACATGGGATAAATCATAGAAGTGAAAATGAAATCCAAATAACCATAACTTAAAACATGAAACTTTGTGGCATACACACATAATCATAGAGAATCATTTCTTGTTAGTCAAGACTAATTGCCAAGACTATCTTAGTGGACAAAGTCCCTTTTCTGAATCGAGTAGCCCTCGTTTCAGTCCTGTTTCACTGAACCGGTATAACCTACCATTCCAGCCATGTCTATCTCATGAGATATATAATCTTTACCCAATGCATTGGAGGGAGATATAGGTCCCACCCATCTCATAATGATACCATTCTTATGTGTGCCACAAAATCATAAATCATACATCATTTCATAACCCATGTAATAAAAAATGGGATTCTTAAACAACATGACATCATAAAACCATTCATATAAGATAAAGGAATTCATAAACATAATTCCATCACAAAATAGTCAAATAAATGTAAAAATATGGATAGAAACAGAACCCTTTATTATCTTAGATGGAAAATAATTTTGATAAAACACTTGAAATGAATTCTTGAGGAAAATATCCTTTCTTCTTCAAAATCAATTTCTTTTCACAAAACATCATGCAATTTCAAAAGAAAGAGATTTTATTAAAAATAGTCATGAAATATTTTGGAGGAAGCTTCATGAAAATAAGGCTTTATAAAACCATAAAAATCCATTCATGCCGTTTAAGTAAAAAAAACATTCTTCGTACTTTTGTCGGAAAAGTGAAAAAGTACCTCGTACGAAAAATGATAAAATATTCCTTTCATATTCTTTACTAAAAACTCACCGAAGGGTAAAATTTGATTTAAACAATTATAAGTGGATGGAAAAAATATTACATATTGAGGGAACATGGATGTGGATGATAAAATACACCCCAGTAAATACCAATGTATAAACAATCTCGGATAAAAATGAGATTGTGATATTTCCCTTACCTTAGGTCCGATTTGCTTTGTTCGTGTCCGAAGCTCCTGTATAATGGTTTAAATAATGTTATTGACTTATTCCAGAATCATACACATTGATATGATATCATATATTATTAGCTTCTTGTTAGTAATATTTCATTGTTACTTGTTACTCGGGTCTTTATAACTTTTTGTTCTTATGCGTGTTTTGTTGAATAAATTCTTATTCTTATCTTTAGGTTATAGATAATTAATTTCCAGAATGGTATTAGTGTATTATATACCATATTCATTCATTCAATTCATTTATATAATTACTATGTAATGATGATCATGTAGAACGAGTCGCATCACATCGTGGAGACGGTATTCCGTACGTACGCACGAGTGATGATATCGTTCCTATGATCGTGGAACTGTATTGGAGTATATATATATATTATTTCAGTATCAATATTACTTTATAATAATCATAAATAGTTACTCATTACACCATTATACCCATCCTTGTAAGGTGATGGTGGAAAATAGATTACACCACGGCGTGGAGACGGTATTCCGTACGTACGCACGCGCGGTGATTTCATTTTTCCGTAGGATGGATAGAAGGTGAATTAGGGTTGTTTCATATTTATAATAACATATCAGTATGTAAGTAATACTGATGTTATTACTTTATTATGAAACAACTAAAGAAGAAGAAGTTGAAGAAGAAAGAAATTGAAAAGATCGGTAATGGATATTACCTTTTCTTTGGAACGCCTCTTTGAATCCTCCACTTAAGGAACTAAGATTGGTCTTTGGAGAAGACCAGGACCTCTAGGATTATCCTAGGGAAGTGGAGAGGAGAAAATGGCAGGGGTTGGCCGAGCTTGAGTGCTCAATTTGGTGTGAGGAGGAGGGGGAGGAGGTGCCCTTTTATAAGGGAGGAGAGGGGCACCTTAGGAATATCTCAAAATATTATTTTATATTAAAGTCAAAATCGGTTTATAATGGTTCCAAAGGGTCTTATTTCGAAGCTAAAGTGGGGATGGGTCGAAATCCTATCAACCAATAGAATTTAGACAAGTTTAGGATATTATTTTAACCTTATCAATTAGATTTAACTCTAAGTTAAATAATTTAACTTTTACCATGTCTTTTTGTTTTCTTTCACTATATGGTTAATACACTTACTATAACATGCCAAACGAACCCCAAATTGTTTATTATTAATATATATATCCTTATCTAAGTCATTTGGCCGAACCTTAGATTTTTAGGAATAAAATAACAATTAATAATATAATATTTGATTTAAAAACTATTTTGTGTCAATGTTGACACTATTTGATATATGATTTTTTGTAAAAGTCATAACAGAATTATATGTTCGAACCAAGTTGATTAAATCAACACTAATATATCATAGTAACCTATAAAATTAGTGGAATTCATAAACAGTCTCAAATTACATTTATTTTGGTGTTTATAACATCAATTATGTCAATATTTCGTTAACAAGATAATTACTGCATCATCTTTGTGTCATAAATAAATTAAATTATTTGATGTCTAAAAATTACAAATAAAATACCATCATGTAGGAAATCCTTTTAGCTTTCTAATGAATATTTACAATCGAATTTATCTTATGTATAACCCCATATTAAAAATGTTTTAGTAAATAAACTTTGATTTTAACTCTTTTAACCCTTCTTTAAATAAATTAATAATAAATGTCCTAATCTAACCCAAGTGGGCCTAAATGGTCATATTTTATTCCTAAGTTTGTTTTTGGTCGAATTACACTTGTCCAATAGAATTAGGACATGTGTTAGGGTAATATTAATATCATATTTACCCTTAGTTACCCTATTTACTATTAACCGCGGTAAAAAAAGTAAAAAGTTACTATTCACCAAAAATTATTTTCATCTCATTGAACCACATTTTAGTCCTTGATATTAACCGTGTCTGTCGGATTTTCAAAATTCTATTCACAGAAGCGGTAAAATTAAGTTTTATGCAAAATTCAGTTTTTTAACCTACCACTTAGTAGTTTCACTATTCATCAAAATTTGATGTTTTTCAGAACAATGCCAAAATTTCATCCTAAGATATATTTCATATTCTGAATTCAAAAATGAAATCTATTTTACAAAATTCATAACATAGAAGTTTCATTAATTAATTTTATAATTAAATCCCGCTGTTAAAATAAATAGCGTGTTTTTAGGAAACAATATATATCAAAAGATTGACACTTGATTATGTCTGGTTTAAATGTGAAATTACAACCAATGACCAACATTGTATTAAATTGTAAAAATATATTCTAAATATACTTTAAAACCACTCAAATTAATAATTTATCACTATTAATTATTTCGATTAAAAAAGTTGTTTTTAATTATAATTTAGTAATTTTCACTATTCATCAGAATGTGAAAGTTATCCGAAAAGTACCAAAATTTCACCTTAGGCTAAATTCGATACTCCGAATCCAAGAATGAAGTTCATTTTGAAAAATAAGATTTACAGAATTTTAAAAAGTGGTTATTACTATTCATAACGGCTAGTTTTAATAATATTTTAATAGCATATCATTGTTTCGTGAAACTCAGTATTACGTACCACACACGCTATCGAGGAAGGTTGTGATTGCGTGTAATGCAAGGCAAGTCAGGATGCGTGTTGTGCAAGCTCCTTTTGGTGTAGCGTACAACACAAGACATTAGTGAAATAAAAAAAATAATATTTTTCATAAAATCTCGGGCTGTTACACTTCATATTCAAAAACCCTTTCACATTCTGAACTTCAAAAAGACTGGATTGAAATTGACAGTTTTACTTTGTTTCATCAACCGGCCATAACTTTTGATAATTAAGTCGAAATGACTCCAAACATTTAGAGTAGTCGTAAAACGTTATTATCTACAACTTTGAAGAAGGATATTTCTCTAGATTCGGCTTTCATGATGTCAATATCTTTGAGCCAAGTGGAGGGGTATTTCTGGAATGTAAACAGTCCACTCCTTGGGCTATAAATACTCTCCCCTTATCTCCTTGAGAGGGGTTGGCATTTCATAAGAGAGGATAACATATTGGCATGACCAAAGCCTTTAAAAATTCTTGGGAGGACCTTCCATACTCAAGTTTTTACTTGAGATACCTTTCCTCCTCTCTTTGTTTTCACTTACTTTCATGTTCTTCGTTTTTGTAATTTTGTAAGTCCTTTCTTTTGTAATTCTGTTTAATGAAAGTTTCTTCTTCAATATCTCTTATTCTCATCAACCTTTTGTAATTTAATATTTATTTTCTTAAAATAGTTTAAATTCAGTTGAATACCCTTCCCTTATTTTACTTCCTCATTCAATCGAAAATCCGTTTTAATTATCATTATTGTTCGTGTGTGTGTGTTCGACGTACCACTCTTTTCTAATCCCTTTCTTTTTCTTCTATTCTTAATTTATCATCATAATTATTATAACCAGAATATTAAAAACCCAAATGTCTGAGTAAATATATCATTGGGGTGAGTTATAATTTAGGGATGTTAAGTGATTGAGAGTATTTTCTCGATGAGTATTCGTTAATTTAACATTGTGTATGTTGGACTTAATTTGTCATGGATTAATGACATATTTTGTTTAGCATGTGGTTTCCATGGATTATTGGAACTAAAAATACACTACCATAAACATGTACTGATTGAGATTAAAATCCTAATTAAGTTAAGGCTTGGATTAAAGCTTTAACACTTAGGAATTCTAATCGATGTCAACTTGTGAAGTGGGTGTTAATTTAAATGCAATATAAAGAAAAGCTCAAGGATATCACAAGCTTAAATACCTAATGATTAACTCACCCCAATATTTATCAATTTTTTAAATCAAACATCATCCACAAATTATTTCATAAGCTCTACAAACAAACCCCCCCCCCAATCAGAATACAATCAACTAAAAACAAATTACTATTTCAAAGTATCATCGTCGAGGATTCGACCCGAGTGCTGCTATACACATTAGTAGAGCACCAGAACTTTGACCATTCTATAGGCGACAATCGGCCGTGCATTTTAGCGTAAGCTTCTAGGACCAGAAATGGTCGATGAAATGGTGGAGAAGGTGAAAATCATTCAGCAGCATATCAAGCATCCTAGAGTTGATAGAAGAGTTATGAAGATAACTGTCGATGAGACCTTGAGTTCAAAGTTGGAGACATGGTATTTCTACCCATATCTCTATGGAAGAAGGTCGTGAGGTTTGGATAGAATGGGATGTTAAGTCTTAGGTACATCGGCCCCTTCTAGATTCTTGATCGTGTCAGGGTTGCGTCCTATTGACTAGCACTTCCACCTACCATGGCCAAAGTACATGATGTCTTTCATGTATCCCTCTTAAGGAAGTACATACCGAACCCTTCATATGTACTCTATTCAGAGGTAGTACAAATAGAGGATGATATTTCTTATGAGGATCAACTAGGGAAGATCTTAGATCATAGAGAAAAAGTTCTACAAAATAAGATAACGCCCCTCTTCAAGGTGTTGTGGAGAAACCAAAAGTTTGAAGAAATGATAAGGGAATCAGAAGAAGTGATGAAGCATAGTTACCCACATCACTTTTAGTGTGGGAAAATTAAATTTCAAGGTTGAAATTTCTTAAGGGAGTGTGATTGTAACAACCCAAAAATTCATTAAAGAAAATTCCTCTTGGTCTATTTAAATGTCTTCTTATGGTAATGTAAAACGTATGCACTTATTTTTGTTCTATGTTTCGGATTTTGAAATACCATTAAGAGTTTTGAACATTTCTAATATAGTCATTGAATAGTGATCACATGATTTGTTTAAATATAGGTCTTTAACAAATCCAACATAGTCAGACAAAGGAATCGATGGCCTCACCCAGTAGACTTTCCCTATATAAATCCCATTTGTCAGAGCTCGGAAAGTAGGTGACTTAATTGGTCTTTTCTCATGACCAATCCCAAGACGAGATTGAATATGTTAAGCTTGAGTAGAACCACCTATGGGAGAAGTGGATGTTTATAGAGATTACCACTCAAGCGATGTTATCTGAGACACCCCAAGAGTCTGTCACCATCGTGCACCTTACCCTAAGGTCTTATACAGGTGTTTTAAGGGGTTATGTAACAAGACCATAGCACTATTATTATGTACATTAATTTTGTATATAATAAATAATATAATTTCATTTTATTATTGTTACTTTGTAAATAGTTTTTAAATCACAAATAGTATTTTTAGTTAATATTTAAACTAAGAAATATATTTAGATGAATTAATATATTTTTGAATTAAATAATATTTTAATAAAACATTATTATTATTATTATTATTTTACTTTTTATTAAATATAAATGATCATATAATTTTATGAATGTAATTGTAATTTTAATTAAGGTTTGAAAGCTATTTTTGTTAAAACCCATGAATTTTTGATAAATGTCAGTTTTTATTTTAAAAGTAAAAATTCACATATTTATAAAATTATTTTGATAAAATTAATATTATATTTGGAATCAGGAAATCGAAATTATCCAATGGTGAATTTTTCATAATTTTTTGGGACAGTCGAATTTTTGGGTAAATATTAAATATCGTTTAAATATATAATGTGTTTTTTGACATCGTAATGACCCAATAGGGATGTAATAAAATACTATAAACATTATGTTCATCCAATATATATTTTACAATTAAACTAATTTTATTTTAGTTTTGTTTGATTTATTTTACAATGCTTTAGTGGACCCTTCAAGGCTTATAAAAAATTTGTCTTTTTAAATTGTTTTCCTTGAGAGTGTGACTCACATCCACATAAGCAACCCTTTTATTTTTATAACTTAGGCCATTGGCATTATAAAATATTGTTTTCCACTCTCCTTTGTAAAAAGAATGGGAAAAAACCATGGTCTTGTTTTTAGTTTTGATTAGTTTAATGTGTGGTGTCCCAAACCTAAATAATAAAGAATTCTCTCTCCTTTCCTATATAAACCCACCCAATCTCCTAATTCCTATTCACTAAAAGCCATTTAAGTTCATCAAAAATCTTCCCTCCTCTCTCTATAATCCTACCAAGGTTCCCCAAGCTTCCAAGAATCCTCTATCAAGTGTCTCCCAAGCCTTTGGGATCACACTTCCAAGTAAGGGATTCCCACCTTTCTCTTTTTATCTAAGTTTCTTAATATTGTTATGCCATTTTATTTTCAATTATAAATGTTGGTGTATGATTTCTCACATCCCCAATACTTCCCTATTTATGTTTCAATGATGATATACCCCTTTATATCTCATTAAATACCTACCATGTACACATGTTACTATGTAAAAATTCCGAAAGGAATTTCTCTATCCTCATTTACATTCAAGTAATTCTTTTGTATTATGAATCTAAATTCCTCTACAATTGTTGGGAAATGTATCTATATGAACCCACTTACTATCAATTTCATGTTAATATGATGAGACACCCCTTTCTCTCTCATCAAAATTTTTTATGAATTTTTATGTCACATTGTTATGTTGTCGAAATTACACCATGTTTTTCCAAGCCAAAGTCATTGTGTAGTGAATACCATGCTCATTTCTCTATCAAGGGTATTCATATTTATGCACATTTACTTATTGATTATAGAGTTTAATTTATTAATTAAACATTCCTTTATCATATAATAAATGATGATTTTTAATGAATCTATGTTTGATGATCCATGTGGCACACTTATGCATTAAATCAAATGTTTAAGAAGGGTGTGCCCTAATAGCGCTCTAATGAATTGGGTAAAGTATAGTATCATGATACATCATGTTAAATGAGTGTTTAAAAATTATAATTCATGTTAAATGAGGTTTTACTCATGATTCATGTTCAATTAGGGTTTACTCATGCTCCATGTGCAATGAGCCTTAGCTCATGCTAATTCCATGTTAAGTGTTATTTCCACATCTTCATGTTATGATTATCATGCTTCTCATGACTTTATGTTCATGTTTCTCTTGTGCTCCATTGATATGACTATTGTCTAACATGTACTATATTCCTCATTTTATTCCATTTTTATTCCCTTACAGGTCTTTTTAGCTCACCCTTTTCTTATGCACGTCCTCAGGTTATCCTATGAAATGCTATGTACGAGGGAATGTAGTGGTCATGTAAAGGAAGTTTTCAATAAGATGTTGTGTTCTATGCTTTAATTTGTTATTTAATGTTCCTAATTCCAAAATAAGATATACCTATCAATCTTCTATGTTGTATCAAGTGAAGGTTTTATGTAATAAATCATGTTTAAGTATGAAATAAAGAACATGATTGTTATATGGATGCTCTTTAGTGATTTAATAATTCAGTTGATCAAGAGATTTAAGAAGAATTGAACATTAATAGTTTTGTTATTTACTTTCAATATAAAATACCATTGATCTTGTGATTTAATAAATTGATCTTTGTTATTGATAAAATTCAATACAGCGACAACAAGAAGAGAAAATCTATAAAACACAGTGAAAAGGGAAGATCAGAGAAATATAGTTTCCCAAAAAATTGGTTCTCTAATAACCATATTCATAAAAATATACTATAGTAAGGAATCCATAACAATAATTAATCTAAAAAAAGAAATAAAATGGAGATAAATAATATCATCTGTTAAATCAATTTTCCCCCCTTGGGGATACCTTTTTCTACCCAGTTCATGCCTACTAGATCCTATTATTCAATTATCCAGTCCTATGTTTTCCTAAGAATAATTCCACTTAAAATGAAGCCCCATGTCAATAATAAATAATTTATATCATCATGGATCATAGTTAAAAACTGGTGTCTTATATCACATTACTCCATATGGAATCTTTGATTGTTCATCCTCCTCATTCAATCACTGAAGATAAACATCTCTAAAAAATCACTCTACTATGTGGGTTCCTGATTCCCATTTCAAGATTTCTTATCATGATCCTTGAGTTATCATTCACAATATTGATATCTCCATTATTTATTTAAAAATAATAAATTAAGGAATCACATGACATAATTAAATATGTAGTAGAAGAACTCAAAAATAACCAGAGGGATAAACCATACTAGGTTCCTAGAAACCTTATGGCATGGCCTATAAAACATGGAAAGAGTGAAATAAACCTTAAAATAACCCTAAATAACCTTATAATGATGGGAATGTGAACTTTAAGAGGTTCCCAATTACCTTATTAAGTGGAAAAAACAACCATATGAACTCACCCAGAAGCTTGGTCATGATAACCTTTATGGATTGGGGTCCTTACAAAAGTAGATTTTCAGCCTTTGGAAGTCACCCTTGTATACTATAAAGTAACCTAGTAGTGGAAATTAAAAATTATAAAGTGGATCATCAACCATATAAAACTACTTCAGAACCATAAAAAGGAACTTTCTAAGATTACAAATACCCCTTGAAACAACCTTATGAAAATATAGAGACCTTTCAAAAAAATTTTATGCTCTCAGGAATAAAGCTAATGAAAGTGAACCATATACAAGAAAAGGAAAAAAGTCTGAAAATTTTAAAGATTAAAAAAATTAAACATCAATTAATTCCAAAATCAAAAGAAAAATATAAAATCTATTTCAATAATAGATATTAAAAATATAATCTTGTAACTATGACATATTACTTCCAAAAACGAAATTATATCAATAAAATTTCTTAAAAATAATATTTTAATTAAAATTTCACCAAAAGTATACAAAATACTTGATCTAAAGTATATAATAGAGTACAAATAAAAATAATTTTATCAATTTAGTACCAAGAAAACACAATTTCATTACAATATTAAAATAATAAGATTTTCTACTCTAAAATAATAAAAATCCAAAACATAGATAATTAAGGCGCATTTAGCCTAAAAATATTATATTTTCTTAAAATATATGTGGCAAAAACGTATCAAAAAATCAATGTTAAAATTCCCCCATACTTAATACATTTTCTGTTATTAGGGAATCAATTCTTCATATTCATTGGAAAACAATTATCTAAAAAGTGAATGAATTATTATTCCAATAAAGAAGTGATTTTCAAAAATGTTTCAACCAATGAATATTCCCATGTAATTAAGTGTGATACCTCTATTAAAAATAAAATATTGTTGTGAAAATTCATTTTCTATTTTTTAAAATTTCATTGGATTTGAAAAAATTGAAAAGAATTAAATATTCATCAAATTATAATAAAATATTCTTAAAAAATCCTTTTTCTCCTTGGTGAACAAAACACATAATATAATACACCACACAATTAAACACAACAAAATGGGTGAGTGAGTTTAATAATTAACAAGAATAATAGTTAACTTATCCAACAATTTTAACATTAAAATAAAAATATCAACTAGGATTATGACGTCATTCTCAGGGAATTTAAATGAAATGATTTTTAGTTAACTACATTTTTTCAAATTGAATATAAATAATAAAACATACTTCCATAATTTCTATAAAATAAATAATTTAAAATAGATAAATGAACATATATTAATCTATTGAATCCAATTTTTAATGTACATTATTAACCATTCAATGTAGAAAAACGGTCCTCAATTTCATTTTTTTTAAACAACTGGAAAGGAAAATTGATCCATAAAGACATTAACTAAAGAAATATTTAAGGTTATTTTGGAATAAACATCCTGAAATATAGTCTAACATAAATATAAACCCATACCCACACTTAAAATTCAACATTTTCCCTAATTTCAAACTTTAAGATGTAATAACATTTAAAAAAAATTGTTCTAATAACGTTTCAATTGATCAATGAAAACAAATATTTAGGGGTTATAATGAAGTGAAACAATATAATGTTCCGAAACACAAAACCAATAATTAATTTTATAATTTTAAAAATGTTTCCTACCTACTAAAACATATATTTTTTGTTTTACATGCAAGAATTTTAAGAAAAGTGCATGTTATCAAATAATAATAATAAATTTCAAAATTTCCAAAAATAAACATTCAATGGAACTAATTAAACAAAAAAATCATAAAAAAATATTAGTAAATAGAAATTGTTTTCTTAGTAAATAAATTTTCCAGAAACAATTCTTGGAAAAATTTCATCAATTTAATTCTCAAAACTAGAAACAAAAGGTACTTGTAAATTATAGAGAAGAAAAAGTTTAAAAAACAAAACAAAATATTTGTTAATTTAAATTCATTAATAATTTAATTTTATTAAAAAATATCATTATTTTCCCCTTAATAAATTCCTCTAGTTACCCAATTCTAACTCATATAAAAGTTTTAATAAATCAACTTGAAATTTAATAAATTTAAACTTCATATAAAATTAAAATAGAGTTTGGGGTGAGAAGTAGGATGAATCATGTTAGCTCTATTTTTAGGCTATTTATTTACTATAGAAATAGTGGAATTCAATTGTAAAAGTTTTTGAAAAGTTTCTCTTTCATTAAGGACACATGAAGAATAACTTTTTTCAAGATAGCATAAAAGACCAAAAATTCAACTAGGAATAAAATTAGAATTATTTTTATTCAAAAAAATGAAAAAATAGGTGTATCCATGAGCTTCCTCCCATGAATCTCAGAATTTTTTGTTTTTAGTTAAACTGATTGAGCATTCAATATTCAAGAACATATATACCAACCAGGACCTTTGGCTAAAACTCAAAATAGTATATAATTCTTTGTCCATTGACCAACAATAATATTTTTTCCTCAACATTAAGCTCATCAATTCTATTATCTATCACTCTAAAGCTTATAAAAGGTTTAGAACATTTGAAATTTATTTTTCCATGAAATATTTTCAACTTTTAATTAAGGAGTATCAACTTCTAAAAAAATTAATTTATCTAATTTCAATGAAAAAATTCTGAAAATATTTGGTTCTTTCTTTTTATATCCTTTAATTTTCAAAATAACCTATTCTAATCTCATCCATCTCACTCAAATATAGTAATATTATTTCTCTAGTAGTTTTGAAAAAATATTTGATATCCTAAAATTATTTATGTTGATGTTTTATAAGAAACTGACATGATTTTTTAATAAAAATGTTTATATAGAGACATTCCAATATAAGTATTTAATGATGCTCTGTAGGACATTGTAGCTTCATCAAATTTCAAAAACTATTAATTCCTAGAACTTGATGTAGTTTTCTAAAAAATATATTTAAGCTCCCCATTTTAGATTTTAGTTTGTCCCCTTGACTAAGGGTGGAAAGTGGTACCCGTTTTATGAACACTTTAACACCGTGATAATTTAGGAAATTTTTTTAAAAAATAAATTTAATTTCTTTGATAGATTTTGTTACACTCAACACCCAATTTTATGGTATCTTAAAATAGTATATCATTATAACCTGTCTATTAAATATTTGGGTATTAATAGGTATAGAGACCCAATATTGACCTACATGGACATTACATCACTTTTCTAGAATAATTAATATATTACACCAACACACATCTAAAGACCACATTAGTTAATGCCTTTGGAAACATGAAAAAAATGGCATATAAGTGATCTACATTATCTCCCACTAGGTTCTTCATGACTAGAATCCTTCTTAGACACATCAAACATAATACAAATCTTCATAAAAATGTGGAAAGGAAATATAAATATGGTGATATCAAATGCTCGGTAAGGGTAAACAATGGAGATATGTAAGCATATTCATGAGTATAAGGGTTTGAGAATATGATCATGAAAATAGAATATCATACCCTATATATAGAAGATCATAGACATGAATCATGGAATAAAATTTTTGCAGTTCATAATATATGAATCTAAAGGAAATAAAGAACGTAATACATGAAATAATAACATTTGAATAAGACATGGAATTGTAACATAAACATAATCATATAAAATGATTTCCATAGTAGTCATGGAATCACTTCTAAGGACATATTAGTATTGTGGTTTCACTTCCCATAACATCTTGGTATTCATGGTTCACTCCCATAACCATCTTGGTATTCATGGTTCACTCCCATAACCATCTTGGTGGACAATGTCATTTATGTCTATATCATGAGATATAAATATTTACCCAATGCATTGGAAGGAGATATAGGTCCCACCCATATCATAAATAAATCATACATATGTCATCCACAAGAACATAAATCATGTATCATATCAGAACCTATAGAATGAATTGGTCTTCATAAACATCATTCAATCATAACATAACACAAGGAAAAGAAATAGGTTTCATAAGTATAATTATATCAAAAACATAAACCATTAATAGAAAGAATATGATTGGAAACATTGAATAATATACCAATAAAACATAAGTAAAATTAATTTCTTTTATCTTATATGGAAAATAATTTTGAGAGAACTCTTGAAAACAAATCTTGAGGAAAATATTCTTTCTACTTTGAAAACATTTTCTTTACTTAAAATGAAACTAAATTTTAAAGGAAAAAAATTCATTGGAAATAACCTTGTAATATTATAAGTTAGGATTAAATTTAATAAGGAATCATGAAATCATAAAAATCCATTCATTTCATATAATTCAAAAAACATTGTTCTCATACTTTTTCATGAAAAGTCAAAAAAATACCTCATTAGGAAAAGGACAAAATATTCCTTTAAACCCATTTATTACAAAGAAACACATGGGTAAAAATTACTTAAATAAAATTTATAATAGAATTAAAAATATTTTTGAATAAATTTTAATGAATCATGGGTGTGGAAGATAAATATTTCCTAGTAGATACTTATTTACAATCAATCCTTATAATAATGATATTGTGGAATTAGCTCTTACAATTTTACAATCAGTTGAATTATGTGCCTCATGAAATAAACTAAATTATATGGATATGGAAATACCATAATATTATGGGTAATAATAATAAAATACATTCAATATCATTATATTCACCTCATAAAAGAAATAATTATTGTATGAGGTATTTTTCTCACAGAAGTAAAGGTGAGACAAAGATCACTTACCTTTGGTAAGATTCCATTCATACATATCTGAAACTCATGTATAGTAGTTTTAAAAATATTAATAACTTATAAAATAATCATAATAACATATATTATATCATCTATGATTCATTTATGACATTATATCACTCGTTTATTTAAAATTCCAAGTTAAAGAAACTTCTCAGATAATAAATGCTTTGTTTATTGTAGGGGTTTTGACTTCTAATTATTGATAATATTACATATATCTTGATTTAGTTGCTTATATAATGTAAAACAAGATTTATTTATCATATATATTTATTATATAAATATATATTGAAGATAGATATATAAAATAAAATACACCGTTCATGGAGACGGTAAGCGGTACGTATGCCTGAACGCCATTTTTTGTTTTCTTATCGTACTGAATGGAATAAAGTAAATGAAATATATTTTTATATATATATTATTAAATTATCATTATTATGAAATATATTACATATTTTTTTTATTTACATTTTTATAATCATTCTTGAAATGTTTAGCGTGGAATATGAATCTCATCACGTCGTAGAGATGGTAGTTCATACGTACGCATGAGTGACGATATCATTCCCTTAATGGTAAAAGGGTGAATAATTAAAAGGTATATTAATTATAAAGAATAAATATAATGAAATTTTTATTAGTTATATCCACTATATATATAATTATACCCATAAAAATAAAGTAGTGATGTAAAATAGATTACACCGCGACGTGGAGATGGTAAGACATACGTACGCACACGTGGTACTTTCGTTTTTTGTAGGATGAATAAAAGATTCCATATGGTTTTAAAATAATAATAATAATATAAAAGTATATTTGAAACTGTATTTATTACTTTATCATGATATAAACAGACGTAGAGGATGTAGAAGAAGAAACAATTTTGAAAGAGTTGGTAAGGAAATTGCATCTTCTTCGATGATCTCCCTATAGACTTCATCTTAGGGACACTAGAGTTGGTATTTCATTAATACCATAACCTATAGAATGTTACTAGGGAATTAAATAAGGTAAATGGGAATGGTTTCGTAGATATTAAAGTCTCAAATTTATGTGAATAAGTGAGGGAGGGGGTGCCCTTTTATAATTGAGCTGTGGGGCACTATAAGAAACTCTTAAATTATTAAATTAATATATATTTATTTTTTATTTCAAATTGATAAAATGTAAGTTATTTAGAATATAATATGAGTATGGTTATAAATCCTCACAAAAATTATATTTAGTCATGTTTAGGTCACAATATTAACCTTGTCTTTTGGCTTTATCCCATAGTTAAACCCTTTAACTTTTACCATGACAACTTGGTTTTTTACTCTTTAGGGTTAATATAGTTACTATAAAATTATAAACGAATCCCAAAATGTTCATTGATTACATTTTTAACATTATTATAGTTATTTGGAATAATTATATATTTTTATATATTATAATTAATTTTATATAATTTAATAAAATATTTTTTATTTTGGAGTACCATTTACGTCAATTTTGATGCTATTCATTATTTACCTTTTACAAAATATCATATTAACAAGATAACTTAGAAAAAACACTTATAATGTCTCAATTATAAGACAATTTTATCTATGAAGATTTTGGATGTCATTCATTACGTTAAATTATATTTATTTTAATATTTTTAATGTCATTTATTTGATATTTCTATTAATTAAACAATTACTGCATCATCATTATGCATACCATTAACTTATTTCTTCTCCATAAATTAAAAATAAATTATCATTATGAAGATAAATTTATTATATTTAAAATTTAAATTTATATTTTAATTTATCTTCTGTATAACTATAGCACCCCACCTTTTTATAGAATAAGATTACATTACATTTTACTAATAGAGGATCTTTAAAGTATAGTGCCTTGGAAAAAGTACATAATACATGAAAACATATAACATTATTCTAATCCACTTGAAAGGATTGTTAATTTTTTGATCAAATGTAAAATTACTCCAACTCATTACTTGGGGACATACATCAAAGGAATGGGTGAGCAGAAAGCCTAGTATGGGAAAAACAAGAGAAACAGTTTACATGTGAACTTGAGCGATATATATGAGAATATGAAGAATATAATAAATAGTTTATAAATAGGAATACCATAATAATAATAACTTGAATAATAACTTGAAAATATGGGTAAAACATTACCAAGATTATTCACTAAGGTATCGTAAAAATTGTCATATCTATGGATTAATTTATTTACCCAACGCATTGGAGTTCTATTAGGGTGGAACCTTAATATTTATTTATTTTAATGTGATCCAGATATATAATAAAAAACATATCATAAACTACCCATATATAATTAAAGAAATGTGTTTCATATCAAAATAATATCTTTTTAAAAAGTTCTTAAAAACAAGTTATTTTTTTCATTCCAATACCAAGAAAAAAGAAGGTGGGTTTCATGTATTTTAATCCCATATTTAAAATATATCATTTTTAAATCCATGTAAATACCCCTAGGGAATATAGAGGTATGGTTATTTATAAATAAAATAAAATAATTTCTTGAGAAAAAGTGATAGATTTTGAGATAAAAATTCTAAAGCATAACGGCTGTGAAACATGGTTTTAGAAAATATTAAAAACAGATACTACAAAGGAAAACATTAACAAAATACTCATAATAAATTATGGGGATATAATAAAATTTAAATAATAACATGGAATGAATATTTGAAAGTTATACCACATACAAGAGAACTTGAAAGGAAAAAAGAAGTTGGGAATTCCCTTTCCTTGAAGAGTAGCATCAAAAATACTAAGATCAAGACCTTGAGGGCCTTAGGACAAATTGGGAGGACTCTTTGGGATATTATACTATTATATAATCCATGGGGATGACTTTGAAATTAAATAAAATTAATTAATGGCTTCATATTTGTTTTAAAAGAGAGGGATTTTTGTATTGATTTCTAAGAATACCGCATCAGTGGTATTTTAAATAACATGGGATTTACCATGGTATTTTCCAATTTTATTGGACACATGGGACACCTCATATAATAAATTATTATCCAAGAGTCTTCCATCATTTTAAATTACATATTACATCATTGTGATTTCATAAAACACACCAAAAACACAAAAATGGTATTTTTACTATTCACTAAAAAAACATTTTATAAAAATGTCATAAATTCTCCATAACCTAATATCAATGTTTTAAATTAAAAATTGAACTCAATTTATGAAAATAATTTTCTAAATATGATAAACTTAATTTTTAATCAAAATCACTACTTACTTGAAAAAAATACCAATACTAAACTAATAATTTATAAACTAGTTATTTACTTATACTATTATATCACATTACCATTCAAGATGGCTAAATTACATTTATACTTCCTTAGGTAAGGATACTATTCCATTGGTCTTATTACTATTCAAAAGCTACTATTCATCAAAAATTAAGTTGATCTTAACATACTCTAAATTTTTTATTGATCACAACCGTATAAGTATGTTTTTCGAAAATCATTTCACAATGTCAAAAATTTAAAGTATAAAAAATATTTTAAAATACTATTTTCTAAAATATTCATTAATAATATGAAACTTATTAGAAAAATACTAAAAATTCATCCTAGATTAATTTTGACATTTAAAATTCAAATTTGTTTTACCATAGTAAGAAAATAAATTATTTACACAAATGGATTTCACAAGTAACTAAGGACTCATTACATAACCAATTATAACACCTCAATAGGACCTAAGAGTAAGGTGTGCAATGGTGATAGAATCTTGGAGTGTCTCGGACAACATTGCATGAGTGGTGATTTATATCAACTTGAACTTCTCCCATAGGTGATTTCTTTCATGCTTAACATTTTGAAGCTCATCTTGGGCTTGGTCTAGATCAAAGTCCAGTGATTATACCTCCTTCCCAAGCTCCCAAAAATGGGCTACATATGGACCGATTCTACTAGATGATTCCATTGACTCTTCTTCAGCATTAATTATCCATTATCATTTCTATATATAAAAAATAATTATAACATTAAAAATCATTATTGTTTCCAATAGTCATATTAACCAACTGTCATATAATAGTCAAAATCCTATGGTCAAATTTCATTTATACTTATATATTTATATTGATGATGACACAGTGAGACATATATTTTCAGGAAAAAAATATTTTACAAAATTTTGGGTCATTACATTCTTTCCCCCTTAAGAAATTTCATCCCCAAAATTTCAACTTGTACCCTCATAAGAGAAACAGTGTCGGTATTTTGCCTCATAGTCTCATATGATTCCCACATGGATTCTTCATACTTGTGGTTCATCCACAACACTTTAACATGGTGGGTAGTCCTTTTGTGTAGAACCATGTCTCTACAATCCAATATCTCCACCGACTGCTCCTCACAATAGAGGTCGTGTTCTAGTTGTTCAAACATTTTATTTAGTACATGTGAAGGGTTGGGTATATACTTCCTTAAGAGGGATACGTGGAATACATCATTACTTGTGCTAGATTTGGAGGAATTTTAAGCCGATATGCCACTGCTCCTACGTGATCAAGGATTTCATAGGGGCCAATGTACCTAGGGGTTGATCTTCCATTTCTTCTCAAACCTCATGACACTATTTGATAGAGAAATTCAATGAAAAAATTTGTCACCAACCTCAAACTCCATGTCCCTTCAATGGTTGTTAGAAAATCCCTTCTTCTTACTCTGAGCAGCCTTAATGTGTTTTTGGATGGCATGATTGATTTCTATCATCTCTTACACAAGATCTGGCCCAAGAAGCTTTCTCTCACTAGCTTCTTCCCAAAAAGTAGGAGTCCTACTTCACTTCCCATATAGATCTTCATAGTGTGCCATTTAAATGCTCAAGTAGAGTATATTTTTGGAAGAGAACTCAACTAATGGGAGATGTTGATCCAATACACCTTTAAATTCCATTGAACATGTTCTCAGAATGTCCTTGAGTGTCTGAATTTCCCTTTCATATTGGCTATCTGTTTTGGGGTGATAGGCCATAATGAAATTCAACTCGGTACATAGAAAATGTTGAAGACTTCCCCAGAATTTTGAGGTGATCCTTGTATGAAGATCATATACAATATAAAGTATAACTCCATGCCATCTTACCAAATCCTACATGTAAATTATGGAAAGTTGATCAAGAGAGAAACCTTCCTGAATAGAGATAAAATGGGAAGTCTTAGTGTGATGGTCCATTATAACCCATATCGCATTGTTTCCTTTAGATGTTATCAGGAGACCAGTGAAAAAGTCCATAGGGATATTGTCCCACTTCTATGTTGGTATGGGTTGTGGTTGTAATACCCTATTAGGATGTTGTCACTCTGCATTCACATGATGACACATCAGGAACCTTATAGTGTAGTCGGCAGTATCCCTTTTCGTGTTATCCCACCAATAATGATCACGAAGGTGCCAATACATTTTCATGCTTCTTAGATGTATATAGAATGTAGAGCTATGACCATAATCCATCAACTCCTTACTTATTTCTAGAATATATGGAACACATAGTCTTGTATGAAATTCAGTACACCTTCTTGATCAATATAAAACTCGGGAAACATCTCATCCTTCATAGCCTAAACGTTCTTATGTGAAAAAATATCTTCTATCTGAGCTTTATTGATATTCTCTAGTAATGATGGTTGATAAATCATTTGGGATAGGTTTTATGATTTCCTTTATCTTATGACTCCCATTTCTATTTTTACAAGGTTTTTGATTAAGGAATCTCATTGAATCCACATCATTACCATAATAATAGGGTATTTCCTACTTAATGCATCAGCAACATTATTTTCTCATCCAATGTGATAATGAATTGAAAAATCATAGTCTTTAAGAAGATACAACCATCTGCTATATCTTATGTTCAATTCCTTTTGTGTGAAAATATTCTTCAAACATTTATGGTATGTGTATATATCCCATTTATCCCCTTAAAGATAGTTCCTCCATATCTTTATATCAAAAACAACTACAACCATCTCAAGATCATGTGTAGAATTGTTCTACTCACGATGCTTCAATTTTCGATATTCATAAGAAATGACTGTCATTTTTCATGATGACTCTCCCTAGCCCATTTAGATATGCATCACTAAATATAAGAATCCTTCTTCAATTAAGGGTAGATTTAACATGAGTGCAGTAACCAATCTCTTATTTAGCTCTTGTAAACTTTCCTCACACTCCTTTGTCTATATTAACTTGACTCATTTCGAGTTAACTTGGTTAATGGATTTGAAATTCATGAAAAAGAATTCACAAAACTCCTATAATATCATGTTAAACAAAGGAAACTAAAAATCTCAGTTACTATTGTAGGAGGATGCCACTCCTCTACAGCCTTTTTCTTTTCATGTTCAACTAAGCTTTGTTCATTGGTTATAATTTTCCCCAAGAAATAAGTTTTTTGTAACCAAAATTCACATTTTCTGAACTTTCCAAAAATCCTCTCCTTCTGTAACATTTTCAAAATAACCCGTAGATGATCTCAATGCTCCTCATGACTTTTATAATATATTATAATGTCATCAATAAAAGCTACCAAAATATTATCATTTTAATCCTTAAATACTCTATTCATCAAATACATAAAAAAGTAGGTGAATTAGTCAGTCCGAAGGGCATAACAATAAACTCATAATTCCCATATCTTGATCATAAGGTGGTTTTTTTGAATATCTTATGTATTCAACCTTAATTTATGATATCCATATCAAATATCAGTCTTAGAGAATAATTGAGCCCCACAAAGTAGGTCAAATAATTCATCAATTCATGGAAGAGGTTATTTGTTCTTCACTGTGATCCCATTCATTTCTCAATATTCAATTCCTAGTTCAATGATCCATAATTATTATTTAAAAATAGAGTAGGTTCTCCCCAAGGAGACAAACTAATTCATATAAACTCCTTCTCCAAAAAGATCTTGGAGATATTTCTTTAATCACTCCTACTCCACATTTTCTATCCTTTATGGGATATTTGATATTGGATGATATCCTGGTAAGATTTCAATGGAAAACTCTACCTGTCTTTTTGGTGCAGGTACATGTAACTCCTTAGGAAAAAAGTCAATATAATAATGAATTATGGGGACATACTCTATTCATATACTTTCATTTCCATCTTTATATTCACCAATAAAATCTATAAATAAGACTATGGTTGGTTCTTCTAGACAAAACTATGGTTAAGATATCTCTCCTTAGAATATAATTGTAGGTTTTCCATTCAAGACTACTGAAATTTCCTTGCTTCTATATTTGATCTTAGAAATATACATTGAGAGCCAGTCCATCCTATATATAATGTCGAATTCCATAATGGGAATGACTACTATATTTTTGATAATATTGTGCTCACTAAAATAAATACTATAGTTTCTAAACACTGTGGATGCTTGGATAATCCCTCCACGAATCTTGACAAATAACTCTACTTTTAGAAATTTAGGGGTTGATTATAAATTCATTTAAAACTTGGAAGAAATAAAGGAATTAGTATAACTAGAATAAAAAAGTACTTGATATCTTTGATAGAACAAAAAGAGTACCTACCACCACATCATTTAAGCTTCTACATCTGCTTTCATGATAGAAAATACATGAACTTTCACCCTTGGCCTTTTCTAAGGTTGATGGTGATTCTCCTTCACTACCCTTAGATTTGGACAGTAATTGGAAAAGTGCCCAATATTTCCATACTTGAAGCATTAGACTTCAGGTAGGGCATGCATCATCATCCCTCTGTCATTAGTGTTGGTAAGTTTTGGCTTCACCTCACTACCAAAATTCCATGTGATATGGATATCTCTTCCACACTTATAGCACTTCCCGCTCTTGAGTAGGAAGTTCCCCAAGTGCAGCTTCCCACATTTATTACATGTCAAAAGTTTCACTTTCTTTCTTCCACTTTCCTAATCAAAGATCCTCCCCATTCTTGGCTCCATTTATCTCTTCTTTTCATTTGATTTGTGAGACCACTATGTCTTACTGAACTCTAATTCGACTTTCATAAAACTCTGCACGATCTACTCATACCTATCATAGTCTTAGTTGGATAGATTCTTCCACAGATGAGGTCTTATTCAATTAAAGAATCTATCAACCTTCCTATTAGGATCCATGACAACACTAGAGGTGTAACATGAAATCCTTGTGATGTTCATCTTATAGCTTCCCATAGATTCATTCTCCTTCTACTTCAGCTCGAGAAATTCCTTCTCTATTTTTGTTCTCATCAAATGAGGTAAATACTTATTGAAGAAGATCCATTTGAACTATTACCACTCTATAGATTAAATCTACTCTTATATACTTGTGTTTTTAATCAATGCCCACCACTGATCAGCTACTCCCTCTAAGCGTTAAAAATACAGGGTAACTTTTTCTTATTCAGAACTATGAATTACATAAAATATATTTTCGATAGAGCTGATCTATTATTCAAAAATCAATGGGTTGGTAGATCTACTGAAGTTTGGTGGTCATTGATGCATAAAGTAATGAATAGAAATTTGTTCCATTTGTGGATAAATCAGTCTATCAAATTGAATCATGTTATTTCCCATAACTGGAGTTAGTTGGTTCATCATTCTTAGGAAATTTTCCATTCTAGCTTTCATCAGAGGGTCGTCAGTGCATGGTCCTTTGCAGTCACCATTGGAAAGGTTCATCCTATTTCCCGTAATTTTCTAAAAGAATAAAACCTTAGTAAGAAACTTATTTCATTTTTAAATCTTTTATCTGTAAAGTATTTTTATGTCTTAAAAATTCATGCTTAAATAACAATTAAATTTCTCTATAAATCCTTCATAATGATTCATAAAAATATTGGGATTAATGGAACATATCCCCTAGGAGTGTCAAAATAGGAGTGAAACAAGGCTCATTTTCATGCACCAGTTCTTATTCGATTCTAGATCAAAGTAATGCTTTTAGGGTTTACCCCTAGATACATCTATGCCAGAGCCGCATCCACTTGTTCATATCCAGAAAAGGATTTATTTGTTCGGAAACCACTTACTTAATATTTCACCGAAAAACCAGGAAGTTTTACAATATTTAAACTTTTATATAGTGTTATTAATAAAGTTTTAATATCCTAATTTCCATAAATAACTAAACTATCCTTTCATACCAACTATAGCATCTCACCTTTTTATTACATAACATTGCATCACATTTTACAAATAGAGGATCTTTAAAGTTTAGTGTCTTGGAAAAAGGTACCTAATACAAGAAAAAATATAAAATAATTATTATCCACTTGAAAGTATTATTCATTTTCTCATCATAAGTACAATTACTCCAACAAATAACCTAGGTACATACATCAAAGGAAAGGGTGAGCAGAAGGCCCACTATGGAAAAAACAAGAGAAACATTTTACATGTGAACTTGAGAGATAATGATGAGAAAATGAGGAATGTCCTAAAATAATGATAAATAGGAATATCATAATAATAATAACTTGAATAATAACTTGAAAATGTGGGTAAAAAAATTAATTTATACATTCATAAGCATATCACCAAGGTCCATCCCCAAAGTGTCATAACCATTACCAAGGTTATTCACCAAGGTATCGTAAAACATGTCATCTCTAGAGAATAATTTCATTACCCAATGTATTGGAGTTCTATCAGGGAACACTATTATTATTTATTTATTTTAATATGATCTACATATATCATAATCATATATTTCATAAATAAACACTATAGAATTAATGAATAGGTTTTCATATCAAACTTATAGCATTTTAAAAAGAGATTAAAAAACATTCCTTTTGATATTTCAATCCCATGAAAATGGATGGTAGGTTTCTCGTATGTTAATCCCAAATTTAAAATATATAATTTTTCAAATCCAAGTGAATACCTCAAGATAAGATATAGGTTTGGGTATTTACAAAAGAAAATAAAATAATTTCTTGAGAAAAAAGAGATATTTTGAGACAAACATTCTACAGCATAATGGCTATAAAACATGGTTTTTAAAAAAATATAGGGTATAGGGGTAAACCATTAATAAAATAATCATAATAAATTATAAGTATAGAATAAAATTTAAATAATAACACTTTATGAAAATTTGAAATATATATCACAAAAAAAGAGAACTTTAAAGGAAAAAGAAGTTGGCAATTTCCTTACCTTAAAGAGTAACTTCAAAACTCTAGGATCGGGACCTTGATAGATCAAGAAAACCTTGGGAGGAATCATTGGGAGGCAATACTATCATATATTCTAGAGGGATGATTTTTTAATCAAATAAAATTAAGTAATGGCTTGGTATTTATAGTTAAAGAGAGGGAGTTTTTTTTAATTTCTGAGGACACCTCATCGGTGGTATTTGAGGAACCATGGGCTTTCCCATGGTATTTTCCCATGGTTTTGGACAAATTGGAAAAATAATATGATATTTTAATCCCCATGAGTCGACCATCATTTCAATTCGCATATTACATCATTATGATGTCACAAAACACACCAAAAACTCCAAAACTGTTTTTTTTTAATATTCACTTAAAAACAAAAAAAATTATAAATTTATCATTAATCCAACCTATCCTAATATCAATTTTCAAAATTTAAAAATGAATTTCAATTTATTAATTTTTTTTATAAATATAATTAATTTAATTTTTATGTAAAATCGCTATTTACTTGAAAAAATACTAATACTTAACTAATAATTTCTAAAACAGTTATTTACTAATACTATTTTATCTCATTACCATTCAAGTTGCCTAAATTAAATTTATACTGCCTTAGGTGAGTTTACTACTCCATTGGCCATATTACTATTCATAAGGTTAATATTACAATTCATATGTTACTATTCATCAAAAATTAAGTTGATTTTAATAGACTCTAAATTTCTTACTGATCACAACCATATAAGTCCATTTTTGAAAAATCATTTGACACTGTAAATTATTTAAAGTATAAAAAATATTTTAAAATACTATTTTTTAAATATTCATCAATGATATGAAACTTCTTAGAAAAATACTAAAAATTCATCCTAGATTAATTTTGACATTAGAAATTAAAAAATGGTTTTTTACCATAATAAAAAATAATAAATTTATTTATACAAATGGATTACACATGTAAATAAGGCCTTGTTACATAACCCCTTATGACACCTACATAGTCACTAAGATTAAGGTGTGTAACGGTGATAGAATCTTGTGGCATCTCAGAAAAAATTGCCCGAGTGGTGATTTCTATCAACTTGAACTTTTCCCATAGGCGATTTCATTCAAACTTAACATGTTGATGCTCGGCATGGGGTTGGTCCAAAGCAAAGCCCAGTGATGCTACCTCCTTCCCAAGCTCCGAAAAATGGTCTTTGTATGGCCCAAGTTTACTAGATAAGATTATCGACTCTTCTTTCTGCATTAATTATCCATTATTATATCTATTTATAAAAAATAATTATAACATTAAAAATAATTATTATTTACAACGGTCATATAACAGTCATAACATGATGGACACATTTCATTTATAAGTATATATTTTTATTGATTAGGACACCATAACATATACATTTTCAGGAAAAAAACTATTTTTCAAATGTTTGGTTCATTACAATATCCCTGTAATAAAAATGATTTACTTATTAAAATTATGAGAATCCCATTTTTAACTTATCCTTAAATAAAATATAATAAATATCATATTCTTACCCAATTATCTTAAAAAGTTTTGAAGTAAATAATAAGGTATCTTTTTGTCTAAAAACACTCATCCAATGAAATTGGGACAAGTGTTAGTGTAATTTTTTTAAAGGTTGGGGTCGAAGCCTCATTTATTATTAATGCAAACCAAAGTCCTATTTAACTGGGTAGAGGGAGACCCATTACATAACTCGAAGGCCCAGTGGTAATTTATCCCATTACATGGCCCGTAAGCCCATTTTATCTGGCCCAAGACCCATTATGTGAATAGTACTGCTACAGTCCCCACACTGCTATAGTACCGCACAGTACCCGTCGCTGCTCTAGTTCCCAGTAGCTGCTATAGTGCCCGCCGTTGCTACAGTGCTGCCACTGCTACAGTCGCTACAGTACTACTACAGTACCCTATGCCCAATGGGTTTTGAACCCCCATTTTACATGTAGAATTAAGGCGTGATTACCACTAAGACAAACCCCAACTACCAAGTGTTAGTGTATGTTTATAATATTATAATCTTATTTTTACCTTTAATTATCCAAGTTACCCTTAACCATGTTATATAAAAATTTACTAAAGTTTCTATTCAAAATATCCAAAATATTTTTTTTGATCCTATTAGACCATAAATATCATACTAATTATAACCATTTATGTCTATTTTTCTAAATTCAAATCATAGAAACAAGAAAATGAAGTTTGATGCTAATGTAATAGACGTGGTAAGAAGACTGGTAAATAGAACATTCAAAAGTTCAATAATTTTTTATATATAATTTCAACATAAAAATGATTCCAATGACCAAAATTTTATTAATATATGTATAATTTATCTATTATAACTTTAAAAATAAATTTAAAATATAATAATTTTTTAAAAGAAATGGCAGTTTTTACCAATAATGAAGTATTTTTTAGTATTCATAAAAAATAATGAAATTTCATAAAAAAATACTAAAAATTCACCCTATGTTAATTTTAAAATTCCCATTTCAAAAATGATGTCTATTTTTTCAAATTTAGTCTCTAATAGTATTTAAAATTAATTTTAATTATTAATATCATTTATTTACATGAAAAAATTTGGAAATTAATTCTTACTATTCGTATTACTATGTTTAATAGATAGGTTATAAAAATCTCATTTAAATAATTAAAATAGATAAGTGGTTTTCCTAGAAACTCCATGTTTCATGTAACGCAAGACAAGTTAGTGTTGCGTGTAGTGATAGATTAACTTGGTTTTGTGTATAACATAATACAAAAATAGTGTTTTTATATAATAAAAAAATATATATTTAGTGTCATTTAAATTGAAAAATATCTCAAAGATTAAATTAATACATAAAAATAAAAAATAAAAATAAATTCACAAAATCTCGAGTGTGCAACCCTTCCTGTGCTATGAAATTTTGTTATGCGCTCCCCTTGAATTTTCTACCAGGGTATGGTCATGTAATGCGGTGGACCAACAATTCCTTTATCACACAAATAGTTTACATGCCAATATATACTGTTGAATTCATAGTTCTAATGTTTTTTGTCCCTATATTTTCGTTATTTGGGATCTATTATAGTGCCTACAAGTCTTTGGATCACTGTTTATATTTCTTGAAATTGAATTGTGAATAGAGATAGAGAGTTGGGTAAAATATACCAATGTTTTTTGTGTTTTCTTACATAGATTCAGGATTGTACCTTGGTCCAGGTTGCGTGTTTATTTTAGTGAAAAACTATATTATGGGTGTTGAGATTCATTTTTTGAACATACAATAACAATTATTATGGAAAGATTAATCAATATTTATCTTTCTTTTGTTCCATCCATTGAGAAAATGGAAACAATATTCATGCATACATATGTCATGTCATCTCTATGAATGGTGTCATTTATTATTCAATATATATAATATATTAATGACTCTTAATATATATATATAATGAATATATATGATATTTTATATTTTTTAACATTATGTAAATGATGGATTCCTAATCAAAGTACAAGGACAAAAACTGCGGAACGGGAACATACATGAAAAGAAAAGCTATTATCACTTGACAAAATGATTTTTGTAAATAATATGGAATTATATATATGATAATGGTTATATATTTTATGTATAATAAACCTATATTTGTTATATATGAGTTTCCAACATTTATAATGAAATTCTAGAATTTAGGTAAGGTATTCTCATCTCACATTTACTTCTATGGGACATATGCCATATTCACCACTTGTTTCTTTTGTGTGTTGTATATAATGCCACTTTAACATGTTATATCTAGAAATTATTTATATTTATGATATTTAAAATTTCATTTAAATTTATTCTTTCATGGGGCTTATGATTAAAATATTACTAAAGTGGTAAGGGATTTCTATATCCCTTTTATTTATGTGAGACACATGCAATATTAACCACTTGTTTCTTTTTTGTGGTGTATATACATCCCATGAATTTATTTTATGATTCTTCTTATGAATTTTATGGGGATTTATATGTCCATATAATGAATTTTTTTCATAGTTCTTACTATTAAAAATTCTCCAAAGTGATATAGATTTTACAGTACAATCTCATTATTTATTGATATTTATTGTGATTATGCTTCTGATAATAAAATATTATTTTCTATATCTCAAGAAAAATCCTGAATTTTTTTCTTTTATAATTATTTTTTTTGAAATAAAATGTTTTTATTTCATTTTCCTATCTTTATTTTCTCAATATACCAAAAGTTTGTTTTCAAGGGAAATTGACTTTATTTTACTCTTCAGCCAAAATTATTTCTTCTTCCATATCTATGTTCTCTAAAAATATTTTCAAGAATTTTTTTAACATTCTACAATAATGTTTTAATGTAATTTTACCCATTATTTAATTTTTTTATAATGAATCTTCTGGTCATTTTTAAAATGTGGTACTTTTGAATTTTGACCGAAATTTTGGAAGGAATATTTGTTTTACCATACACAACAAAAACATAATTTCCTTCCTCCACAACCACTCAATTATTTGAATCTTGTTATATAAATTTAAAATTTTATTTTAATATAAAAAAGTTTCATTAATATTTTGGAAATTTTAGTACTCTAAAAAGTTATTTGTAAGGTTAAAGGTGTATTTTCCTTATGAATTTTTTAAGGATTATTTCAAAGTATTTTATTCATTGAAATCAATAACATTTGGTGTTACTTTTGTTTTACTAGGTATATGATCCAATGGTTCCATACTTATTTTTTTCTTTGGATGTTTTATGATTAATATGATGAGTTTTTTATGAATCACATTTATTTTCATGGGTTATACTATAATTTGTTTATGAAATGATTATGAAACTTGTTCTCTTTATAGAAGTTATGATTTTATGATGTGATTAATGTTTTATGATCTTGTGGAACACATATGTGTTCTTTTATTTATGTGATGTGTAGTTTCGTTATAAATAAAGGATGGTTAGTTCTATTATTAACCAATGATGGGTTGTTCCATTATAATCCATGTGTGGGTGGTTCCTTTATAAACTAAGGAAGGGTGGTTCAGTTATTAATTATGTATGGGTGAGGATGTTATATCTCTCTAATTAATTGAGTAAATATGGATAACTCATGAGGTAAATATTTTATGTGTGAACCTAATTTCATGTTTACAATTTTATGTGTGAACCTAGTTTTCATATTTATAAGATTAAGAATGGACCTTGTTTTCATGTCCATAATTTTATACAAGGGCCTCATTTCATGTACATAACCTAATGAGTGAAATTTTTTCTATTTATAAATGATAAAAATTTGTTATAATCCTATGTTTTTGCATTATTCCTATGCCTATGTTATTTTCTCATAGACCGTGTTCATTTTTTTATTTTATGATCCAAGACATATGAAATACCAAGATTTCATCCAAGACTCTTATATATTATCTTTTATATATTGGGTTTAAAATTATTAAAGTTATGGTCATGATATAATACCCTTATACTTATCATATTCTTTTATATAATCATTGATTGATTTCTTCCATGTTCACCCAACTGATAATATGAAATCACCCTTTATTGTGTCTCCTTTCCCTAGGATATGAAGAATGGATTAACATTGAGTATGATTATGAAGAGTACTAATTGGCGAGAGTTTTGTGGGAGATGTTGAAGATCTTCCATTAAATAAGTAGTTTGTTTATATATTCTCTGAATAAAATAAACCTTTATGGTCCTAGAGTTTTTATTTTTGAAATTTATTTAATATTCCTATAAAATTATTTTAATATTTATATATGAAAACATGGGTCATAATACACATACCCATACCTTTCCATTAAATTTTAGAATTTAAATTTACTAAAATGGTTTATATTATTAGTAATTAAAGACTTGGCCGCTCCGAATCATGAAGATCTATTTTTATTAATGAATTTTAAAACTCTATTAGATTAGTTTTTTGGAAGTACCACTACTTCCACCCAATTGGAGACATAATCAATAGCTACCAAGGTGTATTTATTCCCATAAGAATATGGAAGTTTTCCCAAAAATACTAAGACCCAAACATTAAAAATAAATTATTTTAGAATTTATTTAGGTGGAATCTCTTTCATTTTTCATACATTTACCATACTTTTCAACTTTTCACAACCTATTACTAAAATTCTAGATTTTTTAAATGGGTAGGCCAAAATAAACTATCCAATAAAACGTTTTGGGCTATCCCCTCTACCCCAAAGTGCCATCCCTCTTGTGAAGAGTGGAAACTATCTAAAATAGCTCGCATGTCCTCCTCAAAATCATACCTCAATATAATACAATTAGTTATCTTTTGAGTAATGAAGGATCATCCCAAAATTATTAGTTCGACATAGAAATAAATTTTTGTTTGAGTAAGATATATTGGAATAATTCTTATAAATAATAATTTCAAATATCCCCATACAAATAAGTTTGTATTGATGACACATCAAACATTTTTTCACTAGGTAATGAGGAAATAATCTCTATATGGCCATAATTTTGAGTTTTGGTCAACCACGATATGTGGTCAGCAACTACACTTCTAGTACATTACTTATCTCTAATATCTAAGTCAAACTCTTTAAAGATTTGTATACATATAATTAGTATTGGTTTAGCCTCTTCTTGGCTAATATGCACTTCATGGATGAATCATCAGTGAAAATATTGACTTTTCACAAATCTAGTATTGCCTAAAATTCTCTAGAAAAAATATTATATCCAAAAACTCTTTCTCAGTAGAGAAATAATTCCTTTGAAAATAATATATCCACCAACTATAACAATACACCACATACTATCTCTTATTTTTCCTTTACCCCAAAACAACCTCTATAGTCATATAACTGAAATCACACAAAATCTTAAAGGGAAACTTCCAACCATGGGAAGTGATGATTTGTGAACAGGTTAGTCTTTCCTTAATAGTATTGAATTATTCTATTTATTTTTAATAAAAAAAGGTCAAATTCTTCACAAATAATATAATATATTTGCCATTTTATTGTTAAAAAATATTAAATGAACCTCCAATAGAAAATAGAAATGCCCCAAAAAAATATAATTTCTTGGACATTTTCTAGTGGGGGTAATATTTGAATTACCTAAATCAGATAATTGACAAATTATTTTCAACTATTTACGACATTTTGGATAATAAAAACCCCATAGTGATCATAAATTATCATTTATCCCAATTCAAAACCAAGTTAGTCTCTTGAAATCATTAAAGAAGTAATTCTAGATTCTCTAAAAAAACTCTCAAATGTGCTACCAACTATTGAAAATTCATACATGCACACCTTTATTATACACTCAACCATATCAGAAGTTATAGCCATCATGTATCTTTAAAATGTGGATGGAAAACCACACAAGACAAATGGAATTCATTGATTGGTAAATTTACCAAAGGTGGATGTAAAAGTTCCCTTTTATTGATTATCAAGGGATATTAGAATCTATTTGAAACTAGAATAGTTTTGGAACAGATAAAGGATGATATAAACTAAGAGGGTGGGGGTGAATTAGGGGGGTAAAACTTCTCTATCCAATTTAAAATCACATGCCCATTCAGTAACTTTGTCTCAATATTCTCACTAATATTGAAAATATATAGATAGGGAACATTTTTTAATGTGAATCACCACCTTTAATAATGAATATGTCCCCAGTGTGTCATGGTTATTATCCTCCACACATATCTCTATTCATATTATCAAAAGGAACTCAAAAAAGGTTATGAATTTGAACTTATTATAATGGTTTTCTTCAACCGATTACAAATAAACATCAACAGAATAAAATAATTATTCTAGAACATTAATCACCAATGTAGATTCAAGCCTCCACATAGAACCCATAGATAATATTATTCCTCTTTTATCCTTATATGTATTCAGATACTACTCTCAATTCTCAGATAAAATATGAAACTATACCGATGCATCAATTCTAACCATCATTTATTCCTTCCCTCCCATCTTTCAATAACTAAATATCATGTGAATTTTATTTCTATAATAGTTATAGAAACTATAAACTTCATTGTGTAAATGCTTATTCAAAATTTGAGTCAAGATCATCCTTTAATTCCTCCTAGAGACTTGAGTTGTTTTCTCTCACATGATATTTGATTATCATTTTTTTCTTCCTATAAATTCCATATATTTAAATTCATTTTAGTTCCTTCCACATATACATGGAAATATAGAATTTATTTCTATAACCATAAAACTCATCTAAAATTACAACAACCTCCTTGGCTGGTCCTACATTGAGATTAGAAAGAATTGTGATCATTTAATTAATCATCATATTTGATCTATAAATAACATATAATTTTTATTGACTAATTAATTAAAAAAATTATCAAAATAGATAATTATGTAATTATCCTTATCTCATTTCATATGAATTTTTTAGTCTTATGAGTTCTTTAATTATTGTTAATTGTGAAGTCATACGCATAGAGACAAATTAAAAACTAGCTTGAATGTCTTTTTTTTCTTTTCTAAAAGTATTATGACCTCTCCCGCAATTTCATATGGCATTATTGAAAGTATTATAAAAGGTGATCAAAGTATTAAAATATCATTAGAATCAAAAAGGCTATAAAATTTTATACATGGATCACTTATATAATCATATGATGAATCTCACAATCATATAAAAAATCTCACAATCATATGAGATAATATGGAAAGTCTTACATGGCCTGAGAAAGTCATACACATATACTCTATTAAATTCCATATGAGACCTCATTTCAAATTCATACACTTCATCTCTCAAAATTATTACACATAATTAAAAATTCTGACATTTTTTGAGAAATTCATTTATAATATACCACAAATGCTTAGGACATGTCCATATTTATGTCTCAAGATAAAAAATCCAGACTTCACTCAAACACACATAGAACTCATTCTACCCATATCCAACCCTTCTCAATCAACTGGAATGAACTTAGAACCTCGTATAAATATTCTCTTCCCACTTAATAGAATTTCCACATTCTTTAACAACTACATTATCCAACATGACATCTAATTGAAAATCATCACTAGTAGGAAATATCCAACTTCCATCAAATTCTATAGAATGAAATTCCACCAAATCAGTGATATTATTTGGAATTAAGAACATCCACACAATCTATCACACCCTAACCAATGCTTCATTTTAATTTAATTATTTTGGGTCTCACTTTTTAGTTAGAGTTTTAACTGGTTCTATTTTAAATAAATTTGTGATATTATACGGGTGCATGACCATACACGCGACTATGTGTAGTTACCAACATTAATAAGATAATTGTTTATGATAAAATTTCTTATTTCACTGGTGTGTGACTATGTCGTGACCACACATGATATTGTGTGTTGTGTCTAGACTCAATAGTTCATGCAATTATTTTTGGGACTGGTTTTATTATTTTAGTTTTATTCTTAGTATTATTATTATTTAAGTTAATATTTCAAAAAAGATTATTATTATTATTATTCTTTCAGTTATTATTTTAATTAAGTTATTATTTTTATTAAATCATTAGCATTATTATAAAATTATTAATGTCACTTTCTTGTTTTTATTATGATTTATAGTTATTTTTATTCTATATTTTTTCTCCACTTTAATTCTTATTTTATTTATTTTCTATTTTATTATTTTTTATTTATTTTTTTTATTTCCTCTCCTTTATTTTTCTCCCCCTATTTTTTTCTTTCTTCTCCCTCTCTCTTGCACTTCTCCCCTCCCTGTGCGGACCACCCCTCTCCCCTCTTAACCCTACCAGAGCTGCCAGCCCCCCTCCCCTTGCCTTCCTCCTTCAGTGCGGCCTCCTCTAGCGCGGCCCTCTCCGGCGTGGCCTCCTCCCGCACGGACCACCCCCTCTGAATCTCTCTCATCGCGCCAATACCTACTCCCTCTCCCATACAAGCGCTGCCTTGCCTTGCCTCCTCCCAACTCACCTCGCATTGGCACCTCTTCCTCCTCCCTATCTTGCGGTCAAGCTGGTTCCCTGCTGCCCTCTGGTGTTTCCTCTATTTGGTGCCCTCCCCTCATCCAGAAGGTCTGAGCACCCCACCTTTGTTCAATAAGATATCTATCAACCCCCCCCCCCCAGCCAAGCATTTCTTTTCTGATTAGATTTTCAGTGAAACCCCCCTTTCCCAGCGCCGCGCAAGCTCTGGTGGCCTTCTTTGGGCTCTATCCATCCTTCTTGAACCCTCTCCGATGGTGAATTTTACTTCGGTTGGTTGTTTCATCTATTGTTAGTATATCGAGTTAGGTTTGGTGTCAATCTTGTCTTGGTTTGGATTTTTTCGGTTAAAATTCTTGTTTTTAGGGTATTATTGTGTTTTATTATGGTGTGTTTGAAATGTGGTGGGAGTTTCGAACCAATTTGTAAAGTGTCTCTACATCGAGGTAAGTGATTCTGCATATAAACATTTTTTTATGAATTCTTTTGTGAGTTTAATTACTTCATCTTGTTTATGTATTAGTTTGCGTGCTTTGAATTTGGTTATGTTTGAGATTCTATGTACTTTTGACATGTTAGTAGCATGTGGTGCAATATGTGTGAAATTTTCAGTGAAAATCCATGTTTAGTTGTTCAGTATTTTTCTATATATATAAATTGTGCAGTTTGAGTTTTGGTTTTGCATCATGGTGCACTTGGTTTTAGAAAGGATGTTTCGAGTGTGTTATTGGTGTAAACCTTCGAGGTGATATTTCAAAAGTTTTATAAATTTTTTAAGTTTTTAATTCCTTTGGTAAATTATATGTATAGTGAGTGGTCCCTTACTTGGGGGTTTGAGTCATCGGTAGTAAGGACCTATGTATATACATATACATGAAAATGTATATGCATGTAGGTGAAGCGGTCTCAGATTTCCCTTATCAAAAGCTGCATCTTTTGAGGTAGGTCCCATATGCCTATGGCTTAAATTTTAATTCCATAAATGCTTTAATGCTTTAAAAAGTGTTTTCAAAATTAAATAGTATATATACGTGCTATGAAAAGTTTTAGTGATGCTTAGAGTTGGAAATCCCTTTATAATTGGTGGTTCACTTTTTACGATTTAAAATGTGTAGCCTTCTTTTAGATATGTTTTTTATCTTGACACACAAAATGCTTAGAATTTTTTTTGAAAAATGGTTCTTAATTCCCTATGAATAATTTATAAAGTTTCCAATGTGTGTTTTTCATGTTGATATATAATCCTAACTATGATTTGAAAAGGTAATACACTTTTTATGCTAAATTGGTTTTGAAAAGAAAAATCCTTAAAGTGGTTTTTCCTAACTAGCTAGCATGTGTGTTGTGAAGGTGTTTTTTTGAATAAACATGGATTAGTTCAAGACTTTAAAAATAGGGAAGTTCATGTTTTTGTTAGTTTGCAAGAATGCATGAGTTTTAGAATAAATCTGGGGTTAATTGGTAATTTTCCTTTCTTCAATGGTTTGATTTATTATAAGCATGTTTTAAGAAGTTTGTTTCCTTGGTTGCACAAATGTATTTTTAATAATATTTTTGGAACCTAAATATGTTGAGAAACATTGTTTTCTGATTGGTAATGTTCTTAGTAAATTACTAGGGGCGGTTTGGCACTTTGAAAGTGGTTTACAACATTGGAAAACCCCTCTTGAGGAGTTCCCCCTAGTTTGAGAAATGTAAAGAAAGTGTTAAAATGTAATTTGTGATATGTGCCCAGTGTTTATGCTTATGATTTGTGTGGCATGAAAGATGGGGTATGCACTTAAGAAGGGAGAATGGTGGTGAAAGGTTGAATGAGTTTTAGATAAAGAAAGTGTTTTGCACATTTATGTTTTCTTGATAAAAACTCACCACCACATGAAACAGAGCACAATGGGAAACCTGGGTGTCTAGGTGGGTGAACTAGGGCTTGTGGGCTAGTGGTCTGGGGGTGACTTGAACCAGTTTCACTACAGTTTTGATGATTGAAACACTAACTAAACATATGAATGACTGAGGGTCATGGCCTTCTAAGCCATATTTTCTGAGGGTCATGGCCTTCTAAGCCACATTTTCTGAGGTTCATGGCCTTTTAAGCCATGTTTTCTGAGGTTCATGGTTTCTAGGCCACGTTTCACCAAGACATGAAGATCTTAGGTCCCTAAATAACACTAGATGCTTAGGGACTTCCCATGGTGCTTGTGATATGATTTTCAATTCAGTTGTTTCATGCTTGTCCCCTATTTTGTGAAAACCATATTTTAATCTGAATTGGTCTCCTTTAATTTTGAAATGTTAATGCATGCTCAAAACTTATTTTTTAATGGGAAGAGAAATTTTTTTCTTGGAAATTCAAGCTTGTTATTTGAATTTGAAAAGACCAAAAAACATTATTTTATTATGCCTTATTTTCAAACTATAATGATTTGGATTTCTTATTAAAGGTAGTGGAATAGGGCATTGTTGTATTTTGGCTTTCCTACTGAGCATATCGGTGCTCATGCCTACTTTATTTTTTCAGTTTCAGGTTCTAGTTTTGGATCTCTCTAGTAGTAATCTTGTTTATGTGTTTGGTGGTGACCCATGAGGTCACTTGGAGGTATGTTTAACAGTTCATCCTTATTCTATTTTCAATTGAAAGTATTTAACTACCTTGATTATTTTATGTCAAATGTTTATATGTCTTTTCTGGGATAAGTCATTCCCAACTGCCTCATTGTGGTTCCTGGAACTAGTTTCCAGCCCGTGGGGATCGAGAATGCCCTTCAGGCCATGTTGCGGACTACGTCGGGTGCCGGGTCGGATGACGACCCGGCCTGGTTCGTGACAAAATGGTATCAGAGGATATCTATGTTCTTATTATTTAGGATGCCAGGTAGATCGGGGATAGGATTGTCGGTACTCGAGGGGTAGGTGCGAGAAGATCCTCGCAAACTCTTTCTCGTTCTTATCCTCGAGTAACCAGGGGTAGTGTGGGATTTAAGTTTCGGCTTCACTCTGTGTGAATGGGGTATAAAAATAGGAGTAAACTGGTATTGTGTGCGGTCTCACATGGAGTAGAGACCCATGTGAAGCCTGATAGTACAGTTCGACACTCTTATTGGTTAGTGCTTGCCTAGGGAATGGTCTGCTAAACCATGTAACCAGGTTAGGCATGACCACTAGTTCTCCATCCAGGTGCTTTAGTGTTCAGGATGTCTTGCTTCTGTTTTGGGTTGGCGTGAAAGTGTTTTATTTTAAAAGCAAAGCAAACCTTGCGGTTGCTCTTATTTTTCTCTTGTTGCGAGTTTGTCATGATTTTCAGGGTGTGTTCTTTTGAACCTTGTTTCTAGAAATATGCATTTGATTTTTCGAAGTCAAATTTCTAAAATAACGTCTTAGGTTATCTGAAATTGAAGTGGGTTGTTTTAGAAATGGGAAAAATTCTGGAAATTTGCCTTGAATTTTTGAAATGGTTTTGAAAAAAAAAGTTATTTTTGGATATTGAGAATGTTTTGTTTTGAAAGTGAAGTAGCCTTGTTTCTTTCCGGTGGTATTCCTATGGGTGCTTGCATGTGCATGTGGATGTGATTAATGGATAGTTGGAGGATCATGTGTATGAGTGCCTAAGTGGCATGAAAATGAATATTTGTGAGACATCATGGAATATCAGTGGAGAGTGACTGATTTCTAAGGCTGGTTATTATTTCCTGGAAAATGGGTTTTTATGCTTAATTGGTTTTTAAAATTGGAAAATAATTTTGAGTCTGAAGTGAAATCGATGAGTTCAAAAGAGTTGTTGGGTTTTATTTTACTATTCTTGGTTTTTCAAGTAGGTGTTTTTATTTAAGAATGAATTGATGTTTAAAATTAAAATTGTTGGATTTTTGTTTGGTATGTGGATGTTTTTTGTGTGATGTTTTTGGATTTATAGAAGAATGTTTTGTGTTTCTTTTTCAGGATATTCCCCCTAGAAGTGTCTCATGGGTTTCCAGCAAGTCTCTCAGTTCTTGGCTCTGCCCAGACTCCTAGTGGAGTGGCAGAGTTGGGTTCTTCTCAGTGGTGTCAATTGTTCGTAGACATCGAGGTGAGTTGGATATCGTTGAGTGATTTCACAAATTTGTAAGTGTCTCCAGATTTTGAGGAACTCTAAAATTTGTGTGGTTGTTTTTTGTCTCAAGTATTTCTAGTGGAGCAGGACTAGACTGGTAAACAGGGATTGTTCCATTTTAGTTTAGAATGGGGATGCTGTGAGCGATCCTCAAGACTAACCTCATTCTGCGGTTGTACCTAAGGAAGTGAAGGCAAGAAAAATTGGTGGATCTCGTAGGTGATCAACCAATCAACAGGCGGATATTGGGGTGTGTTGGCCTTTCTAAAGAGTTAGTTTCATGTTCCCTAGAAGTAGTGTGGAGTAATCATTCTAAAACTCATAATAGTTATGGTCTTGCTCATATTGTGGTAAGTGTAGGTCCCTCATCTGATGAGGGTGTGAAGCAAAGGGGATTGTTCTTAGAGTGCTAATTCTGTTAGTTTGCACCGTGTGTTTGACAGACTGCTCAACCTTCTATCTCTAGTGTGGTCAGTCGGGCACTCTAAGTCATTCGCTAAAATTCTCATTTGGTATGTTGATGGAGTGGCTGCTTGGGACATGAGGAGAAGTAGGTAAGTTACTTTTTTAGCGGAGGAAGTTCCAGTCAGAGGTTTTCAGCTTATGACTGTAAGGCGGTAGGTGCTTCAAACATCAGGGCCCTAACCATAGGTCTCGGGGTGAAGCTTTCACGCAGTCAAAACTCTTCGAGCGTGGAATGGGATTGGCCCAACTTAAGTCCGCAGTGTCGGGATAGGAACGACATAAATTTCCCTACTATGGTACTGCCTCTAAAGGCTTAATTTTCATTGTGAGGGGCATGAACCATTGTCTACTTGTTGTGGTCATTTGTATCCTTGTAAAGCCAGCAGACATGCACTGTGAACCTTCCTGTGGTCGGTTATGGGTCGAGATTTCACTTGTTTCAGAGATACTTTTTTCTTGTGGGTTTAACATGTGCATGTACAGTTTTCCACTGGGTTATAGGTTTTTTATATCAAAACCATCTCACGTGATGGAATGTTGGCCAGTGTAGAAATCATTTGTGCAGGTCGGCCCGTGTTGGTGAGTCCGTGATGAAGGGTTCCATCAGTATTGCTCAAAGTAAACTTGGAATGCTCGCATGAGTTTTGTGGTGTTAGGAAATTTTAAAATGGTGGGAAGACCCACCTCAGGTCTCGCCAACATCCCTTATTGTGTTGGTTGGTTAAACATAGGGATCTTGGATGGTCAAGAAAGTGTTAGATTTTTTTCTAGGTTGGTGAGTTGTTTTAGTCTGAAGAACAAATGTTTGATGAGAACCCTAATATGGTGGGGAGACCACCATAGGATGAACTTTTTGAAAAAAACTTTGTCTTCAAAGTGCGCTTGGCGGGGAAACCCCTTACTTCAACTCCGCCAAACCTTGACCATGGTAATTGGATAGCTTGAGTAGTGGGTCGCTTGATGAGTGTTCTTGGAGATCTCAAGCAGCCCTGGTGATCCCTAAGTTAGGGGTTGTGATGTTCCATGTTGTAGTTCTACCTGAGGTGAATTCCTTATTGCTGGTTGTTTTTCTTGGTGATTCCGGTTTTTTAGATATTTGGAGTTTCAGGTCATGGGGTTTTGAATGCCCGATCTTTACGTGACTGAGTTTTGTTTTAGGTATATTCATGGACTTTCTTGTAATCTTTTATTGGATAAGTCTTTTAGGACTTTCTGGGGGCAAAATGTGTCATACTGTGGAAAATTCTCACACCCCGACTGATGCTTCATTTTAATTTAATTATTTTGGGTCTCACATTTTAGTTGTGGTTTAAACTGGTTCTATTTTAAAGAAATTTGTTATCTTATATGGGTGTGTGACCATGCACACGAATATGTGTAGTGCCCAACATTAATAAGAAAACCTTTTATGATAAAATTAATTATTTCACTAGCGTGCGACTATGTCGTGACCACGTATGAGCTTGTGCGCGGTATCTAGACTCAATAGTTTATGCAATTATTTTTGCGACTGGTTTTATTATTTTAGTTTTATTCTTGGTATTATTATTATTTAAGTTAATATTTCAAAATAGGTTATTATTATTATTATTATTATTATTATTATTTCAGTTAATATTTTAATTAGGTTATTATTTTTATTAAATCATTAACATTTTTATAAAATTATTAACGTCATTGTCTTGTTTTTATTATTATTTCTAGTTATTTTTATTCTTTATTACTTTTTCTTCTTGTCTTTAATTCTTATTTTATTTCCTTCATTTATTTATTTTTTTTATTTTTTTATTTTTTTATTTTTTTTACTTCCTCTCCTTTTTTTCTCTCTTTTTTTCTTTATTCTCCCTCTCTCTTACACTTCTACCCTCCCCGCGCAGACCCCCCCCCCCCCCCCTCTCCCCTCCAAACCCTACCCGAGCCACCAACCCCCTCCCCTTGCATTCCTCCTTTGGCGCAGCCTCCTCTTCCGTGGCCCTCTTCGGTGTGGCATGCTCCGGCACGGACCGCCCCCTCTGTTTCTCTCCCAGCACACCCAACCCTACTATATCTCTCTCGGACTAACGCCACCTTGTCTTACCTCCTCCCATCTCACCTTGCATTGGAACCTCTTCCTTCTCCATCTCTGGTGGTCACACTGGCTCCCTGCTGCCCTTCTATGTTTCCATTGTCTGGCATCCTCCCCTCGTCCGACAGGTCCCATCACCCCACTGTTCAGTCAGAAATCTGGTAGCCCACCCCCCTAGCTGGGCATTTCTTTTTCAACTGAAGTTCCAACAACACCCCCTTTCCTGGCGTCGCACAAGATCCAATAGAATTTTTTGGGCTCTGGCCAGCCTTCCTGAACCCTCACCACAGGTGTGTTTTACTTTATTTAGTTGTTTCATCTATTGGTAGTATATTTAGTTAGGGTTTAGTGTCAATTTTGGCTTGGTTTTGATGTTTTTGGTTCAAATTCTGGTTTTTAGGGTATTTTTGTGTTTGATTGTGGTGAATTTGGCATGCAGTGGGATTTTCACACCAATTTTTGAAGTTGGTCTACACCGAGGTAGGTGATTCCGCATATAATCATTTTTTGATGAATTCTTTTGTGAGTTTCATTAAGTCATCATGTTTATTTATTAGTTTGCCTACTTTTAATTTGGTTGTGTTTGAGATTTTTTGTACTTTTGACATGTTAGTATCATGTGATGCAATATGTGTGCAATTTTCTGTGAAAATTCATGTTTATCTGTTGAGTATTTATATATATATATATATATATAAATTGTGCAGTTTGAGTTTTTGTGTTGCGTCTTGGTGCACTTGGTTTTAGAAAGGATGTTTTGAGTGTGTTATTATTGTAAACCTTTGATGTGATATTTCAAATTTTTTATAAATTGTTTAAGTGTTTAATTCCTTTATTATATTATATGTATAGTGATCGGTCCCTTCCTTAGGGGTTTGAGTCATTGGCTATAAGGACCTATGTATATACATATACATCAAAATGTATATGCATGTAGGTAAAGCGGTCTCAGATTTCCCTTGTGAAAAGTTGTGTGTTTTCAGGTAGGTCCCCTATGAATATGCCTTCAATTTGAATTCCATAAATCATTTAGTGATTTAAAAAGTGTTTTCAAAATTAAATAGTATATATACGTGCAATGAAAAGTGTTTGCGACGCTTAGCGTTGGACATTCCTTTATATTTAGTAGTTCACTTTATTCAATTTAAAATGTGTACCCTTCTTTTAGATATGTTTTCTAGCTTGACACGCTGAATGCTTAGAAGTGTTTTTGAAAAATGGTTCTCCATTCCCTATGTATAATTTATAAATTTCCAACGTGTGTTTCTCATGTTGATATATGATCCCGACTATGCTTGTAAAATGTAATACACATTTTATGCTAAATTGGTTTTGAAATGCTAAATCCTTAAATTGGTTTTTCCCAAGTGGCTAGCAGGTGTTTTTTGAAGGTTATTTTATGAATAAAGATATATTAGTGAAAGAATTTAAAAATAGGGAAGTTCATGTTTTGGTTAGTTTGTAAGAATGCATGAGTTTTGGAATAAATATGGGGTTAATTGGTAATTTTCCTTTCTTCAATGGTTTGATTTATTTTAAGAATTTTTTTAAAATTGTGGTTCCTTGGTTGCACAAATGGGTTTTTAAGAATATTTCTGGAACTTAAATATGTTTAGAAACATTGTTTTCTGATTGGTAATGTTCTTTGTAAATTACTGGGGCTCGTTTGTCACTTTGAAAGTGGTTTACAACATTAGAAAACACCTCTTGAGACATTCCCCCTAATTTGAGAAATGTAATGAAAGTGTTAAAATGTGATTTGTGATATGTGACCAGTGTTGATGCTTATTCTTTGTGTAATGGGAAAGATGTAGGGATGTGCTTAAGGATGGAGAATGGTGGTTATAGGTTAATTGAGTTTTGGATAAAGAAAGTGTTGTGTACATTTATGTTTTCTTGATAAAAACTCACCACCACTTGAAACAGAGAACAATGGGAAACTTGGGTGTCTAGGTGGGTGAACTAGGACTTATGGGATAGTGTTCTGGGGGTGACTTGACCCAGTTTCACTACAGGTTTGATGATTTCAACACTAACTGAACATATGAATTACTGAGGTTCGTGGCCTTCTAAGCCACGTTTTCTGAGGTTCGTGGCCTTCTAAGCCACATTTTCTAAGGGTTGTGGTTTCTAAGCCACGTTTCACCAAGATACAAAGATCCTAGTTCCCCTACAAATACTAGATTATCAGGGACTTCCCATGGTGCTTGTGATATGATTTTCAATTTAGTTGTTTCATGCTTTTCCCCTATTTTGTGAAAACCATATTTTAATCTCAATTGGTCTCCTTTAATTTTGAAATGTTAATGCATGCTCAAAACCTATTTTGAAAATGTAAGAGAAATGTTTTTCTTGGAAATGAAAGCTTGTTATTTGAATTTAAAAATATTGAAAAACATTATTGTATTATGCCTTATTTTCAAACTAGCATGATTTTGATTTCTTATTAAAGGAAGTGGCATAGGGAGTTGTTGTATTTTGGATTTCCTATTGAGCATCTCAGTGCTCACACCTACTTTATCTTTTCAGTTTCAGGTTCTAGTTTTGGATCTCTCTTGTAGTAAGCTTGTTTCTGTGTTTAGTGGTGACCCATGAGGTCACTTGGAGGTATGTTTAACAGTTCATCCTTGTTCTATTTTCAATGTCAAGTATTTAACTACCTTGATTAGTTTATATCGATTGTTTATATGTCTTTTCTGGGCTAAATTGTTCCCAACTACCTCATTTTGGTGCCAAACACTAGTTGTCAACCTGTGGGGATCGGGAGCGCCCTTCAGGCCATGTCACTGACTGGGTCGGGCGCCAGGTCGGATAACAACCTAGCTTGGTTCGTGACACAATCATTACAGATAAATTAATATTTAAAACCAATGAAACCTCATCCAACATAAGGTTTAAAAATATCATATTTTGGATTTGTTTCTAATACTACCGATTCTTCCCCCATTTATTGATAATAAATCAAAGTTGAACAAATTCTAGGGTCCCAAACAAAGTTTTCCATACACTCATGAGATATATCAATATAAAAAACAAGAGTGAGAAAGTCATTCATCAATGATATACTAAAATAAAAAACATTCATATCTTCTTTCTTACACAATAAAACATGCTTTAAATATTTTACAGATCCTCCCCTGTATAACACAATACACATATTTATAAATTAAAAAATCAGGAGAATAAGTTTGTACACTTGTATTCTACATTTCCTCATGCATTTAAGAATAAAAGAATATAAAAAAATCATACATAGGTGTTGGATATTGGGATACACTCTCATTTATAGCCTTAACTTCTCAAATTTCAAAGTGGTTAGGGGTTTTGTAAGAATATTATCTAACTATTCCTTTTAAATAAAAAACTACAGCATCAACATACACTTAAATAACTTTTATTTTAGAAAATGATACTTTATGTTAATATGTTTTGACTAAGAATTCCGCACATTATTTTTAGAGAGACTAATTTCACTATGATTGTCATAGACTATAACGAGAGGATACCCAACCTAAATTTTTAAATCCGACAACTGAGTTCTCATGAAGAACATCTTTGTACCATCCTATGATGTAATAACATACTTATCATTAGTTAAATTCAAGGTCACTTATGCTTTATTCTTTGAGTACCATGAAACACAATGCTTACCAATAACCAACAATCCATGGGTAGTGGATTCTTTGTCATCGACTACTCTACTGTATTCTACATCTGCATACCATTTTAAATCCAAATCCTCATTCTTTTTTTTAAATTAAACCCTAACCGATTTTTTATGAAATATATCTTAGTATTCTCTTTTCTTCCAATAGATGTGGTTTCTTAGGATTGGATTAAATCCTATCATAAACTGTGACAACATATAAAATATAAGTTTTTATGGATCTCAAATACATAAGACTTATAATTAATATTTTTAATAGTTTCTCATTTAATTCTTAGACTTTATCATCCTTACTTAGTTTTTTTTTTCCACCAAAATTGGAGTGGAAACACCATTAGATACCATAATTTCAAACTTCTTTTAGATATCAATATAATAAATTTATTACAAAATAGATGTATCTGATTGATTGAGTATCCAATAATCCCCAGAATAATTTCAATTCTCCATGAATTGACATGTCAAATATTTCTTCAATTTTTCTTGATTACTATCCAAAAAAACATTCTTTATTTTTGTTAAAAAATTATACCATCAACATACCCAATCACGAAGAGTGTTTTGGGTTTGTCTTCCAAACATATAAGTTACTATCCAAATTTGATTTCTTGAACTTTATACTCATTTAATATTCATCTATATTGAGATACCATTCCCTTAGAGCCTATTTTTATTCATATAGTTATTTATTCTACAAACACAATTTTATTCCAATAAAGTATAAAACCCTCGAGATATTCCATGTACACTTCCTCACCAATATCACAATTTTGAAAAGATGATTTAACATCCATATGAAATATTTTGTAGAATATCTGAGAGGATATGGAAAAAAATATTTTTATAGAATCTAGAAACCAAAGAAAAGGTTTCATAAAAATCACCCCTTCAATTTGTGAGTATCATTTACATTCCAACATAACATTATTTCTAGATATGTCACCATTCATATAAAGTTTATTCTTTAATACCAATTTTTATTCAATAATGTTTTTAGTGGGACTAGAAACATGTTTCAAAGTTTTATTATTTTAAATATGTTATATTTATTAAATCATACCATAAACCCCAGTATGTTTAAAATCCTCTTCAATAAAATTTGGATCAATTTTTGGAAAAAAACTAGAACGTATTTCTATTATGATTTTCCTTTTATTTTGAACACCTTAATTCTATTTAAAAATTATATTATAAATTTCTTCATACTTAATTTCCCTTGAACCTACACCTATAGTCATTTTATGTTCCATTTATTTATTGGTATTAACCTCTTTTGACTCTTTAATCCCATCATCATCGCTGAAGATATCAGAATATACTCATTCTCTTTGAATCTATATGATTTTAACTAATTTAAATATAGATTAAAACATGTTAATGTCATCATCATAATCTATCAAAATAATTATTTTTATTTATTCGACATTTCCATGAGAAAATTAATCATAAATTTCTATAATTCTTTCAAATTTCATGTTATAACACCTATAGTAAATTCTATTTGGGGTATAGCATAGGAAAATTCCATCTTCAAATTTTTCATCAAAAATTATTACACATTTTTAACTTTCTTTAATTAGCAATTGGCTACCAACAACTATTAAACAATTAATATTTTGAGTCTTTTTTAATGAAAATATCATAAGGATACATGTTAGAATTTAGTTTCAAGAGACACATATTCTAGATAATCATAGTAATTGAGATGACCTATATCCCAAAAAATCTTGATGTTTCATGCTCTATTAATATTGTTCTATCCATGTGAAATAAAAACCTATTACTCCTTTTATCCATTCCATTTTTCTAGGAAGTGTATGGAGCACTAAATTAATGAATTATTCCTATGTTTGTCAAGGTATTCAGTGAATTGTCTATTTCCATATTCAGTTCAATTGTTTGATCTTAAACTCTTCAAAGGTGATCTTATCAACTTCCCAAAAATCCTTCTAATACACTTAAAACTATCTAAATATTATGATTTGTGTGATATAAAAATGATAAATTTCATCATTTTGAATTTATATAGGAAGGAAATAAATTAAATATCTCCACTTGTTGAATTCTTGCTCATGGGACTGCACACATCAAAATGGATTAGCTCATGTCTGAATGTCACCTCCTTTGTGAGATTTTATTACCATTTTAATTTCATTAAAATTCTAAAAATTTAAGTTGTACCTTATTTTAATATGGGTTTATTTCTCAAAACTTCTTACTTGATGAGTTTTATATATTTTGTGGGCCAATATAGCCATGTATTTGGTTCCATAAGTTACTTTCTACATAATGAAATAGATAACAGTTAACAATTTCCTCTATGATTTGAAATAAATTTAATGGGGTTCTCAACCCATTTTTCACTATATCTTTATATTTTTTATTCATTAAAATTCATCCATTTTTCTTCAAAATAAACTAATTATAGTATCACACAATTTTGATACCCTTAATAAATTATGCTTTAACCCATCAATTGAAAAATAATTCTTAGATCTAATTATATTTTTATTAATATCTATTGTTTCAATGCATCTAACTTTTAAATAACTATCATTAGAAATTTTAATAAATACTACATCATATTTCTCAACCTTTTCTAGTTTTTCATGTCACCTGGCCTGTGATATGAACAAAAGTATCCATGATCCAAGGATTTTCAGTTTTTCAAAACTCAAATGAAAAATCTAAAATATTATCCTATTTCTTGATCTTAATTTTATATCTTAGAAACCCCTAACCTAAGTTAAATTGTGCTGGAATAAATCTATCACATACATATAATTTGTTCCCTTGTTGATTACATGTTCTACAAACCTCTTGAAATCTTTCAAAAACTATTTTTCACTATAATATTTTTCTCAAAGATATGGTTCTTATACTGAGTTCTCAGTTGTGATTATTGTCGCACCCTTAATAATTTTTATATTATCAATAGAGGTAGAGGCATATTGTTCCAAAAAATTGAGCGATTTATGGTCATATATTCTGTAACATCATCAATAGACCTAGAACTATATTCTTTGAAGGAAATGATTCTATTGGTTGGGTTGTGTGTTTTATTCTTTTCATGACCATGTCTTTCCCATATGCATCTTTTAAAGAATAATTTATTATATATTTATGACAATTGGATGCTATTTTTATAAATATATCCACTTTCAAACAAGAGAAAACATTTCTTCTTCATCTATTTTTCTAGTTTCTCCAATCTTCATTCATTCATTACCATCTTCTGTAGTTATATCTTTCTCCTAGGATTGTGCTCCTATGACCTTTTATTTAACATGTTCAATATTTTTAATAAATGTTTCATTTTTACCCTACTGTTTGGTGCATTAAATGTCCTCTCTAATATCTAAATTCTTACCATGATTGATATTTTATTTTTACTAATCATTTTCTTAAACCTATTTACTTCTATATTTCCAAGATTATTTTTTGATGTCATGTCTTCAATTATTTTCCCTCTCTTGATAATTTAAAGATTCATTTTTTCTATTTCTTTCACAATATTGTTATTTTCATGTTAAAGATGACTCATATTGTTGAAACCTACTTTTATCATACCATTTTATTCTCTAAGACTCGTATTTCTTTCTAAAACATTTTTATTTACATTCTCGTGATTTATTGTTTGGAATCATCTCCTTTATTCAAAACATACTCACTGTTGTATTTAGTATCATCTTATATGTAATCCTACTCTAGTTCTTGTTCCATGATCATGATTTATAAGACATGATTCAAGCCTTCCTCATCTTCACTATCTTCATTATCAAATAATCTTTCCTTAACTGAATGTAAGATCCTTCTAAAATTTATTTTAGAAATCTTATTATTCCCCTTTAATTGGTTCCTCGTATTGGTTTTATTTTGTGTAACATCACCATATTCACATTATCCATTGATCATTAAGGAAAAGTTTCAAGGATACAGAAATAATTATATAAATAATGAATTTGAAACATTGTTAGCAACCCACATTTTATTTTTTTACTTCACCATCTTCACTTGGGCTTTGTAGGGGCCCATGCTAGGATTCAATGATAGCAACCCAAATTTTATTTTTATTTTACATATGTTAGATGGGGGTGGTATGAGAGAGGCGAGACATTTTCTCTCTAAGTCTCAGTGCCTATAGGGTTTTGGAAATGTCGATTGAGCCGTTGTCAGGTGCATATCTCTTTCCTCGGGGTTGGTTTGACTCCTATAGGTTTGTTGTGGAAAGGTGTGGTGTGAGTGGCATGAGCTTTGGTTTGTGTAGATATACAGTGGTACCCTATGAAGATGGCAGTGCAACTTCGATGGTTATCAGGGTGAATGGTGTGGGCGGAGTGATGGTAGATACGTCTGACACTACAAGGGAGGTGGTGTCCATTGTGCTTGGAAAGGGTGCTGCGATTGAGAGGATGAATGAACATTCGAGCATGGTCGTGGTGCCTGGTTTGGGTGGTGTGAGTGGTGTGTGCAGGTTCAAATTGTTTTCTGAGGTGAAGCCCACCAGAATGGACCGGGTTCATAGATCTATGGTAGTAGATGTGCCTTCTATAATGGTAGGTGTGGGTAGCGTGTGGTCTTTATCGGTGGTTTCTAGGAAAGATGTCATAACAAATTAGCACCTACTTTATTAGGCTAAGAAATATTACCTGAGAAAAAGGAACTTTGGACATGTTAAAGATGATGCTCTGTAGTAAATGGTCAAGAAAGGTGACACTTCCCACGTGACTACTAGAAGATATGTGATTATTTAAAGATTTAAAATCTACAAACACTCTATAATCTCTAGGCTTGTTCTTACTTCTATAGGAAGGACTTGGAATCTTTTTTATTTAGTTTTTAAGTTTACCTCTATATGGGTTTTTTCTGGCTAGAGGTGTATTCCCCTAGTTCGGGGGTTCTATCATATCATTTTTTCATTAGATGAGTTAAAGCAAAGGGAATAGGGGATTGTCTTAATCTCCTTAAGTCCATGTATCATATGCTTTAAAGAGTGGGATTTTTAGTTTAATCATTTTAGCATAAAAATCACTAGATATGAAGTCTATATCAAAATTATTGGCCTCAATTGGATTTTGTATCATCCTAAAATCTTTTTTGATATTACATCTCTTGTGGTAATTCTGATCAATATGGATATAAATACATAGATTCTAAATTTGTTCAATATTATAGGGTTATGGTCAAGGTTGACTTCATCTCTAGCCTGATCTATAATGTTTTTTTTCAGTAAGGGATGATGATATTCATTTAAAAGTGGAATATGAATGACTTACTAATTTTGGTTCGGAGTTCCAAATGATTGGTTATGTTAAGGATAAATGCCAAAAGTCTGTGGTTTTTTCATTTTGTTCCTCTAAAAGGTACCCTGATACTTCTTGTAAAAATAAATTGAGGATTCAGTCTACAAAAAAATATTGTGGACTTGATTGTTGATGCACAACCCAGTCTTGGAAGAGGAAATGTGCAAATTAGGGATGGCACAACTAAGGAATTGACACATAAAACTCATAGGTTGGGGGTGGCCCATCCATCCATCCAAAGTAAATTTTTTTATTAAGAAAAGAAGAAAATACACAAAGAAGACTACGGAGGTCTAAAGTAATGCAGACCAAGGGAATCCCCTCTGATCAAATCAACACACTCCGCCTTATAATGGGAGTGACTTCAGAGAAAAAAATCATATCATGCAATTGAAGAGAAAAAATATGAGTGATGGGAACATTTCAAGGATTTAAGAGAAAATCAATAAATTAGGGGAAACTCACGGAATCTGTGGAATATGGGATGACATTAAGGATGATTCCCTGAAAGAATCATCATATAGTCAAGTATTGTCCAATAAGAAAAAAATTGTGGATGTTGAAGGTTTTAAACCTGTTCTTTCTAGGAAAGTGAGATAGAGGAAAGCCTATTCCTATCTCAAGATGACTATAGTCACTAGGTCTCATGATCCCTTTAAAGACTTCGAATGGTATGATGTTTAGGATGATTCCTATAAGTTTTATTATTATTTTGATATCCTTTAGAATATATTGTCATGAGGGAATGATACTTTCATGACCCCATCCATCTCTTTCCTATAATTTCCTTTTCTTTTTTAATAAAAGTGTTATGCCTGAACCTTTCCATTCATATCACTCCTGCTCCTCTTGCACCTTCTTATCATAGATATATTTAAAATAAATTTCTTTCTCATTTTTCATTTTCTTCTGATTGTATATCCTATCCTTATCTTATATTTGATGATGGTGTTTTGGTGATCATCTATAGTTAAGTCATCTAAATCTCTATCATCAAGGGTGAGATCTAGGCATCAAAATTTTTTAGGAAAATTCTCATTAATTTCTTTTTTATAGTAGAGTTCTATAAATTCTATACATACCATGTAATGGTGATAATAATAAAATTCACGCATGTGAAGAACTAATAAAATATTTATTTCTCTTTTATACTAATGTATTTAAACTCTTTCATACTTAATTAAAATTTATCTTCCTTTAATTTATCATTTTCCTCATATATATAGTGATATTTTCCCAGTAGAGTTTCTAGTTTTTCATTTCATAAATTTTGTTATCTACTTCTCTAATAAGGAAGATGAAATTTTATTCTTATCCTTTCTATGACTTTTAAATTTTTTTCAATTAATTTCCATGAATAAGTTTTAATTGGAATTGTAAATCCATACTATTCTGAATTGATAAAATCATGCCAGAGTGAGATAAGGTATGGTACCATTCTCTCAACATAGTATTGAAATACTTTTCTATCAAATGTTGGTACACCTTTTCTATTAACTCTGTTATATGGATCCATTATTTTTACATGATAGGAACACCATAGAGTTAAATTATCTATGATAAAAAAAATTGTATCAACTGAATAGTGGTATTAATTGTGGGTTCAATCAATGTGTATATATTTTCAACCCCTTTCAACTACCATTCTCATTGATGGGAACCTGTCACGGGGTGATAAAATAAATATTTGAACTCGAGAAATATGCATTAAAAGTGAGAATTGGGTTTTCATCAGAGAATCTAGTGTTGTGTGTGTGTTGAAATATTACTTTGTGGGTTCACATTTAAATAAATAGTAAGTAAACTTGGTTGGTTTTAAAATGAGTTAAATAAGAAAGGATCTAAACCTGGATTATTCCTTTATTCATATGTTTAATAATTATAAAATTGGTTTCTAATCTTCCCCACATAAATTGAATACAAATTATTACTTAAATAAGGTCATTTCAGTTCAATGAGAGAAACACAATGATCACTGTATTTTCTATCCTTTATTATCCTGGTGTTTAGATACCTCTATTTACCCTTAAATTACACCAATTTTTTGCTATCACATTTAGTGGAATTAATCCAAGTGTATTGTGAGTGAAATGATGAAAATAAGAAGAATAAATTAATGCTAAAATCAATGGATACCTCTAATAAAAAAACATTAAATTATATTGAGTAATTATAAATAGCATTAAAAGATCATAATTTATCAATATAGGAGGGGTGGAAATTCTCCTTGGAAAAATCACAATGGTTCTATTATGCCATCATTGTAGTTATATAAAAAATAAATTAAAATACATGATTCATGGCCGAAAAGTTAGTGTTCTTCATTTATTAAAGTCTAATAGTCTCCCCCCCCCCCAAGTGGGTGGATCTCACCCTTAGTCAATGTAGAGACCTGATTAGAGAATATTACTTTTATTACTCCCCTAATAAATTTATTCACTCCATCTCCATCTCAATTATAGTGATGGAAGAAAAAGGTGTTGTGGGAATGGTAGGTGGAATCCTATTTCTCCTTGGGGTGGAAGATAAATGGTTGGAGAAACAATGGAAGAAACACCCAGTCTCTAGATATACATTAAGAATAATTTAATAGGGTTCTTTCTCTTTAGGGGGAGTGGAGGATTGGGGTCTATAATGGTATCTTAGAAGGTAGAGGTAAGATAGGTAAGGTGGGAAATATTTTAGTAAGAATGATAATCATGAATGTCATGGTCAATATTCTTACTATGATATGGTGGATAAGAAAGAAGGGATCACGGTAGGTAAGCCTACCATGAGAATAGTGGCATATAAAATAAATTTTGTTCAAGTGGTTAGTTGTTTTTTACTTTGTAGAATTTTTGAACACATGGTCAGCTGATGGAAATCATGGTAGGTAGAAATTTCATGAGACTATGGTGTGGTAAGGTGGGAAGGTGACTATGGGTAGTTCTCATAGTAAGTTGAAGGCACATTCACCATGCTTATAATGTGATAGTATGTTCATTCTGAGGAAAAATATGGTGAGTACTCATGATAACCATATTAACTGTGGATTTCATGGTCACTCCTAACCTTAATAATTTTCCAACCTATAAAATTTCATATTCTTGCTCAGTGTAATATTTTTTTTATAATTGAAGTCCACGTTATTAATTAAAAAAGAAACAGTGTATTTAAATACAATTTCTAATTAATTTATAATTTCATAAATTCAACAGAAACTACCAATAACTTGGTATTTGAACTATAATGTGGGAAATTTTCAATGAATAAAAATCAATAAATGTGGAAAATTACAGCTCGTATCAATCCTCCACAATTATTTTATTTCACTCGAAAGAAATTTATTATTGAATTTATTTTAAATAGAAAAATAGAATCATCCTGCCTATATCTAAATTTACCATCTAGAGAAGAAGTAAATAGAGTCTTATCCACTGTGAAAAAATTATCATTCTTTATATTTGAATCAAATCAATACCTCACATCAAATTAATCAAAGCTTCAGTTCAATATTGAATCAAGTTAGAGTTAAGTGGAATCAATGTTTTAACAAAACTAACCTCTCATTATCCCTATTTCTTAAGTTTCCTCAAACCAATATTTTAATTTACACTTTATTGAAACAACTTTGATGAATATGTTATAAGTCAGTTGCCCCTCTTTCTATGGATTCAATATTCCCTTCACCTAAATGAACTCATTTTTAACAAGCACTTTTGAATTTTATTTTTCCTATCCATAATTGTGTGGATATAACTATGTATAACATTTATTAATATGGGTTTATTAATTTATAGAAACACACATAGTGCCCTTCTCTCATAGATACATTTTTAGGTTTCTAATTGACTATTTTTATTCTAGGTTCGTAGGACTTATATCATTTACATTTAAGATGGATCCCTAATACATTTTGTCTCATAGAGGTCAGGTTGCCTCAGATTAATTTCAAAATTCCTAGTGACTTAAATTTATAAAAAATTTATACATAAATATTCTTAATCACACTCTATCTCCTAGTTCAAGCACAATACTTCCATAAAATAGTGAAAAACTCACTTAGTAATTAGTTAATGTATTAAAGTTCCATAACCTAGTAATTACTCAACTCTAGAATAGTATTTTCAATATAGGAAGGAAATTAATGAATTTTAATAAAATGGTGAAAAATAAAAATAGAAAACTGTACAAATGGGTGATGTACAGAATTTTGTTTTCAAGAAAAAAGGTTTTTATTTATTTACATATTATGGTTTCTCTCTTTCCCCGCACTTGGTTCTAAAACATTTTGAGTTTAACTTCAATATGAATTTATTTAATAAATATTGTTAAAGATAAAATAAATAGTTATAAACAAATAAAAAATAGAAAACCTATAATTACTTATTTTTCATCCGTAGGGAGGAGTCTAGAGTCCACCATAGGTTCTTTCCAAAATTCATCATGGTACTTCATTAGTTTTTGGACATTCACCTTGAATAGTTTCATTGAAAATTATACTTCAATATAAACTAAAAAAAGGAAAATTATTAGTTACTATGTATGTTCAAATCTATTTGGAATGAAAATTACTTATGAAATGTTTCCCACTTGAAGAAAATAGAAACACTTTGTCTCCAACTTGAAATTTTATTTTCTAGATCTACTTATCATGGTAACATTTGGTTTTATCCATGTACAATAGTGAGTTCTAATTTTTCACTCTCCTTAATTACTCTAGATCCATTAATTGTAGCTTAATTTGTTCTATAGACTTGCTAAACTCAAGGTATACTCGTTTTATATCCCAGTATTCCTTTTGTTGTAGCTCAATAGAAAAGTAGAAATATTTACTACAAATAATTTAGTACGGAGAAATACCTAATGGGTTTTGTTTGAAGTTTTATTTTCCTATAGTGAATCTTCTATTTTCATAATACAATCCTTAGGATTAGGCTATAATGTTTTCTCCAATATCAGTTTGACATATCTATTAGAAACCTCTTCTAGTCCATTTATCGATGGTGGTAGAGAGTGGAGGATTTATGGTGTACTCTATATTTTCTTTTGAGGGACTCCATGTTATTTTTTCTGAAATGGTTTCCTCAGCAATTGATTATATCTCTAGTTATTCCAAAAATACATAATATGATTGATTTTATAAATTAAATTACAATTTGTGAGTCATTATATTGAGTGGATTTTTCCTCAATCGATTTAGATATATAGTCTACTATTAACAAAATATAGGAAAATCCAAATGACATGAGAAATGGTCCCATGAAGTCAATTCTTGAGAAATCAAATATTTCACAAAAAAATCAAAGGTTTTTTAGGATTTCCCTCTATTTTTGGAAATTCCAACAGTAAATTGGGATTTTGGACTTTTTTCAAACATGATGAGAATTTTTAAAGATGGAGGGCCAAAACAATCCATCATCCAAACTTTTTCTAGCAGTTCTTTGTGTCCCAAAATGTCCTCCCTACGCAAGTGTATGACCAAAAGAAAGCATATAATTTATTTATTCCTCAGGAATGAATATTCTAATTATTTTTTCATTGAAAATTATCCTTAAATAAGGTTCTTCCTAAACATAAGGTTTTTATTCAGACTTTAATTTAGAAATTTTATTCCTATAGAAGAAGGAAGGTACCTTTGTTATAAATAGAAAGTTTATTATTTTATCATACCAGGGTACTTGGACTAGGATTTATAATTTATAACCAAAGAAGGAATAATATAGAATAGTATTTGGGATTGGTTTTACCTCAGCAGTGTGATACATCCTACTCATGTGGTTAGTCAATAAAATTTTTCATCCCTTCTTGTCCTTAATCTCAAGGTTAAACTCTTATTCCAACAACATATATCTTACTAGTTTAGTATTTGAATCAGTTTTCTTGATCAGGTATCTTAATGATGCTTGATCAGAATAAAAAATTATCTTACTTCCTATGAGATATGAAAAGTTTTTTTTTCTAAATATACAACAATATAAAAAATCCTATATCTATTATTTTTTTTAGTTATTCTAGGTAGTGTCCAATGTTTTTGAAATGTAGGCTATCAGTTATGGAATCTTATCAATCTTTTGGGAAAGTGAAACCCCTTATGCTATATTGGAAGAAAAACATAGTATCTCATAGGGTTGAATCACGTTTAGTGGGTATATTATTGGGTTATGGTAAAGAATTATTTCAATTTTTTCAAAGGTTGTCCTCCATGAATCATAAAATAGAAAATCTTTTTTTGTTTTGAGTAAGTTAGTTAGGGGAAGAGAAATTTTTCTTACATCCCTAATAAACCTTCTATAAAATCCAATACAACCAAAAAATGATCTAATGTTCCTAACATTAGTTTGGTAGGATTGTGTCACAAAGATATCAACTTTGGATTTATCATCTTTAATTCCATCCTCATAAATTAAATGGCTTGAAAATTTTCATTTTTCTACCATAAAATGGAAATTATACAAATTAAAAACCAGTTGTCTCTCAATAAATATTTTTAAAACCTATTAAAAACTCTCTATTTTTTTAAAATATAGTCCCATACACAGTGAACTAATTAAATAATTCATCTAAGAAACTTTTAATTAGGTCTTAGAAGATTCTTACCACGCTATCTTGAATAGTACATGGGGCATTGGAGATACCAAAATCATTCTTCGGTAAGAAAACGTACCAAATGGACATGCGAAGGTGGTATTTTCACGGTAAAAGGGGGGTATGGGATCTTGAAAATATCCATAAAACCATCATGGAAACAATAATTCCCTTTTATATCTATAATTTGGTTTATTAAGGGTATGGGGACATGTCATTTCCTGGTTTCATGGTGTAATATCTTTTATTCGATAAAAACTATGTAACTATTATGGATTCTAGTGGAAACCAATTCATTATTTTCATTCTTCACATTTATTTAACTAGTTTTATTTGGAAAAATTTGAATGGGGCTCACCTATTTGGAATCTGAGATGGGATAAATTATTTCATCTTTTAAGAGTCTCTACTTCCTTTTTTTCCTACCTACACGAGGGTTGGTTTGAGACTTATCTGGATGTGTCTTAGTTACTTGTACCCTTATTCCAACAAAATTATATGTATAAAGGTGGTAGATATAATTCCTAGAATATATCCAAATGTCCATCCAATATATTTAAAAAAAAAAATTAAACATTTTAGCATTTCATTTTCATGGGAATGTTCTATATTATCGAAAATTATGATTGGAAGTTTCTTATCCACTTTTAAAATGGAATATTTTAAATTTTAGGGAAGTAGCCTTATTTATTCTTCAAGGGAGATTTCTATAGATATTTTTATTTTAGTACTCTACATGATATCCACCTGTGCATGTAAGGTATAAATTTTAATGTTAGATTGTAGTAATTCATCAAAATAATTCTCATCAATTTATTCAAATTGTTCAACAGTTGAAATTTTCACTATATTAAGTTAATTTTCAAAAATGGATTTATCCAATAGTTCATGTGTTTTTGAATCTTATAAAAGTCTTATTATGTCATAAAATATTTAAATTTCCTCACTAAAGAAATATGTGAGTTCAAAATTTTTTAATGTGAAAACAAATTGTTCTTCATGTTGATGTTTCAATGAATCAAGGATGTTTAAATCTACTATCAATTCACAAAGTTTCATGGAAAAGGTTCGTTCATTGAAATTTATGATGGTTTTAATATTATTTTGGAAGGGTATGCCTAGAATAATTGGATCATTATCCCTACCTTTTCATTATTCCCTGTTAAGAATATAGAAGTTAGTCGAGAATGGGTAATCTTGTATACTTACTAGGACATCCTCAAGAACACCTGTCAGATGGGTGGTGGCTCTGATGGCTAGATGCACAACCAAACAGGGGGAGGGGGGTTTAACTTATCCCATCTATGAAGAATAATAAATGGATTAATGCATTAAATTAATTGAGGTATATAATTCACATAGTTTAATAAAAAATGTGAGATTACCAATTAGGACTGGAATATCAAAACTACATATATATTGAAAATTTTGGGGAATTTAAAGCGTGGAAAGAGAACAAAAATTATTTTCCATTCATAATTCATCATTAACTATTAATCTCATTTTACATGGGTGCATACCCTTGATGATTTTTTCATAAATTGGAATTTGGTGAATGTCTTCTTTGAGGGTCGTGTTAATCTCTGCTTTCTTTAATATTTACAACATATATTATTGTAGTGATTCCTACTTGTTTCATATTATTTAATTAATTATTACTAGGATGGGATGTGTGGGTTTCTATGGATCTTATATGGTCTTTATTTTATTCTTATTTGGTTCTTTCCCAACCTCCTCCTAAGGTTCGTTTTTATAGGATGATTCTTTAGATACTTTCTACTGCTCACTTTCAGTTTCAATTTTTTTGAGTAATCCTTTATTGTATTCCAATTATTTTCCACTCCTCAATGTAATGTAACTAACATTACCCTTAGGTTTTGGAATTTTTTGAGCAGGAAGTATTCATGAGCCTTAATTTAACATATTATTCAGGGCGGTTATGAGCTAGCTGAACTATCCTTTTATTTTTTAATTCAGACCCATGAGTTGAGAGGGTGGTGTGTTGATTATTTTGAGATTATATTTCCAATCTCAACATGCCCTTCATGGAAGGATTTTGCTGTTTTCTTACTAATAGATTATAGAAGGTTAGAATACTACGGAAATGGTGGTCTTTGTATTTTTTGGCTCCCAACTCCAAATTGGTTAGTGGGAAATTCTCTAAATCCTTGGTTTCTAGTTGGTTGGTTAAGGAATTTACTCCAAAACATGGCATCAAAACTCTCAGTTCCTTGAAATTGAGGTAATCCATCAGTAAAATGATCCTGGGAATAAAAAATTTAGAAGGTCCTTCGGGGAATGGAGGGTAATGATTCCTACACTTTTTTTTACAAATAATTATCTCACAAGTGAATTTAATTCTTCCATTTTTTTCTAATAATGGTGATTTGGATATTTTTACTTCACATAATCCTCTATTTTGTATTTTGGTACGAAAAATTTTGGGGATTTTGTGACATCCTTTCAATGAGTTCTCTTACATCAGCTGGTGACTTATCAATTTTTCACCTCTTGAAGAAACATCAAGTAGATTCTTCTCATTCTACATAAATCCTTTATATAAAAATACCAATAAGTGATGTTATTCATATGGATTATGTAGGAAGGATGTGGTTAATTTCTTGAACCACTCCTAGAACTCATAGAGACTTTCTCCAATTTCCAGTATGATTCCATAAATTTCCTTTTGAATTTGATAACTCCTTAAAGAAGGAAAGAATTTATAGAGGAACATCTTCTGTATATCATCCCATGAGTTGAATTTTCGAGGATATATATTGTTTAGAAACTCCTTGAATGCTCCTTCCAGTGAAAAGAGTAAATCCTTCTAGCTGATTTGATCCTCAGTGACTCCTTTGGTTCTAAATTCATTGAAAAAATCTTTAAATTATCTTAAATTCATATTGGGGTCTTCACCAAATAGCCCATGTAACTTGGACAATATCCCAATCATTCCAGTTTTGAATTTATAGTATTTTTGTTCATTTAATTAGAATTATCAGTTGTTAATATTGTAATTGGTTTTATAAATGTCTCTCAAAGGCCTATTAAATTTATCTATATTAACTTACATCTCTTCCCTTCTTATTATAGATTTTGAGGAGGGTGAAAATGAGGAGGGAGAGTTATCCAGTGGAATGCTGACAAACTATCCTTCCTCTAATTGTTAATTCCTTAATGTTCTATGTTTTATAGCATAGGTCTCTCAACCTCTAGATCAAAACCCGTGAGGTTGGAAGAACTAGATCTAGTCGTTTTAAAAAAAAATTAAAAAAACACTGGCCTCCCTAAAAATGGTACCAAGTTTTATTGGGTACTATCGTGGAAAAGTCAATAAAAAGAATTTGATCTAGGTAAATATATAGTAAAAGTGGCACTCATGTTATCTTCAGAGAAGTTAGTGTTTTATGTGTGTTGAAATTTTGTTTTTTTGGTTCTCTTTTGAAGAAATAAAAAGTAAACTTGGTTGGTTTTAATATCACTTAAAGAAGCAGTGGTAGAACCTTGTATTATTCACTCATTCACCTATTGAATCATATTCAACTGGTTTGTAATCACCCCAAAATCAATTGAATCCTAATGATTAGTTAAATTTGGTAAAAAAAATTAGATATAGAAAAAAATTATTATTGTATTTCATGCCCTTGCCTAGACTAGTATTTAGATACTTCAATTTACCCTTGAATTACTTTTACTCTTTATAATCTAATGTGGTGCACTTGATCCAGGAGACTTGTGAGTGCAATGTTGAAAATAATCAGAAGAACATAAAATATAAAATTAGAAGAAACTACTTCAGAAAAGGCCATTAAATTCAACAGAAGAGTTGGTAGTACCATTGAAAGATCATAATTCATCAATAGTGGAGGTGAGGGAAACCTCATTAGATAAACCATAGTGGTTATAGTGTTCCATAATTTCTGTTTTATAAAATTTAAATTAAAATACAAGATTCGCTACCAATGATTCAATGTTCTTCCCTTCTTTGAGTCTAAGAGTCCCCCTCTCTCCCTTGAGTAGTGATATCCTTTTATAGATGTATACGTGATTAGATATCACTATTAGTAAAAGAGGCGACCATATTGGATTGAATTACTGTTATAAATACCTTAATAAATTTTCTTCACTCCATCGCTATATCAAATTCTTAGGTGAAAAAAAAGGTATTGTTGCTAGGGTTGGTGGCATCCTATTTCTCCTCGAGGTAGCAGATAAATGATGGTGGAAAAATTTGGAGCAGCACCCAGTCCCTAGATCTCCTTTAAACATCAATCATGGTGGTTATTTATCTTCAGGTTAAGTGATGGCTTAGGGTCTGTAATGAAATCTTATAAGCTATATGTGTGGTAGGGTAGGTGGGTAAAACATGTGGTAAACATACTTATTGGGAAGGTCACAATTAATGTTATTATTGTGTGATAGTGTCTGAAAAGTAAGGTATCATGGTATGTATGTTTACCATGATAATAATGGCATAAGAAATATATATTTTTCATATATTTTTCTATTTTTTTATTTTCATAATTTTATAGCACATAGTCAGTTGATGGAATTCACAAATTGGGGGAGTTACCATGATAATGTGGTATAGTAAGGTGGTTAGGTTATCGTGAGTAGTTCTCATGTTATGTTTAAGTAACGGTCACCATTCCTACTATGTTATAGTAGGTTCATGTAGGTGTAACATAAGGTTAGTTCCCATGATAAGCATAGTGACCTTGGATGTCATGGTTACTCATAGACTTTGTAATTTTCTAACCTTAAAAAGTTAATATTCTTTCATAGTGAATTATTTTTTCTATAATTAAATTGATCTGTAATAATTCAATAAAACACCATATTTAATTTAAATTTATAATTATGTTTTAATTTTAGAAATTCAATAGAAAATACTATAAATCTAGGAAATGAACTACATAGTGGGGTATTTTAAATGAATAAAAGGTAGTAAATGTTTAAAATTCCATCTAATATCACTTATTCAACACCATTCTCTCAAGATACACACTAGAAATATATAGAAATAAACACAACATGTTTATTATTGAGGTTAACCATTATTAAGGATGATTGTATCCCTGGTGTGCCATGATTATTATCCCACACACACAAATCAATTCTTATTATCGAAAGTAACTTGAGAGAGTGTGTGAAATTAAACTCTATACAGTGATTGGATTCAAACATTTACAAACTCAAATCTATAAAACAAAATTATTCTTTTTGATGAATGATAACCAATGTAGATTTGAGTCTCCACATTGGTTCCAAAAATGATTTTTTTTTCTTCTTCTCTTCATAGTAGTATTCAACGACTATTCTCAATACTCAAACAAAATGTTCAACTTTATAGATGCTGTAATTTTTTATACCATTAATTATTTCTCCCCTTTTTTCCAATCAATAAATATCATTTAAATATTATTTCCATTATTTTCATAGAAACTCAGTATTTCATGGTGGAATTTATCATTCTAATTTTGAGTAAAGATATTCATTTAATTCCTCATTAAGACATAAGTTGATCACTCTCATGGGATATTTTAATATCATAATATTCTACTTACCATTAAATTCATATATTAAAATTCATATTAATTTATTATACATATTCATATAAATGTGAAATTTCCATTCATGACTATGAAACTCATATCGAAATACAACTACCTTCTTGGATAGTTCTTCAATAATATAAAGAATCGTGATCATTTAATTAAACATTTGGTTTAATCTATTAGGAAAAAATCATTTGAATAATTTGAGTAATTCTCTAATTTATCAGAATATATAATTCTAGAATTCTCATCCTCTCATTTTGTATGAGTTTTTAATTCTTATGATTACTTTAATTTTTTCAAACTATGAAGTCATATGTGTAGATAAAAAGTCATATAAGTTGTCTTGAAAGTATTATACCCTAAATTCAAACTCTTCAGGTCTCACCAAAAATTCATATGATCTTCTTGAAATTATTATTCTATGTAATAAAAGTCTTATGTTGTTATAAGATTGAGACATGAAACTATAACATCATATAAAGATCACTAATTAAGTTATATGCCAAAGTGAAATGTCATACAAGATATGATTCAAAGTAATAAATTGTTTAATAAATCTATACATATCTCCTATAGTAAAATTCATATGTGTAATACATTCAAATACAGACTCTTCATCTCCCAAAATTTTATTTGGGAACTTTAAATTTTTGAGATAACTTGAGAAATTCATAAGAATCTCATCACAATTCATACACATAGGATTTATCCATATTTATATATAAATATATATATTATAGAATTCACTAAAACAATAAAAAACTCCTTTAAACCATATCCAAGCCTTATCTTTCAATTCAAATGAGCTTCAAACCTCATCCAAACATTCTCTTATTGCTTGAATAGTCTTTCCACTTTCTTTAATAGTTTCCTTATAAAGAATGACATCTAATGCCAACTCATCTTCTAGATGGAAACATCCAACATCCATAAAATACTGTAGAAATAACTTACACATAATCAAATATATCCATTAACATTAATAAACACTCCACAATAATTACATAGAAATTAGTATTGAAAATAAATATGACATCATCCTATTGAGGGTTTAACAAATAGCTATCAGGAAAATAGAAGAATTAATTTTTACCCAACCTCTCAAGCAGATAATATAAGAATGGACTGAAAAAAAATTATTTCTTATTTAAGAATTTATCTTCCATTAGTGAAAACATATTATCCACTAGATGAACTCCCTAGTTAAAAATTATTTATTCTTTTCATTGGTTATGAAAATGGAATCTTCATTTTGAGGTACTACTTGAACTAGGATAACCCAAGGGCCATCTGAAATGGGAAAAATGATTCTTGTATCTAACATATTGATAACTTACATCCTTACAACCTCTTCTATATTGGGTTAAGTCTCATTTGGATATAAACTCTTAGTTTTCAATGATTATCCATAGGAAACATATGTATTTAATATAATATAATTATCCATTTAATATCAACAATGGTTGAGACAATGATAAATTTCAACTTCCTTAAGACATTTAACAATATTTCCTCATGAATGTTTCATAGCTCATATGATATGATAATAATAATTGATGACTTCTCACCCAAAAATTAATATTTTAGGCGAGCTGGAAGAGGATTATACTCTAAATGTTGTGTTTCTTTCATAGATGGTATACTACTGGGCATAGGTCGTCTAATTTATTCAATATATCTCTAAAATTGAGTGGAAAATGGATGGAACCTTCTTTGAACAATTTTCCAAAGTGTAAATATCCATAAAATCTTATTATAATTCTATACAAAGAAATTTTTCCTCAAAAAACACATCTAATTGTTCCAAAAATTCTCTATCATTCTCTTTACAGGATTCACCATATTTACTATGATATATTCCTATATAGGTTTCTACAGGGGTGGGTATACTATTGATCTCATTAATGATACTTAAAAATTCATCCTCTTCCTCATCAATAGGTTCCTCAAATTCTAGTAGAACATCCTTTGAAAATATTTGTTCATGCCCATGTTCTCTATAATTCTTAAAAACATTAAATTATTTACTTTATTATCCAAACATGAATATAATTTTTCCTATAGAAACACCAATCATATCCCCCAACTAGATGATAAGGGACTTACTAATATGAGAAGGACTTATTTATCACACTCCATATCAATGATAAGATATATTTTTTTGTAAAAATAGCCTCTCCAATCCAAAAATCAATTCATATACTCTCTTAATGGAATGAGTGATAAATTTATATGGCAAATTTAGGAAAATAATAGTGGATAGTTGGAATCCTGATATTAGCTATAAAAATAGTGAATAAGGGATAAACTTTATACTATAATTAAATTCACAATGATAGTTGATCTAACAAATATCTTCTAAGGTGCTTGGTATGAAAAATATACTTGGATCCCTAAGTTTAGGTCGTATCTAATTCTGAATAATAACATTTCACTCCAATGTTAGGTTATAAGTATAAAATTTCCCGAAAGTTTCATCATTTAAAAAAAATTGTTTTAGTGAGTTTAGGCATGACTGGATTTGGACTAAATCTTGAAGGAATGGTATATTTATTTAATTATTTTTTAATAACTCAAGGAACTTTAGAAGTTTAGTTTGTTGATTATTTTTATTAATCCATTTATTTAAAGGGATGTGTAAAGAAAATTTATTCAAAATATTTTTCATGCTCTCAATTTTGTCAACAAAATTTTACATCTCTCTATTTTTCTTCATTTTCAAGAAATTTTATTCTCGTTTTTAGGTGGGAAAAAAAGATTTAATTCATTTTAAATATTGATGTCCAAATTTAGAATCTTATTGTTACTTTATTTTTAGTTCTTGGATTATCCCTCATTAATATTTTGGGGTTTTATAGTGTAATTTATGAATTCTTACTATGTTTTGAACTCAATCCTAATGGTGATAGAAAAATCATATTCTATAATATTTATTTTAGTTTTACTTTGTATGTTTCCTTTAACCTTGTAAATGAAACCTATTTCCAATTGATCCATTTATATCTTAATCAGGTGAATATTTAAATCAATATCATATTTTTAGACTTCTAGATTAGCCTCTTATGAGTAAAATTTACATAACATCCATTATATCATTTCCATTTGTTCCCTATGAGTATTAGAGTAGTAATACTTAGTTTTTTTTTTGAAATAGATTCCTTTTCTATTGTGGGAATCTTAGGGTCTTAGGTTGTCTAATAATACCTTGTTCTTTATATAAAAAATTAAAGTAGTTCTTATATCTAGTTATGTAACTATTTTATAATCAATCATTGTTTCCATGCATCCTATGTCCATACCCAGGAAAACAAACAATTCATTTGATTAGGTCAATATATCATAGTTTGGGAAATATTTTTCAATGTTCCCAAACATACCACTTTGGGAACACTATTCTCTATGAGTCTAATTTTAATTTATAATACCCACTTGACTAAAATCATGTGTAGCATTATTGTTCATTAAGGATTTAAGTTGGTTCATAATTTGAGAATTCTTGAAATAATATCTATGAACCTGTAATATAATCCTCCTACTAACTCCTCTTATCCAAGAATATATGTGTTGTAAATTAAGGATAAACTCTTATAAATAAATCTTAACTATTAATTAGTTTTATCTATATAATTTAATCTAGAATATTAGTCGACCAATTTTTATCTTTAAGCTGAATGAACTTCAAAAAAAGAATCTTTTAAAAGATGATAGGATATATGGTGATGATGAAATTTCCTGAGCTATTCCCAAAATCTATCTTAGGCTTCTTGAAAATACTCTCTATCATGTTGAAAAAATTCGTGATTTTACTTATAAGTTATCATTTAATCACCCTAGTATAAAATTTCATGATAAATGAGTAGTAAAACTATTCCAAATTCTCAAAAATTATTTTTCATAATAATAGGAACAAGATCATAACATTTCCCTTGAGGAAGAAATGGAAACCTATCATTTTTAGTTTAACATCACTTAACCATAAAAGTGGAAGCTAAATTACTATATTATTGAAGTCCAAAATAAAGGATAGATAATTATCATTGGTAATTATATTAAATTTATGAAAAAGAGAAAAATATAAAGAATTAAGTTCATAATTTCAGGCTCCTTGGTTTAGTATAATTGAATATGGTTTTCTTAAAACCTAAGGGAGTTGAAACTCCATCAACTCAGTCATTTCTATGCTTTTTGAATGAGTTTTAGTTACAAATTTAATCCATTAACAATAGCGATTATCTCTAATATATTTTATATTTTTATCATTTCCTTATTAGTTTATAATATGTCTATTAATCTTTGGAATTATAGGATCAAAATTCTCAATGTTTAATCTAGAGTGCATGCACGAGAAATTTTTTCAATGCATTTTTTAAATAGTTTTTTTAGTTTGATTATATTTTCCACATGAATCCTTTCCTATAAATTCTTCTAATATGTAAAATATTTCATTTGGAATTAACAAATTATTATTCTATTTTTCCTAATAACCATAGTATATGGTGATTAGGGTTGAATCTACAAGGAAGTTCTAAAATGTGTATAAACCAAGGAGAATAAGTAAAAACACAAAAATAGTGGAAATGGTGATGGTTAGGGGTGATGAAAAAAATAGGTGAAATGATATTGAAAGGAAACCCCAAGTAAGATCAATTTGAGAAAATATAAATAGTAACATCAATACCATATGATTAATGAAATATAGGGAATTTTGATTTTTTTATCTTAGAAATATTTTTCTTCATTTTGAAAGATAAACTTTTTGGGCCCCACATCCTTTTAAATGGTGTCAATTACTTACACTGATAGGGTTGTAAGTAGATGATTATTTTATGTAGTTGTTCAACTAGAAAACACAACTACACATAGAAAATAATTTAAATATTATTACCAAATAAATTTTTCTATTGAAGATGATGGATGCTCTTTGTATATTTGAAATAATTCTTTGATTACGATATTTAAGAAGAACTATCCATTAAAATTTTAATTATTTACTTACAAGATCAATAATAAATTATATTTAAATTGAATAAATTGATATCTAGTATAGAGAAAATGTATAAAAGCATAACCTAGAATAGAAAATATATAGAACCAAGTGAAAATGAAAAATTAAAGAAATAAAATTTCCCAAAAATAGTGTATACAATAACCATATTCATAAAAATTAATAAAATATAAAATTAATTATAATAGTTAATTCAAAAAAATAGAATAAAATAAAAGGGATAAAATAAATCTCGTCAGTTGGTTTGATTTTTGCCCCCTTGAAGATCCCTTATGCAACCTATCTAGTGCCTGTTATATCCTCTTATTCAATTATCCAGTTTGTTACTATCCTAATAATCGATCAACTTCAAATGAATCCCCACATAAATAATAAATAATTTTTATCTCCTTGTTTCATAGTCAGCAACTTTAGTCTCATATAATTGAACTTCACAATTTATTTTTGACTGCTCATTACCTACTATCAATCAATCGAGCTAAAATTATATATAGAATGAGCCATCCTATAAAGGTTATTTATTTTACATGTAAGTTTCCTTGTAAATATAGAGTTATTTTCTAAATTATTTCATCTTTTCAAGATCAACATCTTAGTTCTTTTTTTCAAAATGAAAAATTAAGGGTTTATTCATTATATTTAAATCCATAACAGTAGAAATCAGAAATATTAAAAGGGATAAACCTTAAAAGGTTCCTAGAAACCATATGAAATGGAATATAAATATTATTAAGAGGGAATAAACCTTATGATCACCTTGGGGAACCTTACAATGATAGGGTTTTTAACCTTATGAGATTCCCATCAACGATACTAATTGACCAAAAAACCCTATGAACTAGCCTAATAACCTTATAATGGTAAGTTTATGGGAATGGGAACCTTATGAAGGTGTATTATCAACCTTACCACACATCCATGGAACCTTACAAAATCTACCTCCCAACCTTATGAATTCCCAATACATTAATCTTATAAAAATACAGAGGAATTTCAAACAATTTTATTTCATATAGGACCAAAAGTTATTAAAGTGAACCATAAAAAAATAAAGGAAAATAGTTAGATAAATTTATATAGTAAAAATAAAAAATTAAACTTCAATAAATTCAAAATTAAAAGAAAGAGTTAAAATATTTTTCCCACATTGGATGTTAATAATATAAACTTGTAACTTTGAAATATTACTACCAAAATAAATTCCATTAAAGAAATTCTAAAAATAACATTTCAATTACATGTTCTCTAAAATTATCCAAAAAATTAGATCATAAAAATATTATAGAATTAAACCAAAAAACATTTTATCAATTTAGTTCCAAAAAAATCATTCAAATATTCAAAGAATAATTATTTCAACTCTAAAATGTTTAAAACCAATAATATTACCAATCCAAACACATTCATCCTAAAAAATTATAGATTCCAAAAAGAGTGGGGAGAACATGTATTAAAATATTCCCAAATCAGGATCAATATGTTGAACATATACAATTTATTTAGGGAACCCATCCTTAGATCCATGTAAAATTATTTCATATCCATAAAAAATTATCACAGATATCTTTAATAAACTTCATCACTGTTTTAAGTGGTATTGAGAGAATTCATCATTTCCATGAGTAAGAATACCAACACATATATGGATGTTAGATTTGAGATATTGATGAATATAGTTTTTGGTCATATGAAGAAATGGTCCAACCTAAAAACACCTATCAATATTCCCCCCAATATAGAAATGGGGGTCCCTTGGAGTGTACTACCAGAGATATAGAAAGAACAATATGAAGACAGAGATTATGATGTTAACTTAGTAATCCATCCATAGAAATTTCTAGATGGGTTCATCACCATTTAGATTAATGATATCCTACTTTTATTCCATGAATCACATAATTGATCATGACTAGGTACCTTCATGGTATCTTCTAAACTTCCATAGAGGAGGCACGTTGTCCTGGGGGTGCTACTACTGGTGAAGATATGACAATTCTTAATACACATATAAAAAGGGGAAACAAATTATTACATATAAAGTTAATTATAGGTTCAATGATATTTTATGGTGGTATACATTAATATGTATCAGATTCTAAAAAAATCAAGATACTGAGGTAAAGATTCCTGACATTTATTCAAGACATATTTGATATCTGGTTGCTATCATTGAAACAAAATAGGACTTTGAAAATTTTGATCCTATACTGAGAGATAGAATTTCTTCCATACAAAAATACTCACACTTGCACAATCATAGATGATGGACGTGAAGGCTAAAATATTTTTCCTACAAGATATACATGAGAGATTTCATTTTAGCATCATATATTGAATATGATATTGTTTACAAGGCCTATGAACCATATTTATTTACAATTCAATTCTGGTGCATTAAAAATAATATAATGGCCCCATTGAACGATATCAGGATAGATTAGTACATTGTTGTGTAAAAATTATAGATATTTATTCCCAGATAAAACTCATTTTGAAATTAGGCTACCTTCATTAGATACCTTCATTAGGCTGACACTTCAGTATGGCCATGTATGGATGTCATCATATCCCAATGTGACATTAGTGAACAATTTCTATAGATTCACTACATATTTAGTACTAGTGATATATAGAGAGAGAGAGAAAAGAGATACATAGAATTTCCATATGAAAGGGATAAATGGTGAATTATCTAGGCCTTTGGATTGATATTTCCCACATGTTTTCCTAATAGCTTTATATTGATGAGCTACCACATCAATGGTTCAAAGTTATGATGGTTGAGCTGATGATAACAAATGAATGCTCCATTTGATGATGAGAGGCTCAAGAATAAACTAAAGTCAAAGGAGGGAGATACTTTTTTAATGTATATTGTGTATTATAATAGTTACTCTTTAGATTACCTATTCCCAAAGGCTTCCCACATTTTGATACACTAGCCTCTTATTGTCGATATTGTGAGTCTATGGATTACCTTTTGAGGTGGAATCCATATTCCCCAGCTCCATAACCTGAAGGAACACTGATAATCCAACTCCAATTCCAACCTTGAATAATTATATCAAGTGTATCTAAGAGATAGAGATGTTGATTCAAGTCACTGATAAGAATCCCCTCATTACAAAATGGTTAGATGACATAATATTTTGTGGCACCAACAAGGAGGTCATAAACCAATCCCTTGATGTTTAATTGGATGATTTTATCATCCCCAAATATGTATGATGGATATCCTATTTAAGAATATTATCTTTATCCTTTAAACTAGTTATGAAAATCCCCACACTACCCTTTTTATAGAGAACATGGTTGGTGGATATACTCATGCATTCTCTATAGTACATAGCAGGTTGCACCCTAAGATGTATTGTAGTATTGGCCACCCCAGAAGAATAGGATATATCATTTAGTTAGATAGATATGGAGATTTTGGAGGGGATAAATACAATTTCCCTCTTCTAGCCATCAGGATCCTCTCCCCAAGATATGATTCTACAAACCACCCTATAAACTCATAAACATAACTATAATATTGGGATATTATCCAAACATATTATCATAGGTGTGAAAGGTTAATATTTAAGCTCATCGCTCTATTGTTACTTATGTATATATATATATATATATATTATTTTGTAACTATTTTTATTACATAATCTCATTTATATAAAATAGATCCTTATGAAAAAATCCCAAGGGATATTAAAGGGGAATCACAAGATAAACATCAACCTATTACTACAGAAGTAAATTACCAGTGGCATAGGGAACATCAACCAAAATTTCCCCCACTATTCCTTCTAGTGGCGGGGTGGATAGATCAAGTATAACCATTGAGTGTGATGTTTTCATTTCATATCACCTAGATGAAATTTTATTTCATGATAGGGCCCATTATTCTCATTAAAGTTTCAAAAATAGTGGAAGATATCATATTATAAATAGACATATTCACCTATCTAGATTATTTTATAGAATTTAACTAGTAGATATATGAGAATAGTTTTTTTTAATTACACTTACCTAGTTATTTTCCTATAGTTCATTCTTATTTAAACCCCTAGCTCATACAAAACTATCTATAGAAAACATAGCCTAGATGGTCCACAAATAGAAGACCATAAGCATCTCACCTCTCCAGTTAGAGATATCCATAACCTAAGAGATGAATTTGGAATTAACTTGTTAATGTGTGAATTCTTCCCTACCCTTGTAGTAATATGGATGTAAGTAAATTTTTAAGTAAAGGTAGATAGCACCCATATACTCCAACTACCAGAGCACATAGAGTTGGGGTTTTTCCCATACTAACAAAATCAGAGGGATTCAACTAGATTATATTTATGAGTAACCTGGTTCTTGAATATACCACAATCTCTAAAAGTGGAATTTAGTAATATCTTGATTTATTTTACTTTTGACACACCTCGTGGTAAGGTGTATAAAAGGATATTTGGAATTTGATCCATAAAACCCTTATAGAGATTCTGGATAGGAAACTGAGTCAACATAAAAATTTATACACGATCTTAGGATATGTGGGGTTGACTACTGATCCATCCATGTTATCATGAAGGAAATAATTTGAGTTTAGGGGAAAGAGTAGGTTTCATGTATATGTCTTTCCAAATAATAGTCAATAACACTCTATAGTGCTTCCAGATAAATCCCTCTATGGTTGAATGATACTGGAGCAATGATGCATAGAAAAAAGGGGATATCACTAGTATACCATCTCTATTAGGAATTGAGTGAAGATTAATGAGAATTATCATAAGATAAAAGGTTACTTAAAGTTTCTGATTATGGAGATATAGATGCTACTTATAGGGAAGATAGTTTACACCATACTATTGAATATAAAACTATATAGTTGTATGGAATTTAATGCAACATTGATGAATCATGGAGGTTAGTTGATTAAATTTTTACCTCATGGGAGAATATTATATAGGGAATCACCACCTTTTAATGCATTCCATAATTTTTCTAGAACTATAGAGAGAACCTAAACTATAGATATTCTAGTTATTTTTTTCAGTAAATAATTTTTCTACCTTGAAACATTTTTAATCTTATTTATCATTTCACATATTCATTATCAATTCATGATATTTTTTGAAACATAAGAAGAGTAATATGAAGATAAATAAATCATATGAATAACTATTTGAGTTAATCATGAAATATTGATCAACCAATCTGAACATTGAATGATTATAGATTAACTAAATCATAATCTATAACTACTTGAGTTAATGATGGAATATGGACAAACCCATTAACTCTTGGAAATATTTCCTCAGATGGATATGGGGAGGTCTAATATGCAGGCACATTTACCATCATCATAAAACAAGGAGAGCCTCTGAGATAAATTACTATGGAATTTGGTTCTGTCTAGATCATGGACATATTGATATATATATATATATATATAGGTAGATTGGATAAATATACACATACACCATCACCATTAGATAAGTTTATCTCACTTGAATATGAGATATGGTTTCCTCATGTAAGTGTGCTCTTAGATGGGTATAGTCAGGAAAAATATGGTGATATATGTATCATATCCATAAGATAATGTTATTCCATTAAAATATAGGATAGTTAAATGACTCATCATGATGAAAATATGATGGGGGAATTTTGGAATCATTATTATAGTTTTTAAAATGGATTACACAACTTTTTATTACTCCCTCATGCATTTCATGAAAATTTAATAAAATGATATTTGAGGAATAAGTGGATTATAAAACATTTCCCTTGTTTGGGGAACCTAGTGAGCATGGATTAGTTTTATTAGGGCCATATGGTGAATCTCACAAGCTTTATGTCCTTTTAACTTCACAGTTATTTTTTCTTAAGACTCAAATGAGGGAGACTTAGTGGTTTGGAACATAACTTTTTCTTAAGATACCCTTTGTGGGTTTTCATGTTGAATTGTTTTTTGATTTTTCCTTTTCAAAATATTATAATTTTTCCAAGTTAATACAAGGTGTGTGCTTAATGAGAGAAAAGATTAATTTTTTCCTATTCATCCTTTATGGGTTTTAACCTGGTGAGTATTATTTATCTTCCATTGGTATGTTTATGTTCTTTCAATTTGGACCAATTTAGATGGTATTTTAGGTTAAAAAAACTTTTATAAAAATATGATGCAACCCACCTAATTAAAATGGCGACGTAAAACTAATGTGAAGGGATGCCTAATTCCACTAATATAGGAAACCTCAAGTAATATTAAGTTCAGTTTAAGGTCATAGTTCTTATAAGATAGATTGATGATGTTTAAGGTTAGATGGCTTTAACTAAAATGTGATAAATTCTATCTAGTATGCATGAGATAACCTGATGTGAATTAAAAGATAAATATAGGTATAGATGACACCACATATGAGTTCATGTAGTTTATAGCCATAATGATTATACCATTGTGTAATGAATTTTTGGGTCACACGATAAGGGTTGTAAAATGTTTAAGAATTGAATATTATATTTCTACTTTGAAAATGGGTAAATTTCATAAATGTGTAAGATTTAATGTTCTAAAATACACTTGAATATATGGGTTATGGAATGTGGAAATCACAACTTGAGACATTTGAATCTAAAATAAAGGGATGGGACAAGTTAAAAAGGTATTATTATTTAACTCATTCAAATTATGGGACAAACTATAATTTTATAAGGGTGCACAATATTATAGTACTTTTTAATTAGGATTAAAACATTCCTCTTGTTGGCTATGTATAATATGGTCAGAAAAATATCATTAGAAATTAGAGGCATCCCATTGATCCTAATATGATAATTATTTATAGCTATGAAATTTAATTAATATTTAAACACTTTCGGAATTATGTAGGTTTATAAAGAAAAGAACATTTAGAGAGGGTTCGAGAACACAAATGGTTATTCCACCATATATTGAATTCATTCTCAAGTTAAAAAAACATAACATGTAATTTCTTAAAAATCTGTATAAGGTTTGATCTAACATTAAACTATAATAGTGGGTACATCAAGAATAGATTTAATTTTTCTAGGTCTAATAGTGGGACCCACATGCTTTGTGCCTTTTTTATTTTGTGTTATAACTTTTTCTTAGGTTCTAAAATGGAATGGATTAGTGAGAAAAGACATGAAAATGGACCATGAAATCCATTACATAATTTAAAATTGATAAGCACCTTTTCGTCTTTCATTTTAAGTTTTTGGGTCTTCCAAATTATACCATAATGAGATTACTGATGTTTAATGTTGTATAAATTTGGACACATATGTAGTTAATTTTTATGGTTTTATGACTTTAGAAAACTATTTCTGGGGTTCAAGGTCATATATATTTGACCAAATGGTAAGATAGTTTATCTAGAAAAGGAAAATAAAACTAGACATAAATGGAAATACCAATGCTATTATGATCTTCCTCATAATAGGTGTACATATTCTAATTTCATAGTGCTCGTACTAAGGATTTCTAACAGTCACCCATCTTTGACTAAAGTGTGAGGTGGTCTATATAGAAGACATTAGAAAACAACTCAACATGAATAAGAAAGAGTATCATGCTAATATAGACCATACCTAATATGGTTGAACATATTTTAAGGTCATGGTACATATAAAATGTATTGGGATGTGATATGAAAACATGAATGATGTTAAAGAGTTAGTATCATCCAACAACTCTTGAACATGGAACATAAATTTTTTAAATAATAACCTCATGTATTTGAATCAAGAAATGATTAAATGAGACAAGAATATCAAGGATGATTGTTGATATATATTCAAATTATGGGTTACACAAAAATATTACCAGTGGAACATGGGTACTATAGGACCTTATGATCAGAAAAAAATTCCATTCATTGGAAGTGCTGAACATGGCAGCTTGCATATCTTTACCATGTATGGGCATTCCATAGAGTCAAATAAACTCATATCCAGTATCCATGGAAGGATTTTGATGACTTAAAGACTTAAGTTAAAAGTTTTATTTATGATAATGGGGTATTAAAAATGTGATGGGGATATTCCCATCATGATATAACCATGGTTGGGCCATTATGGGATATTAAAGGAGAACTGAGATGGAAGATGATCTGTTGTTGGGTATGAAGTATATGGAAAAAAAATTAATTTGTATCCTGAAATAATAGGAACAAATCCATATGTAGTTCCTATCAATGATATTTCATCATTATGTAGGTTTTTATATAGAAATATTTGACATCAATGAGGAGACCATACACTAAGAGGGATTGGAAGTTGGTTGAATTTTTGGTTGTCATCAATACGAGTGATCTAGATGTCACTATAAATCCTATGGAATGGGAATCAATCCCCACATAGTTTTTATATAGATATTATCTATTTAAATTTCTCTCATTTATTAGACTTGTGAATTTTTATTATGGTGTGAGATTTTAACCAAGAGTATCTCCATGGACTGTACCCATGAAAAGATATCCTCATTTTCCCCAAGAATAATAGAATTTAAACCTATAATATGTTTATGGATAGGTACCATATTCTAGGTACACTTAAATGGATCTAAATATCATGTAGGGAAGTTGGTCTATATATAATATACCACTCTATGTAGTTTAATGTCTTGTAGGATGAACCATGTGATAACAAATCATAAGTCATGCAGTATAGGTCCATACAAGAAGGAATAATTATGAGCAATTTAGTGTCATTTGAAGTGGGCCTAGGTGTTTTTTATTTTATAGATTTGGATGAGGGCCTTTAATTGGGGGATTCATATAGATATATCTTATGAAAAAAATAAAATTTCTTCATCTTATTATTGGGTCCGTATAAGGAAAAATTTACATTAATTGGATGACCAAAACATCAATAAAAAATAGGTATTTTATTGATATATGCATTTTGGACCATAATAAGTGATTCACGTGTCATTATGTATCATGTGATTAGAATAATCAAGACCCATGTAGTTATTACCAAAGATATATAATCTTGATATGGAGCTTAAAATAGAAAAACCAAATTTTAATAGGAACGTCTTTAACTAGTAGGGGATTTTGGATAAAAGTGACATTTATGGATGGATGCAAGATATGTAATTCATAATTCACTACATATCATGAAATTAAAGGAATCAAGTCACACATGTTTCATAAATGTTATCCTCTGAACATATCATGCTCATGTGAAATGGAAATATTACAATAACATATAGTTAATGTATAGGGATTGAGAAACCGAATGTAAATGAGATGACCCAAACACTAGGATGAAGATAGGGTCAAAATTAAAAGGATTTGTCTTTGGCTATGAGATAAGTGATATAGGAATCACAACATATATCGTGCTAATAGGAATCAATCTTACCATAGTTCTTGTACATAGAGTATCTATATACTGATCAAATTCATGTATAAAATAAGAATAGTGAAATATATAGTTTCTCTGATGAGAGAAGAAAGAATAAAAACCCAAAATCAATTAGGTAAGTCCTCATCACCATTGTATGACTATGTATGGAAATAGAAACTAAGGATGGTCCTAATATAGGGTATCCAAGAATCAATACATATCCTAAGGTAGTAGGAATCAAGTCGTACACTGTTCTTAAAAGGGGAAATTTGGGTCATGGGGTAGGTGAACCCTAAAATTCTGGTCAACTGGTATATCCATAACCATTGAAACTATGAGTAATAAAAAATAACCATAATATTGAAATTTTAAATAGGATAGGGGAAATTTATGAATTCTGGCTTCCTAGAATAGATCGCTCTAAGTAGTTTAAGGTCATACAGGATGGACCATATGTCATGTTGTTCAATTTTATCTGACAAGGACTATTTTGAAGTGGTGTATATTTATATAGAATATACTAGATACTATTTTGTTTAATATTTTACAAAAAAAATACTTATTTTCATTTTTTTTAATTTCATGTGATAAAGACATAAATTTTATGATGTTTAAGGTCATGTGATGAGGACCTTGTGATATGTAGTTTATAGATAAATACTGTATATGTTATGCCTTAAAGTTAAACATCATATGAAAAGTACATGTGTACGTAATGTGAAACTATTCAAATTATTTATTAAGAACACTTAAGTTATTGGATTGTGTGATATTCCACCCATCCATTGTGATTATGTAGTATGCTCTGTTGGAGTAGACCTTATGTATGATGTAAGGTCCTCTTCATTTCTGGTTTAGTTTTGGGGGATTCTTCTTGGGTATCATGGGAGTTATTAAGGATAGAACTAATTTTCCTATGAATAATGAGTGGAGTAAAACCTTCTTGTTGAGTTTCTACACAAATTGATTATGATGGATCACCAAGTTTTGAAGTGTGTGAAAACATTTTTCAACAATCTTCATTAATTTATACACCATATTTTTTATGTCTCATGTTCAAAAAATTATTTTAAATAATGATTCATATCAAGAGAAACTGGACTTCAATAAGCAAGATTTTCATTCTCTTTTACACCAGTGAGTATGGTATTGCATGTGTAATAGTATGGGCCACAGTGTGATAAGACCACAAAGCATGTGATAGTTTATCTAGTCAGGAACACTTATATTTAAACCTTATCTTTTTAAGGATTTTAGATAATTTTTTATTTAATGTCTTTGTCTTTCTATTCCCCACTATATAATAACTGGAAGTATAGTTTCACTGGATAACCTCATCAATTAGGAGTCACAAACATTAGTTCCTTTATCTAACAATATTATGTGAGGGACACCAAACCTAGTGATGATATTAGTCTTCATGAAGCAAGTTATAACCTTTATGAATACTTTATTAAGGTATACAACATCATTCCACTTAGAGAATAATTCAGTAGTAGTAAAGATATATTTTAAATGCCTATATGTTCTTGGGGAATATAGCCACATGACATCAATTATCCTCCTAGAAAATTTACAAGAGTATTTGGAAGTGTATAAAGATCTAAGGGTTAATGGATAGATTTTGAATGTTTCTTACCAAAAATTATATTATTTCTTATATCTATATAGTTCTATATCATTGATGACTAGAAGTAACCAAGTCTCTTGATTTGATGGAAGAGTTTGGATCCTAATTGATGGGAACCATAGTTGATGAAATAGAATTCCTATATAACTATGATTGTTTCTCCTCCTTCAATGCACTATAGCATGACTTCCTTAAATATTCACATCTAGTGAACTTTTAAGGAACTTTTCCCATTATAGAGAATAGAGTTTACTTCATGTCACCAGATCTATTCTATGAAAACCCTACTCTATTGAAAATAAATTCATGATTTATTAAATAAAAGTACACATAATACAATATGGAAGATCGTTAAGTCTAATGTATTTTTTAATTTTGTACATTACATAACAACTTAAAACACAAAATACTTCATATTTATTGTAAACTTTTACAACATGCTCGTATTTAAAACTGCATGGGATGACATGGGGACATACATAAGAAAGGGGTGAGATATAAATTATGTTAAGGGAATAAAAATGTCAAAAAATGAACAAAATTATAAATTTTATACAGTAGGAATATCAATGGTGCATAAAATGACTGAGAATCGTAAACATGAACAATGAGGCATGATATAAATGATAATTATTAAGGTACCATGGGAAATATGGAAATAACTTAAAACAATGCATCATAAACCTAGGTCAAGGATAACTAATAATAAACCAAGATGGTAAGAGACCCATAAAGGATTTAGGTTCACTCTCTATCCCAACATGATGTCTCATGAGACTATACATTACACAATTCATTTGAGATCTATGTAATTCTAGGCACACCCATTACATTCATTTCATTATCACACTTAAGTGTTCCACATAAATCATACAACATGGATTCACTCATCATCATATTTTATTCCAAGATCAAGAAGTGTAGAATAAATACAAATAAGTACCATGTAAAATAACTATAATTGAATAAAGGTGAACACCCTTGATAGGAAATGGGTATGGTATTCACTACACAATTATTTTGGCCTTGAGAATCATGGTGAAATTTTGATAGCATAATGGCATGACCTAAAAATTCCAAAAAATTGTTTGATGAGAGTGTAAGGAATATATCATCATTTGGACATAAAATAATCATTAATATGTACATGTAAAGACATATCCCAATATTATGAATTGGAAATAGAAGGCATAAGATAATAAATAAACATGAATAAAGAAGAGAAGGTGAGGATACATTACCTTGAGAGTGTGACTCCAAATGCTTGGTAGGGGATTGTTGAGAGATTAAGGGAACCTTGGGAGGGTTCTAGATATGGTAGGTAAGATAAAGGGCACTATAAAAGGATTTTTAGTGAAGATAAATGGGATATTGGTTGGGTTTATATAGGAAAAGAGTAAGGGATTATTTATCATTTCTAAAATTTAGGTTTTGGATTCTATGTAATAAAATAACCAAAACTACAAACATTCTTCTGGTTTTTCCCATGGTTTATGAAAAATGGGATTGGGTTTCATTATTTTATAATGCCAAGGTATAAACATAATAAAATAATAACCTTTCTTGTGTGGAAATGAGTCATACCCCTAAAGAAATGGTTTTAAAACTTTAAAAAATATTAATGGTTTTGTAGGATCCATAGAGGCTTCATAAAATTAAAAAAATAAACATAAATCACATTATATTAAAGATAAAACATATATTTGGTCATGGATATGATTTATAGAAATTATTTGTACACTTTTGGATAATTATAACGTCATAATACACACCATATATTTATATGATATTTAATTTTTTTAGAAATATTTTGCTACCTCAGAATATTAAGAAAAAAATACAATTAGATAATTTTGATGTTCTAATTAAGAAAAAATTTATTTTACCAAATAATTTTCTAAATATTTAAATTTAAAATTTAAAATTAAAATTTACATTTATTGAGAAATTTCTTTGACAATAACACTTTTTCAACCCTTATAAAAACTATATTTGACTTCATAAAAATTATATGATCATTTTTTTATAATAATTATTTAATAATAAAATTTTCTTAAAATATTATTTTTTCAAAAAATACAGTTTTTAAAATGATTATTTATTTATTTCAAAAAATAAAGACAATGACAAGGACAAAGGGAAAACCCAATAGCCCTAAAATCAACAAAGCCAACAATGCCAACTGATCCAAATATAAAGATCAAGGAGGCCTATAGAAGTGAATCCCAAGTGTGTCCTTTATAGAGCTTTCCATACCATCTAGAGGAAGGGACCCAAGGGAATTGAACACCAAAAGAGGGTGGTTGTGGGACACCCTAGCGGCCAAAACCTCAGCCAAATGGTTACCCTCCCACCACATGTGAAGGGATCCAGTGTCACTAGAGAGCAGCTCTCTACATTTTCATGTGAGGTAGGTGATCATACAAGGGGTTTTTCAACCTTGAGGGAATCCCAAATGATTTTAGAGTTTGTATCCACTATAGTTAGGTGAAGATATTTTGAAAGACAAATCTCAAGGTCATTGTACATTACCTTGGATTCTAACACAAGGGTGTCTCCCTCCCCATAGAAAGTGTTTAAAGAGAGAATGACTAATCCAAAAGGGTCCCAAATAGACCATCCTCCCTTCATTCCCCCTGAACAACATCCCTATTAGTGTTAAGTTTGATCCCATAAGAGGGGGGTTCAATATTACCTAGTAACCAAGATTAGGAGGAGCTGAAGAGGTTGGAAGACATGGGTTGATAATGTAGTGATAGAGGGAAGGTGATGATGCATGATGATTATGAAGGGAGGCCAGATTAGTAATGAGAAGTCTGGTCCGGAGAAGCAAACTGTGGAGGGAGAGACGAGACCCAAGGTGTTGTGCCTGGTTTCACACCTAACAAGACACCAGAATCCCACAACAAGATGGATCGACCGACCATCTTCCTCATGTTTGGTGGAGGCCCCATGGAACCAGCATTGAAAAAACTCCTTCATAGGGTACGATCTGACTAGTTGAGGCTATCACTTCCTTTTTCTATGTCAACTATATTTTTTAAAACCCTATATTTATACTAATCATGTGGTCACTATTCAAAATATATATTATCAGTGGTAGTGATGAATAATGGTATTTTAAATACAATTAGATATAATGAAACAAAATAATTGAATGTGTTCTCTATAAACATATTGCATAATAAGACATTTAATTAAATCAGAAGGTGAATTTTATTTATAACTGTTCATGTCATTAAAATATCCTCCCCTTCTAAAAATATATCCTCTGAAATTTTCATTTCCCAAACTAAAATAGATGAGGTTAAATTTGTTTCATCACTTCCTTCAGTTCCGAAATCACTTCATCAAACCTTTTGGTTTCTCCATAACACTTTCACCAGGTTTATTCTCTTATTGCATAGAACATTGTCTATATAATCTAAGATATTCACTGACTTCTCTTCATAGGAAAGATCATTCTCCAATCATACCACCTCTTTATTGATTGCATGTGATGGTTCTAGTATGTACTTTCAAAAGAGGGATACATGGAATTCATCATGTAATTGAGGGGATACATGGAATTCATCATGTAATTGAGATAGGTTACGTTGGAGTGCTAGCTAATAGGCTACCACTTCGATGCGATCAAGGATCTCAAAGGGACCGATATATCTTGGAATAACCCTCCACTTCTCCCGAAATCTCATTATTTTTTTCCATGCAGATATGAATAGGAATTACATTCCTCCAACATCAGACTCTGGGTTCCATCAAAGATTGTAATAGTTGCTCTTCTATAGACTCTGAGCATCTTTGATGTGCTGTTGAATGTTCATAAACATTTCCACCATTTCCTCGACCATTTTAGGACCTATCAGTTTTCATTCCCCAACTCCATCCTCGCATGCAGGTATTATACACCTCATCCCATAAAGGGATTCATAGACATCCATTTGGATACTTGAGTGGAAACTGTTATTGTATGAAAACTAGACGAGAATAAGATGTTGATGTCATATTCTTTTGAATTCAATTGAGCATGCTATCAACATTTCCTAAAGTGTTTAGATGGTCTGATTAGATTGGCTATTAGTTCGAGGGTGATAAGACTTGATGATGTTCAATTTATTATTCAAAGAATATGGGATAGTCTTCCATAACATGGATGCAAATCTTCGATCTCAATCAAATACAGTTGATAGTGGTGTTCCGTGCAGCCTCACCACTTATCTAATGTATATACTTTAAATTTGATTGAGTAATAAGTCCTCTTGAATTGAAATTAAGTGTGCATTTTTTTAAGAAGATACACCAAAACCTAGATATTATTATTTTCTCTTGATGTCTTTGGAAGACTAGTGACAATGTCTGTGGTGATGTTTTTCCATTTCCATGTAGGTATGGGTAATGGTTTCATCATCCCCTAATATTGTTTCCTTTATGGTTTCACTTTCTAACATACAAGGCATCCTAATGTATATTCCACAATATCCTTCTACATATTTTCCCACCAAAAGTTATCTTGAAGTTCTGAATACATCATTGTGCTTCCTAGGTGGGTAGAGAAGGTTGAGATATGTGCATCATCAAACAACTTCTTATTTAACTCATGATTTTATGGAACACATAGTCTTGACCCATATCTCAAAAATCCTTCTTCATTAACATTAAACTCTAATTATTTACATTTTAGTATAGTTTAGACTTTCTTTTGGATTTCCACATCATCTATTTGAGAATCCTTTAACCTCTCTATAAGGTATAGTTGAGAAATAATTTGTGAAATGATTAATTATTTTCATTCCTTTATGATTACCATGTCCATCCTATACAAATATAAGAATATTGGGTCCCTCTCAATTATCATCAATGATATAATTACAAGATTCTTTCTACTTATAGAATCTTCCAATTTATTCACTTTCATATGATGGTAGGTAATTTTATAGTAATATTCATTGATCTGCTCTAACCATCTTCATTGGCACGTATTCATCTATTTTTGTCCAAATATATACTTGAGGCTTTTATGATTTGTATATATTTCACACTTCTCCCCAAAGGGATAAAGAAACCATGTTTTCAAAGATAAAATCACTACAAAAAACTTCATATCATGCATTTTGTAGTTTTATTCATGTACATTCATCTTCCTTGTAGCATAGGATATGAATTTTTCACTCTTCATTAATACACAACTCAATCCCTTTATTAAATAATTATTAAATAATAAAAATAGTTCTCCACTTGTGGGTAGTGTGAATAAAGGTGTAGTGATAAGCCTTTTTTCCAACTCCTTGAATCACTCTTCACATTCATCATTTGAAGAAAAATTGACTCCCTTTTGAGTTAGCTTGGTTAGAGGGTTTTACACTCAAGAGAAATTTCTTTTAAATCAAAGATAGTACTTAGATAATGGAAGAAAACTATCAATATCTATCACATATGTTTTCTTCATCCATCGTTAAATTTCTTCTATTTTTGAAGGGTCTATATATATCCCTTTGATTTTGATGGTATTCCATAATAATGAGACTTTATTATACATGAACTCACACTTATTGTACTTGGAATAAAGCTTATACCTTCATATGGTCTTTATCATAGTGATCAGATGATCCTCATTATCCTCCTTGGTTTTGGGGAATATCATAATATCATATATAAATACTACCACAAACTTGTTAAGGTAGTAACTAAAGAATATTTTTACCAAGTTCATGAATATGGTTGGGGAATTAGTGAGTCCAAATGGAATTACTATGAACTTCTATTGACCATACCTTGTACGAAAAGTAGTCTTAGGGATATTCTCATTATTCACCCTAACTTGGTGATATCTGGACCATAGATCCACCTTGGATAAGTATTATTATCCACAAAGCTGATCAAACTAGTCATGAATCCATGGAAGATGATACTTTTTCTTTATCATGATCTTGTTGAAATCATGATAATCAATACAAAGGTACATTAACCCATCATTCTTGTTGATGAAGAGGGATAGTTCACCCCCTGGTGAAGCATACGGGAATATGAACCCTTTACCCGAGCCTTCATTTCTATAAAAAAAGGAATCCCTAGAACAATAATAAAAAATTATGTTCTCTATTATTGAATTAATAACTAACATACCTATCACCACTTCATTTTTAGGATCCACCTATTCAGTTGTGATGGAAAAAAGATCACTCTTGTTGCCTTGGAAGTTATTGGTTGTCTTTGAAATCCCTTGTCTAAGTGCATTGGTTTGAAAAGTTCCATCATTCCTTGAAGTTGAGGTAATAAAGAATGCACTAAGGGTTGACTAAATCATTATTTCCCCCCATCACATTGGTAGATTTCATCTTCAGAAAATCACTATCAAGGTGACCTTCCTTTCTACACCTAAATCATTTCCTCACCCCCATATTAAATTTTTGGGGTGCTTCTTTCCACACATTTGAAAAGTGGGATATAAAAATTTATTAGCACAATTAGATTTATCCATAGAATGACTATAATTAATCTCCAATTTCAACTAATTATCCCAGTAATACCCTTGAGATTCACTGATCACCATTTCTACTTTGAGGGCACATCAGATAATCTCTTAATAGCTATAAAAGTCTCAGATCACTTGGATTTTTGGTAGACTAGGTTTTAGGCCATGAAAGAAGATTCAAACCCTAAATTTAGGGGTAACAACAATGAAAGAGATGTATCATGAAAGTCTTGTGAAGTTTTCCTCATATGACCTAATATATTCATTGTCTTTTTTTCTTAAGTAAAATAAAATCCCTTTCTATTTTATGTCGGAGAGTGTGATGAAAATGTTTATTGAAAGTCATTTTCTAAAATTCTTTCCAATCCATCACTTTAATATCATACTTAGGATTTTTATTTTTAATCAATTTCCACCACTGATCAACTTCTCCCTCTATACGATAAACATCTAATAGAAACTTCTCTTACTCATAACATTAAAGGATGGAGAAGATCTTCTCAATGGATTTGATCCATTGTTTTGTGATTAAGGGATTAGATAATCCATTGAAGGTTGGAGGCCTTTGTCACATAAATCTCTCGATTGAATCTTTGCCTATCTTAGTGGGATTTTTGTGCTCCTCTTGATTTAGGATTATATTTAGAACCCGGGTCAGTTGAGAGAGTGTCGTCACCATGTTTGTGATTCCTTCTCCCATCAGATTGGGCATCTCATTAGGGAAATCGTCACATTTCCCATCACATTTATTTTTTACCTGATCATATTTACAGAAATTATATAGAATAAAGGGAAAATTAGGGATGATTTTTTAAAACTATTAAACACATAAAATGGAATCCAATGATAGTAAATGGACAGATTATAAATTACATGTATTCCCTTAAATTATGAATTTCTAGGCTTCAATATATGTTATCTATGATCTATTTCCTAAAATATATTATTATGGGTATTTTTTCTCCCTTAATAATGGTTATTAATGAGATTAAGAATTTAATAAAGAAATAAAACTAGGTATATAAAAAGGCCCATTGTTGTGGACCATTTCCTAGTCGAGTCTAGCTGAATGCAGTGTTTCAGGTTTTACCCCTATGTATAACTATTCTAGAACCACATCCACTGGAAGTATCTAGACATGGATGTATTTTATAGATAACAAACTTAATATATTTTTACTAATTTTTAGGTATGTTTTCTTATACTTAGTATTATCCATATGTCTTTCACTCAAGTTTTCTAATCCTAATTCCAAAAATAACTAAACTTTTCCTTTGATATCAACTATGACAACTTATCTCTTTATTACATATTAATTCCTGATTTATTAAATAAATTTTAACATAAAATATTATGAATTATTGAGATGTATAGTGTATTTTGGAATTAATTACATTACATAAAAAATTAAAATAGTAAATACATCATAGTTATTGAATTTTTTTTAACATGCTCTTACTTAAAACTATATCGGATAACCTGGGTACATACCTAAGGAATGGGTGATCTATAAAGAAAAATAAGGAAATAAACATGGAATACTAAGAATAAAACTACACATGATATAAAATAGGAATATCAATGGGTCATAACATGAGTGAGAACCATAAACCTGAATAATGAGACATCAAATAACATGAAAATCATAAAGGCAACATGGGAAATTTGGTGTCAACTTAAAAAACTACATCATAAACATAGGTCAAGGATAAATTCCAATAAATAATGATATAAAAAGTACTATAAATGAATTAGGTTCACTCCCTGTCCCAAAATGACATCTCATGAGACTAAACATTACCCAGTGCATTGGAGTGCTATATAATTTCAGGATCACCTGTCACATTTATTTCATTCTCATGATTAAGTGTGCCACATAGATCCTAAAACAAGGATTATTTGACCATATTGTTTTATTCACTAATAAATAAATGTGGAATATATAATTATAAGTACCAATTAAAATAATTATAATTGTATAATGTTTAACACCCTTGAAATAAAAAGAGTATGTTATTCACTATACAATTGTTTTGGCATGGAAAATCAAAGTGAAATTTCGGCAGCATAAAAATGTCACATAAAAATTCATAAAATGTGTGGATGAGATATAAAAAGCTATTTCATAATTTTTTCATCAATATTAATTAATAGGGACATTTAAATATATATCCCAATATTACTAATAATAAATATAAGGCATAAGATAACAAAGAAACTTGAATAAAGAAGAGAAGGTGAGTATGACTTTCCTTGAGAGTGTAACTCCAAATGCCTGGGAGGAGATTATTGAGATCTTGAAGGAACCTTGTTCGGATTCTATAGATGTAAATAAGAGTAATTATGTTCTATAATAATTTTTAGAGAATATAAATGGGAGCTTGGGTGGGGTTATATATGAAATGAGTCGGTGATTCTTTATCATTTCCCAAACTTAGGTTTTGAACTCTATATAATAAAGTAACCAAAAACGACCATACCATCATTTTACCATGGTTTATACAAAATGTTAGTGGTTTTAAGTATTTTTTAAGGCCAAGGTATGAAATTAAAAAAAATTATTATGTGGATGTGACTCATACTCTTAAAGAATTGATTTTAAAACCTTATAATATATTAATAGTTTTAGAGGATTTCTAAAGGCTTTATAAAATTAATAAAATAAAAATAAAATAAAGTTATTTTAAATTTAAAACATATATTTTATCTTTAATACCTTTTATAGTATTTATTACAACACTTTTTGGTCATTATGATATCATAATACACACTATATATTTATACGGTATTTAATTTTTCTCTAAAATTCGACAGTCTCAAAAAATTAGGAAAAATTCACCATTATATAATTTCTATGTTATGATTCAAAAAAATAATTTATTTATACCAAATAATTTTTAAAAAAATTTAATTTTCACTCTTCAAATAAAATTGAAATTTATTGAGAAATGCTAGTTTTTTACAATAATAGTTTTTGAACCCCTATAAAAATTAAATTTGACTTCATAAAACTTATATGATCATTTTTATTTAATAAAATTTATTTAATAATAATTTATTAAAATATTATTTATTTAAAAAATCCATTAGTTAATCAAAATAAACATATTAATTGAAATTGAATACTAATTAAAAATATAATTTCTGTTTTATTGTATAAAATTCAAAATCATTTATAAAGTAACAATAAGAAGAAAGTATGAAAAATATTCTATTAAACATTCATATTATTATTATTATGGTCTTGATACATATCCCTTTAATACACCAATAAATTCCTTAATTTAAAGGTGTGTGAGGGCGAGACTTTCATGGGACAATTTGGTGAACATGGTTTGGGCCATGATTTGGATGAGCTTGAACTTCTCACATAAAAAGCTTTGCTCATGCATAAGTTATAGGATCTTAGATTGGTCTTTGTTAAGGTAAAATACATGTGATTATATCTCCCTTTAAATTTTGGATAAATGGCCTTCATAGAGTACAACCCTACTGGTTCAGGTGATCACTTACTTTGTATGTATCAATTGGAGTTGTTGAAACCCCATATTTATACTAATAATGTTATCACTATTTGATGGATATTTTATCAATGTTAATAATAATTAATGGTATTTTATGAAGATAATATTTTCACATATTTTATACTTTAATTAAATTTTTATGAACCCACCATTTTTTTATTTAATAGGCAATTGTTACATATTTAGGTTTTTGTGTTATTTTGAGCCTAAATGCAAAAATGGCCTAATTCTTCATTTTTAATAGATTTTTTATCAAAGGGTTATTTTTTTCATTTCTGTTACAATATATGTTTAAATTTTGTGATTAGAATTTTGGTAGAACCCTTATTGTATTTCCTTTAACTTTTTCTTCTGGACAAGGGTCTGATTCATGCATCTAAATGCCTAAATAAATTAATGAAGTTGAATATTTTTTCGGGCGGACTGTGTGGACCCCATCATCATAACAGAATCACAATGCGGCATACACACATCCAAATAAGATTCTTACACTTGGAAATGAAATAGGACTCCATGGGGAATTCAGATATTTAATTACATGGTTTTTGGAATCCATTATGGGGGCCATTGAATGACATATTTTTGAACAAACCTTCCTGGAACCTGCGTCCAGAAAATGAAACGGCCAATGAAAAATACATAACTCCAACATAAAGTTCCCAATTAATCTGAAATTTTAAGGGTGAACGTAAAACACATTTATGAACAACATTCATTAAGGTTTCCACACATGAATCGACCAATTATTCGGTAAAAAACATGACAACCTTTGGAGGATGAAATCTACCTATAAAAGGAGAGGCGCTCCTACCACTCAAATAATTCCATTCCTTCCCAACACCATTCTGGGGATTCCTGGACCAAAGGGAGATTAGTTAGAGATTCCATTATGGATAAGAGGAGTTCCATTGATAATCAAGCCATGTTGAGCTAAACTCCATGCAGTGGTGGGCAGCGATGGTCTGAGGACATTTACCCCTTTTGAGTCTATGGTCTTTGTTGTAAACTCTTTTCATTTAAATAATCCTAGAATTTGTTTTCATGATTGAATGAGGTCTCTTCTCTCTTGTTTCCATTTTCTTCTATTTTTTTATATTAATATTTATTAACTTATGATTTTAAAATAGTTGTCTTGTTGTTTAAACTTCTTTGGGCGAGGTCTCCCCATTGAGCACTACATGTTCAACTGGTTTCGATTACTCAGAGGTCTTTGGGCAATTAGATCACATTCATGAGCAGATTAACACACATATTTGAGGTCTCAATATGTTTTTTGGTCAATATGGTTGTATAACTTTTGGTATTGAGTTATACATTGGATAATTTAATTAGAAGAAAATTATCTACAATGATAAATGGAATGTCTGACGATCACAGCTTATCCACCATTGCCTCCTGTAGTTTGTTTTCTCAGTTTGGTTTGCTTTGGATTTCTAATCTATAATTTATATTTATTAATAAATTATTAATTTATTAGTTTAGTTCATTTCAATACACCCCCAAATATATTAGATAAGCTAGTTTTATATTAGATAAATTAACAAGTGACAATAGAAAATACAGTGCGTGTAAGTGGCCTCCTTGAGATCAACCATAGGTTGTGCCACTATAGTAAAATCTTAGGATTATAATAATTTAATTGAATATAAGTTTACGAAAAACCACTGTTATCAATTTTTCACCATTTCTGGAGAGTCCAAGTTCTTACACATGCATTTTTTCAAAAAAAAAACCAAGAAAAATCAAAAAAATAATGATAATAACATAAAAAAGAGCTTTGTTGCATATCTTTCATTCTATCATTCAATGTGGATTTTTATGGAAATTATTATAATTATTGTCCTATGGATAAATTTTATGGTGAGCCAAGTAGGCAAGATATATTAAATATTCAAATTCTTCAAAATGAACTTGAATTGGAAGAAAATGACTTAATAATTAAAGGGAATTCCAGAATTCTAGAAAAAGTAGGAAAAATGATGACATATTTGGCCGCCCATGTTGAAGAAGTTAAATTCTTATAGATATAATGAAAAAAATACAATATGAGTAGAATTAAAATCTTTTTCCACCTACCTTTCCAGATGAAATTGGTGAGGTTGAAGAAAAACATAAAAATCCTTTTCCCTCTCTAAAAAATTCGTTCCCATCTGCTCTGCTTGAGGAAAAGGAGTCTGAAGCTAAAATTTCTGAGGGAGTTTTAATTTCTAAGAATTAATTTCATTAAAATTTCATTAATTCTGAATTTCAATCTAATATCCATTATTCTGACTTTTAAGATTCATCACCACTACTACAGGCTCTGGATGAAGAAGAAGAAGGTCCTCATGTTGAGGAGAGAATGGAAGTCCCTGTCAAGATGTACACTGGTGAAAATGAGGATGATGGCACAATAGAAGAAATATATAAAGAATAATTTTTTGATACCAAACTATAAGAGAAGTCACATCTCGATCTATTATATCTACCACTAGTGGACACCACTACTCCACATGAAAAAACTAGGGAGCACCCATTTATTCTTTTCCCTATCCCTCTACAACTCAAATTCTTTCTTTCATCTCTTTTGGGGGTTGGGGATATTTTTATTCTCATTGGGGGTTCTCACTTCTGGAATCCACTGATGGATGTTGGGAAAAATAATTTGTGGTGGTTTCTAAGCAGGAAACCCCATCCACCTTTGGATTAGGGTTAACCCACTCTAACTACTTGACTAGGGGCATTAAAAACCTAGAACCCGCTTGGATTAGGATATTTACTCAATGATGCCACTGAAAAATAAAGTCAGGTTATGTCTTTTTTTCTCTTTAGTTTTTCTACCCTCATTTATATTTTATCAAGATAAAATGAAGGGTAGTGAAGTTTAAGTGTTGGGGGAGTGTCGACCTACTTAGTTGTTTTTGTGTTCTTTCATTCTTTTTTGTTTTCATTTTTTAGGAACCTTTAGATTTAATGATAATTCTGATCACTTTTCACACATTAATTATTTTTGAGAAAATTGAAATGATTTTTAAAAAAAAATTATTTTAAATGATTATTGATGTGAATTTTTTTCTTAAATTAGATTTTAAATATTTTTTATGAGTTTGGAAAAAAAAATTAAATCCATTCCCATGAAACACTGACTAAAATATTTTTCCCATACCATAAGATATTCTAAATCACTCTAACATATTCTTTCTAATACCCACACTTTCATGAGGAAAACTTGGATTTTTTGTGAGATCTTGAACTTGTGATTTTTTTTCTTTCAAATATTTGGATCCCATGGAATGTTTTTAATATTATTGACACACTACTTTGGATAGCCACATATTATCTTGAGACCTACCTTTACATCTATCCTTAGTTATCCCTTAGATTACATGAATTGACTTATAGGTTTAAGCCATATTACAAGCCGATTTATCCTTACCTACCCATTCTCTTGGTATTATTGCATGGATATTATAATTTTGAGTGTGGTAGAAGGGCCTTTCATGTGTGTTCATTGGGATGTGTTTCATTGATGGGGGTGTGAGGTGTGCGTCAACATTTTGGACAATGTAGAATGAAATAATTGGGCATGATTATTCATTTCATTATACTTCATTTGTTTCATTTGGTTCTCCTTCAAAAAAGAAAAAATAATAATAATAAAATTTGTGCCTTTCTAGATCTTTTAAAAAATATAAAAAAGGAAAATAAAGTTTTGTCTTTCTGGAGCTTTACAAAAAAAAATAAAAAATGGGTAGAACTTGGATGATATAATTTCTTGAAATCATTTATTGTCTAATGTCCCATGTAAAGAAAATATTGTGTTGTTCTTTTTCACATTCTCAAGGAGGATTGACTGAGTAATTTTCCTTTTTTTACTTTATTATTCATGCATTGTACTTAAGATTCAAAACTCCTCTTTCTAGCCTTGAATTTTTAAATAATTTACCCACTAACCCAAATCCACAGATTCATTTGAACCTTTAATGAAATCCCTCATGATTGAATTCATTTTCATGTTTCAAACTGTGGAGAAATGATAATTTTCACAAGCCTATGTTGATACATGAAACTTTCAAGTATGAGCATAACTCTAGAATTAATTTCTCTTGAGTGAAGAGTGGCATAAAATTTAATGTGAGGTAGGTTATGATTGGGACATTGATGAATTTATGTGGTCAAAAAAATTAAAATGTGTGGAATTAAAAGGGAATGGAATTGTTTTTCATATAAGAGACATGATGAAATTTAGTTTTTTATAAGATCATGGATGTTTTCTCATTTTTGATTGTCGTGTGAATTTTGATATTAAAAAATGATAATTGCTCGGGAGTGAAATAAATAAGTGTGGGGGATTGATGAGGCTAATATTTTCACATATTTTATACTATAATTAAATTTTTAGGAACTCACCATAGTTTTATTTAATAGTAAATTGTTACATATTTAGGTTTTTGTGTTATTTTGGGTCTAAATGAAAAAATGGCATAATTATGTAATTTTAACATATTTTTATCACAGGGGTATTTTTTCATTTATATAAAAATATATTTCAACATTTTTTCATTAAAATTTTCGTAGAACCCTTATTTTATGTTCTTTAACTTTTTCTTCAAGACCAGGGTTGGATTCATGCATCTAAAGGCCTAAATAAATCAATGCAGTTGAAGATTTTTCCGGGCAGACTGTGTGGACCCCACCTTCATAATGAAAACACAATGCGCCCTAAACACATATAAATGGAATGATTCTACTTGTAAATAAAATAGGAATCCATGGAACATTAAGATATTTAATTTCATGGAATTTGAAATATATTATCGGGGCTATTGAAAGACATATATTTGAAGGAACCTTCCTGGAACTGGTGTCCAAAAAAAGAAACCACCAATGAAAAATTTATATATCCAACATACAGTGCTCAATTAATATAAGATTTAGAGGGTGAATGCTAAAAAGATTTATGAACAACATTAAGTCGGGTGTCCACACGTGAATTGGACAATTAATTGGTCAAAAATATGATAATGTTTGGAGGATGAAATCTGCCTATAAAAGGATAGGAGCTCCTACCTCTCAAATCATTCCATTCCTTACCAACACCATTCTGGGGACGCCTGGACCAGAGGGAGATGAGTTATAGATTCCACTCTAGAGAAGAGTAGTTCCACTTATAATCAATCCATGATGATAAAAACTCCAATCAGTGGTGGGAGGGGATGATCTGAGGACATTTACCCCTTTTGAGTTTGTGGTTTTTATTGTAAACAGTTTTCATTTAAATAATCCAATATTTTGTTTTCATGATTGAACAAGGTATCTTCTCTCTTGTTTTTATTTTCTTCTTGTTTATTCTATTAATCTTTATCAACATATGATTTTAATATATTTGTCTTTTTGTTTAAACTTCTTTGGGTGTGGTCTCCCCATTGAACACAACATATTAAACTAGTTTCGATTGCTCAAAGGTCTTTAGGTAATTGGATCACATTCATGAGCAGATAAAATCCCATATTTGAGGTCTTAATACGGTTTTTGGTAAATATAGGTGTATAAATTGTGGTCTTGAGTTATACATTATATAATTTAATTAGAAAAAATTTGTTAACAATGATAAAGGGAATGTCTGAAGATCAAAACTTTTCCACCGCTTCCTTCTGTAGTTTGTTTTCTATGTTTGATTTTCTTTGGATTTATAATCTCTAATGTAGATTTATTAATACATTATTAATTTATTAGTTTAGTTCATTTCAATCCACCCCCATATATATTAGATAATCTAGTTTTATATTATTTAAATTAAAAAGTGACAATAGAAAATACAATGTGTGTAAGCAGCTTCCTCAAGATCGACCCTAGGTTATGCCACTATGGTACACTCTTAGGAGTATAAGAATTTAATTGAATAGAATTTCACGAAAAACCATTGTTATCATTATTTTAATTCCAATTGGATATAATGAAACCAAATAAGTACATGTGTTTTATATAACCTTATTACATAATTAGACGTTAAATTAAATCACAGGGATAATTTTATTTATATCAGTTTGGGTCATTACATATTCGTCCTTGGATTGTTTTTGTGGAAGAATTTTTCTTTGGAGGTATTCCTTTTTTTGGGGTAATCCATCCAATTGTGGAATTATTCAATAATAGTGTAGGTTTTATCATATCAAGGGTGGTGTTAAAATCATTGATTTCTTCAATAAAATTGTTGATGAATGGAGAAACCACCATATGATGTGTGATGTGAATGACCATATATTTCTGTTCTATATTTTCTAGGGTCGTAGATTAATTGAATAATTAATCTAATTAGGTATTTTTTGAATGTTTGATATGAGATGGTATTAGCTGTATGGGGAATCCAGTCATTAAATCATGAACATAATCAAGAAAGGGAATAAACTCTTCAATCATGATGGAATATTTAGCATTTATTGGTTTTATTATAAACTATTAAACACATTTTATATTTAATATAGATATTGTTATTTATATGTAACACTATAATATTGTGATGAGGGATTGATATTATTCATTATTATTGGTACATCCTTATGAAATTTGGATGGAATATCACATAACCTCTTTTGTTGGGGAGATGAATAAAATACCAAATATGACTCAATTTTTATGTAGGTTATCCATTGTTATTACTATTAGTGGCCTAGATGAGTTTTTATAGTAAATTTCACATTATTGGTGAGTGAATGGATGGAGAAAACCAATTTATCATGCAGTACCATGTTAAATAGTGGTGTCTCTGAAATGGGGCGTGCTATGAAGAAATTTTTTATTACTTTCCCTCTGACCTCAATCTAAGACAATGAAGGAATGTATTACTTCTACATGATGACTTTTCACTATTACATATTACCAATAACAATGCATTAATGAGTATTTATTTGAGTGGGACTAATGTAGATATTGTAAAAACCATGTGATGAGGGAAATAATGTCTTAAATTTTTCACTGTAGAGATCAATATAAGGTATTTATTCTTAATATCGGAATATTCAGCCCAAAATTGAGATAATAGAGAATGTTATCCTTACCTAAATCATTTTTCTAAGCAAGGAGGGTGTCAAGATAATATTTAAATGTTTACAAATAGAGGATATTTGGCTTTCATTCCATATGTGAAATCATGATAAAAAATTGAAGAATGTTCTATTTGATATTGGTGAAGGCCTTCTGAAAATATTTATCCCACTAATAGATGGTATATTATTTTTATTATCTTAATAAAGTTAAATAATTAACTAGTTACGCTTTCTATAAATAACATTATATAAGAAATAAACCCCTGGATTTCTCTAAATTATTTAAGGATTTAAGGATAAGTCATATAAAGTATCACTGTAGTTTTTTAGGGTCAACTTCAATGCCACCAAGGTGTACTATGAAGCCATGGAATTCCCTTAATGTGATCTTGAAAGAAAATGTCAAGGGATTTATCATTAAGATTTATTTTCATAGTTTATTTACAACTATTTCAAGTTCAAGAAGGTTATCACAATATTATTGAGAGGTTTCCACACTATCATCTATATCAAACTCCACAATATTCCTCAAGATGGAATTAAAGATATGATGCATGCCTTATTGATATGTGGATCTAGGATTATTCAAGATAAATGTAATTTATTTTTATCAATATACCCCTTGGGTTTCCCTGAATGTAGTTTCCTACTAACCTTTAGGGACCATTCCACTCTATTTGAAGCAAGAATGACATTTATAAAGTAATGGTCCTAGAAGTAGGAGTTCATATCGATCAACACCTCCATGATTGGAATTCAGAAATTATCCTTGGTTCAGTTCCTACTATGATCCTTGAATTCTATGAAAATTTGGTTTTACAACTTTTTTTTAATGAGGAGGGTTTTTGTGAGATACTTTGGGTATTGAAGATCCCAAATGAAGTTAGACTTGATGGTCTTTTCAACATTGGATTCCACCTCTATGGTAATAGTTAGAGTAATTCTCATTGATTCCTATTTATAGCCTTGGTGGTTATCTTGGAAAGCCAAGTGATGGGTAGCCAAATTGGGATCCAACCGAGCATTTTTGTATAGTTCCAAAAAAATAAATCTCAATGATATTTTAGAAAATAGATGTACCCATACTCTTCCTTGTGATCTGGTAAGGAACTAATATATTTAGTTCATAAATCCTCCAACATTCCTAGATTAATATATCTAATTTTATTGATTATAGATGAGAAAACTTCCTCAAATTATTTAGAGGAATCCTCTATATCATCATCATAAGTATCTTCTTCTTTCTCTTTTCTATTTTGAGAAGTGAAATATAGATGATAATTATAAGGTTAGATAAATATTATAGAGATATATTTAGATCATAAAGATGATTCAAGGTCATTATTATTGATTCTAAAGGAATTACATCCTTAATATAAATGATTGGGATCATCTCGTTCAACCAAAAACTTGAAAATGGGAGTGAACATGTCCAATCCCCATTCCTCTCTCCTTCCCATAGGTTTCATATCCAATTGTTCAAAGAGTCTTGGATGGGTAAATCAAATTTCAGATATACTTAATTTTGTTCAAAGGAGCTCTGGTGAAATGTTGATAGGCATAGAATATGTTGTGATATTTTTCCCTATTTGTGCAAGATTCATACTGGAGATTCCCACCTAGATAAAATTTGAAAGTAAAGTGGTATGATGTTTCACTTTATTAACATATGGAGAACATGTGACCCAAATACCTCTTATATTGAAAATTTTTTCCTCAATTTTGTTAATTTTTAGCATGTATCTTTTACCAAGACAACTCCATATATTGATAGGGGAATCTTCTTAGCCATTAGGTAAAAAATCTGAATAAAATTATTTAATATAAGTTTATTTATCTCCCTTTTATAGAACCTTGTGTCTATTTACACTACTGGAAAAATAACCTATACTAATGGTTTGGAACCATTGGTATAGGCCTCTAAACCATTGGTATAGCCTATACCAACGGTTTGGAGGACTGTGGCCAAGTAAGCCGTGGGGATAGTTCTATACCAACGGTTTTAGGAAAACCATTTTTATATGTAATATGAAAATCTATGCCAACGGTTCCATAAAACCGTTGGTATATGTATTTCAAAAAAAAATATTCGGTGGGATTTGATCCCAGGACCTCTAGTTTATAATTGAATGACCTAACCACTAACCTAACATGACTTTTATGAACATAATTTCATAAATATATATATATATTATCATAATTATCTTAAATTTTGATTTATATAATGTTTTGGTAAGAAGATTCGATAAAAATTCGAAGTACCTATACCAATGGTTCTCAAAACCGTTGGTATAGACCTATACCAACGGTTTTGAGAACCGTTGTTATAGGTCCTTTGATTTTGGGACCTATACCAACGGTTTTGGACAAACCGTTGGTATAGGTCCTCTATAATGGACCAATATCAATGGTTTGTCCAAATTGTTGGTATATGTCCCCCCTATACCAATATTTTGTCCAAAACTGTTGGTATAGGTCCATATAAGTGACCTATACCAACAGTTTTGGCCTAACTGTTGGTATAGGTCCAAATTAATGAACTATACCAACGGTTTGGCCAAAACCGTTGGTATAAGTCATATTTCTAGTAGTGTTATTGAGATTAACAGGATTAAAAGGGGCATAATTTCTATATATAACCCTGAATTTCTCTAAATTTAGATGTTAACCAGCTATGGTTGGACAACTTCCCTTCTTGGCTCTTCTTATGTACTGCTGCTGATATTCATCATTAATATTATCCTCCCTTATCTTCCAAAAAAACCCTGAATTTCCCATTAATATAGTAATTAATTCAATTTTTGTATGAATAGGGAATTTTTTTCATGTATATAGTTTCATGGCCTTACTAACAAGATGTTGAAATCAACGTATTAGAAAACAACTATGAATTATGATTTAAACATGAGGTTTCAAAACTGGACTCTCAAATTTATTTTTTTGAGGGGCCTTTGTTTATTCTTGTCATATTCCAATATTATTAGGTTGGAAAAATAAAACTTAGGTTTATTATAACCCAATAACGTGTAGGTTTGGATCATGATGAGATTTTACTCAAAGAAATTATCAATTTGGGAATGATGAACATTAGCATCCTTGATTCTTCCATAAATATACAAAGTTATGATTTTATATGGTATGGAAGCTTCATGGTTTTATTCTATGAAGGAAATGACCATGTGACATTCAATAGAGATGGTCTTTTCACGATATGTCACTACTACAATAATTTTATCCTCAAACTCTTGTGGTATTTAAAGTGACTAAATGAGGGATTATTTGATTTCTGGAGAGAGGTAAGAGGTATAAAAAATATAGATATTGGATGAAATGATATCAAGATTCTTTAGGATATCATATTTATAGATTAGATTATGATGATTTTATCCCTGATTTTGTTCTTTGGATTTAAGTCTTAGTGTCAAAGCTGACTAGGCTGATGATTCCTTCCCTAACCAAAATTGTGAATAATTTTTATGATCTATGGGTTAGGATGAACTAGAATTCCAATATCTTAGTATTTATTAGAACTATATGTTTCATAGTTAGTCTTCTATTATTATTTGGTTTAAAAAAGACCTAGATGACTCAATATTAGATCAATATTCCTACTGGGCTCACTAGAGTGTATATATTCCAGTTTTGGCTATATATAGTGATTTAGAAGAAATAGAACCTAAATGTTGGGGTCCACCACAACCTCATCTTCCTTTTCCTCCTCAGTCTCTATGATCTCTTCCCTGATTATGGATATAGAGTTTAGTTTCACATTTATCTTCATTATCAAAGAAATTATATGTTATGCAGTTGACATTTACCAAGCCCTATTGTGAAAAATCATCTGATAAGAATCTTTTTTTGTGCGATAGTACATTATTTCTTGTTTTATGGGATGGTTTCCATACTCCCCATGATGGTAGTTAAAAGTACAAAATATTTTGAACTGTCATTGATATTTATAAGGGATCTTCCTCTTATTCCTTCTTCTTATAATGATTCTTTTGTAAAAATGTGAAGTATCGTTATAAAAAATATGTTGTCTCTAAATTTTAAGGGGGGACTAGGGTCACTAATGGTTGGTTTAATTGATCCATGAGTTTGGAATTTGACTGAATGAATGATTTTTTGTTCATCTAATCAAAAAATTTCTACACAAACAAAACCAAGACTTCTCACCACTCCCCTACTTCTTTTGGGGATATACCAAGGACACATGAAACGTATTCCTAGTGCATTCTCAAAATGTCTTACCCAGAGTCAACCATATTATAAAGTATATGACTAAGAATGAAGCAGTCTTTGATATTATATCTTATTATCTAATAAAATGGTCAATAATCGTGGAGGTTATTTCGACCAATTGTATTGGGTTTTATTAACTTTGGAAGTGTGATAAGTTTATTCTATATGGCATCAATAAAGTATCCTAGTAATTTTCTTTTCTAAATGAAAAAAGTTTATTTTTCCAATCCTAAAAATTTTTATGAATTTGATTATTCTTCCTATATCAATGAGGTAAATGTTTTTAATACTATCATTTATGGGGGATGAATCACATGATATTGTGTGCCATAATAAGTTAGAGGTAGAACTAGCACTATATTAAGTGTGATGGTTGTGACCATTGACCTAATAGGTTTCTTCCATTACACTGATGGTGTTTGTTAGGACTTGGCCTTGCACAAAAGTATGAAATCCTCCACACATTATTCCATGTTTGTAAACTATATAAATACATTAGTATATTTTAATGGTATTAGAAACATAAGTAACTCATCATAGAGGTTTTATATAAAAATCTCTAACAACTATTCATTCATGAGTATTATATCTAATGAATAGGTTTAGGCTTTCCACCGAGTGATCCAGTCCAAGACCCTCTCATTTTCCTGATTCTAATAGTTAAATAGATCAAGTATTATTTTCTTCCTTAACCTATAGATTAACCAGTGGATGTATTGTTTTTACAGATCCTTCTAGTTGTAGATATACCCACATGGTAAATTTTCATACCAAACATACAACAATCCCTCTAGTTTCTTTGAAAATCACTTGAGCTTCACTACATTATACTTCTCATACATTCCCATCATGGTGACCCATTGAGATGTAAATATCATGAGATGATTCTTAGAATATCTTATTTTATTGAATATTATGAAGTAGTAATTCTTGAAATTGGATGGTGAAGGGATAAGGTCTTCCCATTCAGGGAATGACTTCCTTTCTGGCTATATTGGTCCTCGACTCCCCTCCATGGCCTATATCTAAGTAGAAAGAGACTTGATCTAGTACATGATATCTTTTGGAATTGTTGCCTATATTGATGATTGAGAAGAGGTAGTGAGAGGAACATGATAAGATTTTCTCACATACTGCTAATATCTAGTATAAACTAGAATAGGGTATCTTTCTTGAAACGGTTGTCTAATTACAGACTAGAGGATATTTCTAATATTATTTGGAAATTTTGTTTAGACAAACCAGTTTTTTGGACCTAGATCCAGTAATATGGTTAGATTATATTCTTATTGGTTGATGTTATCCTTTTTATTAGATATTTACTAGATTTGAAACATTAGTTTCTACTTGTGATTTATAATCAGTAGAAATATTTCCTATGATTAATTCAATATCGAGTCACCTCAATCTATCTAAATGAAAATAATATTGGGATAACATATCCTCATCTGATATTAACTTGATTGTTTCAAGTGGTTGGTGGGATATAGAAATGAATTTTCCTTAATCATTGGGATTGGCTCATTGAGGCAGAAGTAGATGAATATTTAGAGTATCTACCATATCATGATCATTCCTCTAATGTTTGGTTTTTACACCTTCTTCCTAGACTTTGATGTAGACCATTTTTCAAATTAATGCATCATCACTACATTCTTCTATGTTAGTGTCGTTTTACCTGTTATCTAAGGGGTTTACATTGATGAAATTTACCAATCCATATCATGTAGTGGGGATTATATCATCATTCTTCTCAAAGGAGAAAGGGTATTTTTCATTCTATGAATATCCATCGTGGGAAAACTCATAGTCCTATCATATATTTTTCTTCTTGGAGTACTGTTTTTTATTATTCCCCCTATGAGGTTTCATATAACCTCCTCAATGGTCAGTTATCCCAAGGGACTACCTATATATTTTAAGGATCATGAACAAAGTAAAGGTGATGGATCAAAAAGTTGATGAAATTGATAGGGTTGTTCTTATTAAGTCATCTATAATCCATAGAAGACCAGTTTCATTATTGGATGAGAAGGTGTAATAATTCCCCCAACCCCATAGAAAGGGGTTTGTTTCACCATAAAACCACCACATATTACACCCTCTATGTATCTAATGATCCTAGGGACAGTGGCGGTGATACAAATATCCCTATACCTATAGTGTAGGGATAATCCAATCACAATACAATGAATATTTCTATCATGAACTTCTTAGTCTTGTAAGCCTCTATTCTGCATTAAGCATAATTCTTTTCTATTTTTGAGTGAGAGATGCTCACCTTTAAGGATATCACCATGGAAATAGGTTTTAATTTTATTAAACAAGATTTCCACTTTACCTTTTTGGTGACCTAATGCAATAGTCAATAAATATATTTTTTCCATCAGGTATGCCTATTTTTGTCCTTTAGAATGGTGTAATTCCATGGGAAATACCAACTACAATATGCAGAATCAAGGCTTGAGAATTAACTCGAAGTGAAAATGTTGCAACATTCCTTCCCGAATGGTTCTAGTTGATTGAAGAGGGGGATAAAATATAGGGTAACATATTGTCCCAATATCATGATACTCACATTAGGTGGGTGTCTGTGATTATTTTATGGAGAAAATTTATGCTTATTGACACCGAAATACATGTGTCATGGGAGAAATCAAGGAAATATCATCCAATTCAAAGAAAATATTATTCAAAACTCATTAAAAATCTATATAAGGGCCTATGTTGAAGAAGTTCAAATCCTTCATGAACATTTGTAACTTTCAATGGCTTCTAGGATACTATAGAAGTTGAGGTGGTAACTTTTACTCAACATAAGTGAATTCATGAAACCCACCATCCAAATTTCAACCTTCATTAAAGGTATATCCAAGGTGTTATGTTTTGTGAAATGGACCTCTTAACCATCACAATCCTAATAGATACCCCCTCTGTCCAAATTTTCATGGTACCTAACCTTTTTACTTTTTAAAAAGGATTTAAATTCATGAAACTCTTACCTTCATAAGCAAGTGAGTAGATAGATTCCATGTGGTAGTCATATTTCATGAAACTTCCTCCAATGGGTTCTTGAGAACCTCAAATCATGGTAGTGATGCCTTTCGTAAAGGTACAAGGCCTTTAAAGAATAATAAATCCTTTTTTATCATGGGGTTCTGTAAGATAATTATCCTTCAGGGAAACAACCCCATTGGAACTATGACTTTACTCCGAGATAGGGCCACCCGATTTCATGAAAGTTATGACCTCAAAAACCCTTCAAAATTTATGATACCTCTAACATTCCTAAAACCCTAAACCTCTATAAAAATATAACCTTCACAAAACCCATAAATGATCCTCTTTATGGTGTCTCCTTTATACTAACACCCTTTCATGAAATTTGAGTGGCTAGACACCCTATTCCCATCAAAAAATGGTCCTTTCACACCCTGATCTTCCCAGTGATTTTCCTCAAGCATGAAATAAACCATTATATTTCCACTTTTTATTAATAATTAGAACCATAATGCTTATTTATCTTAATAATAGAAACACTTATTCTAGGATCCTTGTTTTACACTCCTCCACGGTAGTGTTTACACCATGCCCCACCCATAGGTTCATGAGTAGTAACTGTCTAATCCCTATAAGTGGAATCATCATGGGAAACTGAAAACCTTTCTTAGTGGGGATCTCTTATGAAAAATATTTCTCTTCTACCTGGAAATGGTCTCCATGGGAGTTGGCCCTACAAAATCTGAGTTTCATGACTTCAAAATTCCTAGACTAACATCCCATTCATATGATATTAAACTACATGACAACATCCTTAGAACATGATGTTAAACTAAATTATTACCAGATATAACAAACATAAGATTCCATGTGCATGGAACTTATGGGATATACCCTCCCCATTACTATTAGATGTGACTCCCATCCCGAGAAGAATATATGTGTAAGCCCCACACCATCCTTCCCCAATATCATATGTAACTCCCATTTCAGACAGACTCTATGTGTAATCCCCACACTAGACATCATTGGAAATCCTTTCATAATAGGATCATCCTTAACACATGATATTAAACTGAATGGAATAGTCCTATCACATGACCATAAACTAAAACATTGAACTATGGGGGGTTTTATCCCTATCTATTAAGAGGGAATGGAGAAAACCTTCATGAGGATCAATCCTGACTTCCCGACACACTAAGGATACCCCATGTGGTTCAATCTCGATGGCCCAACTCTAAAAAATCAATATTTACTCCCTATGGGAGATAACATACCTCAAGTGTGATCACCTCCCCTAGGGTGCACTTAACCAACCCCTTAAGTGTGATCATGTTCCCTATGGGGACACACTTAACCAAACCATCAAGTGCAATCATCATCCCCTCAGGGATGAACTTAACCAAACCCTCAAGTGTGATCATCTTCCCCATGGGGACACACTTAATAAAACCCTCAAGTGTGATCATCTTCCCCTCTGGGGACACACATAACTAAACCCTTATGTTTGATAATCTTCCCCCTAGGGACACACTTAACCCGAACCTCAAGTGTGATCATATTACTCAAGTGATACAATTAACCATTCCCTCAAGTGTGATCATCTTCCCACATAGAGACACAATTAACCACTAACATTTCCTCATAATATGTTAACCATGGGACTGAGATTTCCCCACAAGATATTAAATTTTTGACCCACCTATGACTATAAGATGTTAAACCTCTGACCTAATCCATAATATTTAAGCCATATAATAAATATAGGACACCTCTGGTAAAAAAAAACCCCATATGTATCATGAACTATGAGTTAACTATCTCATGGACATCATACATATTCTTTACCCCATAAAAAATACTAGATGCTTGGAGTAAAAACCCTCATATTTCTCATGCCCCTGACATCAACTACCCCATGGATGACACTGGATGCCTCAGGTTCTGTGTCTAAAATTCCTCACACATGATATTCCTCTAAAAAAATAGGAAGTCTTTATAGTTTCCCAACATACCCAACATCTAAAAATGATCTGAAATTTCCAATGTTACCTTCTAGTCAGACTGCAGGTTTCTGCCCTGTTGAGTCATAAGCAGCATAATTAAATTTTGTAGACCTTGAGATGATGTTGGTAATGTGTTTCATGAACATGAATTAAATATTTTATGGAGACCCATACTAGGAGATGAACTCAAATTATGAATCGATGGATAGAATAATTGACATCCCATCATACCATTTAGATCAATGATCCAAATTCACCAACCATGGTGGTGGAGGCCACCCACATTTGGAAAACAAGAATGTGGGGGGTGAAACAACATGATTCATGACCTTTGAGAAAAATAATTAGAAATAAAAATGGTGAACTCAATGTAAAATTATTATCCTTCAATAGTGAGTACATCAGTAATGTTGGGAATTATCAAATCTTGGCATGAATGGTTTCAGATATCCACCACCAATCCCCTACCAAAATAATGGTGGGAATGGTTCATAACTATTCTACTGTAACTAGGTTAAGTGAAGGTCATTGGACATCCAAGGTTTGAGGAATAATCAATGGTAATCATCCCTCCACCTTGTAGAAGAAAAAATTAAATTGGTAACATTGGTTATCACTTTCATAGTAAATTTAAAAATGAATAGATCTATATATTTTCATAGGATCCAAGCCACACAAAATGCATGATAAACCACCAACAATAGAAATGGTTTTGGGGGGATAACAGTGTGGTAATACCACACCACTATGCTCCTTCCATGTTGGTTGCCTATTATGCAATTATTGGGTGCCCTCACCCCATCTACCCTTCCAAGATCATCTTGATAAGGATCATCAACATGATTGTTCTTCAATATAGGAATGAAGGGGTCATCCCAACCAGGGATATGACCCGATAAGACCTCTAATCCATAGAACCATCCTAAAACTACCACCCATGAGGGTATCACTAGGGGAAATCCCCAAAATTGTGATGAAGAATAATTTCGAGAGACTCCCTTTAGAATGATACAATAGCTTCCTCAACTATGAAGATGAGGTATGGGATTTACAAGTTACACCCATAGTGACCACCACTATGGAGACACCTGAGAGGAATCCCACCTAGCCATGTTGATGATTTCAATCAGCCCTGCAGGTTAAATAATAGTTCTATCTCACCCCTACTCCACCTGAAATGGTATAGAAAACCTGGTGCTAATGCCTAGGGATGTTCATAAAACCTATCTCTTAGGAGGACTTTTCTCCATATCCTATGTCCCCAGGCATCACGAGAATATTTTACCTTGGCCCCACAATAACGTTTTGGGGCATCATCTTCACCCAAAAGGAACAGATACCCTAGAATCATGTTACGGAGGCCGGGTTGACCCTCCGTATCTTGGGAAACACCAGCAACTACCATGGGTCATCATTTGATGAATAATTTCATGATATAGGTCCTCTCCACATTACCACTATCTCTCATAGAGGACTATCTCATGCTAAAAACATTCCTTTCTCCAAATACACATCCATGGGTAGGAAGGAAAAAAACTACTTTGGGACCCATGTTCATGAATCATGTCATAAGGAACATGAAAGAAACCTAAATGACTCCAAAAAACTTACTCTTATGAAAATATTACACCATCAGAGGCAGAAACAATAAAAATTCGATGTCCTCATTAATCTCTTAGACTCAAAGATCATTAATCACTCCATGAGTGAACCATCATCTCTACTAACCAAACTGGGGGAAGAATCCTATAAATTAAGGCTAACAATCCCCTAATCCAAGGTCCAAAAAAATTACAAAATCCCTCTTCATATACCAGTAGGTGGAGGATGTTTTGGCCTCCATCAAAAGACTCATAGCTTCAATGTCTCTATCGCCATAAACTTCCCTCATATCTACCTACACACTAGAATTGGGAGAGACATTAGGGTCTAGATTGATGCCCTCAAAAAATTTTGAACACTTCTCTGAGCCCCAAAGAGATGCTTCCACTCTCACTCATGAGGATGTTGGAAACACTCTATCTTATATGTAAATGATCTTGAAGTTTTCACTGCCACCAAATGCCATTAAAATATTTAGTTGATGGTTGGATCATGTGAAATTACCCTTCCACAATGTTAAAAAAATAAGGTTAGAATCAGTGCCAATGATATTTTCTTATCCATCACCAATTGGGGTTTGGGATGATCAAGAATATGACAATCCTCCCAAAAATGAACAAGTAGTATTTTGGGGGATCCTAGTAGCCGACCAGATGTGATTCACATTTTAGACACCCATAACCCTATATTTTTTCATCCTAGAGTCCCTCAATGAGGACCAAACAACATGATTACACTTGAATATCTATGATATTCTCAACCACCTTTAGGACCAACATATGATTTATCTAAGAAAATATGAACATCTCGACGTCATCCACCAAAAAATACAAGAGTATTGAAATCACAGTGCTCTCAATAGCTCAAAACCCTAAATCATACAGATACTGCCATATTTTACAGGGGACTAGTGTAGAGACCCGTATCCTGACGTACATGGACATTACATTACATTTGCAGAATACTTAGTACATAACAAAAACACACACTAAAGGATCGTAATAGTTTAGTGTCTTTGGAAACTCGGAACGTAATCTTCTAATCGTGGTGAAAGTTCTTCAATATCTCCCATAAAGGTCATCCCTTTTTTCTACCTAAAACCTTTCTTTATATCCTGGGGAAAAGAAAACATAAAAGGGTGAGCTCAAATGCTCAGTAAGGGTAAACAAAAGAAAAATCAATCACATCATATACATAGCTTTTGGAAATCTTAACCTGCAAAAGAGCTCATAATATCATAACATGGGATATATCATAGAAGTGAAATGTAATCCCAATAATCATAACTTAAAACATGAAACTTTGTGGCATACACACATAATCATAGAAAATCATTTCTTGTTAGTCAAGACTCAATGCCAAGACTATCTTAGTGGACAAAGTCCCTTTCTGAATCGAGTAACCCTCGTTTCAGTCCTGTTTCACTGAACCGGTATAACCTACCATTTCAGCCATGTCTATCTCATGAGATATAAAATCTTTACCCAATGCATTGGAGGGAGATATAGGTCCCACACATCTCATAATGATACCATTCTTATGTGTGCCACAAAATCATAAACCATACATCATAGCATAACCCATGTAATAAAAATGGGATTCTTGAAACATCATGACATCATAAATCAATTCCTATAAGATAAAGGAATTCATAAAAATGTTTCCATCACAACATAATCAAATCCATGTAATAATAGGGATAAAAACAGAACCCTTTTATTATCTTAGATGGAAAATAATTTTGATAAAATACTTGAACTTCATTCTTGAGGAAAATATCCTTTCTACTTAAAAAACACTTTTCCTTTCTTAACATGTCATACAATTTTAAACTAAAAGAAGTTGATTAAAAATAAACTTGAATACTTGTAAAGGAAGCTTCTTGGAAATAATGTTTTAGAAATCCATTCATGCCGCATAAGTTAAAAAAAACATTCTTCTCGTACTTTTGTCGGAAAAGTCAAAAAGTACCTCGTATAAAAAAAACGACAAAAGATTCCTTTCATATTCTTTACTAAAAACTCACCGAAGGGTAAAATTGGATTTAAACTATTGTAAGTGGATGGAAAAAATATTACATATTGAGGGAACATGGATGTGGATGATAAAATAAACCCCAGTAAATACCAAAGTATAAACAATCTCGGATAAAAATGAGATTGTGATATTTCCCTTACCTTAGGTCCAATTTGCTTCGTATGTGTCCGAACCTCCTGTATAATGATTTAAATAATGTCATTGACTTATTACAGAATCATATTCATTGTTATGATATCATATATGGTTCACTTATGACATTATATTACCCGTTCTTTTGTAAATTCCATGTTAAAGAAGCGTTTTGGGTAAAATCGTTTCTTTTATCGTAGGTGTTTTGACTTGTTGTTCTTCACATTATTATTACTTATATCATGATTTACTTACTTCCAGAATATAAAATATGATTTATATATCATATATATTCAGTATATATATATATATAATAGATAGATAAATGAAATGAAAAACACCGTTCATGGAGACGGTAGTCCGTACGTACGCATGAACGCTGTTTTCCTTTCCCTATTGTCTTGAATGGAAGTAAGTAGATGACATACATATATATATATACATAAATCCAGTAGCTTTATAATGTCATATATTTCATTATTATTTCTTATATATACTTTATAATCATTCTTAAATGGTTAACATGGAGAATGAATCTCATTGCGTCGTGGAGACGGTAGTCCGTACGTACGCACGAGCGATGATATCATTTCCATAAATATTGAATTGAATTGGAGTGGATTATACAATATATCAGAATCAATATGATGTTGTAATAACTATGTATAGTTATTCTTTACACCATTATACCCATCCATGTAAGGTGGTGGTGGAAAATAGATTACACCACGGCGTGGAGACGGTATTCTGTACGTACGCACGCGCGGTGATTTCTTTTTCCGTAGGATAGATAGATGGTGAAATAGGGTTGTTTCATACTTATAATAACATATCAGTATATGAGTGATACTGATGTTATTACTTCATAATGAAACAACCTAAGAAGAAGAAGTGGAAGAAGAAATAAAGATGAAAGAATTGGTAACGGTAATTACCTCTTCTTTGAAGCGCCTCTTTGAGACCTCCTCTTAGGGCACTAAAATTGGTCTTTGAGGAAGACCAGAACCTCTAGGATGTTTCTAGGGGAGTGGAGAAGAGATTTTGGCAGGGGTTGGCCGAGCTTGAGTGCTCAAATTGGTGTGAGGAGGAGGGGGAGGAGGTGTCCTTTTATAAGGGAGGAGAGGGGCACCTTAGGAATTCTTAAAAATATTAATTTATAATAAATCTAACCCCACATAAAAACCTCCAAAAATGACTCATATTCGAAGATTAGATGAGATAGGGTTGTAATCTCATCAACCAATTATATTTAGACATGTTTGGATCTTATTTTAAACCTTATCATTTTGATTTATCCTTATTTAATCTATTTAAGTTTATTTGTGGTAATAAAATTCTAAATTTTAAATTATAACAAATAATTACTTATTTGTTGTAATTTTTCCATAATTGTTTACTTTATAACATTATAGACCATATAAATATAAATTTATAATTTTTAAATATTTTTGTGATTTTTAAACAATTTTATAATATGTTATTTTTGTAAAATAACAATAGTGTCAATTTTGACACTATTCATTTATTTGAATTTAAATAAAATAAATACAGAAGATATGTTCGAACTAAAAGCTTTAATATATTAATAAAAGGTCATATGTATCTATAAAATTAGTGTATCACATTAAATAGTTCATATAATATTTATTTTATTATTTTTAAAACCATTTATTTGGTTTGACTCTTAATAAAATAATTACTACATCATTTTTGTATAATTATTTAATATACTTATTTGTTGTATAAAAATTTAAAATAAAATCCTATGATGAAGATAAATATATTAGCTTTCACAATAATAATTTTACTCGAATTTAGCATCTTAAAATCACAATATTTCAATTGTTATATTTATTAAATTATGAAGGTGACAACTTTGGCATCATTTAAAATAAAATAATATAAGTGTCATAATCGCTTTTATAAGGCTCCAAATGGTCAAATATTCTACCATTGGATGCTTATGGTTTACATTTACATGGCCAATAAGTTGTGGTTAGGTATTTGTGCATTTTATGGTCACTATTAGTTTAATAAAAACAATATTCTTGATTTTTCACTAGATAAACAATTTCTGCATCACTATTGTGTCATAATTAATGATAATTATTTAATCCCTAAAAATTATAAATAAATTTATATGATGTAGATAATTTCATTAGCTTTCTGGAGACTATTCATGTTTGAAGTTTCATGAAGTTTATCACTAAATTAAAATTAATATACTTATAAGATTTAAGAGAGTGACATGTTGTCACTTTCTTTGGTTTTAATAATAATTAAGTTATTTTCATGGACAAATGTCCATTAAATGATTCTAATCCGACCCTTAGGTGATATGGGTCGACTTTTAGTCATCCAATAGCATTTTGACATTTGTTAGGGTAATTTTAAAATATTATATTTACCCTTAATTACCCGATTTACCTTTAACTATGGTAAATAAAATTTACCGTAGTTACTATTCATAATTCCCAAAAATAAAAAGTAGCTTATTAACATAATTTGGATCCACTGATTCCAAATATGGAATCCATTTTTTAAAATTCAAAACACAGAAGTTGCAGAAATTAAATTAAAATTAATCCCGTTGTCGAAAGAAAACGGGTTTTTCTTTAAAACATTGCAAAAGATTGAATAGATTTAACCTACGAATTCAAGGTAAAATCAATGCTAATGACATACATTATATTAAATGGTAAAAATATATTCTGTTTATACTTTAAAACCATTCAATATTATAATTTAACCAGATAAGATATTACGATGAAAAAAGTTGTTTTTAATTAAAATATAGCGTGTTTTTACTATTCATTAAAATATGAAAGTTATCGGAAAAATATCAAAACTTTATCTAATGTAAATTTTTATATCCTGATTCAAAAGAAGAATATTATTTTGTAAAATTGAACATATAAACATGTCAAAAACTATATTTAAAGTGGGTGCGCCATCAAAAGGCGGTAAAACTGCATTTTTTGAAAAATACATATTTTACCCGAAAAATTTATTTTGTTCTTATACCATTTTCTAGAAATGTGTAAGATGAATAATAATGTTATAAAATTCAAAATTTAGTTAATACTATTCATAACGGCTAGTTCCTGACAATATTATAATAATATAACATTGTTTATTAAAACCCTGTATTGCGTACAACACACGCTATCGAGGAAGGTCGCGATTGCGTGTAATGCAAGCCAAGTCAGAGTTGCGTGTTGTGAAAGAATCCTTCATTGTTTCGTATAATAGAATCCAACCATATTTCATTTATACATTTAATATATATATATATATATATATATATATATACTCAATGTTGCGTAGAATAACTATTATCAAAATTATGTGTAACACGGTCCAAGAATAGTGTTGCGTATACTGCAAGCTAATATGGTGTTGCGTATAGCGCAGGGTAATCTTGGTGTAGAATACAACATAAGACATTAATGAAATTAAAATAATATTTTTCATAAAATCTCGGGGTGTTACATTCTACCCCACTTAAAATGAATTTCGCCCTCGAAATTCGTCGGGGTTATAAATGGTTTACTATTTGAAAGTTTCTTTGATAGAAACCCACATCGTAAAAAGGAATACCAAAACTTATCTTTAAAATCAAAAGTATGAAACATAATGGTTACCCAAATAAACTAATCACTGGGTTTCCACATAGGTGAAAATATGGATATGGAAGAGAAATCTAACCATCATGTTCTGATGGAGAGTGGTAGAGAACATGGCTATGGAAAAGCCAGTAATCACAAATCCATAGATTTGTGATGATATAAGGTACCATCTGATTCATCAGGTATAAGATCACTAGGACAACATTTTTGGTTTTCAAGATCATTTCCCTAAAGTTTAAAATTTGCTCAGAATAAATACTTACTTTATTTTGGTACAATCTCACTTTTGTTCGTGCCTTGAACAATTTCAACTTCATCTCTTAAATAAATGAAGTTGAATTTCTTATTTGTGAAGTGTTAGCAGATCATGTGATAGAATGACGGGTCATTCCATCTGTCTCAAACAAAAGGTTAGCAAAAATTATATACATAAGTCGATCTATAGTGAGATTAATCATATATGGTTCCTAAAATAGACTTATACTTCATATATCATACTGCTTAATAAAACTAGTTTCCACTAAACAGGGACTTCCTGTAGGCCAGTGGTAGGCGATAAAGGCCAGTCGCACTTCGGTTGTGGGTTCGATTCCTACAGCCTTGTCCGACGCGATGGGCTGTCGCCCGTCCTGCAGGTTGTCCTTTTTATAAAACTATATTACTATAACATCCCATGAATAATATCGAAAACACTTCTATCCTTAAACAATACTAACTTATGTCCAACATAATTCATTCCAATCTTTAGGCTTATCCATAATACTGCAGTCCATTCTCATAACATAGTGAAAATGATTACCAGAGATTTAATACCATCGTTGATCCCCATATATCATAAGATATATCTTGTTGGTCACATTCCAAACATTAAACGGCCTTAATCTTGTACTCTCTTGAATACCCATTGAACCTTAGTGAAAACTTGAATGCAGTTAAAAGTTAACACTTCTCACATACCGAAATCCTCAAAATTCTATATACTCAAACCATGATATCACTTAGTCCTTATATCAATCATGAGCTCATGAATACTATCAAACATTTAATTTTCTCCTTATCCCTTCATTATGCGCATATCATCTACATTCCAAAAATATCTGAATAACCTTTCATGGATACTGGTAACATTAATCATACACTTTCAAAACACAAGGAAAGACAACAGTGTAACAATCCATAGATGTCTCTTTATTCCAAAATTACACATGATAAACATGTAATCATTCCACTACATTCTCAAACCATTGACCGAGCTTCAAAAATTCTTTCATCTCACATATCATTTGTAGTCTCTTCATCATCATCCACATAAATACTACCCATATGACCATACTGATTCTCTTTATGAGTCTTTCCCTTAGGTCATTTGTTTGCATAATGCCCATACATTCCACATTTAAAACACTTAACCATTTTTGATGTCGTAGCAATACCATTATCCTCATCCATGGTGTTAACCGACCCTTTTCCTTTGCACTTACTTGCTTTGTGTCCTTATTTTCCACACCCAAAGCATCTTCCAGTTCCTTTGAAACATTCTCCTTGATGCCTCTTCCCACATGATTTACATAGGGGAAATTGAACTTTCTTTCCTCTATGATCATCATGGAACTCCATCTTTCTCTTATTAGTCGAGTCCGGAAACTTACCAAATTTTACTTTATTGATCATGTTGTGAGATTGCTGATTCGGCATAATAATGATGTTTGGACATCCAAATCCCATTTCATTTGGTTGCTCATGAAGAATATCATTCCATTGTCCATCATATCCTCCATTATTGTGAATCATCTTGTTTCCAGCCATTTTCTAAAACCCAAACAGAATAGTGTTAGATGCAAAAATCATAATAAAGGGGGAGTAACTTAAATATCTATCATCTTTGGATTAATCTAATATCGTTAGCATAGTTCTAGGACTATATCCTATATGTATACTTATCCTTAGGGGCATCCCTAGACATACCTTAGAAATATCTCTAGGGATCTCACTAACGTTTTCGCATCCTAGTTTCCAAAGGTTGACTAAACCTTTCCTCTGATACCAACTGTAGAGACCCGTATCCTGACGTACATGGACATTACATTACATTTTCAGAATACTTATTACATAACAAAAACACACACTAAAGGATCGTAATAGTTTAGTGTCTTTGGAAACTCGGAACGTAATCTTCTAATCGTGGTGAAAGTTCTTCAATATCTCCCATAAAGGTCATCCCTTTTTTCTACCTAAAACCTTTCTTTATATCCTGGGGAAAAGAAAACATAAAAGGGTGAGCTCAAATGCTCAGTAAGGGTAAACAAAAGAAAAATCAATCACATCATATACATAGCTTTTGGAAATCTTAACCTGCCAAAGAGCTCATAATATCATAACATGGGATATATCATAGAAGTGAAATGTAATCCCAATAATCATAACTTAAAACATGAAACTTTGTGGCATACACACATAATCATAGAAAATCATTTCTTGTTATTCAAGACTCAATGCCAAGACTATCTTAGTGGACAAAGTCCCTTTCTGAATCGAGTAACCCTCGTTTCAGTCCTGTTTCACTGAACCGGTATGACCTACCATTTCAGCCATGTCTATCTCATGAGATATAAAATCTTTACCCAATGCATTGGAGGGAGATATAGGTCCCACCAATCTCATAATGATACCATTCTTATGTGTGCCACAAAATCATAAACCATACATCATAGCATAACCCATGTAATAAAAATGGGATTCTTGAAACATCATGACATCATAAATCAATTCATATAAGATAAAGGAATTCATAAAAATGTTTCCATCACAACATAATCAAATCCATGTAATAATAGGGATAAAAACAGAACCCTTTTATTATCTTAGATGGAAAATAATTTTGATAAAATACTTGAACTTCATTCTTGAGGAAAATATCCTTTCTACTTAAAAAACACTTTTCCTTTCTTAACATGTCATACAATTTTAAACTAAAAGAAGTTGATTAAAAATAAACTTGAATACTTGTAAAGGAAGCTTCTTGGAAATAATGTTTTAGAAATCCATTCATGCCGCATAAGTTAAAAAAAACATTCTTCTCGTACTTTTGTCGGAAAAGTCAAAAAGTACCTCGTATAAAAAAACGACAAAAGATTCCTTTCATATTCTTTACTAAAAACTCACCGAAGGGTAAAATTGGATTTAAACTATTGTAAGTGGATGGAAAAAATATTACATATTGAGGGAACATGTATGTGGATGATAAAATAAACCCCAGTAAATACCAAAGTATAAACAATCTCGGATAAAAATGAGATTGTGATATTTCCCTTACCTTAGGTCCAATTTGCTTCGTATGTGTCCGAACCTCCTGTATAATGATTTAAATAATGTCATTGACTTATTACAGAATCATATTCATTGTTATGATATCATATATGGTTCACTTATGACATTATATTACCCGTTCTTTTGTAAATTCCATGTTAAAGAAGCGTTTTGGGTAAAATCGTTTCTTTTATCGTAGGTGTTTTGACTTGTTGTTCTTCACATTATTATTACTTATATCATGATTTACTTACTTCCAGAATATAAAATATGATTTATATATCATATATATTCAGTATATATATATATATAATAGATAGATAAATGAAATGAAAAACACCGTTCATGAAGACGGTAGTCCGTACGTACGCATGAACGCTGTTTTCCTTTCCCTATTGTCTTGAATGGAAGTAAGTAGATGACATACATATATATATATACATAAATCCAGTAGCTTTATAATGTCATATATTTCATTATTATTTCTTATATATACTTTATAATCATTCTTAAATGGTTAACATGGAGAATGAATCTCATTGCGTCGTGGAGACGGTAGTCCGTACGTACGCACGAGCGATGATATCATTTCCATAAATATTGAATTGAATTGGAGTGGATTATACAATATATCAGAATCAATATGATGTTGTAATAACTATGTATAGTTATTCTTTACACCATTATACCCATCCATGTAAGGTGGTGGTGGAAAATAGATTACACCACGGCGTGGAGACGGTATTCCGTACGTACGCACGCGCGGTGATTTCTTTTTCCGTAGGATAGATAGATGGTGAAATAGGGTTGTTTAATACTTATAATAACATATCAGTATATGAGTGATACTGATGTTATTACTTCATAATGAAACAACCTAAGAAGAAGAAGTGGAAGAAGAAATAAAGATGAAAGAATTGGTAACGGTAATTACCTCTTCTTTGAAGCGCCTCTTTGAGACCTCCTCTTAGGGCACTAAAATTGGTCTTTGAGGAAGACCAGAACCTCTAGGATGTTTCTAGGGGAGTGGAGAAGAGATTTTGGCAGGGGTTGGCCGAGCTTGAGTGCTCAAATTGGTGTGAGGAGGAGGGGGAGGAGGTGTCCTTTTATAAGGGAGGAGAGGGGCACCTTAGGAATTCTTAAAAATATTAATTTATAATAAATCTAACCCCACATAAAAACCTCTAAAAATGACTCATATTCGAAGATTAGATGAGATAGGGTTTTAATCTCATCAACCAATTATATTTAGACATGTTTGGATCTTATTTTAAACCTTATCATTTTGATTTATCCTTATTTAATCTATTTAAGTTTATTTGTGGTAATAAAATTCTAAATTTTAAATTATAACAACTAATTACTTATTTGTTGTAATTTTTCCATAATTGTTTATTTATAACATTATAGACCATATAAATATAAATTTATAATTTTTAAATATTTTTGTGATTTTTAAACAATTTTATAATATGTTATTTTTGTAAAATAACAATAGTGTCAATTTTGACACTATTCATTTATTTGAATTTAAATAAAATAAATACAGAAGATATGTTCGAACTAAAAGCTTTAATATATTAATAAAAGGTCATATGTATCTATAAAATTAGTGTATCACATTAAATAGTTCATATAATATTTATTTTATTATTTTTAAAACCATTTATTTGGTTTGACTCTTAATAAAATAATTACTACATCATTTTTGTATAATTATTTAATATACTTATTTGTTGTATAAAAATTTAAAATAAAATCCTATGATGAAGATAAATATATTATCTTTCACAATAATAATTTTACTCGAATTTATCATCTTAAAATCACAATATTTAAATTGTTATATTTATTAAATTATGAAGGTGACAACTTTGGCATCATTTAAAATAAAATAATATAAGTGTCATAATCGCTTTTATAAGGCTCCAAATGGTCAAATATTCTACCATTGGATGCTTATGGTTTAAATTGACATGGCCAATAAGTTTTGGTTAGGTATTTGTGCATTTTATGGTCACTATTAGTTTAATAAAAACAATATTCTTGATTTTTCACTAGATAAACAAATTCTGCATCACTATTGTGTCATAATTAATGATAATTATTTAATCCCTAAAAATTATAAATAAATTTATATGATGTAGATAATTTCATTAGCTTTCTGGAGACTATTCATGTTCGAAGTTTCATGAAGTTTATCACTAAATTAAAATTAATATACTTATAAGATTTAAGAGAGTGACATGTTGTCACTTTCTTTGGTTTTAATAATAATTAAGTTATTTTCATGGACAAATGTCCATTAAATGATTCTAATCCGACCCTTAGGTGATATGGGTCGACTTTTAGTCATCCAATAGGATTTTGACATTTGTTAGGGTAATTTTAAAATATTATATTTACCCTTAATTACCCGATTTACCTTTAACTATGGTAAATAAAATTTACCGTAGTTACTATTCATAATTCCCAAAAATAAAAAGTAGCTTATTAACATAATTTGGATCCACTGATTCCAAATATGGAATCCATTTTTTAAAATTCAAAACACAGAAGTTGCAGAAATTAAATTAAAATTAATCCCGTTGTCGAAAGAAAACGGGTTTTTCTTTAAAACATTGCAAAAGATTGAATAGATTTAAACTACGAATTCAAGGTAAAATCAATGCTAATGACATACATTATATTAAATGGTAAAAATATATTCTGTTTATACTTTAAAACCATTCAATATTATAATTTAACCAGATAAGATATTACGATGAAAAAAGTTGTTTTTAATTAAAATATAGCGTGTTTTTACTATTCATTAAAATATGAAAGTTATCGGAAAAATATCAAAACTTTATCTAATGTAAATTTTTATATCCTGATTCAAAAGAAGAATATTATTTTGTAAAATTGAACATATAAACATGTCAAAAACTATATTTAAAGTGGGTGCGCCATCAAAAGGCGGTAAAACTGCATTTTTTGAAAAATACATATTTTACCCGAAAAATTTATTTTGTTCTTATACCATTTTCTAGAAATGTGTAAGATGAATAATAATGTTATAAAATTCAAAATTTAGTTAATACTATTCATAACGGCTAGTTCCTGACAATATTATAATAATATAACATTGTTTATTAAAACCCTGTATTGCGTACAACACACGCTATCGAGGAAGGTCGCGATTGCGTGTAATGCAAGCCAAGTCAGAGTTGCGTGTTGTGAAAGAATCCTTCGTTGTTTCGTATAATAGAATCCAACCATATTTCATTTATACATTTAATATATATATACTCAATGTTGCGTAGAATAACTATTATCAAAATTATGTGTAACACGGTCCAAGAATAGTGTTGCGTATACTGCAAGCTAATATGGTGTTGCGTATAGCGCAGGGTAATCTTGGTGTAGAATACAACATAAGACATTAATGAAATTAAAATAATATTTTTCATAAAATCTCGGGGTGTTACAACTAGTGTAAAGAACCTCAATATGCTCTATAAATTCATGGAAGAGTCATCTCAACATGTGTAGATTAGAGGTTAGGGACAACATTCTTCCCTCTATTTCAGATCCATCCCACAACAAGAATTGTATCATCCACCCAGCCCATCCAATGAAGGTGAAAGTTTTTATCTATCAACTATCACTATTAGACCTCCCAAGGATCAGATAAACTAGACTTTTGACATAGGGAATGATAGGTACAACCCTCCCCATGTGGTAGCAAAATATCTGAATGATCCCCTAATGGGTGCCCATGCATACCTTCAAAGATAATTATTGGGCCTTGAAAGTCCCCATAATGAGATATTTCCACCTTCCTCCTAATATCATGAAAACATAAAGGGGCCCACTAAGCCCAATTACCAATCCATGGTCAGACTAGGAACTGAGTTAAACTTTGGGATGGGCACTATGCTTCAAGTTCTTGAAGGGTACAATATGATTACTAATAATATTATCTCTAAGTAGTGCATGAGTCGTGATAATATCAATAAGAAACCCACCAATCCTATAGTTTGGAAACCAAAACTTCTTGTCTAGGTGCCTAGGTTTAAACTAAGTGGCCCCGTGAATCTGATCAGGGCATAAATTTGGGACCATGATAAGCGACAGAGATATGAGTCACCAACTTCATCTGAGAAGTGTGCTTATTCATCTTGCGATCAGGCCACTATGTCTCCTAGGATAATGAGCCATCCAGGGAACTGTTGACCACAAAACCTCACTAGGATGACCTGATTGCCGATATTTTCTCCCAACTTATGGCCTTAGAGACATGACTGATTATAGTAACACCTAAAGGAAAGCCATATATGACATGGGTAGACCAGATGCACACACCACTATAATTATGAAATCCAAGATTCACCCATTCAAAAATATGGGTTATCTGTTGTAACACATGGACCACATCACCTCATGATGCAAGATAATGTTTGGGACTCCAGAGTAGTAGGAATCTTCCAAGATCCAATGATTTATACAGACTCTAGAAGCACCCACATTTTTTTTGCTACAACCTATTTCCCTTGTATTTGTAACTTGATGGGAGGATATCCTTTGGTAGTTCATGTACCAGTTTATACCCACCATGTACAAAACCAGTATCACAGACCTATATAAATGAAAATAGAGGGTTGATGAAAAATCTTCTAACTTTATATACTGATATAAGGGGCTCACATACACCCTTTATATGTAGCTTTACCACTAAGAGATACTAATTATGTGTGTAGATAATTTAAAATATGAGATGGTACCTACACTAATATCCCTAAATTGCATAGGTAGATTTTTATATTTTACAATAAAATTTTAGTATCTGGAATAATCCTTGTAGTGGATTAGGTAATGGTCACAACCATTACCCCTTCTATCTTCCGTTCAAAGACCATTAAAAAGAAATGACCACTTCCATGTACACAGATCCTCTCAATCCAATTCCTTTGTAATCCCCTTTATCAGATGAGCCTTTACAAGCATAGCCACACAAGACACATCCTTTCCATGTGCAACCTCTTAAACCATAGCATCATAGAGATAATGTTTCCCTTGCCGTCTATCAGGGATAGGAACTCAAATTTCATTTATTGGAAAGGATGAAAAATAATTACTCCTTCAAGGATGCATAGGTCTTGGGGTATTTCATATGTGCCTTGTAAAATGGAATCTTAAAGTTATCATAATGTAAGATACCTTTAGAGGAAGAACCTTCCAATATTTTCAATCCCTTCCAGTACTACAAAATCTTCAGACATAACATCAAATAATGATTAATATTCAAATACTATCTCTATGAAAAAGTCAATTATGAATTAATAAAATTAGGTGATATCTAAAAATTTGTAGAAAATGTCTCCATTGACTCTAATAGATATAGTGAATACTCCATTTATGGGTAGAAAACCCCCAGATATGGAAGACAAAAGGGAAATGTCTAGTTATCTCAAATGAAAATTCTTCATTCCCACAACATTATCCATGATTTCATGAGAAAACCATAACCCCAATGGTTATCAAATATCCTATAGCCACTAAATCAGTGTATGTACCACTTCCTTCTTTGTATCTAAATACCATACACCAATAGTGAAAGAGAAATTAGATTCCCATGTCAATGCGAACGAGAGTCCTCAATCATAGAGACTTCGTGCCTCGTGAATTGAGGGATGTTCCCAAAGGTCATCTGATTCAAAAATATTCCACCAATGAAGAGAAGGAATATAGATATGTCAATTATATCACACTGATATAACCCATCACAATTACAAATGATGAGTAAGGCCATTCGACCTACTTAGGCTCCTTAGGATGACACCGTAGAAGGAGAGGTAGGGGATGCATGAACATGAAAAATGTTTTGGATAGTGTTTTATACCAGACTGTCTATGCCATTACAACAAGACAGTAAGCCTCACATAGAGGTTAGAAAGAACAATCCTCCTAGTCTACTCTATTAGGTATACCTGTACAACCAATTAATGGTCTACTGCATAACTTGACCATGACCACACCATGATCAGCTACATCCAGTTAGGGCCTAACCTCATCCATCTGGTGTTAAACCATCTGGTGTTTAGATTATACCATCTAAACAATAAAATAGTACAACTTAAACTATCCATTCCCCAATGCCTCAGTCAATTTAAACTTCTATCCTCCTTGTTAAAAAAGTCTCTCTAAAGGAAATAATATTCCCCTTACATGGAAATAAGAAATGAGGAAACATCTTTATAGCATACCAATGAGGCTCTCAGTCCTTGAGGTACTCCACCTATCAAAGGAGATACCAGAATATGAATATTAAATAGATTTATAATGAGATTGTGAAAATTGACGGCACATGGTTCTGAGGCCCAGAGTGACTAGAAGGATCCGTCGAAAAATATTAATCTTTAAATAGTTTGCATGAGTAGTTTTCCTGAAAAAATGGAATAACTCTTAAATGGGTACCCAGATCATAAATCCAAGGTAACTGTTGCGTTCAAGTTGGCAGTTTTACCCTAGGAGCGACTTATGTTTAGTCAGTGCAGGCCTCTAGTGAGAAACCCCGAAAATAGTATAACCATAAATAAAATTATTTAATAAAATTATTTAATTTTTCAAATGCTTATAACTCAAAAATGGTGACACGGACTAAAAATCTAATACCACCACTGAGCTTGTGAGGTCATGCTTTTCTTAGGTAGATCCTAACATTGGCCGGTGCAGTCCAAAAATGGATGTTAGTTTTTTGACATAAATAAAATAATTAAGTAAAAAATATTTTATTGTTAAATCTTTTAAATTATAAATGGTAACTCGGATTGAAAATATGAGACTACCATTGATTTTGTTGGGGTGTGTTACCCTTAAGCGGAGCTTAACCTCAACTGATGCGGGTCGAGGGTGACTGTTAATAATATTGAAGCCTCAAAGACCCTCCCCCCTCATTTTGAGATTGAAGTAGTTATCGCATAACCTATTACATAGAAGAAGACGAATGAGAGTAATATAGGGCCATCATTTCCTTTTCTAAATAATATGAGGGTTCTACCATCTAGGGGAACATATGACCATTATATATCCCTATCTAGTTAAATGGTGGGGATATCCACCACTTTCTAGTGGAAACTAGATCCAAGATCAATGTTATCCAGACATATACACTACATATGTTAGGGATCATAGAATAGGATTTGATCTCCTCTAAACTGACAATTCAGGGGTATGAAAAGAGAGAGCACAAGAAAAATGTAAATATTTGGCTATAGACCCAATTTAGTTGCATGGTTGTGGACGCTCCTTTCCGTCATAGAGTCTAACGACTGAAAAAGTGGAATACCTTAATCACAAAGAGATTCATCCTTTGAAGAAACATCAAAAATTTGCAAAGGCATGAACAATGAATTCTTCAAAGCATGGTTCGTGCATGTTCCAAGCTGGTCGTGCAAGTATACTTGTGCGCCACATACGGGTCGCGCAGGTGACTTGCGCACCCAATTTTATTTTCGCCCAAGGTCCTCAATGGCCTATAAATACCCCATGTGGGCCCACCATTCTGAGGATAAAAAATCCAAAAGTTAGATTTAAGCTCTCGGTGCCCTAGTCTCTACTTCAAGTCTTCTGAACACTTCTAAGTTAATTTCTTACCTAGAATGGAAGATCTAAAGAGGAGGAATAAGGCCTAAGTGTTGGAATTCATCAACACTTGAATGCCTAAGTGTCTAACCCTTAAGGGAAATGAAGACACTTGCGCGCCACCTTATCCCTTCAACAGAACTTTTGTGCAACCCTTTTGGAAGCCTTTAGGGATAATACTAAGGGCTTGATCCAAGCCTCTCCCAAGTATTACCTTATGGGTTAATCATCACCCAACTATACATATATCGTGCAATTATACTTGCACGACCAAGACTTGTGCGCCTACCTCTTTTTGGGTGCCTCTCCTACCTATTCAACTCTTTTTCTTCAAATCCACCTCTCCTATTCAAGATTTAGTCTTAAAACCCCTCTTCAAAGCCACTTTTGGCATGGTTCCTTTGTTGGCTTCCTCATTTGAAAGGAATTCTGTGAAAAATCTCTCAAAAATTAGTGATTTACATATCTTTATGTCACTAAGGTTATATATTTCATTCATTCAACCTCATCTGTTAAAATGAGAAGATCTTTAATTTGAGAATCCTCATTAGGAGTAAGCCCCAAGTTCCCTAACCTGGGCCTCCTTTTCAGGAGTAAGACCTAGTACAAGTTCCCTTAAAATGGGCATCCACCTTAGGAGTAAGCCCCAATCATAATTTTCCTTAACTTGGAAATCCTCCTCAGAAGTAAGCCCCAATCTCAAATTTTCTTAATATGGGCATCCTCCTTAGGAGTAAGCCCCAAGTTCCCAAATTTGGGCATTCTCCTTAGGAGTAAGCCCCAAGTTCCCAAATATGGGCATCCTTCTTAGGAGTAAGCCCCAAGTTCCCAAATCTGGGCATCCTCCTTAGGAGTAAGCCCCATGTTCCCAAATATGGGCATCCTGATTAGGAGTAAGCCCCAAGTTCCCAAATCAGGGCATCCTCCTTAGGAGTAAGCCCCAAGTTCCCAAATATGGGAATCCTCCTTAGTAGTAAGCCCAAAGTTCCAAAATTTGGGCATCCTCATTAGGAGTAAGCCCCAGATTCCAAATTCCCTTAACCTGGGCCTCCTTCTCAGGAATAATCCCCAGTCATAATTTATTTTAACCTGGGCCTCCTCTTTATGAGTAAGCCCCAGTGTTAATTTATTTTAACCTGGGCCTCCTCTTTAGTAGTAATCCCCAGTCTTAATTTCTTTGATTTGGTCTTCCTTCTTAGGAATAAAACCCAAACATAAGTCCCCTATAATTTGGGAATCCTTCTCAGGATTAATTCCTAAGTTAAGTATCCAAATCTCCATAAAGCACATATACCTTTATGGACCTTGTTCCCAGGTTTCTTCCCTGAAGTAAATCCCAATCCTCATCTTTCTTGGGCAGTCATACATACATAAGCCCCACATTATTTCTTATGATTTCATCTTTTGTGGCACAATCATCAGGTTTTACTGATACCTCTTATTTCTTACACCGAGCATGAGTCACGTGAGCTTAGAGTGTAAAAGTAATTATGAAATCTTTTCTTTGGGCCATCAACCATGCATAAACTCCATATTTCTTCACTTGAACTACGTGGGTTATGATTCCTTTTCTAAACAAGGATATGTAGGTAGCACATCTGCGGGTACGATCCCAACTCTGAAATAATCCATGTCCTTCTGAACGACAATAAACTTCAAGTGCCCCACTGAGTGTCTTTAAAACCAGTATGGTTTTCATAATGACCAAGAGATTTCCATATAATGTAATGAAGGATACCATTTACTAAGAATCTCTAACAAATAAATATGATTCTCTATCGATGAAGAACCTCAAATACATATAAAAGATTCTCTAAATCTCATACATATCAATCATTTATTGTCAAAATATAAAATAAAGCTCATTTTCATACTTGGTAATTTAATAAGGATTCACGAACATAACTCAAATCTATAAATAGAGTCCCAGAGTATACAATAATTCCCCCAAAAAAGGTGTGATGAGTCTGACCTCCCATCCTCTCGACCAATGTAAATTCTTAAGCCTCATCGGTCCACAACTAATGAGCACGTACCTTTGGAAAGTAGGTCCAAATGGATATAGAATCATTGGATGTTTCCAGTTCTACGAATAAACCTATTAGAAACTGATTGGAAAGTTTGAACCTTAAACAAAATAAGGTCATCCCCATTTCTAGAAGAAACAAAAATGGTGAACTCAACGTGAATCCTTAACCAAGTTAAATGATGTTTTACTTATTTGTTAGGCCCCTATTTAATTAAATGTGTGGGCCAACAAAGAAATCAATAACATATGTTCTCCTCCAAAAGATGTAGTGGCCGAACTTATCTTGATTATGTCTTTTATATAAAACATGAACTCGTTTCCAAGATCTCTCTACGTTACATAAATGGCTTCTCTAAAGTTCACACCTGTGAATTCCTCAGCTGCTGCTCCTGCTGGATCCTCGTCCACTCTGAGGATGACATCACCTACTCAGCGTCTTCAACAGTGGGTATCAAATGCACTGATTAAGGAATACTTTCAACACGGTACCATTATGACTCTAGAGGTTGCTCGACAATCCCTCCAAGTCAATAATTCACCCTGGTTGTCCGGACAGCAACGACCAGTGATCAAGAAGAAGGTGGTGCCAACCACCATCTCCAACCGTTTCAGGTCATTATTCCCGGAACGCAATCACCAATCCCTCCCATATTAGGAGGAGGTGAATGAGAAGGTCACTCAAGGCCTTAATTCAAGGAGACAGGAGTCCTTCCCGAGGGATCCCATCAACAATCGCCGCCAGATTCATGCGGCAGTGCGCCCTTAACATGATAAGGGTATCGCTTTTAGGGGTTCGGCTCAAGTTCCCCAGACCCGAGCATGCAAGAAGAACTACCAAAGGAAAAATATGTTCAACAGGGACCAGGTTCTTACTTCTTCCCCCTCCGGAGAAGTTCATCAAGCTAACTTGATGGAAAACAACGAGCGGGCTAATACACCCGTCCGTCCTGATGTTACTGTCCAGCATACTAATCTGGAAGTAACATGCTAATCCCGCTAGGAAATTATGGCAGAGTATTATAGATAGGCATATACACCTATTTATAACTCATCAGCTAGTCAGCAGGCTTGTCTGAATACAACTAGAGAAGCTCGCACATCTAATATGGTGGCAATTGATAAGCAGGGACATACACCTATTTAAAATCAAAAATTCTGTCAGCAGTCTCGCCTACCAGTATTGAATGAAATTCGTCAGCCATACTTGAAAAATAATACACAGTAGGCACATACACCTACAAATGTTAATCAATCTTGCCAATAGTCTTGTTTGGTAACACCTGGAGAAGTCAGTCGGAAAGCTCCGATGACAAATTTGGAGCAGAATCAACTCTCTACCCCCATACATGAGTACTGTCGGAATTCACTGACAAGAAAAAGAGGATAGGAGTAGGAATAAACACCTAATCCAAGCATGGAATGGACGTATATTCCCGTTTCGGTAGCTGAAGTCACCAAGCACATTCTGACAATGGTGAAAGAGCAGAAGAAGATCTTTGCTCATATTCTAGATGCCTGTCAGAATATTATAACAGCTTCAGCAGCATCATAGGGAAAGAAATACAAATCTGTCCCTACCAGTGGAGTGACACATCAACATATCACTCCAAAATAGATACACACCTCTGTTCTAGTCCAAAAGGGTTGTGGGGCATACTCCCCCATGACATATGGACAATCAAGTCAGGCACATACACCTGATTTTAATGGAGATAATCAACCTAACCTGACTATTTCTCCTAAGAAAGGACATACACCTGCCCATAATAACCACTTTTTTCAAAAAATGGTTCCCAAGGTGAGTAAGAAGGCATCTAAGAAAAAGACCCATCCAGCACAGTCAAGAAATTAAGATCCAATCTGTAATAAGGCCTTGCTTGATGCTGAAGTTCTTGATGAACTCAAACAATTATCTGTTGCAACTCAAGATTCTACTCTCTCATTTCCCAATAGTGGGAACAATAATTCCGAAGGTCTTCATCAGACACTTCCTCATGAAGGCTTTCTTCATGACAGTTCAGTCAATCTCGAAGTATCATCTTCAAATGAGAGCCATGATAACCCTCTACATGGCCAGAAGATCAAGGAGCAAAAGTTTTTATCTTTTGCTATAACCCACCATGGTGGTCCTCCTAATGATGATGAATTTAGCTGCGAAAGTCCTCTCCACAGTAGTAATGCACATTGCCTGTAAAATTCTTCAAAGGACAATTCAGTAATAAGAAATCCCTCTTATATTGAGGAACTTAAAAATGTGAATCCAATCATGTCTGATGCTTTACCTCTAGTAGGTGAAATAATTTCTCAATAAGAAGATAGCCCGGGGTGTAGGTCATTCTCCGAACCACCCCTGGGTCATTCATCTTTTAGTTTGATAAATGAATCCTCTACCAATCTTGTTGAATCAGATGAAGCAACAAATAAGCACTAGCTTTGGTCTAATCAGGTAGAATAATATTCATCGAATGATAGAGAGGAAGTACTAAATATGAGAAAACAACTGAAAAAAGGTGAAGTAACAGTCATGTTTTGGCCTTTGGCTGACTCTCAGTATGACATTCCAGAAATGTTAATGGAAGATTGTATTCACGATATTCGTCTCAACATGTGGAAAACTCTTTGTCACTTTAAAGAGAAAATATTATCTTATGATGAATATGAAAATAATTTCATGATAATAGAAGGGTTACAATGCCAAATTGATTTGGCATCTCTCTCAGTTTCCCGATATCCAAAGGATGAAAAGCAGCAGAGAGCCCTTCAGCATTCATGCCTTGGTGCGTCAAAAAGGTTGTGCCAGTTAATTTCCAATGGCCCATCTCATATTCATATCATGGGATGGGGTGTTCATGGATCACTGGATTTTATTGTACTCTCCAGTCAACAAAGCCCGCCAAAAATAGTCTCATGCAATGTTATTTCCCATGGCCGGCCACATCCAATTGGTTTTGTTTGTAATCAAAGGCTTTCTCAGGAACATTCCTCAACTAGTTCTTCTCAAAGTCAGTCATAAAGAGAAGAATTTGTCAAATTAATCTTGCATCAGGAAAATGAGAATATCGAACAGGATTCTCATTTAGAGTGTGCATGTCATCAGGTGATAGAAGTGTCAAAAATCATCCAACGGTCATTTGAGCCAGGTGATTTGAGTGTATGTAGGTTGATGCATCCATCCAATTTCCGGAATAAAGTCCACAAGATCATGAGAGCTTTTAAGAAAGTCTCAGATGTAGCAGCTCAAGAACAAACCCATCTTGCCATAATGGGGACTCTTTTAACCCAACCCTTGGAATCAACAAATAGGATTCGAGGAGTTGAGCAGGAACATCAGGAACAGCCCCAGTCCACTGGACTGGGGACATTTTCAAATCCTCAATCCCTTCCTCAACAGAAGTCAGTCTTCTCTCGATTAGGGAAGAATCCACAAGAGGAATGTAGAGCTGAATTATCAAGAGATTCCCTCCAAATTACGGTTTGTCAAGAAGTTCCTGAGGGATCAACTCAACAGAATGCAGTGTCTCATCAGGGACATGGAAGAATACAGTATCTCAAAAATGCCGATAGAAGGGATGAAATGTGTTATGCATCAATAAATGTCATCAATGAAATTGTTTCTGATCCTCCAGAACATGAGGCTCACTCAGAGGGATCAGATGAGGAATTTCCTGCTCAAGAGTATGCACACAGAAATAAATGAAGAGGGTGTGCGTACACGAAATCAAAGGCTTACCCATAATCTAGGTATTACTTCAAATAACCAACTTCCCCCTCTCCGAAAGGCATCCAACAAGGGGAAAGGAAAAAATTCAAGTTACGTCCCACCCTACCTCTAGAGAAGGTCAATCACTCTCACTAGAGCAAAGGTTTTCACAACAGGAGGAAGAAATGATGGAATTAAGGAGGTTGAATGCAGAACTACTTCAAGGTAGTCTTCCTCCTAAGCATGTTGGAGTCAGTCAGCAAAGGGAATTTGTTGCAGCTACTGATATGGATAAATAATATCCTCCTTTACCAGTACACCCTCACAGGTCTAATCTTATAGGTTATGCGCAACAACAATCGATGGTGCTACCATCAGTTGCAGTACCATCCACCACACCATTCCAAGCTCCAGTTATTGCACCTGCTCAGGTCCAAGCTCAACCGTATGTTTCTCAAAAGTTAATAACTACCATTGAGTCATTAACAGCTCGGTTTGAAGCTATGGAGTAAAAGTGTGCACAAATTCTACCAGAAAAGAGAGCTTACCTTGAATGGGTTGATGCAATTCCTCCCCCATCAAATTTTGCAAGTACCACATTCCCAATATTTAATGGTTCGGGAGACCCAAAACAACACTTAATACATTATGTTTCTCATTGTGATCCTATGATGGGAACTCCTCAGCAACAAGAAGCAGTTAAACTCATGTGTTTTGTACAGTCATTACAAGGGCCTTCTTTTTTCTGGTATACAAGCTTGAAATCCCGGTCAATTACCGGATAGGAAGATCTTTGTCAATGATTTCTTATTCAATTCAACTAAACTTTGTCAAAGACAACATTTTTTAATCTTACAAATTGTAAGAAAAGGGAGAATGAAATAATTTCAGATTTCATTACTCGATGGAAGGGATTAACATATTCCCTAAGCTTAGAACTCCCTCAAGAAGAGTTGTTTCCAACCTGTGTGGAAAATTTCCGTGATGAATTACGCACACTGTTAATCCATGTGAAATACAAAGGAGAGTTTAGAGATCTTACTTCAATCTCTCAATAGATTGAAGACTCTCTTGCAAAGACTAAGGATAAAACCATGTAATTCCATCAGCTCCAGGAAGGATAATGGGTAGAGTATAGACTGCTACAGTTACGCTTAAATAAGAACCTGTACCTACTTATACTTCAAAACCTTCATCTTATCGAAGGGCTCCACCTTTTGAGTGTCAACAACAGAGGCCGTTTCGACAAGATGATCAAAGAGATCAAAGATGGAAACAATTTGAAGAGTTAAAGAGAAAAGTTTATTCTTTCCTAAATAAACAATTTCATGTTTACTTCATTTCAGCTCTGGAAAATAATTCGGTTCAGTTTCCAAGGCCCAAAAGGCTGAACAAGGACAGAGATGAAGACCGTCCCAACTATTCCCCATTTCATCAGATGTTGGGGCATCCCATTCATGAGTGTTTTGTCTTCAAAGACCTCCTGAAAAAGATGGTGGACTCAGGACAGGTAAAACTGAAAGGTTCTTCAGCTCAGGTAGCATGTGTTACAGCTACTGATCCAGAGGAAGAAGGCGAGTGGCAAGAACTCAAAAGAAAAAATGCGCAGAAATATGATGATTGGATGGTCAGAAAAATGATCAAATAAACTCATGCCATTTTACAAACACAGTTGAAGAAACCAATTGTGTCATCTGCTATGAATTCCACAGCAAAACCCCCTTCATCAGAAGAAAAATCCTCAAAGGGGAAACATAATTCAAATAAATAGTAACAATCATAAAAAGATGAGATCATCTCAAAGCCCAAGTTTTCTTTGACTATGGAAGATTTTATACCATCTACTTCAAAGGCACGGGCACCGCCCCACTAAACGGCACAGATAAAATTGGCTAATCAGAAAGAGTCTTCATCAGATGAAGAGTTGATCTTTGGTTATGTTAACATGATTCACTTAACAGATCCTTATTCTAGTCATAGTTTCGATATTGATGTGCCTGAGTTCCCTGTATCAAATAGAGGAATTAGAGGGAGTTCTATAGGTCTAGGATACAGAGGAAGACATGGATATTCTAGAAACCACTATTATAATTCTACCCCTGCTAGAACTGTGTATGCAGAAGAAACTCGTGGAAGAGCCCTTCAGCAGGCTCAACAGGAACAAGATAGTTCTTCCATGCATGGCAGATTCAGTCCTGGCACAATTATTCTGGAGGATCGGTTTGAGGTTACACCTTCTTCTTCTCATCAAGAAAATATACCTATTCGGTCTAATTTTCCAAATCTAAGAGTATTTCCAACTTCTACCCCGATACAAGATGCATCTACTTCCAAAGAATAAACTTCTAATATACCTGAAAAACCACATGTTCCTATTGGGAAATGCATACCTTTGGACCAAAAGTATGATTTATTTAAATATTTGTCCCAAGTACCGGCCAAGTTATCAATTTTTGATGCCTTAAATTTATCAAAAGATCTTCAGAAGGCACTCATTAAGGCTTTGTCAAGTCCTCGGGAATTCGCAACTAAAATTGTTGAGGCTGAAGTCTACCATGTAGAGAATGATCCCAAAGAATGACATGTTGTGATATCTTTTATAGATGAAGATTAATATTATGTTGTTCATGGACATATTAGACCTTTGTATTTATCTGGCAAGGTCAATGATGTAGACATACGAAGAGCTTTCATTGATAATTGTTCAGGAGTCAACCTCATCCCCATTTGTACACTTCGTCGATTGGACCTCACTGAATCTTATTTATCTCCTTATACTTTGATGTTGGAAGGATATGATAAAAATTAACAAGAACCTATGGGAAATATCACACTCAGAACTCATTTTGGAGATCTTGTATCCAATTCATATTTCATGGTTGTTCGTCATGACATAGCCTTTAATATTTTTCTTGGAATACCTTGGCTACATCAACATGCGGTTATCCCTTAATCATACCATTAATGTCTCAAATATTGTTTCAATGGTCAAATTGGGACATTGTATGGTGATAAGGCCCCATTCAAAACATGTGAATATCAATACATTGAGGCGGAATTCTATCACATGGAGGGAATGGATAAATCCACTATAAGGGAGGTTACCAAAGTTAATGCTCTATATGGTTTGGAAAATATTTGAGTAAACCCATTCATACATGTGAGTACAGATTATGTGTTTCCTATCATTCAAATTGATAGGATAGACCCAAATCAAATTACTCTTATGGAAACTTCCATAATGTCAATTATGGCAACCAATCCAGACAGCATGGGATAAATTGGTGATTCACCAAGCAATGATGAAAGATCAAATGGAGGTGTCTTCATTTCATCCGCTAAAATCCAGAAACTATATACTTCGCCAACCAGGCCAGAAGAAGTTATAGCATTGTCATAGGTGAATGATGATGTCGATTCTCAATCCATCATCTTCTCTTTATTACCTAAGGAAGACCCTTCATCATCAATAGGGTCAGAAATGGAAGCTTCTTCTTCAAGATGTTCAAATTTTGACTTCTCTTCTGATCATGGAAACTCTACTTCATCATCAACTATGCAAGTAGAAACAGAAGAAATAACACATGTTGAAGAAGAAGAGGAAGATCTCAGGGATGCTCCTCCATCATTTGAAGAGGGTATCTCTAGCGTTGTGGATGAACTCAGAGAAATAAATCTGGGTACAAAAGAAGATCCACGCCCCACTTTAATTAGCGTGGCCATGACTCTTGAAGAGCAAGAAATGTATATTTCATTTTTAAAGAAAATTAGAGATATATTTACTTGGAATTATATAGAAATGTCACGGATTGAACCTAATGTTTCTACCCATCATTTGGGTTTTCTAGAAGAACATCGAGGATTTAAGCAAGCCACAAGAAGAACACACCCAACTTATGCTTCCAAAATTGAAGTTGAAGTGGATAAGCTTATCAAAGATAACTTCGTCAGAGAAGTTCAATATCCCAAATGATTGGCTAATATTGTCCCAGTGAAAAAGAAGAATGGAAAAATTAGAGTTTTCATTGATTTCAGAGATCTTAATGGGCATTGTCCCATGGATGATTTTCCAGTTCCGATCAAAGAACTCTTAATTGATGCAACAGCTAGCTATAAAGCACTTTCCTTCATGGATGGATATTCTGGGTATAATCAAATCTGAATGGCTCTAGAAGATAAAGAATCTATAGCCTTCAGAGCCCCTCAGGGTGTGTTTTTCTATCAGGTAATTCCCTTTTCCATGAAGAATGTAGGCGCAACATATCAGCATGCCATGCACCAGATCTTCAAACCCTTTTTAGGGAAATTTTTTGAATGCTATGTGGACGATTTGGTGGTTAAATAAAAACAAAGTTCTAATCACTTGGCTGATTTGGAAGTCATATTCCATAAACTTCGACAATACAATTTGAAGATGAACCCCTTGAAATGTTCTTTTGGGGTAACCTCAGGAAAATTTCTCGACTTTTTTGTACGCCACTGTGGTATCAAAGTTGATCCTGAGAAGACAAAGTCAATCCTTGGTATGTCACCTCCTCGAAATTTGAAATAATTGAGAGGACTTCAAGGACACTTGGCCTATATTCGGCGTTTCATCGCCAATCTGGTAGGAAAAAGTTTACCCTTCACCAAATTGATGAAGAAGAGAGTCACTTACTAGTGGACTGAATAATGTCAAGAAGCATTCAATATTCTCAATAAATATATCTGGATTCCACCGGTATTAATGCCACCTGTTGAAGGAAGATCACTTATTCTTTATGTGAAATCTTTAGAGTGTTCATTTGGTTCCATCCTTTCCCATAAGAATGATGATGTGAATGAAAACAGCCTTTACTATCTCAGTCGGACTATGCTTGAAGCAGAAACCTGATATTCAAGTATTGAAAAGTGATACCTAGCGTTAATCTTTGCAGTTCAAAAATTGACACACTGCCTGCAACATCATGAGGTCCAATTAGTATCTCGCAATAACCCACTCAAATTCATCCTTAGTCGTCCAATGCTTACAGGACGTCTGGAAAGGTGGGCAGTTATTTTGCAGTAATTTGATATCCAGTATGTGTCTCAAAAGGCAATAAAGGGCCAAGCTCTGGCTGATTTCCTTGCTGAACATCCTTCAGTAGAAGATACGTATTTAGATACTAAACTTCCTGATGAGGAAGTCTTCTCTATTCAAGATAATCTTCAAACATGGGAAATGTACTTTGATGGTGATTCCAGAAGTCCAACGGGGAAGAAAATGGAAGATCCTAAATTCAACAAAGATGGGTTAAGAATTGTACTTATTTCCCCAGAAAAGGAAGTGCTACCCTATTCCTTCTTATTGTGGGAAGGCATTAAAAATAATGAAGCAAAATATCAAGATCTCATCCTAGGATTGGATTTGGTGCTTCAGGCACAAGTGAATCACTTAAAGGTGAAAGGTGATTCAGACCTAGTAATCAAACAAGTCAATGGGGATTATTCCATCAGAAAAGAAGATTTAATCCCTTTGTATGATTATGTCAGAGAGTTAATGGCAGAATTTCCTTTGGAACCAACATTTTCTTATGTCCTGCGATCACAAAATGCTCAAGCTGATGCACTGGCTAATATAGCCACAACTTTGGAAGATCTAAATCGGGATGAGACAATCATCAGTATTGCCCACTTTTGTACAGTTTCACCTTATGTTCAAATCATAACAGAGGAAATCAATGAAATTAGTCTCATTTCTGAACCATATGTTCATACTACAGGATGGATGACACCTATTAGGGAATACCTTCAAAATGGAACACTCCCACCTGATAGAACTGGGAAAGAACAAGTTTGGTGACTTGTGGTCAATTTTACTCTTTATGATATCCCTGATCACCTAGAAAAAATTCTCTACAAAAGAGGTTTTTATGGAATTATCTTCATATGCATTAATGGTGAAGATACAATGGCTTTCATGAAAGAAGTACATTCAGGAGTCTGTGGTGCCCACCAGTCTGGACATAGACTGTCTGATCAAATTCGAAGGCTTGGATACTTTTGGCCTTCAATGATACAAGATTGTGTTGATTTCACAAAGAAGTGTCATTCTTTCCAAGTATGTGCCAACTTCATTCATCAACCCCCAGAGTTGCTTCATGCAGCTAAATACTCATGTCAATTTTCCACATGGGGAATGGATGTAGTAGGACCTTATCTTTCGGCTACATCCAAGCAGTTATTCTTACTGATACTGAATTATTTTCCAAATGGACAGAGGCAATACCTCTCAAATAAGTTAGTTCTAAAAGCATTGTTACCTTCATCAAGTCTAACATCATTACTAGATTTGGTGTCCCTCATACCATATTGATGGAAAATGGCACGAACATCTGTTCATACGAGGTAAGGAAGTTGTATCAAGAATAAAACATAAAACCCAACCATTCATCTCGGTATCATGCAACGGCCAATAGCCAAATAGAAGCCTTCAATAAGACTCTTTCAAACATACTACAAAAGATGCTAGATAAATATAAGAAATCGTGGCCTGATAAACTCTTTCATGCTTTATGGGCTTATCGAACCACCACCCGCACTATAACACGGTCAACTCCATATTCATTGGTATGTGGAACAAAATCAGTTTTTCCCATTGAGGTTCAATTAACCTCGCTCAGAGTAGCCATTTGCGATTAGTCATCTACAGATGAACAATCTCAAAATTGATTGGATGAATTGGGACGATTAGATGAAAAAATATTGTGCACCCTACACCACTTGGAAGACTATTAGAATCAAATAGCATGAGATTTCAACAAAAAAGTTCATCTTCATTCATTCATTCAAGGAGAATTGGTATTGGTTCTCAGAACTCCAATGATATGAGGAAAGAAACCTCCAATTCTTAAGCCAAAGTGATAAGGACCTTACTCAATACATAAGGTCTACTCCAATGGAGCTTATTCTTTAATCTCAATGGATGGAGAACTCATCACGACTCCAACCAATGCCAGATTTCTGAAGAAGTATTTTGTGTAACACAAATATTTTTACTTCCAACATGATGTTAAACTATGTTTTCCTAGCTACATGACGCTAAATTGTGTAGCATCGTTCCATGCATATGACCTTAAACTATTCCCAATTTTGTCCAGCATGATGTTAAACTGTGTCCCCCATTGTCCAAGCTACATGACGCTAAACTGTGCAGCATTCGTCCAACATGACATTAAACTGTATAGTCCCTCTTTCATCCAACATGACGTTAAACTGTATTGTCCTAGATACATGATGCTAAACTGTGCAGCACTCATCCTTTCTATATGACGTTAAACTATACAGCCCCTCTTTTGTCCTTACTGCATGACATTAAACTGCATAGTCCCCCCCTAAGTCCTTACTGCATGACATTAAACTGCACAGTCCCTCTTTCGTCCAACATGACATTAAACTGTGCCATGTCCCTTATATGTCGTACATGACATTAAATTGTGCATCGTTAGGGTTGTTTCTACCTCTTGTTTCCCACACTGAGTATAACTCATGTGATCTTAGAGTAAACTTCAACCATAACACCCTCTCTGTGCTGCTAACCATGTGTAAGTCCCAACACAATTTTTTAGGTCATTTTCCTCAAGAAAAACTTGATTACCAATTCATTCTTTAATCGAACTATGCATACTTTGATCCTTTCCTTCTAGGATGGGTATGTAGGCAACCTCCTGAGGTTCAATACCAAAACCAATATCTTCACATCGGTTCACCTCCATCTTATACGATGTTGATTCGTGAAGCCTCCCCCAAAACCAATATTTTTACATTGGTTCACCATCGTCCTTGAAATATATGAAATTAAACTATTCGCACTTTGGTCATGTACGACAATAAAATACAACATTCTTTGACACCCTCACCTGAAAGGGAATCATTATTTACATTGATCTCCAATCATGTTATATTCCAAAGACTACGTGCATACATGAAAATGCCCAAACCTTTAATCTTCAGTCAAACCATCATTGTACTAAAGTCCCCTTTCACCCTTCACTTGTACGAACCAAATCTGTATAGAGGGTATTTTAATAACTACGTCCGGCTTGATTCCCATCCTTATGGGATACGTAGGAACGTTCGAGCTTCCCTCAAATCCATCCCCAAGTCTTTGGGCCTAACCCCAAATTTCACTTTTAGTCCCTTAGCTGAAAATTCCCCCTGTGAAAACATGAATGTGGTATGAAAACCCTGGTCTTCATTCACATCAAGTTTATAACAAACACACAATGTGTATTCCTCATTATGGTCTGATCTCTATAACCCTAAACTAAGATCAACTACACTCTCGTCCCACATGACGTTAAACTATATTTCAAGAACTACATTTGTCTTGATTCCCATCCTAATAATATATGTAGTAAAGTCCAGTACCTTAATTCAAGACCCAGCCACAACATGATTATGGTTAGCATTGATCTGTGTATCTCTACATACATTGGACAATGCCCATTTTGATGTGTCATACTCTTAACCTTAAATACTTTCATATCTTAATAACCCTTTTCTTGACTTCTGGTCACAAAATTTCTGATAACTGAGAGTTATTTTTGCCTAACTATGAAGCACGTGCCCTTAGGTGGCCTTGCATAAACAATATACATGACAGACTTGTCAGCCAAAAGATATTATTATTTGACTATGCGGCCAATTCCCTTAAGTGGCCCTGCATAATTCAACCCCCTAACAGGTTTGTTAAATAGTGGTAACTTCATTCTTGGGAGGAAAATCTCTTTTGTCCTTATTTGTCTTAACAACAATATGTAGGGATCTGCAAAAAATAGACATCCTTAACATATTTGTCCAATACTCTTTTTTACGATCGAAAAGTATTCAAGTCTATGGATTATATTTTCCTTCCCTACATTTGGGTCAGACCTTCGCAGGAGTGACATTCATCCAATTCTTAGACAATCTTGATTGGAAATATCCTCTCTATATTCAAGTACATCTTTCCATAAAGCAGACTATGTGCTTTGGAAAATTTGAATCTCCATAAACTTTCACTGGCTTTTTAGCAATAGAAAAGTAAAATTTCTGAGAGTTCTTTTTCCTGACTATGCAGCATGTGCCCTTAGGCGGCCTTGCATAAGTAATCTACATAACGGACCTATCATCCAAAGGATGCTATTATTTGACTATGTAGCCAATTCCCTTAAGTGTCTATGCATAATTCAACCCCCTAACGGGTTTGTTAAATAGTGGTAACTTCATTCTTGGGAAATACTTCTTCTAATGTCTTTTAGCCCTTTTTTCATATCTTTCCTCAGATTCAAAATTTCTTAAGTCATAATTTACATTTTTTCCCATTACTTGAATATGGTAATATGCTTTCAGATAAATTATCAAGGAATTGATTCAATTTTAATCTATTCGATCAAATCTATTTCGACCTTAAACATTAGCCTTTTTTATGTCTGACGTGCATGACTTTAAACTGCCCACAAAAGGCAAGTGAACTCTGAACAAAAGTCAAGTCCCAGCTCACTAAACATACATTTTTTATGATTTAGGTAATATTGAGCAATAAAAAGATTCAATGTTTTTAGGGTTATTTTTATAATCCTAGCAAAAAATCAAACTATACTTATTAGGCCCATTGGCTTAAGTAAAAAAAAATTAAGCAGGTAGAAAAAGAATGCAGACACAAATGATTGAAGATGAAAGTGTCTTTCATTAATGCACAAGAGTTAGAAGGATGTCCATATATTAGAGTCTCTTCTATTTTTCAAGAATTACAAGAGGCTTTCAACATAACTCTTCATTTGATTTACGGCATCCTGAGATTCATCAGCAGCCACTTGAAGCTCATGAACTCTACCAACTTCACTCTTTTCATCTTGATGGAGTGCTTTCTTGGCATCTGCAATGGCTTTCATACCATTTGTTTGAACTCCTTACAGTGAATTGTTAAGCTGGTCAAGTTCCCCAGTAACAGCATCTAACTATTGCTGGATATGCATCTGCTGGACAACTTTCTCCTTGATCTTATGCTTCAGCTCCTTTAACTTGGCAGCATGATCAGCCTCAGCTCGGGACACCACAGCCTCAAATTTGCTGATATTTTTCAACATCCTTGCTCTGGTCAAATCTTGATGGTACTTTTGCTCCTGCTCCCTTCTTAAGATGACTTGTTTCACCGCGGCATGGATCTCTTGATATCCAAAACTACCAAGTCCCAACATGATGAATAGGGATGAAAGTAGTGGGATCTTTGAAGACAGCTCCTCAAGAGGCACATCAGATATGATCTTACATATGTTCTTCCATGCCTTGTGATGTGAAAATTGAAGCACCTTTTGTACCTCTGGGTCTGACTCAGCATCACTATCACAGGGGGGAATATAGTCCGGGATTAATGCACTTAGAGAAGTGACATGTTCTGCTCCTTCCCCCCTAACCCTTGTTACTTCACTTTCTATTCCTGTTGGGTTGGAGGCTGAGGCTTCACCTCCAGATCTAGCCACTGAAATTGACGGCCCTGCATAGTCAATTGAAAGTTTTGGTAAGTTCCAAAGGATAAAAAAAGTTGATTAATATATCTTGAAAATTAAGTACAGCCAAAAATATTATTATCTCTTACCCAACAGTAGATCAGCAACATGATAAGGCTCCTCCCTGTCTTTCCTAGCTTCAATAGGATTTTTAGGATGAGTTTCAGGAAGCTCTGTCGGGTTAAGCTCCACTTGATCTAGTGTATCTACAATAGTAGGGTTGTCTATACCCCCCTTCAGGCATTGGAAGTCCAGCAGCTTGATCAGATAGAACTGCACATTTTAAAAAATCATGGTCAGAGATGTAATAAGAAGTTATTTTAATAGGATGAAGGATAACACTCACGTCCAAAATCTTCTAAATTACATGGTAATTTAATATGATCTAAAATGTCTACAAAAGATGCACCAAGTTTCATCAATTCATCCAAATATATCTCATATTTCTGGTTAGTATCACTTGTGGGACCATTCGATGTATCTTCTTGGCAACCCTCATCCTGCAGCCTCAGACCCCGGACAATTTCTTCCGATAAAATTACGGAATCAGTTGTAGTGGCCGCCAAATGTTCTGGTGCAAGTGTTGAACCTAAAGTATCACAGAATGGAAGTCAGTTGATGTTTTCATTTAACATCTTACGAAGTATTGTTAAATTACCAGAAGCAGGCTCTTCTCTCCTTGCAGCAGCAGTAGGAGAGGTACTGGGAATAGATGTTGGCTCTTCTTTAGGAGCAGCCAAGTCAGCATGAACTTGTTATTGTTCACCATCACCCTCTGTCGTTCTCAGAAGAGGGTCAATCCTCTCCCTCAAAGGGGAAATTTAATAAGCCCCTGCAATCCCAAGAAGTATGAGCAATCTTTTCATGGGTTAAGACTCATGAATATCTGAAGGACTTACCACTACTGATGAAGCGTTTAGTTGTGGACTTCTTCCTTCGATGATTTTGCTTCTTTGGATTTTTGGGAGTGTTGACATCATCATCTCCAAATACAGGAATCGGAGAATGAAAATCCATGTCTAACTCCTCGTCTATGGCTTGCTGTCCTGGAGATATCTCACTCGCCTCACAAAAAGATTCAGTAGCTCCGATAGTAGTGCCACTAGGGCTATACTATGGTGAAGGAACCTCAGAAGTTCCTTTATTTCCAAGCTACTGGATGAAGAAAGTAATTTTCTTGAGTAACAAATATTTAACTGGAATCAAGTTGCAAAGAAAATAAGGAAATAGGCTTACATCTTTAGGATCTACATAATCATGCCACTCCTCATCTCCAGAAGCACCAGTCCTCTCAGTGGTGCCACGATCTATCATTTCTTTCACCTGCTTGGTGACAGGAATGGAATCATCAGTGGCATATATGATCATCTCCAGCTCTCTAATGTAATCCCGCACTTCATCGGGGTTATCCTCAAAATGGATATTGGTAGAAGCCCAAATATTCCCTACTCCAGGGATGTGTAGCCCTTCGCATCTAGCCAGGCGGTTTCAGCATCGTAATATAAACTCCGCCATGTCTGGACAGCCTCTGGTCATAGATATTCAGCATGTGTACCAGAATCCTGCAAGGAGGGTCCTACAATCTTGGACTTCAACTTCTTCCCAGCTCCTACAATCACAGATAGAGAATAAGAAAATAAAACTTGTTGCTCTATAAAGTAATGCAATTAAATTTCCCCAATGAAGTAACTCAACAGGAGTCGATGGAGTGGGTCTCTTGATTCTGATAGGAGGATTATATATGGAACGATGCTACTTTGACGCATGTCATGCCTCATCATCTCCATCTTGAGAATCCAGCGAGACAGTCCTAGGTGAGGAAACCGGTGAATCAGCTCTGGGTGTAGAAGAGTCACCTTCCAAATGAAGGGTTTCTTTATCTACAATTCTTTTCTTTTTCCCCACTCGATGAACTGGATGATTCATCACCCCTTCAGGGTATGATGCTACCCAGTTCTCGACATACCATGTAGTCAAGTTACTCACCACTCCAACAACTAGTAGATCAAACACTGCCCTGGTATTCTCCATAGATTTCAGCAACCATAGTTGTCGGGAAACCATTTTATGTTGTTCTGACCTGACATGAACATGAGGGGATACAACATTCTACTGCACACACTTTAATTGGCGTGCAAATCTGTATGGAGCATAGGCCTCACATATAATCTCTCTGTCAATCCTGGTGTCCAATACACTATCTCTGCAAGCCAGCATATATAACCTTAATTCCAGGATGATTGTTCCATCATCAACAAACCACCCGGTTGGCGGGTTTCTATAAGGAAAGAAATGGAATTCCTTGAACATGCTCAGTATCACCATCATATCATAGGATTTGAGAGCTAACGAAGAAATTCCAAAAAAATTCCTGCACTGATGGCTTGAAATAACTTCCAGGAATCTGTACTTCGTTCTGTACAGCATATATCCTGAAATGAGTGGCAATCCATCCCCACAAAACTTGGAATGGTCCCACTATTCTCAAAGGAGACTTACCCATAAAGACATGGAGTAATCTCCTGTGAATCTTCACAAAAATGGGGGTGGCCAACCCAACCATTTTCCTCTCATCCAACTTGGCTGCAACAACGAAGGTCCCTATCCTGATGCCTCCCTTCGAATCCCTGACTGGCAGAAGATAAACACTGATCCACAAGGCTAAGAAGCCCGCCAGAAGGCTCTTTTGTGGGATTCTCTGATCCACTTCGTACCCCCACTTCTCAAATTCTCCCACTTCTAGAGTTGGCCAGAATGTGCCAGAAGCACCCCTCTTCTATGTTCTAGGGTATGTAGTAGGATAAGTACAGGTGGGCCCCTTCCCCTCCTTATTGTTAAGTAACATATCCATCCGCTCCTCTGTATTAATATCCTTTCTATAATGAGTTTTTGTGGACTTTGAGTTCTTGATCTTGTAGAAAATTTTCAATAATTCCCGATCCAAAACCAGAGTCTTCTCCAAATCATTCCAAGTCGCCTTGGGAGGGATAAATTCATCATATATATCACCTAAAATTGGATCCCCCGAGATCTTGTAGTAATCCCACAAATTGATGCCTACTTCTCCATGAGTTAGATGGAAAGAATTGGTTTCTAGGATGATTAGATCTGGCACAAAGCCATCATTCTTGTAGACATATGTCTGCCCAGCCTAGACAACTTCATATATTTCATCTCCCTTCAGATCTTCAACAAAATATGCATAGGTTTGTCGCAACCAATATGCCCACATCCAAGTTGGATTCACACCTCCTCCAGGACGGAATTCCCAACTCTTCTTCCAGCCTTTGGATTCATCTATCTGAGAATTTCTGAAGATTGAAGGATAACAATGTGGTTGTATCTCAGGTTTGTGAGGTTTCAAATCTAGAGAACATGGGATATGATGCATTATAACTGCCTTCTCCACTGTTCCAGCATTTATGAATGATCCTCCAACTGAGACATTTACTGAAGAAAAATTGGTGTAAGTCTGAAACCAAGAATGCGGGAGATAGTTATTTGGCTCTGGAATGTTGACTTCTTATAGATGACCATGGCCATATAGAGGCAGGTAGATGCTCTGTGGGAAATTAAGATGATACTTCTTCAAGTACTTGGCCAAATCTGGGAGATTGATGTCGTAGATATTATAATAGTCATGGCCAATGATGTTCATCATATCATCAATCCTCTTGCTAGCCAGTTCATTAGTCGTTCCAATTCTTTTAAAATCCATTGAATCTACACAAAGGTCGAATAATTAACTCTTACATAAGTTTATTTTTCATAAAATTTGTGAAGAAAAGTGAAAAATGGCTAAGGCATTAAGGCGCACAAGTCTCCTGATTGGCGCGCAAGTCTAATTGTGTCGTGAAAGTATGGGCGCTCAGGTATCACCGTGCAAGTCCAAATACCTCTATAGAAGCTCGACACAAAGAATCAATGACCCGCGAACAGTGTACTTGCGCGACGAGAGACACCTGCACGATGAGAGCAAGGTGCTTTGAAATCTTGTTGCATTGCGCAAGAATGGCACGCATATTTATAGGCAAGGCCATACCCCTGTACGCTGACACCTTCACGGTTCGCACCTGCGTGCCACTACCTGCGTGCTCACCACCTGCGCGCTCACAACCTGAGCGCCCAAATTCCTTGGTTTTCTACTTTACCTCAGAGTCAAATCCTCCTTCCTTTTTCAGATCCAACTCTGAGGGGGGGCTTTTGTTGACTCTCCTTTCCGTCACAGAGTCTAATGACTGAAAAAGTGGAATACCTTAAGCACAAAGAGATTCATCCTTTGAAGAAACATCAAAAATTGGAAAAGGCATGAACAAGGAATTCTTCAAAGCATGGGTCACACAAGTTCCAAGATGGTCATGAAAGTATACTTGCGCGCCACATATGGGTCGTGCAGGTGACTTTTGCGCCTAATTTTATTTTCACCCAAGGTCCTCAATGGCCTATAAATACCCCCTGTGGGTCCCCATTTCAAGGATGAAAAATCCAAAAGTCGGATTTAAGCTCTCGGCACCCTAGTCTCTACTTGAGTCTTCTGAACACTTCTAAGGTAATTTCTTACCTAGAATGGAAGATCTAAAGAGGAGGAATAAGGCCTAAGTGTTGGAATTCATCAACACTTGTGCTTCTAAGTGTCTAACCCTTAAGGGAAATGAATACACTTACGCGCCACCTTATCCCTTCAATAGAACTTGTGCGCCACCCTTTTGGAAGCCTTTAGGGATAATACTAAGGGCTTGAGCCAAGCCTTGCCCAAGTATTACCTTATGGGTTAACCGTCGCCCAAGTATACATGTGTCACGCAAGTATACTTGCGTGACCATGACTTGTGCGCCCAAACAGGACTTGCGCTCCTACCTATTTTTGGGTTCCACTCCTACCTATTCAACTCTTTTTCTTCAAATCCACCTCTCCTATTCAAGATTTAGTCTTCAAACCCCTCTTCAAAGACACTTTTGGCATGGTTCCTTTGTTGGCTTCCTCATCTGAAATTAATTATGTGAAACATCTCTCAAAACATAGTGATTTACATATATTTGTGTCACTAAGGTTATAGATTTCATTCATTCAACCTCATCCTTTAAAATGAGAAGATCTTTAATTTGGTCTTCCTCCTTAGGAGTAAGCTCCAAGTTCCCTAACCTGGGCCTCCTTTTCAGGATTAATCCCTAGTCCAAGTTCCCTTAAAATGGGCATCCTCCTTAAGAGTAAGCCCCAATCATAATTTTCCTTAACTTGGGCATCCTCCTCAAGAGTAAGCCCCAATCTCAAATTTCCTTAATATGGGCATCCTCCTTAGGAGTAAGCCCAAAGTTCCCAAATATGGGCATCCTTCTTATGAGTAATCCCCAAGTTCTCAAATTTGGGCATCCTCCTTAGGAGTAAGCCCCAAGTTCCCAATCTGGGAATCCTCCTTAGGAGTAAGCCCCAAGTTCCCAAATATGGGAATCCTCTTTAGGAGTAAGCCCCAAGTTCCCAAATCTGGGCATCCTCCTTAAAAGTAAGCCCCAAGTTCCCAAATATGGGCATCCTCCTTAGAAGTAAGCCCCAAGTTCCCAAATTTGGGCATCCTCCTTAAGAGTAAGCCCCAAATTCCAAATTCCCTTAACCTGGTCCTCCTTCTCAAGAATAATCCCCAGTCATAATTTCTTTTATCCTGGGCCTCCTCTTTAGGAGTAAGCCTCAGTCTTAATTTCTTTGATTTGGGCTTCCTTATAAAGAATAAAACCCAATCATAAGTCCCCTCTAATTTGGGAATCCTTTTCATGATTAAGTCCTAAGTTAAGTATCCAAATCTCCATAAAGCACATATACCTTTACAAACCTTGTTTCTGGGTTTCTTCCCTGAAGTAAATCTCAATCCTCATCTATCATGGGAAGTCATACATACATAAGCCCCACATTATTTCTTATGATTACATATTTCGTGGCACAATCATCAGGTTTTACTGATACCTCTTGTTTCTCACACCGAGCATGACTCACGTGATCTTAGAGTGTAAAAGTAATTATGACATATTTTCTTTGGGCCATCAACCATGCATAAACTACATATTTCTTCACTTAAACTATGTGGGTTCTGATTCCTTTTCTAAACAAGGATACGTAGGTATCCCATATGTGGGTAGGATCCCAACTCAAAAATAATCCATCTCCTTTTAAACGACAATAAACATCAAGTGCCCCACTGAGTGTCTTTAAAACTCGTATGGTTATCATAATGACCAAGGGATTTCCATATAATTTATTGAAGGATACCATTGACTAAAAATCTCTAACAAATACAGATGATTCTCTATCGATGAAGAACCTCAAATACATATAAAAGATTCTCTAAATCTCATACATATCAATCATTGATTGTCAAAATCAAAAGGAAAGATCATTTTCATACTTGGTGATTTAATAATGATTCACGAACGTAACTCAAATCTATAAAGAGAGTCCCAGATTAGACAATAATTCCCCCCCAAAAAGGTGTGATGAGTCCTACCTCCCATCCTCTCGACCAATGCAAATCCTTAAGCCTCATCGGTCCACAACTAATGAGAACCTACCTTTGGAATGTAGGTCCAAATGGATATAGAATCATTGGATGTTTCCGGTTCTATGAATAAACCCATTAGAAACTGATTGGAAAGTTTGAACCTTAAACAAAATAAGTTCATCCCCATTTCCAGAAGAAAAAATGGTATCAAGCACCAAACTTATGGTGGTATCATAGAATATGACCTACAAATACCTATTGGGAAGGCCCTAGTTCTATCTACATGTAGTGGTCCATTCATTGTGCTACTAGTGCCTCAAATAATACCTTGATGGATGAGAAAGGGTACTCAAGGGAGATACACCCCACTTAAACTCTTGTAAATACCACTATCTAGATAATGAGTACTATGGAAGGGAGGGAAAACAAATCCAAACTAATGGGTTTAAATGTATCAATGTCTCTAATGACCTAACAGACACTACAATTGATCCTCAGATAGACATGAAAGATAACGTATTCCTCCCAATCCACTGGTTAAAAACTACAACTCTGGACCTAGGAAACTATTTCATTATACTTGTGAAGAAAGAGTTATTTTATATTACCCTGTACTCCTACATGGTCTAGGCTCAGAAAAAACTATAAGACCTTACTCCTATGGAATACTGAAGGATCCTCCCTATGGATACAGACTCATGAAACTCCCACATATTTCAATACATAGGGTTAACGTAGTGGCATTAAACTTTACTTTAATACTTCAATATTAAAAGTAGGCCTCAAAATATGATACTATATGTGATAGGATCAACACCACCTATTTATGAAGTGCTGTTGTGGTTGCCCTCAAAGGATTAGTGTGATTTTGGGGTACTTAGGTGTAGTAGAGTGGCTGATCAAGGTCATCTCTCAAAGGAGGAAGTGAATTAAAACAACTTTCTAGAGGTATTCTAAAAATAAAATATAATAGAACTAAAACACTACTTGAAAGGATGGGGTGGTTTTTTATCGTTTATAAAACTTGAAAAAAAATTCGGGAAGAAGATTTCATTTTTTTTGTTTTTAATTTTGAAATGAAGTTTGATTAAAAAGACACAACAAGAATATGTTTTTTTTAGAAAATATTTTAAAAGGCGTAATCGATCTAACTCTAACTCTTAATTCAATTATTAATCATTATCATTTAAATCAATATCCACTTAATTATTATCCTCTAATTTCTTAACCCTCGAACCCTACTAAAATTTAACTTAACCACAAAGATGGAATTACTTAAACCCTAGGCTAGCTTCAGAACACGCAATCGCAGCACCCTGCTTTGATTGTTGTTCTAAGGTTAGATTATGGTCAATGTTTAATTAGATCACATATCCATTCTGAAAATGAGTATGAATTGTTTTTAGGGATTATATTTGAACTCTACAAATTCATCCTGTGTGGTCTTGTATTATCGATTAAGATTGTGCTCTCACAATTTACACAAAATCCCGACATCGCGTGTTTTGTGTTAATTGTTCAATTGCTTTCTTAGTTTTTTACAATTTAAAAACACAATTCATGGATCATATTAACTGAATTACAGTAGATCAATGATTCAAAATAATTAAATTAAGAGGGTAGAATATAGATCGATCACTAAAAACTACTCTTCCATGGGCGGTGTGGTCATCGTGGAGACGTTTTGCATGAGCAAAAAATTGAAAGGGTAGAACCCAATCTCGTCTCCACTCTTGATTCAAAACCAATTAAGAAGATTAAGAGAATAAGAAAAGGAAATAATAAAGAAGATTATTTGAAGAAAAATTCAAGATACAAACATGAAAGAAAAGAAATACAAAGAGGAGGTGGGAGAGGAGAGCCTTTTTGGAAGAGAGTTTTTCACAAAGCCTTACTTCTTAAAAGAGTTTTTATGGGCTCCCAAGAGACACCCTTTCGGAAACACCTTCCCAAAGCCTCTACCAGACCTCTCAAATATTGAAAAACCCCTTTAAATAGAGTTTTTGAGGGCTAGGGTTACATTACTTTTTAAGTGTGAAGTGAAAAACTAGGCCAAATATTTTATTCCAAGTTTCACCGCATATTTGACCACCAAAACGCATGAATTGTCCGGCCTTCTAGGAGGATGATTTGTTTCTAATCATGTCCTAGAGATTTTCTCAAACTCTGGGCTCAATACAAGCCCAGATGAATAAAATATGGCCCAAATACAGAACCCATGTCCATTCTGCCAAGTCCAGCCCACCATCGACTTAATGTCCCATTTACTCCATCCAAATGCACTCTTTAGCTCTATTGTCCTGAATAAAAGTTGTATAAAGTTAAGTTAGGAACACTGTTAAAAATATTAAGTTCAAATAATAAATATTAAAACCTTTATCTTCAAAATACTACAGTACATTTTAAAAGGGTAAAACTGGAATTTTCATCAAATTTTCAAATGAATGATCTAATCCCAAATATTTCATAAATGAATATATTTAGCACAATGTGAGGAAATTATATCATTTATTATCAATAAAATATTCAACAAAATAGTGTTTTATCAACTACCCCACACTTACCCTTTTGCACTCCTGGGCAAAACCTCATGTCAAGTAAACATCAATACCAAATCAAAACCAATTTTAAATCACATATCCTTGAGATAAAACAATTACACGCTAAGAAACAAATGATATCGTGCATCATAAAAAACCATTATTTCAAGTTCTTTAATTTATATTATTCAATATACTTCCACTTTATTTATCCTCCCATGTACAAAACACTTACCTCACTTGAATTTTCTCTTATCACACAAATGTCATTTTTTTTTGCAATGTCTTTCTCATCCAAACTCATACAGGGGTCACCATAGGCTTAATAAATTCCTAAATCGCTACCTGATGTGATTCAAGGACATATGTTTATCATGAGGAAATTTCAGTTTTGTTCAATGGCTTTCGGTTGGTAAGATTTAGATATGAAAAATTCTGAGGCTGAATGAGGAGGGCTTGACTCTTTTTGAATCAAAATTGCATTAATCTAATTTTCACTTAAATATGGTCTCCTTATTAATCCCCATAGTATCAATTCAGATCCATAATCATGAATATTCATAGAAAGTTTACACCATTCATCAACTAAAATGTCAATGTTCTCAAACACGATTTTCTTGAAAGCTCCAGATAGGCACAGATTTCTATATCAATTAGAAGCTCCAGAAAAGGCATAGCTTCACTTATCATGAAAGCTCCAGAAAAGGCATAGCTTTCAATATAATGATTCTCTTCAGCAGCAAACACATCTCTTCAGAATTTAATTTTCCACCCAAAGTATCACAGAATGTGGTAGCACAACACAAGATAGCTTCCCCCACACTTAAGTTCCAATAGATTATGCAATTTCACTTCAAGAGTTGGTTGGATAGGGAAAATTGGCTTGTAATGTGGCTAACCTAATAGGTTGTGCATGGATTCTAAGGTATAAAAGGATTAAATGTTCAAGGTAGGCCATTTTAAAAAGTATTATTTGAAATATGGGCTTTAATACCAAACAAATGCCTCAATCATTTAAACATAAGTACCTCAAACCCTCAAGTTTTGACTGGAATAAATCAAATTCTGGTTAAATCAAGCATGATTTGGTTCTCTCAAGAAGTGAGGTGAATGTAAAGAATATTAAAATAAAGGTTCAAAAGCCTCACAAGAAAGTGATTTCAAATATAAAGATAGTGAGATGTGGCATGAGATTCAAAATTCAGTGTACTTTTTATGAAATTACTAAATATTTGAACTTGAAACAAAGTCATTTCAGCATTCATTTAAGCTTAGTTTCAAGGGATAAATTGTTTCACTTATTGACATGGATTTAAAAATGGTGATGAGAATAATTTCAGCTCAAATGTTTCAAAAAACACACATAAAATTGTAAAATAAACACACAAAATTTGAAAAACACACATTTTTTTTGTTTTTTTTTAAATCAGGAAAACAATTGAAATTACTAAACTAAAAGGTTCCCTTCCCCACACTTAAAATATTTCATTGTCCTCAATGTGAACCCATGCAATGATATATGCACATGAAATGTATAATTTTAAATAGGACAAAGAATAATGAAGTTAAAGGGTTAGGAACAGCCTGATGTGCTCAAGTGATGATTGGGTCATGTAGTGTGATAAAATCCACTACATCAGTAGGAAGTCCCTCAATGTATCTCTTCAAACATTGCCCATTGACTGTAAATCTACTTCATGTGTCCTCTTTTGTGATCTCCACTGCACCATAAGGAAAAACATTAGTCACAACATTAGGACCTAACCATCTGGAACGCAACTTACCAGGCATCAGCTTTAGTCGTGAACTATAGAGAAGGACTTTCTCTCCAACATGAAACTCCATTTGTTGGATCATTCTATCATGAGATGCTTTTGATTTTTCCTTATAGAGCCTAGAGTTATCATATGAAGACAATCAAATCTCCTCAAGCTCTTGAATTTGCAGCTTCCTTTGGATTCCAGCTTGGGCCAAATTCATGTTGCATTTATTTATAGACCAATAATCCCAATGCTCAATCTCCACAGGGAGATGACATGCCTTCCCAAAAACAATCCGAAATGGGTACATACCAATGGGTGTCTTTTATGCTATCCTATAAGACCACAATGCATTATCCAAGCGCTGCTCCAATATTTCCTATTTGGCTGCACAGTTTTCTCCAAAATTTGTTTCAATTCCTATTTGAAACCTCAGCCTGGCTATTTGTTTGAGGGTGGTATGGTGTTGATGTTTTGTGTGTCACCACATACTTTTGAAGAAGGGAAGTAAAATTCCAATTGCAGAAGTGTGTCCATTGGTCACTGATGATGGCCTTCGGTACTCCAAACCTTCAAAAAATCTGTGCTTTGACAAATTCCACAACAACATGAGAATCATCAGTCCTGGTGGCCTTAGCCTCCACCCATTTACTCACATAATCAACAGCAACCAAAATATATAAAAATCCAAATGAACTAAGAAAAGGACCCATAAAATTGATGCCCCATACATCAAAAATCTCACAGAATAGTATGGTTTATTGGGGCATCTCATGTCTCCTAGAAATGTTCCTAGTGTCTTGGAAATGAGAGCATGAATTACAAAACACATGGGCATCATGGAATAAGCTAGGCCAATATAATCCAAAGTCCAAGACTTTCCTAGTTGTCTTTTGGGGTCCAAAGTGTCCACCACAAGCAAGTGTATGACAAAAATGTAAAACAGACTCCAACTCATGATCAGGAACACGCCTCCTAATAACTTGATCACTACACATGCGCCAGAGGTATGGATCATCCCAAACATAATACCGAGACTCGCTTTTTAATTTTTGGACTTGATGTTTCTTTAAATTTGTTGGGATTTTAGAGGAAACAAGGTAGTTAACTAAATCTGCATACCAAGGATGCGTACCTAAGATAGAATAAAGATGCTCATTGGGGAAAGTGTCCCAAAGTGGTACCTGGTTGTAGGTGTCATCCTCTAGTGTGTGATTAATCCTACTCATGTGGTCCGCAACCAAGTTTTCTGAACCCTTTTTTTCCTTTATCTCAATATCAAATTCCTAAATAAGGAGCATCCATCGGATCAGCCTGGGCTTTGCATCTGGCTTCTTCAAGAGGTACCTCAGAGCTGCATGGTCAGAAAAAACAACTAATTTAGAGCCCAATAAATATGAACGGAATTTATCTAAAGAAAATATTACTGCAAGAAACTCCTTTTCCATGGTTGTGTAATTTTATTGGGATGAATCTAGTGTTCTCGATGCATAGGCGATCACATGTGAACGTCCCTCCACCCTCTGAGATAAGACAGCTCCAACCGCGAAGTTGGAGGCGTCACACATAAGCTCAAAAGGAATCTCCTACCATGGGGGTTTTATGATAGGTGGAGTGGTCAGACACTTCTTTAGCTCATCAAAGGAAGTCCTGCAAGAATCATCAAACACAAAATCAGAAACCTTTTGAAGTAACCGTGACATAGGAAGAGCAATCTTACTAAAATATTTGATGAAGCGCCGATAAAATCTGGCATGCCCTAGGAAAGATCTAACATCATGCACACATGAAGGATATGGTAAGGATGAAATAATGTCTATCTTAGATCTATCAACCTCTATCCCATGTTTTGACACTACATACCCTAAGACAATGCCATGCTCTACCATGAAATGACACTTTTCAAAGTTCAAGACCAGATTCTTCTCAATACAACGATTCAACACCTTTCCCAAACTACTTAGACATTCATCAAATGAAGACCCATACACTGTAAAATCATCCATAAATACCTCCATGCATGTATCAATAAAATCATAAAAAATACTCACCATGCATCGCTGGAAGGTACCTGGGGCGTTGCAAAGTCCAAATGGCATCCTTCGGTAGGCAAACGTACCGAAAGGACAAGTGAATGTTGTCTTCTTCTGATCCTTTGGAGCAATAGGAACCTAAAAATATCCAGAATATCCATCCAAGAAACAATAATGTGTTTTCCCAGCAAGTCTCTCAAGCATCTGATCAATAAATGGGAGGGGGAAATGGTCCTTGTGAGTAGATTGATTTAGTTTCCTATAATCAATACACATGCGCCAACTGTTTTTCACCCTCGTTGGAACTAACTCATCTTTCTCGTTTTTAACAACAGTAACACCACTTTTCTTAGGCACAACCTAAATAGGACTTACCCACTAAGAATCTGAAATGGGATAAATTACAACTACCTCAAGAAATTTTTCAACCTCTTTTTTAACAACCTCCAGAAGGGTTGGATTGAGTCTCCTTTGTGGTTGCCTCACCGGTTTAGCCACATCCTCTAAAAGAACCCTATGCATGAAAATGGAGGGGCTAATACCTGATATGTCAGCCAAGGTCCACCTGATTTCCCTGATGTTCTCCCTCAAAAGATTCAAAAGTTTTTATTCATGTTCAAAAGGTTGATTGTTATCAATGATAACAGGTAATTTGTCACCACTTGACAAGTATGAGTATTTGAGATTTGGTGGTAATGGCTTGAGTTTCAGTGTAAGGGGGTGGTGTATGGATGGAAACATTGAAGGAGCTGAAATATGTTCACAAAGAGCATCAGTATCAGAATATAAATCATCACAATTAGAGAATAAAGCATCAAATCCATCAGCATACTCAACAGCCATGTCATAATTAGAGTTCACATGATCAAAATCAGAATATGATTCCATTTCAAAATCAAATCTTAGAGAGTCTTGTTTCTTAGAAACGGGTGTGGAAGTAATCTTAGACAGTGAACTAGAACCAATACTCATAATCTCCCTAAGAATAGGACAATCCAATTCCATGGTGTTTTTACTTGGTGGATCAAAATGGGAGATAACAAATGTAGAATGATCCTCTGAGGGGTACTTCATGGAATCCATAACATTAAATATCACAACTTCATCCCCAAATTCCATGGAAAGTGTACCCTCATTGACATTTATGATAGTTTTTACAGTTTTGAGGAAGGATCTACCTAAGATAATGGGGGCATGAGAACTTACCTGATCATCCTCCATGTTAAGCACGTAGAAATCTGCTGGGAAGATCATGTCTCTTACCCAGACAAGTACATCCTCAAGGACTCCTGCTGGATATGCCATAGCTCTATTCGCCAATTGCACCACTACTCTCATCGGCTTCAACTCACCAACCTGTAAAGAAGAGAATACAAAGTGAGGCATCACATTTATTGAAGCTCCTAAATCAAAAAGAGCATCAGAGAAGTGAAAATCCCCTATGGTACATGGGATGGTGAATGTCCCAGGATCCTTTCACTTTGTTGGCATTGCTAGAGTTGGGGTAATGAGTGTTGAGACATTCCTTCCAAGGTTGATCCTCTCATTTCCCTTGATCCCTCTTCGATTAGTGCAGAGTTCTTTTAAGAGTTTGTCATACCTTGGGATTTGTTTGATGGCTTCAAGTAGAGGGATGTTGATCTCAACACGCTTGAATGTGTCTAAAACCTCTTTTTGCATCGCCTCTTCAGCCATCTTCTTGGTTTGAACAACCCTACTTGGAAAGGGAAGAGGTTTAGGAGGAACATCATCAATATTTTTCTTACCTTTATCTTTCTCCTTGGATTTCTCATCAGTTGGTATGGAATGCAGCTTCTCTGGAGTTGAGGTGAATCTCGGTGGAATGGTAGGTACATATGTATCGTTCATTTGCTTCCCACTTCTCAATGTGATGGCACTAACATTCCCCTTTGGATTTGGAGTGGGTTGTGAAGGTAGATTTCCGGAATTCTTACATACAAGTTCATGGAGGGCGGTGGCAATCTGGCTCATTTGAGTCTTCAACTCCCTCGGCTCCAAACCTTGTCTTTTCATCTCATTCTGTTGATTAAGAACAATTTGCTTCAAAATTTCATCAGTGTTAGAATCTACCTTGGGTGGGGGATTCCCTTGTTGTTGGTTTGTTGATTCTTGAGATTCAAATCCCTTTTGGGGTTGTTGGAAACCCTACTGGTAAGGTGGAGGCTGCTGGAAGTTTTGTTGAAAAGAGGGACTTTGTTGTTGTCCAGAGCCATACGACATGTCTGATTGATCCTTCTACCCTTGGTTGTATGTTGGATCAAACTTCTTTTGGGTATATGGTTGTTGTTGATGTTGATATGGTCTCCCAGGGAACACTACTGCATAATCTTCTATTTCTTGGAGTTGTGGGAAACAGTCAGTTGGGTGGCTTGTCTTAGTGCAAATACCACAAGGCCTTGAAGGAGGGGGTTGGGATGTCTTTTGATCCAAATCAATTTGCCTCACCGTAGTGGTAAATTCTTCCAACTTGGTATCAATCAAATGACTTTCAAGAGAAGAAGGACTTACCTGATGTACTCCTCTGACATGTGGTGTACCTCTATTGCCGAATTGTTGGGAGTTTTTGGCCATCTTGTCGATCAATGCACGTGCAGCTACTGGTGTCTTGTCCACTAATGCTCCTCCAGCCGCAGCATCCACCATGCTTCTCTCCATAGGTGTGAGTCCTTCATAGAAGTACTGGATGAGTAATTGCTCACTAATTTGGTGATGTGGGAAGCTTGCACACAACTTCTTGAATCGCTCCCAATACTCATACATTGACTCCCCTTGTGCTTGCTTGATCCCCGAGATCTCCTTAATAATGGAAGTAGTCCTCGATGCTGGAAAAAACTCTACAAGAAAAGACGTTTCAAATCGTTCCAACAAGTTACATCTTTGGGTTGTAAATAATACATACAGTCCTTTGCAGCTACATCAAGTGAGAATGGGAATGCTCTTAGTTTGATTTGATCTTCAGAGACATTTCTAGGTTTTAGGGTTGAGCAAACCACATTAGATTCTTTCAAATGTTTATTGGGATCCTCACCCGAGAGGCCATAAAACTTTCGAAGTAAGTGAATTAACTCGTATTTTAGTTCAAAGTGCGATTCGAGATTTGGATATGAAATGCAATTTGGTTGATAGTTAATATCAGGTGAATCCAATTCTCTAATGGTTATATTAAGTTCATTTCCATTATTTTCAGCCATTGGTTCTTGTTTTATGGTTGAATTTGAATTTCTTTAAATTTCAATGTTCTGATATTGGATTAATTCTTCAACTGGTTGAATGTTGAAACTTCCCATAGACCGAGAATGTCTGATCCGTGCCCTAAGGCTGCGTTCAATCTCAGGGTCAAGATCTAAGAGATCTTCAAGATTATTTTGTGTCATAAATCAATGAAATATGAAAAGAAGGAAAGTGGACCATAGTAAAATAAAAATTAGAAGTTTGAGTTGATGGTCCAAAAATAAGTAGAAGAAAATAAAATAAGAAGAAAAAAAAAGAAATCAGATTGGGTAAAGAAGAAAGAAAGAAGAGTGGAAGAGAATAAAATGTAAAATAAAATAAATACCTCTTATTGGTTGAAATAATTACTTGCCTCCCCGGAAATAGCGCCAATTTGATAAAGCGCTGTTCTGGGTGCCCTCAAATGATTAGTGTGATTTTGGGGTACTTAGGTGCAGCCGAGTGGCTGACCAAGGTCGTCTCTCAAAGGAGGAAGTGAATTAAAACAACTTTATAGAGGTATTCTAAAAATAAAATATAATAGAACTAAAACACTACTTGAAAGGATGGTGGTGGTTGTTTATCATTTATAAAACTTGAAAAAGTTTTCTGGAAGAAGATTTCATTTTTTTTATTTTTAATTTTGAAATGAAGTTTGATTAAAAAGACACAACAATAATTTTTTTTAGAAAATATTTTAAAAAGGAATAATCGATCTAACTCTACCTCTTAATTCACTTACTAATCATTATCATTTAAATCAATTTCCACTTAATTATTATCCTCTAATTTCTTAACCCTCGAACCCTACAAAATTTAACTTAACCACAAAGATGGAATTACTTAAACCCTAGGCTAGCTTCGGAACACGCAATCGCAGCACCCTGATTTGATTATTGTTCTAAGTTTAGCTTATGTTCAGTGGTTAATTAGAGCACATATCCATTCTGGAAATGAGTATGAATTGTTTTTAGGGATTATATTTTAACTCTATAAATTCATCCCGTGTGGTCTTGTATTACCGATTAAGATTACGCTCTCACAATGTACACAAAATCCCGACCTCGTGTGTTTTTGTGTTAATTGTTCAATTTCTTTCTTAGTTTCTTACAATTTAAAAAAACAGTTCATGGATCATATTAACTGAATTACAGTAGATCAATGATTCAAAAAAATTAAATGAAGAGGGTAGAAGATAGATCGATCACTAAAAACTACTCTTCCATGGGCGGTGTGGTCATCGTGGAGACGTTTTGCATGAGCAAAGAATTGAAAGGGTAGAACTCAATCTCATCTACACTCTTGATTCCAACCCAATTAAGAATATTAAGAGAAGAATAAAATTAAATAATACAGAATATTATTTGAAGAACAATTCAAGATACAAACATGAAAGAAAAGAAATACAAAGAGGAGGTGGGAGAGGAGATCTTTTTTGGAAGAGAGGTTTGCACAAAGCCTTACTTCTTCCAAGAGTTGTGAGGGGATCCCAAGAGACACCCTTTCAGACACACCTTACCAAAGCCTCGACCAGTCCTCTCAAAGAATGAAAAACCCATTTAAATAGAGTTTGTGAGGGCTAGGGTTACATTACATTTTAAGTGTGAAATGAAAAACTTGCCAAATATTTTATTCCAAGTTGCACCGCATATTTGATCTCGAAAACGCGTTAATTGGACGTCCTTCTAGAAGGATGATTTGTTCGAAATAACGTCCCAGAGATTTCCTCAAACTTTGGGCTCAATACAAGACTGGATGTAGAAACTATGGCCCAAATATAGAACCCATGTCCATTCTGCCAAGTCCATCCCACCATCAACTTAATGGCCCATTTACTCCATCCAAATGCACTCTTTAGCTCTATTTTTCTGAATGAAAGTTGTAGAAAATTAAGTTAGGAACACTGTTAAAAAATATTAAGTTCCAATAATAAATATTAAAATATTTATATTTAAAATACTACAGTACATTTGAAAAGGGTAAAACTGGAATTTTCATCAAATTTTCATATGAATGGTCTAATCCCAAATATTTCATAAATGAATATATTTAGCCCAATGTGAGGAAATTATATCATTTATTATCAATAAAATATTCAAAAAAATAGTGTTTTATCACCTATCAATATAATTTCCATGGAACAAGAACTCATATGAGAATATCCAACATATTCCAAAGAATAAATTATCACTACCCATATGTCTTCTAATTTAGAAGAGTTTCCTCCTCCCTTCAATCCCCCTGCATCGGGTGATGAAGAGGGTCTAGATGATTTCCCCCCAGAATTTGAAGAGGTTTTCTCCACCACTATCGATTAGTTGACTCAGGTAAACCGTGGAATTTTGGAAGATCTAAAGCCCAAACTAATTATTGAAATTATGTCACAAAAAGAGAAACATCAGTATGTGTCTTTACTAATAATTCACCATGATGTGTTCTCCTGGAAGTAAAATGAGTTTCCAAGTATTGATCCCTAGTATTTTTTTCATCACCTTGGCCTCATAATGGTACACAAAAGGTTCAAACAACCTATAATAAAGATGAACACCTCCCATAGTGCCATGGTTGAGGCCGAAGTTGATAAGATTATTAAGTACAACTTCATCAGAGAGGTCCAATATCCAAAATGGATAGTTTATATTACCATTTTTATAAATAATAATGGGATTATCATATTATTCATCAACTTCAGGGACCTCTAATTCCATTATTTTAAATATGATATTCCCCTTCACATGAAAGGGATACTAATCAATTCTACACGTGGTTTTAAGTCCCTATCATTCATGGTTTGATGTTCTAGGTATAATAAGATCTATATAGCCCCCGAGGATGAGGAATAAACTAAATTTAAAGAACCCTATGGGAATTTCTACACTTTTTTGATGCCTTTCAGTTTAAATAATGATGTATCTACCAACTAGTGAGAAACTCACCATATCATCAAGATGCTCCCCAAGATGTTGGTTGAGTACTATGTGGATGTTTTGGTGGTTAAATATCTCTAGCGTCAGGACCCTCTCAATTATTTTGAGAAAGTTTTTGGATTCCTCAATTACCACCACTTTAAAATGGGCCCTTTAAAGTGTGTATTTGGGTTTACCCATAGAATTTGTCTTAGATTCATTGTTAAATAGAGAGGTATTGAGATAGATCCTGAGAAAATCAAGGTAATCAACCAATTCCTCCTCCCCACAACCTCTGTGAGTTTCAAATCCTATAAGGAAACTTGGCCTATATTTTTAAATTTATTTAAAATTTTGTTAAAAAGTGTTATAATTTCTCTAGGATCATGATGAAATGTGGTGTTCACCGGTGGGAAGAGGATTTCCAGATTAATTTTTAAGATATTAAGCATTATCTACTACAACCTCTAGTTTTGATTCCAAGTATCTTTTTAAATCTCCTATTCCTTTTTGTGGACACCCTATAATGAACCATTAGATCCCTTTTATTCCATAAGAAGAATGAGGGTCAGGAGAAAAACATATTTGATCTTAACTAAATACTCTTTGACACAAATACCAGATACTCCCCCATCGAGAAGAGTTTCCACATGTTGTTTTTTATAGTGAAAAAGTCATGGAATTCATTGAATCACAATGACATATAATTGGTGTCCCATGTTGAATTACTAAAATATATTCTCAACCACCCCAATATGGAAGGGAAATTAGTGAACTGGGAAATAATCCTATAGTAGTTCAACATCAGGTTTTTCCTATATAATGCCTTTAAGGGAAAATCCTTGTTAGATTTCATGCATGTGCATCCAAACACTATTGAAATTCCCATGGATCTTGATTTCATAGATCAATTAATTATCTTAGTATATTAGGATATTTTTTATTAGAAGAATCATTTCTATTGTGCCTATCAGGGTCCGACTAGTAGAAGGATTGATGACCCCAAACTCAATAGTGTTGGCTGAAGGAATGACTTCATCACTCCTACTCAATCCATATTTCCATACACATTCCTACTATTATATGACTGTATCAAAAAGTAAGTTGAGTATTAGGGCCTTATCACGGGTCTTGAGTTGGCCCTCAAGATGGTTGTCCCCTATTTACATGTGAAATGATATTTTTAGCTGTTCATCAAGAAGATCAAGCGTGACTGCATTTTTAGAAAAATGATATTGTTCCCTTGATGAAATGTACTCACCAACTTATGGCTGAATTATCTTTCTAACTGAAGGTGACTAATATTTTTCAGTCATAGAATGGATAAGATGATGCTCTGGAAATCCTGGCAACATCCCTTGAATAACCTAGTCAATATGACCTAGTCATTCATGTGGTACATCGAAGGCTTGCTACCCCGGCCACATCTGAAGGTGATGACCAAAAAGTAAGTCAGTTGGATTCCAATACTTCTACACCAAGACCCTCAATTTCCCGCATGGTTAAAGAAACACCTCATTTGATGACTCCCTTCATTGAGTATCTACATAATGATATTCTCCTCTTGGATGAGCTTAGAGTGAGTGAATCCACTGGCGTGCAGGAATGTACACCCTCTAGAGTGACCCTAACCTTGAGTAGACTCTCTACAAATATGGATTTGACATAATACTCCTAGACTTCATCCAAGAAAAGGAGATACCTAAGGTCATGAAAGAGGACCATGTTGGGTCATGTGGATCCTATCAAGTAGGTTCTAACCTCTCCCACTAGATCTCAAGGTTATTACACTTCTTCCTACCAAGGTTAATGACTATATTGAGTTCACCAACATGTGTCATACAAGTTAGATCCATTAAAACTTTATTCATCAACCAATAGATGTTCTAAACACCACCGTATAATATTATAATTTTTTAGTTTTGGGACTCGACATTATAGGTCCCTACCCACCAGTGAAATCTCGATAGTATAGACCCATTCAGATTCCAAATGACTTATTCTCAAAATTGAAATAAGTATTTTCCATAAATTAATTCAAAACTTTATCTCTGATCGATTTCATGAACTCCCACATCATTAATAGGCTTGAGTTTATTCACACTATTCTCATGAAAAATGGAACTAACTTCAAGGAAACTGAGCTAAATAAATTTTATGCCAAATACAACATCCAGTCTAACCAAACCCATAACTACCATGCACAAGAAAATATATAGATCAAGGAATTAAACCAAACCCTCTATAACATTATAAAGAAGATATTGGGCCATATTAAGAAGATTTGGCATGATAAACTCTCCAATGAACTATGGGATTATTAGATGAAAAATCAAAATTTTACTTAGGTGACACAAAACACCCTCTAATATGGAACAGAGGAAGTCTTGCCTATAGAGGTTCAGTTATTGTCACTCGGAATGACCATTTACAACCATAAGATGCCTAATATAATAAAAAAATAACATCTAGATGAGTTTTTGTACATCAAGGAATATAAATTCATAAGAATATATAATTTATAGAGGCACCAGAATAGGGTATCATGAGCAATCATCAAGAATATCCAACTCTATTCCTTCCTTCAAGGTGATATGGTATTGGATCTCAAAATGCCAATGATACTCGACAAAAGCCTCAAAAATTGTAACCATAGTGGTAAGGACCTTACATTTTTCATAATTTCTATTCTAATGGTGCATACTTATTTATCACCAGGGTTAGGTAGCACATTACACCTCCCAAAAATATGGGGTTCCTTAAATGGTACTATGAATGAATCTCATAGTCCATGCTCTATAACCATAAACTAAGAACATCCTTAGTCCAAGATCAATGAAAAAAACACCACCCATAGAAGATAAATTTTGGATGAAAATTGTACACAAGTATTTATGTTCTTTAAACCACATTGGAACAATGTTCATGACAAGAAAAAACCCATAAAAACTTTTTTATTATACAAGAAATAATCAAATAGAATAAAAAATAGAAATAACACATAGTGAAAAAAATAAATTATATGTGGAATGAAAATAATAAAACTAAATGGAAATGATGAACTATTACATGAGAAGTTAAAATTCACAATCATCCTATAAATACTCACAAAACACACATGAAATAACCAGATAAATCATATTTGAAAAAAATAATTGAAAGAAAAGGGAGGAAGCTTACAGAGTCTCTGTATCCTACCAAAAACCTAGTAATTCCTCATGAAATAATGGAACAACATTTCAAATAGTTCTATCAACGTTTTGATCATTTTTGCCCCAAATATTGATAATTATGCACCAATATATCCAATATAATGGTACTTAGGGATCAATAGGCATAGAGGATTAGGAAGTTGAACACTAGGAGTAACTCCTCCTCTATACTCTGTCATTGATTCTATCTTGGTAAAACAGATAAAAAACAAAGTGAATGAATGTCTAATAATCCATTAGGTAACAAAATATAGAGTTTAATGATGACAAATAATATGAATGAATGAAAAATGTTGATGTGTTTGGTGTTGTGATATCATCAAGTGAAGCTAGACTATGTGGACAATAAATACATCATGGAATATTCGATAAACTCACCCAAATAAAAAACCCCAAGGACATGTTGTGAAACTAGATAGGAGATAAATTAGTGAAATAAAGATAAAAAATTTAATAGCGATGAAACAAAAATAAGAATCCAAAATTAGCTAGATGATAACTGCATAGTAAATATTATTGATGGTTTATTTAATTATCAAAGATTATAAATGAATCATACAAAGTATATTGGTATCAAGAAATATCCCAAGTTATAAATGAAGAGGCCCTAAAATCATAGCCTAATGGAATATAATTTATTAATAAACATAAATCAAACATAGGTAATTTATATTAAAAATAATATAATTTTATGTTCAGAAAGTCTCTATCTATTGTATACATGTTTCATTTTTTATTACATTGAAAAGAGTTTTCCTTTGGTGATCTTACTATTAAAATAGGTCTATGTGAAACTAAATCATGTATATCATTGTTTTTTTTACTACATTATATTTTATTTTTTTCATCATTGAATATCATGATCATTTTTTATTTCATGTATTTGACTTCACAGCTGTTGTTGTTTTGAATCTTGTACTATGTATTTTTAGGAAATTGTTTTTCTTATTTCCTATAATCAAGAATGTTCAAATAATTTTTGAATTTCCCAAGAATGAATTTGGTTATTTTTGGGGGGGTCAGTGAAAAACACTTCATCATCCCTTTTAGTATTTCTATTGAAATCAAACTACATAACTTGTTAGAGAGAGAATTATCTCACCATTGAACACTCAATTGAGGAACTAAAACAAATAAATAACACTCAATGTACAATTTTTAATACTCAAAATGAGAAGTTACTCCATAGAATGATCTGGTAAAAATCACATTTATAAAATCCTCTAGAATCAATGTGGTGGATACAGTGAACATGTTATATCATTGACACATAATAAAATAATGTCAACAATATTGTCTCCTAATAAGTATCAATATAAGTTTCACTATTTACTTATATTTTAATGAGGTAGTAATTATCATTATTCCCCTAACTTGATTTTATCCCAAAAATGCATAGTTCTCCCACACTTATTCAATATAGAACAAGTGTTAACTCTTTGTTTCTCTCAATAGAAAATGTTGTGTGATGATTACACACACAAACCAAGTGTGTGTTCTTATTCCCCTTCTTCTTTCACAATCATATATACTCTTCTTCTTCTTCTTATTTTTATTGTTCCCTCTTCCATTTAACACTTATCTTCTCACTCTCCTTTCACTTCTTCCTCTTTCACTCTCTCTATAGAATAATCATGAAAGACCTGTGTTCACATATAAATTATTCAACAAGAGTCTCTTTATCATGTTTTAATTTTAATTTAAATTTTAAAATAAAACTCCCAAATTTCATCAATCTCTCTTCAAATTTTATTCAACTTATCTTTCTTATTTATCAATATTTGGGATCTTTCTAGGCCTTTGAAAATTTAGGACTCTGGTATAATTCATGAAATTATTGTATACATTATGAAGTGATAAACTAGTTCCTAAAACTAATTCAATTTTTTTATCCCTATAGAGAATGTAAAAATTATAAATGACACAATAATTATCTTATTTTATCCATGAATTCATGAATGTGGCAAGATAACATGGTTTTACGCAAGATCAGTCATCCAAATCAAAGTAATATAGGTCTTAATTTTCATAGCCTCGCATCATGGTGTGAAACCATCCTGCCTATCACACTCTATTCTATAATATGGCATGGACTTCTTAACATGGAGTGGCTATCTCTCAATTCACAAATCTGTATTTAATCCTTTATTAATCCATGGATTGTATCATGATGATATTAACAACATCATTGGAAAACCCTTATTTTGAGAGACTCATTAATTTTTGTCATGTAAAAATCCATATGTATCAGATAAATAACTTATATATCCTAGGGAAACATTTGGTAATCCTTACATATTTTCCCATAGTAACTCATATGTATCAATCCTTATGTTCAAGGAATTTTACAAATTATTTAGAGAAAAAAACATATGAATCATAATTCCTTAAATATTGAAGATATAAATCTTACATATGAAAATCCTTACAATCAGAATAATTTTCTAATTTTTACTTAGTTTTCTCATAGAAAACCTTACGTACTGAAGAAAAAAATTATATATCAATTCCTTTTCAATTTTTTAGATCCATTCTGTTGAGAGTTTCCCTTCTGTGCTAAATAAAAAAACCTTACATATCATGGAATTTTATATTTTTTAGTCCCAGATCTTCTCACTATTAAAACTCTTCCAGAATTCATCCAAACACCTACAGACTTATTATATGTTACTCAAATCACTCTTAAAACATGGACTGAACTTCACCTCCAAATAAACACCATGTAACACCTGAGTTTGAACATTATTTTTGTGTCAAAAACAAAATAAAACACATTGACCATATCTATTTATTATCTCCTCTAATTCTTCTTCTTCTAACATCAAAAAAATCTCACAGGTTTTCAACAACCTCCTTAAGGTCACAACCACTCTTCATCTCAATATATTCATTATCCGTGGTCTAAAAAATTTCAAACATATTTTTTTTAACAATTAATAATAAATATATTTTTAAATTTAAAACTCTAGAAAATGAATCATTATTTAGTAATGTAATGCATATTTTAGAATAACTAGTGTATAAAATAAGAACATTGAATAATAATATCATTATATCCATTAATATGACTCACATAAACTTCTCTAACTATTATTACAATTTAAAACTTTCTTCCTTGAAATAGTGTGTTATAATTTCCTTAATAAATTCTCAACAAACATTTTATAATATTTCACAACTTAAAAAACCAAAATTACTATAGATGTTACCCATTTTGAAAAAGACCTCTAAATTTATTCTCCCCTGAAATAATTAATCTATCACCCATTAGGTTATAAAAATTTCTTTATATTATCATATTATATATTTTTCTCCCTCTTTATAAGTTCATTAAAGGATAAATATAAAACGATTTATGTTTTTCTACTCCACTGTTGACAAAAAATATCCAAAGAAAGAGTGAGATAGGGGATGTTTATCATCATACCTTATCCATTGATAAGTGAAGGATTTGATTTCAGTTTGGACTTCCATGAATTGGTATTAAACTCATTATTTGATTAATAATGAATTTTATCATCCAAATTATTACTCAATTTTCATTTTATGTTGGATAAATCATATTCTTATTCACATTATTGATATTAAATGCAAAAGGCTCATCGTTCTTATTGATATTCACATCAACTTAGTTTTATGAAAATTGGAATTATTTTATTAAAGTCAAAAATAATTATTCTTATATATTTATATGATATCTTCTTTATGAAATAACTATTTCTTCCTTCTTCTAGATAAAATTTTTATTCCCAATATTTTACAAGTCAGCAATATAAAATAGCTTCTCAACAACTTCCTTGTTGTTTATTTGATACATATTCTTATTTACTACTTTGTTTCTCTTATCTCTCTCCTAAAATAATATAGGATTATATTGAATAAATTTGTATACCATTGATATTATGATACACTCTTAAGTGATATGACCCTATTGATCACATATCCCACACACATAATTCAAGTATTCAAAATGGTTTGTCAACATTACTATTTGTTGTTGAATAACATTATTCTTTACTTTTTTTGTTTTCATGGATTTTATCCCTCTGTATGTGTTCCTTATATCACTCTATATGGATATAAATATACTTAATATAAACTAGAAACAACTCATCATATGTCCACATCGTTCTAGAAACCAAAAATGACCACAAACGGTCAATCTTATTCTTGAATTTCTAATTTGTCCAATAGTAGTAATTTTATGAAATTAATCATTTTTAAAGACTTATTGAACTATATTTAATGAAATAAAATAGTGATATAATCAACACATGGTTCTATTTATTTATGAAATTTTTCCTTCTATTTTTTCTCTTCACAAGTAATACTTGATTTTCCTTTAAAGTTTTACTTTTTAGTAGACAAAAGATTTTGAATTATATTATTTTGTGTGATTCTCGTTACTTTTCTCACATTCTATTCTAATTCATCATTTTATCTAGAGACTTTATGATCGTTATGAATCATTAAGGAAAATATTTTTTTTATTATAACAATCTTTATGTCTAACTTTATACATAATAAGCTTCTCTTTCTTCAATATATCTCCCACTTCATATAAGAATTTAGAGAAATCATATCTGAATGTTTTTATATAATTTCATTTCTCCACCAAGTCTACTTTGAGATTTTTAAGTTATTTATTTTATGCAATAATATGTATTTTAAAAAATAAAATTTATTCTTGTCCTTGGTGATTATGTCTCTTAATTAAAAAACACTTAGTAGGAAATCATCTTACTTATTTATGAATTCAGCCTTATCCTATTTAGCCATAATGAATGCATTCTAAATTATAATATTTTCTTTATCCATATTAAAAATCTTAGATATTTTCTTCTTCAATTACTACTTCAACACAAAGATAATTTTAGATTTATTTAACTCTTCATCACATAATGATAAAACCCATTCTTATTTATTTGAGACATATTCACTGCATAAATCATTGGAATCCGTTATTATAATAAATTTATTCTCATATATTTAAATTAAGTAAAAATAAATCTAATTTCCATCAATTTAGGTTTCATAATTCTTAGATAAATAAAAATTTATTTTTATAAAATAATAATTCTTTCTTAAAACCCTTGATGGAAAATTACCTCCTCTAAAATTATATGAATTATTCCTCTAAACTTACTTAGAGGACGTCACCTCATATTCACATTCATCTTATTTTAACTCAATAAAATTTAAAGTGAAATTTTTATGACACCCATAGTTGAAATACTTCAATGGTAAGTCACCAAAAAATTAAAATTTTCCTCATTAGACACCTTTTGGTATGAGTGACTTGAGATTTTGTTACTTCATGTAAACATATTAATATGAATCTAAACATAACATTTTGCCTCTTCTTCAACTTTTATTGAGGTCTTTTCATACTTCACATCTTTGAATTATATTTTCTTCTCATATAAACTCTTGTTATTTAGTGTTCATACATTTCTCATCTCCTATACAACCAAGATCCATCACAATTCATCTAAAGGATGTGTGTTAAGATCAAAATACTACATTGGAATCAAATTTTTATGTAAACATATTATGTATCTTCTCTAACACCATTTAATTTTTAAGAGTCCCACAAAATCATTCAATAGTTCTCACAATCACTTTAAACTTTGTAAATAAATCATCAATATATTCATCTTCAGAAATACACATATCATTATAATTTAATCGTTAAAATTTCAATTTAGGGTTTTTATTCTTGATATTACCTTTGTAGATAGTTTTTAGCTTCACAAAAATTCATTTTTCAGTTTTTAGTCACACAAAAATTTAAAAAGGCTTCTTTAAAAGAGATAATAAGATAAAATTTCTTGTATTCCCATAAATATACAAAATTACTCTAGAATCTTGGGTCAAAGATAATCCTTCAGAAATAAATGTAAAATGATTAGTCATGATCCATACCTAATGAACATAATTAGGGTAGAATTATTTCTTTCTATGAATTATATTTTTTCCTATTGGAAGTGGGAAATTATTTTATGTTTACTGAATTAATATTATCCATGATAGATGTAAAAGTTTATATAATGAAACCAAATTCACTAAATACCTTTAGAAAATAAAATCATAAACTTCCTTGATTCCAAATGAGATAAAATATCTCAAATTCCAACTGAGTTCAATAACCATTTATTAGAAAAAAAAAATCAAACTTCTTAATCTTAAAATGTAAGTAATACTGCTTTGATCCTTCTTATGATGGCCCTAAGAATGGTGTTGGTTAATTGAGAGGGTAGGGATCAATTAATGAACAATATTTTTTCCATTTTATTATTTTTTATTAAATAAACCTTCATCACATGATAGAGTGAATGATATCACTACTGAACTCTCACACATTGAGGAAATAAAAAAACCCAATGTACTAGGTTTACAACTCAAAATTAGAATATACTTTTTTTCATGATTCAATAAAACCCATGACCACATAATACACTAGAATAATGAAGGTGGATGAAATAAAAAAGGTATATCCTTAATTCTTAATACAATAATGAAAATAATTATTTCTCTCACTAAGTCTCCCAACAAGTTTCACAATTCTCTAGTACTTTTATGAGGTAGGGATTATCCTTCTTCCAATGATTTTATTATTTCCTAAATATGATTAGTGATCCCTTAGTTATTCAATATTGAACATATGTGTTTTATTCCATATTCCTCAATATAATAAATAGGTGTTATGGTTACACACACACAAAATATGTGCACACTCCTTATTCTTCTTATACTTTTTGTAACTAAAAGTACTCCTCTATTTCTCCTTCTTATTCTACTCACTTTTTGTTCACACTAAGATACACACTCACCTTCAACTATCTTCTCTTATATATATCTTAAATAGTCATGATATACCCTTCTTCACATATATATTAAACAATAAAATACACTTATTTAAGTTCATTTTTTAATTTTAAATTGAAATTCGAACTCCCAAATTCCTTCAACAGCTCTTCAAATCCTCTTTGAATTCTCTCAATTCATATATAATAATTGGGATCTATCGAAGACTTTTCAAATTCTAAACTCTATAATAAATCAGGGCATGAATGTATACATTGTTTCTTAATAATCTGGTTCCTTTAACTACTTTTAAACTATTTTTGCAATTACATTAGTACATACGTTTTCAAGGTTCAATACTTATATTATTTTATATTGGACATCATGATCATGGTGGGATGCCATAAATATTGGTGTAATCTAGTTAACCAAATCAAAATTTCACAGATCCTAATTTTTTGGCATTCACATCATGTAGTGACACAATGTTGCATATAACATTTCATTCTACATGATTATATGACCTTATCATCATAACAGGATTATATATCAATTAAAAATTCCAAAAAAAAAATTTATTCAACCATGGATTTCATCATAACATGATTATTATATTTATAATGAAACCCTTATTCTACATGTCTCTTTTCAATTTTTTGAAAATTAAAAATACTTACATATCATAGAAAAACATTACATATCCTAAGGAAATATTAATTAACCCTTATGTATCACTCTAGAGTAACCCTTAAGTATCAACCCATATATTTGAGAAATTTTCATATTTTATAGAGAAAAATATTATGTATCAAATGTTTTTTACATATTGAAGATAAAAATATCACGCATGGAAAACCATACATTATATGGACTTTTCTAAATTGTAATCAAGTATACTTAGATTAACTTATATAAACTGAAGATTAAATCATTACGTATTTAGGACATTTCAATTTTTTGGACTCAATATGCTAAAAGTGACCATTAAATATTAAGGAATTGTCCATTTTTTAAACCCAATTTTACTCAAAATCAAAACACTTCTCGAATTCATCCAAAAGCCTCCATAATTTTATATATTCATCTAATAACTCCATGATCATGGAATAAACTTCACCTCTAATGAAACCCCATGTAAAAATTGGTTATGAGAATAATTTATTTGTTGAAAAAAAAGACAAAACAACAACCCTATCCAGTTTTCAATTTTATAATTCTTATTATTCTTCTTCATCTCCTTCAAGTTTCAAAAAAAAACCCCTTGAGTCTAAATAACCTCTATAAGGTCACAATTACTCATTATCTCAATATTTTCATATTCATGGTATCAAAATAAATTTTTTATTATGTATTTTTTTATTTTCTAAGATACATTTATACACTATCTGAAATTTATTATTTCATGGTTCTGAAACATATCAATAATTGGGTTGTTTTTCTATCCATTAGTGTGATTCAAAGTTGGTTTTCAATATCACTTATCACTATAACTAGTAATGTTCCTTACAGCTCCTGGCAGCTCCGGGTGTTTGGTGTCGCCTCCGGTTTCTTGGTTTCGGCCCTTGTGTTTTGGGATCTTGTCGTCGATTTGGTCGACTCGTCGTCATCCTCTGTGCTTGGCACCGTCTGCTTGGGTTACCATTGTGGATGTGGTGTGATCAGCGTGGTCTTCAGTGTGCTCATTCGGCCTTGGCATGCCTTCCAGCTTCGTGATCTCAGGGCGTCCTCGTCCCAGCTCGACATCGGCTCTGGAATGCGATGGTGTGCTTGGGGTCGGATCCAGTGCTCCGGAGGGGGGAGGTCTTGAATTTTGGATCTCCTGTAAGTTTTTTCCAGGTTTTGGTTTAGTTAAGGTGAGTTCTTGTTTGATTGGATGTGAAATTTTTGGTATGGTGGTGGTGCTTTGACATGGTTAAATCTGCTGGTTTCCTACTTTTTAATTGTTTATAGAGGAATGGATGTTCTATTGGAGATCCCAAAAATTCTAAAAGGTTTTTCCTCAAAGGATGATAGAGATGGTTGTCTTTATCATGTATGGATTTTCGGATTTGAATGAATGAGAGGGTATGTTGTATCCATCGGTACTGGGCCCGTGCATCCTTGCACAGGACAGCTTGCTAATTAGACATACTTTGGTGGAGACTTGCCTTAATGATATTGATTCTGGGTAGAGGCACTTTCATGTAGTCTTGTTCTAGGTTGCAACCCTTTTATTTTTTGAATCTTGTTAATGTCGTGATGTCTCTGAAGTCTTGGTTTTTCCCCTTTACCCTTAAAAGGGGCTTATCCAAAATAAATAAAAATATCGGCCTTTGGGCCATTCAGTTATTAGTTTTACATGGTCTGGTTAGTTATCTATATAGTTTAGAGAAAAAAATAAATCTATGTATATTTTTTCAGAATTTTCATGAAAAATTTCATTTGAAACAAACATTATTTTATATTAAAATATAATAATTAACCATAATTTTTTATTTTGGAATTAATTTTATTTTTAATTGAAATTTTCCTAAAAACTGATTTTTAGTTTTAAATTCTATTTATGTGGTTAAAAAGATAATGTATAAGCTTCTTATATTGAGTTTTTTCTATCTTAAATGAGCTGATGTGATTGTTTTGAGAGATGATACAATTATTTTAAATAATAATACATATTTCTTAAAAAATAATGTAACCCATTCACAATTAACTCATCCATCATTATTTTGAATAGTATTAAAGACCTATGTGAAAAGGGGATGATTTATAGAACATGTATGAGGGTATATAACCATTTGTAGGTGCAATTTAAAGATAAAACCTAATAAGTAACTAGTGTTTCACTTAAAATTATTAAAGGAACACCACATTATATATACTATTGGTTAACCCTATTGAGACTTCGATGTGGGATAGAAAATAATGTATTGTATTATAGCAAGGTGTTGAGTGACTTTAAACATGACCATGAATTGGTTTCTGTGTAAAATTTCCAACATCACCATGCCCAACATGCGTGTTCAAAGAATATAAAAACTCATTGAACATATTAATAACTGGATTGGGAACCCTCAAAATTCACTATAAATTATAATAAAGATTAAGGAGGCTAAATTATTTCATTCATAAAATATTATCATATTAATATCTATGGAAAATCGAAGAAATGAAAGCTTAACTAGATCCAATGTATCCTTAACCCCTCCAACAAACTCTTATATACCTCATAACCACCAACACATGATTTTTTTTACTCGATATATGAGTAAAAAGTGGATACATGCTCTGAATACTATCTCACATAACAAGAATTATTATCCTGTATTTTTTAAAAATAAAAAATAGTGAACATAAACTCAATACATGATATAAATTCTACCTTACATTTCCCCATATATCAATGTAAAAGTATCATAGGCTGACACCATTTCAAGATCTAACACACAAAGTGTCCACTATTTAATGTTATATCAACCTGTGAAACATCTTCCATCCACCTCTAGTACTATATAAATCCTCCAAACATATAACGAATAATATGTAACACATAAAGGGTCTACCATGGGATTTTTTCTTTAAAATTTAATGTATCTTATATCTACCTCAAAAGCTTCTTAAACCCTCAACACAAATGAATAACTCCATGAAACACATTCATATGATTATAAAACCACCCAAGGAAAATTCCAAATGATAAATGGAGTCCATTGATTGAATTAAAACACTATTTCCTATCTATACATCAAAAGAGAATGATCTTATGCTCTATTGTCTAACAATATCAGAAATCCATAACCAATTTTTCAATACAGTATCAATTCAATATGAAGGAATATTTAGGACCCTAGAAAGTTAAAGAGACTGCTACCTGAGGCCACATACGTCAAGATCAAACCTGGATAATGAAAGTTGGAGGCCATCTAATATGATATGAGGATTCCATAAACATATAATGAGTTCATAAATACATTTTTAAACTCTCTATGGGAGATCTCTTGTAATTTTTTGTCCCAGCTAGGTTGAGTAGTCTAAGTGAACCTTTTCTTTACAATAGTTTTCATTTTAAAAATACAATAGTCTTTTATATATTTATTTCTATTCATTTCTTCCTATATTTCTTCTATTACTCCATGATGGTTGAGAAATAACCCAATGAATTTATCCAAGGTGAGGTTGTGGTGTTTCTATGATTTTTTCTATATTTATTTTATTTTCCTTTATGGGACTAAACTAAATATATACACTATGAGTGGGAGGGGGTTGAATCTGGGTTTCTCCAAAATATTTTTTTCCATTTGATAATTTTTAATATATTTTTGGATCTTTTTCACTCATTGGAATGAATACAACTCAATATTTTCCCACTTCCTCAACACATTCAGACAAAATATTAATTACAAATATAGAATAATAAATAACACATTAGCATAAGGATTTTACTTGGTTCATCTACACTAGGATACACCTAATTAGAACACATATATTATGTGTTTATGTGAAAAAAATCCACAATAATCATGTTTAATGGATTCATGTTTCTTTCATGATCACTCTATGCGAAGGTTCACTTACTATACAAAGTTTAGTCCTTTTTTACTCCTCACCCAAGAGGCACTCCTTCTTCCTTCACTCCACACATTTCATTGTGGAATAATTTTTATTTATAATCATGAGTGTCTCTTAAATGTTTTATAGACATATAGGTCTCCTACATATTAGAATATGGTATTGATTCCCTACGCATCACCATATCCAAAATTAGTTATTTGTTATGATCCCCTTTGATATGATTCCAATCATGCAAATTCAGATGTGATCAACTCCTTGTAGAGCGATTTGAGTATTTTTATTCCAAATAATAAAAACAATATAACTACATATTCTAGATGAATATTATTATATACTATAATAATCTCATTTTTCTATAACTCTACACCAATGGGATATGATGATAAAACTTATTCATCCTTTATCCTCTTCTTCCAATGCATCGTATATGATCAGATAGTTCCTTTCTTTCTTGTATCACATCTCTTATTATACATTAAAAAACTTATATTGTAGTAAAGAGAACATTCTATTCATTTCTAGAAAATTTGAGAGAATCTTTTATAAGAATATTCCAATTCCAAGCCATTAATCAAATGAATCAGATCAACTCTCATTCTTCTAATCATATGAGATTATACAATGTTTTCAAAAAGTTTGAATGGGTTAAATAATGTCCAAAAAAGTTTATTTAATTCCATGAATCTTAATGAAAATGTACTTCTTTTGAAATCAAAACATAATATTCATTAATTTTCTAGAAACATCAAGGTCATGGTGTGACATTCTTCACTGTGGCATAATCCCCTTCAACTTTAGTCATATTATTTCATGACATCCTCCACTCTGATGTGATATTCCTTAATATTACCCAAATTTTAGCATGACTAACACAATTATTACATTACGTTTTATTTAACTATATATTCAGAAAATATTGAAATAATCCTATTTAAAAGTCCCTAAAGATTATGAAATGATCTTCTAAATCTTCTCAAATTATTGATCTATTTTGGCATGATAATTTCCCTCATGGGGAAAATATGTTCATCCTTATAAAACCAAGATTTTTATATAAATTATTGAAACATACATATCATGGTATGACCACCTATGTTTTGGTGTGATCTTTTTATCACTTTTATAATTGTTCCATGGCATCCTTGGTCTAGTGTGATCATATCAACCATCACCATATAGTGTTTCAATAATAATTCATGGCCTATTATTGATCCATTGACTCATCCCATAAGCATCACTTTAGTAACTTTTTATTCTCAATATTTTCCAATTGTGGAATGATGATATCTTTCTTGGATTCTAACTTAATCAGTTATTATTATGCAGTACTAAGTTATTTTTATGAAAGAATAGTTGTGTTACAGTTGATTTCTTCATAATGAGATACCTCAGTAATCTCTAGGTAGACCCAAACTAATGTTTCATGGGTTTTTCATCACAATTTTTACTTATTTATTCATGTTGTAAACAATTACATTTTAATGTGAGTGTTCAAAACCCTCTAATACTAAGAATCCATTATTATGTGATGATCATTTTTTCAGTGCAATGTTCCCTTTAATCACTAAAAATAAAGGCTTAAAAATAACTACATGGATGCTTCTACTTTTACTAACACCTTAATAGTTTGTAATAAGTAATTTTTACCTCATTGAACAATCTCCCAAGCTATATTCAACAATCACCATACATCATATTCCATATACTTGATATATTGAACTATTAATGTGTCTCTTCATGTATGCTTCCATGTAGACACATTGAGGTATTTAATAAAACCAATCTAGATCCATCACAATTATCCTCAACCTTCACTGTTATGTTTAATTATTTGATTCATCCTTCATCAAATTTGATTCCCATATATGTTAACCAACTCCATATTAATCCAAACCTCTCTATGATCCATGTCTTTTCATGCATGAACAACTAACATTAATTAAAATTACATCCAATCCAAAACATTTGGATACAAAATTACCCCCTTTGGATTTTTCTTTCAATTATACCATATGTCCTAATCCATCTTGTAACTATAAATATCCCTAATAAAGGTTTATATTTATTGTTCTTTTCCTTCTCACCATTTGATAATGAAACTCCAATTCTTATTTACAAAAAAAATGTTTTCTATTCTCTAGTTTCCTTTGAAAAATCAACATTTCTCACTGAAATTAATAGGGGTATATTCATAATGAATTAACCCCCTTTTTTATAAATTATTACACTGTGTTTATAGATACTAAGCTCTCCGTTTCATATAATCTTTGAAGGTTCATCATTTTATAACTCAATAAGAACTTTCTATATTTTATGTGTTAATACCCACCCTTTTTCATACAATTACATCACATTAATTTGGATATGTTTACCATTTATTGTATTTTCAGATCATTTCTTACAATTTCCATATCCTTATACCTTTAGAAAAATTTTATCCTCTACCAACTTGTTAGGAATCATTTGAAAAAATTACTGATACTACTTTTTTGGAAAACAATTCTAGATTTTCTTTGAAATTCAAAACAATATCAAAATCACTTAGATCTAAATTTATAGTCCTAGAAATTTTAGTGAGTGAATTTACCAAAATGAAGAGTAATTAAAATATATATTAGTCCTACTTATTTATAAATCAATGTTATAAATAATATATTTTGTTAATAACTTCAATGATTTCCATGTCTCTAACTAAATTCAATAAGCGCATTAAACTTGATCTTATAATTCCTTCAGTAATTCTCATTTTCATCTCAATAAAACTTAATCAAGGTCATCAATGGAAAAACAATAACACAGATAATGTGTTATTCATAGCACATATTGAACCAATTGATAAATTTTTCTATGATAACCTCATAATGAAACTTGATATCTATGATCTTCCTTCCTTCATAAGGCTCTACTTTTTTACATGAGGTAAAAAACCATGGAATCACCATCACATACTTATCATAAATTATTTTGTCTTTGTAATCAATTTGAAAGAAAAATACTCATCATGGGATTCTTCATTTATAGATGTCTTAATCACATGTAAGCAAAATTATATGATAACCCCTTATTAGAACCCAAATAGATAAAACATGAATTTATATATGATTAATGCTTCTTATCCATCAATCTATCTTCTCTTTCCCTCAGGGTTAAATAACACTCGATACAACATGATATCACTTTTTGATCATCCAATTTGGTTTGATACCATTTTAATATTTATTTAGTATTAATACCAATTATTAATTCTCATAAAAGTTTCAATTCCATATTTAAAAGGATCCACTTCAGTTTTCAATATTTATCTTTGACATCCATAGTGTTTACTTAACACTACTTGTTAATTAAGATTATATTGGTTAACTTTGGTGTTTTCCTCAACACCACATGTTTAATATATATTCTACCAATATATATACCCCATGGATTATATATCCCCCTTAAACCTGTATCAACCCACTAATAAGATAAAAAAATTAAAGGGTATGGTGAGAGGGGTCCTATCAAAACATAATTAAGTAAAGAAATGTGGTTGGTCATGATGAACTAACCCTATACTAACAACTCCCTACAAATCCATATTATCATTTCCTCTCTCAATATCACTTGTACAAACATAATTTTTGATATTTTATTGAGTATCCTCTATCATATCTGGCTATATATTCAATTCCATTATGTGACTAATCCCACTTATGTATGTTTTTTCCGTTGATGAATGACTATTAAATCCTTATCCATGATTCATCCACCATATAAAGGATATTCCAATAATATTATCTTTTTTAACTTATAGTATTATTTATCAAACCAATTAGCCATGATTCATGATTCTCCTCTTCGATAGTTATTAGATTCACTAAAGACTTTATTTTCGATGGAGATTGTTTCTTCACGTGTACATCCACATTATATGTAATGATAATATCTTATTTATTCATTCTCCATGTCACCTTTTATTATTCCTATAAAGGCTACTGGGAACAATCCTTCATTTTTTCTTGATGACCCATTCATTTTATTCCATCATTGTATTCAATTAAGATAGTTAATTGGTTTTTCAATGTAAAATATTATTATTTTTTACTTACTTTATTACCCTTAAATATGGGAATGAGGGTTCTTCTCTTCGCATTACCTTCACATTTCTTGATACATTTCCTATCTATATTTCTATGGTTAGCACAAATAAAACATATCCTGCTAATGTAACACCTCATGTATCATTGGATTGGTTTAGATGTTGAATAATATTTTCACCCACTATTGAGACCTTGGACTTCTAGACACACACTCTTGGTGTATCCCATGAATTAACAAAAGTAGAACATTACAGTTACCATCCTTTGAGATCTATGATTTCTAGATTTAAAAAGATATTTTCACTTATTCATATATTCTATATTTTTAGTGTTGTGAACTCCACCAGTTGAGGCCACTTTTAGAGGAATTTTCATCTTTCAACTTGAGGTTTTCAACCTCAGTTATATCTCTTTGATATGTTCATCTTTATACATCATTTTTTGATGTCATGTATTCTATCCATGATCTAGAATCTCTTTTATATTTTATCTTCTATTCATGTTTTGTTTTGATATTTATAATACTCATATTTATATCCTTCTCACTGCCAATATTTTATTCCACCCCATGTAAAATTTATTCAAGTAGGATTCTTTACCCTTCATTTTTCATGCATTCTGACAATGTATTCATTCAAGGCCACCTATTATTTATTCAATATTTTTTTCTCAAATACAAAACCTACATCGAATTCATAGTCTACTTTATATATTATTTCTAGTATATCTACAATATAATACAATGCTTGGATCTCATATTGATTACAACATGAAAATCCTCTAAACTGATTAATTGACCTCATTTTACCTTCTCCTATAGAATTACTATCCACTTAAATCTCTATGGGGGAATATGAATATACATATTTAAAAGAATATTCAAAAAGATGTTATTTTCAAATTTATCTATAGAATCATAATCAATCACCTTGATTGAATATTCCGTCTTGATGGTATTCTTCTTCCAATTTTTCATTTTCTTCATTCCTTTGGACATAATAAAATTTTAACTAGATTTTTCCTTCAATAAATCATCATTAATAGATTTTCATTTTCCTCTCAAGATAGATTCTAAAACTACATTATCTTCAATATATTTTTTATATAAATCTCCCAAGAGCATTAAAATATCCAAAACACTAGCATAATGAATGGATTTATTAAATATCTCACTAGAGATACCTCTATTCATTTTTCTATGCCTTCACATCACATGCTCATTCATTGGTATTTCTAAAATTAACTTATCATTATACATACTCCATTACTTCATCACCATAAGACTATGAGTACCTATATATCACCTTTTTTCAACCATATAAATTAGTATCATTGAAAACATGAGGCTTTATTATTGAATTCATGTGCATAAAAAATCCAAAAATATATTTAAATATTAAACCACAATATAGTACTTTTTGGTTAATATACAACTTGTAGGGACCATACTTAATATATTCAACCTAAAAGGGTGGGGATGGTGAATCTAGGTGTCACCCAGATAAAACTATTCTCTAGATCAGTACTCTAGACCTATTGGATATACTAACACTTCTTCTTCCCTCATTGGAAGGAACATGGTTAAATGTTTTCTAACTCCCTTGAAACATTATAACTAAATGTTGATTACAAAAGAATAAATTTAAAACACACATAAGGAAAATTATTATTTTTAGTTCAGCCACACTTTGCTATATCCATGGATCATAGACTGAAAATGTGTCGATGTGCCAAAATTATACTATAATAATGTTTGGGGGATTCACATTTTAGTCATAGCCACTCCATGCCAGGAAACACTTCCTCTATAATTTTTTGATCATGGTTAATCTTCAGTCAAGAGGAAATAATTATTGTTTCACTTGACACATTAATTTTTTAAAGGATTCATAATTTTATAGGCATAAGAGTCTCTTAAACATTTTATATACATGTTTGAATTCTCTATATAAGTATAATGTAAATATTCCTTGTTTATTAACATGTTTAAAATTGATTCTCTGTTATTATCCACTTTTGTGAAATTAAAATTATCCAAATCAGGATGATATTAACTCCTCATTGAGTGAGTTAATGATAAATCTTCCAAATAATCACAACAATGATATTACCTCTTCTAAATATAGATTATTTTTCACTAGAATAATCTCATTTCACATTTAGTCTTCAATAATCGAATATGAAGATAACATCCCTCATTCCTAAATCCACTTCTTCCAATAAGCCAGATATGATTTGAGTTTCCATTTAATTCTTAGATATTGTCTCTTCTTCATATATCCAAAATTTATAGGTTAGTGAATAACACATTATCTACCTTTCGAGAACTACTCTAAGTAGTTTTTCATGAGTTACATCAAATTCCTAGACCTTAATCTAATGGCATGGATAAAATCTAATTCCTTTAATCCTATAGAATTATTCCATACAGAACATGTATTTTATTATGGTTAAAGAAATATAATTAAGGAAATTCAATTACCATAATCTCAAATAAATTCTCAACATTATGAATTCGAAAATGAATCATTATTATTTTTCAAGATACTGCTTGATCATAACATGATGTTCCTCACTGTGTTGTGATCACATTTGACTTTAGATAAATTACGGATTTAAATCCTCTACTATGGTATGGAATGCTAAAAATTTACCCAAATTATGATGTTAATGCCTCCATTATATAATTACCTTTGAGTAAAATGTAGATAAAAAAATATAGGCATTATCATATTTAAAACTCCTTGAATATCATGGAATGATCTTAAAAATATCTTCAAATCTTGAACCTATTGTCATTTCATAATTTCCCTCATAGTATATTTTTTTCTCCATTATCACAATAAGATTTATAATTCACTTAATAAAACAAAAATATCATGGTGTGATCGCATATGTTGTTGACTGGTCTTCCTAGATCTCACACAGTTTCAGGGTGGAATACTTATTATGGTGTAATATAATCATCCATCATAATCTTGTGTTTCACTAATATACAAGGGCATATTATTTTGGTGTTGATTCATACCATAATCCTTACTTAAAAATCTCTATATTATCATTCATTTACCATTGTATCATAATGATATTAATCATAACATGTAACTCATTCAATTATTATTAAACATCCATAAATTATTCTTATACATGACCAAGTGTGGCACTGTAATTTCCTTTATAACATAATACCTCAAAAATATCTAGATAGATCCAATATAATGTTTCAGAGGGCCTGTATCATGGGATATACTTATAAAATTATTGAATAAACTATTCTATTTCTATGTGAGTGTACAACAGCTGTTTCTACTAGGTATCTATTATGGTATGATGAACACTATTGTAGCATCATATTCTCTTTCTTCACCAAAACTATCACCATCCTTTTCCAAATAACCATATGCATGCTAATGTTTCTTCTAACACCTTAATAGACACAAATAATAAATATTTACCCTATAAAATATTATTCCAAGCCATATTAAATAGTCATCATGATTTATATTCCATGTCCTCGATATATAAAACTATTAAGGTGTATCTTTATCTATTTTTCCATGGACCCACTATAAGGGATTTAGTAATTCCACTCCTAATTTATCAAGATCATCCTCAACCTTAATTTATATGTTCAAAAATTTCAAACATCCATCACCAAACATGGTTCCAATGTATGGTAATCAAATATATATTTATCTAATAATATCTAAGATACAAGTATTAGCAGTCATCACCAACCAACATTAATTGATAAAAAATATAATTTACAACCAATGGTTATAAAATTATTCTATTTTATGATGGGGAAGTGAGGGTGTGTGGGTTTTGGTTTGGAATATATCAACCTTATCCACATGAATTATTCCTTATTTATTCCTATATTCAATAATATATCACTCCCTTCATTTAGCTTCTCTAATGAATTATGGTATTCTATGAGTTGATTGATGAAATAAATATGATAGAGTTGGGGGTTACTCTGATGGTATGCTCATGATTTTGGTTTTCAGTCTCTTGGAACCATAGAGGAGGGGAAATTTTATCTTCCATGGAGATATGAAAGGTTTACTAGGTTTGAAAATCTAATTATAATAATATGATTAGTAAATAATATTGAGTAAATAAATAGATTAATTTAATATGACTAAGAAATCTATGAAGTATCCCATTTAGTTTAACATAGTAGCATATCATTTCATTATAATCAATGCTAATTGAGATTTCATGAATAATTGTTCTTCATTTTAGGCATTTCAATATACCAAAATACACTATTTTACATGATCATTACTCTTTCAAATATCAAAATAAAAAATAATTTAATTAAATGGGTTACACCAAGTAAATTATGTAGACACCTCTTGGACAAAACAATGGTTAACTAACAAGAAATATTATGTGGGATTTTAAAATCTATTCTGATATCCCCTATAATATTTACATATCATAATTTTTTATTATTTATAGGGAGACATAGGTAATTGATTTAGTGTATTATTCATTTTGTGTTTCCAACTTATTTTTATTTTATTTGTTTTTAGTGAAATCGGTACCATCCATGATGTATTAAGAATAATATTTTTTATGATAGAAGAAGCACATAGTTTCAAAAAATCCGACTAGAAATATAATAGATGAAGGAAAAAATTACAAAAATTTCTTAATACCTCAAAGCATAAAATTTCTATTAAATTCATCAATAATTACCTTAAAAGGGGGAGTAAAAATAAATTTCCCCACTTAAATGTCATGATAAGGAACCTAAGGAGGCCAAGAATGAGATCCTGATGAATTTAATCTCATAACTTTTTATACCTATACCAGAGGAGGAACCTGAAGATGATATGATAACTAATGTATGTGTGGGATATTAATAAAACCTAGATTCGTATTCAGATGGTTTGGTAAAATAAATGATTCCATTTTATCATACCATCTTTAAATAAAAAATATCACAACTAATATACTTCTATATGGATATAGATGATGAAGACACCAATGAGGTGGTGTTTTTAAGAGATAGGATAAAGGAAATTGTCTACATACATCATTTTATGACAACACACCTCCAAGAGGCACTATAAGAAGAAGAATAATTGATATTAAAGCTAATTCTTGAGATAATATTTACATAAAATCATTTCTATAAAATTTTATTAAAAATGAATTTGGCAGTAACTACCACTATTTTGAAATTTAACATTTAGATAACCATTTATCTACCTTTTATATTGATGATAAATGATATGTAACTATAAAGGAACTTATTAAAGCTATATTGGAATCTATTTAATAACCATTTCAAGGATAATTTCAGGAAGAACATTAGGCTCTTCATTGTTTGATATCCCACAAATCAAGACACAAATTGGAAGTGGAACAAAACAAGGACGTATATGTTGAGAGTTTCATAATATATGAGGACATAAAGTTGAATAAGAAGTTTTAAGAAGATGAGTAGGGAGAATAGTGTTCTTTAATGAACATGGTGAGGATGGTAATGTGGTGGTTCTGACCACAAAATCCAAACCCACCCTTTGATAAGGGATAAAACAAAAACTACATGAATATATGTAGTATAAACACAACACCAAATGGTAAATGACCCAATGTTCTTTACCTAAATCACTTTGTTATTCTTTGTTTTACTTAGACTAAAATTAAAATTTTATCAATTTTTTATTTGATAATTTTTAGAAGGAAATTGTTAAGATATTAACTCATAATTTGACTAAAGAATAACTACATAGAATTTTTCCATTCCACTGGTTGTTCATTTACTTATTTGTTGAATTATTTTTATTTAAATGAGGTTATGAAATATAAGTGTATAGATAATATCATCCTATTGTAGTACTGCATTTTTTCACTTGAGTGAATATTTTTATTTAGTACTCTAGGAGATAAATTCATTTTAAAAATATTAAATCACTTATTTTAAAATCCAAACAATGAATTTTTGTTTTATTAAATTTAAATAAATCATAATTTATCATTATTACATTGGATTAATGAACTTTAATTTGAGTAAATTTATTAATTTATAATAGTAACACTTCAAATATTCATCATGAAACAACCAAACAGATAAAATAATTTATATTGGATTAGTATAAATAGCTGGGAAAACATTAAAATATCATAAAATATGTTTAACATAGTGTGTGTGCAAAGAAAAAAAAATAAAGGCCCTAAATAAGAGTAAATAAAAATTTGAGATTTGTTCATTCAGTATATCTTCCTTAATTATTATAATTAAACTCAAGGGATTACTACAATTTAGAATGAATTAGATCCAAATTGTTTATATTGAATGCTTAAATAAGTATAATTCGCATGAATTGATAAGAAATTTTTTTGAATATGTTATTATTTATTGAGTAAGATATAAGGGAAGGATAATATTGAACTCAAATTAAATAGAGAAAAATAATTCTATCTAATCAATTACATAGTGATTAATTATATTTTTGGGTAAATTGGATAGTAGGATGGGGAGATTGAATGAGGGAACTTAAAAAATATTTTTCTAATTTACATTGTGATTCACTTAATTCCTTACCAATTAAAATTCACTAATTCAAGGATTGAACATGAGATGAAATGAATTCTCACTAAATATTTTTAAGACAAATTCCTTGAGGATAAGGAATAACACAAGTGTGGTGGTGTGACATATAAATATTAGTTATATAATTTTTTTTAAATTTCATTTGAAATAAACCTTATTTTACATTAAGAGATAGTAATTAACTATGTTTTATTGTTTTGGAATAAATATAGAATTTAATTGAAAATGGTCGAAAAATAGTATTTTAGTGTTAAATTCAGATTTAATTGTTAAAATTATGAAGTTTGTTCTTTTGAGTTTGTATTTTTTATATTTTATTAGCTGAATAGGGTAGTCAAAAATTATCTAGATCTTCAGTAATTATTCATAGATACGGTGAAATTGTTTTAAGAAGAAGATAAATTCCTTACAAACAAAAATGTAACTAGTGAACTACAAGACATGTCCATGGGTATTTTGAGTAGGAGTAGACTTCCATGGAAAATGGAAAGATTTGGGGACACACATATGAGGTATAATATAAATTTGTAGGAATTTTTCATATGTGAAACCCATACAATACAGGGTAGTACCATTCGAATGGCTGAAAGGATTATTATGACATATAAACTATTGGACAACTTAGTTGAAAATTCATTATTGGAGGGGGAATAATACACTCTAGCATGATAAATAATTGTGAGAACTAAAAATTTACTATGCCTCATCTAATAAATGGAACTTTTGACTACACCATGACCAACACACTATTGATCATTTTTTGATTCAACAATTTCGATAATTTATTTTTTTGTTTTGAAGCTAAAAAATGACCATATTTGAGTTACTAATAAATTTTATTTTTAAATTAATTTCTAGAAACTAATAACCATTAGAATATTTATTATGGAAGAATTATCAAGTAATTGATTCATGGGAGAATATTTTATTTTGGATGTGTTTAAGTATTCTGGAAATATTTTTCATACCCTATGTTTGAAAGTGTAAAGTGTGGTTTGGAAACCTTATGTTTAGAATAACACGTATGGATTATATACCCTATGCTATTGGAAATGTATGCATCAAAAAACTTATGTTTTTAGGAAACCCTATGTTTAAAGGAATAAATTTATGGTTTATTAACCTTACTCTTTTGAACAACCATATTTTGTCAATTATAATTTTGGAGTTTTTCGATACATGAAGGAACCCTACATTTGGCCAGTAAATGATGAAATTTCAAATTGAATATATTATTTGTATTTTATGAAATGGTCTTGACTGAAGTAAATATCATGGTAAATTTGTTTTATGACCTGTTCAAAGAATCATATTCATCAGATTAAATCATTCCTATTATTAAGGGATGTTATGACTCTCTTGAATGATTTCAAATTCAAATATTCATGATTAATTATATAGTGTCTTTAAAAGTGTTTAACCTAGAGCTATTTGACCTAATGTATAAATATTGAGATGTTTGTATTCTGAATAACACACATAGAATACACTAAAATATATATTTACACAATGGATTGAAAAAGATGTGTTCTTGTAAATAATAGCGTTTTTCCTCTTGAGCTACGCTTTAGATACATATATGTTTTTTTAGTCACTATTTTTTATATCACTATTGTAATTTCTTATCATTAAATACTCTTATATTTTTGAAAAATAATTTTTCAGAGTTACACATTGGATACATAAATGTTGACACATCTATTTGGTTTTTTCTAAACCGATATTTAAAGAAAGCTAGTGAAACATTAAAGATCTATTTGATAATGCTATATGTTATTGAAGATCAAATGAATCTTCCATTTTCTTTTGAGACTATAAGAAAATATATTCCCTCAAACAAATCATTCTCTATTGATTTTTTTGAGTTTCGGTCGCTCAGACTCATTCGTGGTGGTGAAGGAGTATCAACTTCTCAGACTAACCTATGGATTCATGGTTTCCTGTAAAAGAACCTAAAAGCCTTGTAAAATAATTTTTAAAGGTATAAATTGCCTATAATTAGTTTTATAGGTATCAGAATAAGAAGTCCTAATAGAACAAAATCACCAAGATCATAGAGAGAGTGTTGGTGGAGTGGACTAAGATATCATTATTCCCAAAAACACTATGCATCGCTATGTTTTTTCTTATTTATTTCCATAACTCACTCATATTTAATAAGGAAATGATTACTATATAATAAGATAATATCTTTAAATATATCAAATATTTTAAAAGATCACAATTCACTCCCCTCTATATTCTTCATCATAGTCATTCAGTTCAAACTGACCTAACAAGTGGTATTAAAGGCATGGATCTATTAGAATACTTTACTCTTGGAAATCCTTGAAAATGATTCTATTTGATATCAACAAGCATCATCAAATGTTTGTCTCTATTTCTCTATCCTTTATATATAGTTTTTGATTTTAATATGTTCTTTAGATGTTTTTTACTCTCGTTAAATATCAAGAGTATCTACTAGGTATAACAATCTTGAGTTAAATATTCAAATGAATACATGTTGAATTTACTAATTTTAGATAAGGTATGTAGATGATTGATGCTTCTTACATTAATGGTTATAATTATAGATATTGGAAATAATGAATAATTATTTAATATAAAAATCTCTGAATAAATTGTTATTTAAAGGTCATTAAGCCTTATGAAATTACTAATGAAGATTTGGAGAAATGGGATGATGATTGAGAAAAATAATATTATCTCCATTCAAGAGTAATTAATGCTATTTTCTTTAGTTTAAGTGATTATTTGTTCAATCATGTTTCTCAATGTTCTACTGCCTATGAAATTTGGAAAGTTATTCTTATTACCTATGAAGGAACGTAAAATGTTATAAAATTATGGTATATGATTAAAAAGTTAAAGTTTGATACTTTTAGAATTCATGAAAATGAAATTATCACTCATATGAATGAGAGATTGAGAAAAAAATTAAATTATATTTATACTTTGGGAGATCAAGTTAAACAATCAAATCAATGGTTAAAAGTATTTATATTTTTACCATTTATGTGGAATGGAATATCTACTATTATACGATAATCTACACCAGTAAAATATTTAGCAATTAAGGAATTAATTGGATCCATGATGATGTATGAATCTGAGATACATGTTGAGGCTGAAACTCGTATAAAATATTAATAATATTCTCTCAATATTACTTTGGATGAATCTTATTATTCAATTAATCCAAATATAGATAAATATTTATCAAATCTTGTCAAAAAAAATTAAAAGCTATACAAAATGAGAAAGAAATATATTGAGGAGAATTGATGTTGTGAATACAAAGGGAAAGGTCATACAAATAATTATTTTAATTCACTTAAATCTCAAAAGAAATTTGATTATAAGATAAAAGGAAATAAAATTATGAAGGATACATGGAGCAATTCTTATGATTAATCTTATATAAACTCAGAGGATGATCATAAAAAACAAATGGTTTGTTTTATGGTTTACATTAATAAGGTACAATCAACTCACTTTCAAAACAATAATTATGAAAAAATTTATTATGATGAATTAAATAATTATTTTTTTATTATGAAAGGTAAATTTGAAACATAAAAAATATTATGATGCTTTGTTATTAAATAAATAAAACTTTAGAAAACAAATTACAGATTTAAAAACCAATTCATCCAAAATTTCTTGTGATCCATATGAGAAAAGAATTGAATAATTATTGGACAATGTAGAATCATTTAAAAGTGCTTATAGTATATTATCTAAAGTGGAAAAATTACTAAATGATGTTATTTGGAAAAAATTTATAAAAAAGGAAAAATATGGAATTGGTAGTGATGGTGAAAAACCAAAGATATAAAATAATTATTTTGTTCTTGGAATAAGTTGTTAAATAATATCAAATGTCAAATGTTTTTATTATGGTATAAATCGGAATTATTCAAATGAATGTTTCCTTTTAAAACAAATTTTTTTTAGTATTAATAATGTTTTTGGTTGAAAGGAATTATTAAACTATAATAGTAAAATATTGATACAAAACAAACAAATTTTGTTACCTAAAAACATACTTGATACCACTTCCAGACCAAAAATCATATGGATACCAAAAGGAATATTTATTTAAAGTTTTTTAATAATACACCATTGAGATATATAATTAAAACATTAAGTTGTTAACTGATAAGATATGGAAATTTCTATTTAAATAAAAGAGTGATCAACTCTAAAGTAGTTAATTATCAAAACATTCTTAGAATTGTAACTACTAACATAATAAGTTTTTTCAGTTACTATACTCATATGTGTGTTTTATTTAATTAATTTTTCCACATAGGGGGAGATAGATATTTTTAGAATAATATTGTTAAATCCTTTCTTTATCTATTTAAATAAATTGTAAAACCTACTATTTATGATTGTATAACTAAATTTCCAAAAATATTAAAAATAGGTTTATGAAAAACTACACTTCATGTTTAATATTTTAAAATTATTATTATAAAATTTTATTCTTCTAAATTTTATATATAATGATTGAATACACTCTCTTATATAAAATATCTTTTCAGTAGTAAAAATTTGAAATAATTAAATTTGCCTTTTCATTTTGAGAATATGAAGCATTGTCTACAACTTGTGAGAACAAAATATATCATATTTTTTAAAAACAATATAATCTTATTCTTGAAAAACCTATTTAGTTTTTTTCTTCTTATTATAATTCAAAATATCTCTATTAAAATTATTCTAATACCAATATTATCAATGATGATAAAATCAATAACTTCAAATTCATAGAAAATTCTTTCTCAGAATTGAATGAAAGGTAATCTGTCTTCTAAACTGTTAGGATAATAGTCAGTTTCATTAGTCAAAGATCATTTAAAGAATATTTTTTAAGAAATAATAATGTTCAAAAAATTTATGAAAACCAATTTTCATCATTGAAAAATATTAGAGGTGAATTATCTTACGAAGACCTACTTTTTAAATTCAATACTCTAAATGGAGAAATAATAAAGCTGTATGATGATCTAAATATTTCTAGAAAATCGTATGAAGAGATATAGAAATCATCAATATCAAATTAGTTTTTTATTAAATTTAAAGGGAATATAAGAATGTTAAATAATATTATATTTCAAAAGAGTACATTGAATCATTTAATATAGAAATGATAAGCTAGGTAGAGTTACTCAGAAGGGAAGTCGCTACTAAGTTGGAACTTTATAAGCTTAAAGTGTTTCTAGTTTACCAAGTTTTGTATTCTTCTCTATATTAATGATCTATATATTTTTAAATAAGAATAGATAATTTATCAAGATTTTTTTTAGATTTAAGTGAAGATGTTCAATATTTTGAAAGTGTTGATAATTTGTCCAATCCTTCTTAGAATATCTTCTCTTCTTTATTTTTATGGTTTATTCAATGTCAAATATCTTATCTCATAACTAGTAAAAATATGTGTTATATTTTAATTTATTTTATCATATTGTGTATAAATATGTTCTTAAAGGTTGAAACTGTATACATTTGATTAAATAGTCAGTTACTCTGATTAATAAGAAATATTCATAAATTAAATATTTTTCTTCATTATAACATTCAAAAGAATTATTTTAAAATTCCTAGATTTTTTTTAAATTTCTTGTATTTTTCTATATTTTATGGGGTGTTACTTTACATATTTAGAAACTATTATTGTATATATTAAATAATTTTATGTATTTAAAATTCCTTTTTAATTCTCAAAAAAAATGTTTTATAAATTCTTAACAATTATTTTTTATATTATTTTATGAATTTAAGAGGAGATTTTATTATTAAATTTTATTCTAATATTTTTGATTTCACAAAAGTGGGAGAAATTTTTAATGGAAAAATAATAAAAATGAAAAGGGGGATAAATTTGTAAGGAAAATATAATTAAAACAAAAAGGAAAGATGTTTCTTTAATTTTTTTAAAAAATTTATGAAAAGTTAAAAAGGTGGAGTTTTGTTGATTAAGGGGAGATTATTAAGTAGTTTATGAACGAAATTTTTTTATTTGTTTCAATATTTTTTATATATTTTTATTGTTTTGTGATCATAAAAAAGGAGGATATTGTTGAGAATGTGCTGATTTAACATTTCCATTTACTTATTTTTGGTTTTGATGCTCAAACATTCCCACATTTTTGTTACTAATAAAGATTCTTTTTAATTGAATTTCAAGAAAATTATATTCGTTGGAATATTTATTCTATAAGCATTATCAAGTCATTGATCAATGGGGAAATATTTTTTCTAGATGTGTTTATGTATTTTGTAAACACTCTTCATACCCTACATTTGAAAGCATAATGTATTATTTGGAAACCCTATGTTTGGAATAACACATATGGATTATGTAACCTACGCTATTGGAAAAGTATGGATCAACAAACCTATATTTGAAAGAAACACTATATTTAAAGTAATAAACATATGGTTAATCAACCTTACTTTTTTGAATAACCATAAATTGTCAACCATAATTTTGGATTTTGTCTCTACATGAAGGCACCCTATGTTTGGCCAGTCAATGAAGGAGTTTTAAGTTGAATATGTCATTATTATTTTATGAAATGGTCTTCATGTAATTGAATATCATTGTAAAGCTTTTTTACGACTGATTCAAAGAATTGAATTGATTTGAGTAAATTGTTTCTATTCTGATGGAAATTATTTTTCTTCTGAGTGATTTTGAATTAAAATATTCACGATTTATTACGAAGTTTTTATGGAAGAATTTAACTTGGATATATTTGGCCTATAATATAAATACTGAGAAATTCATCTTACGTAGAACACATAGAGAATACACTACAATATAGATTAACACATTGGATCAAAATGTTGTGTGATTGTAAATAATAGTGTTATTTCCTTCAGAGTTACACTTTGGAGGAATACATGTTTTGATGTAGTCACTATTGTTTCTGCTATACCTTATCATTAAATCTTATTCCAAGAGTTCTATAAATAATTTTTTTGAGATTCACTTTGGAGACATACATATTTACACATTTCTCTAGTGTTTTCTTAATTTTTGTTTAAAGAATACCTATAAAAAATTTAAGATCTGTTTTCTATTATTATAGGTTATTGAAGATCAAACACATCTATTAGTTTCTTCTACAATTGTGAGAAAATAGATGTTCTCAAATTAATCAATATATATAGATTTATTAGAGTTTTGGCTACTAAGAATCAGTTGTGGTGGTGAAGGAGTGTCAGATTATCATACTAAACTATTGATTTATAGTTCCCTATAAAGAACTAGAAAGCCTAGTAAAATCCTTTTTTAATGGTGACAACTATGTATACTCGGTTATAGAGGTCTCCAGATAAGAGGACCTACAAGTGAAAATCACCAAACACGTGGAGAGAGCATGGGTGGAGTGAAGTTGGAGATCTTTATGCCCTAAACCACTATACTTAACTATGTTATTTTCCTTATGTATTTCCACTATTCATTCATATTTTAGAATTAATGGATCTCTGCATAACATGAGAATCTATTTGAATCTATCAAAGATTTTAAAATATCACAACTCACACCCTCTTGTTCCATTATCATAGTAATTCAGTTTAACTCAGCCCAACACACACATACTTGAATCACATAAAAACTCAATCAATAGATTCATCAATGGATTTATATCCCTTGAAATAAACCGAACACCATCATGAAGATCAAGGAAGATAAATTCATATTAATTTTATCATATTTAGGCCTGATAAAAATAGAGGTAACTCACCCTTAAGTAGTTCTAATATATTTGTATCCCTTCAATGAACTATTGAGTACACAATATTTTTTTCAATGCACCCTCACACCCATGTGTTTTATGTTTTTAAATACCAAATTTCTCAAGGTAGGAGGTCCTTGAGACTTTACCAATGATGCTTTGGGTTGTGCATTGGTTGAGAGGATGAGAGGTTGGGCTCATATGACCCTTTGTGGGTGGGGGGTTATTAATTACTACTATAATCTCATAATGATGTAATTTATGTTCATGAATCCTTCCCCAGTAATAATATCAGTTACCCTTATAAATTTGATTGACTAATAATATGAATTTAATATGAAACTGCACATGGGGATTATAATTTCTCTCATTTGATCAAAGTATTTTTTTTTCACTCTATAGTTTAAATCCATATAGGAAGGAATTATAGATTTTATCACTATATAGGGATGCATTGAACTCCTACGAAAGGAGACATGAGGTATTATAGAGTAAATGTCGATCCCAACATAAGGGCTTCCTATGTATCCTTGTAAAGGGAATCAAAACTCTCATATTTCAACACCACTTAACAGGGAACATCAAAACTTTTAAGGTCTCGTGACAAAGGCCAAATGGTTTCCTTTTAAGGTTATGAACTATGATTTATTCCAAGAAGTTTAATTTCATATAGAGTGGACTACTATGTGAAATATTCATAACAATGATTTATATGGGACTTATGAAAAAGTGGACCTTTTGGGTTTAAATTAACATGTGAATCAGGTAAGGGTACTTCTGGTTTTGAAAAAGAGAATATCAACTCAAAGAATTTAATGAAAATAATAGAAGTATTTCAACTAAAGGAATTTATGTGGGGATTATGTATTAAGTTCCCTTATAGGGGTTCACCCAGTTTGATGGTATTTACATAAGAGAATGTATGGAATCATAAGGGATATGTCCTAGTGTGGAATAGTTGGGGCTTATGTATGGTGAGTATATGTTGGTACCATGTTGGGTGGTTGTTTTTTGGATAATGGAAGATGTGTTTGATGTTTTTTTAATATTTTTTTGTCATTAAGAAAAATCAATTCACATAGTATGTTTTAGTGATCAAACAAAATCAGTATCATACTCATAATATTAGATTCATAGTTTATAAGAAAGTCTATCAATTTTGATTTTCTATTATGGAGATGTTTTCTGGGAGAAGATGTTTTCAAACTCACATAGTGTCCCGAATGAATCTTTCAATTAGATAGTGTAGTTGTATCAGAGTCTAAATGTATTTCATGATATTAAATACTAAATTTTATTATTCTTTTCTGTTATAAATGTTTTGAAACATCCTAAGTTAATCAAAACTTGTGACCTGATATTTGTGAAATAAAGGGGGAAATGTTTTGTAAGTCAAATGATGCTTTTTTGATCTCTATATTCCCAAACTCGTGAATAATTTATGATAGAACTGTGAGTATGTGGAAAAAAATTTATGAAGTTAATGTATTTCCATCACAAATCATCACTGTGAGTTATACCAGACACTGAAGTAGTTTGGTAATGTGGAAGTTTTGATGAGATGAAGTTAGAGGTTTTGTTGATGTGATAATCAAACTATCCATCAAACTATCTGATCCACTGGATGAATGGATTCATTGAATGAACCATCAATTTCTATGTTTCAGAAATAAATAATTCACTACTATCACTGGTACATCATAGGAGTTTTGACATCGATCCATCAGATAATTTGTTCATATCAAAAGTGCAACAAATGTAGAGTTTATTCAAGGGTAGAGAAAATTTGTTGATTCTATTGGACTGATGAATCAGATGTTCTATACAGACCGTTCAGTCTAATGATATTAGATACTGATCATTCAAATAATGGTCAATAATGTAGTTAAAAATTTTCATTGAGAAAAAATGTTCTTTGTTTTCAAGTGGTTCAAGACTCATCCTATAGGAATTAATAATTATTATCCAAAGGGAATAAATGAACAATCCATCAAAAAAATACTGACACCAATAAGTCATAGGATGATGGACTTCATTGGATACAAGATCATTAGTATGAATATTTTTTGAAAATTTATTAAAATATAGAATGTTTTTGAAGCTATTGATGAAGTTTTTTATAGTGGTTTTGGAATATTTATAAGTTTCAAATATGTTTATGTCAAAATATCTCAAAAAAATTAATAGCATAAGAAATTAAATCGAAATTCCATAGTGATTCAAAAGATCCATCAGTGTGAGAAATATAATGTAAAGAAACTAAATTCCAACAAAGTTGAGACAATGATTATGGAATAATAGGTTCAGTTGGAATATAAAAATGGATATTCTTCAGTTTTACATATTTTTATCATAATTAATAACAATATAACAAAACATTGTATCATAATGAAGAAATATTTTTAAGTTTGAAGTGGGATGAAGTTTCAAGAATATTTCATATGTTTTGAGAAGAATCAAGAAGAGTTGAGAAGTGTTGAAATTTTCACATATGAAGTTGAAATGAAAACAAAATTCATAGTTTTTGAAAATTTTCTTGAGGGAGAAAAACCTTTGGGGTTACCACTTTTTCTATTTCTAGGGAAATACTAAATAATATTGGAAGTACAACATAATTTATGATGAAGAAAATATTCATGTGGGGGGAGAAAGAGCACTGATGTTTCTATAGAAGAAGAAAAGTTTCTAGATAGAGATTTCTTGAGGAAGTTTTCCAGACCGAATAAGTGTAATGAATAGGTTACCAGATCGGACTAATCCATTAGACCAAAAGTTCCAATAAAGAAAGATGTGGTTCAGAATTGTTTATATAGTAACTTTTTTTACTTGTTTTCATAACTGGAAAATTAGGATGAAGAATTAGACTGATCCATCAGTTTGAGTTTTCACAATAATGTCCAAAAAGTTTATTTCTACCTGATTCTAGGTTGTAAGGTGAAGATTTTTTTTGTTTATTATTTTTATAAGTGATAGTTGTTTAAGCATTATAGTGACATTTTTTTAACCGACTATTTGAGGTTTATGAACATGTTACAAAACTTATTCACATCATTTGTGATCGAATAAGTGCATGCACTATTGTATTGATCATAGTGATAAATAAGTGTAAGTGTATTTACTACATGTTATATCCACATAAAAGGATTTTTTTCTAGTTGATTGTGTGGTATTGGAATATTTCTAAACCATGCCAAGGAATTGATACTCTTATTCAGTAGTAAAAAATATAAATACTAGTGTTCTTTTGGATGTATAAAAGTTTTGTTTTAAGAAAATTTAACATTCATTAATAAGAGGAAAAGGTTTTCATACATTAAAGATAATATAAAATAAAAATATATCACTATTTCACCCCATCCCCCTACTAAGTGATACGTTAATCCTGAATAGTATTTTTCAATTGGTATCAGAATGAGGTTCCCATTATTTTATATTTGATAATGTTTTTGGATAGAATTTGTTATGTGTAATTTTAATTGTGTGAACTATAAGGGGATTCCTATCTTCAATGTAAATAACTATCATATATGGAAATAAATAATGTTGTGTTATCTTATGTTTATTGGGTGTGATGTTTCAGAAGCTATTACAGACTGATTTACTAATACTATTGAAAATTTTCCTTTTATATGTATGGATAAGAAGAATCTAGAGAATGATGGAAGAGCTAAGAATGTTTTATGATTATCAATTTCTAATAGTGAATTCTTTAGAGTGAATATGGTGTCAATTGAAAAATTTATCTATGAGAAGTTGGAAAATATTTATGAATGTAATGAAGTGGTGAATAAATCCAAGTTACAAATCTGGTGTCTGGAGTATGAAGATCTTAAATGGGTGAGTATGAATTTGTTGGATACTTATTTACATTGGTGAATGATATTGTGATAACCATAATATGTCTTGGTAAAAATATAGAAGATTCAACTATTGTTGAAAAGATCATGAGAATTATTCCTGATAAGTTTGATTCCAAAGTATCATCATTGGAAGAAATATTTCCTGAAACTCTCTCTTTAGATGACCTTCATAGTAATCTCATTACTTATGAAATAATAAGGGAAAAATTATGAAAGGAAAAATATATTTTGACTGAGAAATTTACTTCAAGGTTTATAAGAAAGGAAAATCTATGAAGATTCTTGATGATGAAGAAAATGGGGATTTTGAATCCAAAAATTATGTTAGTAACAATCTTGCTGAATTTTTATCCTTGTCTTCTAATAATATGAAAAGAGGTACATGAAATTACAAATGGAAGCTATGAATAAAATGTTTTGAATATGTAGTTATTAGGGACCTTTTTATGAACTTCCCTAAAAAAAGGAATGAATAAGATAGTGATGAAGGTGAAAAAAAGACAAGAATATATTGTAGGAAACAATGGGATAAATCAAAACCCAATTACAAGAGAGAAGATAAAATGTTTTATGAATCTAGAAGTTGAATATTTTTGTCTAAATATTATTAAGATAAAGATAGTGAAGTTGAGGCTAAAAATTTTAATAATTATTCTTGATAGAATACATTTATAATAATAGTTAATGATGAATAGTTTGGAACTATAATTTATAAATAAGAAGATACATAGTTATAATTTCATATTAGGAGAGAATTGTAATAATGTCTTAGAAATATAGCAATAATTGAAAGATAAATCAAGAAGTTGAAGAAGGAAAATCCTATAGTAAACAATAATTAATGACGTCCTAAAGAGAAATCAATGTTATCAGAAGAGGTTTATTGTATAAATAAGTCTCTTAAAAAATAAAATAATTGAAATGTACATCTTGAAGTAATTCTGAAATAAAAGGAGTAAGAGTTGGAACTTGTTCAAAAAATGTTTTCTATAGTTGATCATAGAGTTACAACCTTAAAGAACTCTATATGTGAAGTCGGTGAAAGTTATAGAATAGGTATACCTAATAATAATCTACAAAAGATACCTTTAAAGTTTGGAAAGAAAATTTACAAAGTTCCTAAGAAGAAGAAGGTTGGGAAAATAATATATTTGTAAAAAACTAATAAATTTATATATTCATAAGTTTGTAAAATTTCTGATTCATAATAAAAAAAAATCTAACACTTCTGATTCTGATTTTGTTATAATGAAATCTAGATTGTATAAAAATATTCCTAGTGAAAATATAAAGTTTGGGTCACAACAATGTTCTAATATTAAAGATAAAAAATTTACTGGAAAACATTTTCTAGACTTTGTACAGAAATAAGGTTACAAAGGTTAATATTATTTCGATGGATACTACTAGAATTATGGTGGATTTATGAATATGGAAAATATGTGTTGGTTTAAATAAAAAAATTATAATAATCCCATGAGTCTCAGAAAGTAAAGTTCGATGGGAAGTTAATCCTATTAAATAAATAATTCTATGAAATATTTTTTGAAAGTTGAAAATAAATTCCAACCTTTGGAATCTATTTTTAAAATATTTGAACAACCTAAACATCTTGAAAAAGGGTGTCTTTTATTTACTAGAACAAAAAAACTTGTATAATAATTCTCAAAATCTAGATGTGAAGGAAGATAAAGGGAAGGAAAAAAATCTTATTGTAGAAACCTCTCTCAAAGATAGAAAAGGAGAATAAACTTGGATCTTTGGTAGCGAGTGTTCTTCTCATATGATAGGATATTTTAAATTACTAAAGAATAAGAAAGATTTCAAAGAATATACAATGAAATTTGGAAATGATGAATCTTAAGAGAATAAAAGGTGTTGGATATGCTATTAGTGGTACAAAAATGTTGAGATACAATAAATACTTTTTATGGGTACAAACACAACTTGTTAAGTGTTTCACAACATTTTAATGAAGGTATTGATGTTTTTTAGAAATAATATTTTGTGAAAAGAGAGGAAGAAAGAAAATTTTTTACAAGATTCCAACGCAAAAAAGGAAAATTATTTCAATTTGGTTAAGTACAAAAACCATGTCATCTAAGACTGATGGAAGAAAATAAATTTTGGCATAAAATTATGGGATATATGTGTTTGAGAAACATGTTCCAGTTATCAAATAAATATAGTGTCTATGATATTCTTAATATGAAAATAAAAATAGATTGGTGTTTTTTAATTTTTTTAGAAAGGGAAGATTACAAACTTTGTGCATAAGAAAGTTGACATTCATTATACTCATCCCCTGGAACTTATTCATTTTGATATTTTTTTCCAATGAGTAAACAATTAGATTTCAAAGATATGTACCTTATTCCTTTCATTGATTAATTTACTTGAATCATATGTATTATGTATTTGAAATAAATATTGGAAGATCAAAGTATGATTAAGAGTTTCAAGAGAATATTTAAGAAAGAATATTGGTATTATGTGAAGAAACTAAGAATTGAAAATGGTGGTGAATACAGAAATGAAGAGTTTATTATTTATCTTTTTAAAATATAATTTTTCATGAGTTTAGTACACAATACACACCAAATAAAAATTGTATTGAAAAAATAAACATTATAATTTTAGTTGTGATAGGGTATACAATGTTGATTTAGCATGGACATTATCACTACTTATGGAGGTAATAGATTAGTATAAAAATTTATATTCAGAATCAGTGTTTCTATATTCCATTTTATGACATGACTCTGTATAAAATGTTCTATGATAAAACTCCTTGTTTGAAACACTTAAGAGTTTTTGGGTATCCCTACATCATAAATATCAAAAGTGAAAACTTGGAGAAGTTTGATTAGAGAGGTGACTATGAAATATTTCTTGGTTATTCTCTAGATAGAAGAGGATATATATGTTTCAAGAAATAAATGTAAATAATAGTTGATTCTATTGATATAAAAGTTCTTAAAAAACTAAGGAAGTTGTTTCATATATACATGAAGAAGAGGAAGATGAAGAAGATGAAATATTTGTTGTTAAGAAAGAAGAATATAAATCTGACAGTGAAGGTTACAATAAAGGAGTAGAATTGGACTCAGATGATGAGGAATAACTTTGTACACCTCATTATGGGATGAGGAAATAGGTGTAAGCTCAAAAAATTATTGTTTATCAACATAAAAGGTTCAAACAAGAAGAACATAAAAATTTGATATAGATACATTGTATTAAAAAGTTGATAAAAAATATATTAATGAAGTGTTTTATAATCAATAGTGGAATCATGATATGAATTAAGAGTTGGATCAGATTAGGAATAATGATACATAGTAATTTATACCTAAACCAAATGAAAAACTTTTATCTGTATAAAGTGGGGGTTTTGAAAAAATTTAAATGAATATGGTGATGTGATAATAATAAAATAATTATTGGTTTGAAAAGGTTATTCACATATTGAAGGGATTTATTTTGATGAGATTATTCTCCAATTTCATGGTTAGAGACAATTATAATATTTATTGAGATTATTTCACAATGAAGTTGTAAATTTTTTTAGATGGATGTGAAGTCATAATTTCTAAATGGAGAACTTGATGAAGAATTTTATATTGAACAATCTTGTGGTTTTGTAATTGGTAAGGATGAAAGTTATAATTGGAAGTTAAAGAAATATTTGTACAGTCTAAAGCAAGATTTAAGGAAATGGTATTCCAAGATTGATACATGAATAAGAAATTTTACCTTTAAGAAAGGAATAGTTGATAATAACATTTACATCAAATAATCTTTGGAGATTTACCTCATTTTAATTTTATATTTTTATGATATTATCATTTTTTTGAATGATGAAAGAAAATGTGAAAGGTTTGCTAATGAAATGAAAAATTTGTTTTAAATTTCCAAGCTTGGTGAAATTAAATACATTCTTTGATTAAAAATATTTCAAAATAAGAAATACAATTTTATATCTCAAGAAAAGTACCCCAAGGAACTTCTTAATAATATTTTCATGGAAAATTAAAAACCTATTTCCAAACCAATTTTGTGGGTAACAAATTGACTAAATATGGATATGATAAGAAGTTGAATCTAAAAATTTTGAGATGCTGATTGGGAGTTTGTTGTTTCTAACTACCACAAGACCAAATATTCATTGTGCTATGACTATATGCACAAGGTTTCAAAGTGATACATTGGAATTATTCCACATGTCTAGAAAAATAATTATATGATTCATCATAGGAAAAATAGATTTCATAATTCAATATGAAATCTCAAAAATAATTTATTTTTTGGTTTTACAAATGCTGATTGGCAAGTATATATTGATCATATAAGATCTATTTATGGTGGAGTTTTATTTCATGGGTAAATTCCTATAAGGTGGAATACTAAGAGAAAATAAATCTTTTAACTCTTATAAAGGATGAAGCTGAATATGTTTCTCTGACTCAAGATGAAACAAAACTTATGTGGATAAATACTAAGTTGGAAGACTTAAAATTTTAATTCAAGTTACCTCTATTGTTGGGTTGTTATAATCACAGTGCTATAAACAATAAAATAAATCCAACACAACATTATCATTTGATAAATATTGATATCAAATTTCACTTCATGAAAGATCATGTGGAGAAGAATGAAATCAAGAAATTGTATGTTCTGAGAACGTAACAAGTTACTGACAATTTCATAAAACCTTTACCAAAGGAATAATTTTTCAAACAAAGGTTGAATATGGTAATCCAACCTCTTTCTATACAACATTGAGGTATGTAATTCTATCCCCTACCTCGTCTAGTCTTTGGATAGTGTTTTCAAAGGTGAGAAAAATTATGTTTCAAAAATCTATCTATTGATATATACTAAATCCTTTATGGATACCTGTATATAGGGGGAGTTCTGGGTAAGCCGTGAACTCAGCATATAAGTGTGTGAACTATTCTAATATTTTGTAGAAATTGGTTATAGGAAACTAGTTTTTAATGGAAATTGAATGAAGTGGTGAAGATTAAAAGTTTGAAACATGAAGAAGTTTTATAATTCAATACTTTTGAGAATATTTTTTTTCTATAAATAATTCTTGTTTAATATAATAAGTTCGCTCAAGAAGGCTTATAATTATTTATTAGTGATCCATAACTTGAGGTTACATTGATTTAGTGATATACAAACCTTGTTTGACAACAAAATCCAAATGGGAGATTGCTGGGTCTAAGTTAGATTGAATTTGTTTTCGAATGCTAGAATAAGTGCTTGATGTTTGTTTAGAATTTTTTTTCACTAAAAAAATAAATTAACTTTGTGAGTTTTCATGATATAATGAAAGTAGAATCATACATAGAAGATCATATGAAAATTTCATAAGAAATTATATCAATTTTTGTTTTATGTTCTGGATATGTTTTCTGGGTGATGTTTCTTTTGAGACTCGCGTTGTGTCCAGAATGGTGTTTTTGATCAAAGTGAAAATTTGAATCATAGTATGAATGTATTTCAATATATTAGATACTAAATATTATTTTTATTTTCTATTTTAAAATTTATCCAACATAATAAGTCAATAAAAACTTTTGATCCATGATTTGTGGAAGAAAGTGGGAGAAAAGGTTTTTTAAGTCAGACTATGATTTTACAATCACTATATTCACAAAGTTATGAAGAGGTAATGATGAAATTAGGGGTTTATATAATAATAAAGGTTAATAAGTTACCATTTTATAGTCACAAATTATCTATGTGAGTCATGCAAGACACTGAAGTGGCATGGTTCCTGTGAAGGTTGAATGATATGAATTCATAGGTTTTTCAAAAGTGATAATCAACCAAACCATCAAACTATATAATCCACTAGAGAAACTGATTCTCTGAATTAACCATCATTTGATGTGTTTCAAAAATAAATAAGTCTCTTTTATCATCGATCCACCAGATAATTTCTAAACCTGGTATGTCAGACAATTTGTTGATAAAACAATAGCATCCGATGAGAATTTAATCAGAGGCCGACCAGAGTTGTTGAGTTGTTGGGACTAATAAATGAGATGAGCTACATAGACTATTCCATCATATGATATTATATACTGGTCAATTAGATGAATATAAACAATGTAGTCAACCATTTTCAATGAGAATAGATGTTATTTATTTTAAATTGGGTAAAGACTCATCAGATAGGATTTAATGTCTATTTTTTGGAGGGAATCAGAGGTCGATCCATCAGACACATGATGAAACTGATATGTCCTTATAAAATAAGATTTATTAGATACAAGATCATTAGTAAGAATATTTTTTGAAAATTTTTGAAAAGGTGGAACATTTTTTATGCTATTTATAATGTTTTTTCAAGGGGCTTTTGAATATTTAGAAGTTTCAATGATGTTTGTGGAAAAACAGATGAAAACAAATGACTGGGATGAGAAATAAAATCAGAATAGTAGATTGATTATGATGCGCCATCAGTATGTGAATAAAAATGTAAAGTATCTAAATAATTAAAAATTTGAAAACATGTTTATTTAATAACATGGTTAGTTGGAAGATATCAATGTAATGTCTTTAGTTTTAGATATGATTCATCATAATTAATAACATTATCAGAATTAATATTTGTATCATACTGGTGATTTTTTTTTTAAATAATAGTAATGTTTTGAAAATATTTTATAAGTTTCAATAAGAATCCAAAAGATTTTAGATGTACTGAAATAGTCAAAGATGAAGTTGAAATGGGAATGAAATTCAGAGTTTCTGGAAAACTTCTTGTTTGGGAAAATCTCTTTAGGTTACCACCTTTTCTGTTTCCAAGGAACCTATAAATCAAAGTGGAAATACAATGTAATTTTTTAGAAATAAACTATTCACATGTGGGATAGAGAAATATCCCTGATGTTTTTGTGGGAGAATAAAATGTTTTGACTAGAGTTTTCTTGAAGAAGTTTTCCAGAAAGAAGAAGTGTAAGGAAGAGGTTACTGGATTGGACTGATCCATCAGACTAGTAGTTTTGGGAATAAAATAAGTGTTTTATAATTATATCTCAAGTATATTCTCATACTTGTTTTATAGACTAATAAATCAGAGTAATGAATCAAAATTAATTTTTGTAAGAAAGTCCATAAATGTTGTTTTTTCCTACTATGGGGTAGGAAAGTGAAGATTTATTTTTGTCAAAGATTTTCAAAAGTTAAAGTTGTCAAACCAGTACAGTGACATTTTTGGAACCAACTGGTGAAGGTTTATTAACATGTTACAAAACATTTCTTCAATAATTTCTGCTAGAAGTGGTACATGAACTATTGTATTGATCATAGTGGTACACAAGTGTACGGGTGTGTCTTATTTATTGTATCCACAAAACAGGATTGTTCTTTAGTGGATTGTGTGGTATTCAATTATTTCCAAACAATGACAAGAATTTTTTACTCTTATTGAGTAGTAATACTTATAAATACTTGTGTCCCATGGATGTTTAAATGTTTTTTTTTCAGAAAAGTGATAATTTTTTAATAGGATGTAAAGATTGTTATACAATGAAGATAATATAAAATAAAAATATATAACTGATTCACCCCTTCCCATTTCAGTGATACATTAATCCTAGTTGGACCTTCTTATTCTATAGGGTTATTTTTACTATCTATTAGAAACTATACATGAGATGGTATAAAATAATAAGGGACATGACCCAGTGAAGAATATTTTGGGCTTACACATGGGAAACACATAATAAGAATGTACACCGCCATTCCATTACTAACTAGATGATGAAGGGGAAAAAGACTCACACGGGATACAAACCAGTGAGGAAGAGTTAGGGATTATTCATGGTAAGACCATATCATACCTTGTAGAAATAAGGATACATATATGGATTATTCACGAGCATCCCATTGGTTTCTGTCTTGATTAGTGACTCAGGTGAAGGAAGGTTTTGGGGCTGACACCTAGTGGGAGGCCCATATATTTCTTGGGAGAAAACATTTAGGGATTTGACCATAGTGAAAGAATCCCAATGAGGTCATATGGGTTAATTCAACATAGGTATATGACCTAGGTGAAAAAAGGTTCATGAAAGAGATATATTACCCATAATAGGGTTCCTTCATAAAATGAACCATCATATGTAAATAATTCATGGATATGAACCATCAATAAGATTACAATATCTTATTTAGGAGACTTAATATTCATATAAAATTGTAGACTTAAATGAATGCATATGGTTCATGGAATTAAGGTTTTAAAGGACTTACTAGAAAGGTAATTATGTGAGAGGCCTTTCATGAAGGATTTTTGTGTGTGGTCCTTTGTGAAGGGATTTATATAAACGAACCTCCCCAAAGGGTCTTCATGGGAGGCCTCTCAAGAAGGGATTTATGTGGAATACTCAATAAAGGTATTTTATTAGATGATTGTTTTCATGAAGATATTTTTTTATGATCCTTCCCAATCCCGATGGTTTGAATTTTAGTAGTAATTGAGGATTGAATTTAGAGATTCACTCAAATTAAATGCCTCACAAATGATGGGATTTAATTATCAAAGTGTGTTATCACAAATAAGTGATCCTTATACCGATGCATTTCCTAAAGTGTGTGCCAAGTATTTATAGGAAACAACTTGTAACCTTATTCTTAGAATATAAAGTCACATGCCAAATTTTCCGACTCCAATATTTATGCAAATGCAAAGGATCACTACCTCACCTCTTCAAGGAGAGGGTTTTATGAATTAGAATAGGATCTCCATAATAATGTCTCAAAGCGATGACTAACCATTAGGATACTTTACATTTGGGAAGTATTTACACTTTGGATCCATAAACGATGGTCAACTGTAAATATTTTTTGCATATATGAAGGATTTATTCCTTATCTCTATAGTACGATGCATTTATATAAAGTAATTATTTGACTATAAAGGAGTTACGTGGTCATAAAGAATATACTTGGTAGAAAAGTCGTTTCATTTTCATGGAAGAGCTACATAATCATGAAGGATTTACACTCTAACAACAAAAATTATGGTACTTCCGCAAAAGATCTGATTTGGTTCACAAAATATTCCCTTTAATATTTTTATTCATGTTAAAATGAATAAAAAGTTTGAGTGAAAAAAACATTAGATCCATAAGCCCGGTTTGACTCCATGAGAAGTAAAATAAAAACTTGAGAAATAAACTACTCCCCTAGATATTTTTTTTCCTTGATGAAATTATTTACCATGGAATAAAATTGTTTAGAAGACCCTCAAAAACGGTTTTTATAGTTTTGGTAAACATTTTTTTTTGACCATATATAAAATACATGGCCTACGCATTGGGAAAAATTCTCACCACCATGTCGCCGAGATGGAAAATGTTTTTAAATAATCTTCATACCTTGGTGTGTAAGAAATCACATGACACATGGAGATCCCATTGGCACCTTCTTCATGCATAAGGATACTTTTCTACACAAACATAAGTCGCCTAATATAAGTGAGGACCATATAATGTATTCTATGGTAAATTCATTGAAACATTTTTTTCAATGAAAAAAAAATATAATATTAATGCCCCAACTTAAGAATAGTTTCATTCAATATAGGGGCATAAATTGGCCATATAATATGAACATTATCCAACATAAAAATTGTTACAACCCCCCATTTTTTTAAAATGCTGAAAATAAAAAATTACTCAAAAAAGGATATGAACTCTCCTTTATGCTACCCCATATACCAATACAACTAGTTTCATAAGAAAAAAAACATATTAATCCCCAACTAAAAAATCATCTTTAATACATCACAATCTCAAACTATAAAATATCATTCATCCTCCTATATCACTGCATCAACCCTCAATGAACGTAGAAAAATCTATGAAATGATTTATAAAGATTATGAACTCACCAAAAGAAAATTATGGATGGTAAAAGTATTTTATTAACCACCTATAAAATCCATGTTCTATCCATGTATTAGAAGGTAAAAATCATATGTTATAGTGTTAAACCGTAATGAGAAACCATAATAAAATTTTCCAGGCGATATTAAGGAAAGAAAAATGAATACATGCGATCATGGGAATAGAGATAGTGTAACACCCCAAGATTCCATGGTATGTTTCTTTTTAAATAAATTCAATATCTTTTGTTGTGAGATACACTATGGAAAGCTTGTGTTACACACAATACCATCTTATCTTGTGCTACACGTAACACCGAGTTCGAGCGCACCATGACCTATCAAACTAGCTGTTTAAAAAAATAGTTATGAATAGTATTAACATAATTTTGAATTTTATATATATCCCATGTAATTTTAATATTCATATTATGTGTTTCTTAGACATAATATAAGGAAAATTTCAAATTTTTAGATAAAAGAAGTATTTTTTTAAAAATGCAATTTTTTCACCTTTTAATGAGGAACCATTTTTAAATAAAATAATTTACACTTTTATATATTCAATTTGAAAAAATGAAATTCTTATTTAGAAGATGGAACTAAAAACTTATTTTGAATAATATTTTGGTAATTTTTTGATAAAATCCATATTTTAATGAATAGTGGGGAATACAACATTTTAATTCAAAACTGCCTTTTAATCTAATTTATATATATAGTTATATTATCCTTTAATTTTTTTTTAAATTGTAATTGGATTATGTTTTTATCATTTAATATAATTTTGGTCAATGGAAGTAATTTCATATTGAAATGGGACATAAACACATGTCAATCTTTTGAAAGTTTTTGCTTCTTAAAAACTCACTTTCTAGTTTTGACAATGGGAATTAATTATAATTTAATTACTTTCAATTAGGTGTTATGAATTTTTCAAAATGGATTATATATTTGGAATCATAAGGTACAATTTTTTTAAATATTTACCTTTTATTTTTGGACATTATGAATAATAACTTCAGTAATTGTTTTATTTACCATGGTTAAAGGGTAAATCATGTAAATAAGGGTAAAACAAATAACAATATAACAATATAAAACTACACTAACACATGTCCTAATACTGTTTTATGATATATTTCCTACCATGAGAATACTTATCTTGATTTTAGGACCCCATGGAGCCATTTGGGTGTGATAATGTCCTTTTATAATGTTTACTTTCAAGAAGAAGAAAAATATAAATAAACTTTTATCTCCTAACTAAAATTATTTTAATTTGGTTTGTATAAATTATATCTTTAACTATAAGTATTCATTATAAATTGAAAATAATTTATTATATCATGGTATTTTATTTATAATTTTTAGATATTAAAGAAATAAATTTATTTATGACACAATGACAATGTAGTGATTACTCTATTAATGAATGATTGAAATAAATGATATTATAATTTTTAAAATAAATTTAATTTGAGATTTTTGATTCCATACATGATTTTTTTGGATTCAATTGATATGTTAGGGATGTTTTAATGATTTTTTCAAAGGAATAAAGTTTTTATGACTTTAATAAAATTCAATTACTAAATAGTGTCAAAATTGACATAAATGATTTATTTTAAAAAAGAAAAATTTTATTAAATGATATAATAGTCATAAAAATATAATATTTGTCCAAATGAAATATATAGTGTTTAAAATTTTATTAATTATCTTCTTGAGGTTATCTTTTAATTTTACGGTAACTATATTAATCATATAGTATTCAAATACAAGAACACGTGGTAAGAGTTAACTTATTTAACTAAGGTTTAATGCCAAAAGATAAGGTTAAATTCATGACATAAACATATCCAAAACCTATTGGTTGAGAGGTTTTATACCCATACTAAAATTATCCCCGAAATAAATTACTTTGGAGAAATGACTTAAATAATAAATATAACTTGATATTATTTCTTTAAAATTAATATTACATCCAATTTCATACCATTTAATTATTAATAAAATGATATCGTCGCTCGTGTGTACGTACAACTTACCGTCTCCCCCGCACGATGAGACTCCTCTTCCACGTTCACCGTCCAAGAATTATTTTAAAATATATACATTATAAAACATTAATCAATATATGAAATAATAAGGATACTATAATATATATATATATACATATATGTCATTCACTTCTATTCAATATGATAAGAAAATTGAAACAATGTTCATGCGTACGTACGACCTACCGTCTCCATGAATGATATATTCTGTTTTATACATAAATATATTATATATATTTATATTTTGAATATATATGATATATAAATCATATTATAAATTCTTTAAGTAATTAAATCGATTTCTAAGTAATATTATCAAGAATAAAAATTCAAAACATGTACGAGAAACAAAGCGATTAATACCTGAAATGTTGCATTAACTTAGAATTGTTAATAAACGGGTAATATAATGTCATAAAAGAATCATATATGATATCATAAATATTATTTTTATTCTGATATAAGTTAATAATATCTTTAAAAACATTATACATGAGTTTAGGACATGTATGGAGAATATCGGAACTAAGGTAAGGGTTAATTTAGAAATCTCATTATTATCTGAGATTATTTATGCATAAGTGTTTACTAGGATATATTAATCATTCATGTCCATGTTTCTTAAAAATGTTTTCAAAAGGAATATTTTTAAGGTTTTATGTATGTTAATATTTAACTAAAACATCTTTATAAAAGTTTTAAATTTTTTTACTTCTAAACCTTTCAAATTAATGTCCATGTTTTCAAAATGGTTTTAATGATTTATTTTGGTGGACATAAATGTTTTAAGATGTTAATTCCTTTGAAAAGTTTCAATGTGGTATGGGACTATTTTATTCAAAAAATATCTTTTAAATTTATTCTTTTATAAATGGGGAAACCTCTAATGTTATCAAAGTAAAAAAAAGGATATTTCTCTGAAATAGTTTTAATGATTTTCATCTATGTCAACATACTTTCTTGGATTTTATGGTTAATTATGATTGATTTATTATGATAAAATATTCCATATTGTATTTAAGGGTTTATGATATGTTTGACTGTGAATATACTATTTTTATACCACTCATCGTTTGTGGTTAAACTATTAAAATTTCGTATGATAGTTTTAATACGAGTGTTTATGTTACTTTTCACCCTTTTTATATAAAGGATGTATTGGAATTATTAAGTGATGGGCGGGGCCCTCTATAGTCCATTAATGAATTGGCAGGTCTCATGTGAAAAACTAATGCCTTGGTACAAGGCCTTGACTGAATGTTTGTCTATGGTCTTGGTATAAGGCCTTGATATAGTGGTTATGATGTCTCGCATTATCCATTCCCTCATTATGAGATTAGTTATTGAGTTTAAATGTGATTATTCAACTAGTAGAATATCCATGTGAATGATTAAATGGAATTATTTGATTTATTCTTGACATTTTATGTTGAAGATAATGTTTTAAAAGTCTTATGTTTCAATTTTTTATATTTCCTTTACAGTTCAATCTTATTTTTGATAGCTTTAACTATATTTCTTATCCTTACTGAGCATCTAAGCTCACCCCTTTCTTATGTTTTATTTTCCCAGGATTCCAAGAAATGCTTTATGACTGATATGCAGGGTTAAGCTAGGGGAATAATGGAATTATCAAATCATTATCTATGATGTGTTTTATGTTAGAAATTGTAATGTGATGTTTATGTATGTAATCTATTTTCCAATACTGCTAAATTGATCGGTCATTTGGGATTTTATTCCCTATAATCATTCCAATGTATTAAAATAATGCACCAGATCTGGGTTTCGGGGGTCAGGGCATTACAGTTTTTATCTAAGAAATTTAGAAACAACTTTGGAAATAGATTTAGAAAACATAGATTAGGGATCATAACCCCCTGATATACATTGATGATATGTGGTTTTCTTCAATGAGATTTTTTTTCTCACCCTATTAATTCTGATCATAGTTAATGGAGGAAACCATAAGGAAATGGATTAACATTGAGTTTGATGGAAAATATTGTGATTTTGAGCGATAAAATTGGATAATGACTCTAGATAAAGTTATTTTGATTTTTCCAAATCAGTTATCAAGATATTTGATTAACAATGTGATATTTGATGAATTTCTTATCACATTTCATAAGAGGAATATGAAAATTTATAAATGTTCAAATTTTAAAAATCATAGAGGAAAGAAGATTCAGATTCCTACATGTTAAGAGGAAGGGAATCAGAACCTTAAGGAATACCTCAAATGGAGGGGAAGATGTTATCTTTATGGGAAAAAGGGTCATAGAGTTTCCAATTATTAGGGAGTTCAATGTCTCAACTATGGAAATAATTTGCATTACCCAACTCAATGCCCAGACATAAGAATATACTTCTAAACCCAGGAAAGTCCTATTCCATGACAACCATTAAATTAGAAGGATTGAAGTATTTATGTATTTGGATCCAAGAATTATGAATTTTGAATTATATAAGGAGTATTAAGTTTCTTTTTTTTCGCTAAGGATTTTCAAGGATATTTTGAATAGTTATAATGGAAAATAAAATTTATTTAAGGTAAGATTATATTTTTAGAACAAATTATTAAGGTAAATATAACCCTTAATATGTTCCTTGTGTTAAGATAATGATGTTTGTATAAAGATATGTTGGATTTGAATAAGCAAATTGGATGATGGTAGTTTCTTGAGAACTAATTATGGATTTTTATACAAGAGGTTTATGCTATCATGGATGAATTATAAAACTTTTTGGGACTTAAGGAATAATCCACTATGTTTTTGAAGAAGGAAAGAAGCAATATTTCAATAAGGATGTCTGATAATTCATGCTGTTACCATGGCTCAATAGAATACATGATGAAAGTGTTCACATGTTTGGATTGTGAAATCCAATAACTAACCTATGAGATATGGGAGATAAATGCTAATCCAATTTGGTTCACCTCTTTCAAAAGTTTTATATTTTTAGTTTTGGAAGGATTTTAGGGTTATCCATTTATGGATGGTATAAGTTATACTCCAGTTGTAGTTTTTTAGATTAATATATCATCTCACTATAGGTGAACTTATTCATATGTGGTAACATGTACTAAATTTTTTGTTGTTGAGATAGATGGAATGACCTATCATTCTATTTATGGATTTCATGATCTTCCAACACTTCAGGAATAAAAAAATCAACTTCATTTCTTTGAATAAGAGATGAAGTGGAAATTGTTCAAGGCACGACCAACAAAGATATTGTACTGAAATCAAGTAATTATTTCTTCTCATGTTCTTCAACTTTAGGGAATGGATATTGAAAACCAAATTTTTTTCCTAGTATATTCTTTTTTGATGAATCAAATGGCCCCTTGGATCATCACAGATTTATACCTTTATGGTTGTTAACTTTTTCATTATCATGTTCTCTATCACTCTCCATTAGAACATGATCATTAGTTTTTTCTTCCATATAAATATTTTCCTACATGTAATCCTAGTATATGCTACCTCAGGTAACCTTTGTACTTTCCTTTAACTATTTTAAAGTGGAAGTTTTATCGACCAATTTTTTTGATATGGGATTGCAATAAAGGGATTTTGAATAATCAAACCCTAGTTACCAAACCCAAATTTAAAAATTATGAGGACATAATTTATTTAAGGATGGGATAATGTGACACCCCAAGTTTCCATGGTGTGTTTCTTTTTAAATAAATTCAATATCTTGTGTTATACGCTACACCAAGATAATCATGTGTTACACACAATATTGCCTTGACTTGCGCTTGTAACATCGAGTTCAAGCGTACCATGACTTATTAAACTAGTTTTTTAAAAAAATGTTATGAATAATATTAACTAAATTTTTAATTTTATATATATCAAATATAATTTTAACATTTATCTAATGTGTTTATTAGACATAATATAAGGACAATTCAATTTTTCAGATAAAATAAGTATTTTTAAACAAATACAGTTTTCCACCTTTTAATGGTGAACCATTTTTAAATCCAATATTTGATACTTTTATATATTCAATTAGACAAAATTAAATTCTTCTTTAGAATTAGGAAATAAAATTTTAGTTTGGAAAAAATTTTGGTATTTTTCTGATAAAATCCATATTTTAATGAATTGTGAGAAATACTGCATTTTAATTCAAAACTACCTTTTAATCTAATTTATATATATTGTTATATTGTAAATTTAATTGGTTTTAAAGTGTAATTGGATTATGTTTTTATAATTTAATCCAATTTGTTCATTTTAAGTTATTTCACATTGAAATTGTAAATAAACACATGTCAATCTTGTGATAGTTTTTACTTTTTAAAAACATGCTTTTTGGTTTTGACAAAGGTAATTAATTTTAAAATAATTTCCACCAATTATGGGTTTTGAATTTGTAAAAATTTACTCCATATTTGGAATCATAAGGTCTAAATTTTTTAAATAGTTACCTTTTATTTTTTTACACTATGAATAGTAATTTCATTAATTATTTTTATTTACCATGGTTAAAGGGTAAATCAGGTAAAAAAAGGGTACAAAAATAGTATTATAATAACATAAAACTACCCTAAAATGTGTCCTAATTATATTTTATGATATATGGACGACCATGATAATCTTTAGGTCAATTCTAGGACCCCATGGAGCCACTTGGGTGTGATAATGACCTTTTATAATGTTAAATTTAAAGAAAAGAGAAATATAACAAAAACGTGTATATCCTAACTTAGTTTTTTAATTTGGATTATATAAGTTATCTATTCAACTATAATTAGTAATTATAAATCTAAAACTATTTCCTACATCATGATATTTTATTTATAATTTTTATACATTAAATAAATTTATTTATTTATGACACAATGATGATGTAGTGATTACCTTATTAATGAATGATTGAAATAAATTATATTATAATTATTAAAATAAATATAATTTGAGATTTTTATTACATAAATGAATGTTATGGATAAACTTTACATGTTAGGGATGATATAATTCTTTTTTTAAGGAATCAAGTTTTATGATTTTGACAAAAATCTATTACTAAATAGTGTCAAAATGGACATAAATGAATTCTTTAAAACAAACACTATTTTATTATATGATATAATAGTCATAAAAATATAATATTCAACCAAATGAATTATATAGTGGTAAAAAATTCATTAATGATCCACTTTAGGTTCTCTTGGGATTTTATAGTAACTATATTAACCATATAGTGTACAAATATAAGAAGACGTGGTAGGAGTTAACTTATTTAACTAAGTGTTAAAGACAAAAGATAAGTTTACATTCATGACCTAAGATTTTCTAAAACCAATTGGAGAGGAGGATATCTACCCATACATATCTTATCCACGAAATAGATCACTTTTTAGACTTTAGAAACCGAAAATCAATTTATAATAAATTAATATTCCAGGACTTTCCTAAAGTATCCCTCAACTCTCCTATAATAAATCAATCTCAATTAAGCATAAAATCCAACTTAATTCATGTCCATGTTTATTAAAAATGTTTTCAAAATTAATATTTTTAAGTTTTTATGTAAGTTAATCTTTAACTAAAACATCTTTATAAATGTTTTAATGATGTGTACTTATAAACCTTTCTCATTAATGTCCATGTTTTCAAAATGGTTTTAACAATTTATTTATATGGACATAAATGTTTGAAGATTTTGATTCCTTTCAAAAGTTTCAAATTTTTATGGGACACTTTGATTCAAAAATATTTTTTAAATGTATTCTATTACAAATCATGCAACATCAAATGTTATAAAAGTAAAAAAGGGGTATTTCTCTGAAAGAGTTTTAATGATTTTCATCTATGTCAACATTCTTTGTTGGATTTTATGCTTAATTGAGATTGATTTATAATGATACAATCGTTCATATTTTAATAAGTGTTTATGATATGTTTGTTTATGGATGTACTATTTTAATACCATTCATAGTTTATGTTTAAAGTATTAACATTTTGTATTCTTGTTTTAATATGATTTTTTATGTTATGTTTCACCCTTTTCATATGAGGAATGTATTAGACTTAGTATGTGACGGGTAGGGATCGTTATAGTTCCTCAATTAATTGATAGGTCCCATGAGACAAAAAAGTGTCTTAGAACAAGGTCTTGATAGAATATTTGTGTATAGTCTTGGCATGAGTCCTGGACATAGTGGTTATCATGTACGACATTATGTATTCCTTCATTATGAGATTAGTTATTTATTTTACATGTGATTATTCAACTAGTAGAATATCCATTTGAATGTTTAAATGGCATTATTTGATTTATCCATTCTATATTATTCTTAAGATAATGTTTTAAAAGGATTATGTTTTAGTTTTTTACTTTTCCTTAATAGTTTAGGCTTGTTTTTCAAAGCTTCATCTATATTGTTTATCCTTACTAAGAATATGAGCTCACCCCTTTCTCAGGATGCCAATAAGTGATTTATGAGGGCATTCTCAAATGATTATATATATTTTGTTTTATGTTAGAAATTTTAATTTAATGTTTATGTATGTAATATATTTTCCAGGATTACTAAACTGATCAGTCCTTCAGGATTTAATTCCTTGTAATCATGCCAATGTATTAAAATAATGCACTGGCTCTAGGATTCTAGGTTCATGGAATTATAGTTGGTATCAAAGTAAGTTTAGAAACGACCTTGTAAATAGATTTAGAAATCTTATATTAGGGATCATAACCCTAAGATAGAATTTGAGGATAAGTATAGAATAACCCCCTAGAATTTTGGAAACCATCATGGATAACCTAGGATTAAACCTAATATGTTATAGATTGAAATTACCTTCCCTTAATTATGTGGTATTCTCCAATGAGATGTGTTTATCACCCTATGCTTTCTGGTATTAGTTAATGTAAGAAACCAGAAGGAAATGGATTAACTTTGAGTTTGATGGAAAATATGGTGATTTTGAGAAAACAAATTGGATGACTAGAGAGAAAGATATTTTGATTTTTTCGAATCAGTTATCACAATATATAATTAACAATGTGATCTTTTATGACCTTTATAACACCTTTCGTAAGAGTAAGATGAAAATTTATAAATGTTCAAATTTTAAGAATCATAGAGGAATGAATATTCTACTTCCTAAATGTCTAGAGGAAGGGAAGAAAACAATGAGGAATATCTCAAATAGAGAAAAAGATGTTATCTCTGTGGGAAAAGGGTTATAAAGTGACCAATTATTATGGAGTTCAATGACTCATCTGTGGAAATAACAGGCCTTAAAAAACAAAAAACCCATACATAAGAATCTAATTATAAATCCAAAAAAGACCTATTTCATTCCAACCATTAAATTAGATGTATTGAAGTATTTATGTATTTGGATCCAAGAATTATGAATAGTGAATTATATAAGGAGTTTTCAGTTTATGTGTTTCACTAAGGATTTTTAGGAATATTTTGAATAGTTATAATAGAAAATAAAATTTATTTAAGGGTAAGATTATATTTGTAGAATATATGATTAAGGTAAAGATAACCCTTAATATATTCCTTATGTTAAAATAATGATGTTTGGATAAAGATATGTGGTATTTGAATAAGTAATTTAGATAATGATAGTTTCTTGATAACTAATTATGGATTTTCCAACAAATGGGTTATGCTATCATGGATAAAGTGTAAAACTTTTTGTGACTTAAGGAATAATCCACTATGTTTTGTAACAAGGAAACATGCATGTTTTCAATAAGGATATCTGATAATTCAGGTTGTTACCATGAATCAAGAGAATACATGATGTAGGTGTCCACAAGTTTGGAATGTGACAACCAAGAACTACCCTATGAGATATGGAGGATAAATGCTAAGCCGATTTGGTTCACCTCATTATAAGTTTATAGATTTTCAATTTTTGATAGATTGTAAGGTTATCCATTTATGGATAAAATAATTTATACTCTATTTTAAGTTTATTAGATTAATGCATTATCTCGTTATATGTGGACTTATGAATATGTGGTAACATGTGTTATTTTTTTGAGATATTTGTAACGAAATATCATTTTATTTATTGATTTTATGATATTCTAAAACTTCAAGAATGAAAAATTAAACTTCATTTCTTTCAATAATAGATGAAGTGGAAATTTCTCAAGGCATGAACAATGGTAAGATTGTACTAAAATCAAGTAATTATTTCTTCTTGGGTTCTTCAAAATTAGGGAAAGGATCTTGAAAACCTAAAAAAATTCCTAGTACATTCTTTTGTGATGAATTAAATGTCCCCTTGGATCAATGCATATTTATACCTTTATGGTTGTTAACTTTTTCCTAATCATGTTCTATATCACTCTCCATCAGAACATGATCGTTAGTTTTTTATACTATATCAATATTTTCTTATATGGAATCCCAGTATATGTTACCTTGGGTAAACTTTTTTAACTTCCTTTTTCTATTTTAAAGTGCAAGTTTTATCGACCAATTTTTCTAATATGGGATTGAAATAAAGGTATTTTAAATAATCAAAATTTAGTTATCGAACCCAAATTTGAAAATTGAGAAGAAATAATTTATTGAAGGAGGGGATAATGTAACACCCCAAGATTATACGGTGTGTTTCTTTTGAAATAAATTAAATATATTTTATTTTACGATACACCAAGATAAGATTGAGCTACATAAAACACTATCTTAGCTTTCGCTACATGCAACACCAAGTTCTAGCACACCAAGACCTAAAAAACTCTCCATTTAAAAAATAGTTATGATTAACATTAACCAAATTTATTATTTTATATATATCCCATAAAATTTTATTATTCATCTTATATGTTTCTTAGACATAATATAAGGGCAAATTCAGTTTTTCAGATAAAAGAAGTATTTTTAAAAAAATATAGTTATTTCGCCTTTTAATGGAAAATTACTTTGAAATAAAATATTTTCCACTTTTATATATTCAATATTAAAAAATTAAATTCTTCTTTAGAATCAGGACATAAAAATTTAGTTTGGATTTTGGTTTTTCTGATAAAATCCATTTTTGAATGAATAGTGGGAAATACTGCATTTTAATTCAAAACAACCTTTTAATATAATTTATCTATATAGTTAGATTGTTATTTTAATTGGTTTTAAAGTGTAATTGGATTATATTTTTATAATTTAATCTGATTTTGGTCATTGGAAGTAATTTCACATTGAAATTGGATAAAAACACATGTAAATCTTTCGATAGTTTTTTCTTCTTAAAAACCTGCTTTCTGGTTTTGACAATTAGAATTAATTTTAAATTAATTTCTACCAATTATGGTTTTTGAATTTGGAAAAATAGATTCTATATTTGGAATTAGAAGGTCTAATTTTTTTTAAATAGTTACCTTTTATTATTAGACATTATGAATAGTAACTTCAGTAATTATTTTGGTTTTCCATGGTTAAAGGGTAAATCAAGTAAATAACGGTAAAAAATAATATTATACTAATATAAAACTACCCTAACACATGTCCTAATCCTATTTTATGATATAGGACCCCATATAGGCACTTGGGTGTGATAATGTCCTTTTATAATGTTTAATTGAAAGAAAAAGGTAATATAACATAAACATGTATCTACGTACTAAAAAATTTTTAATTTGGTTTATATAAATTATCTCTTCAACTATAAATAGTCATTAGAAATATTAAATTATTTCCTATATCATGGTATTTTATTTATAATTTTTATACATTAAATAAATAAATCTATTTATGACACAATGATGATGCATTGATTACCTTATTAATGAATGATTCAAATAAATGATATTATAATTATTAAAATAAATGTAATTTGAGATTTTTGATGCCAGAAAAAAAAAATTTGAAGGACCCTGAAATACCTTGAAAGGGGAGGGGTGAATATGGGTGTCAACTTTTTCTTTTTAATGTTGTGGATCTTGTTCCCACATTGGTAGAAACTTATTAAATCTGTTTGTCAAATGAAAGTAAGGAGAGGACACAACACTTTTACTTGGTTCACCACAAAGGGCTTCGTCTATGGAGCATATGCCAATAGTGTGTCAGTCATACCTAAATCCACTAAGCATTAATAGTTTGTGGATTACAAGGTTTAGTCACAGTCACTTTTTTCCAGACATAATTCCTTTACAATGGTTTAGGGATAGCTCACTGTATCCCTCTAATCACTTCCATCAACTCCCATAACTCATTTCCTTAAGAAAAGTAGAACTCAATTTATCAACATGAAGGTCGCTTAAATAGATTTTCATTGAATTCTTTGTCTCTATTTAGCATGAGACACTACTTTCATCGAAGTCCTGAATTGATGAACTTGAAAGCATTAAACACACAAACTAGATATTCAAAACATTTAATGAGCTTACACTGACAATTGCGTGAAACACCTACCCTATGTGCGCAAGATCTTACTTTTGCATGCATGATTTTTCTTCAAATGAAATATCCACTATTAGAATGAAAAATTTTCTTTAGCATGCAATATTTTCCTTTTTTACAGAAATCTTTTGTGAAAATACAACCTTTATGCACAACTTTAACTTTTACGTGTAACTTTAACTTTTTCACATAACTTTAATGTTTTCGCACACCTACCTTTTTGTGCAATGTTTACACACATCAGATATAATATCTTCTCTAAGTATTTATCCATACTGAATGAGGTGGGTCACCCCTCATTTATAGGCATCGTCGACCCCCGCGTGAAAAACCCATCGTGCCGCGCAAGAACTCTCATTCTACATACAATTCTTTTCACGCAAGAACTATTTTTCATGCACATATCCAGATTTTTTGTGCACCTCCCATTTTTCAATGTTCTAATCCTGAAACACCTTTTGTGCAAAAATTACAACCTACTTTCATTATTTCCTGCTTGAACTGTATGATCCCATTCCTGGAAAATATTCTCAACTTCCAATGATGATTAAAAACAAACACAAAAAATACTCTATTTCTAGAATTGGTAGTGGTTCCAACATTTTTTGGATAGAATTTGAATTATAGGGATGATTTAATGTTTTTTGTTTAAATTAATCAAGTTGTTATTACTTTAAAAAAATAAATTACTAAATTTTTTCAAAATTGACATAAATGAATTTTTAAAAAAAACACTATTTTATTAAATGATATTATAGTAATAAAAATTAATGATTCATCCTACTACATTATATAGTGTTAAAAATGTCATTAAATATCCACTTGAGGTTTTATTGTCATTTTATAGTAACTATAGTAACCATATAGTATACAAATACAAGAAGACATGGTAAGAGTTAACTTATTTAAGTAAGAGTTGAAGGAAAAAGATAAGGTTAAATTCATGACCTAAACTTTTCTAAAACCAACTGGTTGAGATTATTTCTACCCATCCTCATATTATCCTATACATACATCACTTTTTAGACTTTATAAACCAAAAATAAATTTATAATAAATTAATATTTCAAGACTTTCCTAAAGTGTCCCTCTCTGCTCCTATAAAAGGGAAATTCTCCTTCTCTTTTCGTCACACCTCCAAAGCCCTTTATCTTAGACAACACCTGCCCAATACTCCTAAAAACTTTTATCACTTCATATAGAAGCCACAATTTAGGGAAAAACCAACTTAATGAGTCCTTTTCTGCAAGTCAAAAGGAGACGCCCAAAGAAGAGGTAATCGTTTAATCCCTTCTTTCAAAGTTATTTTCTTCTTCTACTTCATCTTCCTAAGTTGTTACCATACTAAAATAATAACTCCAACATCTAATATATTCTGATATTTTATTTTATTTTAAAACCATATTCCTCATTTTATCCATCCTATGAAAAACAATATCGCCATGTGTGCGTACGTACGGTTTATCATCTCCACACTATGGTGTAAAGTGTTTTTCATCTATACTTGATTCGACGGGTGTAATGGTTAATATAAATGACTTAAATAATAAATATAACATGTTATTATTTCTCTACATTAATATTCTACCCTATTCTATATCATTTAACCATTGATAAAATGATATTGTTTCTTTTTCATGTGTATGGCGTACTGTCTCCATGACATGATGAGACACATCTTCCACATTCACCATCCAAAAATGATTATAAAAAATATATATTATGAATAATTATGGAATATATGACATAATAAGGCTACTTAAAATATGTGTGTGTGTGTGTGTTCATATATTTCTTTTACTTTCATTCAATATTATAAGAAAACAAAAACATCATTCATACGTACGTACGGACTACCGTCTCCATGAACGATGTGTTCCATTTCATATATATATCTATTATATATATTTATATTATGAATATATATGATATATAAATCATATTATACATTATGAAAGTAATTAAATCATAATCTATGTAATATGATCAAGAATAACAAGTCAAAAAACACATGAGAAACAAAGCGATTATTACCCAAAATGCTGCATTAACATGGAATTGTTAATAGATGAGTAATATAATGTCATAAAAGAATCATTTATGATATCAAAAATATTATTTTCATTCTAATATAAGTTAATAATATGTTTAAGAAAATTATACAGGAGTTTCGGACATGTATGGATAATATCATACCTAAGGTAAGGGTTAATTTTGAAATCTCATTATTATCTGAGATTGTTTATGCATAAGTGTTTACTGTGACATATTTAATATTCATGTCCATTTTTCTTAAAAAAATTAAAAATTAATATTTTAAAGGTTTTACATAAGGTACTCTTTAACTAAAACATCATTATAAATGTTTTAATGATTTATACTTTTAAACCTTTCTCATTAATGTCCATGTTTTCAAAATAGTTTCAATAATTTATTTATATGAAAATAAATATTTTAAGATGTTAATTCCTTTAAAAAGTTTCAAAGTGATATGGGACACATTTATTCAAAAATATATTTTAAATGTCTTCTATTTCAATTTGGGTGACTTCTAATTTCTTCAACGTAAAAAGGGATATTTATCAGAAATATTTTTAATGATTTTCATCCATGGAAACATCCTTTTATGGATTTTATGCTTAATTGAGATTTATTTATTATAATAAAATCTTCGATATTTTATTTAAGGGTTTATGATATGTTTGACTATGGATATTCTATTTTAATACAATTCATGGTTTATGGTTAAAGTACTAAAATTTCGTATGCTAGTTTTAAAACGAGTATTTATTCTATGTTTCACTCTTTTCATATGTTGAATCTATTTGACTTAGTAAGTGACAGGCAAGGACCACTATAGAACCTTGATGAATCGGTAGCTATCATGAGACAAACTATTATCTTAAAAGAAGGGCTTGACAAAATATTTGTGTATGGTCATAGCAAGAGGCCTTGACGTAGTGGTTATGATGTCTGACATTATGCATTCCTTTATTATGAGATTAGTTATTGATTTTACATGTGATTATTAGACTAGTAGAATATCCATGTGAATGTTTAAATGGAATTATATGATTTTTTCTTGCCATATTATACTGAATGTAATGTTTTAAAATGATTTTGTTTTAGGCTTGTACCTTGCCTTAATAGTTTATTCTTATTTTTGATAGATTATGTTATACTATTTATCCTTATTGAGCATCTGAGATCACCCCTTTATATATTTTATTTTATCAAGATTCCAAGAAGTGTTTTATGATTGATATGTAGGGTAAATCTAGGGGAATAATTGAGTTCTCAAAGGATTATCTATGTTGTGTTTTATGTTAGAAATTGTAATGTAAGGTTTATGTATGTAATATATTTTCCAAGATTATTGTACTGATCAGTCCTTCGAGATTTGATTCCTTGTAATCATGCCTATGTATTAAAATAATGCACTATCTTTGAGATTCAGGGGTCGTAGAATTACATGTAGACTAATAAATGAGGCCACATTTATCATGATCAATCCATTCCAATTATATGTGGACATCTAAGGAAATATGAGGATTCTAGGAACATTAAATGAGATTATAAATACTTTTCAATACTCACTATGGGAGATTTATTTTAATTTTTAGTTATAACTAGCTAGATTAGTGTAGTAATTTATTTTCTTTTCTAGTTTTTATTTTAATATTTTGGTCATATTTTCTCTCTCTATTTATATTTATTTCTTCCTTTATTTCTTCTCTTACTCCATGACACTATAGAACTAACCTAATGGATTAATATTAAGGGAGGAAGTGGTGGTCCAATTATCTGTTATTTATTTCATATGTTTGATTTAATTTCATGATGATAAAGTGGGGGTGTAAAGAGTTTTTTTTCTATTTTCAACCTTCTCTGCATATATTCTATAATAGAATTCATATTTATGAAGTATGAATTTTATTAAGTTTTTACTAAATCTCACTTAATAAAATGGTTTCTAAGTGTTGTATTTGTTGGTGCGTGATTAAGGGTTGGTTTTAAGAAGTTTTATTAGGGTTTGGGACTTTTTATTTTTTCAGGAGACTCCACTAGATTCTTACTGGTTTTGTATTAGGTAACGGGTGGCTCCCAAGGTGAGGTGGTTCTTCTATAAGGGTCATTAGATCATTAGTTCCATAGGAATGGGTACCCAGTGTGATTGGGAAGTGTTCGTGGTGTGTACCTATTGTGTTTAAATTTAATTTTAATTAATTAAATTAATTGTAATGTTCCTATTGAAAAAATAAATTCCCCTTCTCTCATTTTTAGTCAAGTCATGTGACCCTCCCTCTCATTCTCTCTTTTTATTTTAATCTCTGTGGTGGAGCTACCAAATTTATTCTTCAATCATCATCCCATATGTTGTAGGAGATCTCTTATTATAAATCTAACACTAATCTATGATCTATTCAGGGATTTTATTGTTATTTAATTGCTTTATATAGAAAATCCATAATTTAATGGATTTTCCAAGAGTTTAGGGAATCCTATGATTAATTATGATTTGTCTAACTATTTTTGGTGAAAAGGCTTCTAGTATATGGAGGTAGGTGGTACCTAACCATTACAAATAGATTATTCTCAATTCCATTCTACATGTGATGTGGGGCCATTCCAATAATGATAGTGTGGCCTTAAATTAATCTAAAATAGTTTCCCATGATGCTTTAGGAGTGGGAAAGTTTTTATCAGGCTATAAGTGGACCACCGTGGGTTGTGATTCCTAAGAAGTGTCCACCAATATTGATATGTAAAAAATAAATTAGTAAAGAAACTCCTTACCAAAGAGCTCAAATAACGAGGATGGGCTAGATCTAGGACAAGGTCTCAAGTGGTTTCCCTAATTTCCAGAGACTAATAACAGTTTTTGATGGATAAAAGTAATCATTAGGGAATGATTTTACCTCAAAATAAATGCGAATATATATGAGAAATTATCTATGATTTTATTTTAAATAAAAAAATTATAATTTTAAATATGAATACAAAAAAAGATCATAATAATGTACAATTAAAAATAAAAAAGGCTCAAGTATCAGGTCATAATAGTATATGGTGACCAACTAATGAAGCCTAACCAAAGTGAATGACCCAATACCTCCAACACATGGTGAAACATATCTATGTATATCATGAACCTAATTCCAAATAATGATCAACCTATAAAATCATAACATTTTATTTACCTATATAATGAAAAAATATGTATTCATGTACAATGAGGTGTATGAGTATGTGTGAGTACGAATACCCAATGGGATTTCCCCAAATAATCTCATGAAATCCCATGAATACCTACTCCCAAACATGTAATAAATTAAATTAAAAATATTTTATCATATTTAAAAAAATTAGATTTCCAAAAGTTGAATAAAGAAGAAGATAAAAACTATATAATACATTATTTTCCCAAAAAATAAGAAAAAATTCATGGTTCCACCCTTATACATATTCAATATGTAACAAATATAATAACAATGATACATAATAAATAAAAAAATAACAAACAACCAATGCTACTTGTGATCATAGAATACACTAACTATAAATTGTCATATGACCAAGTGTTTCCCAAATGTAATGGCCTACCTCAATCGTATTACAAAAGTAATGAAACTTCAAATCCATTTAACATACCAATCACTTCCATTCATACTTTAAACTTCCTAGTTATTTTTCATACCCAATGCATTCAATTTTCCAAATTATTTTACTTCCCAAAAACTTTACTCAGGTCAAACCATTATCCAATTTTTAATTTCTACAAAATTAAGATGAAAAAAGAGTCATTAGAATTATTTTAAAAAACTAAAAAAATTATATTATGCATGAGTTATTTTTATAATTATGAATCAAAAATCCCAAAATAAAATCCCATGGTTTTACCCAAAATATTGTTTCTAGGGTTTTATGTCAAGATTCCCAAAAACCAAGGTTATACCAAAATCCCCAATTTCATAATCATTTCAAATACAAAAACAATAGAAAATTTTCAAATAAATTAAAATAACTATTTAATAAATAAACAATGTATGAAAATGGATAAAATGATACCAATTTCATAATAGGGAATCACCATACTATAATGAATGAATGTGATCCACATAAATTAGATGATAATCAAGAAAAATTTCATGAAACCCTAGGTTTGATGACAATGATTTTGATATGATTCTTCTAACCATATCATTAAGAATATTAAATAATGTTTCTTCTATTAATTATCGAAACCCACAATCTAGAAAAAAAATATATAACTGAAATGGATAGGTATATTCGAGGGAGGATAAATAGATAATGATATAAGAGACTTATTAAAGAACACATGAAATAACTAAGATCAAAACTTTAATCAAGTGTCTATTCAATCAATCCCCATAAAAATCCATTATTCGTATATAGAGAATCCTCGAAATAACCTCTAAGGTTCCCTATAGTTTTATTATGATTAATTGGAGTGAAATGATGCCTATAAGAAGTTAATCGAGTATTAAATCAATAAATCATGTAACCTAATCCTATTTTCATGGATAGGATACATGGTCCCCTAGGGACCATGAAGATCATTCTATCCATCTTTTTCGACCATACACTATCTCTTTGGACTATGTAGAGACCATACGTTTGGTTGAAATGTCTCCCAACTTATTTATATAGATCATATTCACCTGAAACTAGGTCCTTATGTGAAACTCCTCATTCTAGATCTAACAATGTAGTGAAAACCCAGTTCTGGGAATATAGAAGTATCTATTTCTCAAAATTAAACATGAACACGTTATGTAATTACCATAAGCATCAATACCACATTTTAGGGGGGGAATTCTCAAAACCTAGGCATTAAATTATCCCATCATACAACTTTTCATCCTAGAAATGTTGTGAAGATCTATTCTGCATAAAATAATATGGCCATTGCATCAACATTTGACCTCATATTTCATGGGTATCTTCCTAAATTAGACCCTATAACCATAAAAATATCACTAATAGAACACTTCAACCTCTCAAGATGTTTTCCTACATAATAGTTATATATATAGACCTTTCCATGAAGGTCACATATGATTCCAAATCCACCATATCATTGGAGATAATGTGAGATGGTTCCAATTGATACTTCAATATCTACATGTTGAAACAAAGGTGATTTAATAAGGATATCTTTATTTTGTTTGTTGAAAATCCATGACTGAATTTTGTGATCAAGGTAGATGGTTTTTAATGACATAGTTCACCAATGTTAACCAAATTTTTGGGTCCAAAAAATATTTTAGAAAGATTCAGAGTTTGGATAAGGAGGGATGGAGTATATTTATTGAGAAAAGTTGGTATTTTCACCCTAGTGGAGCTAGGAACCATGCCCTAATTCCTTACACAAGTGGCGTATACTAGTACCACATGCAGTTTTCATGTTCATGTGAGGATATATGAGAAACTGAAACATGATTTTCTTGGAACTACATAGAGTAATGTTTAACACAAAAATAGATATATTTAAATGACATATTATATTTCTCAAAATAAATTCCTACAAGAAGGTTGGTGGTATTTTCTAATAATTTTTTTGAAAATCTCCTCATTTGGGGAAATGAAAATTATAGGAAGGATTATAGGTTTCCCATCATATAAAAAAAACCTATATAAACTAGACTTGAGTAAAGCACCTGGGTAAAGAAGTGGCATGAATTAAGAATCATGAATAGTAAAATAAAAGGACTTCTATAGATGGGGTATCTTAAATAATTCATTGAAATGTTAGCTGGTAAAATGTGCTTGTGAGAAGCACCTTAATAAAGGATTTGGGTTAAAAGGGTTTCATGAGCTATATTGGATGAATGAATTTTTGATAAGCACACTGGGGAAAATTCAGGTTCTTAGGAAAAGTATATTTAGGTGAAGGAAAGGACTTTGGTGAAGCATAAATGGGTGAAGCCATTAACATGGGAAAAACTAAGCTAGTTGAAGCAAATTATCTAGGAAAACTAATTGAATGGAATTTGAAGAATTATATGGGTTTTAAAATTAGAATTTAATGATGAAATTAGAAATCAACATTCATTCAGATTTATATATTACACATAAGTCATTAAATTAAGGAAGAATTCACCTAGAGTACCTAACAAGGAGTATTCTATTGGAGTTAGTTCCCTAGAAATAACTTCTTTGTACTTATTGATAAACTTGTATAATTTTTTTTAATATTAATAAAATATGTATAATATCATGATTGTTCTTCTATGTGATATAGTATGTGATAATTTATTAAGAGTAGTTTTTACACTAAAAGGTCATATAATTTTCCCACTATGATGATAAACTATAAGTGTTATGAAACTATTATTGAATATATGTTCTATTTCCATATGATATCATTTTAGGAAAACAAATGATATAGACTATCATGGGTGGAAACTCATAGGAAATTGAGGCATATTCTCATGGTGTACGCCCATGGTAATATCTAGAAGGATATTATGAGAATAGGACCCGCCAGTAGGAAATTCACCTTTATATGTATCACTAGATATTCTTATCTATAGATTTCTGTATTGATCCTCATATATTAATAATATTATTAATGAATATTATGAGTCATGTACTTTGATGTATTTACGAAATACATGATGTAATATGTTCATAGTGAATTAGGATACGTTGTGTGTATCATTATTAATATTGCATTAATGAATAATATGAGAACGGATTTCACTGTTGCAGTTTTTGACAGGGGGAGAAAAAAGACTCATGGCTATTTTTGATTCTTATTTGTGTTTCTTATTTGTAATTTGGGTCCATGTAAGGCCTTTGTGCCATATTGGGTTTCATTTTATTATTTGGTTCTTGTAATGGGTTTCTCCTTTTCCCAATCCTCAAAAGAAGATGTTTCTTTTTGTGTTCAATCAAAGGGGTTTTCCCTGCACCTTGACTAAAAAAAATATGTCCCTTTGGTTAATTAACAGAAGTTAATATATTAGTCCCTTTGATGGAAATGATATACCCTAAATAAATCCATGGCCATGGTGTTTTAAAGGAAATTTAAATTTTTGAAAAGTCAAAGAAAGAGATATCGAGCATATAAGATGATGGCACTGGCATGCAACCTGCTCAACTGGAGATATTGTGACAAAGGGGTTATATTATATAGTAAACATCCATATGAGGTGACATGTCATTGTGAAATTAACTTATTTATATATGGATTCTTTACCATGTTTCTATATGCTAATCTTGGACTTTAGTCTAATTTACCAAATTCCATTGAGAAAAAGGCCTAGAGAGTCACACACTAAGTGTATCTAGAATATCAGTTAAATAATATATTTAGTATTTAATAGGTTCAATAAATACAATTCCTACACATGGTTTAATAATTATACATGTATTCTTGATCACATTTATCCTATCAGTAGTTATTCGAGAGAATATATTGTGTGAAGAATATTTAATAAATATTTATTTTATATTTAGGGAATATAATATTTATTTATTTATTAGTGATTAATGCAGTGATATTTATTTAATAAATAAATATATATTATTCAAGTCTTGATAAATATTGTGGAAGAATGGAAGTCTAAGTGTAATGGTCCGATGAGAAATAATAAATATTGAATATTATTTAATTAAATAATATATAATTATAATTTTCAAGTTTATCACATGTGGAGAAATATTATTATTATTATTATTTAACATGGGGTTTTCTAGGATTAAATAAAATATTCAAAGGCAATTGTGAAATTATTTTATTTTTACCCTATCAAAATAAATACCCAATTGTGTTATTTTATCATTAAGATAATTCATTTATCTTGGTTCTGCAAAATAGATTTCAATAATTCTCTCAATCCTAGAGAGCACCCTTATCTATGAATTCTCCCAAGAACATAGAGCAGTCCTCCTTTATAAAATCAAGTAGAACACTTTGGAATCCAATCTCTAAGTGATCAAACGTGGATGATGAAATCTCAAGGATCTATCGTTCTAGCACCTGGATATTCCTTCGGGTAACATTGGGAGATTCCTATAACATGTTTGGATCACTTCTAAAGGAAATATACAATTGGTTTCTATAACACAACAATGGTGCAGCGAAAATCTACCACCAGATTCATCAATGAAGAAAGGGTTTCCACACAGATAATTCTTTATTCAATTAAATTAATTGTAAATAATTTGTGATGATCCACTCTCTCTGTCTCGGTGTTATTACCCATTTTCTATTTCTTTGATTCAATTATGCAGATCATGACGTTCATCATTGTATAGATCTCAGATTAATCATCGATTGTGGAAAAAATCAAAGTCGGTCACCACCCAAAACACAATTCCACTGCACCCAGAACCTAAAAGTGGTATCAGAGGGGTCATAAAATTATTTATAATTATTTAATATCATCGGTAATTTACATATATCAATTTATTTTTTAAAAATTTTGGTTTAATTGTTCATTTAATCCCAATTGATAGATATGTTTCTTCCCCCTTCGTTTCTCATAGATATAATTGAGATGATTAATTTTATGGTTAAAATAAAATTGAGGAACTCATTCGGAGGTGCCATGGTTTCTGCCCAGACAACACTAGGCTACACGCCATGTAATTTTAGTTACATGTCGTAAAGTCACGTTCAACGAATCAAAATTGATTCAAAAATAAATCCAAGATTATGCATTGATTGTTTCATTAATTTCACAATTAATGCACTGCATTTTGACAATAATTTAATGGAACACTCTTAGCTGGAATACACATCATGTGGCCCACATACATGACATGTGGCCCATTGACACGCAGTGTACTCAAAATTTTACGAGGCATAGATTACATGCTGAGTCCGTAGGTGTGTGTCTCAGATAGACAGTGACAAATATACATGTAGTGTAGATCAGATCTATATGTTGTGTATATATACAAAGTTACAAAGATTTAAAAAAATTATTTTAGTATAAAAAATTTCAGACGTGTACTTGCATGTGATTGTAAAGACAGGACACACCATGTGATAGGTTTTAATATACAAAGATATTTAAATGTTTAACTAATATCTATGTAATGTTTATATCTGCATATCATGTATGAGTTTTGTTACATTTTGTTAATCTACGTGAATTTAAGCATAACACGTGATCGAAAAATCATGTAATTCATGTAATCATCCATGAATTACACATTGTGAAAGTACATGATAAGTCGTGTATACCATATCTAATAAGAAAAAAATAGTATACGAGTATAATACATATTGGGTAGAATCAATAAGGTATTCACTATGTTTCCTAAAATGTATATTAATGTAAAAAGTTAATTTTAAATGAATTTATTTAAATTTTTTTAAATTATAATGGATGAGAATCTCAAGGAAATTCAGATGAGAATTAAGATAAAAGGATTGATTAATTAAAGATAATAATTAATCGATTTGTGCATGATTTATCTAAAATAAGAATTATTAATAATTGAATGGTAGTTTTATTAAATTCATAATTCATTGCATGCATATTATTGATGATGCTCTAGACTATACCTTTTTGATGTGATTGGTTTCCTTTAATTTATTATTAAATTAAATTGATGTCATGCATACCTTATATGTTTTCATTTTGTAGGGCCTACGTTCCCATGGTTTCTTTTATATAAACCCATTTTCCCCCTCAAATTTATGTCTGTAAAATGAATGTGTAATGGATGGAGCTCCCAAGCCAGTGGAAGCAGTTCATGTTCGTAACCGAGACGAAACCAATCCTAGGAGATACAATGGTGGATAGGTGAAGGCTAAAACATGAACCTTAATTGGTTCAAGGTGTTTTCTCCTAGTTCAATGGTTAGTTTATCGACCACTAGATAAAATAACCACTAGTAAGTTCTCATGATCATACCACTTTATTATTTTATTTATGTCAGTTTTTTGGTTATTTCATTATGGATGTCTTTTCTCAAACACATAATTAATGAATTAACATTCATTCAATATGGAGCTCAAATAAAATGTATTATACATAATTATTATATAAGAAATGGTTAATCACTTAATTAATCCCACTTAATATTAAAAATCATGTGATTAAGATAATAATTGGAAATTTACGCATAAAAGGATAAAATCCATCAATAAAATATTAAGTCATTATTTCCTTATATTACTTTGGTTAAAATCGAACCATAGTTCAAAGTTATTGACTAACCAAAGATGGGGCACTTTAAATTATTGGGAAATTCTAACATGAGATTTTAGGTTGACATAACTTGGTTAACATAAAGGGTTGAATTCCAAAACATGACTTGGTGTAACTGATAGGCCAAGGTTTAGGAAATCTAAATTAATGATTTCAGGATTGGGGAGTCCACTCACCAGATCAAGGAACTGTGAGTTAATGCATTTGGCATTTTGAATTACTATCTAAAACAATTCAAGTTTCTTGACCAAACAAATTTGTTTTAATGGAAATGGTAATATGGATCCTTGCTATGAGAATCTCCAAGAAAGAGGATATTCTAATGCCAATGGTGAGGGATATTAAGTTTTGATAAAATAGGGGAGATTAATAAATATAATATTTATTTATTTGTCTAAATTTTGTTAGATAAAGTTATAAAATTGTGATCATATTATTTGATACAAAAATAATAAAATGAAATCAAACATATGATTGTGATCCATACATGAGAAGGAAAACCTTATCACTAGAACAAATTTACAAGAGTGGAAAAGGAACCAATGTGACATTCATCGCCAACAAAGGAAATTTTATGTGTTAGAAGAACCTTTACTAGTTGCACCGGGAAATGAGGCAAGTGATGAAGAGATATCTGTATATGAGAAACATCGGAATAATGATACATATGTTCATTTATTCATTATATCATCCATATACAATGATATTTTAAATCAAAATGAGGCTATGGATGCCTATAGCACGATGTATCACCGACGAGATCTATATTTAAGAGAAGGAAACACAACAGGGGTACAAGATCTCCAATGCTTTGCTAATAACTAATCTTGGAGAGTTTATTCCATACGATCCTCATGTGGTCAAGAATATCATCTATATTGAATGCATGGACATATTAGGGATTAAATTCCTAGATGTGTTTCATAAAAATATCAAACATTCATCACTACCTAAAAACATCTCTAGTTTTATTGTCAATGATAATATGGGAAATAATGGAAAGAGTCTTTTAAAACTTTTTTACATTAATTAACCAAGTGGATAATGACATGGGGTGTGATAAACCCACGGTCCTTCTGGTGAATAAGAAAATTAATAACAAGGAAAAGGGTCACAAGATGAAGATGATCTAGATGCAAGGAAAGGAAAAGGAGGTAGTATGTTTTGCATGTGGAAATCCAGAACACTAGAAGAAGAACTTAACCTAGAAGAAATGGGAAGCTAAATGTGTGTTCTTTATCAAGTGAAATATTTACATTTATAAACATTGGGTAGTATATACAACTTGTGGTCCTCACATTTGTATCCAAATATAGGAACCAAGTAGATTCCTGAAGATTTCCATTACAGAAATGGATCTACAAGCTGTCAATTGTGCTAGGCTGACTGACCTAGACATTGGTGACTACCACCATTCATTTACAACTATAATGATTTTGGTTTTTAGAGATTTTTATTATGTAACTAGTGTTACCAAGAACATAATTTTGGTGTCATTCTTAGATACAAATGGATTTATTTTAAAATTTTGAAATAAAAGTTGTTTCCTTTATAAGGAAAACATATGTTATGGTATGGTGTATTTAAATAACAGTATTCATGTACTATATTATAAAAACCAAGTTTTGTAAATTGATAACAAATCATGTTTACATGACTCATATAATAGCTAGTTGTGGAATCACTGTCTTGGTCATGTAAATAAGAAGCGTTTAATAGAGCTCTATCTAGATGGTTATTTAGACTCTTCTAAGCTAAAAACCACTTTATAGAGGTCATGCTTGTTTATAAGGAAAAAACTACAAAACCACCATTTGGTGGAAATTGTGAAAGGACCAAAAAAATCTAGGATTGGTAAACACTGATGTGCGTGGAACATTTCTAGTAGAAGCTAGAGGTGGATATTCTTACTTCGTAAATTTTAGTAATGACTTAAGTAGATATGGCTATATCTACTTGATGAGATATAAGTCTAATTACTTTGATAAATTCAAGTATTTCAAGAATGACATAGAGAATCGTCTTGGTAATAAGATAAAGAATATTTAATCAAATTGATGTGGAGAATATATTAACCAAGAGTTCATTGACTTTCTATAGGAGTTTGGTATTCTATGTCACTCACTCCACCTTATACTCCTCATTGGAATGTTGTTAGTGAAAGGATGAATAATACCTTGTTGGGCATGGTAAGGTCGATGAAAATTCATGAAGATCATTTATTATCTGTTGATGGACATGCAATACAAATTGCAGCATACACATTAAACCGAGTACAAACTAAAGTGGAAAATGGAATTACCTTCGAGTATGGAGTGGAAAGAAACCCATTTTTTCATATACACATGTATGGGGTTGCGAATCGTTTTTTAATTCATTATTAGGCAACAAACTATCACCCTGGGGAATGAATTTTATCTTTATAGGGTATCCTAATGAAACAAAGGGATACCACCTATAAAACCCCTAGACAATAAAGTGACTATCGATAGAAAAGTTGTATTTCTTAAGAGGTACCACATCCTCAAAAGGGATGGTGCGAGAAATATTCAGTGTGATGATGTTGGTGATCAAGATACACAAGTTTGGGTACATGAATAGATTACATAGGCCCCCATGGAAGAATTAATTCCTAAAACACAAGTATTGGGTATGAGTGGAGGGGAGGTAAGAGAACTATAGAGATATGGTTTTCTAGTCACCAAATATTGATATTAGTTATTGGTTGGAAATGATGAAGTTATTTCCTACAAGGAGGTAGTATAAAGATCATAGGATACAAGATGGAAATAGGCCATGAATTCTGAAATAGATTCCATGTATCATAACCAAGTTTGGGTTTTAGACAATCCTATAGTTAATGTAAAGACTATTGGATGAAAATGGGTATTCAAGAGGAAACTGGACATAGAAGATAAAGTAAATAGCTAAAAAAGAAATTCCATTGTCTAAAGAGTTTAAACATCATCAAGGAATTGACTATAATGAATATTTTTTCTCTAGTCTCAATGTTTAAATGAGTTATAACTCTAATTGATATATTAGCTTACCATGACATTGAGATTGGGAAGATGGATGTCAAAATTGCATTCCTTAATAGGAACCATCATAAAGATTTCTATATGACACAACCAGATGGGTTTGTGACTCCAAGTGATTCTAAAAGGATTTTCATGTTGTACATATCCATTTATGGATTGAACCCTAAATCTAGGTCATGGAACATGTGATTTGATGAATCCATAAATTAATTTGGTTTCATTAAGTATGAATGTGATTCATGTGTTTACAATAGGTTTAGTGGAAAGGCAGTCATTATCCTAGTATTATATGATAATGACATGTTACTTATTTGAAATGACATATGAGTCTTATAGTCAGTTAAGGACCAGTTAAAAAAGTGTTTCTACATGAACGACTTAGGCGAAGAAGCCTATACTCTAGGGATCAAGATCATTTTTGATGGATCCAAGAGGCTTAATGGACTAATTCAAAGTACATATATTGACCAGATACTAAAGCGGTTTAGTATGGAACAATCCAAGAGGGGATTGGTTATAGTTTTTCATGGTTTGCATATTTCTATGAAAATGTGTCCTCATAAACAACATGAGAAAGGGAGAATGAGTAAGATACCATATGCTTCAATGAAAGGATCAATAATGTATTCAATGTTATGTAATATACTTGATGTTTCCTATGCACTAAGCATGGTAGGTATATATCTAGAAGATCTAAGAGAACAACATTGGAATGTTGTACTCAATTTAATGTGTATGTTGCAGCACTGGATCTTGTAAAAGAGACAAGGTCACACCAATAGATAGAGCACATACTCCAGAAGTATCACCTATTGATGGATTATCAAAGAAGTGAAGTTTTAGGAAGTAGAGTACCCACGAAAGAGAACGTGGCAGATCCATTTACTAAAGGACTATCTCAACTGAAGCATAACTATCATGTGAGAGCTAGCAGACTAAATGTTGTTAGTAGTTGGCTCTAGTGCAAGTGGGAGTTTGTTGGATTTGGTTCACTAGAACCAAATTTTGTTTACTTTATGATAAACTTGTATTCATTTTTATTAATATTAATAAACTAATTATCACATCATGATTATTCCTATGCATGACATAGTATGTGATAGTGTCCTAAGAGTAGCTATCACACTAAAAAGTCAGACCAGTTCCCTACTATGATGTGAACTCGGAAGTGCTATGACAATATTCTTGAATATATGTTCTCTAGTAGGATGATATCATTAGAGGGACACAAATGATACATGATATCAGTGGTGGAGACTCATAGGACATTGATTTATCCTCTCATGGTGTACTCCCTTAGTAATATATAGTAGGATATTATGAGAATGGGACTCGCTAGTTAAAAATCCACATTTATATGTGTCATTGGATGTTACTATCTATGGACATGTGTATTGGTCCTTAGACATTAATAATATTATTAATGAATATTATGAGTCACATACTTTGATGTATTGAAGAAAACTATGATGACATATGTTCGCGATGAGGTTGGATACATTTGGTGCGTTATGAGTAATATTAAATTAATAAATAATGTGAAAAAGTATTTGTCCCTTATTCTCATTAATAAAAGTTAATATCTCAGGACCTTTGATGAAAATGATATATAAAAAATAAATCCATGTCCATGGTGTTCTATAGGAAAGTTTTATTTTTAGAAATTCAAAGAAAGAGATATTGACCATATAGGTTGATGGAACTGGAATGCAACCTTCTAGAATGGAGATATTTTGATAAGGGAATTATATTACATGGTAAGAATCCATATGGGGTGAAAATTCATTGTTACATTAACTTATTTCTCTATGGGTACCTTGGCGTGTTGCTAGATGTTAACCTTGGACTTTAAGCTGTTTCACCTAATGCCACCAAGAAATAGGCCTAGAGGGTCACACACTATGTTTAACTAGAATCTTAGTTAAATAATATATTTAGTATTTAATAGGTTGAAAAAATATTATTCCTACACGTGGTTTAATAATTATTCATGTATCATTGATCACATTTATTCTGTCACTAGTTATTTGAGAAAATATATTGTGAGATGAATATTTTATAAATATTGATTTACTATTTAGTGAATATATTATTTATTTATTTATTTGAAAATAATGTAGTGAAATTTATTTAATAAATAAATAGACATTAATCAAGGCCCAATAAATATTGTGGAGGAATGGAGGGCTGGGTTTAATGGTCCAGTGAGAAATAATAAGTATTGAATATTATTTAATTAAATGATATTTAATTATAATTTGGATGTTTAGCATATGATGAGAAATAATAATAATAATATAATTATTTAACATGGGGTTTTTCTATGATTAAATAAAATAATACAATGAAATTATGGAATTATTTTATTTTAAATCTAATAATATAAATACCAAATTATATTATTTTTTCATTAATCCAATTCATTTGTCTTGGTTGTGCACAAAATATTTGGATAATCCTCTCAAGAAAATAAAGATCCCTTCTCTAAGAATAATCCCAAGAACAGAGAGAATTCCTCCTCCACTGGATCAATGAGAATTCTTGGGAAGCGGATCTCAAAGTAATCAAAGGTAGATGACACAAGTTCAAGTATATACCATGCTAGCACCGAGAGATTCCTTCGACGATGTCTTGAGATTATTGGAACATGTGTGGATTACCTCTAAAGGAAATCAACACTTGGTTTCTACAACGCAATGATGATGCACCACAGATCTGTTACTGGATTCACCAATGAAGAAAGAATTTCAACAATGGTAATTATTTATTTATTTAAGTTTATTATAAATAATATATGATGATTATCTCTATCAATTCTGGAATTATTACTAATTATCTATTTCTTTGATTCAATTCCATGGATTATAGCATTTAACATCATATAGATCTCGGATTGATCACCAATTATTGTAAAAATCAATTTTGTGAACCACCCAACGCACGCTTCCACTGCACCTGAAACCTACATATTCAATATAAATAAACCAAGAGAGGTGGTGTGGTATCCTTGAATTCTTTATAAATTCCACACACTTGGAATAAAGTTACCATGAATGAAAAATTGTAATACAAGAAATCTGGTGATGTTTATATGATTATAGTATGATCAAAAAATCATCAGAATGTTCTAATTGGAAAATACATTCATAGAAACTGAAGTAAAAAAAATTAATATTATCTTTAATGTCTTTATTTTTGTGTTTAGTGATTGTTCACTTCAATCAGGAAGATTTAATGAGTTCATACATACAGAGGGAAAAAATGCAAAAAAAATTAAAAGAAACATTTGACACCCTAATTCATGAATTCTTTTTCTTAACACATTAAACTGATTATGTTTATAAAGTGGATTTATATTCTTGGTAAAATCCTAGGTCATATATGAAGGATCATTTAATGTTTATATAATTTATTTTTAATAAAAATTACTAAAATATTGGGGTGGTTTTTAAAATAGTTTTAAAAATAAAATGAATTAATTAATGAGTTTAATAGTTGATAAATAAAGGCAATGTTTTTAGAATTGTGAGAGAAAGATTTCATTTCATGTTCACAACAAATATTGGTTAGTTTATCATTCTGATAAATAAACATGGTTTAATAGAATCCTTTGGTTGAGGGTTGACATGATCTCGATTCCCCACTATCCTATTAAAATTAGTCATAAATAACTAAACCTTGATAAGAAAATAAAATTTTCAATTATTGGACATCAATCATAGATTTAGGGCTTCCAAAACATAGTGATAGCTCATGTATGTGTGAGAGAAATAGGATTCTTGTACTGTACAATCAAAACAACAAAAGATTCCCACATAAATCTCAATCCAATTAGTTTTTAAATGAAAAGTGTTACACAAAAGTGTACCGATGAAATGAAATAAAAGGGGAATCAAGTTAAGATAACAATTAAATGAAATTTTTCAAAAAGAAATTACACCAAACCATCAGAAGAAAAAGTGCCAGAACTCCCTTAACATGATGTGTAGCTTCCTTGAAATGACCTTCTACCGTTTAGCTCATAATCAAGAGGAGGAGGAGGTTGGGGTGGAACTTCACATTAATCATTGACCCCCTATTAGGACAAGGGCCTCCAAAACATCTAGGATTGTGAGAGTAATTCATTGGGTAATTAAAATGGTAGAGGTTTTCTCCTTGGTCAAGCATGCAAATGGGGTTCCCAAGGAACCCTTTTATAGCTAAGATGGGAGGTAGTTTTTGGCACCCAGATTTCGTAAAACCAATTACATCATGGTTTTAGGAATCCAGACAGTCTTATGTCACTTTTTGCAAAACAAAAAACATGTTTACCCACATATTTACAATCTTCAATGAAAAAATAGCATAATTTTGCTGCATACAACTCGATATATGGACAAAATACATAACCTAACTCTTGACCTCAAGTAGAATATTTTTCTTGGACATATCGGTTCTTTTGGGTACCTTAAAGGAGGAATTGGGATTGGGTTTATTCATAAGAGTTATATCCCACTTAATTTCAGATCCTCCCTCAATATTAGAGCCCAAATGGATGCACAGATGTGATGAAGTGTTCATTTGAGTCCACTAGTATGCTTGTAATCTTTCACATTTTGGCCCATTTTTCTTCAACTTCATCCTAGGCCCTCCAAATATCCTCCAATTATAATGAAAACATGAAAAATGTAACATATCTATTTTTAACAGTGATAATAATTAAATTAATTAATCAAATATGAAGTGACATTTTTTATAATAATTGGAATTTAAAATAAAAAAAAATTTAACATAGTGGTTCAATGGTGAATGAAAATAGTGAATCATGGTGTGATCACACCCCACACATACTCATTTTCACTCCAATGAAAAGTCACATTTCCAAAAATTATGCATAGAGATATTCCCAACTTCATGCAGATTTAAAAGTCAATGAAAATTTAATACTTGATAGCAATGTAATCAAATAAAAATCACACTAAGGAGTTATTATTAGTGATCATAGAAAAATATTCCTCATAAATTGTATTAGAAAAAAATTCAAAGAGATAAATAATAAAAATTTGATAAAATAATTCAAAGGTCAAAAATGTCATTAATTCCCTATGTGTCTGTCTCAAAACCATTTAATGAAATTCTTTCAACATTCTATACAGAAAATATATGTTATTTTTAAAAAAATCTTCTTAAATGATTCTATCCTCTGAACCTGCACTACATGCATTACAATAAAATTTGATGACTCGCTCACTTAATCATTCCAGGATGTCACAACTTAAGATCCCAAACTAGATATACCCATATGTTTTACATTTCATCACACCCCTCATTTATTATTTTCATTGTTTTTTAAAAAAATTCATTTGGAACATGTTTCAAACTCATTTCCCAACCATTTTTTGACCTTATCACAATAATAATTGTAATATTTATAACAAGATCAATGTTCTAGGAAGTGTGGTTTTTGAGCATCCCAATATACAAACCAAGTTTTTTTTTGTTTTTAAAGGAATATAACATTTAGATAACAAGTACACACACATAGTTTAATCCAGTACAGTAATGAGACTGATCAGATATGGAACGAATGTATGGAAAAATTATTTTGGAAATTAGATAACTATTAAACTAACTTATATTCACCTTCTTTTGAGTAAGATACATTTACACTTCATGGTTGGGTACAATGCTATGTGGAGATATTAAGTGACATATTTTTTTCATAAAATATTCACACAAATGGTGCCATTCTTATCAAAGGTTTCAAAAAAATACAACCATTTATACCATCGACAAACTACCTATTTTCAAGAAAAAGTCACAACTCAATATTAAATTCATGCCAAAACACACATTCTATCAGTGAAATTTTTTAAATGTTAAAACAACATGAAATAGGGAAATTTATCATTAATTTTCAATAATTTATATGATTAATTGGGAATAAAAAATGAATATTATGACACAAAAGTTATTGGGAAAAGGAGGAGGAGATAACAATAATATTCATCTACTGAAAAATATAAAAAGAAGAAAGATTCTTAAAATTCATAACTAACCCGGGATTGTAACCACCCCACACAACTAGAGTATGTATTGTCCTCACTATAAATAAAGAGATTTTGGGAAGGGGGGATAAAAAAATGTGGGTTTCATTGGTAGGTTGCTTCTTGAACTTAGAGTTCCACCATTGAGGACTCTAGAATGGCTTCAAGAAAGTTCTTCAACCACTGCCCATTGCAATTGAAGGTTTTTTTTGTTTCTTCATGTTGAACCTAAAAAACACCAAAGGGGTAAACATTAGTCATAGTGTATGGGACAAACCGGAAATAATGAAGCTTACCTAGATGAAAAATACACATTTTATTAAAAAATAGGACCTTATTCCCAATGTGGAATTAACGATGAAGGATGAGTTGGTCTTGGGTAGCCTTGGTTCATTCATTATAAATCCAGGAGTTCTCATATGAATCTCTACACATTTCCTCGAACTCTTTAATTTGTAAAATAATTTGATAACCTACATAATAAATATTATAATTTTATTTTTTAATGGCCCAATAGACCCGACACACTATCTCAACAGGGAGGTGACAACTATTTCCAAAAAAATACATAATATGATGACATTCTAATGGGAGTTTTGAAGGAAGTACGATAAGCCCATAATGAATCATCAAGTCTAAGACTCTCATCCTTACTATTGGGTTGAACCATTTTTTCATGAATTTGTTTTACCTCTCTATTTGAAACCTTCGACTAACCATTGTTTTGTGGGTGATATGCAGTAGACACTCAATGCATGACCCCATACTGATGAAAAAGTGATTGTATTGTTATATTGAAGAAATAAGAACCCTACTACCTGATAATAAACCTAGGAAATCCAAACCTATAGAATTTTTTGGTTCTAATAAATTCCATAACTGTATTATAATGATCTATTCTCATGGATCATGTCTCTACCCATTTTGAATTCTAATCAACTGCCATATGAATTCAAAAGTTTCAAAATTTATTGGGAAATAGACCCATAAAGGAAACTCCCCAAACATCAAAAATGACATTTATAACTAAGGTTTTTTGTGACATTTCATTTCTTTTAGAGATATTCTAAATTCGTTGACAGTGAGGAAAAACATTACAGAATTCATGGGAATCCCAAAATAATGTTGGCCAAAAGATACTAGAATCAAGGAACATGTGAGTTGTTTGTTGGGGACCAAAGTGTCCCCACAATCAAGATTGTGGTGGGACCTAAGGATATATTGAAACTCACTCTCTAGAAAACAACTCCTGAGGACTTTATCACTAAATGTGTGACAATGGTTGGGGTCATCCCAAATTTAACAATGTGACTTATGTTTTAGATGACCATCTTAGTTTTTGTAGAAATTTGTAGGAATGCAAGATGATACCAAATAATTTAAAATTTCAGAATAATAAGGAATAACATCTTGATTTTTGTACAATTTCTCATTAGGAAACATGTCATTTATTGTAATACATGGGGATGATTCAATGTACAAGGATGGGAGGATCTTGCTAATATAGCTAGCCAGTACATTCCCTGTGCATTTTGTATCCCTAATATGTAGACTAAATTTATAAAGTAGGTGCATCCAATTAATGAGACATGGTTTGATTTTAGTTTCATAAGGAGATACCAGAGGGACGTATGGTTTGAGAATACAATGACTTTGTATCCTAAAATGTATGACCTAAATTTATTTAGGGAAAACATAATGGCAATGAATTATTTTTCAGTTGTATAGTTTCCTTAGGAAGGGTCTAGTGTGCATGAGTCATAAGATATGACAAATAGAGCTTGATTAACTCATTGTGATAATACTTCCCCAACTTTATAATCAGAGGAGTCACACACAATCTCAAATTATAAATCCCACCGAGGAGGTTGGACTACTAGGGGTGATGTGAGACTCAATTTTAATTTATTAAAATCTCCCTCATAAATTTTATCAAACAAAAAATCTTTTTCTTTTAGGAATAAGTTGGATAGGGGTAGTGAAATATTACTATTTTCATGAATGAAATGAAGATAAAATACAATATGTACTAATTAAGACCAAAAATCCCACATATCTTTAAGGAATGGTAAGGAAGAAATGACATACACTATTGATCTATCAACTTGGATACCATCCCCATAAATGGCATGCCTATGTACTATACCTTGTTGCATAATTAAATGAAATTTATCATAATTTAATACAAGATTATCTTCAATATAGTGAAGTATGGTAGAACTAAGACTACTTAGACACTGATCAAAATAGGATCCATATATATTAAAATCATCCATGAATAATTTCATGTAATTCTCCATGTAATCTAAATAAATACTAACCATTCATGATTGGAAAGTACCTAGAGAATTACAGAGACAAATTAGAATCCTCCTATAAGAAAATGTCCCAAAGGGTAAAGTAAAGGATGTCTTTTCCTGGTCATTAGGGGCAATATGGATTTGAATGTATCTAGAATACCCATCAATGAAACTATAGTGGGACTTCCCTAATAGCCTCTATAGCATCTATTAATAAATAGCAATGGGAAATGTTCCTTCCTAGTGTGTTCGTTTAGTCAGTGATAGTATATACACACACATGACTATTCTTCACATGGGTTGGAACCAATTCATTATTTTCATTTTTAATTACTATAATACTAGTTTTTTAGGAACTACCTTCATTGGACTGCCCCATTAGATTTCAGAGATGGGGTAAATGATTCCATGAGCCAATAATTATTTACATTATTTTTAAAAACATATATGAGGTTTGGGTTTAGTCTACATTATGCCTGAATCTCTAGTTTAGCATTATCATTCAATAGTATATGATGTGTGAAAATTTATGGGCTAATAATAGGAATGTTAGAAAGTGTCCATACTAATTCTTGTTTACACTCCCTCAAAAGTTCAAGAAGTATAAATTCATTCTATAGAGGGAGTGAACTATAAATGATGTTGGGAAGCTTATTTCCATTCCAAATATTTGAATATTTAAAAACTTTAAGTAGTGGTTTATGTTCCAATATATGGGTATTTTGGATTTATGGGAGTGAATGTGAAAGTAGGAGGTCGCTGATCTCATCTAACTTCTCAATGGTAACATCCTCAAATGATTAATATGCTTTTAAATGCATATAAGTATTATCGATGGTCATGGGATCCTCAGTGCTAATGAAATTATCAATTAACAAATATTAATGAAAATTTTTTAGACCACTACATCATTAATTGAATGATTCATTAACTATAATTTATATCAAGGATGAAAACTCAAAAAAGGGATTAGGGGAAAGAAACAATGTTTTTTCAGGGGAAGAGAGTACATTAATTGAATTAACTGAAAGTGAGGAATCCAATTTTGAGGGGTGCTTCATGGAATCATGGATGTTGAAGTGGATAATGTCACCACCAAACACAATAGATAATGTACCATTATAGACATTAATTATGGTTTTTAAAGTTTTAAAGAAATTCCTCCCAGATATAATCGATGTGTTCCCATTCATCATATCATCTTCCATGTTAAGCACATAAAAATCAATTGGAAAATTTAATTTTTTCATCATCACAATAACATACTCTAACACACCAGTAGGATGTGTGGTACTCTGATTTTCTATTTGAACAACAATTCCCATGTGATTAAATTCCCTGACCCACAATTAAGAGAAAATGGAGTGAGTCGTTACATTTATAGAAGCACCCAAATAAAGCATAAAATTCAAAAAAAAATACTCCCCTATGGTGTATGAAATTGATAATGTTACGATATCATTGAATTTGGTGGGATGTTATGTCTATACCAAATATGAGATTTTTCTCCCCAAAATTACCTTTTTACCACCACTATTTATCCTTCGGTGTATATACATCTCCTTTAGAAACTTGGAATATCATAGAATTTTCTTCACAAAATCAATCAAGGGGATGTTAACCAATACTATTTGTAAGATTTCAAGATTTATTTATCATGTTAAATTTATTTTTGTTTCCTTGTTTAGGTGGAACTTTGTGGAAATTTAAGAGGAATAGTTGGTCTAGGTGACTCATCAACAGACATAGTCTTTTCATTAATGGTATTTTTCTCATGACAAGGTTTTTCCTCATTTGGACCATTCTCAGTGGTTGGAATGGTGGTTTACTTAGGAGGGGATTACTCTGATGGAGGGTTTATTTTGATTTTAAGTTTTGTTCGACTCCGAACAGTTATGGAACTGAAATTTCCCTTATCCCCAGGGTTGGATAGTGGTTGAGAAGGTAGTTCACCCAACCCATGAATTTGAATTTCCCCCACTGAGTTAGTGAGTTATCCTAATTGGGGTTTTAGGTCTTGTATGTATTCTTGTGTGGTTTCTTAAAATTGGATATTATTTTCAGCTAGTCGTTTCATCATTTCTTATGGGCTAGGATCATTTCTTATAGGTATTCATTAGAAAGGCCTTTGTTGTGGTTGGGGATTTCTAGGTGGTAGTGGTGGATGACTACTCTACCTTAGTAGGTTCCATGGTTGTTGATATTGATTTGAATAACCCTTTTCTATAGGATTGGTTGTCTTTCCACCCAGGGGTGGATGGATAGTGTGGTTGTTTGTTAATGGGTTGGTTATAGGGTCGACTGAGGAAGACTACCTCAAAACTCTCAAAAGTCTCTCTATGTTGAGGGAATTGGTCATAACAGTGGGTGTCGGTAGAAAAAATACCTCAATGGATGGGAGGAGGATATTGGAATTTCCCTTGTTAAAGATCATGTTTTTGGAGAAGGGTACTTATCTCTTCAAACATCATGTCTACCTTCTTATCAAACTCATAACTTTGCATCTCATGGACACATGAAATGTATACATTGGACCTTGAACTGAATTTTTGAGTGTTCTAATCCATGTTCTCAATGAGTTTCCTTATAGGTATTTGGGTTTTCTAAAATAGAGCACCACCTCCAGAAACATCAATCATATTACAATTAATTGGAATTAAACCTTCATAAAAGTATTGTATTAAATGTTTATCACTTATTTGGTGGTGTGGAAAAAAATGAATATAACATTATAAATAATTCCCAATATTCATGTAGTGTTTCACCTTATTATTTTATTTTTCCAAAAATTTATTTCCGTATAGTTTTAGGTTGATAGGCTTGGAATTATTTTTCATGAAAAAGGGGATTAATGTCGGCCTAGCCTATAATAGGGGAGTTAACATAATAAAACCAAATTTTCGTAGGGTCTTATATTGAAAAATGGAATTACCTAAGCTTTACTTATTTTTAATCTTCATTAGAAGGTTGTAATATAGAAAATATAGTATGAAATTATTTTAATTTTTTATGTGTATCTTCTCCTACGAGTCCATGGAATCTTAGTAATAAGTTAATTAAATAGGATTTAAGTTCAAAATTTATTGCCTTGTGTTGTATTTGAATCTATGTGGGATGAAACTCTATATCAAGATTGGTTAGTTATTTAAATGTATATTTTTTTGCCATATTATGCATGCTTATTTTAGTGTTGATGTTGGTTTGTAAAGAATAATACTTATCAAAGAGTGTGTCAATATTTTCGGTGTCCTCCTTTAGTGGATTGTTCAGTGATTCTTGGTTTCGATGATGCAAGATCCTCTTCTATTTGTGTTTGAAGGGAAGTAGTTCCTCCGATGAAGATCACATCATGCAAAAGGCCTACAAAGGGAATATTTTATAAGTCAACTTAAAAAATGAAAAAGAATAAACTAAAAAATAATAACAAAATTCAAAATGTGTTTATTAAAAACACACAGTAAAAACAAAATCCATCTCCAACAACGGTGCAAAAATTTGAATGTGTTTTCATGAAATATCTAATTTATTATGGTTTTAATGTGTATTAATAGCCTAGGTAATACCCTGGGTCATTTATCAAGGAGAATTGGAGGTTTATAGTGTGTATTTTTTATTAAAAATACTAAAATAAGGTGGTGTTTTTTAAAATAGTTTTAAAATTTGAATGACTTAATTAAAGAGTTTAATAGTTGATAAATAAAGGTGGTGTTTTTAGAATAATTAGAGAATAATTTAATTTAATATTCAGTACACATCATAGTTATTTCATCATTCATAAAAATACACATGGTTTAATGGAGTCCTTTGGTTGACAGTTGTCAATATCTCGATTCCCCTCCCACCTCTTAAAACGATGCATAAAGTACCAACCCCTAAAATAATAATCATGTTTTCCTAGTTTGGACCTCAAGCATAGAGTGATGGATTCCAAAGAATACTGATATCTCATGTATGTGTAAGAAAAATAGGATACTTGTCTTTCCCAATTAGAACAACCCGATATTCCCACATAAATCTCAATCCATTCAGTATTGAGATGAAAAGTGTTACACATAAGTGTACAAAATAAATTCATTAAAAGTAGAATAATGTTAAGATAACACCTAAATGAAATGTTTTACACACAAATTACACTAATCCATCAAAATAACACGTGTTGGAACACCGTTAACAAGATTTGTAGGTCCCTTGAAATGATCACCCACCATTTTGCGTGCTATAGAGATGAAGAGGAGGCTTGGGTAAAACATAGCCTTCATCTTTGATCCCCCTATGGGGATAGGGGACTCTAAAACTTATATGATGGGGATAGGAATCCTTTAGGTCTCCAAAATTCTAGTGATTTTCTCACAATCCTAGCTTACAATTGGGGTTCCCAAGGTACCCTCTTACATCCAAGATGGGAGGTGGTTTCGGGCACCCAGATTTCATAAAACCATTTTTCCCATAGTATTAGGCATACATAAAGTCTTACATATTTTTTTAGAAAAATAAAAAATTGTTTCCCCACCTATTTAATATCTTCACTAAAAATATATAATCATTTGGAGCCTTAAATATTGATATATGGATAAAATAAAAACCCTAACTTTTGTCTTTGAGAAGAATATTTTTCTTGGAATGATCAGTTCGTTTGGGACCCTTAATTGATGGATTGGGTTTGGTGTAATTTTAATAGTTGTAGGCCATTTAATTGTGGATATGAACACAATATTTCATCCCAATTGATTGCACATATTTGATGTCGTGTTAATTTGAGTCTACTGGTGTGATTGGAATCTTAAATAGTTTGGCCCATTTTTCTTCAAATTCATCATGGGACCTCCAAATCACCATGAAATATAATGAAGACGTCAAAACAAGTAAAATTTCCATTTTTAACCGTCATAAAAATTAAATTATTGAATATAAAATGAATTTAAATTTGTTATAATGATTTCAATATACAAAAAAATCAATTTAAAAGAGTGGTGTAAAGGTGAAATAAAACAGTGGATCACAGTGCGATCAATTCAACCCTCCCCTATAAAGTCATCCTGAGGTTAAATTAGTCGAAACATGGATAGATTATTCACTAGAAAATATTTCTATGAAAAATATAGATGATAGGCCACATCTCTGACTCACCCAACAATCTTGAATGGACCCATGAACTAGGGTTACAAATTTCCTTACTTCTAGAGTTGTTTTTTCCTACGATACGGTGACACTAAAAAGAATACTCGATCAACAATCATAAAATCCAAAGGCAGCCGATGATGAACAAGATATGACCTATTCAAATTATAAGTTTTCACTTATCCATTCTAGATTTTTTGAGCCCAATCTATCATCTACTACACCAAGCTAGAGTACTTAAAAGAAATCTATCTCCTAATTCCATCAAAGACAATGGTGATTAGAATATTCTTCCATACAACACCTCAAATAGAGCCATTTGAATTAATGATTGATAGCTATTATTTTATAAAAACATTACCAAATCCACATGATCTTCCCATGATCATCAAAAAACAATAACACAAGCCTGAAAATATTCTATAATGTCTAAATAGTTTGTTCTAACTTCCCATCGATCTGAGGATGGTATGATTTATACATATTCAATTAAGTACCCATCTCCCTCAGAAACTATATATAAAACCATGAAGTGAATATTGGATATCTTTCTAAATCAAAATATTAATTAAATCCATTAATCATATCCACATAATCTATATATAACTTACTTTGATCCTCATCCATGAAGGTTTCTTTAATGGTAAATAAGTGACATGAATTTGTAATTTGAACCCTAATCACCCATATAACATCATAAGAAAATAGTGATTTTGGGATCCTGGTCAGGAACTCTATTGTGATGTCCTCACATTTCCACATCTCCATATGAAATGTTTGAAAATTCCCCATAGGCTACTAGTGCTTCACATTTAGTTGTTGATGTGTTATTCACCGAGAGACCTAATCAGAAATGTATCTATTCAAACTTACGCACTATAACATCTATATGATTTCATGATACTTATTCAAAACTCCATGATGAACTATTCTACCGAAGTTATGGAATTAACCCATAAAATTCTTGTTCAAACTCATGGGTAACACCAATCTATCCTGGAAGAAGAGTATTTAGTCTGATTCTAGTAACCACCATCCCATTGTATCCCTACTATTTAAAGTGTTTCTAATCTTTTAGAACTTTACATTGGTATTTTATACTGCCTTTACTTGGTATAAAATTATACTAGTGATGTTAATATGATGTAACACCATACCAATCCCCTCTTCGTGAGCTTTGAAATAAAAAATCACCATCAATCCCATCCACTGTGACTGCTTATCCATTATATCTTGACCTTTACAACTCAAGGTTTCCTCCAAAACCTAAACTCAAAATCAATATTCTAAGGGTACTCCAACCATAATCAATGTTTGGGGATCGAATCACACTAAGAGAATATGTATCTCAAACTCTTTGGATTAAAATAATCTACGAACCTTCCACTGAATATCTAATATATCTAGTTCTTTATTTCATAAAAAACTACCACTAAGTCCAAGTAATGTGTAAGATAAATATTACCACATTTTCGAAAATTCCTTGAACTATATGTAGTAATTAAATGTAATTTAATAAGTAGAAACTCTACCCTGGATCCAAATTTTTGGACGCCCCATGTATTAATCATGTTTTAATGATCACAAATATTATTCAACCTAGTTAACTCCTATAAATTATATCCAATCATGTGTATTTATGTTTCAAGTTCTCTCATGCTTTATAATGGTTAAGCTCAATCCATTTCATGCATATCATTGTTTAAGTCTGAATACAGTTATTTGCCTAAGTACAAGACACCGTAAGACACCGTAAACCAGACACCGTAAACAAGGCACCATGAAGCCAAACACCATGAAGCCAGACACCGTAAACCAGACACCATAAACAAGGCACTGTGAAGCCTGACACTGTAAACCAGAAACTGTAAACAAGGCACCGTGAAGCAAGACACCATGAACAAGACACCGTAAATGAGACACCGTGACACTCAGACACCGTGATCAGTCTAGACACCGTGTGAAGGAGACACCATTTTCATAACTTACTATGACACCATTTCTTAAACTATTTTTTCGTATTTCAATTTAATTTCTAATGGTCATATTTGATGCCTTTAATAAACTGACATAATTAATGTTTCTTTGTAGACATATCATCAGACAGTACGAGGTATGAGGTGCAGAACACATGGAACTTGTCGGCTAAAACTCATGCATTTCGAAGATAAAGAGATAAGTGTGCTCAAGAACAATAGAGAGCGATACTGAATGAAAAACAAGCATGTGAGCATGACCGTGAAGAACATATTGCAATATTTTCAAAAGGAAGCATTTTCACATGCATGAAATTCAACTATATTGAAGAACATATGAAGTACACTGGAATCTAGAGAACATCTTCACATTATCAAAACTCATGAAGAACACAAACTGAATCGCGACACTCTATTTTTCACACAACTTCCAAAGAAGGATTAAAATCTTCATCTACTTCAATCCAAATAAGTCCAGAGCTGCATTGACATCACACAAGAGCATTCTAACCTCATCTCTATATTCTTTCTCAACTGCGATCATCTTTTTATTTACATTATGAGTAGTGTGTGCCCCTGTCTGTTTTGACACACACTGACTCCTGAGCTGAACTGGAGGATACTGAAATCCTTACACCAAACTCTTTATACTTTTTTTTACCCACAAAAATTGTGGAAGAGGTCCTTGTGTGGCCTGGTTATTATTTTGTTTACCCACGAAAACTGTTTAAGAGGTCCTTGTGTGACCTAGACAGTCTGTGTACTGTCGTTAACCCCGATCCAGGGTGTGGATAAAAGTTTATTTATATAAATTTCTTGGTGTTAGGTGATCACCAAGTGAAGTGGATTAGGTCTCGGCTTGAGACTGAACCACTTGTTTCATATCTATTGTGCTATTTAAATTTAGTCTTCTATATTTTACTGCTCTATTGCAGAATCCAGAAATCACTAATTTCACTTTGATAGTTAGTCTTGGAAAGAAGTTATAACTAGTTTGTTTTAGTAGGATAACTTCAAAAGTAATATTAATAATGCAAATTAATATTACTGAGAATTAATCAACATTCTAAGAAACTGTTAAAAAAGTCAAACTCTTATAACAGTATAACCTTGATTAACTGGGTTGTATCTATTTTTGGTGAAACCATTTATTTTGAAAATAATATTCTTTTAAAAAAAAAATTTATAGTTACTCAATTCATCCCTCCCCTCTTGAGTAAACTACTCCGACCAACATTTGGTATCAGAGGATTCTTTATTAGGACTCTGTGTAATCTTAAACAACTGTGATGGTATTTGTACTTTAAAGATCTGTAAATTTCTGTTAATTCTAAATTCCTAGCTCTTATAAAGTAATAAGTTAGTATAGATAATAGATTGGAATGTGCTGCAACCAACAGACCACCATTCTTTAATGGAACCAACTATGCTCAATGGAAAATTAAAATGAAAATGCTTCTAGAGAGTATGAGTTTTGAAATTTTGTCATCCATTCTGGATGAATACAAACTTCTTGTGACTGGTAGAATTACATGGGATGAACCTACCAAACTTTCCTACAATAACAATTTCAAAGCCATGAATACTTTGTACTATTCCTTAGGAGATGAAGAATTTAAGAAGATTTCTGCTTGTAAAACTTCCCATGAAATTTGGGATACATTGTCTGTCTCGCATGAAGTCACATATAGTGTAAAGAAAATGAGACTTAATACTTATACTATAAAATATTATAATTTTAAAAATGAAACTTTATGAGACTATTTCTGACATGTATCTCAGGTTCAATGAGATTGTCAACACAATGATTTCTCTTGGAAGAGAAGTCACTTCCAAAGCACAGATCATGAGAATCCTTAGATGTCTACCTGACAGATAGAGGGGAACCTCTGTCTCTATTAGAGAATCATGAGGCCTCAGCAAGCTACCTGTTAAATAACTCATTGGGAAACTGATGATGTATGAGGAAGAGCTGAAAGTCAACAAAGAAGAGGAGGATGAACCAAAGAGGAAATCTGTAGCATTCAAGACCACCTCCTCGAAGTACAAAGACAAAGGGAAACTGGAAGCTTCTATAGAAAGTTATACCACTGAACAATAATCACCTGACAGTGATGAGTAGATGGCTCAACTGGATAGAAGATTCAAATGATTTTACAAAAAGATGAACTTTTTCAGAAAGCCTAACTTTAAGGGCAAGTATGATCTAAAAGAAAACTATAAAAAGGACTGGAAAAGAAGTGACAAAACTGATGAAATTGTATTCTATGAATGTAAGCGCAAAGGACATATAAAGGCTGACTATCCAAAGCTCAAGTATAATAAGAAATATGAGGAAAAGGACAAGAAGTACAAAAAGAAAATAAAAGCAACCTGTAGTGCCTCTGAGGATAGCTCAAGCGACTCAGAGACATCACATGATGAACAGGGTAACAAAGCCAATTTGTGTTTTATGACAAACACATATAAGGTAACACTGAACTCTTCTGTACATAATTCATACTATTCTGAAGAGTAAAGTGACTCTGAAAATATGACTAATAAAGAAATGTTTTAATACTGTAACATGCTTGAAGAGACATGCAATGAATTAAAAGATAAATATAAATCATTAAAGAAACAACATGCTCTTACTGTAAATGTTAAATCTAAACTTACTACTAAAAAGGAGAAAATTTCTCAAATGCTCAAAGAAAACAATGAATTAAAAATGTATAATGAGAAATTAAAAAGTGACTTCGAAAAGTTTACTAATGGGAAAAATACCCTTACCCAAATGCTAGGAAAACAAATTGCCCTTAAATACAATACTGGCATTGGTTATCAACCTGGTAAAAGAAACCTTGGTAGAACGAATTTTGTTTCAAAGTCTAGGACATATAGTGTTATTCCCAGTTCTGGACACAACTCAACTAGCTCAAGTCATGATACATATTCTACTATTTCAAGTTTTTGTGGACCAAATATAGTTTATTTTTCAAGCACTTTACATAATGCTTATAGGAAACCTATGAGACAAATATGGGTTCCTAAAGCACTTATTACTAATGTTACTGGACCCAAATGAGTATGGGTACCAAAATCTGTCTTTGCTTGACCATTTTATAGGAAATATGCCTAAAGAGCTCCTGAAAAAATCTATGGTACTTGGACAGTGGATGTTCAAGGCACATGACAGGAGACTACTCATGCTTCAAGAATCTGATAAAAGTGGATGGAGGACATGTCACATTTGGTGACAATGCCAAAGGGAAAATCATTGTCTTAGGCCAGATTGGTAACACTGATTCGATTTTAATTTCTAAAGTACTGTTTGTTAATGGATTAAAATATAATCTGCTTAGTATCTTAAAATTATGTGATGATGGATATCATGTTAAATTTGAAAATGATGCCTGTAATGTCTTTAATTATAAAGATGAATTAGTATTTTCTGCATCAAGGAATGAAAATGTTTATTCTGTTAATTTAGATTCCTTAGCTTCTCAAAATACTTCATGCTTAAGTGTATTTCATAAAGAATCTTGGCTCTGGAATAGGATACTAGGACACTGTAATGTTCACTCCCTTAGAAAGCTAACTAGAAAAGGTCTAGTTAAAGACTTACCCAAACTTGAGTTTCCACATGACAAAGTATGTAATCCCTATCAAAAGGTAAAACAACACAAAATATCTTTCAAAACAAATAAAGAAGTTTATACTTCTCAATCTCTCGAATTAGTTCACATGGATTTGTTTGGACCATCTAGAGTTTCTAGTTTAAATGGGAAGCACTATGTCTATGTTTTGGTAGATGATTTTTCTAGATATACCTGGGCCTTCTTCAAGGCTCACAAAAGTGAAGCCTGCTCTTATTTTACTAAGTATGCCATGTCTGTAAAAAATCTTAGTGGCCTTAAAATTAAATCTTTAAGAAGTGATCATGGCTGTGAGTTTGAAAATCAAGAGTTTGAGTCCTTTTGCTCACAAAATGGTTATAGTCACAATTTATCTGCCCCTAGAACACCTCATCTGAATGGTGTTATAGAAAGAATAAATAGAACCCTGCAAGAAATTTCTAGAATAATGCTTAGTGAATATGACTTACCTATTTACTTTTGGGTTGAAGCTGTTAATACAACATGCTACATAATCAATAGAGTCTTGATTAGACCAATTCACAAAAAAACCCCGTATGAACTCTGGAACAATAGGAAACCTAAGGTTAATTACTTTAGAGTTTTTTTTTGTAAAGTATTTATTCTCAACACTAAGGATAATCTTGATAAATTTGCTTCCAAAAGTGATGAAGGAATTTTCCTAGGTTACTCAATATTAAGTAAAGCTTGTAGAGTATTCAATAAGAGAACTAAATGTGTGGAAGAATTTGTTCATATCAAGTTTGATGAAACAGATCCACATGATCCTAGAATCATCCTAGAAAATCTGGAGGATGATGTATCAAATCTGAATATCAAATCAAATTCCTCAAATTCCTCTATAAAAGAATTTGTGAAAACTTCCAATTCTGGAAATTCCCCAAAATCGAGTCATAATGAACCTGAATCTGTTGATGAACCTAAAATCACTAGTCCCTCTTTTTCCAGGAAGGTTAAAACCCTTAAAAACCATCCCTTAGATGTTGTTGTAGGAGACTTAGAGAAAGGAATGCAAACTAGAGCTTCTCTTAGAAATCAGGTTGAACATCAAGCCTTCTTGTCACAACTTGAACCTAAAAACATTGATGATACCATCAATGATGAATTTTGGGTAATGTCTATGCAAGAAGAACTTAATCATTTTGAAAGAAACAAAGTTTGGAAACTTTTTGAAAGACCCAAGGACACTTTCATCATAGGCACTAAATGAGTGTTTAGAAATAAGGTAGATGAATCTGGAAATATAGTTATGAACAAAGCTAGATTAGTAGCACAAGGCTATAGTCAAGAAGGAATTGACTATGAGGAGACCTTTTCTCTAGTAGCTAGACTTGAAGCCATCAGAATCCTACTTGCCTATGATGCACATCTAAATTTCAAACTATATCAAATGGATGTTAAGAGTACATTCATAAATGGGTATATAGCTGAGGATGTCTTTATTGAACAACCCCCTGGATTTAAAAATCCTCATTTTCCCAATCATATTTTCAAACTATAAAAAGCTTTATATGTTTTAATGCAAGATCCAAGATCTTGGTATGACAGACTGAGTACTTTTCTCATTTCCAAAGGTTTTACAAAAGGAATAGTTAATCCTACCCTCTTTGTAAAACGGATTTCTAATGATGTTTTAGTTGTTCAAATCTATGTAGATGATATTATTTTTGGATCTTCAAAAAATTCATTATGTATTGATTTTTCTAAAATGATGAAAAATGAATTTCAAATGAGTTTAATGGGTGAACTAAAATTCCTTCTTGGATTTCAAATCTTTCAAAATAATGATGGAATTGTTTTAACTAAAAGTAAATACACTAGAGATCTTCTAAAACATTTTGGATTGGATAGCACTAAAAGTAGTGACACTCCCATGAGTACCACCTGTAAGTTGGATCTTGATGAAGAGGGAAAATATGTTGATCAAACCACTTATAGAGGAATGATTGGAAGTTTACTCTACTTAACTGCTAGCCGTCTGGACATTATGTTTAGTGTGTGTATGTGTGCTCGTTTTCAAGAAAATACTAAAGAATATCATTTAAATGTTGTAAAGAGAATTTTCAAATACCTCAAGCATACACCCAATCTAGGATTATTCTATCCTAAAGGATAATCATTTGAACTAGTTATTTATTCTGATGCTGACTTCAGTGGCTGTAAGTTATATAGAAAGAGAACCTTTGGAACATGTCACCTTTTAGGCAAGTCACTAGTGTCATGGTGTAGTAAGAAACAAAATTCTGTTTCATTATCTACTGCAGAAGCTGAATACATAGCTGCTGGTAGTTGTTGTGCACAAATTTTGTGGACGAAACACACATTACTAGATTATGGATATCAATTCAGACATGTACCAATAAATTGTGACAACACAAGTGCTATTAACATCTCAAAAAATCATGTTTCACATTCTAGGACAAAACATATTGATGTAAGACATCGCTTTTTGAGAGATCATTATCAAAAAGGTGATATCACCTTTGAATTCATTGGTACTGAATATCAACTTGCTGATATATTCACTAAACCATTAAATTCTGAGATAATAGACAACATCATACATGATCTTGTCATGATAAATCTCAAATAGCTATCTTACTTGTCATTCTGTTCAACATTTTACTATGTTTTACTTTACTGTTTCATGATTACGGTTTCTTAGTTATTGTCTCTTATGTTTACAGTCTCACCGTTAGCACTTTGTACTTGCGGTCTGACATTTACTGTATCACCGTAACGCGCACTAAAAAGACCACTCACTATCTCACCGTAACGACCACTCATGGTCTCACCGTGAAAATTATTTATGTTTTTCTTTAAACTCGTATCGCAGTAATTATTATTTAACCTCTTTTATTTTCCCACGTTTTTATTTTTGTGTCGTTTGGCATTATTAAATGATAAAACAAAAAGTTTCACTCGGTTCTTCACTCGGGCCTTCTCCTATTCACTCATTTCGAACCCTTTCAATATTGCAACTCTCTCTCTCTCTCTCTCTCAAACCTTCAGTGGATTCCAAGAATGAAATTTCTGTCATCATCCACACCTGAGAAGCGCATCCCGAAGAAGAAGAAGATTGCACCTAAGATGACACCCGAAGGACCTTTAAATCTGAATCTGGTAAATCGCAGTGTTGTACCTGAGAATGAAATTTGCCTCGAATGGCTTCTGTCTAGTAAATATCTGGTCTTGAAAGTGTTAAAAGAACAAGGCTGGTTAGAGTGGTTCTCAAGGGAGAATAGACCTATCTATCCTAGGTTAGTGGCTTAGTTCTACCAGTACGTACAGTTCTCTTTTGATTCTGGTGAAATTTATGTTGTGAGGAGCTGGGTTAATGGTCAAAGATTCTCATTCTCTTCGAGGTTATGGGATGAATGCCTCAGGATACCTCATGAAGGTATATGTGAGGATTATCATAGAGGACCTCCACCTTCAACCGATTTCTTTTATTTAGAAGATGCTCTGAAAACCCTAACCGGAAATGGCACCAAGAGAAGGGTCATCGCTGCTGAACTAGATGGAGAAACAAGGATTCTGTTTAAGTTTGTTCAAAATATGGTTAGTCCAAGAAAAGGTGATTTTTATGTGTTAAAATATCAAGATGTGTTTTTGATTTACCTTATGAAAAATGTACATAAGATCAACTTGTGCAAGTACATCATTCACCATATGTGTGAGTTGATCAAAGTTACATCCAAGTCTACTTCTCTGTTCTACTCTCGGCTGATATCATCCATGCTTTTTGCAAAAGACCTGGTTGGACCTAATGAAGAAGAAAGGACTATTGTTCCTCATGTTGTTCTTGAAGAAGAAGTTCCTGCCCCTAGAGACGATGTCAATCTAGAAGTCTAACCTGAGGCTGAAAAAGAATCAGTTGTCACAAAATCTGAGAAGAAATCCAAGGAAGAGCCTACAGTAGAAGAACTCCCTATTGTGCAAGAATCAAATCTAGAGGAAATCCTTGTGAAACAATCTGTTACTGAAATCCTACCCTCTACTGAAGAAAGGATGGAGATGGCCTTTCAACTGGCTAGACACGAAATGAATGAGGAACTTAGCACTGAGTCTATGGATTTAGACCAAGCTCCTAAGCCTCTCAGTCATGAGAAGGAAGCACCTGTTGAGGGGGAGAAAACCCAAAATCTTGAGTCTGATGAAGCCTCACATCCAACTGATTCAAGTCCTGTGGAAACTTAGTACAAATTTCCTATCTTCTATGATGTGAATGAGTCTCAGCAGGTTACTGAAACCAGGCTTGATCTTTCTTCCCTATTTCAGTAGAAATCATCCAAAAACTTTGCACTTGAGAAGGAACCTGAACCTGAACCTAACCCTATACCAATTCATACACCTGAACCTTTATCTGAATAGTCATCCTTTTTCAGTAAGGATGATCTGAAGGAATTTGGAGATACTATCTTATTTGGATTTGAGAAAATTTTGAACTCCCAACCTCATCTTGTGACAAATTTGAGTGAGAGGGATGCCTCACTATTATTGGAAAAGATTATTTGGCAAATACAACCTAAGATGCTCCATGAGATTCAAGAAGTACGAGTTGAAAATAAGCTACTCAGTAATGAAGTCAAAACCCTGAGAAGCATGGTTGAAGACATGCAGAAAGAGATGCATTCGATATCAGAGCCTATTACTGCTCCTCTAGCACCCATTGTTTCTCCAATACCTCGAGATGTTGTGTCTCAGATTCAGCCTTATATGGCATCCTTCGATGAAAAGGTTTCGGAAAGGCACAAACAAATGTTGAAGGAGATGAGAGAGCTTTTGGTGAACCTTAATAAACTCACTGATGAGTACACTAGCTGTCTTCAAAAGGTACTAAATCAGCTCAAATCACTGACAACAGTCGTCAAAGCTTCTAATACCTCTAGTCAATCCTCTACACCTTCCTTGGATAGTACTTTGCTCAGATCTATAGTGAAATAAGAGCTTCAGAATGTTTTCAGTGGCTTTAATGTGGCTTCTTTATCTGAAGTTGTCAAGAACAGTGATAGAGTTATTGATCTTGTACAAATTCACTCCAAGATTAAAAATGATGCCCAGTAGGAGATTTCTAAGAAAGTAGACTTCTATTTTAACCGAATTTTCTCCAAGACTGATATGACCAACCACTTAAAATACCTTGTATAGAATCTGTGAATTCCTCCTGTGACTCAAGCCTTCAAAACCAAAGTCCAGAGGCTAACCGAGTTTACCCAGTTGTTGGAAAAGTTTATGGAAAACAAAGATGACTTTGAAAAAGCCATGCAGTATGGTGGAGAGATTATTGCAGACTTCATCAAACTCCTGAGACCTTATCTTCATGTCCAGAGTACAATAATTGTTGCTCCAGCAGTTGCACCTCTCAGACATGGGCTGCCTACCTTCACCTCTGCCTTAACCTCAACTACCATGTCTGTTGGCCAAGCTCTCAATCAGATCAGGCCTGTGATTCTTGATCAGCAACTACCTAGATCTTCTACTTCTCCTACTTTGTCTCCCTCTGTCTTTCAAGGTCTCCCTTTACCCTCTTTATCTACCACGTCTCTGCCTTATTTTACATCAACCACTGCCCATATGGCTTCCTCTTCTGCTGCTGATAAAGGAAAAGAGAAGGCCAGTCCCTGAAGAAGACCAGTGCTTACTCCTTTTTGATGGGAATGCCATTTTTTTGTATTTCTCCTTTATTTTGTACTAAACTATGTTTACTCTTAATGGAATGTGCATTGTTTTCCCTCACTTATTTCAACTTTTTGATAATCCCAAAAGGGGGAGAAGTTTCTACATAAAGTTTCTATATGTTATTTTCTCTATAGTTGCATCCAATTTACACTTTAACTGTACATGATTTGTGATCATCAAAAAGGGGAGATTTTTGGACTCCTCATGTATTAATCATGTTTTAATGATCACAAATCTTATTCAACCTAGTTAAATCCTATAAATTATATCCAATTATGTGTATTTATGTTTCAAGTTCTCTCATTCTTTATAATGGTTAAGCTCAATCCATTTCATGCATATCACTGTTTAAGTCTGAATACAGTTATTTGCCTAAGTACAAGACACCATAAACAAGACATCGTGAAGCAAGGCACCGTGAATCCAGACACCGTAAACCAGACACCGTAAACAAGGCACTGTGAAGCCAGACACTGTGAAGCCAGACACCGTAAACCAGACACCGACCGTGAAGCCATAAACCGTAAAACAGACACCGTAAACAAGGCACTGTGAAGCAAGACACTGTGAACAAGACACCGTAAATGATACATCGTGACACTCAGACACCGTGATCAGTCTAGACACCGTGTGAAGGAGACACCGTTTTTATAACTTACTGTGACACTGTTTCTTAAACTATTTTTTCGTCTTTCAATTTAATTTCTAACGGTAATATTTGATGCCTTTAATACAATGACATAATTAATATTTCTTTGTAGACATATCATCGGATAGTACGAGGTATGAGGTGCAGAACACATGGAACCTGTCGTCTAAAACTCATGCATTTTGAAGATAAAGAGCGAAGTGTGCTCAAGAACAATAGAGAGCGATACTGAATGAAAAACAAGCCTGTGAGCACGACTGTGAAGAACATATTGCATGATTTTCAAAAGGAAGCATTGTCACATGCATGCAATCTAACTCTATTGAAGAACATACAAAGTACACTGGAATCCATAGAACATCTTCGCATTATCAAAACTCGTGAAGAACACAAGCTGAATCGTGACACTCTATTTTTCACACAAATTTCAAAGAAGGATTCAAAGCTTCGTCTACTTCAATCCAAATAAGTCCAGAGCTACATTGACATCACACAAGAGCATTCTAACCTCATCTCTACATTCTTGCTCGACTGCGATCATCTTTTTATTTACATTATGAGTAGTGTGTGCCCCTGTCTGTTTTGACACACACTGACTCCTGATATGAACTGAAGGATACTAAAATCCTTACACCAAACTCTTTATACTTTTTTTACCCACGAAAACTGTGAAAGAGGTCCCTGTGTGGCCTGGTTATTATTTTTTTTTACCTACGAAAACTGTGGAAGAGGTCTCTGTGTGACCTGGACAGTCTGTGTACTATTGTTAACCCCGATCTAGGGTGTGGATCAAAGTTTATTTATATAAATTTATTGGTGGCAGGTGATCACCAAGTGGAGTGGATTAGGTCTCGACTTGAGACTGAACCACTTTTTTCATATCCACTGTGTTGTTTAAATTTAGTCTTCTCTGTTTTACTGCTCTATTGCATAATCGAGAAATCACTAATTTCACTTTGATAGTTAGTCTTGGAAAGAAGTTATAACTGGTTTGTCTTAGTAGGATAACTTCAAAAGTAATATTAATAATACAAATTAAGATTACTGAGAATTAATCAATCTTCTAAGAAGCTGTTTAAAAAGTCAAACTCTTATAACAGTATAACCTTGATTAACTGGGTTGTATCTATTTTTGGGGAAACCATTTCTTTTGAAAATAATATTCTTTTAACATAAATTTTTTATAGTTACTCAATTCACCCCTCCCCTCTTGAGTAAACTAATCTGAGCAACACAAATGAATCAAAATATATGGTGAAACCCTCACCAAACTCTAGAAATATCAGCATTGGTTTATAAGTAATCACCCATTATTGTCATCAAAATCTCTTAGGCACTCTTTATTCCATTCAGACACCGCACATTTTCAAGTTAATTCTATCATCATAGATACTAACATAGATAATTCTTGGATGAATAATTAGTGGTATTTGGATAATCTGATGAAGCTCTAAATCTAAAATAAATTCTTGGGCTACTTGCATGAAATCAACACCTCCACATTCTCTCGAGTTCACTGAGACACCAATCTTAGAAATCATATGCCCCAAGAACCTAGATTCCAATATCCAAAACTAATACTTGGATAAATTCACATATAAATTTTTCCTTTTTAGTATCTGAATAATACTAATCTAATATATTTTTTGGCCCTCCTGGGATCTAGTATAAATCAGGATTTCATCCCCAAAAAACAAAGAAAATGAGACAATGTATTATTAGAAGACATAATTAATTAGGGACCTGAAAAGGGAAAGATCATTAGTAACCCCAAACAAAATCACCATGAAATAATAGTTCCCATGTATACTCTTCAATTTTATCTTTGAAATGTCTACCTCATTCACCCTTACCTGGTGATATCCTGATCACAAAATTGTCTTCAAAAACACATTGATTCTTTTAATTGATCAAAAAAATCATCAATGAATGGTATAGGGTATATATGTGTCACTATTACCTGATTCAAATTATTTTATTTAATGTATAACCACAATATCCCATTATAATTCTTGGTTAATTGAAGCGGTAATGACTATGGTGCACCACTTCACCAAATAAACCCATTTCACTCTAAATTTTCTTACTTGACTTTAAACACTTGTAGACCTATAGGTGGCATACAATATTAAGGAAATGATATTATAATTATTCCAGGTAATAGTTTGATAGATAAATCTATGCACCTGTATGGTGAATATCTGGATAATTCATCTTGTAACGCATCTATGAAATCATCCACCACCACTAAATATTGAAGTCAACTCCCCAAATTATACAAATTTAAGAATCAACCTAGACAAATGAATTGTTAATGCTATAAGGTCCTTAATAGAGAGTCCTACCTGAAATGCATGAATTTCCCACTCCCCTTGAAATGTTTGAAAACTTCTATCAAGTAAATTAAAGTGAACATTTCCCCCATAGAAACAAGTATGGGAATTGAACCACACCATCTAATCGATTACAATTATGATGTAAAATGTGTTCATTTATATGACCAAGAAGTCTCAAAATATTACAACATCATTGGTCATAATAGAACATGATTAACACTTAAAACCATTATTCTACATTTTCTCCATGTAGTGTCACAATATTTAAGGAATACAATATAAAATACACACATAAAATGAACCAACCATGAAAAATGATTCACAAGCTCAGGAATCATCATTCCCTCTTACTCCAACTCTTAGAACTATTGATATTTAATTAGATTCAACATGTTTGGATAGAACTGTTAACCAAACATCTTCTAGAATCTCACCCATGTTTGTTATCATCAATAATTGTTTAAAAATCCTTATCCCGCCACTTGTAAGTTGCTCCATTAAGCATGTATGTGTGGATATAAAACATTGATTCCTCATGGGTATAAAGGAACTAGAATAATCTATTGTTACTATAGATCCAATCCTCCACTAATTACACTCCACTATCACACCATAATACTAGAGGGTTTTTCTTTTGAAAAAAATGATGCACGGTCTGTTTTCTTAGGCTTCTTTTATTCTAGCCCCTTTTCAAGAACATAGATCGCTTTAACTAGTATGTTCAAGAGTTAGTGGATGATCTCGACATTCCTAGATATATCCTCATGCAAGGGGTTACTCACCACATTCCTAGTCTTGTTCCAATAAACTCTATCTCTAGAAGGAGTCGTCTCTATAACACCACAAGTCTATCACACGTGGCATTACATATGAATTTCCTTAGTTGTAACTAATAAACCCAAAGCATAAGAACATCATTATATATCTAAGTGAATCTATCCATCCTATAGTAAATCCTTCTTAGTAAATTTTCACACAAGTTAGCACAATGAATTTCAACTAATTTCTTTTAAAACTATAACAATTTTAAAAACTATTTTAAAATTAGTATTTAAACAAAGAAGAAGTTTGGAGATCAAATGAAGATATATGTTAGTCTACACATACCTACTATGATGCATGAACACACTTTCCATACCAACCTTATGGAGATTTGGACACTTATAGGTCACCATGTATAAACATCCTACAAAGGATCATTCTGATTACTTTTCCAACTTTATAACTGTAGTAAATTATGGTTTTCCATAAAGAGGTTATCTATGCCTTTTTATGGGTACCTATTGAGTTTTGACCATCATATTCTAGTCACCTACCAAATTCCCTATACAAAACCCATAAAAACTATCTCTAATACCATTTTTAATGACCTCTACCCAGGATTCGGAATCCCAAGGCTGGGGTTGGAGCCACCACAAGGCCTCAAGCACATTCCCAGGACAACAAAGGATAGAACTAGTGTCAAGGGATAAACACAATCATTAGGAAATGATTTTACCTAAAAATATAATAGAATCTATATGAGGAATAATGCATTATTTTCATTTAAAGAATCAAATTCGACATTTTAATACTATTTTATGGAAAATAACCAAGCATAGTACCATAGAAAATAAAATTGACTCAGGTTTTATGTCCCAACATAACATAATGACCAGTAGATAATAGACATTTAGGTGAACTGTAAAGACCCGGAAATTTCAAGGGAAAATTTTTCCTAAATTTTCTTTGGAATTTTCCAAGAACGCAGTTTCTGAAGGCACCTGATTCTGAGGCCCGGTGTGCCCGGAATCATCTTCCGAAGTTTGGCTTGGGTACGTTCAGTGAACGGACGAGCGGGTTTTTCTAACTTTTGAACCGGTGCCCGGAATCGAATTCTGAGGGCACCGATGGAATCGCAGCGCCGGTATTTTCTTAGAAACGCCTCTTTCGGAGTTGCATTTTCTCGGGTGTGGATTTTAATTTTTTGGGCTTAAAGTTAAGAAATAAAATAATTTGTACGACAAACTTTATTTTATTTCACTTAAAGCCACTTGAAAGCCACTTAAAGCTGCTTAAGCGGAGTTGATACGGATAGGGTGATATCCAAAAATATCCTACCCCCTTGGTAGGATATTTGTGAGGTGGGGCCCGCACGAGCCCCACCATTTCTTTTCCGCTAAGTAACGCACTCGCGAAAACCCGTCATTATGAAAGTCAACTGATGCGTTTTCTTAAATTCTTAACGCACCAATTAATTGGGTGGTTTTCTTCGTTGAATTAATTCTATGAATTAATTTATTCGTTTCTTAACCTGTTTGAAATCCGTTGGCGTAATAATAAAATAAGACCAACGCACGACTTCTGGAAAAATGCTCGTTGAGAGGATTTGACAAACCTGAAGTTCTTCATCCTCCTTCGCGAAGAACGTGAAGAACGCAAAGAACGTCGTCACCCTCGGAGATTGATGACGCTTCATCCGAGATGTTCTTCCCCGCCCCGATCTCCTGTCACCAACTGCTTGAGGTAGGAGATTTCGGGTTTCTTTTAAAACTTCTTTGTGGTTTATAACAACACACAGATTTAACTATTTATAATTAAATCTATTGTTTCTTGGTCCTTGGAGTTCGTCGACGCAACGCCGGATACCGCGACGACGCGACGATCCCCTCCTTCCGCGACGATCAATTTCTTTGAAGAACGCGCGTGCGACGACTTGACGAGGTAGGGTTTTTAACTGAGGATAATAATACCCTTTTTCCTCAGATGTTTCCTTTTGAAAATAAAGAACGCGGAACAACTCAATATTAAGTTGATCCGCGGGAAGTTTGGTTATGGGGTGAGTATTCTTGATTGCGGGAATCGGTAGGGGTTTTGTTTGTGAAAGAATAATTTTATTCCGTGGTTGTTTCCTTTCAAAACAATGAACCCGGATCAAAAGTATAATTTTAATTTATTAAAATTGTATCCTGTTACATTTTCATATGATAATTTTTTTTCTCCCGACTGTTATCATCTAACGCGGAGGGTGCGGGCCCAACGAACACGGCCCGACTACCCTCTGCAGTTCTTCGTTGTTGTGCGGATTTGACGGGCGACGACAAAACGTGCCGCAAGGGCGATTTGATGTTTCCGCAGTGAAGAACGGGACCCGGGAGGAGCAGCGGCGCAGACGGGAACGGAATCGGACCACCGAAGAGACTCTGGTGGCCCGCGGAAGCCACCGGCGGCGCCCCGGCGCGCCGCCGGAGGAAGCCGCCACAGATGAAGCCGCGGCGGCGGCAGCGGCGCCAGCGGACCCGCGGCCGCGCGGGTCCGGCGCACACAGGACGCGGCGAAGCCGCGTCCGTTGACCAGGGTGGCCCCCCCGCGGGGGCCGCGGAGCTGTCACGTGGGGGCAGCGTACCCCCCGCATTGCTCGGCCGCTCGGCCGAGCCGAGCCAGGCCGAGCCGCGCCCTGGCCGGACCGGACTGGGTCCATCCGGGTCGGGTCGACCCGATTCGGCAGACCCAGGGGGGTCGGGCTGGGTCGGCCCGGGCCCAGACCCCCCCCCCCCCCGTCTTCAGACCGTTTCGGTCTTTTGCCCGTAACTTGAGCTACGGGCCTCCGATTGACGCGCCGTCAGCGGAAACGCGATTCTTGGATCGAGACGGTCGTTTCGGTATATCGCACTCAAAGTTTCGGAACACTTTGGGTTCGGCCGGGTTGGTTCGGATACGAAACCAACCGGGCCCTCGGAGCGGAAACGCTCATATCTTGAGTTTCGGACGTCCGATTGACGTGCCGTCGACTTTGATGCTTCCCTCTAAGTGAGACGGATCTTTTGGCTTACTCCGCTCGAGGTTTGGATGTCGTCGGAGTGCGGTCGGGTTGGTTCGCTCACGAAACCAACCGGGCCCCTGGAACGAAAAAGCCAATAACTCACAGACCGGGCGTCTGATTGACGCACCGTCTGTCTCGTTGATTTCCTCTTGATGAGACGGAACTTTTGGCATACTTCGCCCGAGTTTTGGTTGCTGTTGGATAGTGTCCGGGTTGGATAGTGGCCGGGTTGGATTGTACTCAAAATCCAACCGGGCCCATGGAACGGAAAAGCTGATATCTTTCAGACTGGACGTCCGTTTGACGAACCATCAGCGGCGTTGGTGATCATGTTGAGAAACGGTCCCTTTGAGTATACCCTATGAGAGTTCGGGGTAAAGTTGAGATACGGCCGGGATTGGTTCGTTAATGAAACCAACCGGGCCCCTGGGACGAAAAGGCTAGTAACTCACAGACCGGGCGTCCGATGGACGCGCCGTCTGTTGTGTTGAGACCCCTGTGACGAGGCGGTCCCTCGAGATACTTCTTCGTGGGACCTTGTGATACTTATAGTATCGACCAGCAGCTCGTGGAACGGACCCTCCGGAGACGAGCGTGCGGAATACGGAGACCGTGTAGCCGGCTGAGACCCGACGACTGGTTGACCGGTCGACTCGGTGTGTTTCGGATAGCCCAGTGGGGAGCGCTTGGTTGTAGCGGCAGACCCACAGCGGAGGAGCGCTTGGTTGTAGCGGCAGACCCGCGGTACTCAATAGAAGGAGTACCTCTGGAGGCTTTGAGGGGGAGCGTTTGGTTGTAGCAGCAAACCCACGGCGAAGGAGCGCTTGGTTGTAGCGGCAGACCCGCGGTACTCAACAGAAGGAGTACATCTTGAGGCTATGAGGGGAAGCGCTTAGTTGTAGCGGCAGACCCATGGTGGGAAGCGCTTGGTTGTAGCGGCAGTCCCACAGTACTCGACAGGAGGAGTACCTCAGCAGTCTTAGGTCAGTGAGCAGTACCTCGGAGTCGTGACAGGATCACTGTACACTCCAGAGACGGGGCTCTTCAGCAGTTACGGTTTCGATAATAATAAAAAAATCATGGCTTGAGCTGAGTCTATGACTTTTTTGTTTCCTCGTGATTGAGATGAGTTACTTGATAACTTAGGTATATGTATGGGCATATACCTGGGTAGTGGTTATCCGTTGATTTCATAACCCTTGTGTTTCCTCATGATTGAGATGGGTTACTTGATAACTTAGGTGTATGAATGAGCATATATCTAAGTAGAGGTTATCTGTTGAGATCTTCTTTGTGGTTATCCTTGTTGGTTTTAGTGTGACCTTGAGGGTCTCGGGGTCCCTACTGAGTATCGTTATACTCACCCCTGCACGGGCTATGCCCGCACCTCGTTGTGTTGGTTGCAGACGACGGCAGTGCTGACGGAGACTGAGTGTTCGAGGAGGTGGACTACACGACGAGTCAGTACCCGAAGGTGGACTACACGACAAGTCAGTATCTGGAGGTGAACTTCGCGACGAGACGACACACGGAGGAGGTTGACGGGCGAGGGCATTGTGGAGGCTATCTGTACCTACCCTTCAGGTAGGATCCGTGGTGGACGATCCAGGAGCTGCGCCATCTGTACCTACCCTTCAGGTAGGATCCGAGGAGGACGACCCAAGAGCTGCTTCCGTCCTTCCAGCTGTTGTCTTTTTTGTTGTACTTGTTCAGTTGTAGTTGTACTTTCTTTTGGGTTTGTATTCTGACCCATTTACTTTTCAGCACTTCTCTTGTACTTAGTGTTTACTTTTTTTTCGCTTGCTTACTCTGTGGTGCTTGTTTTCTTTTATAAAGGCAATGTCTTCCCAGACATCGGGATTTACGCCTTTGGTGCTAGTCACCAGCCCCTGCCCTATGGAAGGCGGGCTTGAGATAGTCACGGCACGGGCCCCGAGGACGGGTCATGACATGAACAACTCAACCCCTTAAACACACAACCAAACACCACCACGTCCACTATGAACATTATTTTTACCAACAGATGCATTGAAGATCAAATCCTTTCCCATACCAGTATCATGAAAACTGATGTCTACACACACACCCATGTGTACGAGTAGAGGTGAGTATGAATAAAAAATCGGATTTACCTAAATAACTCTCATAAAACCCCATATTAAGACCAATTCCCAACCATGTAACCAAATCCATTGAAAATAGGTTAGGATATTTTAAAAGAAAATAGTATAACAAAATCCAAATAAAACACAAATAGTAGATGAAAATAATATAATCCATTATTTCCCCAAAAAGTAATACTTCCCAGCTTCACTCTATTATATAGTCAATATGAAACCATTAAAATCCCAAATAAACATTAGAAATAAATCACCAATCAATATAATTCCTACCTATGATCAAATCATACAACTAGTGTAGTTTTTTCCCACTTGATTGTTTTCTGAATTTGATGGTCCATCCTATCCGTATTGCACAAGTGATGAAACATCTCATTAATCTCACATACCCAACCCTTACATCCATACTCATCACTTCCTAGTCATTTCTCATACCCAATATAGTTATTTTTTCAAATTTTATTACCTATAAAAATAGTTTACCCAATAAAACTATATCATGGGAGTGATATCTCTTCAAAATAACACACTTCACGCGCCTACACTCTCGCTTCCTCTCCCGATCGTTGCATCAGGTCCATCCGCTGTGGTGGATCCGGTGCTGACAGACCGGCTTCCCTTAGGCTCTTCCGGTGTAGTGTCTGAGGCGGTGCCTCCTCCCCCTCCCTGTTTGGAGGGTCTGGATCCCATGTTGATATCGTATTTTAAGGATATCCTCCTTAGCAATTCCTTATTTCTGGATCATGTGGCGTCTCATTTTCCACCTATTCATCAAGGTTCTTCACGCGCTATCTCAAAGGAGGGGATCCTGGTGCTTTCCATCTCGGCTTCATCATTCGGCGAGGTCAAGGCTTTTCTTAAATGGTCCCTAGTTTCTCTCTTTGGAAATGATAAGACTGTGTTGGGTTTTTCCAGAAATTTGTTAGATCTTGGAACCTGAAATCCCCAGTCCGAATTTCTGTCTTGAATAGAAATGATTTTCTCATTGTATTGGATTCGTGGGAGGATTTCATTCATTCTTGGGCGTGCTTTCCCCGCTTGGTTAATCAATGGAGATTTTACCTCTCCCGGTGGTCCATGGATGCGCATCATGGCCGAGACTCCCCTCTGGAGGTGGTTCGGGTCAAGCTTCTGGGGATTTTTCTTCCCATCCAGAATGTAGCATTCTTGGAGAAAATTGGGGAGTCCCTTGGTGAGTTCTCTTTGCAGATGATCACAATCTCAGCCTCCAGGATATTGCAGCAGCCTGAATTAGGGTTGTGATGGATGAGTCTTCTCCTCCTCCGCCGCATCTGTTTCTCCAGGTTGAGGATGATTTTGAGTGGAAGAAGCTACATTTCTACCCTTCCATGCCTCGATTTTGTAGAAAATTTCATATTCTCAGCCACACCTTATCCAATTTTAGAAGGCGCTCCTCCCATCGGTAGTTGTTCCCCGAGATCAAACCTGAAGTTCCATCCTAGGCTTCTTCTTCTCATGCTCCAGCAAACCTGGATTCAAATCTAGTTGGTGATTTGTTCAATAAGGTTTGTCCTTTGCCTCCTCATTCTTCTCCTCCTTCCCAACCGTCCTCACCCTTATCCTTAGATCAACCTCCTCTGCCTCTAGCTGTCGACCAGCACCCCCCACCTATAGCCTTTGAACAGCCCCCCCCCCCCCCCCCCCCATGTTTGGTGCAGGCCCCTTTTATCCCCCGATCTCCTATTCCCCCACCTCCTCCGATTCCCATCCATTATCCCTCCATCTCCTCCTTTTGGATGGTTAAGAGGGAATGAGGTAGCGATAGTTGACTCCTCTCTTCTCCTGCGGCGAGCTCCCCCTACTCTCAGGTGCCGATGTTCAACAGATTCCTTGCATTATCACATGTGCCGGAAAGACCTCCCCCTCACATCCTGACTCAGATGAAGGCTTTGAGAGTTTCTGAGGATCCAGAGAAGGCTTCCGTCTTGTGCCCCAAGCCTGTCTTTCCTGTTAGAGGAGTGTGTACCCATTCGTGGGCCAGGAAAATGCAGCCATATTCTTGTGTGCAAGTAAGCCGGCCTGACTCACTTGGGGCCAATTCCAGGTGAAGTCGCTTTTAATGTTATCTATAATTATGTGGAAAGCTTAGAGCCTGGGTTAAATCAGACTTCCCATCACATGAGGTGTATAAACATGGTGTATCTCTAGTGGTTGTTCTTGAGCTAAAATAGAACCCCTCTAGAATCGGGGAGTTTGACAGAAAGATGGGAATGAAGATTCATTTGCATGGTGACCCCATGAAACACCACATTTGGGTGTTCTGGAAGGCCTCTGTTTCAATGGAGAATATAATGGTCACTGATCAAAACATTTATGTTAATTTTGTTGCTCATAATGGGATGTTTTTTTTCTCATATGTTTATGCGAAGTGTGAAGCTCGACTTCAGGAAAAATTATGGCTTAACCATAGTTCCTTTAATCTGGGTGGGGATCCCTGGTTTGAGGGTGGGGATTTAACATGGTTATGGATTCTTCAGAGAAAATGGAGGATATTCTAGTCTGAGTAGTGATAGAGATGATATCTCATGCTTTGCGGCTCAAGAGGGTCTCCAATATCTGGGGTACACTGGCGACTATTATTGCTAGTGTAATGATCGAAGAGGTCAGTGATGGACTTAGTGCAGGCTTGACAGGTGCTTTGGGAGTTTTTAAGAAATTTCTATGTTCTTGAATTCTGAAGTCCATCATTTGGTTCATTCACATTCAGACCACTCCCCCTCCTTGTTCATCTCAGAGCAGGCAGCTCCCAGGAACGGTGTTTTTTCTTCTCCGACCGGTGGGTGACTCATCTGAATTTCCTCAATACAGTACATAACTCCTAGGAGGGGCTATTTCATGGGAGGCATTGGATCACCTTTCATAACAAGCTGAGTAGTCATAAACATTCACTCATGGTTTGGTCCAGTGCCCTTCCCTTGGCATTTCCGAGCCTGGGTGACATTATGAGAGACATTGAGCTTGCAGAAGCTAGACTGGAGGAGTCTTGGGATGAGGACCTCCTGGTGTCCTTGGGGTAATGAAGCAACACCTTAATGAAAAATTACTGGAACAAGAGAGATGTCTCCATGAGAGATCACACACTAATGGCTTAGGTAGGGTGACCAGAATACTTCCTTTTTCTGTGCTTGTCTAAAGGAGAAGCACCGAGCTCACCCCTGGATATCCACCTTGAAGATGGTTCCTACACCAATGACTTCGAGATTATTGGTAACATGGTGAATTCTAATTTATACTCTCTTATGTGTGAACCTCACCCATGCATGAAGGATATCTCATCAGAAGGGCAGGGCGATTTTCTTGAATCAATTCCAACAGTTGCCTCTAGCACCCAATGCTCTTTTATTGAAAAGATCCGGAGGTGAAGGAGGTGTGGGATACAGTCACCTATCTTAAGAAAGAGAGTTCCCCTAGACCTGACGGGTTTCCAGGGGATTTATATTTCAGTGTTTGGGAGCTTATTAAGCATGATTTTGTTATAGGTATTCAGGATTTTTTCCGTGGGGGGGGGGGGGGGGGGGTCCCTCGGGTCACCTGTGCGACTGACTTTATCTTTATTCTCAGGAAAAAAGACCCATCATCTGTAACGACCTGAAATTTTGAATAAATGTTGTTTCCTAATTTTATGTGTTGTTTTATTTTATTTTTATACTCAACAAAAATGTTTCATTTGATAACATGAGTATAATTAAAATGAGACCGTTGGGTTTTGACTGTTATATGACCATTGGTCAATATGACCGCTGTAAACTAAACGTTTCGATTATTGTCTCTAAATACAAGTAATCTTGGTTAATTATTATAGAAAGAAGATCTGATGGCCTCACCCAGTAGTCTTGGACCGATCGAAACCCATCTAACAGAACTTGGGAAGGAGGTAGCACCAATGGGCTTTGCTCTGGACCAAACGCAAGCCGAACTTCATCGTGTGAAGCTAGAAAAGAATCGTCTTTGCGAGAAGTTCAAACTCATAGAAATTACTACTCATGCGATGTTGGTCGAGCCTCCCTCGGATTCTCTCACCTTAGCGCACCTTACACTTAGGTCCTATGCTGGTGTGATAAGGGGCTATGTAAGGAGACCGTAACTGCCTTGTGTAATCCTTTGTTTTAAATAAAAATTGGGATTTCTTCTTATGATGAAATTTATGGATTTTCAAATGACCGGATAAATATAGTATGCATATTTTTGATTAATTTTAGAAAAATGATATTTTAAAAATGTTTATGTAAACCTTAAATAATTAAAAGTGTAATGATATTCAAAAAATGGTCTTTTACAATTATGTCCAGTACGAAATTTAGAGTCTAATAAGATCAACTTGATTTTTGATGAATAATAAATTATGAATAGTGATTTCATGATTAGGATTAGTAATGTGTCCAAATGGATTAGTAATCTCACTTAAAGAAAGTATTAATATAATCTAGGCACCTTGATTAAGTAGTGTGATTCAATAAAATGGTTAAATAACGGTTTCATAAATTATTATTCAAGTATTAGTTTTTTTCGGGTGAATAATGTTTTTTAATTAAAAATTAAATTAAAAATATTTAGAAAATTATTTTTATAAAATGGATTTCATTTTTGAACTCAGAGCATCGATATTATATTAAGGTAATTTTTGGGGATTTTTCTGAAAAAAATGAATTTTCGGTGAATAGTGTATTTATTTAAAAAATAAATTAAAAATATTTAGAAATTTACATTTATAAAATGGAGTTCGGTTTTGAAATCAGAGCATTGATATTTGGTTAAGGTGAAATTTTGGGATTTTTCTGAGAAAGTTGAATTTTCAGTGAATAGTAAAAATGCAGTTTTAGGGTTTCGGTATGTTTAATGACATCATAACTGTGTCATGATGATGTCATGAGATATTTTTTGGGTTGGCCGACCAAAGGTGATGAATTATTGTATGGGGGGCCCCATATGGCCTAACTCCATGGGAAATACCATGGGAGAACTCATGCTTTTGAGAAAACCACTTGTGAGGTGTCCCTTGCCATTAATGTCTTGTCCTCTCACTTTCCCTATAAATACCAAGTGATCCTCTCATCCATTTCGACTCCCCACTCTCCCCCAACGAAGTTCTGGTCTCATTACCTCCCAAGGAGTCCTCCCAAGGTGCCCCCAAGTCCTCAAGGTTCCAACCTTTGAGTTTTAAGATTTACGTTTTAAGTAAGGGATCCTACATCTCTCTTTCTTTTTAAGTACTCTCGTTTATGTCATTTCTTCTAAGCTCCATGTTCTTATGTTGGGGATGTTATTTTATATTCATCCTACTGCCCTTTTTAAGTTCATATGATGAGAGATGCTCTCTTACTCTCATCATTTTGTTTTATGAATGTTTAAGTGGCGCCGTTAGGCTGCCGAATTTTTTGTAAAAGATTCTTTCACCCTTCTCATTTTCATGTTCTATTTTCTTGACCAGTCTTTCAAGTTCTTTTTTATTTTTGTTGGGGTATGATCTCTAAATCTATCATACTGATCGTTTATGATCATATTATGAGAGACCTCATTTGATCTCTTCAATTCAGTATTTTGAAGTTTTAAGTAGTGCCGTTAGGCTGCCGAATTTTGAAGTGGTTCTTTCACATTTCTCCCTTTTCAAAGTTCTAATTCCATGTCAAGTCTTGCAAGTTCATTTTTATTATGTTGGGGTATGATCTCTATATCTATCATACTGATCTTTTATGTTCATATGATGAGAGACCATATTTGATCTCATCAATTCATTTTTGGTTGAAGTTTATGTGACGCCGTTAGGCTGCCGAATTTTCATAAGAGAAATCTTATTTTTGCCGTCCTTTCATGTTCTTCATTTCATATGGTATATTTTCAAATTTCATTACCATGTTTTTAAATCCCTTATATTCTGTCCCTCTACTGTTTTATGGGTCATTTATGAATGTTTGACCCATGTCTCCTCTCTTTTCAACGTTTTCTAAAACCCTGTAACGTAGCTGTTGTGCTGCAGAATTTTCGTCTCAAAATGCCTCTCTCTTTTTCTCAAGATTACATCATGTTATTAAGTGAATACTCAAAGCTCTTATTTCTACATGGGTATTCACATATATATCAAAATGTTCTATTTTTAAATTCTGGGATTTACATACATGAAACCCGCTTTCCCTTTCCGTGGGTTTAAAGTGACATAAAGATCATGTCTTTAAAGCAGTTTTTAAAACATTATGATTATGAAATGAAACTCTTTTATTTTATGCTATATGAGTTGTTTATGAAATGATTGATGATGATATATGTGGCTCACATGATAATAAAGACATGTCAAGGGTGTGCCCAGATAGCGCTCCAATGCATTGGGTAAAGACTTAATCTCTAGAGATGACCATTTAGACTGATACCTTGGTGAATAACCTTGGTAATTTTTAATGACACCTTGGGGATAGACCTTGGTGAAACGAAATGATTGTCAATATTAAATGTTGTAGCCACATCTTCAAGTTATGAAAAATGTTATTTTTATTATGATATGCCTCATGATTTCTTTCTCATGCCTTAAAGTTTTTTTCATGACATTGTTGATGTATCCCAAGTTCACATGTTAAATGTTTCCCCTTGTTTCCCTTACTGGGCCTTCTGTTCACCCTTTCTTTTGATGTATGTCCCCAGGTTATGAGATGCAGTAGTGAACCTATGATGAACATGAGAAGAAGTCTTTCAAGTGTTTAAGAAGAATGTTTTATGTTTTCATGTTTTAAGTTCCCGGTTTCCAAGACACCAAACCTTAAAGATCCTCGGTTTTGTAAAATGTAATGAAAGTTTATGTGATAAAAAGGCGGGATGCTATAGTTGGTATCAAAGGATGGTTTAGTTATTTGTGGAAATTAGGATATGAAAACTTTAGGAAGAAGCCTATAGAAAATTTTATATATAGGAAATCTTCCTGGTATTTTGGTGAGTATTGAGTAATGGGTTGCCAAGAAAATACATCCATGTCTGGATACGAGCAGGTAGATGTGGCTTTGGCACAGATGTACATAGGGGTAAAACTTGAAAACACCGCTTTGAGATAGACTCAAACGGGAACTGGTACACGACAACGGGCCTTGCTGCACTCTTGGTTACGACACTCCCGGGAGATATGCTTTGGTAAATTCATAAGCTTAGTATGAACCATTGTTAAAGGAACAAAGATAAAATAAAATAAAGATTCACATAAGAATATATGATCATGGATAACCTAGATGAGAACCTAGGGGATCACAAGTTAGGGTATACTTTTTTTCTACAAGTTATCATTATATGCTTTAAGTTCTTTTTCATGATTATTAGCTAAGTATTTAAGCCCCTAATTATACTTTCTCTTCTTAGTTAATGGTGGGAAATGGAAGAACATGTCCCAACAACCAATGTGATAGGAAATGCGACGATTGCCGTATTAATATGACAGAGATGATTAGGGGATTAAAAGATGATTATTATTTTGAAAGACGTTCACTATTTTGGGGACCCTATATGATCGAGGTAAATAGATTACTACGGTATTTTCATTGAGGAGTAAAGTTGACTTATATTTTGAAGAATCGATGAATTTAAGGTGGACTTATAATAATTTAGGTTTCTTATGGGAATGATTAACCTATCTTGGGTAAAATATGTTTAGGTTAGCTACTTTTGTTATAAGATGTTAGGAGTGGTTGATGTTGTTTGGAGATGAACAATGAAGTTTATTTTGGAAGACTATGTTATCAAATCCTTCTTGTATTTGAGTTTCAATCTTAGTTTGGTTTATTTTGAGGAATTTTAAGGACCGTTATTTATGGAATGGTCTATGATGAACTTTAGGTAGTACCATAGAACTTTGAAGATTTAAAAGTAGTTTCTATTCCTATGAGATTCTTTCTTTTGAAGAGTTGTTTTACCTTACCCTTTCTGTTTTTGGGATAATGTTTAAAGATATAAGAAATAGATAATTAATCTTTTGTGGATTATGTGATTCTTTAGAAGATGATTCTTGTGTTTTGATGAGACCAACTAGTTTTGAATTCTCATCGTTTGGAGAAAATATTAGTTTTGGTAGAAACTTATTAAAGGATGAAACTCTACATGAAGATAGGTATATTTTCTTATGTTTTTGTTCTATGTAGTAAATGAATTTCTCAAAATTATGAAAAGGAACGTAAAACAAAAACGTTGTTGGTTTACGTTTCCTACTAGGTAATCAAAGACTGTTTACACACATCATAAGTTTGAGATTTTCTTATGGTTAACTTTCTCCTAATCATGTTTTCTATCACTCTCCCTCAGAACTTGACCCTTTGTTTTCTCCTCCATGTCCATGTTTTCCTACATGGAATCCTAGTGTGGGTTAACTCGGGTGACCTTTGTACTTCCCTTTCTTTCTTTTAAAGTAATAGTTTTACTGACTCCTTTTCCAATGTGAGACTTTAAATGAAATTTCAAAACCCAATTTTAAAAATTGAGAGGACGCAATTTCTTAGGAGGGGAAGATTGTAACGACCTGAAATTTTGAATAAATCTTGTTTCCTAATTTTATGTGTTGTTTTATTTTATTTTTATACTCAACAAAAATGTTTCATTTGATAACATGAGTATAATTAAAATGAGACCGTTGGGTTTTGACTGTTATATGACCATTGGTTAATATGACCGCTGTAAACTAAACGTTTCGATTATTGTCTCTAAATACAAGTAATCTTGGTTAATTATTATAGAAAGAAGATTCGATGGCCTCACCTAGTAGTCTTGGATCGATCGAAGCCCATCTAACAGAACTTGGGAAGGAGGTAGCACCATTGGGCTTTGCTCTGGACCAAACCCAAGCCGAACTTTATCGTGTGAAGCTAGAACAAAATTGCCTTTGTGAGAAGTTCAAACTGATAGAAATTACTACTCATGCGATGTTGGTCGAGCCTCCCTCGGATTCTCTCACCTTAGAGCACCTTACACTTAGGTCCTATGCTGGTGTGATAAGAGGCTATGTAAGGAGACCGTAACTGCCTTGTGTAATCCCTTGTTTTAAATAAAAATTGGGATTTCTTCTTATGATGAAGTTTATGAATTTTCAAATGACCGGATAAATATAGTATGCATATTTTTGATGAATTTTAGAAAAATGATATTTTAAAAATGTTTATGTAAACCTTAAATAATTAAAAAAGTGTAATGATATTCAAAAAATGGTCTTCTACAATTATGTCCAGTACGAAATTTAGAGTCTAATAAGATCAACTTGATTTTTGATGAATAGTAAATTATGAATAATGATTTTATGATTAGGATTAGTAATGTGTCCAAATGGATTAATAATCTCACTTAAAGAAAGTATTAATATAATATAGGCACCTTGATTATGTAATGTGATTCAATAAAATGGTTAAATAAGGGTTTCATAAATTATTATTCAACTATTAGTTTTTTCGGGTGAATAGTGTTTTTTAATTAAAAATTAAATTAAAAATATTTAGAAAATTATTTTTAGAAAATGGATTTCATTTTTGAACTCAGAGCATCGATATTATGTTAAGGTAATTTTTGGGGATTTTTTTGAAAAAAATGAATTTTCGGTGAATAGTGTATTTATTTAAAAAATAAATCAAAATTATTTAGAAAATTATTTTTATAAAATGGAGTTCATTTTTGAAATCAGAGCATTGATATTTGGTTAAGGTGAAATTTTGGGATTTTTATGAGAAAGTTAAATTTTCAGTGAATAGTAAAAATTCAGTTTTAGGGTTTCAGTATGTTTAATGACATCATAACTGTGTCATGATGATGTCATGAGATATTTTATGGGTTGGCCGACCAAAGGTGATGAATTATTGTATGGGGGGGCCCATGTGGCCTAACTCCATGGGAAATACCATGGGAGAGCCCATGCTTTTGAGAAAACCACTTGTGAGGTGTCCTTTGACCATTAATGCCTTGTCTCCTTACTTTCCATATAAATACCAAGCCATCCTCTCATCCATTTCGACTCCCCACTCCCCCCCAACGATGTTATGGTCTCATTACCTCCCAAGGAGTCCTCCCAAGGTGCCCCCAAGCCCTCAAGGTCCCAACCTTTGAGTTTTAAGAGTTACATTTTAAGGTAAGGGATCCTACCTCTCTTTCTTTTTAAGTACTCTCGTTTATGTCATTTCTTCTAAGCTACATGTTCTTATGTTGGGGATGTTATTTTATATTCATCCTACTGCCCTTTTTAAGTTCATATGATGAGAGATGTTCTCTTACTCTCATCATTTTGTTTTATGAATGTTTAAGTGGCGCCGTTAGGCTGCCGAATTTTTTGTAAAGGATTCTTTCACCCTTCTCATTTTCATGTTCTATTTTCTTGACAAGTCTTTCAAGTTCTTTTTTATTTTTTTGGGTTATGATCTCTAAATCTATCATACTGATCTTTTATGATCATATTATGAGAGACCCCATTTGATCTTTTCAATTCAGTATTTTGAAGTTTTAAGTGGCGCCGTTAGGCTGTCGAATTTTTAAGTGGTTCTTTCACCTTTCTCCTTTTTCAAGTTCTAATTCCATGTCAAGTCTTGCAAGTTTCTTTTTATTATGTTGGGGTATGATCTCTATATCTATCATACTGATCTTTTATGTTCATATGATGAGGGACCATATTTGATCTCATCAATTCATTTTTGGTTGAAGTTTATGTGACGCCGTTAGGCTGCCGAATTTTCATAAGAGAAATCTTATTTTTTCCGTCCTTTCATATTCTTCATTTCATATGGTATATTTTCGAATTTCATTACCATGTTCTTAAATCCCTTATATTCTGTCCCTCTACTGTTTTATGGATCATTTATGAATGTTTGACCCATGTCCCCTCTCTTTTCAACGTTTTCTAAAACCTTGTAACGTAGCCGTTGTGCTGTAGAATTTTCGTCTCAAAATACCTCTCTCTTTTTCTCAAGATTACATCATGTTATTAAGTGAATACTCAAAGATCTTATTTCTACAGGGGTATTCACATATATATCAAAATGTTCTATTTTTAAATTCTGGGATTTACATACATGAAACCCGCTTTCCCTTTCCGTGGGTTTAAAGTGACATAAAGATCATGTTTTTAAAGCAGTTTTTAAAATGTTATGATTATGAAATGAAACCCATATATTTTATCCTATATGGATTGTTTATGAAAAGATTGATGATGATATATGTGGCTCACATGATAATAAAGACATGTCAAGGGTGCGCCCAGATAACGCTCCAATACATTGGGTAAAGACTTAATCTTTAGAGATGACCATTTAGACTGATACCTTGGTGAATAACCTTGGTAATTTTTAATGACACCTTGGGGATGGACCTTGGTGAAACGAAATGATTGTCAATATTAAATGTTGTATCCACATCTTCAAGTTATGAAAAATGTTATTTTTATTATGATATGCCTCACGATTTCTTTCTCATGCCTTAATGTTTTTTTTCATGACATTGTTGATGTATCCCGAGTTCACATGTTAAATGTTTCCCCTTGTTTTCCTTACTGGGCCTTCTGCTCACCATTTCTTTTGATGTATGTCCCCAGGTTATGAGATGCAGTAATAAACCTAGGATGAACATGAGGAGAAGTCTTTCAAGTGTTTAAGAAGAATGTTTTATGTTTTCATGTTTTAAGTTCCTGGTTTCCAAGACACTAAACCTTAAAGACCCTCGGTTTTGTAAAATGTAAAGAAAGTTTATGTGATAAAAAGGCGGGATGCTATATCATCAATTCGTCACTACCAGCCCATAAGTTTGTGTAAATTTTCTTATAAGGTTCTGGTCTATTTTCTCAATTAGCATATTTCTCACATTATTCAGGACTGGGTTTCTAAGGAACAACATGCATTTATTTAAGGGAGAACTATAAAAGGGACCATGGGAATTTCCTGAGGGGTGGTTGGTGAGATTAACAGAAAGGTTGTGGGTTCTAATATCATCATTAATAAGGCTTATGAAAACATGGAGTTAAGTTTCATCATTTGGGTTATGAGACACATGGGATTTTCAGAATGGGTTATTGATCTATTGTTTGAGTGTTACAACTATTTCTGGTTCAATATTGTGTTCATGGGTAGGCAGTGTGGATACATGAAATCTGTGAGAGGGCTCTATCAAGGAGACCCTCTCTCTCCATACATATTTTTCTTTACTCAAGATGCCCTTAGTAGACATGTTGCTTCAAGTATCCAGCAAGGGATTCTTATTCCTTGTCACTGTGGTCCACACTTCTCTAGGGTGTCCCACCTTATTTTTGTGGATGATTTAATCTTCATTATCAATGGTAGAATATCTTCAGTTAGGAGACTCTGGAAGATCATGATAGAGTACTCCAAATGGAGTGTCCAATCAATTAATTATGACAAGATCGTTTTTGACCTTCCTCCTTTCCCGAACAGTCGTAGATGCAACATTGGGTGTAGTTTAGGTTTTTGAAACAAGAGCTTCCCTATGGAGTATATAGGGACTCCCATATCTCATGGTAAGGTTCGTATTATAAACTTTTATGGTATGGTCAACAAAATTAGTGATCGAATTTTCAATTGGAGGAATTGATTTCCCTCATTTGGAGGAAGAATTACCCTTGTCAACTGTGTGCTTTCTTCTATACCACTGCATATCATTTCTATTATGAATGTTCCAAAAGAAATCCTTAAAAATATTGAGAAACTCTTGAACTCTTTTATTTGGGATTATCAAGGAGAGGGAAGATGCCACTGGACCTCAAGCAATAAATTAGATAAACCACTGGAGAATGGAGGAATTAATGTTATGAATGCCAAGGAATCTATTTTATGTCATCAGGGAAAACATTATTGGGAAATCATTGAGGACTGCTCCTTATGGAGTGATTTTATTAAGGGAAAGTATAACTATGGTCTTAAGGTTAAAATAGTGAGAACCTCATCTCTTTGGAATTCTATTCGGGTTTATTTACCAACACAGCAGGATAAATCACGACAGATAATTGGGTGCTGCGACATTAATATTTGGGAGTACAACTGTGGAGGGGGAATTGTGTGGTTTCAAGGCTACCCTGTTCCTGATATGAAAGTCAATAATGTTTTTGGGTTTCTTTATTTCACCTAGCCTATTCTTAATGACACTTAAGGATAGATTCTCAGAAGCATATAGATGGAAGATGTAGGGTACCAATGCATTTTAATCGGATCCCATTCATGAAAGTTTTCTCAAAAGGCCTAAAAAAAGATATTTTTATGCTTCCTATAGTTATCCATGGGGAAGGAGTCTTTGGTGAAATGAAATCCCAACTGATGACGTAGTCTGGCGTAGGGTTGTGCATGTGGATTTTAAATGCTCTTATTGTTATGTTCCTACAGAGGAGACCTCGACTCACCTATTAGCTTAGAGTGATTGGGCGAATCTATTATGGAGTGATCTTGGGGAGTTCATGGATAGTTATCATCAGGCGAGCTCTTTTGAGGATTTTACTCATATGTGGTTCGAGGGCGATAACAAAAATTCTTTGGAGGTGACTGCTCATGTGGTGCTTCTTTTTGTAGGCTTCTGGTCTCTCTGGTAGGCTCACAACCGCCCTAGGAACGAGACCCACCCCCCATCAGGTTTGGAACTGGTGGTTAAGGCCAAATTCCTTATTGCTGAATTGGTAGGTATCCCAAATCAACATGAGTTTGCGCCTTCCCTAGCACCTCAACCACTTCTTCTCCTTGTCATATAGGCCACTGGGTTTGTTGGACCCCACCCTCCTATTGTTTCAAATTCATTATTGCTGAATTGGTAGGTATCCTGAATCAGCATGAGGTTGCGCCTTCCCTCAGGAGGTTTTTATCGGACGAAGCACCTCAACCACTTCTTCTCCTTGTCATATAGGCCACTGGGTTCGTTGGACCCCACCCTCCTATAGTTTCAAACTCAACACAGATGGTGGATGCATCCAATGGAATATGAGTGACGGCGATGTGGTTTGAAACCCTTCTGGATTGGTGGTGTATGCCTTTAGCTCCTTCTACGGGGCTAGTGATTTCCTTAAGGCTGAGGCTTTGGCTCTTCTTACCGGCTTGGTAATGTGAAAGACTCGGAATATCCAGCTCTCTATAGTGGATAAATGCTCGAATATTATTTCGAACTCCCTCAAAGGTATCTATTATACCCCCTATCCAGTTGTCTATTTGATCAGCAAGTACAAGGCTCTCCTTTATAACGACATTTCTCTCTTACATACTTTGCGCGAGGGGAACTGAGTAGCTGATTTATTAGCTACTATGTCCTCTCATGATATTCCCATCTTGGAGTATTCATGTTTAGGATCTCTCCCTTCAGGTGGTGCAGATATTGGTTTAGGATATGCCCTTGGTCTTCATTTTTTTAGGACCCCATGTTATACTCTTTTCTACTTTTCCGTAAAAATAAATTTTATGTTAATAAAAAAAATAAACCCATTTTCCAATTCTTAAATTCTACTAACAAAATCTACTAAAAGAAATTCATTAAACTCAACCTAAAAAGCCTATCAATTTTAGATCATCATTAATCATAAATCCCATAATTAAATCATGTTGTTTTACACAAAACATAATTTATAGGTTTTCAAATCAAAATTACCCCTAATAAGGTTATGAACCCCCCCCCCCCCAATTTTTCATTCATTCCAAATCCAGAAACAATAACTATTTATCAAATCTATTGAAACAATTATTTAATAAATAAATAATAAATTAAAATGTATTTAAATCGCATCAATTTCATAATAGAGTCATAACCCCCAAAATAATGAATAAGAGCCACATACATTAGATGATGATTAAGAAACAATTTCTAAAAACCTAGGTCTGATGACAATGATCATGATTGCTCATTTGAAACCTAGAAAAACAAATATAAAATCATGATTATTCCATTCATGATCTAATCTCGCAATCCCAAAAACCCAAGATCTAAATTAAAGGAAAAAAGTCTATATAAGGGAGAAGAAATAGACAAGGAGAGAATCAAAGAAAAAGTTAAATAACAAAGATCAAAACATTAATTGGGTATTAAATAAAGAACTCATGTAACATAATAAAATCTATAATTTTGGAATGCATGCCCCCCTTAGGACCCGATAAGAACCATACAAATCATTTTTCACAACTTCCTGATAATGTACAGTCTCACAGGACCATGCATGGACCATACATCGTGATAAAATGTCTCCCAAATTCTATATAAAACTCGGATTCAAATGAAACATAGTTTCTAGAGTAAAACCCCCATTATAGATCCTATAGTGAAGAAAAAAAATGAATCCCCAAACCCCGGTCATTACAAGGGGGAACCTATAGTGGTTTCCTTGACTATATTTTAATTTATTGGACCTTGATAAATTTCACTAGAATGATTTATGATAGTTTAAAGTCGATATTTTTATGGATAACATGGTGGTTTCCTTAGCTTGATTGGGAATTGAAAGAGGTTGTGTGTGTCTGACTGGCCTAGTGTAATGTGTATACTAAAGTTGGGAAGGTTTCCATTCCATGTTGAAAATTATGATATATGTGTAGTTATTGGATTTTATTTTATTTTATTTTATTTTATTATTATTATTACATTGTAAGAAGTTATTAAATTATTTGATTATATAGATTTGGTATCTTATATGATTATAAACTTGTGAAGGGGGTTGTGTAATGTCACCCTGAGTATGTGTTTAACAAAAGGTTTAGCGTAATGTGAAACATGGATAAATGGACAAATTGTGATTGGTCAAATGGAAACCATGGATATAATTTTGATATGATTTGGGTTAAATTTTGAAAATTATTATTTATATGATTTGGATAGAGTGTAATACCAACCATAGACATAATAGAGAGGTAGGTTGGGTGTAATGAAAACCACATATATACTTGGGATATAGGTTATGGATAATACCATCCATATATGGATAGATAATTTGGGTTGGGTGTAATTTCAACCTTAGGTTCTTTAGAGGCATTATTCAATTGTAGTTAAGATATTTCCAACCTTAGGTTCTTATAGTATTCTTGAGATTGTGGGATGATATTATGGGTAAACATCTTATCAGCCCTTGGTATTCATCCTGGGTGTCACGATGTAATAAAAGGATATAATATGTAATAACATGTATTTGAATAATATAAAAAATAACATTTACCAAACCTACATACTACTAGATAGTGGTTGTCAGGGTTGAACCACATGGAAGGAAATACAGTGAAACTAAGAAAAATAAAGAAACAATAACACAATAGTAAACAAAAAAAGTAAAACCAATAAGTTTTTGGAATTAATATGTGAGAATTATTGAGATAAACATAGTTAAAAGACTAAAAAAATAAATTAACAAATAGGAATAACATTGAGAATAAAAAAGGTTACAACAAGTGTAACTAGGAAAAACTAGTCTGATTCGAGTTGAAAAAATTAATTTCCATTTTTGCTTTAATGTTAGATTTTTTTAGTAATACTATGAAAGAATGAATTTAAATAACCACACTATTTATTCATTATCCACTTTTTTTCATTAACTCACTCTATGAACTTATTTTCAACCAATACTCAAAGTATAAGAGTTATCCTATCTAGAGAAAATATTGAAGAAAACTTTCAAATTCAAGGAGTTTGTTTGTCACTTGAAGAACAATAATCCACTATTGTCACCTATTAATACATATAACAATATAGAAATAACACCCACGATAAATAAATCAAGGAAACATAATTAAATATTCACAACACTATTCTTCTAATAAAAATCACCATAATTTGATTTGTTTAGTGAGAATAAATTAATTTCATTCTATACCAGAATATATATTCTCTAATTCATGTTAGTATATTTATCATCATAGAACTTGGTAAAGGAAAGAAGAAGAGAAAAACTAATTTTTAAAGTTGAAAATAATGAGAATCTTGACCATGAATAGTAAAGAATCAAATCATTTTTTATCTGATCTACCTAAAATCATTTAGGTACAAATATTCATCACAACAAAGATACAAAATGAATACATCTAAAATAATGAAATAATAATAGAAATAATAGGAATGAAAGAAAAATATTATCGATTGAGTTGGGTCCTTTTTATCCAACTCAAGTTCCCTATCAACCTCTACCCTCAATTACTTCCCTTGACTCCATGAAAATGTCCACGAATGTCTGTCTAAGAAGGAATGTACACTGCCCTTTTAAAATAGATTTTACATCAACTTAATCTTAGTGAACATGACTGGAAAACTCCACCGAATTATTTTCATTTTAATCAACCCATATTTTGAAATTTCCAATTTATATATTATTCTCCATTTGATTTCTTGGATGACTGAATTTCTCCACATGTACAATAGTCAATGATGAGAGAAACTTATAACCTGTAACAAACTCCCAAATTACTCAATCATAATCATCAAACCAACCTATATCTCCTTCATCATTTAAATAGTACTCAATAGGTTCAGCTCTTTAAACCAATTTATATTCATCTATCTAGTTTCAACACACTTTCGTGACTAAAATCCATGTTCACAATCACAAAAGCACTCAACAACATCAAATCTTATGAACCCACCTCATCATAATGACTCAGGGAATGAATAAACCACTCCTTCTAGCTCGGTTATTCAATCAATATTGAATAATTAGGTTCAGGAAATTCTTGTCCTTTTATCCTTACTCTACATCTCATTCCAATATGAGACAAACTAGTAAATGAAAAACCCACCACATATGAGTAGAATGACACTCACAATTTCAAATTCTCATAAGTAATTCGTTAAGCGCCTGATGTGATTTGACTTGATTCATCACAATTATAGTGATTTAGAGATCAATTACTATCTCTAATTTGTTGATTTTTATGTTCCAAACATGATTTAATTAGTGATAAAAAATCATTAATCCCCATAATCATATTTTATCAATTCCAGTTTTGACCTTCTCTACTCAATTTAATCAATTGAGTTTGAGAGATTCTACAAACTCAAAATGAGTTTAGTAGATTTTTATGATTCTTCAAGGTTCAAATACCTCTATTTAAATCATAACACCTTAATATATTGTATAGTTATGGATTTGTCATGTTAATATCTGATTACTTCATGATTCTGTATCACAGTTCATCCCTCCTCTTTGATCGGTTTTCGGTTCATTGTCCTTCTCCAAATCATGATGATCAATCAATATTTATTTACTCATACACAATAATTTATCCTAGAGACTCAAATTTTCTTTTGTCGGTTTACTTATATGTTGGTTTTACTAACTCATACACACTTCTACTTTACTCATACACTGCCTTTACGATGAATCATTCACAATAGTCCACATTGATTTATATATTTCTAACACTGTTCAAAATTTCAATACATTGTTCCAATAATATCAAAGAAAAATAAAACGAATTCAATTAATAAAATTATAAAATAAAAATCAAATTGAATAAGAATTATTAAACTTTAACAATTAGAATAATAGAATGTTCCAATAGTGTCTTATTAAAACAAAAAAAGTGGATGGTTGAAAATATAAACTTTGAAACTGCAGCCAAGAAAAATTATCTAAAAAGGATATTTTCAAAATGATTTTTTAAAAACCTTAGAATTTTTTTTCTAAAAGCATCCATAATTAAAAATAGAGAAAATTGTAGCAATTATTCATAACAAACCGTCATTTTACTTCATAAATGGGAAATTATATTTTTAGCACCAAATGATAACAAATGAATAAATTTCAATATTATAAAAATATTTATCAATAAAATCATTATAATTTCCTTAAAATGGATATTGAAAACTTGTATCAAATTAAAGGCACATCAAATTCCATTAAACATAACACATTTCTTTCCCTCTAGAATTCAATTACACTAATTCAGTTGAAGTAAATTCATCTTAAAAATGAAAGATTTTACATGACAAAATAATTTATTTTCAAATATGGTTTTCCCCATAGTCACTCTTAAGTAATTATGGATGATTTATCTTATTAAAATAAAGTGTCTGTGAAAAAAATATAGGTTCTAGTTTTAAAAATTAACTCATCCGAAAGTTTTATCTTAAAGATAAAAGTATCAACATTGGATTATGATTAAATTTCTATCATAGTTTGATACAAAGATTATTTGTTTAAATCCAACCAATAAGTTCAAATACAAATTTACTTATAATAATTCTCTCTAAATTTCAAAAAAAAAACAATTGTTTTCAAGAGGTGGTAGAAGATATATTAATTATTTTAATCTATGGTAGAATAGAAATGATTAACCATTAAAAGTAGAAAAAATAGTCTCCATGTTTAATAAGAATTCACAACCATAAAAATAAAACTTCATCATTAAAAATATTCAATTATAATAAATAATTACGGGATTTTTGATGTGTTCTCAATGAAATACAATTTATCCTAGAAATAGAGCTCTCTCACTAAAAACATGACATTTCCTCTATGTTGAATCTCAAAGTGGGTGAAGCATTGAAAACAATTTAGTTCAAAATAGTTTATATTCAATGAAAAAATAATGTTTTTTGGTAGTAAGAAACTCAAATAACATGTTTGAAAAAATTAAGAATAGATTTCCAAGAAGATTTTAGAATGTAAATGTTTTTATTTTTTTTAATTACAGATTAAAAGGATTTTCAATATGTATTGGGAAAACAACATGTTAATCAATGATTCCAGCAAATAGTAACATTTAAAAATAGGTTTAAAAATTCTTAAAAACTGACCTATGAAATTTTTAGGGTGCTAAGAAAAGCTCCAATAATAATCCAAATTATTTTGAACAATATATATTAACTAAATCATAACACCCAGTCACTTGAAAATAGATTTAGTATTTCATTGTGATCCATAGTTAAGCACTTTCCTCCACACATATTTTCTACCAATTAATATATTTTAAATGCAAATTCAAAAAACAAACATTAAGTAAAAATTTTAGGGGAGTGTTGAGTAGTTTAATACAGTATAGATTTTTCAAATCAGAATGAGATAATTAAAAAAATTACTCCCATTATAGTTGTTTCCTTACTTTAATAGTGCCTCTAACTGATTTCTATTCTTTAGGAATCATGTTTGACTTGGTTTCTCTATTTAAAAACCCACAAGATAGGAAACATGACATCCATTAGATAAAACCATTGAAAATAAAAATATGAATCCTAAAAAAGGGGAAATTGTGAAATGAAACATAAGAGAATAAATGGTTCAATTTAAGCAGTAGTAAAGGGGTGATATGAAAAAAGGAACGAGGCTAGACAAAAACATAGAGAATATATTTATTTAAAAACTAAAACAATAGGGAAATTTTGAAAAACCATGAGTTACCACCCATGTAGCAGTAAGTTTAGAGTCTTGAACATGACTTTCCCCCTAAAGTTGTAACCATGATCATTTAGAAGTTATTATTTATTGATGGTTATTACTTCAATGTTTTCTTAGGAAATGTCAATTTTATATCTTATAATTTCATGAACACCAATATCTATCAATATTATCTTGAATTTCTCTAGGTTTATAGGACTAAGGTTACTTTCCAAAATAGTGTCAATACCCAAAAACTCACAAATTGAACAAAAATGGTATCAAATGGACTAGATAAATCAGTATGTTGTCTAGTAGCATCCTAACAAGGTTCCCACACACTTATGGAACCTAAATACATATAAATAGATGCATAGACTTTTGAAATTTTTGTATTTTATCATAAAGGAAATCTTACAACTTTTTTACTGTTTAAATCAATGAAATAATTCCCAAAATATTTTAATAATTTATTAAGGATAGAGAAAGAAAATTCATCTTTGGAATAGATCATCTTGATAGGCATAGAAATGCTATCATTATCTGGAAAACAATTCAGATTCTTATCTTTAACACTCTCAAAAGGCCAAGGAAATAAATTCTAAAATTCTAAAGGGGTAGAGAAAACACCATACCCTTTTTAACCTTAAAAACTCATTTTAGTTGGTAAGACCACCAAAAAGACTTACATTTCTCAGGATGAGAGGAGTAGGGAACTAAATATAGATAATTTGGAAAGGAGGGGATTCTTTGAAAAATGGATGGCTTTGAGTGTTGATTAAAAACCCGAGAAGTGTCAAAAACAAAACATATTTGTCTAGAATTTACCACTTATTATTCCTTATTAAGGTGTTATGTAATTCTTATCTCAGGTATCCCTTGTATTTAATGTTCCTGAGTGGATTTAGATTCAACAAACTTAAGCCTAATGTTTTACTTAACTGATCTTCCAATCATCTTCTAACAAGGTCAATGGATATACCATAATTATTAGATTAAAATTTACCTCTAGTGTGGAGTCCTTAAAAAATGAGACTCTTGTTGATTATCTCTAGCATGAGAAACCACTTTACCCTTAAAAATATCAATTACAACGAACATATAGTAATGAATAGCCTCACCAAAATGATAATAACACTTTTTTCACACTCCAAATCTATAAAATAGAAATCAGTGGGAAAATTAAGATTTCCCACATTTACTAACAACTCATCAAACCATTAAATAAGTCATGATATTGATATATTTTCCAACAATAGAGATAAAAAAGTAGATTTCAGCCCCCCTAATATCAATTGATTAAATACATTATAATGAATAAGGTTGAATGTAGAAACTAGGACACATAAGTAATTTTTATCATAACTTTATCCTATTATTCAAATTATAACAATGCATCCAGGGACATTCAATTTTGGAAGCATCCATTTTTTTAGGAAACCACTACACTAATTGGTTAATAGTATTGTGGCCACCTCTTCCAAGTTTCCTTAATTATCCAAAAAACTTGTGATAAATTTCACATATGATTGGATTTTGTTAAGGAATTTATAAGGTAAATGTAAAAGTTAAAAAGTTTTAAACATCTCAATGAATTTCATGTATCCTTTCTCACTATTTTTCTCCTTGACTCTTTAGGGAAGCAGAATAGGAGGGGCATAATGAATTAAGATATGTTAGTTTTCATCCTTCTCCTAAAACATAACTTTATTCTTCCCCTCCTTAATTAATTCCAACTTCATATTTTTTGTTACATGGTTTTTTCTAGTGGAGAATAATTATTTAGTTCACTTTAATTTTTTATATTCACTTTTCTATATCTGCTGTTTTCCGAATTTTCATTTTTAAAATCACTTAAATCCTTATACTCATATTCCCTACGCAATATCCTAATATTATCTTGAGTTTTTAGACCTAATATTATTAGGATAACAATCAATTTTTTCATAAGGTTATTCTATGTTGTTATATGTATCTTTCCCTTATCTCTTATACCAAGGCCTCTTTCAACCCATCTCATTTGAATCTCTTGGTTATAAATTCTCAATTTATGACAATCCACCTGATTTATTTTCTATGTAACCAAACCCTCTAAATAATTATTAGAATTTAAAGGTCCAATAGTGTTTTGAAATTTATTTCTTGTATGATATGAGTACCCAGTTTCAGTAGTTTTTTTCAAAACCCCTTAGTCTCTCCATGAAAATATTTTTTTGATTTTTTAACTAGTATTATAGTTGTTTGAAAATAAGTCATTATTACCACCATTTCTGACCCTTTGATCTATAAAATGGTAATTTTCACCCTATTGAAGATTTAAATCAAAATTATTTGGAAAATCCTTATTATTCCTAAAAATTCCACACTAATAACATTTATTCATAATAAAAATCTCCAACCGGTCATTAACAATTTTAGTATCATGATCATTTAGATCACTCCGTTGGATATTCTATTTCCAAGATAAAATGTATTGGGAATTTTTAGAAATTTTATTAAAAATATATTTTAGTTCATCAGCTGTAAACGTAGAAAAATCACCATTAGATGATTGATTATATAATGTTTTGTGGTAGGGAAGAAAAAAATTGTAAAATGTTTTCATAAAGATGCGAGGACTGATTTTGTTATTGGGTAATTACTTAATAAGACCTCTAAAACTTCATGAAGTCTCATAAAATATTATCTCTCACCCTGGAAAAAACTTATAATGGTATTACTCACCTCTATAAGCATATTCTTAGGGTACAAATTTTCCATAAAGGCATATAAAACTTTTTCCATGTGTTATAAATATCCTCATCAAGCTAATAGAACATGCGCCTTGACATACCTTTGAAGTAAATTGAAAATATCCTTAACCTAATTTCCTACTCACTTAACTCATGAAGAGGAATCTAGTTGATAAAACTATATAAATATCTAATAAACTCTAATGAATTCTCACTGGGAACTCTATTAAAGGAGGGTATCATTGAAATATATGACTGTTTCATTTCATATTTCATAGAACTAGGGGAAACCATATACAGATGGGTTATTTGAAATTATAGGGAGTTTTAAATCTTTAATTATAATCCTCTAAACTATTTTGTATCTAGTTTAATCTGGAATAAAGTTTTAATTATAGTCCCAAGCTCTTTCAAATTCTAAATTCTCTATTTCAATTGTCTTTCTCCAACTTAGGGCTCTATAATGGCTCTCAATTTCATAAATTAAGTATTCTAAACTAAAATATGTTGATGTGTCCCAAGGATGAATTCAAAAAAATGTGTTATAAAATTACAATACAACACATTGAATAAAAAAATTTCAATTTTTTTTAAATATATTTTCCTTTACAAATAGATTTAATGTTTTTTTTGTTATTTTGGTTTTCTTGATTGGTAAAATATTTAATTTCCATGAAATTGATTTGAATTTTTGAAATTAATTTATTTACTAAATTTAAAAATAAAATTTATAATATATACTTACTACTAGATACTGGTGATCAGGGTTTAACCATAGAGAAGGAAATGAAGTTCAGACTATGAAAAAGAAAGAAATAATAAAAATAATGTAAAAAAACAAAACTAACCACAAAATATTAAACTTAATTTTTTTGGAATTAATTTATATAAATAAATGATATTAATAATATGAAAATGATGAAAAATAAAATTTAAAAAAGAAATAATCATTGAGAAAAAAATGTGAACATATTTTGAAGTAGGGAAAACCAGACCAATTAGAGTTGATAAAATTTATTTATGTTTCTAAATTAAAGATAAAGAGAATTATGAAAAAACTATATAAAAATGTTGTTAAATCACCTCACTCTCACTCGATGATCAACTTTGTTCAATTAACAGACTCTAAGAACTATTTTTTCAACCAAAACCTATAGGAAAAAGGTGATAATTTATTAAACAAAATAAGAAATATTCTTTTGAAATTTAACTATATTTGTTGTAACATGAAGAAAAATAGTCTACTAACATCACCCTTTAGTAATTAGTATGTTTTATAAAGAATGAGCAAGATAAATAAAATAATAAAACATGGTTAAATGTTCACAAAGCATCATTTTAATAAAACTGACCTCAATTTGCCAATTTTTGGTAAGAATGAATTAATTTATTTCCACATTGAAATGACTATTCACTAATTTATATCTATTTATTTATCATGAAAATAGGTTAAAATAAAAAATCAATGAAAATCCAAGAATAATAGCATAAAAATGAGAGACCTTAGAAAAATATTAAATAATCAGCTACATTCAATCCAATATCCCTAAAATTGTTTGGCTACACATGATCATCATAATAAAGATACAAATGAATATATCTCAAATTCAAAAATATTAAATAAAATAAAAGGAATGAAGGATGTATCTTCTCTAACAAGATTTTTCTTTTCACTGCATCTATAATTCTATCACAACTGCTAACCTTGATTTCATCCCCTAACTCAAATAAAATTCCCAAGAAATTCTATATGAGAATGAAGGTTCATTGCCATTTTAAAAGAGATTTTCCATTACATTAATTTCATTTTACATGATCAGAAAACTCCCCAAAATAATTTTATTTTAATCTCCCTATATCTTGAAAATTATAATTTATATACTATTCTTTATTTGTTGTCTTGGAAAACCATCTTTCTCCACGTGTCTAACTTTTTATAAATAGAGAAACTGTTAGCCTGTAAATAGCTCCCAAACTGCACAATCATAATCTTACACCATTCATAGATATCCTTATTCATTCAAAGATTACATGATGACTTTAGCTTCTAAACCCAATTCAATTAATTCATATATCTACTTCCAACACACGTACAATCCTAAAATCCTTATTTAAATCCAAAAATGAACTCAAAAAAATAATCTCTTCTAAACCCTTTTCACTAGATTCACTAAGGGCATGGATGAAATTCTCCTTATAGCTTGGGGATTTGATTGATTTTTCGTCATCAATCTCGGTTAATTATTCTTACTTCATTGATAATCCTTATCTCACTCTACTAAGTGACAATGAACCATAAAGTGATGAACCCGCCACCTCTACACATAACAACTCTTGTTATTTTAGATTATCACAAGAAATTCATCAAGAACATAGCATGTGTTGAATTTCAACTGCAAAAATTGTAGTGATCAGGAGATTGGTACTCCTCTCAGATCTATTAATGTTGATCGGAAAAATAATATTTAATCGGAAAAAACAAATCCTTTATCCCCTGACTAAAATGTAATCAGTTTCTATATCAGTTCTCATTACATGATTTCATTGACTGAGTTCTAGCGATTCTTCAAACTCTAAATGATTTCACTGGATTTCATAGATTCTTTAAAGTTCAACTTCCACTGGTATAGGTGAAGATCCTCTAACTTATGTATATGTGTGTCTTGGTCACATCATGCTTGAATAACCTTTTTGATCATGGGTTGTGTACCTTCTATGATCAACATTCAGTTTTATATCCTTATCCAAATGATGAATCTCATTAGAGATATATTTACTTATAGTTTAGTTTTACTCACAGGGACTCAAATGGGATTATGTCGATTTACTCATATGTTGGTTTTACTAACTCATGAACACATCTGTTTCTCTCACACATTACCTTTGTAATGAATCATATTCAATAGTAAAAATTTGTTCATATATTTTCAATAAAGCATAAAAGTTTACCACATTATGAAAATATGATCAATATAATATAAAATAAATTCAATTTATAAAATTATAAAAAAATCATATTGAACAAGAATTACTAAACATTAAAAAATTTAATCATTAAATATTCCAATATAATATTTACAAAAAAATGGAATATTGAAAATATAAACTCCAAAATTTAAGTCAAACCAAATTCCCTAAAACTAATATTATAACAGTGATTTCATAAAAATAATTTACAAAATTATTCATAAAGTATATGGAATTAAAAACAGAGAACATTTAAGGAATTAATAATCATAACACTACTTTTCATTTAAATATAGAAAAAATGTATATTCTAAATAAAATTATAAATAATGAATAAATCTCTTATTAAAATACATTTTCCATAAAATCATTTTATTTTCATTAAAATTGATGTGGAAAATTGTATCAAATTAAAGACACATCAATATGTACTTATTTTAAGATTCTTTAGTTATATATTTATGTAATACTAGCATGAACATGTATTTAGTAGATATGTTTAGGGACACCAATGGTGGTGGTCTATTGAGTTTTACTCACACCCTACCCATACAGCCTGGTAATCGAGATAAATTTATGTTTTATAACCTAGGTATGGGTAAGGTCCTTACTATAGTGGAATGGTATGCTTTATGAATTGGTTATAATATTGATATGGGACATGGAAGGCAATCAAGAACTAGATTTATTGTAGTCTCATTTATTTTATTTATTTGTAGAACATGATGTATACAACTGGCCCATGAGTGGCCCTATTTATTTCTTATATGAAAATATGGAAATATAGGTACAAAATTTTTATAGCATGGGTTATATTATTTACTATGATTGGTATTTAGCTACGATTTCAACTTTTTTACTAATTATTGTGATTACTAATCATATATATAATGCTTCAATTTTGATTTATGGTTATCTATTCCTAAGAAGGTATAGTCTTCCTATGATATATTCATACCTTCACTTATTTTTGAAAGCCTCTATCATAAAAGGTGGAATGCCCGAGGTACTTAGTGACTCAACTTCTCTATGGTGGAGTTGAACCAATTTAGGAATGTAAAAAATTGGCATCATAGCCTGTAGGGTCCTGAAAATTCCACCAAGGGAAGAAAATACCCCCACAATCGCTTTGCAGAAGGAAGAAAGTACTTCTAGAAGTCTAGGAAGGTGAATGGACTCAAATTGAGTTGAAATATTTAGAATAAATTTGAAGAGATTCAAGTTTCAAGGCATGTCAAGTGGTCCGTGTACCATCATCAGGAAAGGTATGAGGACCAGCTAGATCATGAACCGACAGGTACGCAAAACCATCCGCGAACTGTTGTCCCATGAGTCAATGGAAAGCGAACAATCCGACCACAGACCGTGTTTCTAAGGGAATTGTGCACACAAATCCAATATGAATATTATACCATGAACCCATCAGTTCACATGTGAAGCAAATGAGCAGGGTTCCATAAAACATGATCGCAAACCAAATCCCCACAAACCCCGATTGACCGAGTCTTCTGCGGGTCAGGATATCTTCGTGGGCCTCCGAAAATGGTGTTGTGTGCCCAATAGATACAAGTGTCCCAATTCTCTATAAAATGGAGAAAAATAAAAGGATGAGGGATAGAAGAAGAAAGCATGAAGGGGAATCCGAGGTTGGAAGAAAGAGTTTGGAGAAGACTCTGACTTCAGTCTCGATTCATCGATAAAGTCCGAATCGCGAACTGCACCCTCCATAGGTACCACTGAACACAGACCATAAAAATAGGGAATTGAATAATAATAACATATCCTCAAACCCAATTGGTGAACCACAATCCATGTAACTCTTGTGGATGAATTTCATGTGAACGGTAATTCCCAGGACCCCCTTTTATATAGTGCTTCGTGTAGTGCACTGCTATGCGGACTGAACCCAATGCCACGTACTGTATCAGTACGTGGATGGAACCCAAAGTGATGTGGTGAGCTGCGTACCACTATGGTATGCAGTGGACTATACCCATGCCAGCATACCACATCGGTATGCGGACGAACCCTTGCATGCATACCACTATGGTATGTTGAGCCTCCCCCATCCCGCAAAAGAATCAAGTACGTAGAATGGGGTGTTTTCGGGTATCATTTCCCCCGATTCCAACCTCACCCTTCCATTACTGTTCAGTCCTCCATGATCCCTCTGCTAACCAGCCCAATGACATGAGGACAAAGCCTCCTCCAGATCCACCAGACCTATATGATCAGATCATTGGGCGCATCAGCATGTCCCTTTGAGTCTACACACCCATGGTAAGGGGACCCATGAAGTCTCTCCTCACAATTGTTTAGGAATTCTTGTGGGTCTACATTTCCATGGTAACTCAGAGTCTAACCTTGGGATGCCGATGTGAACCTCCCCGTTCTAGGGATTAAGGGTGATCACTTTCTTTTCTATTCAATGGGGAATAGTGATTAGTCGAAGGAGTTATGTTCGCTTCTCCTTACGACGAGAATGAAACTCCTCCTCTTCCCATAACGTGCTCCGGGGCCCTCCCACTGAGGTAAGTCCCCAATCTTATGAGGTAGGGTCGTGTGACCATCAATGTCATTTCACATTAAAAGGTTCATTGCTTCGTGCCCTCGCCCACAGTCGCCCCGACCTCTTCTGCTGTGAGATCCCCCCTCAATAGGGGAGGAGAAATTTTCATTGTTGAATCTTTCACATACTTTTGTTTCTCACACCGAGCATGAATCACATGGTCTTAGAGGTTTGTGATGATTACAACATCCACATGATCCTGAAATATGAGAACTCTAATTCCTGATCAAACCAGGATATGTAGGACGCCTGCCAGAAGGCCTGAGCTCAAAATGGTTCCCTCCATAAAGGGTCCACTCAATCATGTATCCATAAATGGGAAACTACTAAGAATAAGCCCCACATGATCTGAACTGTTGGGACCAAGTTGAATGGAGAAGAAAGTTTTAAGAGTTAGCCTTTGCAGAGTGTTGTATTTTGTTGTCAAAGAAGATAAATCAATTCACTTTGTAGAAGGATCACAAATAAGACGATGCATTGCTGGTATGTATTTTACACATATCATGAGTTAGGAGAACTTGTGATGCAAGACTTATGAAGGAAAGGGGGAGAAATGATGATGCCAGTCATATAAATTTTTGATTGGAAGGAATGATGCTGCTGGGGGATAGGGAAGTTTCAGTTCCCATTGCAACTCTGACGATACTAAAGCTGATCTATCAAAGGATAAATATCACGATAGTGGGATTCGTGATAAGAGTAGAAGAATGGTTATGGGAAGCAGTGAAGAGAGAAAATGACAAAGCAATGGACAGTCTGGGGGCAACACAAAAGCACAGTTTGAGGTGGCGCTGTTTTCCAGTGTTTGCCAAATTTTAGGGCCTGAAAATTGGGGGATGAAGATGTGTTTTTGGCAATGGATGAAGCATGAAAGATTGAATATGGTTTAGATTTTTGCGTGCAAGGCATGATTCAAGATCAGAACATTGAAAAACGACAAAGGCATGGAGTGTGCGAAAATTTAGGCATGTTGCGCGCAAAAATAAAGTGGTGTGCGCAATATATGTGGGTTGCGCGAAATAGTAGCGGGTTGCGCGAAAAATTGGATCATTACGCAAAATATTTGTGGGATGCGCGAAATAGAGGAATGATGTTTTTCGCGCAAAAGGTGTTTCGAGATCAGAAGCTCAAAAATTTTCAAAGGCATGAGCTGCGTGAAAAATTGGATCATTGCGCGAAATATGATGTCGCGTAAAAGGATGGGTTTGCGTGCAATATGGAATGCAATATGGAATTTTGCGCGCAATAGGTGCTTCATACTTAGAAGGATGAAAAATGGCAAAGGCATGAGGTGCGCGAAATATTGAAGCATGGCGCGAAATATGAAGTTGCATAAAAGAGTTTTTACGCGCATGAAGGAGGTTTTATGCGCGGATTAGTGTTTTTCATGTGGGGTCAAAAATGCCTATAAATATGAGGCTAACCCTTCTCATTTGTTAATGCTCGACACTTAGAAGAAATCTCGATATCTGGTGCACGTAAATTATATGCTAAGTGAGTTGCGCGAAAAGAAATAAGTTTCCATGAAAAGAGGATAGCTGCGCGAAAAATTGAGAAGTTGCGTGAAAAGAGAAAAAGTTGCACGCAAAAGGAAAGTTGCGCGAAAACGTTTTTCGTGCCAAAAGGTCTTTTTACGTGCAAGCCATTTGAATTGCACGCAAGGCACCCTAAAGGCTGCGCGAAATATTTGGGGTCTTCGCACATATTCAGTAGTGCATAAGGGAGTTCTTACCGGATTCTGGGTAAGAAAGTGAAGATTTGTACTTCAGAGAATACATCTGTTCAATTGTAAAGAAGCACTGAAACATTGTGTTACCCTATTTGTGCTAAGAGGGAGCACACACACTATTGGATTGTTTTCAAAGTGCTGTACGAGTGTAAGGGTATATCCTACTCGTTTTATTCCACATCAAAGGATTGTTTTCTAGTGGATTGTGTGGTACTGGATTGTTTCCGTACCATACCAAGGACATAGCTACTCTTGTTGAGTAGTGAACCTTGTAAATCTTGTGTTCCTGTGGTTGTGTGTGTTCAGCAGGGAAGAAACTCTTTAACAGGAGGTGAAGGTTGTTTCAAAAAGGGGGAAACTTAAAAAGAAAAAGATATCACTGATTCAGCCCCTCCCCCTCTCAGTGATACTTGGATCCTGATTGGAAAATTCAATTGGTATCAGAGCTAGGTTGCCTTCGTTTATTCTTTGCTGAAGTGTTTGAAGATAAGTTGTGATGGATTATCTGAATTGTGTGAACAGTAAGGGGATTTCGATATTTGATGGGAAGAACTATCATATCTGGAAAGATAGAATGATGCCTTATCTTATGTCTCTTGGATATGAAGTTCTTGAAACTACAACAGATGGATTTCCTGCTGTTGATGACAAGGTTCCTCTTACTCCTGTCGATAAGAAGAATCTTGAGAATGATGGAAGAGCTAAAAATGCATTACTATCATCTCTTTCTGAGTGTGAATTTTTAAGAGTGAAAGATGTTTCTACAGCCAAAGGAATCTTGGACAAACTGAATAACATCTATGAAGGAAATACAAAAGTGAAGAAGGATAAACTACAAATCTGGAGACTAAAGTATGAAGACTTGAAAATGGGAGAATCTGAATCTGTTGGGGAATTCTTTACCAGGGTTAATTACATTGTCAGTACAATCAGATGTCTTGGTGAAAAGTTATAATATTGTACAGTTGTTGAAAAGATCCTGAGAATTATGCCTGACAAATTTGATGCTAAAGTTTCATCACTAGAAGACAGGGACCCAAAAACATTATATCTTGATGATTTTCACATTACTCTTATCACTTATGAGATGAGAAGAGAGAAGACCATGAAGAGAAAAGAAAAAACTGATAGAGAAATGTATTTCAAGGCAGAAAAGAAAGAGAAGTTGAAGAAAATTATTATTAATGAAGAAGCTGGTTAATCCGACTCTGAAAATGAGGTATGTCAAAATTTTGATGAAATTCTATCCTTGTTTTCTAAAAATGTTAAAAGAGGCACAGGGAAGTACAAAGGGAAACTCCCTTTAAAATGTTTTGAATGTGGAGCAGTTGGCCACTTTGCGGCTAATTTACCTGAAAAAGGGAAAGATGACGTCAGTGATGAAGAAGACAGAGGACCAAGAAGGTCATGGAAGAAATAGGGTCGAAAAGATAAATATTTTGGTAGAGGTCTGAATAAAAAGTTCTTTAAATCAAAAAGAAAAATCTTTTTGTCAAAAGATGAAGAAGATGATGATAGCGAGACTGAATCAGAAAAATCTGCTACTGAAAAAACTAGAGAGAGTACCTTTTTTGCAATAGTGAATAATGATGATTATGAGAGTAGTAGTACTGAATAAGAAGAGACTCAACTTGAACAGTATCTGAAAGAAGAGCTGCAGGAATGTTTGAGGAAGATCAGAAAGCTTGAGAAAGAAAACAAGAAGTTGATAAATGAAAATTCCACAGTAAACAATCAAGAAGGTTTTACTGATGAGAAAATCAAGATGGAAAAGGATATTGATGATCTGAAAAATTCTATTGATAATACAAAGAATCGTAATGATCATCTTGAAGTGAAGCTGAAGGCAAAAGAAGAAGAGTTGGAACTTGTCCAACAAAAACTGCATAAAGCTAAAGAAATGAATATCAGTTCCAAAAATTCTATCTCAGAAGTTGGTGAATGTTCTAGTAAGAATGAACCAAACAAGGATCTAAAAAAGTTACCTTCAAAGGTTGAAATGAAAGACAAAACTGGTTCTGATAAGAACAAGGCTGGAAAGACAAAGTATGTGGTCAAAATCAGCATTGCAGAAAAATCAGAAGTGCATAAAAATCTTGAGTCAAGAAAAACTTCTAATACTTCTAGTACTGATGAATCTGATCTGAAGAAGAGAGTTACAAATGAAAACATGATGGTTTTTGAGAAGCGTGTTCACAACTCCAGTCAGTATAAAAGTTTCAAAGGTAAATATTATTTCTATGGTTACTGCTGGTATTGTGGTGGATTCAGACACATGACAAGTTTGTGTTGGTTCAACCAACAAGATTACAACTATTCCAAAAGTTTTGAAAGACAAGTATTGAGGGGGAGTCAACCCTTTCAAAATAAAAGGTCTCCAAATAAGTTTCAGAAGATATCTGAGAAGACTGGTGTGAAAGTTGAGAATAGATTCCAACCACTGGAAACTTATTGTGAAAGATGTGATCAACCTGGACATCTTGCTAAGGGCTTCCTTAGTGTGTTACCAGAGCAACAAAAGTTTGTTAATAATCCTCAGAAGAAAGAGTTTTTAAAATCCAAAAGGGACAAGTCTGATAAGTCTGAAAAGAAAGAATGCATGGTTCTTTGGCCAGAACACATTGATTTGGCTAGGAAATTGGAAGAAGCACAACAGAAAGTGAAGGAAAAGGAAGAACAAAAAAGCACTTGTTGTTGAAACTGCTTTGAAAGCTACAAAAGGAGTACATCCATGGATTCTTGATAGTGGATGTTCATCTCATATGATAGGAGACTTAAAGATGCTGAAGAATGTGAAAGACTTTAAAGAAGGAACTGTGACATTTGGAAATGATGAATCTCTAAGGATCAAAGGTGTTGGATCAGCCATCATTGGAAAAGAAAAGATGAAATCCAGAAAAAAACTATATGTTGATGGGCTGAAACATAACCTTCTTAGTGTGTGAAAACTCTGTGATGAGGGAAACAAAGTGATCTTCAGAAAAGATGGATTTGTTGTGAAAAGTGAAAATGATGGAAACATAGTTACAAGGGGCCAACGTACAAGAGGAATTTGTTCCAAGTTGGGGATGTGAAGAACTCTTGTTACATGAGTGTGGTGGATGAAAATAAATTATGGCATAAAAGGCTGGGGCACATGTGTCAGAGAAATATGTGCAAGTTATCAAAGCGAGAAAGTGTTTGGGATATGCATGATTTATCAAGAGAAAGAGATTGGTGATGCACTATTTGTGAGAAAGGGAAGATTGCTAATTCTATGCACAAGAGAGTTGAAATTCACTCAAAAAGACCCTTAGAACTCATACACTCAGATATATGTGGACCAATGAGCAAAAAATCTTCAAATGGAGATAAGTACTTCATTACTTTCATTGATGACTTTACTCGCATTACTTGTGTTATGTACATGAGACATAAGTCAGATGCTCTAACAATGTTTAATATTTTCAGAAGGAAAGCAGAGAAAGAATGTAAATATTCAGTGAAGAAGTTGAGAAATGATAATGGTGGTGAGTATAAGAATGAAGAGTTTGAAAGTTATCTTGAGAAACATGGAATTCGGCATGAGTTCAGTTCACCATACACACCTCAACAAAATGGGGTGGCTGAAATAAAGAATCAAAGTATGGTGGAAATGGGGAGAAATATGTTACTTGAACATAGTCTCTCTCATTATTAGTGGAGGAAAGCCATGAGGACTGCTGTGTATATTCAGAACCGATGTTTCTATAGGCCAAACTCAGATATGACTCCATACGAAATGTTCTATGGAAAAACTCCAAGTCTGAAACATTTTAGAGTTTTTGGGAGTCCATGTGTTATAAATAAGAAAGGTGGAAATCTAGGAAAATTTGAGCAAAGAGGAGATGACGGAATTTTTCTTGTCTATGATCCAGAAGAAAGAGGATATAGATGCCTCAACAAAGAAACATGAAGAATTATTGATTCTTCGGATGTAAAAGTTGTTGAAAATGCTGAGAAAGAAAAGAATTCATATGTTGATATAGAAGTTGAGCGGGATAGAGAAGGTTTTGTTAACAATTCTGATAATGTTGCAGACTGTGTTCATCCTACTCAAGAAGAGGAATCTGACTCAGAAATCTCAAGTGATGAGTATGAAGTTCAAAAAAATCATCCTAGGTTGAGAAAACAAGTGGAGGCTCAGAAAATTATTGGAGATAAAAATCAGAGGGTTCAAACAAGAAGAACAACGAATGCTATATCACATACTTCTCTTTATTAGAAAGTTGAACCGAATGATGTAAATGAAGAATTTAAGCATCCAGAATGGGTTCATGCTATGAATGAAGATCTTGATCAGATAGAGAAGAACAATACTTGAGAACTTGTACCCAATCCAGACAACAAGAACATTATTGGTACAAAGTGGGTTTTCCGAAACAATATGAATGAAGAAGGTGAAGTAATAAGAAACAAGGCAAGATTGGTCTGCAAAGGGTATTCACAAATTGAAGGCATTGACTTTGATGAAACCTTTGATCCAGTAGATCGATTAGAAACAATTAGAATATTTCTTTCCATTGCTGCACAACGAGGTTACAAAATCTTTCAAATGGATGTAAAATCTGAATTCTTGAATGGTGATCTTGATGAGGAAGTTTACATTGATAAACCTTGTGGATTTGTTATTGGGAAAGATGAAAGCTATGTGTGCAGGTTGAAGAAGGCTTTGTATCGGCTAAAACAGGCTCCAAGAGCATGGTATTCTAAATTAGATACTTTCTTGAAGAAGATGAACTTTAAGAAAGGGAGAGTTGACAGAAATCTCTATATCAAGAAATGTCAGGAATTTTCACTGATCATTATTGTTTATGTCGATGATATTATATTTACTGGAAATGATGAAAGATCATGTGAAAAATTTGCTGAGGAGATGAAGAAGTTATTTGAGATGTCCATGCTGGGAGAAATGAAGTACTTTCTTGGGTTACAAATTTCACAGAAGAAGAATCATGTTTTTCTGTCTCAAGAAAAGTATGCTAAGGAACTTCTGAATAAGTTTGGCATGGAAAATTCGAAACCAGTTTCCACACCGATTTCTATGGGAACCAAGTTGTCTAAAGATGAAGAAGGCACGAAAGTTGATCAGAAAGAGTTTCGAAAGCTGATTGGAAGTCTTCTATATTTGACTACCTCAAGACCCGACATCGTCTATGCTATTACTTTATGTGCAAGATTTCAGAGTGCTTCTAAAGAATCACATTTGATTGATGGAAAAAGAATTCTCAAATATATCAAAGGCACAAAAAATTTTGGAATCCGGTATGACGGATCTGAAAATATTGATCTATTCGAGCATTCTGATGCTGATTGGGCAGGAAATGTTAATGATCGAAGATCCACATCTGGTGGAGTATTCTTTCTGGGGAAAAGCTGTGTTAGTTGGCATACCAAGAAACAAAATTCAGTAACTATTAGCACAGCTGAAGCTGAGTATGTTGCTGCTACTCAAGCTGCAACTCAACTAATGTGGATGAAGGCTCAGCTAGAAGATCTACTTGTTGAAGTAAAGCTACCATTTCTCTTGGGTTGTGATAATCAGAGTGCAATCAATCTTACAAGAAATCCAGTACAACATTCTCGTTCAAAACACATTGATATAAAGTACCACTTCATCAAAGAGAAGGTTGAAAAGAATGAATTGAGGCTGGAGTATGTTCCTACATCTGAACAAATTGTTGATATATTTACAAAACCATTACCGAAGGAACCATTTGAAAAATTGAGGTTGAACATGGGTGTACAACCTCCTTCTCATCAAGGTCACGGTACATGTTTCTTTCCCCTCTCTTGTCTTACCTTTGGATAGTGTTGTCAATGGGGAGAATTGTTTCATAAATATATCCATAAGGAAGCATGTATTAAGGGAGAGTTGTGGGTAAGCTGTGAATTCAGCATGTATGTGTGTGAACTATTCTAACTGTTTGTTGGAGTGGCTATAGGAAACAATGTTGTTTTACAGGAAAATTGAAGAAGTGAAGAATGATGAAGCAGAAGCTTGAAAGCTATTCTAAAGAAGGATGAGAAGAATTATTGAATAAGTAATGAATGCTGAAGTAGAAGATTGAAAGATGTTCTGAAGAAGTATGAGGAGGTACGTTCATGAGATTTCGCAGTCACTTCTTTTGGACAACATGGTTTTGGCTGTCAATAATTCTTGTTTCCTGCAATGAGTTAGCTCACGTAGGCTTAGAATTGTTGATAAGTAATCCATTGCAAAAGGTTACAAAGTTCAGTGATTTATGAATCCTGGTTGATAACAAAATCCAAAGGGGGAGATTGTTGGGACCAAGTTGAATGGAGAAGAAAGTTTGAAGAGTTATCCTTTGCAGAGTGTTGAATTTTGTTTTCAAAGAAGATAAATCAATTCACTTTGTAGAAGGATCACAAATCAGAAGATGCATTGCTAGTATGTATTTTACACATATTATGAGTTAGGAGAACTTGTGATGCAATCCTTATGAAGGAACGGGGGAGAAATGATGATGCCAGTCATATAAAGTTTTGATTGGAAGGAATGATGCTGCTGGGGTATAGGGAAGTTTCAGTTCCCATTGTAACTCTGACGATACTAAAACTGATCTATCAAAGGATAAATATCATGATAGTGGGATTTTTGATAAGAGCAGAAGAATGGTTATGGGAAGCAGTTAAGAGAGAAAATGAAAAAGCAATGGACAATCTGGGGGCAACACAAAAGCACAGTTTGAGGTGGCGCTGTTTTCCAGTGTTTGCCAAATTTTAGGGCCTGAAAATCGGGGGATGAAGATGTGTTTTTGGCAATGGATGAAGCATGAAAGATTGAATATGGTTTATATTTTTGCGTGCAAGGCATGATTCAAGATCAGAACATCGAAAAATGACAAAGTCATGGAGTGCGCGGAAATTTAGGCATGTTGCGCGCAAAAATAAAGTGGTGCGTGCAATATAGTCGGGTTGCGCGAAATAGTAGCGGGTTGCGCGAAAAATTTGATTATTGCGAGAAATATTTGCGGGATGCACGAAATTGAGGAATGATGTTTTTCACGCAAAATTTGTTTCGATATCAGAAGCTCAAAAATTTTCAAAGGCATGAGCTGCATGAAAAATTGGATCATTGCGCGAAATATGATGTCGCGTGAAAGGATGAGTTTGAGCGCAATATGGAATGTGGTGTGGAATTTTGCGCGCAATTGGTGCTTCATGCTTAGAAGGATGAAAATTAGAAAAGGCATGAGGTGCGCGAAATATTTAAGCATGGTGTAAAATATGAAGTTGCATAAAAGAGTTTTTACGCGCATGAAGGAGGTTTTACGCGCGGATTAGTGTTTTTCTCGCGGGGTCAAAAATGCCTATAAATATGAGGCTAACTGTAAGGACCCGACCCCAGTTTCCTGGAGCCGGTGCCTTATTTGATTACGTTGGCATACATACAAGGAATACAAATCCCGAAGGACCGAGTAGTTTAGTATTATTGGAAACAAGATACATACAAAAGTTTATCATTACAACATGAAGGGAAACCAAAACACTAATTTAAATCCACTGGTAACATCTTGTCTCCTAGATTATACTTGTAAGTCATTCACAAATTACTTCTTCATATCCTGAGAAAATGAAACAAAAGAAAGGGGTGAGCTCAAACGCTCAGTAAGAGTATGCAATACAGCGGAAGATAATATAAACATTAGACATGGTGAATAATTGAAAACACATTCCTTTAATAATAAACTTGAAACATATTATGGCAGGAATATGAGCTAAACATATAATGCCATAATTAAACATAATTATGGGTATTATACTAGTCAAATAACCACATGAAACATGAGACCATAAATATAATCATAGAGGTATCTTGGGGCATTACTTACATAATCTTGTAACCATCTCAGCTACCTTAAAATTTGTAACCCTCATGGCTACCTTACTTTGTGTAACCATCACAGTTACACTTGGAGTAACCATACGGCCGACCTCCAACTTAATCATACCCAATGAATTGGAGGGAAATATAGGTCCCAACCTTCATCATAAACAATGCCCAATAACAAAAACATAATCATACAACATAAATAATAGCATAAATACATTGCCTTTGAATCTTATAAAACAGAATTTTAAAAGAGGATTTTAGAAGAAAAGTCCCTTATAAACATCATATACTTGAAGTGAGGCTTAATAGAGTGGATGTAATATGTATATACTCTGTAAATACACATAATGAAACATAATATAAACAAAACCCATCACACAAACAATTTAAATAGCACATAAATTATAAAGTAGAATGTTAACCCAAAGAATGGAAATCGGGTTAAGAATTCCCTTACAACAATGTGATCGGTCAAATCATATGACCAGAACATAATAAATATCAATTGGATCATTGAATAACATGAATATAAATAGAATCATGCTATTATATATATCAAATGACAGTACACATATTCCGCATACAAGAAATTAGTGGTGAATGACTAAAATCTCACAAAAATGAAAGTGAGACGAGGAACCCCTTACAACTTTTTAATCAATTGATTTGTATGAACCAAAATTAATGATTGTCAAATGATAAATTTAATATCATAAAAATAAATATATTCATGATATGAGACAATAATGGGCAGTATACATACACCATACAAAGTAAAAAATAGTGATTACGGAATATCTCACAAAAATGGAAGTGAGATGAAGAAACCCTTACCTTAATCTTGTCTTACTTCAAACTTGTTAAAAACTCCTGTATAATGGTTAAAAGACTGTTATTAGTATTTTACAGAAACATTTTCATGTTTATAACATCTTATATGGTCATTTCATAACCTCATTTTACCCCTTATTTGTTAGTATTTTGTTCCTTGCATTATTTTGGGTGAGTACTTTTGTGATTTTCACGATCGGTTCATGATGAATCATTCTTGTTGATTGGAAGTGAAACTCAAGAATTGTAAAGGAGTAGTATTTACATATTTCCAGTACCATAAATTTTACCATTTATCACTTTGATGCTTTATATTATGATGATTTATAAGTTAAAACATTAATTATGTTCGTTTAGATCATTTAAGTGGTTCTTTGATAATTACAACTTCATTTAGTCTTATAAATTTGAATCATGAGTACAAAAGAATTCCAGAACCTTATATGAGTCATAAAACATATATTATAACCTGGTTCAACCATATAAATGGTTTCATGACCAGACTTGAAATAATTAATGGAATTTGAAAATACATCGTCCACGATATCGGCAATTCGACACAAATGGACAATGTTTTTTTAATTCTTTAAATAAGTGAGAGAGGAGAGGAATAATGATTTTTAATTTTCCATAAACATGAAAAAATCCAGAATATACATGATTCTAGAGATTTCATGCCTCTTGGATAAGAGGGGGTGAATAAACAAGAGAAAGGAATCATGAAATAATGAAAACATGAGAAATTTCTTACAAAAATTCGGCAGCCTAACGGCGTCTCTTAAAATTTCATAAAAACAAGATTGATGAGAGGAATGGAATATCTCATCATCATAATAAATTTGGACAGTAAGGGGAAATATTTAATGAAATATCCCAACAAAAGACAAAGGGAAAGGAAGAGAATAACATAAAATGGAAGAAAAGAATGAAAATGAAAGAGGATGTTTACCTCTTGATCTCTTCTCCTTGAGATCCTCCTTAAGGGCTTTGGTCTTGGTCTTTTGGTGAGACCAGAAGCTCTAGGACGTGGGGAAGAAGATTGGGGAGGGAATTTGGCAGAATTTAGACAACTCTCAAGGCTTAAGAGGTGTGGGAGGAAGAGGAGAGTGAGGGTGGTATTTATAGTGGAGGAGGGGAGGTTTTTTTAGATTATTTTAATCATTATTATAATATTTTTATCAAGACTATGAATAATCTCAAAACAAGTGGCCCTAAATAGTGATAATATCATGTTATTTCGAAGAAAGTGGCCTTGAATCACTTATGATGTCATAAATAGTGCATATTTACTGATAAATTGATTATACAGTATTTTATCGTATTTCACTATACACTGAAAATTCAAGAGTTTCAGAAAAATACCAAAAATTTACCCCTACCATTTTTCAACGTGTAGAATTCAAAAGTGAGATCCATTTTTCAAAAATAATTTTCTAAATATTATTAATTTAATTTCTAAATAAGGTCAGAGTTAATTCGAAAAATAACAATATTTAAGTGCAACTAGTTTTATGTGACATTGGAAAATTAATTAAGATCCTATTATCCTATTGCCTTGGAAAAATAAAATAATAATATTATTTACTATTCATAAGGTCATATTACTATTCATATTACTATTCATAAGGGTATGTTACTATTCACAAAAAAACAAGTTTGTTCTATCAGACTCCAAATGACTTACTGAGCACAACTCTAGATGAACATTTCTTGAAATTCAAAAAATAGAAGGGGATAGATTATAAAATTGAATTCTATATTTATTTCCAAAACCTTGGGGTGTTACATTATTCCCTCCTTCAAAGAATTTCGTCCTCGCAATTCATTTCATAACCACAAAAGAAATCTCTCGGACGTTCTTACCACATCTCCCGTCGTAGAGGATCCTCAGGTGCGTTCAGCGGAAAACCCAAATTGTTGCTCAACTCCTCTAGTTCTCTGACCCAGACACACCTCGGACAGAAGGGGTTGAACTCTTGTATCAAACACTCGGGCTTCCATAGGGAGGCTCGAACAGTGTAATGTTTAGAAATGTCCGAATGGACCAACATACGAAGAACTCACCGAACTATGTCTCGACTGAGAACATCTAAGTCGTAGATAGTGTTGTACAAGCTAAAACTAAGGAGTTGGTACATGTAAGCTGCACAAAGGTTTCCCCCTAAATCAGCCTCTTGAAAACATAACCTGGCCGTATAGTTTCTTCCTAGGGTGAAACATTGGAAAATCCCTTCATGGTATTTCCCTCTTCGCCTGTACTCAACCAATTGTTCCATGGATAAGCGGTAGTAAATGGAAGCATTCCCTTGGCAGGTGCGGAGAATGTCCAGACTATTTGTCACTTCATATAGTTGCTTACACGTTTTTCGAAAGTTTTCGAGAGGCAGGTACCCTTCTTCACAGGTTTTGATTGCAATGATTTCCAGGATCTCCACAGGAAGAGATAACATATGGGTTTGTCCTTCCATCTGAAAATTTATTACAAAATTTTACTTAGTGATACTTATTTAAAAGTATAACTAATGAAAGGATAACAAAAAGAAAAGACAACATGCTATATTTGTATATAACCACTGGTTCAAAATGTAAAGCTATGCATGGTTTCCCAAGTCCCCCAATACATGAATCCCCAAACTAGCTCAACGATTTAAATCTCCAAAAACCATACGCAACACTAAAAACACGTTACTCCAGAAGTCCTTTTACCAGAGACACCACCGATGCTAGGGTTCTTAAGACCTCAGGTGAATTCCTAAGGTAGTATTCAGCTGCTCGATTTCCTTAACCCAGACACACTCCAGACAGCTAGGTTCGAAACTGTGCTTAAAGCACTCAGGCTTCCATAGAGAGGCATGAGAAGTGTGGAGGTCAGAAATTTCAGTGTGGACTAAATCCCTATAATTCCCACGCACCACATCATTCTTGAAGATATTGATGTCATAAATTTCTCCATACACACTAAAACTCAAGATCTGAAATAGGTAGGTCGCTCGATGGTCACCATCCAAAGCAGCTTCAAGAAATTTACCCACAGCTCGGTAGTTATCAGCCAGAGTGAAACATAGAAAAAGAGCTTCATGATACTTCCCTCTTTTCCTATATGCAGCAAATTGTGCATATGAAATACAATAATAGACCGGATTGCTTCCTTGGTAAATATGGATAATGTTTGGATGATTTGATACCCTATGGAGTAGTTTACAAGTCAGACGTATTTTGGCATAGGGCTGGTCCTCTTCTGGGCATGTCTTGACAATTATAGTCTCTAACAACTCGGTAGGTAGTGATAAAATATTGGTTGGTTGACTCATATTCTATCTGAAAAGTTTTAGTAAATCAACATTCAGTATGGAAAATCCATTTTAAACCAAGTTATTACTTTATAAAAACATAACAAACAAGAGAATACAACATCATTCATTTAGACAATATTTATAAAACTCAATAAATTACACAATCTCTTGATCCCTTTCAAAAAAAAACATTAGTATGGGATTCCTGACATCATTGGTGATGTCCCTCTACCTCCACCGCCTAAGGAGGAAGGTTTTATTCAACTCTACTCCCAGGGTAGAACAAATCTCGCGGGTCTCCTCTTCCCAAATACACTCTCAGCAAATTAGATCGTGTTTAAACCCAAGCTCTCGTTTAATACAGGTTGTTTTCCACAGATAGGAACGAGTAAAATCAAGTTCTGCGACATCCGCTAGGATTTGGTTCCGAAAGATCTTTCGAACCACATCATATTTGAAGGATTCGATGAAAGATTCAAAATCGCAGAGGTCCCCAAGCATGCTGAAACTCAGGATTTGGTACATAAAGACTGCGCGGAAGTCCAGCTCCTTTGTAGCTTCTCCGAAAGCCGTGATGGCCAACCATTTCTTATCCAGGGTAAAACACAGGAAGAGTCCCTCATAGTACTTCCCTTTCTTTTTATAATTCGCGAATAGTGCATTTTCCATTTGGTTATACACAACTTTTGATCCCCGAAAGATTCGAAGGACATTTGAGTTGTTCGAAACATTGTAAAGAAACTTGCAGGATAGTCGAAGGTTTCCAAAGGGTTCAAAGTCTTATGTACATGACTTCACAATTATAGTTTCTAGGATTTCCGTGGGGAGGGAAAAAAGACTTGTACCTTCATTTTCCATCTGAAAATAAAAAAAACATCGCTCTTAGTATTGTTGAAGCAAGTTAATAATTGTTCAGTTCTGGTTTCCAGAGTTATTCAAACCCAAAACTATGAGGAAAATTTTACATTAACTCCCTTATAATGGCTTAAAAAAAAATATGAATTATCCTAAGCATATCCCCCGGGAGTGTCGTAACCAAGAGTGCAGCAAGGCCCGTTGTCGTGTACCAGTTCCCGTTCGAGTCTAGCTCAAAGCGGTGTTTTTGGGTTTTACCCCTAGATACATCTGTGCCAGATCCGCCTCTACCTGCTCGTATCCAGACAGGGATGTATTTGCCAGAAGGATTAACATATTCTATTCCTTACCAAATTACCAGGATGTTTTTTTATGTTTATCTTCAAATACTATCTTAGGGCTTTGTTCCCTAATCTACGTTTTCTAAATCTAGTTTCCAAGTTTTCTACTAAACTTTCCTCTAATACCAACTGTAAGGACCCGACCCCATTTGCCCGGAGCCGGTGCATTATTTGATTACGTTGTCATACATACAAGGAATACAAATCCCGAAGGACCGAGTAGTTTAGCATTATTGGAAACAAGATACATACAAAAGTTTATCATTACAACATGAAGGGAAACAAAAACACTAATTTAAATCCACTGGTAACATCTCGTCTCCTAGATTATACTTGTAAGTCATTCACAAATTACTTATTCATATCCTGAGAAAATGAAACATAAGAAAGGGGTGAGCTCAAACACTCAGTAAGAGTATGCAATACAGCGGAAGATAATATAAACATTAGACATGGTGAATAAATGAAAACACATGCCTTTAATAATAAACTTGAAACATATTATGGCAGAAATATGAGCTAAATATATAATGCCATAATTAAACATAATTATGGGTATTCTACTAGTCGAATAACCACATGAAACATGAGACCATAAATATAATCATAGAGGTATCTTGGGGCATTACTTACATAATCTTGTAACCATCTCGGCTACCTTAAAATTTGTAACCCTCACGGCTACCTTACTTTGTGTAACCATCACAGTTACACTTGGAGTAACCATACGGCCGACCTCCAACTTACTCATAACTAATGAATTGGAGGGAAATATAGGTCCCACCCTTCATCATAAACAATGCCCAATAACCAAAACATAATCATACAACATAAATAATAGCATAAATACATTGCCTTTGAATCTTATAAAACAGAATTTTAAAAGAGGATTTTAGAAGAAAAGTCCCTTATAGACATCATATACTTGAAGTGAGGCTTAATAGAGTGGATGTAATATGTATATACTCTGTAAATAAACATAATGAAACATAATATAAACAAAACCCATCACACAAACAATTTAAATAGCACATAAATTATAAAGTAGAATGTTAACCCAAAGAATGGAAATCGGGTTAAGACTTCCCTTACAACAATGTGATCGGTCGAATCATATGACCAGAACATAATAAATATCAATTGGATCATTGAATAACATGAATATAAAGATAATCATGCTATTATATATATCAAATGACAGTACACATATTCCGCATACAAGAAATAAGCGGAGAATGACTAAAATCTCACAAAAATGAAAGTGAGACGAGGAACCCCTTACAATTTTGTAATCAATTGATTTGTATGAACCAAAATTAATGATTGTCAAATGATAAATTTAATATCATAAAAATAAATATATTCATGATATGAGACAATAATGGGCAGTATACATACACCATACAAAGTAAAAAATAGTGATTACAGAATATCTCACAAAAATGGAAGTGAGATGAAGAAACCCTTACCTTAATCTTGTCTTACTTAAAACTTGTTAAAACCTCCTGTATAATGGTTAAAAGACTGTTATTAGTATTTTACAGAAACATGTTCATGTTTATAACATCTTATATGGTCATTTCATAACCTCATTTCACCCCTTATTTGTTAGTATTTTGTTCCTTGCATTATTTTGGGTGAGTTCTTTTGTGATTTTCACGATCGGTTCATGATGAATCATTCTTTTTGATTGGAAGTGAAACTCCATAATTGGAAAGGAGTAGTATTTACATATTTTCAGTACCATAAATTTTACCATTTATCACTTTTATGCTTTATATGATGATGATTTATAAGTTAAAACATTAATTATGTTCGTTTAGATCATTTAAGTGGTTCTTTGATAATTACAACTTCATTTAGTCTTATAAATTTGAATCATGAGTACAAAAGAATTCCAGAACCTTATATGAGTCATAAAACATATATTATAACCTGGTTCAACCATATAAATGGTTTCATGACCAGACTTGAAATAATTAATGGAATTTGAAAATACATCGTCCACGATATCGGCAATTCGACACAAATGGACAATGTTTTTTTTGATTCTTTAAATAAGTGAGAGAGGAGAGGAATAATGATTTTTAATTTTCCATAAACATGAAAACATCCAGAATATACATGATTCTGGAGATTTCATGCCTCTTGGATAAGAGGGGGTGAATAAACAAGAGAAAGGAATCATGAAATAATGAAAACATGAGAAATTTCTTACAAAAATTCGGCAGCCTAACGACGTCTCTTAAAATTTCATAAAAACAAGACTGATGAGAGGAATGGAATATCTCATCATCATACAAACTTTGGACAGTAAGGGGAAATATTTAATGAAATATCCCAACAAAAGACAAAGGGAAAGGAAGAGAATAACATAAAATTGAAGAAAAGAATGAAAATGAAAGAGGATGTTTACCTCTTGATCTCTTCTCCTTGAGATCCTCCTTAAGGGCTTTGGTCTTGGTCTTTTGGTGAGACCAGCAGCTCTAGGACGTGGGGAAGAAGATTGGTGAGGGAATTTGGCAGAATTTAGACAATGCTCAAGGCTTGAGAGGTGTGGGAGGAAGAGGGGAGTGAGGGTGGTATTTATAGTGGAGGAGGGGAGGTTTTTTTAGATTATTTTAATCATTATTATAATATTTTTATCAAGACTATGAATAATCTCAAAAAAAGTGGACCTAAATAGTGATAATATCATGTGATTTTGAAGAAAGTGTCCTTTCATCACTTATGATGTCATAAATAGTGCATATTTACTGATAAAGTGATTATACGGTATTTTATCGTATTTCACTATTCACTGAAAATTCAAGAGTTTCAGAAAAATACCAAAAATTTACCCCTACCATTTTTCGACGTGTAGAATTCAAAAGTGAGATCCATTTTTCAAAAATAATTTTCTAAATATTATTAATTTAATTTCTAAATAAGGTCACAGTTAATTCGAAAAATAACAATATTTAAGTGCAACTAGTTTTATGTGACATTGGAAAATTAATTAAGATCCTATTATCCTATTGCCTTGGAAAAATAAAATAATAATATTATTTACTATTCATAAGGTCATATTACTATTCATATTACTATTCATAAGGGTATGTTACTATTCACAAAAAAAAACAAGTTTGTTCTATCAGACTCCAAATGACTTACTGAGCACAACTCTAGATGAACATTTCTTGAAATTCAAAACATAGAAGGGGATAAATTATAAAATTGAATTCTATATTTATTTCCAAAACCTTGGGGTGTTACATTATTCCCTCCTTCAAAGAATTGCGTCCTCGCAATTCATTTCATAACCACAAAAGAAAGCTCTCAGACATTCTTACCACATCTCCCGTCGTAGAGGATCCTCAGGTGCGTTCAGCGGAAAACCCAAATTGTTGCTCAACTCCTCTAGTTCTCTGACCCAGACACACCTCGGACAGAAGGGGTTTAACCCTTGAATCAAACACTTGGGATTCCAAAGGGAGGCTCGAACAGTGTAATGTTTAGAAATGTCCGAATGGACCAACATACGAAGAACTCGCCGAACTATGTCTCGATTGAGAACATCTAAGTCGTAGATAGTGTTGTACAAGATAAAACTAAGGAGTTGGTACATGTAAGCTGCACAAAGGTTTCCCCCTAAAGCATCCTCTTGAAAACATAACCTGGCCGTATAGTTTCTTCCTAGGGTGAAACATTGGAAAATCCCTTCATGGTATTTCCCTCTTCGCCTGTACTCAACCAATTGTGCCATGGATAAGCGGTAGTAAATGGAAGCATTCCCTTGGCAGGTGCGGAGAATGTCCGGACTATTTGTCACTTCATATAGTTGCTTACATGTTTTTCGAAAGTTTTCGAGAGGCAGGTACCCTTCTTCACAGGTTTTGATTGCAATGATTTCCAGGATCTCCACAGGAAGAGATAACATATGGGTTTTTCCTTCCATCTGAAAATTTATTATAAAATTTTACTTAGTGATACTTATTTAAAAGTATAACTGATGAAAGGATAACAAAAAGAAAAGACAACATGCTATATTTGTATATAACCACTGGTTCAAAATGTAAAGCTATGCATGGTTTCCCAAGTCCCCCAATACATGAATCCCCAAACTAGCTCAAAGATTTAAATCTCCCAAAACCATACGCAACACTAAAAACACGTTACTCCAGAAGTCCTTTTACCAGAGACACCACCGATTCTAGGGTTCTGAAGACCTCAGGTGAATTCCTAAGGTAGTATTCAGCTGCTCGATTTCCTTAACCCAGACACACTCAAGACAGCTAGGGTCGAAACTGTGCTTAAAGCCCTCAGGCTTCCATAGAGAGGCAGGAGAAGTGTGGAGGTCAGAAATTTCAGTGTGGACTAAATCCCTATAATTCCCATGCACCACATCATTCTTGAAGATATTGATGTCATAAATTTCTCCATAAACACTAAAACTCAAGATCTGAAATAGGTAGGTCGCTCGATGGTCACCATCCAAAGCAGCTTCAAGAAATTTACCCACAGCTCGGTAGTTATCAGCCAGAGTGAAACATAGAAAAAGTGCTTCATGATACTTCCCTCTTTTCCTGTATGCAGCAAATTGTGCATATGCAATACGGTAATAGACCAGATTGCTTCCTTGGTAAAGATGGATAATGTTTGGATGATTTGATACCCTATGGAGTAGTTTACAAGTCAGACGTATTTTGGCATAGGGCTGGTCCTCTTCAGGGCATGTCTTGACAATTATAGTCTCTAACAACTCGGTAGGTAGTGATAAAATATTGGTTGGTTGACTCATCTTCTATCTGAAAAGTTTTAGTAAATCAACATTCAGTATGGAAAATCCATTTTAAACCAAGTTATTACTTTATAAAAATATAACAAATAAGAGAATACAACATCATTCATTTAGACAAGATTTATAAAACTCAATAAATTACACAATCTCTTGATCCCTTTAAAAAAAAACATTAGTATGGGATTCCTGAAATCATTGGTGATGTCCCTCTACCTCCACCGCCTAAGGAGGAAGGTTTTATTCAACTCTACTCCCAGGGCAGAACAAAGCTCGCGGGTCTCCTCTTCCCAAATACACTCTCGGAAAATTAGATCGTGTTTAAACCCAAGCTCTCGTTTAATACAGGTTGTTTTCCACAGATAGGAACGAGTAAAATCAAGTTCTGCGACATCCGCTAGGATTTGGTTCCGAAAGATCTTTCGAACCACATCATATTTGAAGGATTCGATGAAAGATTCAAAATCGCAGAGGTCCCCAAGCATGCTGAAACTCAGGATTTGGTACATAAAGACTGCGCGGAAGTCCAGCTCCATTGCAGCTTCTCCGAAAGCCGTGATGGACAACCATTTATTATCCAGGGTAAAACACAGGAAGAGTCCCTCATAGTACTTCCCTATCTTTTTATAATTCATGAATAGTGCATTTTCCATTTGGTTATACACAACTTCCGATCCCCAAAAGATTCGAAGGACATTTGAGTTGTTCGAAACATTTTAAAGAAACATGCAGGATAGTCGAAGGTTTACAAAGGGTTCAAAGTCTTATGTACATGACTTCACAATTATAGTTTCTAGGATTTCCGTGGGGAGGGAAAAAAGACTTGTACCTTCATTTTCCATCTGAAAATAAAAAAAACATCGCTCTTAGTATTGTTGAAGCAAGTTAATAATTGTTCAGTTCTGGTTTCCAGAGTTATTCAAACCCAAAACTATGAGGAAAATTTTACATTAACTCCCTTATAATGGCTTAAAAAAAATATGAATTATCCTAAGCATATCCCCCGGGAGTGTCGTAACCAAGAGTGCAGCAAGGCCCGTTGTCGTGTACCAGTTCCCATTCGAGTCTAGCTCAAAGCGGTGTTTTAGGGTTTTACCCCTAGATACATCTGTGCCAGATCCGCCTCTACCTGCTCGTATCCAGACAGGGATGTATTTTCTAGAAGGATTAACATATTCTATTCCATACCAAATTACCAGGATTTTTTTTTACGTTTATCTTCAAATACTATCTTAGGGCTTTGTTCCCTAATCTACGTTTTCTAAATCCAGTTTCCAAGTTTTCTACTAAACTTTCCTCTGATACCAACTGTAAGGACCCGACCCCATTTGCCCGGAGCCGGTGCATTATTTGATTACGTTGTCATACATACAAGGAATACAAATCCCGAAGGACTGAGTAGTTTAGTATTATTGGAAACAAGATACATACAAAAGTTTATCATTACAACATGAAGGGAAACAAAAATACTAATTTAAATCCACTAGTAACATCTCATCTCCTAGATTATACTTGTAAGTCATTCACAAATTACTTCTTCATATCCTGAGAAAATGAAACATAAGAAATGGGTGAGCTCAAACGCTCAGTAAGAGTATGCAATACAGCGGAAGATAATATAAACATTAGACATGGTGAATAATTGAAAACACATGCCTTTAATAATAAACTTGAAACATATTATGGCAGAAATATGAGCTAAACATATAATTCCATTATTAAACATAATTATGGGTATTCTAATAGTCGAATAACCACATGAAACATGAGACCATAAATATAATCATAGAGGTATCTTGGGGCATTACTTACATAATCTTGTAACCATCTCGGCTACCTTAAAATTTGTAACCCTCACGACTACCTTACTTTGTGTAACCATCACAGTTACACTTAGAGTAACCATACGGCCGACCTCCAACTTACTCATACCCAATGCATTGGAGGGAAATATAGGTCCCACCCTTCATCATAAACAATGCCCAATAACCAAAACATAATCATACAACATAAATAATAGCATAAATACATTGCCTTTGAATCTTATAAAATAGAATTTTAAAAGAGGATTTTAGAAGAAAAGTCCCTTATAAACATCATATACTTGAAGTGAGGCTTAATAGAGTGGATGTAATATGTATATACTCTATAAATACACATAATGAAACATAATATAAACAAAACCCATCACACAAACAATTTAAATAGCACATAAATTATAAAGTAGAATGTTAACCCAAAGAATGGAAATCGGGTTAAGACTTCCCTTACAACAATGTGATCGGTCGAATAATATGACCAGAACTTAATAAATATCAATTGGATCATTGAATAACATGAATATAAAGAGAATCATTCTATTATATATATCAAATGACAGTACACATATTCCGCATACAAGAAATAAGCGGCGAATGACTAAAATCTCACAAAAATGAAAGTGAGACGAGGAACCCCTTACAATTTTGTAATCAATTGATTTGTATGAACAAAAATTAATGATTGTAAAATGATAAATTTAATATCATAAAAATAAATATATTCATGATATGATACAATAATGGGAAGTATACATACACCATACAAAGTAAAAAATAGTGATTACAGAATATCTCACAAAAATGGAAGTGAGATGAAGAAACCCTTACCTTAATCTTGTCTTACTTCAAACTCGTTAAAACCTCCTGTATAATGGTTAAAAGACTGTTATTAGTATTTTACAGAAACATGTTCATGTTTATAACATCTTATATGGTCATTTCATAACCTCATTTCACCCCTTATTTGTTAGTATTTTGTTCCTTGCATTATTTTGGGTGAGTTCTTTTGTGATTTTCACGATCGGTTCATGATGAATCATTCTTGTTGATTGGAAGTGAAACTCCAGAATTGGAAAGGAGTAGTATTTACATATTTCCAGTACCATAAATTTTACCATTTATCACTTTGATGCTTTATATGATGATGATTTATAAGTTAAAACATTAGTTATGTTCGTTTAGATCATTTAAGTGGTTCTTTGATAATTACAACTTCATTTAGTCTTATAAATTTGAATCATGAGTACAAAAGAATTCCAGAACCTTATATGAGTCATAAAACATATATTATAACCTGTTTCAACCATATAAATGGTTTCATGACCAGACTTGAAATAATTAATGGAATTTGAAAATACATCGTCCACAATATCGGCAATTCGACACAAATGGACAATGTTTTTTTTGATTCCTTAAATAAGTGAGAGAGGAGAGGAATAATGATTTTTAATTTTCCATAAACATGACAACATCCAGAATATACATGATTCTGGAGATTTCATGCCTCTTAGATAAGAGGGGGTGAATAAACAAGAGAAAGGAATCATGAAATAATGAAAACATGAGAAATTTCTTACAAAAATTCGGCAGCCTAACGGCGTCTCTTAAAATTTCATAAAAACAAGATTGATGAGAGGAATGGAATATCTCATCATCATACAAACTTTGGACAGTAAGGGGAAATATTTAATGAAATATCCCAACAAAAGACAAAGGGAAAGGAAGAGAATAACATAAAATGGAAGAAAAGAATGAAAATGAAAGAGGATGTTTACCTCTTGATCTCTTCTCCTTGAGATCCTCCTTAAGGGCTTTGGTCTTGGTCTTTTGGTGAGACCAGCAGCTCTAGGACGTGGGGAAGAAGATTGGGGAGGGAATTTGGCAGAATTTAGACAATGCTCAAGGATTGAGAGGTGTGGGAGGAAGAGGGGAGTGAGGGTGGTATTTATAGTGGAGGAGGGGAGGTTTTTTAGATTATTTTAATCATTATTATAATATTTTTATCAAGACTATGAATAATCTCAAAACAAGTGGCCCTAAATAGTTATAATATCATGTGATTTCGAAGAAAGTGTCCTTGCATCACTTATGATGTCATAAATAGTGCATATTTACTGATAAATTGATTATACGGTATTTTATCGTATTTCACTATTCACTGAAAATTCAAGAGTTTCAGAAAAATACCAAAAATTTACCCCTACCATTTTTCGACGTGTAGAATTCAAAAGTGAGATCCATTTTTCAAAAATAATTTTCTAAATATTATTAATTTAATTTCTAAATAAGGTCACAGTTAATTCGAAAAATAACAATATTTAAGTGCAACTAGTTTTATGTGACATTGGAAAATTAATTAAGATCCTATTATCCTATTGCCTTGGAAAAATAAAATAATAATATTATTTACTATTCATAAGGTCATATTACTATTCATATTACTATTCATAAGGGTATGTTACTATTCACAAAAAAAAAACAAGTTTGTTCTATCAGACTCCAAATGACTTACTGAGCACAACTCTAGATGAACATTTCTTGAAATTCAAAACATAGAAGGGGATAAATTATAAAATTGAATTCTATATTTATTTCCAAAACCTTGGGGTGTTACATTATTCCCTCCTTCAAAGAATTGCGTCCTCGCAATTCATTTCATAACCACAAAAGAAAGCTCTCAGACATTCTTACCACATCTCCCGTCGTAGAGGATCCTCTGGTGCGTTCAGCGGAAAACCCAAATTGTTGCTCAACTCCTCTAGTTCTCTGACCCAGACACACCTCGGACAGAAGGGGTTTAACCCTTGAATCAAACACTTGGGATTCCAAAGGGAGGCTCGAACAGTGTAATGTTTAGAAATGTCCGAATGGACCAACATACGAAGAACTCGCCGAACTATGTCTCGATTGAGAACATCTAAGTCGTAGATAGTGTTGTACAAGCTAAAACTAAGGAGTTGGTACATGTAAGCTGCACAAAGGTTTCCCCCTAAAGCATCCTCTTGAAAACATAACCTGGCCGTATAGTTTCTTCCTAGGGTGAAACATTGGAAAATCCCTTCATGGTATTTCCCTCTTCGCCTGTACTCAACCAATTGTGCCATGGATAAGCGGTAGTAAATGGAAGCATTCCCTTGGCAGGTGCGGAGAATGTCCAGACTATTTGTCACTTCATATAGTTGCTTACATGTTTTTCAAAAGTTTTTGAGAGGTAGGTACCCTTCTTCACAGGTTTTGATTGCAATGATTTCCAGGATCTCCACAGGAAGAGATAACATATGGGTTTGTCCTTCCATCTGAAAATTTATTATAAAATTTTACTTAGTGATACTTATTTAAAAGTATAACTGATGAAAGGATAACAAAAAGAAAAGACAACATGCTATATTTGTATATAACCACTGGTTCAAAATGTAAAGCTATGCATGGTTTCCCAATTCCCCCAATACATGAATCCCCAAACTAGCTCAAAGATTTAAATCTCCCAAAACCATACGCAACACTAAAAACACGTTACTCCAGAAGTCCTTTTACCAGAGACACCACCGATTCTAGGGTTCTGAAGACCTCAGGTGAATTCCTAAGGTAGTATTCAGCTGCTCGATTTCCTTAACCCAGACACACTCAAGACAGCTAGGGTCGAAACTGTGCTTAAAGCCCTCAGGCTTCCATAGAGAGGCACGAGAAGTGTGGAGGTCAGAAATTTCAGTGTGGACTAAATCCCTATAATTCCCACGCACCACATCATTCTTGAAGATATTGATGTCATAAATTTCTCCATAAACACTAAAACTCAAGATCTGAAATAGGTAGGTCGCTCGATGGTCACCATCCAAAGCAGCTTCAAGAAATTTACCCACAGCTCGGTAGTTATCAGCCAGAGTGAAACATAGAAAAAGTGCTTCATGATACTTCCCTCTTTTCCTGTATGCAGCAAATTGTGCATATGCAATACGGTAATAGACCAGATTGCTTCCTTGGTAAAGATGGATAATGTTTGGATGATTTGATACCCTATGGAGTAGTTTACAAGTCAGACGTATGTTGGCATAGGGCTGGTCCTCTTCAGGGCATGTCTTGACAATTATAGTCTCTAACAACTCGGTAGGTAGTGATAAAATATTGGTTGGTTGACTCATCTTCTATCTGAAAAGTTTTAGTAAATCAACATTCAGTATGGAAAATCCATTTTAAACCAAGTTATTACTTTATAAAAAATATAACAAATAAGAGAATACAACATCATTCATTTAGACAAGATTTATAAAACTCAATAAATTACACAATCTCTTGATCCCTTTAAAAAAAAACATTAGTATGGGATTCCTGAAATCATTGGTGATGTCCCTCTACCTCCACCGCCTAAGGAGGAAGGTTTTATTCAACTCTACTCCCAGGGCAGAACAAAGCTCGCGGGTCTCCTCTTCCCAAATACACTCTCGGAAAATTAGATCGTGTTTAAACCCAAGCTCTCGTTTAATACAGGTTGTTTTCCACAGATAGGAACGAGTAAAATCAAGTTTTGCGACATCCGCTAGGATTTGGTTCCGAAAGATCTTTCGAACCACATCATATTTGAAGGATTCGATGAAAGATTCAAAATCGCAGAGGTCCCCAAGCATGCTGAAACTCAGGATTTGGTACATAAAGACTGCGCGGAAGTCCAGCTCCATTGCAGCTTCTCCGAAAGCCGTGATGGACAACCATTTATTATCCAGGGTAAAACACAGGAAGAGTCCCTCATAGTACTTCCCTATCTTTTTATAATTCATGAATAGTGCATTTTCCATTTGGTTATACACAACTTCCGATCCCCAAAAGATTCGAAGGACATTTGAGTTGTTCGAAACATTTTAAAGAAACTTGCAGGATAGTCGAAGGTTTCCAAAGGGTTCAAAGTCTTATGTACATGACTTCACAATTATAGTTTCGAGGATTTCCGTGGGGAGGGAAAAAAGACTTGTACCTTCATTTTCCATCTGAAAATAAAAAAAACATCGCTCTTAGTATTGTTGAAGCAAGTTAATAATTGTTCAGTTCTGGTTTCCAGAGTTATTCAAACCCAAAACTATGAGGAAAATTTTACATTAACTCCCTTATAATGGCTTAAAAAAATATGAATTATCCTAAGCATATCCCCCGGGAGTGTCGTAACCAAGAGTGCAGCAAGGCCCGTTGTCGTGTACCAGTTCCCATTCGAGTCTAGGTCAAAGCGGTGTTTTAGGGTTTTACCCCTAGATACATCTGTGCCAGAGCCGCCTCTACCTGCTCGTATCCAGACAGGGATGTATTTTCTAGAAGGATTAACATATTCTATTCCATACCAAATTACCAGGATTTTTTTTTACATTTATCTTCAAATACTATCTTAGGGCTTTGTTCCCTAATCTACGTTTTCTAAATCCAGTTTCCAAGTTTTCTACTAAACTTTCCTCTGATACCAACTGTAAGGACCCGACCCCATTTGCCCGGAGCCGGTGCATTATTTGATTACGTTGTCATACATACAAGGAATACAAATCCCGAAGGACTGAGTAGTTTAGTATTATTGGAAACAAGATACATACAAAAGTTTATCATTACAACATGAAGGGAAACAAAAATACTAATTTAAATCCACTAGTAACATCTCATCTCCTAGATTATACTTGTAAGTCATTCACAAATTACTTCTTCATATCCTGAGAAAATGAAACATAAGAAATGGGTGAGCTCAAACGCTCAGTAAGAGTATGCAATACAGCGGAAGATAATATAAACATTAGACATGGTGAATAATTGAAAACACATGCCTTTAATAATAAACTTGAAACATATTATGGCAGAAATATGAGCTAAACATATAATTCCATTATTAAACATAATTATGGGTATTCTAATAGTCGAATAACCACATGAAACATGAGACCATAAATATAATCATAGAGGTATCTTGGGGCATTACTTACATAATCTTGTAACCATCTCGGCTACCTTAAAATTTGTAACCCTCACGGCTACCTTACTTTGTGTAACCATCACAGTTACACTTAGAGTAACCATACGGCCGACCTCCAACTTACTCATACCCAATGCATTGGAGGGAAATATAGGTCCCACCCTTCATCATAAACAATGCCCAATAACCAAAACATAATCATACAACATAAATAATAGCATAAATACATTGCCTTTGAATCTCATAAAACAGAATTTTAAAAGAGGATTTTAGAAGAAAAGTCCCTTATAAACATCATATACTTGAAGTGAGGCTTAATAGAGTGGATGTAATATGTATATACTCTATAAATACACATAATGAAACATAATATAAACAAAACCCATCACACAAACAATTTAAATAGCACATAAATTATAAAGTAGAATGTTAACCCAAAGAATGGAAATCGGGTTAAGACTTCCCTTACAACAATGTGATCGGTCGAATAATATGACCAGAACTTAATAAATATCAATTGGATCATTGAATAACATTAATATAAAGAGAATCATTCTATTATATATATCAAATGACAGTACACATATTCCGCATACAAGAAATAAGCGGTGAATGACTAAAATCTCACAAAAATGAAAGTGAGACGAGGAACCCCTTACAATTTTGTAATCAATTGATTTGTATGAACAAAAATTAATGATTGTAAAATGATAAATTTAATATCATAAAAATAAATATATTCATGATATGATACAATAATGGGAAGTATACATACACCATACAAAGTAAAAAATAGTGATTACAGAATATCTCACAAAAATGGAAGTGAGATGAAGAAACCCTTACCTTAATCTTGTCTTACTTCAAACTCGTTAAAACCTCCTGTATAATGGTTAAAAGACTGTTATTAGTATTTTACAGAAACATGTTCATGTTTATAACATCTTATATGGTCATTTCATAACCTCATTTCACCCCTTATTTGTTAGTATTTTGTTCCTTGCATTATTTTGGGTGAGTTCTTTTGTGATTTTCACGATCGGTTCATGATGAATCATTCTTGTTGATTGGAAGTGAAACTCAAGAATTGGAAAGGAGTAGTATTTACATATTTCCAGTACCATAAATTTTACCATTTATCACTTTGATGCTTTATATGATGATGATTTATAAGTTAAAACATTAATTATGTTCGTTTAGATCATTTAAGTGGTTCTTTGATAATTACAACTTCATTTAGTCTTATAAATTTGAATCATGAGTACAAAAGAATTCCAGAACCTTATATGAGTCATAAAACATATATTATAACCTGTTTCAACCATATAAATGGTTTCATGACCAGACTTGAAATAATTAATGGAATTTGAAAATACATCGTCCACAATATCGGCAATTCGACACAAATGGACAATGTTTTTTTTGATTCCTTAAATAAGTGAGAGAGGAGAGGAATAATGATTTTTAATTTTCCATAAACATGAAAACATCCAGAATATACATGATTCTGGAGATTTCATGCCTCTTGGATAAGAGGGGGTGAATAAACAAGAGAAAGGAATCATGAAATAATGAAAACATGAGAAATTTCTTACAAAAATTCGGCAGCCTAACGGCGTCTCTTAAAATTTCATAAAAACAAGATTGATGAGAGGAATGGAATATCTCATCATCATACAAACTTTGGACAGTAAGGGGAAATATTTAATGAAATATCCCAACAAAAGACAAAGGGAAAGGAAGAGAATAACATAAAATGGAAGAAAAGAATGAAAATGAAAGAGGATGTTTACCTCTTGATCTCTTCTCCTTGAGATCCTCCTTAAGGGCTTTGGTCTTGGTCTTTTGGTGAGACCAGCAGCTCTAGGACGTGGGGAAGAAGATTGGGGAGGGAATTTGGCAAAATTTAGACAATGCTCAAGGATTGAGAGGTGTGGGAGGAAGAGGGGAGTGAGGGTGGTATTTATAGTGGAGGAGGGGAGGTTTTTTAGATTATTTTAATCATTATTATAATATTTTTATCAAGACTATGAATAATCTCAAAACAAGTGGCCCTAAATAGTGATAATATCATGTGATTTCGAAGAAAGTGGCCTTGCATCACTTATGATGTCATAAATAGTGCATATTTACTGATAAATTGATTATACGGTATTTTATCGTATTTCACTATTCACTGAAAATTCAAGAGTTTCAGAAAAATACCAAAAATTTACCCCTACCATTTTTCGACGTGTAGAATTCAAAAGTGATATCCATTTTTCAAAAATAATTTTCTAAATATTATTAATTTAATTTCTAAATAAGGTCACAGTTAATTCGAAAAATAACAATATTTAAGTGCAACTAGTTTTATGTGACATTGGAAAATTAATTAAGATCCTATTATCCTATTTCCTTGGAAAAATAAAATAATAATATTATTTACTATTGATAAGGTGATATTACTATTCATATTACTATTCATAAGGGTATGTTACTATTCACCAAAAAAAACAAGTTTGTTCTATCAGACTCCAAATGACTTACTGAGCACAACTCTAGATGAACACTTCTTGAAATTCAAAACATAGAAGAGGATAGATTATAAAATTGAATTCTATATTTATTTCCAAAACCTTGGGGTGTTACACTAACCCTTCTCATTTGTTAATTCTCTACACTTAGAAGAAATCCCGAGCTCTGGTGCGCGTAAATTATATGCTAAGTGAGTTGCGTGAAAAGAAAGAAGTTTGCAGGAAAAGAGGATAGCTGTGAAAAAAATTGAGAAATTGCATGAAAAGAGAAAAAGTTGCGTGCAAAATGAAAGTTGCGCGAAAACGTTTTTCACACCAAAAGGGGTTTTTACGCGCAATCCATTTGAATTGCGCGCAAGGCACCCTAAAGTCTTCGCGAAATATTTAGGGTCTTCGCACGTATTCAGTAGTGCATAAGGGAGTTCTTACCAGCTTCTGGGTAAGAAAGTGAAGATTTGTACTTCAGAGAATACATCTGTTCAATTGTAAAGAAGCACTGAAACATTGTGTTACCCTATTTATGCTAAGAGGGAGCACACACACTATTGGATTGATTTCAAAGTGCTGCACGAGTGTAAGGGTATATCCTACTCATTGTATTCCACATCAAAGGATTGTTTTCTAGTGGATTGTGTGGTACTGGTTTGTTTCCGTACCATACCAAGGACATAGCTACTCTTGTTGAGTAGTGAACCTTGTAAATCTTGTGTTCCTGTGGTTGTGTGTGTTCAGCAGGGAAGAAACTCTTTAACATGAGGCGAAGGTTGTTTCAAAAATGGGGAAACTTAAAAAGAAAAAGATATCACTGATTCACCCCCTCCCCCTCTCAGTGATACTTGGATCCTGACTGGGAACTTCATGAACTACATGGGTTCTGATTCCTCTCTCTAGGAAATGTAGGAAGCCCTTCTTATGGGCCCGATCCCAACATCAAGCCACCTTCCACCCCCCCTGCAAGATGATAAACTCAAGAGCGACTTATCATATGGCTCAAGTCAGTATCAACTTCATAGAATCAAATATATTCATGCCTAAGATGATCCTGAAAACCAAGGGTAGCCAGTGGACACACCCTTCTAGAATAAACCAAGGATTCACAAACATATGAACACAACTTAAATCTATAAGAGAGTCCCGAAACAGGAAACAATCCTCCCCCAGAAGGGTATGGTGAGCCTCACCTACCATCTTCTCAACCAATGGATTCCTTAAGTGTTGTTGGCCAAATCTTCTGCCAATAAGTGCCTTCCTTTGGAAATAAGGTCCATGAATCATGTATACTAGGTTCTTTGGGCGTTCTTGGATCCATGGATAAACCCGTTGGAGACCATATGAGGAAGTTATATCCCAGAAGGAACGATTTCACAAATGATCGACCCCCACACAATCGCTCTCTAGGACCAACAATTCCCACAATGTTAATTCAACCTTATTTAAAGGATAATGATGCTGAATGGGTCAAAACAAAAGGAATGGTGAATTCATCAAGAACCCATCTCTATAGAAAATGGGATAGGTGACGATCCTCACCGTTCCATTTTTGCACCACCCAGAAATGCACCACCTTGGAGGCGGAAAAAATGGTAAACCTAACATGAATCCTTAACCAAGGTGGTAGGTTTAACCCAATGATAAAAGACACAAGGATACCACATGTCGGACCATTTTGTTTTCCTCAATACACGCGGAAATATGCCACCTTGGAGGCAGAACAAAAATGGTGAACCCGACATGAATCCTTAAACAAGGTGGAAGACTTACCCCAATGATAAAAGACATAAGGATACTACATGTCAGACCATTTTTTTCACCCCGCACCACCTGGAAATGCGCCACCTCGGAGGTGGAACAAAAATGATGATCCCAACGTGAATCCTTAACCAGGGTGGCGGTCTTACCCCACTCAATCCCCTTCACCCCACAACAGAATAAAGAGAGGAACGAGGATAAGATGAATCACCAAATATTCACATGTTTAAAAGATTGATACTTTGACGAGGTTTTGTGGTCTATATGTCATATACATTTGCTGCAGGTTCCCGCAGAGCAACCTTCAATCCAAATGACATCCCAACGACCCATGAAAACATGCACATCAGCTATCTCACAGGAGACCGGGGCCTCAACGAAGAGAAGGACACCCTCACCTACCCAGAATCTTCAACGCTGGGTATCCAACATGTTGATCAAGGAGTACCACCGAAATGGTACTTTCCCCACGCTGGAGGCCACAATATAAGCTCTCCAGTCTGCAAAGGTCCGCCAGCAGCCTCTTCAGCTGCTGTTGAAACCCAACACAAAGCTTCCCTGGTGGTTGTCTCAAACCGTTTTGGGAGCCTATCCTCAGAACATGACAATGAGTACCTCCCTTACCTTAGGGAGGCAGATGAAGTCAATACTAACAACTTCATCTCAACTGCACTGGGGTCCTACTCATGGACCCCCGCTAGAGAGCATCGTCATTGACAATGGATGACCAGTTCTCCTCAAGCTGAAGAAGACCTTTGCCGAGGGCATCTTGAAATGTCCAGGAGTCCCGAGACCCTCGAGCTGCCTGCCATGGGCAGAAAATATATAATCAAGAACATGCTATCACTCTAGTTCCTGAAGAGAAACTCCACCGTACTAACGTGGTGGAATTCATTGGGAATACATACGATTCTACCCCCTCCAATCAAGCCCACCAAAGAAATAGGGTGGAACAATACGAGCACATGAACGTTCCCACTAGTGCTCGCCAGTCCCATCGTGCAGACAGAGTGGAAAACTAAAGGAAGATGTAGATATCTGCCGATACACAACAAGCTCGTCAACCAAATAGGGCGGTGATCAGCTACACGTAGGAACAAACACCTACTAATGAACTTCAATCCAGCCATCTAAATAGGGAAACAATAGGCTATACATAGACACAAATACTCGTTGACACATTTAATTCCCACCATACAAATAGGGTGGAAATAAAATATGAGTAGAGTCAAATTCCTATGGATTCATACAAAGATTGTGAGACAAATACAGAGTAAAGAGAGTATATGAAAATACCATTTCATGAATATGAATACCACCAGTCAAATAAGGTGGAAACCGGAGATGAAAATTGGTGAAAAAATCATTCCTCAGTCCCAACACAGGAGAACTTCCAGTATCTACTAACAACTCATGGAGGACCCAAGCAGGCACAAACTCATGCTCCAACATCAGAATGGGCCTTCATACCCATTCCAACCAAATATGTATATCATCACATCCTAGAAATGATGGAAGATCAAACATTGATTCCAAACCATATCCTCTAAACATGCCAAGATATCATTGCATTAGTGGCAAAGGTGAGAAATTGGGCCCACGACCCGATTTCCTCGAATGGAATGACTCACTTGCAAAATGAGTTAGTCATTCCGGAGCAGTTATGCATCCCTGCTCCAGTCAAGGAGGGTTGATGGAAATATCTTGTGGTATACAGATAACAGGGTCAGAAACAAATACCCATTCCAACTTAGGGACACCGGTCCAACGTGGTGGCCACTCCAGGGAAGGCATATATCCCCGCCAAAACTCAAGATGTCTGTCAGCATATCCCGATGACATCATGGGACCCAACAAGATTGGGACTCGTATATGAATGTCATTACCAATAGCAGATGGCCTCAGTTACCCTCAAGAGAGCGTCCAAAAATGAAAAGTTCCAAAGGCAACTAAAAAATGAAGAGCACATACATGATCCTGCTCTGCTGGAAGCTGGGGTTATTGATTCCCTAAATCATATATCAATTAAAGCTTAAGACCCTGTCATTACATTAACAAATTATGGAAGTGGAAGTAGAAGTTGCAAATTCCCTCCCCGTAATGTCGCTACCATCAGCTATGAGGGTCCTCCACAGAGCACCCATGGGGGCTCACTCCGTGGGACAAAAATGATCAATCATGAGATCCTATCTATTGATTCACATTAGGGAATCCCTCCCCTCATCCTAAAGATAAGACAACAATAAGGTCCTCCCCTTGCTTCCATCCACCTTGATGGTCCTCCCTAGGGTATACACTACAGATATGATTCTCCCTGTAGTTGGACATCGAGTCATGATGGTATTCCTCGCCATGATGAAAGTCATTGTGAATGCCCTCCCCATAATGAAAGTTGATGTGAAGGTACTCCCCATAGTATCACCAAGAAATGAGAAGGTCACCCCCCCATTGTAGTACATATTGAAGTCCATCCCCAAGATGTGCACTGCAGAAATTCTCCCTACAGCCAGGTAACAAGTCATGATGGTAGTCCTCTCCATGATGATAGTCATTGTGATGGACCTCCCTGTAATGACAGTTGTTGTTAAGGTCCTCCCCATAGTAACATAAAATAGAAATAAGGTCCTCCTCTCCCTGTATCCCACCCTAAAGGTCCTCCCCAAGGTATACACCGTATGGAAATTCTGCGTGGTCGGACATCAAGTTGAAATAGTATCCCTCTCCATCACAACACCAATTACAGAGGTCCTCCCAACAATCAAAATTCATGCTGGAAAGAAGGTCCTCCCCTTTCTAGAACAAATTTGAGAAATCCCTCTTATGCTCAGGCACTCAGAAAGAAGGATACATACACATCTGGCACTCTGTCTATAATGAGTTATATTCTTTCTCAACCATAAGATGTCCCGGGGCCACACTCATCTTCTGTGCCACCCCCGCAGTGCCCACGAATCAATAAGGCTCCCAACAGCCTGGTTTCTTAGAAGGAAATAATTAAGAAGCAATCATGCGGGGAATATCAAGTGGAGGATCCTCCAGAAGAACAACAACATGATATATTGTTTGTGAGAAGACAACTAGCTAAGGATAATATACCAGTGATATATTGGCCTACGACCACTTCTCACTTTGACATACCAGGAGAGTTTTTAGGGTAATGAACACATGACATTTGCCTCAATATATAGATGAGTCTTCATCAGTTGAAAGAAAAATTCCTACCCTATGAAGGGTATGCAGACCACATCAACATGACAGGGGACCTTATCCATCTAATTGAATTGGAATCCCTCCAATCCGCAAGGTAGCCACAATTAGAAAGGTGAAAGAAAAACCTTGAACTAGCTTACCTCCATGCGCTGCAAAAGTTGCATCACCCCATTGGCAATGCCCTGGCTAGAGTTCACATTTGGGGATGGGGAGAACATGGAGTTCTACACTTCACCACACGTCCCATCCAACATGCCCCTTGGAAATGACATCCTAAAACGTCATCACCTAGAGGTGATAATCAAGTGAAACCCCTGCTCAAGAAATATGGGATACTCAACAAAAGCCGACCCAGAGTAAGTCTAAAAAGCATCAGGACTGAAGAGATAAATCCATCGAAAATATTCTAAGTTAGGAGACCAGAAACATCTAGTAGTCTTCTTGCCTAAGGGAATACAACTAGAAAACAATGCTCATGTCTTCAAAATACCATAATCTCCATGTAGGCCCAATGCCATAATCGGATCACACCCACACGGGAGTATGTGAAATTGAAAAGGTGGAAATAGCGGCAGCTGCCGCCGCAATACGAGAACAACCCCAACCCACAGGGATGGGGGAATTTTTAAATCAAAATTCCCCCATAATACCAAAAAATCCATGTCATAGAGAATCAATAGAAGAACGATAATAACCCCAACCCATAGGGATGGGGGAATTTTTACCTCAAGTTCCCCCACAGTGGATGTCCGTCTTCTTTTGTCTAGGAAGAATGATGGACATAGGAGTTACCCATTCCACCCTTTCTCATGGTTCGTACCCTCAGAGAAAAATGCATGTTACGAGGTCGGATCAGGGCTCCCTTCAGGTCAATATTCACCAAGAAACCCGAAGAATACACCAGAATGGAAGGAGAAAGTCCAAAAAAGGATGCATAAAGCTTTCCAACCATTTAGCACTGGGTACACCACCCCAAACGCGGTATGCCTTAGTGAAAATGGTAAATGTAAACCACATAGATCTCTTCGGAAATGGAAAAGAGGGAGAGGATGCGAAGGAAGATGGTTCCCTCCCAGAGGCATCCCATACCAAGCCTAATGGTGTGCATACCCAAAACCAGAGAGTGATCCTAAATATGGGCGCCCCCTCAGTTAATCCATTGATACATCCCCCATGAAACCCCAACATGGAGAATAATAAATCAAAGTTCATCTATGAACCGCCTCCTAATCCCCCTAAGAATGCGTCCCTCACCATTGAGGAAAGGTTCGCCAACCAAGAAGAGGAAATGAAAGAGCTCGGGTGAATTAATGTCGAGCTACATCGAGGGAGATACCTTGTCAGATGTGTTCCCCCCACGGAACATTAGAAGGTGCTCCCAGAAAAGGTTCCCATGCCGCATACACTCATTATAGTGAATGAAGCGAATCTTGAATGTTCATTCAAATTGGCCCTATAAGGACATCAATACTTCCCCCCACTAGGAAGAAAACTAGAATATATCCAGGTAAACCCACAAATGGTACCCTCAGTTGGGTATCAACCCCAAATTCCAACTGCACTGGAATGCCCAATCATGGCCGCTTCCACACCAGACCAAGCTCAATCTTGTCAGGATATGCATCAAGGAATCTTAAACACCATCAAGTAATTAATAGATATACTAGAATACATAAAGGGGCGACACGCTCTGATACAACCTACCCTAATTGGGTAAGCAATGTTCCGCCACCATCAAATTTTGGGAACCCCATATTCCTAGTGTTCAATGGATCATGGGACCTAGAATATCATTTAATGTAATATGTCTCTTATTGTGACCCCATGATGGGCACCCCAGAGAAGAAAAAAGCAGTAAAACTCAGGTGGTTCATACAAACCCTACAAGGCTCGGCCTTCATATGGTATACTAGCCTTCCCTCCAATTCAATCACAGGCTATGAGGATCTCTAGTGGAAGTTTCTCTTCCAGTTCAGTTCAACACTACCTAAGATGATGTCCAATGACCTCATGAACTGCAAAAAATGAGAGAACAAAAGATTATCAAACTTCATCTCCATATGGAAAGTCCTGACCTATTTCCTAAACCAGCCACTCCCCCAGGATGAGATGGTCACAATGTGCATCAATAACCTTTAGGATAAATTGAGAACACCGCTCATCTCAGTGAAGTAAACAAGTAGGTTTAGAGAAATCTCTACCATTTCCCAAATGATAGAATACTCCTTGTAACATACCAATATTAAGTCCTGAATAGCCTCATCATCCCATGGGGAAATAACTAGAAAAGATTAAGTGACCTCTGTCATGCTTAAGCCACCCCCAGCACCAGCTCCATTTGTGAGGCCCCCACTGAACCATGAATGACCCCTTGGATTCCAACAACCACCCCCACCTCGGAAATATTAGAGAAAGGGTGGTAAAAGAAATCAGTTCGAAGAATGAAGAAATAAAGTTTACTCATTCTGAGATGACCAGGTCCATGGCTATTTTATTTCCTTTATGAATTAAAATTTCCTTCAGCTTCCAGAGCCAAAGTGAGCAGATGAAGTGGGTCTCGATGATGGTCCAAATTATTGTACACATCAGATACTAGGACACACCATCCAGGAATGCTTCATTTTCATGGATCTCCAACAAAATATGGTAGATTCCGGGAAAGTCAAGTTGGGCCCGCCACCAACACAAGTGGCGTATGTTTCCATCTCAGACTCAAGAGAAGAATAGGAATGGAAAAAAGTCACCAGAAAGGAGGAGAAAAAGTTTAACAATTATATGACCTGGAAGACCATCAACCGAGTCCATGGTATCCTCCAAGAATAGTTGAAACAACCAACTGTGTCCCTAAAATCTCCTAGTACAACACAACCATCCTCCTCGGCCCCAAATCCCTCTAAAGGACAGAGGGGTAGAAAGAAAGAGAAAGAAGATGAGATGATTCCAAATATGAAGTCAGTATTGATGCTTTTAGACTTCATTCCAACAGACTTAGTACAAAGGGCACCACCCTACCAAATGGTACAACATGCACCACCCTGCCAAATGGAACGGTCAGAAGAAGATAGTCATACTGAAACATTGTCCGATCAAGAACTGATCTTCAGCTCCATTAATGTAATTCACTTGATGGACCCCTTCTTTGATAAAGACAATGGAAAAAAAATCAAATTTCCCACGCCCAACTAGAGAGATGGAGGAAGAGGCTACAGAGGCTGAAAGTTTCCTGGAAGGCATGATCGTGGATGGAGACAAATTCCAGGCCATGCCATAAATAAAACTGTTAGCATCACATAAACTCATGGAAGGACCCTCTAGTAGACGCAATAAGATACAGAATGCTTCTCCTCCCCCATTGGAATAAATCCAAGCCTAATTATCTTGGAATATGCATTAGGGGAAGAATAAATACCAAATCACCAAAGGCATACTGGTGGACCAGTTTGGCCAAACGTGGAAAGTACCGCAGCATCGCTGGCCCCTGTTATAGAGGTTGAACCATCTACATCCCAAGCTCAAAGCCCTAAAGTGTCTGTTAAAGAGAAACCCCAAGAAAGGAAGCACCGACCATTAGAGAAGAAGTATGATATCCTAAAGCAACTGTCTTTAGTACCAGCAAAGATTTCAATCTTGGATGCGTTAGGTCTATCCACGGATCTTAGGGAGGTACTCATCGAAGCCTTACTGCGTCCCCAAGACTTTGAGGATGAAGTAACAGTAACCGAAGTCTATTAGACAAATAATAGTCACGAATAATTTCATTATATCATCTCCTTCACATATAGGGATTAAGACACCATCATTCAAGGGAACATCAAACCCTTATATATGACTGAAAAGATAAATGGAATTGATGTTTGGAGGACTTTCGTCGACAACAACTCTAGATTTAACCTCCTCCCACTACAAACGCTTCTTCAATTAGGACATGATGAAGAAATATTAACACCATGCACCCCAACTTTTTTGGGATATGAAAAAAGAGAGCAAAATACATTGGGACGAATCAAGCTCAGAACACGACTTGGATACCTCAGGTTAGATTCTGAGTTCCTAGTAGTGTGGAAAAGTACGAATTTCAACGTCTTGTTAGAGAGGCCTTGGCTAGATCAGCACGCTGCAATTCAGTCATCATACCATCATTGCGTCAAATATTGTATGAATGGTAAAAACTGGACATTGCACGCCGATAAATCCCCATTTGAGACTTGTGAGTCACACTATATCGATGCGGGGTTATATGAATTGGAATAAAAACACCTTTCAACCGATAACATTGAATAGATCAATTCCACGAATGTATTGGAAGTGGCTCCCGCTGAGCCCTTCTAGAAACTTGGGGAAGAGTACGCACTACCCATCAACCAATTTGAATGCATAAGTGCAAGTCCATATGTAGACACAATTGTTTGCACGATCTCCACCACAGCCACTAAGTCCAAAGATGTAGAAGAGCGGGATGACTCCCACAATGTCAGGAAAAGCCCTATCAAAGATGCTTCTGTCCAGTCCATGGGACATCAAACTTCCCTAGCCTCATAAACTAAGGAAAAATATGATTTATCCCCCAGAATTGGAGAGTTCGTCTCAAAAATCCCCTCTCCATCAGAAGAGGAAGAAGATGATGAAGAAGAAGAAGATGAGGAAGAAGACCTCAAAGATGCCCCTCCTGCATTCGAATAAGGTGTTTCCACCATGATTGATGAAGATAGGGAGATAAATAAGGGAAATAAAGATGACCCATGACCCACTCTGATTAGCGTGGATATTCCTATCGAGGAGCAGGAGGCATATACCTCCTTCCTAAAGAAGAACCGAGATGTGTTTTCCTGGAATTACACAAAAATTCCAGGCCTCGATCATGAGGTTGCCACTCATCATCTGAGATTTATAGAAGATCACTGGGGCTATAAAAATGCATCCAGAAGGACCCACCTAACGCATGATGACAAAAAAGAGGCTAAAGTTGACAAGATGATCAAATCCAACTTCATATGGAAGGTCCAATACCCGTCATGGCTAGAAAACATAGTCCCTATCAAAAAGAAGAATGGACAGATTAGAATCTGCATCGACTTCAGGAACCTTAATCGAAATTTCCCAAAAGTTGAATTCTCGGTCCCGATCCCAAAATTATTGAATTATGTGAAAAATAGATACGAATCTGTCTATTTCATAGATGACTATTCTGGATACAACCAAATCTGGATGGACTAAGGAGATGAAGAAGATACCGCTTTTAGGTCACCTTAGGGAGTGTTATGTTATAAAGTGATTCCCTTTAATCTAAAGAATGCTTACGCCACATATTAACGTGCCATGCATCACATCTTCAAGCCCTTCTTAGGAAAATTTGTCAACTATTATGTCAATGATCTGGTGGTTAAATCACGACAGCACTCGAACCACCTGGATGATCTTGAAACTATCTTCAATAAATTGTGACCACACAATTTAACGATGAATCCCCTAAAACGAACCTTTGGTGTTACCTCAGAAAAATTACTCTGCTTCGTCATACACCATTGTTGTATTGAAGTCAACCCCGAGAAGACATAATCCATCCATGGCATGTCCCTACCTCGCAGCCTCACCGAGTTGAAAGGTCTCTAGGGGTACCTCACCTACATTCAGTGATTCATAGAAAACTTGGCGGGTAAATGTTTACCTTTTACCAGGCTCATGAAGAAAGGAGTTACGTATGAGTGGGATAATGATGGGAAAGAAGTGTTCGAAAATCTCAAAGGATATCTCCTAAGCCCACTGGTGATGATGCCACCAGTTGAGGGGAGACCGCTCATATTGTACATAACCACCCTAAAACTGTCATCAGGTGCCTTTATCACGTAGAAAAATGACGACGGAAGTGAGAAAAACCTCTACTACCTCAACTGAACATTGATCAATGAAGAAACCCAATATTCAAAAATAGAAAAGAACTGCCTAGCCATAATCTTCACAATTCAGAAACTATGAAATTACCTGTAGCACCATGAGGTCTACCTTGTTTCTTGATGCAACCTATTTAAATATATCCTCAACCATCCCATGCTAAATGGGTGCCTGTCACAATGGGCGTTCATCCTAAAACAATTTGACATATGGTATGTGTCCCAAAATGCCATCAAAGTCTAGGAATTATTAGACTTCCTGGCTGAGCACCTCTTGAAATAAAAAAAACCATTGGATGATGATATTCCATATGAAGAAGTGTTTTCCATCCACGAGGACCCCAAGAAATGGGAAATTTACTTCGATGGTGATTCCCGAAGCCCAATAGGGAAAAGTATGGAGGATCCCAAGATCAACAATGTAGGGCTGGAAGTTATACTCGTATCCCCTGAAAAGGCTGTCTTGAATTACTCTTTCCTACTTTTGTAAGGGTGTACAAATAATGAAGTGGAATATCAGGCCTTCATTGCAGGCCTAGAATTGGCACTTCATGTGCAATCCAAACACCTAAAAATAAATGGTTATTCATATCTAGTCATCAAATAGGTCAATGGAGACTATTCCATTAATAAAGAATTATTGGTCACCTTGATGAACCATGTTCGAAAGCTAATGGAAGAATTCCCATCAGAACCAACATTAACTTATGTCCCCGAGTCACAAAATGCTCAACCAATGCTTTGGAAAATGCAGCCATAACCTTGGCTGATCCAGACTAGGATGAAACAGTCATTATCATTGCTCACTGATGGATGGTATTTCCATTAATCTAGAGTAGTACAGAATAAATCAATGAAATTAACCTCATTTCTGTGCCTTATGGTCACACCACTGATTGGGTGATGCCCATTACAAATTACCTTCAGAACGGGGAACTCCCACCAGATGGGGCTGGAAGGGAGTAGGTCTGATGACAGGCAGTCAATTTTACCTTGCACAATGGGGAAAACCAAGAAAAGGTTCTCTACAAACAAGGCCTTGATGGAGTCCTTATCAGGTGAATTAATGGAGAAGAGACTACTGCTGTCATGAAGGAAGTGCACACTGGAGCTTGGGGAGCGCAACAATCAACAACCAATCTCTCTCATCAAATCCGAAGGCTTGGGTATTGCTAGACCACTATAATACAGGATTATGCCATATTCACCAACAAGTTCCATTCCTGCCAAGTTCATGCTAATTTCATACATCACCCCCAAAGTTACTATATACGACTAAGTAATCCTTGTTGTTCGTCTCCAAATGGGTTGAATCCATACCCCTTAAGGAAGTTGGGGCGAAAAACATCATCAGCTTTGTGAATGCCAACATCATTACCAGATTTGGTGTCGCTCATACCATACTAATGGAAAATAACACCAAATTTAACTCTGCTGAGTTGGAAAAGCTATATCTGGAGTATGGAATTAAAGCCAACTAGTCTTCTCACTACCACACGATAGCCAATGGGTAGATAGAGGCTTTGAATAATACTTTGTCCAACATACTTCAAAATATGGTTGATAAGGACATGAAATCGTGGCTAGACTAGCTCCTTCATGCTTTGTGGGCTTACCAAACCAAAACCCGCACAACCACCCAGGCAACCCCATAATCACTAGTATATGGGGTATAGGAAGTTTTTCCAATAGAGATCCAAGTGAAATCACTTAATTTGGACATTTGCGATAAACTTTCCATGGAAAAGAAATCCCAGAGACGGTTCGATGAATTAGAGTAGCTGGATAAAAAAAGGTTTCACACTCTATCACATTTGTAAATCTACCAAAACTGGATTGCACTAGCCTTCAACAAAAGGGTTCGCTTTTAATAAGGACACGAAATCCGTCCCTGAAACCTGACATTAAACTGTGACTCATGTCTTCGCCATAATATATTAAACTACATGACACAAAATGTCCTAATATGATGAAAATAAACCAAAGGATCTCTCACAGAACTACGTAAAACTTGATTCATACCCTTGTAGGATACATAGTGATGCCTCGATCCTGAATCTTGGTCCATCCCCCACAAAAAACTGCCTCCATTATGCCCCCTATCTACCCGTATCCATACGGAAAAATTTTGTCACTGCTTTTTTCTCACATCAGGTATAACTCACATGAGATTAGGATTAGTGTTAGGGATTCCCTTGGAGTAACACGACATACCTAGAAATCATAATGAATAGAACAAAAATTCCCTACCCCTGGACTAATCAGAATCGGTATAGGGTACATTCAGAACTACGTGTGGCTTGATTCCTGCCCTTGCGGGATACATAGTGACACTCAGATTTGGCATCCTAGCCCCACCATCATCAAAACAAAAAAATAACCTCACACGTCCTTTCACATGGATTGAGCTTAATTGGTACATGGTACATACAAAACTACATATGGCTTGATCCCTACCCTTGCAGGATATCTAGTGACGCCTCAATCCTCAATCTTGGACCAACCCCACCAAAAAATAATAATTCCTCCATCATATCCTCTACCTCCCAACACCTACAAAGGAAGACTTATGTCTACCCCTTGTTTCTCACAATGAGTATGACTCACGCGAGCTTAGGATTAGTGGTAAGGATTATCTTATGAAAATAAGTTATGGAGAAGTATGGTGGACCCAACACCCCTAGTAAATGAAATAGAAAGATCCCTATACATGGACCGAGCCAGATCAGTACAAATAACATTTAGAACTATGTATGGCTTGATTCCTTCCCTTGTAGGATACGTAGTGATGCCTAGATTTGGAATCCCGACCCATCCATCATAAAAAATTCCCTCAAATGTCCCTACAACGAGAAAACATTTATAGTGAACATTATGAACAACATGTGTCTTGATTTTTGTCCTAGCATGATACATAGTGACACTCAGATTTGGCATCCCATCCCAACCACCATAAAAAAATGCCCCTTTTCCCCCCATACATAGTTCCAACTTGTAAAAGGAGTCCATGAAATGTCATAATTGCATGATAATAAACTGAAAAATTATACAAGGGTTATGTGTGGTCCAGTCCTCAGAGTTACTAGATCTCGCACATCCCCGCACTCATGAGAAGTCAAAAGATCCTGATTCCCCCTCTACATATCTATGTGGAAGCTCCAAGTAGTTCGCATTCAATCATGGTCTGAGTATTCTCATGTTCCCTAGAACTTTTTACCATTTTTAAAACTCCATATTCTGGGAAAACTTGGATCCCCATAATGATACAAGTCCATTTGAGATGGAAGTCCAGTATCCTTCAGACACCTTTGTTTGACTATGCACATCATGCCCTGGGGGCTCTGCATATGTTTCCCACAAAAATGGTCATCAATCAAAGGAAAATTATTTCCCAGGAGAGTCATCTCCTATCGTAGTATGCCTAACGTCTTCTAAACCCCATGTCATCCCTCCTAATTCAAGATTCCCCCGGGAATATGGTTTACACCTTCTATCATCAGCCACATCTAAAGAACGCTGGAATATCCTGATTGTGATTAACTAAAAACAATTAAATATCTTTATGAAAGTATAATCATCCTCACTACATGAATCTAAACTGTACAACATCATGTCCTCACCACACGACATTAAACTGCAAGGCCAAAATTGTCCTTACTGTACAACGTTAAACTGCATAGCATTGGCTTAAGCCTAAAGTTCCCTATAATGTTGATTTTTCTATTCTTAGTAAATGATACATATTCCTCATAATCTCTTGTTTATCACACTGATCATATCTCACTTGAGCTTAGGGATCTTAGCGAGAGATCCACCGTGACATTATGGAAAAACAGTCCGGGAATTAGGTCCTAGCAGCACGACCTTAAAAGGCATGTCATAGTTCCCTCCCCCGAGAAGAACCCCACATCCTGGCCAAGTGATGTTAAATGACTAAGTACTCCAAATATGGGATGAATTCCTCACCCTGGGTGTGATGCAGATCTACATAAGGGATACCTAATTCGGTGAGTATATTGAAACCCGAATACCCCTAATATGTCCGGATACACTCCAACCATACCCCAAACTCTGTGATTTGAGTGATATTGGATCCCCATAACCCTCCAAGGCCATCAGAGATAGAAGGCCAGTTTCCTGAGGACACCTTTATTTTACTATGCACATCATACCCTGAAGGCTTTGTATATGTTTCCCACAAAAATATACATCGATCAAATACAAATTCGTCCCTAGAAGAGTCCTCTCCTATCTCAGTATGCCCAATGGTTTCAAAGCCTCTTTCCATCTATCCTGATTCAAGGTCCCTCAAAGTCATGGTTTACATTTTACCTCTCACACACATCCTAGATATATCGGATCATGTGGTCCCGATTAATCTCTGGTTTCTTTTGAGGTTTCTAAAGATACCCATCCATATGAGTGAAGTTGATCCACATAAAAAAAAGAGTGACCCACTCATTTTTGGGAGAAGTTCAGTTATAATTACCCTTTTTGGATTTAGGTTCACCCCTTTCCAAAGGTTACATACCATATTTAGAAAGTTCCCAATCTCCATAATCTGCCATATCCATCGAAGATGGAAGTCCAATTTCCTGTGGACACCTTTGTTTAACTATGCACATCATTCCCCAGAGGCTCGACATATGTTTCCCACAAAACGACCATCAATTGAAGGGAAATTCATCCCTAGGAGAGTCCTTTCCAAGGTTTCGTATGATAAAATGACATCCATGTCTTGTCACACCCCAGATTTTGGAAAACTCCTAGACAACGACTTATGTACCATCTTCTTTCCAAGTTCCCCTAACATAAAAAGAACTCCCAACTGAACTGACCATTCACCCACTCTCCCTTATGCAAGTAAAAATCATGCAAGAATAGTTGTTTACTCAAAGCTGACATGAATGTCCCTAATCTTTTCAGAACCCAATACTCAGGCCATCCACCCACTGTGGCTCCCAACATAAAAATAAATTCAAAATGTTGCAAATACCACCAAGCCATCATAATTAGAAGGCTAATGTCCTATGGAAACCTTTGATTGACTATGCACATCATGCCCCGATGGCTCTGTATATGTTTCCCACAAAAATTGCCATTGATCAAAGGAGAATTCATCCTCAGGAGAGTCCTCTCCTACCTCCATACACCTAAAATGTCTCCCAAACCTCATGCATGTTTAAAATTCACAAGTCCATGGTCAATAAAAATCCCCAATCCATGTCTTAAGGATATTAGAACATTCTCAGCTGATGGTCCTGAATTGGGGCCCTTGCCCCATTAAAATTTGGTCAAATATTTTCTACTTAAAACATCCTTAATAAGTTTGATCGATAGGACTGTGAAATGCCAGTGAAAAAGACACCATATTTTCCTGATGGAAAATATGCAGATGGTGCCTCTGGGAAAATTTCAAGTATCGGTTTGTTAAAAAAACATTGAGCCATCAAAAAAGGCGTAAATCTTGTTAGGTTGAAAACACACAAAGGGGGGCCCAATAAAAAGTAAAGTTATACCCACTAAGCCCATGTCAATCAAGCTTAGGAAAAAAAATTAGGATAATAATGAAAAATCCAAAAAAGTTCATGAGGTGTTCCATAAAACCTCAGCAGTAGTCGAACTATGCGTGCTGAGTCCCATGACTGAGGAAAAAATTAGAGCACAATTTGATTATTCCAAATTACAAATCACAATTTAAAATTATACCAGATTAAAATGATATTGACAGGAAGAGACATAGAGGAGATGTTTAAAACCAAAATCAGTTACATTGAGTTCAGAAAAATGGAGGAACATCCCCAATTCCGAGTCTCTCTAGAGTATTGAAAAAAAGAAGAGTACATATCATGATTTGGGACAGGACTATAACAAGGCTCTATTCGCCCTTTCCAGGAGGATAGAAAGTGATTTCCACAGGCCATCAATAATATTCTCCAAAGAGGCTCTCTCCTCCATTTTGTCTTTGACCATCAGCCGCACTCACTCGAGAACAAATTTAAGGTCCCACCCTTTCTTATGGATAAATTTATATTTGGAACACGAAGAGGCCAATTGATCCCTCAAACTAACTTCATGGGCTTCAAACCCCCCCATATCTTCCTCTTGGGTGTCCACAAAGTTACGAGCCTTCACCTCCTCATCCATTAGATGGTCAAATTCTTCCAAAACATCTCATAAGGCCGCCACCTGGTGATGGGGAGAATTGAACTTGGCCACTTTTTCCTCACAGGAGGCAAGGTATTTTCGATCAATGATGATTTGGTAAATAAGGAGGTTTAAGTGATGATAATAAAAGCCACCAAAACCTAGATCAGTGCATAACCACTGAAAATTTTCACCCTCATCAGAAAAATTGACCATGGGTGTCTCCACGGCAAGAGTGCAGAATAAGCGCCATGCCTCTTTTCACACTTCCTGGTGCTAGTACCTTGATCCTCCCTTGCTTCCATGTGTCTATAAGTAGGAAGCTTCATCATAGGAGTGGGGAGGGACCTAAGATAGGTCACCCAAGACGGGAGAATCTCTTTTACCTCAGATGGCCCAACCACTTGAGTCAAATGCAGAGAACTAACCACGGATTTCGAGATGATTGGTGATACTTGGTTGGTGTCGGCATAATTAAGATCTTGGGAAATATCTGCAGGAGGGGAGTAGTCTGAATCACTCTCAATTGAAATGGGTTGTACTGATGAAATCCATACTAGACGCTTTTTAAGACGAACAAAATGCCTTCTTACCACAAGGGTAGCAGCATGAGGTGTATCCAGTGTGACTGATACAGGGACGGAAGTAGACGGCATATTTGTTGCACTCTTCACAGTAGAAAGAATATGTAGTATTGTCATTGGGGCAAGGATGGGGAAGTACATGGTTAAGGGTTTCTGCGCCCACCAAACTGGTTGTTTCAACATCCTGTTGGGGTAACAACCTACCCATAGTTGGGAATATTCCAATGATAGAAAGGTGGGACCTATTGTGTTAGGAATGATAGCCTCCCTAGAAGAACCTTCATGAATCATCATGATCCATAATTGGAAATGTACTACAGGGTGAGACTCTCCCCTTAATCGAACAACCCAAAGCAGTGCAGTCTGTTGATGGAATCCAAATTTCTTAAAAAAATGGTAGGGGAGGTATGGATCACAAATAACTACTCGGACTATATGATAAGTGAGAATCCCATCCCAAAGGTTTATGAGGTATGATCATTCCTCCAAGGAACTGCCCCTACCACCTCAATGATCTATGAGGAATGGGATGTGGTGCAAATGAGAAATGAGAGGAATAATTCAACAACCCAACTGCATCAATAACGCTCAGAGTCCAGGGATGAACAACAGAAATGTTAATAAGAGCGGAATGAAAGTCAGAATGGGGAACCCTTGTAGTATGATAGTATTCATAATAGAGGAAGTGTTCTTCCATCCACCCATACAGGAATTGGAACGGTCCTCTGAGACAATGTGGAGGCCTGCCTTCCTATATTTGTACCAATAATTAATAAATCCAAGAGAGGCTAGGAAGTGAAAAATTAATGGGTTGAACCTCTGTAAATGTGGCTTCCATCGCCAAAGTATAGGCTGAAACCTCGGTGTATATGTTACGGGAACATGGCATGAAAACCTATTAGTCTAAGAATAAGTGATACGTCTGGGTGAAGCTCATATCTCTATGTGGTATATCATCCTACATCACAGGTAGAACAATATAACCCTGGAGTTTGGTAGGATTGAAGGGTTGGGTGAGTTTGACTATGACGATCCCTCATCTTGGGTCCGTTCAGCTACAAGAATAACCCTATCCTTGCTTCGAATGGGATGAGCGAGCGAGACTCAAGGGGATGACCAAGTAATCCCTCTATCATGACCAGTAGACTCCTTGTCAAAGGGGACATGTGGTTAGTGTCATTCAATGTGGAGGATGTCAGGATAAATTTGTCATACATTTCTCCAAGGATAGGGAGTCCTCCAAGCTATTAAATATCCCATAGGCCAATACCCACCTCGCCATGCAGTATGTGGAAGGTGTTGGTGATTGAACACCATCAGCTCAACAATTCTGGAAGGATTTCTCTAGGGGAGAAGATTGAAAACTGGGAAACCCAAGTTACCTAATATAAGCCCACCACCTCCAACTGGTTGGGGGACTCTAAATAGGTCTGATACACCCATAACGCCCATGCCGTCTCATCGAAGAAACACCCTCCGGCCCACAGATCCCACTTGGTGCTCCACCCTCCATTGGGATTTTCTTGGGAGATATAGATAATGGATGGGTATTCTCGAGTGTCTAGTCTTAGGAAACCATTGAGACACCCACAATTTCCCTAAGTCCATGGTGATCCTTGTAGTATGAAGACGTTCTCCTGAATCGGAGTGGCGATAACTTCTCCTACTGGGGAAATTTTGGCATGATCATGACCTTGTGGTGCCTCCAAGAGGATGAAAGGGGTATCGAGGCCAGAAAATGACAGAGGTATGTTGTTAGGGAGACCAAACCTATAAAGTGGAAATTGTACGGATAAAAAATATGATAGAACCTCTGGCATCAAGAAATCCCTTAAGAATCTATCACAAGGAATGATGTGGGCTCGAAGATGATCCTCTATATTCCCCACCATGGTTTCCCTTGTCTTCGTCACATTTATTATAGCTTGTGAAGTAGGCATTTTAGCCTACACAAGAAGATCTATAAGCCGAATATAATTCAATCCAATAAAAAATTGTTGGATAAAGGATATCGAATAATGGATAAATGACTCAAAATATGTCCACATAAGGCTCCACATACTATTTCTAGAAACGGTATGTGGAATTCACATTGTGTATACTTCATAGTGTGCGGAAGGCACAATCCACATACTGTATTCTACAAAAAAGTGACCCCAACTACTGCTACGGTACAAGGATGCCTCTCACCACGTACAACTGTGGTACACAAACCATCTGAAAGGCATTGGCCCGAGATCATTTTCCAGTGAACAGAAAGGTTCTCATAAAGTGGTTACCGTGAACTTGGGCCTTGATTAAGTTCATATTCAAAAATTGTGGATTAAAACTTATGTTTGGATTTTTTGTTCTTTATGTTAGGTATGCAGACAAACCCTCTACATAGCATTCTCCTATGTGTAATCCATATTTTAGTCTTGAAATTTCACAAAACCATTCGCGAAATCCAAATTATGGTACGCGGACAGACAAATGGCGAGAAGATCAGTTTTCAGTACATACAAAGTGGTTCGTGAATAGGATTTTCGCAAGGATAACAATACATGAAAGCAAAGGAAGCTGGGGAAATCGAGATCACTTTTCACCACGAGAAACGGTAAAAGAAAAATGACATGGGCCACTATATATAGGTATGGTCCCCTCCTAGCAGTTCTATCTGTTCTACCACGTTCCATTTCAATTCAGGACCGCTTCTACCTCAGAATAGCCCCTTTTCATTCTGAATGGAAGCCATTCTAATGGGAGGAATTTTTAGGGTCTTGAAAATTCTACCAAGTGAAGAAAATACCCCTATAATCTCTTTTCAGAAGGAAGAAAGTACTTCTACAAGTATAGAAAGGAGAATGAACTCAAATTGAGTTTCAATCTTTAGAAGAAACTTGAATAGATTCATGTTTCAAGGTGTTGGTCAGAGTAGATTACTCAAGAAGGGGGGGGGGGGATAATTGAGTATCTATAAAAATTTCTGATTAAAAATTATTTCTAAAATTTTTTCACCGAAACATTAAATACAGCCTTATTAATCAAGGTTATACTGTTATAAGAGTTCGACTATTTGAATAACTTCTTAAAAGATTTTTTAGTTCTCAGTAATCTTAATATCAATTATTAATATTACTTTTGAAGCTATTCTACTAAGGAAAGACAATTTTAACTTCTTTTCAAGAGTAACTATAAAAGTGAATTTAGAGATTTCTGAATTATACAGTAAAATAGTAAAATAGAGAAGACTAAATTAAGTAGCACAATAGATATGAAACAAGTGGTTCAGTCTCAAGATGAGACCTAATCCACTTCACTTGATGATGACCTTCCACTAAGTAGTTTATATAAATAAACTTGATCTGCACCCTGGATCATGGTTAACAACAGTAAACAGTACTGTCTAGGCCACACAAGGACCTCTTCCATAGTTCTTCGTGGGTACAAATGACCAGGTCACACAAGGACCTCTTCCACACTTATCCGTGGGTATACACAAGAGTAAAATAATGTTTGATTAAGGATATCTTGTATCCTTCAGTTTAATGCAGGAGACAAAGCATGTTGTTATACAGATACAGACTCTGCTCAAAAATTAATAAAATGACACAAAATAAAGCAGTAATATTGAGACATGTTTAGAAGTTCTCTAAGTGTTGGTCATTGCAGCTCTAGACTTCTAAGATGAGGAAAATGCAGAACTCAAGTCCTCGTATGGAAAATATAGCATCGTAAGTCAGACAGATTCAGCTTGTGTTCTTAATGGTGTTTTACAGTGTAAAGATGTTCTCAGGATTCCAGTATGATTTGTGTGTTCTTCAGCAGAGTCGACTTGCATGAGCCAATTCTATAAATGTATTCTGTTATCATGCTCACACCCACCAGCTTTTTCTTTAGTATCTTGCTAATACTACCTTTTTCTGGGACGCATTACTCTTTTATCTTAGAGTGCATGTGTTGGGGCTGATAGGTTGCATGTATTCTTCACCTCGTACCTTGTACTGTCTGATGACATGTCTACAAAGAAATATTAATTTATGTCTGTGCATTAAAATCTTCAAACATGACCATTAGAGATTAAATTGAAAGATGACAAAATATATTAGGAAACAGTGTCATAGTATGTCATGGAAATGGTGTCTCCTTCACCCAGTGTCTGGATTGGTCACAGTGTCTTGCAGTCACGGTGTCTCACAGTCATGATGTCTCATGGTCACAATGTCTCATGGTCACGATGTTTTGTTCATGATGTCTTGTTCACAGTGTCTTGTTCACGGTGTCTAGATATCACAATGTCTGGATGTCACGGTGTCTCATGACTTAGGAAAATATCTGTATTCAGACTTAAGTAGTAGTATTTATGAAATGAATTAAACTTAATCATTTTTCAGAGAAATCATTATAAAGTGAATCAATAGAAAGTTCATAGTAACCAAACTGAGTGTATAGAACTTAAGACCTTTAGATAGCTTTTACTAAGCTACTGAACATTTTACGTGAGATAGATTACATAGAGTTAACATAGTTTATAAACTAAATAGGATTTGTGATCATTAAAACATGATTAATACACGAGGAGTCCAACAATCTCCCCCTTTTTTATGATCACAAATCATGTAACTTTAGAGTATATATTTGTTCTAAAAATATAGATCTAATGAGCATATAACATATATAGAATTCTTTCTATCTCCCATATAAACATGTCTCATAAATATCTCCCCCTTTTGGGATTATCGAAAAGTAGCAGGAAAAAAGGAGAAAAGAGACAAGAAAAGTGCATAATGTATTCGATAAATAGAGGGGAATTAAAAAATGTAAAACAAAGGACACAAGATTACCATCAAAATAGAGTAAACACTGTCCTTCTTTCACTAGCTGACATTCTCTTTGCACTTAGCAGTAGCAGCAGCAGAAGAGGAATCCATAGGAGTAGAAGTGGAGGTAGAAGAAGGGAGTGAGCTAGTTGATAGAGAAGGTAAAGGAAGACCTTCAAAGACAGAGGGAGCCAGATTAGGTGTAGTAGAAGAGAGATGTAGTTTTTGATCAAGGATCACAGGCCTAATTTGACTCAGTTCCTGATTGACAGACATAGAAGAGGAGGCTAGGGCAGAGGTGAATATTGGGAGATCAGGTCTCAGAGGGGAAGCCACATGAGAAACAATGGCTATACATTGTACAAGAATATAGGGCCTCCGAAGCATGATAAAATCTTCAATTATCTCTCTACCATACTGTATATCTTTCTCAAATTCATCCTTGTTTTCCATAAACTTATCCAATAGACAAGTGAACTCTGTGAGATTTTGAACATGGGTCTTGAAAGCTTGAGTAACAGGAGGAATCCTTAAATTTTGGACAAGATATTTAAAGTGATTGGTCATGTCAGTCTTTGAAGAAGATTCATTTGAAGTAGAAATCCACCTTTTTGGAAAATTATTACTGAGCATCATTGGAAATTTTTGAATGTATTTGGACCAAATCAAGAACTCCACCTCTATTCTTGATAACTTCATTTAGAGAATCTTTATTGAAGCCAATAAGCATAGTCTAAAGTTATTATTTGACCACTTTTCTGAGAAGGTCATTGTCTAGGGAAGGTTGGGATGATTGACCAGATTCCTTAGAAGCATTGACAGCTGTGGTCAGAGATTTCAGTTGGTTTAGCAACTTTTGAAGACATCCCGTATACTCATCAGTGAGTTTGTTAAGATTAATAACTAGATCTATAATTTCTTTCACAATATGTTTGTTCCTTTCAGTGACCTTTTCTACTAAATAAGCTATATGATGTTGAATTTGAGAGACAACATTAGATGGGGTTTGAGGAACATCCCGTTATACAAGATGAGAAGCAAGATCTAATCTCAAATTCATCTATCTCTACATTTCTTCAATCATACCTCTTAGAGTATTCACTCCATCACTAAGCAGTTTATTTTTAACCCTGACTTCCTTAATCTCATGAAAAATTTTGGGTTGTATTTTCCAAATAACATTCTCCAACAAAAATGAGGCATCTTTCTCACTTAGATGTGTCACAAGAGCCGGTTGGGAATTCATGACTTTTTCAACACCCAAAAAAAGGGTAGTACCAAATTATTTTAGATCATCTTTACTCACAAAGGATGGTTGTTCTGATGAAGGTTCAAAACTAGGGACTGATACAGGCTCAAGTTCCTTATCAAGAGAAAGATTAGTGACAGATTTAAGTTGAAACATAGTAGAAAGGTAAAGGAATTTTACTGAAACTTGCTGAGAGTCATCCACATCATAGAAACTAGGTAACTTATACTGAGTGTATACAGGGCTTGAAACAATCTGGTTTGGTACTTCAGTAGATTCCAGATTTAGAGTTTTCTCCCCCTCAACAGTTGCATCCTTCTTAGGAATGAGAGGATTAGGGTCTTGATCTAATTCCACAAACTCATCTCTTAGTTCCTCTCTCATTTCCTGTCTAGCCAGTTGAAAAGCCAACTCCATACTTTCCTCAACCGAAGGAATGACTTCAAGAACAGATTGTTCCACTGGGAGTTCTGCGTGATTAGCTTCTTGTATAGCAGGTAATTTATCTTCTGTAGGTTCTTCCACATCATTCTTCTCGGTTTCTTTGATAGAAGATTCTATTTTAGCCTTGAGTTGATCTTCCAGATTAACAACTTATTTTGAGGTAGGGACTTCCTTTTCACTTACAACATGAGGGATATGAGTACTGTCTTCCTCAATAGAAATAGTTTCCGTAGGGGGAACAACAAACTCTTCTTCCTCTTCTTTATAATACTCAAAAACCTCATCTGGTTCCAAACTAGGATCAGAAATATCTCTTGGTCTTGAGGGATGTTCCAAAGGATTGAATTTTTCATAAATTCTATCATTGTCTTCCAATCATTCCTTTTTCGAAGGATTCCAATTTGTTTTCATCCTCTTGATAGTGAATTTTGAAAGGCAGTACTCACAATCCTTGATAACGTCTTCATTAGGTCTAACCATACCTTTGGCATGAAGAATGGATGAGATAAGACGAGAGTAAAACATGGAGGTTGACTTGGATGTGGCTTTGATCAGTTCACACATATGGTGTATGATATACTTACAAAGGTTGATCTTATGCCCGTTTTTCATAAGTTGAATCAAAAACACATCCTGATATTTTAGTATAGCAAAATCACATTTTCTTGGGATAATTAGGTTCTGTATAAACTTAAACAAAATCCTTGATTATTCATCTAGTTCAATAGAAATGTCTATTCTCTTGGTTCCATTTCCAGTCAAGCTTTTCCGAGCATCTTCCAAGACAAAGAATTCACTAGAAGGTGGAGGTCCTCTCTGATAATCTTCACAGATGCCTTCATGAGGTATCCTAAGGTATTCAACCCATAACCTCTATGATAATGATCATTTCTGCACATTGATCCAGCTTTTCACAACATATCCATCTTCAGAATCAAAGGAGAACTGAACATATTGAAAAAACTAAGCCACTAACTTAGGGTAAATAGGTCTATCTTCCTTCAAAAACCACTCTAACTAGCCTTGCTCCTTTAAAAAATTTAGAACCATAGACTTACTTGACATAAGAAATTTGGGGAAAACCTCTTTCTCAGGTACTACAACTCGGTTGACCAGATTTGGGTTTAGGGGACCTTCGAGTGAAATCTTGGGTGCAATTTTCTTCTTCTTTGAGCTACGTTTCTCAGGAGTCGACGATGAAGGGAATTTCATCCTGGGCATTCACTGAAGGTTCGAGAGAGATAAAGGTTTAAGGGTTAAGGAAGGGTTATAAATTTAGTGAATAGAAGAAATCTCGAGTGAAGGACAAGTGATACATTATTTATTTTATCATTTAGGAATACCAAACGTCGTAAAAGAAAAAACGCGGCAAAATAAAGAGGTGAAATGAATAATTATTGTGATACATTTTTTAATTCATAACTAAAAATTAAAAAAATCATTAAGGTGAGACTATATTGGGTCTTTACAGTGAGACAAAGAATGAATGTTATGGTGAGACAGTAACTGAGCATTACGGTGAGACAATGACTGATGGTTACAGTGAGACAATGAACGAACTTCTCGGTGATACAGTAAATGAGCGTTACGGCGAGACAGTAACTGTCAGATAGTAATTACAAAATACTAACTGTGATACCATAAACATGAAACGGTAAGATATAAAACAGTAATAAATTTACTTAATATTTATCATGCCTAATTCTTGTATGATGTAGTCTATTCATTCAGAATTTAATGGTTTGGAAAATATATCAGCAAGCTGATACTCAGTACCAATGAATTCCAAAGTGATATCACCCTTTTGATAATGATCTCTCAAAAAGTGATGTCTTACATCAATATGCTTTGTCCTAGAATGTGAAACATGATTTTTAGAGATGTTAATAGCACTTGTGTTGTCACAATTTATAGGTACATGCCTGAATTGATATCCATAATCTAGTAATGTGTGTTTTATCCACAAGATTTGTGCACAACAGCTACCAATAGCTATGTATTCAGATTCTTCAGTAGATAATGCAACAAGATTTGGTTTATTACTACACCATCATACTAGTGACTTGCCTAAAAAGCGATATGTTCCAAAAGTGCTTTTTCTATCTAACTTACAGCCTCTGAAGTCAACATCAGAATAATTAACTAATTCAAATGATTGTCCTCTAGGATAGAACAGTTGGGTGTATGCTTGAGGTATTTGAAAATTCTCTTTATAGAATTTAAATGAGATTCCTTATGATTTTCTTGAAAACGAGAACACATACACACACTAAACATAATGTCAAGTCTACTAGCAGTTTAGTAGAGTAAACTTCCAATCATTCCTCTATAAGTGGTTTGATCAACAGATTTTCCATCTTCATCAAGATCCAACTTACAAGTGGTACTCATGGGAGTGTTACTACTTTTAGTGTTATCCAATCCAAAAAGTTTTAGAAGATATCTAGTATATTTACTTTGAGTTAAGATAATACCATCGTTATTTTGAAAGATTTGAAATAGAAGAAAGAATTTTAGTCCACCCATTAAACTCGTTTCAAATTCATTTTGTATCATTTTAGAAAAATCAACACATAAATAATTTCTTGAGTATCCAAAGATAATGTCATCTAAATAGATTTAAACAACTAAAACATCATTAGAAATTAGTTTTATAAAAAGGTTAGGATCGTCTATTCCTTTTGTAAAACCTTTTGAAATAAGAAAAGTACTTAACCGATCATACCAGGCTCTTCGAGATTATTTTAAATCATATAAATATTTTGATAATTTAAAAATATGATTTGGAAAATGGGGGTTTGTAAAACTAGGGGGTTGTTATATAATGACATCCTCAGCTATATACCCATTTAATAATGCACTCTTAATATCCATTTGATATAGTTTAAAATTCATATGTACAACATAAGAAAACAGGATTCTGATGGCCTTAAGTCTAGAAAATGGTGCAATGGTCTCCTCATAGTCAATTCCTTCTTCTTGAATATAGCCTTGTGCAACTAATCTAGCCTTGTTTCTAACTATGTTACCAGACTCATCTACCTTATTTCTAAATACCCATTTAGTCCCTATGGTGAATGTGTCCTTAGGTCTTTCAACAAGTTTCCAAACTTTTTTCCATTCAAACTGATTAAGTTCTTCTTGCATAGCCATCACCCAAAATTCATCATTGATAGCATCATTAATGTTTTTAGGTTCATGTTGTGACAAGAATACTTGATGTTTAACCTGATTTCTAAGAGAAGATCTAGTTTGTGTCCCTTTTTCTAGGTATCCTACAACAACATCTAAAGGATGGTTCTTAAGAGATCTAACAGTTCTAGAAAAGGAGGGACTAGTGATTCAGGTTTATCATCAAGTTTAGGTTCATTATGGCTTGAGTCTAAGGAATTTCCAGAACTGGAAGTTTTCACTGATTCTTTCACAGAATGGTTTGAGGATTTTGGATTAATCTTCAGATTCGATAGATCATCCTCCAAGTTCTCTAGAATTGTTTCAGGATCATGTGGATCTGTTTCATCAAATTTGACATGTAAAAATGATTCCACACATTTAGTACTTTTATTAAACACTCTATAGGCTTTACTGGATATACAATATCCTAAAAAAGATACCTTCATCACTCTTGGATGCAAATTTGTCAAGATTGTCCTTAGTATTAAGAATATAGACTTTTCATCCAAAAACTTTGAAGTAGTTAACCTTGGGTTTTCTATTATTCCATAACTCATAAGGAGTCATCTTAAGAATGGGTCTAATAAATACTGTATTGATTTTGTAGCATGATGTATTGACATCTTTAACCCAAAAATAAATAGGTAGGTCATATTCACTAAGCATTGTTCTGGAAATCTATTGCAGGGTTCTATTTATTCTTTCTACAACTCCATTTTGTTGAGGTGTTCTAGGGGTAGAGAAATTGTGACTATAACCATTTTGTTAGAAAAAAGGATTCAAACTCTTGATTTTCAAACTCACGGCCATGATCACTTCTTAAGGATTTGATTCTAAGTCCACTAATATTTTCCACAAACTTGGAATATTTAGTAAAATAAGAGCAGACTTCACTTTTGTTATCCAGAAAGAAGATCCAAGTATATCTATAAAATTCATCTACAAGAACATAAACATAGTGCTTCCCATTTAAAATAGAAACTATATATGGTCCAAACAAATCCATGTGAACCAGTTTGAGAGGTTGAGAAGTTGACACTTCTTTCTTTGGTTTGAAGGAAATTTTGTGTTTTTTCCCTTTTGAAAGGGATTACATATGTTGTCATTTGGAAACTCAAGTTTGGGTAAGTCTTTAACTAAGCCTTTTCTAGTTATCTTTCTAAGGAAGTGAATATTATAGTGTCCTAGTCTCCTATGCAAGAGCCAAGACTCTTTATGAAATACACTTAAACATGAATCATTTTGAGAAGCTAAGGAATCTAAGTTAGCAGAGTAAACATTTTCATTTCTTAAAGCAGAAAACACTAATTCATATTTATAATTAAAGACATTACAAGCATTATTTTTAAATCTAAAATGAAATCCATCATCATTTAATTGTGAGATACTAAGCAAATTATATTTTAATCCATCAACAAATAGTACTTTAGAAATTAAAACTGAGTTAGAGTTACCAATTTGAACGAGGCCAATGATCCTTCCTTTGGCATTGTCACCAAATGTGACATGTCCTCCATCTATTTTTACTATATTCTTGAAGCATGAGTAGTCTCCTATAATTTATCTTGAACATCCATTGTGCAAGTACCATACACTTTTACAAGAACTCTTTAAGCAGCTTTCCTATAAAAATATTAAGTAAAAAACAGATTTTGGTACCCATACTTGTTTGGGTCCAGTAATATTAATAATAAGTGATTTAAGAACCCATATCTGCCTCATAGGTTTCCTATAAGAATTAAGTAATGTATTTGAAAAATAAACTCTATTTGGTCCAGAAGAACTTGACACCGTAGAAAATGTATTATTAATTGAATTAGTTTATTTATGTCCAGAACTGGGAGTAAAACTATATGTCCTAGATTTGGAAACAAAATATGTTCTACCAATATTTTTTTTTCTAGGTTGATAGCCAATTCCAGTGTTGTATTTATGGGAAATTTTTTTTCCTAGCATTTGAGTAAGAGTATTTTTCCCATTAGTAAACTTTTCCAGGTCATTCTTTAATTTCTCATTAGACATTTTTAATTCGTTGTTCTCTTTGAGCAGTTGAGCATTTTTATCTTTTTCAGTTGTGAGTTCAGATTTAACAGTCATAGTAAGAGAATACTGTTTCTTCAATGATTTATATTTGTCTTTAATTTTATTTCATGTTTCTTCAAGCATGTTACAGTATTCAAACATTTCTTCATTAGTCATATTTTTATAGTCACTCTCATTTTTAGAATAGTATGAATTATGTACAGGAGATTCCAGTGTTACCTCAGATGTGTTTTTCATAAAACACATATTGGATTTGTTTTCATGTTCATCATGTGATGTTTTTGAGTCTCTTGAACTATCCTCAGAAGCACTACATGTTGCTTTCATGGCCTTTTTATACTTCCTATCCTTGTCCTCGTATCTATTTTTGTACTTGAGCTTTGGACAGTCTGACTTGATATATCCTTTGTGCTTACATTCATAGCAGGTAATATCATCAGTCTTGTCACTTCTTTTCCAGTCCTTCTTCCAATTTCCTTTTTTGGTCATATTTTCCCTTGAAGTTAGAATTTCTGAAAAAGTTCTTCTTCTTGTAAATTTTATTGAATCTTCTGGATAATTGAGACATCTCCTCATCACTATCAGGTGATGATTTTTCATTATTAAAACTTTCTACAGAAGCTTCCAATTTCCCTTTGTCTTTGTGCTTAGAGGTGGTGGTCTTGAATGCAACAGATTTCCTCTTTAGTTCATCCTCCTCTTCTATGTTGACTTTTAGTTCCTCTTCATTAATCATCAGTTTCCCAATGAGTTCTTTTACAGGTATATTGATAATGTTGCATGATTCTATAATAGAGATAGAGGTTCCTCTCCATCTTTTAGGCAGACATCTGAGAATTCTCATGATTTGTTCTTTGGAAGTGACTTCTCTTCCAAGATAAATCATTGTGTTGACAATCTCATTGAAACTAAGATACATGTCAGATATAGGCTCATCAGGTTTCATTTTAAAGTTATCATATTTAATAGTATAAGTATTAAGTCTCATTTCTTTTACACTAGATGTTCCTTCATGTGAGATAGATAGAGTATCCAAAATTTAATGGGCAGTTTTACAAGCAAAAAGTCTATTGAATTCTTCATCTCTTAAAGAGCAGTATAAAGCATTTATATCTTTGAAATTTTTATTGTAGGCAGTTTTGATAGTCTCATCCCATGTGATTCTATCATGAGTCGGAATCTTATATTCATCTACAATGGAAGACCAAATTTCAAAACCCATACTTTCTAAATGAATTTTCATTTTGATTTTCCATTGAGCATAGTTGGTTATATTAAAAAATGGTGGTCTGTTGGTTTCAAAACCTTCCAATCTATTATCCATAATAAATATTTTGAAAGAGATAGAAATTTAGAATTAATAGAAATTTATAAATCTTTAAAGTACAACTAAAATCAAAGTTGAATTAGGTTAAAAAAAGTTTTAATAAACAACCTTTGATACCAAATGTTGGTCATAGTAGATTACCCAAGAGGGGGGGGGGGAGAATTGAGTATCTATAAAAATTTCTGAATAAAAATGATTTCTAAAAAGTTTCCCCAAAAGATTAAATACAACCTAGTTAATCAAGGTTATACAATTATAAGAGTTCGATTGTTTGAATAACTTCTTAGAAGATTGATTAGTTCTTAGTAATCTTAATATCAGTTATTAATATTACTTTTAAAGATATTCTACTAAGGAAAGACAATTTTAACTTCTTTCCAAGATTAACTATCAAAGTGAATTTAGAGATTTCTGAATTATATATTAAAGTAGTAAAAAAGAGAAGACTAAATTAAGCAGCACAGTTGATATGAAACAAGTTGTTCAGTCTCAAGCTAAGACCTAATCCACTTCACATGGTGATCACCTACCACCAAGTAGTTTATATAGATAAACTTGATACACACCCTGGATCAGGGTTAATAATAGTACACAGTACTTTCCAGGCCACACAAGGACCACTTCCACAGTTATTCTTAGGTACAAATGACCAGGCCACACAAGGACCTCTTCCACAATTATCCATGGGTATACACAAGAGTAAAAGAATGTTTGAGTAAGTATATCTTGTATCCTTCAGTTTAATTCAGGTGACAGACCATGGTTCTATATAGATACACACTCTGCTCGAAAATTAATAAAATTATACACAATAGAGTAGTAATATTGAGATAGGTTTAGAAGTGCTATGAGTGTTGGTCTTTGCAGCTCTGGACTTCTGAGATGAGGCAGATGTAGAAATCCAGTCCTCGTATAGAAAACAGAGTGTCACAAGTCAGACAGATTCATCTTGTGTTCTTTGTGGTGTTTTACAATGAGAAGATGTTCTTGAGATTCCAGTATGCTTCGTGTGTTCTTCAGCAAAGTCGAGTTGCATGAGCCAATTATCTAAATGTATTCTGTTATCACGCTCATGCCCACCAGCTTGTTCTTTAGTATCGTTCTACTTATACCTTTTTCTGGGCCTCATTACTCTTTTATCTTGGAGTGCATGTGTTGGGGCCGACATGTTGCATGTATTCTGCACCTTGTACCACATATTGTCCAATGACATGTCTACAAAGAAACATTAATTTATGTTAGTGCATTAAAATCTTCAAATATGAATGTTAGAGATTAAATTTATAGATGGTAAAATATATTTGGAAATAGTGTCACAATTTGTCATGGAAATGGTGTCTCCTTCACATGTTGTCTGGATTGGTCATGGTGTCTCGCAGTCACGGTGTCTCATGGTCGCGGTGTCTCAAGGTCACAGTGTATCATGGTCACAATGTCTTGTTCACAGTGTCTTGTTCACGGTGTCTTGTTCACTGTGTCGAGATATCATGGTGTCTGGATGTCACGGTGTCTCATGACTTAGGCAAATATCTGTATTCAGACTAAAGTAGCAGTATTTATGAAATGAATTAAACTTAATCATTTGTCAGATAAATCATTATAAAGTGAATCAATAGAAATTGCGTAGTAACCAAACTGAGTGTATAGCACTTAAGAGCTTTGGATAGCTTTTACTAAGCTAATGAACATTTTATGTGAGATAGATTACATAGAGTTAACATAGTTTATAAAATAAATAGGATTTTTGATCATTAAAACATGATTAATACATGAGTAGTCCAACACAAGGAATTTCAAGTAGCCCACATACCATCACTGAGAAAGGTACGTGGACTAGCTGGATCACGTACCAACAGGTACATGGAACCATCTGAGAACTACTGGCCCATGAGGCAATGGCCAATGAACAAGCCCATCGCGAACCGTTTTGCTGAGGTAATTGTGCGCACAAAGACAATCCACACACCCATACCATGAACCCATGAGTTCGTGGGCGAAGAGAATGGTTAGGGTTCCAGAAACCATGATCTGGAACTAAAGCCCCGCAAACCCCAGTTGAACGAGTCTTCCGTGGGTCAGTATATCTTCGCGGGCCTCTGCAAATGGTGTCACATGCCCAATAGATACACATGTCCCAATTCTAAATAAAAGGGAGAACAATAGAATGATGAGGGATGGACGACGAAATATCAAAGGGGAATCATAGGTTGGAAGAAAGAGTTCAGAGAAGACTCCGACTTGAATTTTGATTCATCGATGAAGCCCGAATCACGAACCGCACCCTCAGTAGTTACAACCGACTGTGAACCATAAAACCAGGGAATTGAATAAAAATAACAAAACCGTGAACCCAACTAGTGAACCATGAACCCTGTACCTCTCATGGATAAATTTCCCATGAATGGTAATTCCATGGACCCCACTTCAATATGGTGCTCTATATAGTGAACCACTATGTAGACTGAACCCGGCGTTACATACTACATTAGTAGGCGGATGGAACCCAAAGCGACGTGGTGAGACGCATACCACTATAGTACGCGGTGGACTATACCCATGCCTGTTTACAACATCGGTATGTAGAAAAACCTCCTTCCCACATACCACTATGGTATTTCGAGCCTCTTCCATCCCGCATAAGAAACCAGTATGCGGAATGCAGTGTTTTTGGGTATCATTTCCTTCAGTTCCAACCTCACCCTTCCATTAACGTCTAGTTATCCATGATCCCTATACTAACTAGTCTTCCAGAATCAGGACAAAGCCTCCTCCAAAGACACTAGACCCATATGATCAGATCATCAGGCGGATCAGCGCATCCCTTTGAGTCTACATACCCATGGTAAGTAGAGTCAAGAAGGATCTCCCCACAATGGTTTAGGATTCAAGAATTCCTATGGGTCTACCTTCCCATGGTAACCCAGAGTCCAACCTTGGGATGCTGACATGAACCTCCCCATTCTAGGGATTAATGGTGATCACTTTCTTTTCCATTCAATGATGAATAGTGACCATTCAGAGGAGTTATGTTAGATTCTCCTTTTGATGAGGACATAACTCCTCCCCTTTCCAAAACATGCTCCGGGGACCTCCCACTAAGGTAAGTCCCCAATATTATGAGGCAGGGTTGCGTGACCTTCAATGTCATTTCATACTAAAAGGTTCATTACTCTGCACCCTTGACCACGGTCACCCTAGCCTCTTCTTTCGTGGGCTCTCCCTCCCACACAAATAGGAGAAGAGGCATGTGCATTGTTGAATCATTCACATCCTCTTGTTTCTCACACCGAGAAGGAATCACATGGGCGTAGAGGTTTGTGATGATTAAAAAATCTACATCATCTTGAACTACGAGAACTCTAATTCTTGATCAAACCGGGATACATAGGATGACTTTCAGAAGTCCCGATATCCAAAGGGTTCCCACCATAAAGGCTCCACCCAATCATGTCTCCATAAATGGGCATCTACTATGCGCAATCCCCACAAGATCCAAACTACGTGGGTTCTGATTCCTCTATTGAGGATACGTAGGAAGCCATTCTTATGGGCCCGATCCCAATATCAAGTCACCCTCTATCTCCCCTGGATGAAGATAAACTCTAGAGCACCTTATAATATGGCTCAAATCAGTACCACCTCCGTAGAATCAAATATATTCATGCATATGATGATCTTACAAACCAAGGGTATCCCATGGACACACTCTTTAGGAATGAACCAAGGATTCACAAACATATTAATAGGACTTTAATCTATAAGAGAGTTATGGAACATGCAACAATACTCCCTCAGAATGGTGCGGTGAGCCTGAACTCCCATCCTCTTGACCAATGGAGTCCTTAAGTGTCGTTGGCCAAATATTCTGCCAACAAGAACCTACCTTTGGAAATAAGGTCCATGAATCATGGATACTAGGTTCGTTGGGCATTCTTGGCTCCATGAATAAACCCTTTGGAGACCATCTGAGGAAGTTATATCCAAGAAGGACCGATTGCATGAATGATCGACCCCCATGTAATCGCCTATTGGGACCAACAGTTCCCAAATTGTTAATTCAACCTTATTTAAAGGATAATGATGCTGAACGGGTCAAAACAAAAGGAACGATGAATTCAACAAGAACCCGTCTCTATAGAAAAGGGGATGGGTGATGATCCATTCCATTCCATTTCTGCACCACCCAGAAACACGCCACCTCGGAGGCAGAACATATCGCTATTTCATTTTCATATTACTATTTAGTATATGGTATACATATGATAAGATATTTTCAGAAATTGGTATGGGCCTTATTCCTAGGAGTATCTAACCCATGTATAGTAGAAGTTCAGGTTACCAGGGATGCGATTTGTGTTTTATTCTTTTATAGTTGGGTTATATTTATTTAATGTGATTCATTGTGTTACTATTTTAGGGTTTAATATATTACTTTTTTACTAGGGTAGTATGAGGCATGTATTCATACATCCTATAATACATATAGGATTAACATGGAATTTAAGTATTTACCTATGTTAGAAAACTTGATTAAAATATAGGGTTCAATTATTTAAAGTCTTAGAATAAACTTATATAGAGTTTGACTATATAATTTGATGGTTTAATTATATATAATTGATATAACATTATAGTTTTTTATTATAATCAAGTGATCGACTATGCAAATTCTATATGCATTATTGACCTCGATAACAGGTAGAAGGGGATAGAGAGAGAACCTGAGTTGTGAGACCCTTATAGTGTGGGATGTGAATATAGAGTAAAGGAATTCCATTCCTTTTTCTAATTATCATAAATTATAATATTTATAATTATGATATAATTTTTTTTTGTGTTATGTGTTTGAAAGTTTAGTGAGATTATACCACACCATCCTCTATTGGATCTCCAAGGGGTCAGGATGAGAATTCCCTATCAGAGATTGAATCATAACCCCATATTTCATTCGTAGTAACTACTTATGGGAAGCTCTAAGATAATATTTTATGGTTTATGTATTCTATGGATAGATAGAATTTATATGTTAGGGATTTTATGATTGAGTTGACATGTAGAATTTAAATGTTGCACCCAAACCTATATATGGGTATGGATGGACCCAAGGCCCTTGAACTCTAGGTGGAGTCAATATAGACTATCTTTGATCATCTTGAGATACTCCCTATGAAGAAAGTGAATATTTATGGATATATTCTACAGTGAATAACATTGTGTTGGATAGAAATTCATGTTTAGGGATATTTACATGTGGGGTTATCTTGGAAGGAATTTCATATTTTTTTTCTATGTGTATTTCTTCTCTAAGACTTTGAGGGTGGATAGGGACAATTAATTGATACATATAACTCATTGGTAGGTGTCATATGTATATTATAATGTGTGTTCAATGGTAGTTATAGGTTTTTATCTGGTGTTATATAGGGACAAGGTATCCAAAGTCTGATTCTTTGAGGATGGAAAGATTTATTTCATTCGTGTCTAGTATAACATTTTTCTCATAAAATTATTTTAAAAGGCTGTGAATAAGGCCCCGAAGTCAAAGAGAAAATAAAATGAAGGTGGGGGATTTAAGTAATTGGATTCTACTAATGGGATCATTGATTGGTCTTTAGGTATCATGAAGTGTAAATATAATGGTTCACAGTTGGTTAGTGATGGGTAAAGTTGATAGAGTGTTGAATAATCTCTTACACATCATGTTATAGGTTATGTTGAGTTTTAATATTGGAAAAAATAGCTTTGGTGTAAAGGTTTTTACCTTGGCTATTGGGTAATCAACATTAAAATTTACACAGATAGGGTTTTAACATCAGTTAATTTATATTCAATGTTAAGACTCTATTAGTGTGAGTTTTATCAGTAGTTATCAAATAATAGACATTAAAAACTAGGATTTGACTTTTGTTGTTGGAAAACCATTTAAAAAATTAAATACACTTGTCTTTATTTTCTCTTCATTTTCTATGCTTGATTTTGTAATATCCTAACCATTTTAACTCACAACCATGATCTATCTTATTCCTTTGAATGAATTTCTCCTCATATTTTTCAACATTTCTCTTCTCTCTTACCTCATTCTCCCTGATTCTCTTTTATTCCACCACCCATATCGGAATTCTACCTACCAGAGTTTCATTTTTGTTATATCATTCAAGTTCCACCACCATCCACCTTCAATATCTTATTTGAACTATAATTCTCTATCATTTATTGCAATCTAAATATCACCTATAATTTTTTCACTCCCCTGCTCTCTGATAATCTACCAAAATCACTATTTTTTGAGATATTTTTTTACTATTTATTTTTAGAAGATTTATTAATATTTGTTAGTTATAAATTGTATTCATTGATTTGTTTTTTATATGTACATATTTTCCAGTTATAAATTTTTATGGTTATGATGATTTTTTGTCTATAATTTTTTTTTCATTATAATGTTGTTTGTGGTTATAAATTGTATCTATAATTTATTTGAGTTTATAATTGTTTGTATTTTAAATAAATTATGTTTATAAATTGGTTGTGTTTATAAATTATTTTTGTTTAATATTTTTTGTGGTTGTAAATTATTATTTTTGTTATAAATTGGTTGTTATAATTGGTTTATTGCCATTAATTATATCCATTTTTTATAGTTATAATTTTTTGAGTTAATATTTATTACTTATAATTTTTATATTTGTTAAATTTTTATTTTTTTATATATTATTAAAATTTATGTTAATAAATTTGTATGTTTATATATTTCTTATATGTGTATATATAATTTTTGTTTACATTTTTTAAATTTATATATTTATATAATTTAATATATTTATATGTTTGAAATTTATCTATTTAACTATATTTTAAATATTTACATGTTCAAATATATTTATAATTTTAATTCTTAATTTATTTAATTAATATGTCATGATTGGGTAAAATTGAGAAGAATATGTGATGAATATGAGAACGGGGTTGATGATTTCATATAATTTTCAAAATAGAATGTTGAAAACCGGACATATTTTTCTATCTAGATGTGAAGTTTGGAATATGAGAAATTTATTGTCCAGTGAATTCAAAGCCCATATATTTTTATTTAGTTTCAATAATAGATATAAAATTAGTATATGTCATGGAGAAATATCATAAAAGTATATATATAACTTTGATAAATATATTCAGTGTGGCACAAATGATCGTTTTTATGGATTAATTCATGATAGAGGCATTGAAACCATTGGAGATAAAAGAATTATTGAAATATTTTATGGGGATTATGAAAAAATATTTTTTAGGTTGTAATAAATTTACAATCTCATTAGCAGTACAAATATTGATTAAATTAAAAAAAATAAATGATTGGAGTGACAAACGTTTCACTGAATTTCTTGAGAATTTGAGAGAGTTACTTCAAGAAGATAATGAGTGTCTATATTCAAATTATAATGAAAAAAGTAATATGTAAAATGAGTATGTGATATAATAATGTACATGAATGTCCAAAAATTATGTTCCATATATGAAAGAATATATGGGTTTATCAAAATATCCAAAATACATAACAACATGATGTAAAATGAATGAGAGATCCAATTGCAATTCATTCTCAAGGAAAAAACACCAAATATTATACTATGGTAATATGGTATCTTCCAATAATTTTTCATTTGAATCTTTTATTTTCAAATTAAAATGATGAAAATAGACTGAGATGACAATAAATTGAGAAAATATCTTACAGAAACATATATCAACCTGCTGATTAACTATAGTGTAAGAGATTTTATTAGTAATTTATTGATTTTGGGAATGAAATTTGAAAATTTATAATGGGAATTTTAGTAGATAAAATGAATCTATATTAGAGTCTTATTAGAAAACGTAGTTCATGGTATAACAACATATCATTTTGTTGTATGACTATTACATCATTTATTTGATAAATAACATAATAATAATACATTAATGGATCTAATGGTTTAGTATCATGGTAAAATTTGGAGCATACATCACCAGTACATAATAAAAATTAAACATTATTTAAATGATTTTTATTTATAATCCAAATAACTCTCACGTTTCCCTTAGTACATGTAGTCTTCTTATGATATACATCTAATAAAGGGGTGAGATAAAATACCTGTAGGGGGAATAACATAGAAGGAATAAGAGACATGAATAAATTGAACATGGGTGATCATAATCATCATCATAATCATATCATAAGCATGGTATAATCATAAATATCAATGATAATTTTTTTGATAAATACATGGAATGTGGAATAAGAACAATAATTATGCATCACAACATAGTGGTAAAATACCACACATATTTTTGAACAAAACTTACATTATTTTTACTCATAACATATGTGCATAAATTATAAAATCCAAATTATGAAAAAATATAACAACATATCCATTAATAATACACATAATATCATCATATATATCATATTTACCAATTCATTATAGGGATATATAATTTTTTCCCACCTATAACATCATAAAATGATCATGATCATGCCTGAAACATGGAAAGTGAAACAATCATTTTCAAGAAATAAACCCATGGTATGGAATGCGTTTAATAAAGGTTTCATACATAATAAATTCATGAATATCATTTCAGTATCCCAAATGATATAGTAAAATCATATTTTGGTTCAAAACATCATCATTCTTGAGTAGAGAAGAAACAACTCAAGAGGTGTTTGTGTGATGTTTTAGAAAATAAATTATTTTCAAAAAAGATCATTAAATGGATTAGAAAACATTTTTAATGGGTTGAAACATGTATATACATGAAAATAAAATGTAAATAATTATGGAAGTAAAATTGAAGAACATTATAATAATACCCACAATTAAAATAATGTGAAATAGTAGATAACCCAAAAAGAAGGATTTTAGATTTGAGAATCTGTTTACCTTAAATCCTGATTTATTTCATCATTTTACACCTCCTGAATAATAAAAACAGGTTTATTAGAAAATGTAAACAGAAGTGAATTGTTTTAATTTTTCTCCACTATTTATAAATTATAATAATTTTGTTATATTTTATAATTTACATCTTTCAAGTTGAAATGTTTTGATGTGACATTTTCCTTTAAATATCCCATATTGACTTAATTTAATGATCTTTATTAATTTCTAAAGTTAAATTATTAAGATTATCTCCATAAGCTTAAAAATAAATTTATTTTCACATGTATATATTATAAATTATTTATTCTAATTATCTATAGTATCTATGATATAAAAATAACTGGTAATGTCTTCGTTGGTGGTTAACTGAAAATTAACAAGACACTATCAAAAGATAAATAAAGATAAGCATGACATATAAATAAAACAAAAGTATATTCTTTACAATATGATAAAATCTATAATATATTGAAAAATCATTTCTTATTTAATATTATAATAGTTGGGTTTAAATGGAATAGTTAAAAATAGGAATAAAAGAGAAAAATGAGAATAGAAGAGAAAAATGAGAAGAGAAGTAGAGGAAAACATACCCCCTTCTCTGTGTTACTTATTATCTAAGGCATTAAATCCATTGAGTGATTGGAGTTGAGTGGAAATATCAAATCCCTAAGGAATACAAGGAGCATAAGAGAGGGGATTATGGTAGAATTGTTTCGTTGGTAAGTATGGGAGGAGTGGTTTCCTAAGGGCGGGGATAAGAGTTATTTATACTTAAGTAGAGGGGTATTTTAAGGATAATATATTAAATAAAATATAACATCCAAGGTAATAATTTTAATAGTAAATTTTTTGACATTATGAAATATAATTGAATAATATAACATGATTTAAGGACATTGAATTAATTTATAATTCAACTTTATTAGTTTAATAAAAAGGAATGTATAAAAATGATGATGATATTTATTTAAAGGGAAACTTTAAGCTTTTAGACATTGGAAATTAGTTTTTAGGTTTTAAAATTAATTTAATTATTTTTAAATGATTCATATATATTATTAAATTTATTTTGATCTGAAATAAACAAATTATCATTTATTAATTCATTATTATATCATCATTATGTCATAAAAGTAGGGGTATATGGAAAATATATTTATACTATTCAGGTAACAATTGATATTTCTCAGAAAATTATCAAAAATTCACACATGGAAACTTTTTATGCTATGATTCTAAAAATACAATTATGTTTATAAAAATAATTTTTATACATAGTAAATTTTAGTTATTAATATAAAAATTATACTTTTTTGAAAATACATTATAATATAGTTTATTAAAAAGGAGTTTAAAATTTCTAGGAGTTTTCAGTCTTAATATTTCATTTATGGAATTTTAATATTTATATATTCTTAAATTAATCATGATAAATATTATTTTCATTACAATTTATTATTTTAATGTTATATTACTATTGCAACGGTGAAGTTACTATTCCAAAAAGTTAGGTTACTATTCCAATGGTCATATTACCTTCTATGAATACCTATTACTTCTTTTGTTCAATATCCATTACAACTCCTCCCATGGGTTTAAATATTAATTTTATAATATGTTGATTGTTTTACAAATATTTGGTTGTCTTTCCATAGTGTTTTTCGTGGGAGTGATGATTCTGGTAGATCAAGATGATCCAAATTTTTTAATTCCACTATTATTTTTTTCTGTTTTTATCCTATTATAATATTTTCCATTTTAATGGGTTTAGTTGTTGAATAATGTAACTATTTAAATTAATTAAATAAAGTGTTTTGGTTTTATCTATGTGTTGTATGTGTATAATACTTTATAATGTAACACATATTCATTTTGGAAACAAATGTCACTAATAATGACTCGGTAATTACAGATGGCATGTTATAATGGTAGATTAAAACCTATCCCCACAGATATGTATAAAGTTTTTTTTGTGATTATATTGATAATTTCTAGTCCAAAATATCCTTGAAATGATACTTATGTTTATATGTCATTATTAATGGATAATATGGAATTGTTATGAGAGGCGGGTGTAAAAATGATTGATGCATACAATAAAGATTATTTTTTTTCATTTTATGATAATGTTTACTATAAACATATTTCCTATATATGGAAAATTATATATATATATATATTTTGTGTTAATGGACATATTTATTATCCAATTTATGAATAAAAAAAATTAATATCATCAATTGAGAAATGGGATAAATACAATGTACTTGTTTTATCCTTATTTTTTCTAATGGATCACCCTTAATGAAGGTTAAAAATGGTATTTAATGGTTTAAAAGATAATTATTTTCCCTTACATCCTTTTTCAAATGATGAATATTAAAACAATTCAAAAAATAATGATGTTACATTTGGAAAGATAAAATGTTCAGGTAGTAAAAATAAATACATGAAAGAAATGGTATATCTTATTCAATTTACCTTATTGGATATTTTTAGATACAAAACATAACATTTATGTAATTAATGTTGGAAAAAATACATATGACAGTTTGATCATAATTTTATTTATATAATAATAATGTATTAACATTGATTTCATGATAGATTAATCTTAATAGTTATGGGAATACATTTAGAGTTAGCTCATAATATCAAAGGGGAAAAAATATTTTCCTATGGATTGTCACACACTAATAAATAGTGAGAATATGAATTTTTGTCATTTTCTACATGGTATCAAAGTACCTAGTTTTTAATATTCAAATGTGAAAATATTTGGAATCATTGGAGTAATTTAATTTAAAGGCATGAAATATCATGACCATTATGTATTCATGAAACAACTACTATCAGTTGAAGTACATGGAATATTGTATATGTCTGTCAGAATGTTTGTCATTTAGTTATGATACTTTTTTAGTTTTATTTATAGAAAACATTTGGATCCAAATTTATTAAATACATTAGATAATTAATAATTATTTATACATTGTCAATTGGAATTGTATATTTAACTGTTAATTTTTGATATAATGGTTCGTATGAAGATTCATTGAGTTTGAGAGATAAATATATGTGGTCCCATACATTTACATTAGGTTTATCCTTTTGAATGATATAGGAAAACAATGAATTTTTGTGTTAAAAATTGATATCAACCAAAGTACTTTATTTTTAAAAAATATACATTGGAGGAGGTGGTTGAGTTATATATTGAGAACTTGTATGAAGTTGAGAACATTGGTATCCATATATATTAGCATCTTATAATAAAAAATTATGGCAAGGGAACTAATGAAGTAAAATTAAAGGCAGTTACACATTGTAAAGTGATGTAGGAATATTTATATATATGTGAGGATCAACTATATATATTATCACATATTACTAGTTTGAAGGTATTATATCTGAAAAGAAAAGTGAAGTGGTTAACGAATGAGAATAAAAATATTTTTTTTATATTTTAAGAATTATTTTAACACTGGTCCATCTATATTAGAAACTTTCAATGGTTATCCAAGGTACCATGTGTTAATGTCATCATATGGCATGATTTTGAAATTAATGTTTATAAATTTTATACTAAAAATCAGCAGAAAAAGAGTATCATTTAATATAGTAGAGTGATGGTCATAAATGAAGCAATGAATTTTTTTATTTCAAATGATAGAAACCCAATTTATATATCAAGAATATATTTCTGCATTTTTGATGATATATGGTAAATTGATTAAACTAAATATTGAGTACTAGTATTTATGTGTAACTTGTAACACCAAAAGATTTTAAAAGAGGAACATCATGTTCATTAGTGTGTATGATATGAAACATAAAAATTTAATAGAATATAACACCCTGAGACATTGTGATATATTCCTTTAAATTCAATTTCTTCAATAGCTTGCAATACACACAATATTTGTTTTAAATGTAAGACGATACTCTATAAAAAATATTATTATTTAAACATGACCATTATAAATGAGATATTTATATGGACGATATAAATAGTAACAAATAAATTATGAGATTTATATATTTTAAAACTATATAAACTAAATTAAATAGTTATTTATTTATTATAAATAAAATAAGAACCATTTGAAAGGGAAGGAAAAGTTTTCAAAAAAACCATATTTTTCTGAATGACGGATTGGTCACGCTCTGGGAACATAATTAAAAATTTATTTTTAACACATTTAGTAAATATATACAAAAAAAAAATTAATTTTTTAAATCTATATATAAAAAATATCATTTGGATTTTTTTGATAATTTTCTGAAATGATTTATTTTTTTGATTAATAATGAATGTACTAATTTTTAAGGAAAACAACCATTTATTTTAATTTTTTTACAAAGTTAAATTAAATTTTAATTTTTTTTAAAAGTAAAATGAGTTAAAATAAATTACTATTTAACTAATTCAGGTCATTATAATAAATTTTTTATAATGTTTTTATATTAAAATATTATATACTGATGAGAATTTTCTCTTTGGTAAATCACTCTTTTATCATGTTTACAGTTTAATTTTATATTTAATTATTCCACTTATATGAATTGAATTTGTAAAAATTTATTAAATATTTTTAATATTAATGATTTATATGATTTATTATATTCAGCTAAATTTTGGACCACAATGAATAGCGAAAATTGTAAAAAATAACTAATGTGGTTAAGGTAAAAAAGGGTTTACTAGGGGGAATTAAACTAAGAATATAAGGATTGTAAATGATATAAAACTTGTATTAAATAAATTTTATTACTATATTTATTTCAAGTGATATCTGAGGTTTCATAATGACCCATTTTGGAGGCTTTTTTCATGATAAAAACATGGGTATCACCATATCTTTTCAAAAATTCCATGTGTGTTCTCTCCCCCACTTATAAAAGGCCACCCTCTTCTCCCATATTCACACATACAAAATACTTTGGATTGTCCAATAAATAAAAAAATAAATTAAATAATTCTATACCTTAATCTTATATTCCCTATTTTTATTAGGAAGAAAACATAAAAACCTTTGGGTATAAACCTAAAGAGTCTCTCTAAAGAAGAGGTAAAATTATTAAACATGTGTATTTGTTTTATTTCTTCCTCCACCTACTGCTAACATTATTAAAATATGATAACATGATAGGAAAATTATATAATATTTATTGATTTTTTATTATTTTAATGTTATAACCCATTTTCATATACACTTCTATCAAATGGGAAATGAAACCATTGGTCATGTGTACAACAAATTATCGCCTCACGAACCGATGTAATTTGTTTTCCATCACCATATTTTAGGGAATGATATAATGATGGATTTAAAATATTTATATGATATTTTTGATATTATTATACTTCTACAATTATGATATCACATATACCTTATTACATCCCATTTCAATTGGGATAAAATAATGTCACTCGTGTGTACGGTGGACTACCACCTCATGAAGCGATGAGATTCTTTTTTCGCTTACAATTTAGATGAAAGGTAGTAAGGTTAAATTTTATGAATATATGTGATATTTATGATATGAAAATAATTATTAAAATGTAACATCACATCTAACTTCTTACCCTCCAATCTATTGGAAAACAATAACATCGCTCGTGCGTACGTGTGGACTACCACCTCCATGCAGTGATGTGATTTTTTTCATTTCATTTTTACATGGATAATAATATGGAAGTATTTAATTAATAAATTTTATATATGAAATAATAATTATTCATTAATCTTTAATTAATATATATTTTCATTTTTTCCATATGTAGAGAAAAAATGGAAACAATGTTTATCTGTCACATAGCACGCCATCTCCATGAATAATGTAATCCATTTTATACATCTAAATATTATTGATTAATATAAATAAATATATAATGAATATATATTATATTTATATAATGGTAAAAAATATGGATTTTTTAACCATTATAAAATTAAAAGGACCAAAATGACCAAACTAAAATATAAATGAAAATAAAGAAATTATCACCTGAAATTGTGATTTTTAACAAAGAATTGTTAATAAATGGGCGATGAAAGAATATAATTAAATAATATATGGTATTATATATATGAGTGTTTTTATTTAATATATATACTAAACTTATATCATTTATACATTAGTTTCAGACACATACAAAGGAAGTCAAACATTAGGTAAGAGTTTGTTGTCTCACTTTTACTTCCATGAGTTATATGCTATATTCACCAGTTTTTCCATTGTGTGGTGTATATATTTCTCCTTGTATATGGTATATAATGAATATATTATATTCATGTCATTTAATGTTTCATTTGATTATAATTTATTTTATTGGACTTTCGATTCATAAGTTACCAAAGTGGTAAGCATTTATTTCCTAATCTCATCATTATTCATGATTTTTTATTTAAGTATCTCTTGAGGTAATTACTGTATATTTTTATCATAAAACAAATATATTTTCATCCAATATCTTTATTTATTAAATTTTTCTAGAAATAATAATTATTTTCCACTCTTTGGCACTTAAAATGATTGATATTTTTTTTAAAATATGACTATATTTCTCTCCTCAGTCGAAAATGAACTTTCATTGATATAATTATTTTAAAAAATATTTTCTATCCTTTTAAAAATGTTTTTTTAAATAAAAATTTACCCATTTTCACTTTTTATTTTATTTGAAATGGATATTCATGTCATTTTAAAAATAAGGACCATTTTTATTTTACAAAAAACAGGAAATAAATATTTGTTTTAACATGTATGACATGAATAAAATTTTGCACCATCATGAACACTGAAGCGTATAAATATTATTTTACATAATTTCAAAGGATATTTTAAAAATTTTATGTGAACTTTTTTCCTAAAATATTTTCAAAGTGAAAAGATTATTTTCCTTAAAAAACATTTTAATGACATTTTTATTGTATTATTTTCATCATTGACATAAACCCTTTATTTTAATTCTAATACAATGGGGATATGTTGTATATATATCATCCTTATTCTTTATTTTGATGGATTATGATCAATTTTATTTAGTATCTAAAATTTATTATTATTCACCATATTACTCTCAATGGTTTATAATTTATTTTATTTTATTGGGTTAGTATTAATATTTTATATGTTAGCTTTACAATATGAATGTTTATGTTTTTTATGTTTAACAATTTATATATAAGGAATTCAGTATAATTAGAATTCAATGGGTGGGGAACATTTATAGATACCCCCTCGGTGCATCGATAGGTCTCCTAAGAAAAATCAGTTGGCCAAATTAGACCGGTTTCTACACATGGATTTGAATTGGCTTGAGAAAGGTCTCTAAAATATGATTTATATGTTCAAAATTTTGAATTACCTCATTATGAGACTAGTTATTGATGTACATGTGATTATTTAAATAATTAGAATATTAATGGATAAGTTTCAATCTCATGTGATTATTTATATGGTTTTTTTATCATGATTTATTTCTACCATATTATTCATAGTGTATTGATTAAATAGAATGTATTTTATTTATTTACCTTTAAATATTGATTATGCTTATTTATTCATGATAGATTCTGATATTTTATTACCCTTATAGAGAATATGAGCTCACCCATTTATTATGTTTTATTTCCCCAAGGATAACATGGTGTTTTTTCTAATTAATATGCAGGGATATGCAATGTGGAATATTGGATTTCTCAAAGAAAAAACATTCTGTATTTGACGTTTTAAAATATAATTTTAATTTCATGCATGTATCTAGTTTATTGAGAATACTAATCTATTTAGTATTTTGGGATTATATTACTTGTATCTTATGCCAATTTAATAATTTAACTATATACATTGGTCTTATAGGGTCGGGGTCTTTGTAGTTTGTATCTAATGATGTTTAGTGGAAACCTTGGCAACTGGATTTCTGTAAACATATATTAGGGAATACAACCCTATAAATTAAATTAAGGACCATTCTACATAATATATAACATCATAAAGTTTTGTCAAGATATATATTATGTGGTTCTCCTAGAAATGAATCCATGTATGGATACTATAGGTGGACATGGTTCTGGAACAAATTTACTAAGGGGTAATATATCTTAAAATGGTGCATCAAAATTTACTCAAGAGTTACCTGGTACACAAGAATGATCCTCAATGTATGCCTAGTTTGACACTCCCTGTATGATTTATTAAATTTACATATTATTTAAAAACTATTATAAATTATTTTAATATATTTTTATGATTTGAAAACTATCCCAAAGAAACCATGTTTATGAGTATGAGATTGGAAATGCATATTTTTTTCAATTAAGGTTTTTTATTTCAAAAGCATTGGGATTAAACATTATGTTTCATAATGTAATGATCTAATATAGTGTATTCCATTTTATAGAAATATAATAAAGTGGAGGGAATGAGTACCGTATCAATCCATATAACCCATATCAGAATTTCCCTCTTGGTAAAGATAATTAAGGTTGAGTTAGAGCTGAAGCTGAAACTAAAGAAATTATAACCATATTGGGGAAGCTGACTCAGGTTATGTGTAATAACCTTTACCTTATGAATTATCCCACTGATCCTCCATGTGGTGAAAAAATGTTAGAATGATTTAAGAATTAATAATCTCTATCATTCAACAAAACTAAAAATCCATTTTTAGCTAAACAATGGATATGTTCCTTAGAGAAGATATTAATTGCTTTGGGAATTAATAAAAGGGAGAAGGTTGTCATGGTATTTTATCATATCTTAGTAAATTCAGATCAATAGTGGTCATTTACTAAAAAAACTAAGGGTGAATAAGAAATAACAAACATTGAACGAAATGATTTTAAGAACTATTCTGGTAAAAGTATTTTCTTCACAAGAAATGAGAAGATATAGAGAGGTTATTCCTGAGTATAATAGAAATAGAAGATTAAAGTTTATCTTATTATGAATCCAACTTCACAAGGATAATAAGCAATGTTACAAACTACATACATAATCCAAAGAGTAATATTGACCATTTCTTTGATGGGTTAAAGATAATTATTCATGGGAAATAATATCCTGAACATTCTCATCATATAAGGACATAATATCATGTGGTATAAAGATAGAGAAATAATTCTCCAAGTCTTATAGATTTTATGGGAATAAAGAGAATAAGAGTATGGAATAAAAAATGATAAATGGATGAAGGGAAATAAGGATTTCCCCATGTGATAATTGTGGAATGAAAATATCCGGTACTTCCTTAAAGGGAGTGAGAGAGTTCTAACATTTTAGTGAGAAAGGCCACCATCACCAGGATTGTAAGGGAAATAAAGATGTTACCAATGGTCAATGATTCAACTGTTAGTATATTGTGCACTAAAAAATGAATTACCCAAGTTTTAAGGTAGTATTCCACATAAGAAGATAAGGGATCAAGGTCGTGCTTATGCTATTATGACAGATGAAGTATAAGGATTAACTTGATTGTGTTTAGAATAAAGAATTATGTTGTAGGAGAATTATTATCAATGGTATTCTGGTTATAAGAATTATGAAATGTATATATATTGTACTATAATACTTTTCTCTAAGGATTTGAGAGAATATGGTGAATAGTATTGATATTCAAGAAATGTTATTTTCTAGAATGTTTATATTATGGGAAAGAACGTGATTGAGGGAAAATAACACTTAACATGTGGTCAATACTGAGATAATGAATTCAAAGTGATGTTTATAGGATAATATTGGGAAATATGAAATTGGTTAGTGATTTGATGGTTTATTTTATCTTTTCTAGAGTCTAAGGTATGCTTTTATCTATAGAATATATTCAACAATGCCAGATTTCAGTTTTTGGAAGAATTCATGTTTTCATTATGGTTTTATGGTGATCAAGGTATTTATATATTTGGAATGTGACACTAAGATACTATTTATATTTTCTAGGGAATATAGTGTTGATTTAGTGACCTTCATTCAATATTTTTGAACTTTGAATTTGGATAGATATATGTTGGATGAGAATGGATTAAGATGAAATTTTTGTGTTATTAGAAAACTTATGGTAACCATTTTAATCTTAGAAAATATCTTGAGATAGGAGGAATAAATTTTCATTTCAATGATATGTTAAATGTTTTTTAGGTATAAAAATTCATTTTGGGTATTCATTTCATGGAGTAAGAAATAAAGTGGGAATTGATTGAATCACAACCAAAGGACTAAATGATGTGTATTAAATAGAAAGATATCATGTAAGTATATATTCATATTCTCTCAGTTTGGATGATAAAGGAATTCCTCAACTCTAGGAAAAGGATATTGAAAAAAAAGTTGTTATAATAGCTTTATTTCCATTGAAATGATGGTATTTTAATCTATCACAAATTTTTTCCTTTTTGTTCCTTATATTTTTTATATCATTATTGTTTTTTCTGATTAATTATCTATACCACTCTCCGTAATTATTTATTCCTTTATTCCATGTCTATATCCTCACTTTCCCGTAATGTTCTCTTATTTGGAAACCCAGTATGTCTTATTCCAGTTGACCTTCATACATCCCTTTATCTCTTATCAAGAAAATTTTTATTAATAATTTTTACAAAGTGGGGTTTCAAGAAGCGTATTTTTAAATTTCAAACCCTTTAATGCTGAGATAATGATTAAATTGTGAGTAGACAATATATTTATGGGAGTATAATGTAACACCCAATGATTTCAAATGAGAAAAATCACGTTCAACATTGTGTATGAAACAAAACACTATTATTATAAGATAATATAACAACTCAATAATTCATGATATATTTATTTAAATTATATTTCATTGATATCTTTCAATGCAAAAAAATTTGGGTTTAAATGAAACATAATTCTCCATTAAAATATTATTATTTAACCAAGACCATAGTAACCTAGAAATTAAGATGATGGGTGTGAATAATAATAAATAAATTATGAAAATAATATGGTTTACACATGAAATAATAAATTCAATTTTTTTCTATTGAATATAAATAAAATTTTAGCCATTTTAAAGAGAAATTAATTTTTTCTGAAAAGTTTCATTTTTTTTGAAAGGTGGGTTAGTCTGACTTTTCACAAAAAATTTAAAATTATTTTTTGATAAAATTTTGAATATTTATTTGAAAAAATAAAATTAATTTTTGGAATCTAAATTTCAAAATTTCATTTGGGTTAATTTTTAAAATTCTCTGAAATGATTAATTCTTCTCATGAATATTGAAAATACAATTTTTTTTTGAAAACTACCTTTTCATTTAAATTAGTTACAAAGTTAAATTATAGAAAAAAGGATTTAAAGAAAAATTAGTTCAATTATAATGGAATTTAAATAATTTAATTCATTTTAATAAATTTTATTTTAAATTTTTATATTAAATTATTCTATACTTATGAGAGTTTTCTCTTTGGAAAACTTCTCTTCCACTGCATCTACTGTTTAATTTTAAATCGAATTGTTACACTTCTATGAATTAAATCTGAAAAAATGATATCCATAATTGTAATAAAAATAGTGTTTATTATTTGGTCAGAATGGCCCGAAGGCCTTCATTTTTTTTATTTTTGATAATACACCTTTCAAGGGGTGAGGTGGAACCCTTACAAGGCCCGAAGGCTTAGAGACAATTACATGACCCATAGGTCTTAGAGGGAATCACCCAGAAAAGACAACTTGTAACTACTCCTCCCCAACATATGCCATTATATCAACACTCCACCTTCGTAGGGCTGGTCATATATCTGTCCTATGCAAGGTTGCACAGGCCTGGTACCGATGTCAAATCCATACACTCTCGTTCATCCAATTCTTGTTATCTCTATTCTAGTGGATACGTCTGTCATGATCCTCATATGAAGCCTTGTCCCTTGTAGTCTGACTAGTACATCTGCATCCTGTGGTCCGAAGGCCTTGGGGTGGCCCTAAGGCCTTAAGGTGGCCCGAAGGCCTTGAGAAACAACTTGCCCAATGGCCTTGGGTGGCATGAAATCCTTGCAGGACCCAAGGACCAAACCAGTGGCCTAGAGTCCTAGATGGATGAATAGTTCCAGCTACTATAGTACCGAACAATGCCTGCTACAATGCCTGCTATAGTTCTTCTACAGTACTGCTATAGTACCCCCATAAATATGTCTCCGCCCGGATTAAATCTCGGGTGTCTTGGATGCACTTGCCGAGTCCTCACCAATCGGGCCGAGGCTCATGTGTTTATATTATTTAATAAGGTGCACTTAATTTTTTTCCTAATTAATTTAGAATACAATTAAAATTAATTATCATGGTTAAGTAAAAACTGGGTTTACAGAGGGTTAAACTAAAATAAAAAGGGTTAAAAAGGACCTAAAAAATATCAATTTTTTATGGAAATATTTAGACCCTATAATCTCTAAGGTTCTATAAGTACTGATTTTAGAGGCTTTTTGTATGAAAAAAATAGGGGTATCAAATTATCTTTTAAAACATTCCTTATGTGTCCTCTCCCACTCTTATAAATGGCCACCCCTATCATCCCAAATTGACACAAAAAAAACATTAACTAAAAAGACCAAATAAAATTGATTTCTTACTTACTTACCCACATCCTAATAGAATTAATTTGATTAGAAATCCCTCCTAATATGGATTTATGTATAAACCTAAAGAGGATTTCTGAAGAAGATGTAAAATTCTTAAACGTGCATATTTTTTTTAGTTATTCTTAAAACTCCATAAAAAATTATTAAAATATGATAATATAATAAAATTTTAATCTCTTATATACTGAGATATTATTATATTATTTTAATAATGATATTCATATCCAATTCCATCAAATGGGAAAATAAAACGTCGATCTTGTGTTCAGTGAATTACCGCCTAGTGAATTAACATAATTTGTTTTCCACCACCACCTTTGGAGGCCAGATATAATGATTTATTTAACATATTTTTTGATATTTATTAAATTATTTTAATTTTTTAATTATGATATCACATAAATGTTCTTACCTCCCATTCCCATGGGGATATGATAACGTCGCTCGTGTGTACAAAAGACTACCACCTCACAAATCGATTTGATTCATTTTTCTCTTATGCTTTACATGAATGGTAATAAGGTTAAAATCAATGAATATATTTTATAATTATTATCTAAATATGATTTTTGAGATATAATATAACATATAACTTCTTACCTTCTAATCCATTACAAAACAATAATGTCGCTCATGCGTACGTGTGGACTATTGACTCCACATTGATATGTGAGTTGGTTTTCGTTTTATTTTTACATGGATGTTAATAAGAAAATATTTGATTAATATAACTTATATGTATTAATTAAAAATGATTATTTAAATATTAATTAATATTTTTTTTTCTTTACATCCATCTTTTGAGAAAAAATGGGAATAATGTTCATGCATATGTATGCCATACCATCCCCATGATCACTAAAATCCATTTTATATTTTTATATATTATATATTATACTAAATAAAAATATAATGAATATATATACTATTTATATCATTTTTAACAATTTAGAGATGATGTAACCATGATCAAATATAAAAGTATCAAAATTACAGATAAAAAACATACATAAAAAATGAAGCAATTATCAACCAAATACTTATTTTAAAAAAGAATTGTTAACCAAAAAGTGATAAAATACTACAAGTAAATAATACATGATATGATATATATGATTATATTTATATAATATATGTATAATAAATCTATATATAATATATAGGTATTTTGAACACATATGAATGAAGTTTGACATGAGGTAAGAGTTTCTCATCCCATTTTAACTCTCTAAGACATACACAGTATTCAACAGTTATTCCTTTTAGAGGTAAATATTCTTCCCATTTGATAAGTTAAATAATAAATATCATTTTACTCATGGTATATAAATTTTAATTCGATGATTTTTTATTTTATGGGGCTTATGATTCAGAAGATACCGAAGTACTAAGGGTTTATCTCAAAATTTCATCATTATTAAAGATTGTTTTTTTATGTCTCGCATGGAAGAATTATTTCATATTTCTTTGTTAAAATCAATATATTTTCATTTCATTTAGTTAATCATGAAATATTTCAATTAATACTACCATTTTTCACTATTTGGTATTGAAATTATTTGAGAAAATATTTTTAGGAGAAATGAATTTATTTCCCTCTTCGATTGAAAAACCATTTTCATCAAAATCCATGTTTTTAAAAATGTTTTCAAATTTTTTAACCTTTTCCTAAATATTTATTAAATATTTTTTACCCATTTTTAATTTTTAAAGAGCGGTTTGAATTAAATTTTCCTGTCATTTTCAAAACAAATCATGTTTTAATTTTATTGAGAATGTGAAAGGAATCATTGTTTTATAATGTATGACATGAATTAATTTTTACACCATCATGGCCGATAATTGTTTTAAAGATTATTTTAAAAATTTTAAATGTTTCTTTTAGAGAAAAGTGTTTTCAAAATATTTTGTGAACTTTTTTAAAAAATATTTTCAAAGTGAAAAGGTTATTTTTCTCAAAAACAATTTAGTGACTTTTATATTGTATTTCGATTCATCAATAACATCAACCCTTTATTATAATATTGATATGTTGGGAATATTTTGTATTGATATGATACTTATTCCTTCTTTTTATGGGTTGTGATCAGTTTGATTGATGATGTATAATTTTATTATCATTCTCTATATTACTCTAGATGGTTTATGATTATGTTTATTTGACTAGGGAAAGTATTTTTTTTTAAAATGTTGGGGCCGAAACCTCAATTTATTATTAAAGATAAGAGCTCTTTAGACTGGGTAGAGGGTGACCCATTACATAGCCCAAAGTCCCAAGGCCAAGTGGCCTGCATACAGGGCTAGAAAGCCCATTTTTTGGCCCAAAAGACCCCTCAGTGAACAGTACTGCTACAGTACCCACACAGCTACAATACCTGCTACAGTACCGCCACCACTACAGTACCCCCTGCTACAGTCCCTCCGCCGCTACAGTTCTGTCGCTGCTACAGTCCACCATTGCTACAGTACTGCTATAGTCTCCGCTACTAGGGCAAGTATTAATATTTCATATGTTAGTTTTTTTTAATAATTTTTTTTATATTGATTATGTTTCAAAACTATCATATGAGAAATAAATTGGACATATTATGTGAGGAGTGGGTCTCTATTATAGATATCCCCTTGATGTATCGATAGGTCTCGCGAGACAAATCAATTGGCCAAATTAGATGGGTTTCTACCTAGACAGTTAAACTATCATGTGAATAGGCTTGAAAGTATGTTTTAGATGTATGAAATTATGAAATAACTCTTTATAATATCATTTATTTATCTCCATGGGAGTATTTGAATATTTATAATATCCATGGATAAGTTTCAAAATCATGTGATTATTTATATGAATTTATTTTACCATCAATTATTTCATCCATATTATGCTAAGTTTATTGATTAAATGACATGTGTTCTAGTTATTTACATTCCTATATTGAATATGATTATTTATTATAAATAGATTCCACTATAAAATAACCCATACTAAGCATTTTATCTCACCCCTTATTTATGTTTTACTTTTCTCAGGACACCAGGAAGTGTTTTTTGATTAATATACAGGGATATAAAAAGGGGAATAATGGAATTCTCAAAGAAAAAAAATTGGGTATTTGAGGTTTTAAAATGTAATTGAAATTTCAAGTATGTTTCCATTTTACTCAGACTTCCAAACTATTCTGTCCTTTGGGATATGATTCCTTGTATCTCATAAAAATTTAATAAAGTAACCACTGACTCAGGGTTACTCGGGTTGGGGTCTTTAAATAACTAGTTTGATAGTAACTGTGGTGTGAATCATAATGATTATGGATTTACTCCTATTGATTTGAAATGATTTAGTTACAAAGAGGAACCATTTATCATGGAGATATGTGAAAAGAAGATATTTTTTGTTATTGGCCTATCTAATGATTAGTGCTCTACCATTTTACAAGGGAAAAAATTCTTTTGGGTGACAAGGATGTTGATGGTGTTTTTGATTTATGTGAGGTCTATTCATTTATTACATGATTACTTGAGGATAATAATGATTGTGATGTAGAAATAGTACATATTATATCAAATGATCACATTGAAGAGATATGGGAAAACACTTTGTTACTCTCTAATTTTTTCTGGTAAATATCTATTTTTTATTTTATTTTTGTGAAAATTACAAATGTAAAAGCCCTATATTTTTAACTTAGATATTTAAATTTATATATGTTCATCATTTCTAGTATTTTTATGTTAAATTTAATACTAATCAGTTTCAATTAGTTTCTTTTTGGTGTAAAAATCCTGAAATCATTATTTCTTATTAAACTTATACACAATTAAACTATTTTTGTAACATTGATATTAAAATATATAAATATTTATTATTTATACCATTTTTGTATTAATTTTTATCTACATCAGTTTTAGTTAAATAATTTTTTATTGATGAAGCCTCATATCATTATTTTCATATGAAACATACAAATTTAAAAAGCTATCTTTTCTGCTATGATATTTTAATATATATATTTTGATAATTTCTTCCATATTTGAATTAATGATTAATTTACCAGTTTTAGTTAAAAATTATTTGGTTGAAGAATCCTAAAATCATTATTACTTTGTTATATTTACACATTTAAGGAAACTATTATTTTAAAGTGTATATTTAAATATATAAATGTTGATAATTTCAATGAATTATATATTATTTATTATTTTCATCAATTTAGTTACAAATTTTATGGTTAAAGAATCCAGATATCATCATTTTTCTGAAACTATTTCCTTGTATTTAATATTTTCATATATGAAATATTATTCAGCTATATTAGTTAACACAACATATATAATTTTCTTTCTATTTCTAAATATCAAAATGTATAATTCTAAATATAATTTAATTCTAATAAAATATAGGCATATATAATTTCATTGCATTCATCTATTTAAATTAAAAACATGGAGGTAGAGGAGAATTTACTAAGGTTTTTGTACATTTTTTTATATTAATATATATTTATATGTATAATAATTATATTATTTAATGAAATTATCTTTTTTTTTCAAAAATATTTGTATCATTACTGGTGTTCGTACTATGTGAGAGTCTTGTTCTTCTATAGTGAAGATGATTAAAAAAGTCGATAGACTTTTGATTACATGTTTACCAAAATACCATGTGATCATAGGTATGAGTGGTTGTTAATGGAATTTATTAATAATAATAATCTAGATTTCTCGATTTAAAAGCGATTTAAGGGTTTTATAGACATGTAGATCCATTTAATGATTATAATTTTATATTATGAATGGAGGAGATGTAACCATATAGTGAAGAATCAGTTGTTCAAGTCCATAATGGTAAAAAAGCAAAAAATATATTTTTTAAAATTATTAAATTAATATGTATTTTATACAATTAAAATTTAATTTACTCAATTACAGATGATAGTCACTAGGGCGTTATTCACACGGTACACCAGGTCAGTACCAACTCACTACCTAGAGGAAATGGCGAATGCTCATGTCCCGCCAGACGTAGAAACTATTCATATAATGAAAGCGACGATTCAAATACATTATGTAGCTCTAGAATATGTGATGTACTCTGGGCTTGGTAAGGCCCCCACTAGGAGTCAAGTGTTTCACTTTAAATGTTTTACAATATAGGTTTTGTCTGAGTGGTAAAGGAAACGACAGTAGGATGCATGAGATTGATGGTTCTACTAATGATGAACCCAAATTTGGGAGGGGTGGGGGGTGGGTGGGGGGGGGTTGTGGTTCATGGGTGATCAGGATAATGGTCGGTGGTACTCATAGTGTGAGTGCATGGGGATGGCGACTTGGGGAGACAAAAGTGGTGCAAAACATGGTGTGGTAGGGGTGACACAAGTTTATGGTAACCTATGTTGGATTCTAATTTAGGCTATAGGGCCTTTAGGCCTCCACAGAATAGTAGGTGATATAGAATGACCAACAGACTAGTGTAACACATTAGGTTGGTAGTACATTTTGGCTTTATAGAAGATTACCTGGTGGTAATATCAAAAGAGAGATAGGTGTGTTAGAATATATAAACTACTCCTCTATCCACTTGGTACATCGAGGTTTTCTTCCATAGAATTAAAAATTATAACACAACATGTGGTTTCTCTACATAGGGTTTGATAGATCGTGTGAATGGTGATGACCTGATAGGTGAATTAACGCATCTTGGAAAACATCATTGCATAGAGACATTCATACATTACTTGGTGGAAATCTCAAAAGTGTGATGGGTTCACTGGAACATATCATATAGAAACCTACCTAGACTTGGGTAAAATAGGGTTCTCTTCCATGGCTACATGATGGGGCAGCACAATACAATGGTTTCTAGTGGGGGAGGGCATCACAATGAGAATTCATGGAATTTTTTTTTATATCATAGAGTCTTTGGGCCATCAAATTGTAATGGGACTTTGAGACACTAGTCCATTGGTTCATTTAAGTATTTCCTCTTAACTCGTTTGAAAAATAGGGCATTCACTCTATAATAAAAGGGGTGTCTACCATAAACCGTTTGAAACAATTACATATGAAATTAAACTTTCATGATACAAAATAAATTAAAAAGTTATGGAAATATATTTCAATAATTAAATGGAGTAATTGTATATCAAAATTTACATAAAAATATATTTTTTGGGAAGGAAATTAATGAAAATATAAGAAAAATATGGTATTTTAGATATAGATACATGGTATAAGTTTATCACCAACCGATAGTAGGAATACTTTATAGTATGATAATTATTATGTATACAATTATTTTTTTAAAATAATTTTTTAATTACATGATCCCTTATTTATTTATTCTCATATAAAATTTATTGATGAGATATCAACAATAGATCTAGTCACATAATATATACCCTTATAATTTATCATGTGGTCTTATCCATTATTAGAGAATAAAATTATTTCCAAAATTTTTGATGAATTAAGAGATAAATCTAGTTGCATAATTAAAGAATTTTAGTTTCATCCTCTATATACCCTCACTCAATAGGAATAAAATAAAATGTCAATAATAAAATTCTTGGATATTATAATTTTGTAGATTCACTACACTAATTTTATATTTACACATATCATTTTAGGACTTCCATCAAGATTAAGTGATGTAGAGAACACTAATCTCTAAGGGTAGGATGTAAATTCTTGTGACTACTTTAGGAAAGAAAGAAAAAACATGACATTTAAGAGCATATCATATGATTTTAAATATTTTTTTTATCCATCTGAGTATGACATCGAAGGAGGAATAATATTTGGGAGAAATAAATTCCTTATGGGATGAGTTGTGAGAGATGAATCTATTGATATAAGATCAAATTAAATCATCAATTTGGGAAAAAATTGTAGAGATGATAAAAAAGATACATCCTACACAACCTTCCCACCTAGAGCCTCCATCTCATTATTCACAATTAACATCGTACTGTGGATGTTGGGGATCACCATTATCATATTATAGCATAAAATATTGTACATAATTTGGGGGATTATTTACATCAACATATTATGTATTTGAATTAAGTAAGAGTTATAGTACATGAAATTATTGACCCAACCTCTCCAATGAAATTTCTTGTAGAGGAGGAATAAAGACTGAATGGGTCATTTTTTACCCTGGTTAGTTATCCCTTTTTATCAGTTGACATACAAAATTAGTGTTTTTTTTAATTTTCATTTATTTTTTATTTCAAATTACTTGTAATATTTTCTTACATTTAACTTATATAGAATTATATGAAATCTAAGGAATCGCTATAAATGAAATAAAAGTTTTAGGATTCATCAACTTCAGATACTTATGAGGTTTTTTATGGGACAACAAAATTAGCATTGAATTATTTTATGTTGGCAGAGTATTATGAATTTCAAATGTATGTGGGAGAGTTAATATGTTAAGAATATTTAAAATAGATATCATGAATAATATTATTAGTCATAATATCTATACACTTGTGTTATAATTGTTTTTTATATAAGTAAATTTCAATTATAATTTTCATTACTCTAAATTAACATAAATTATAGTGACTTAATTTTTCACTTATCTAATTTGGTATCTCCACACTCTCAGTATCCATAATTATAGAACATCCATTTATAGTTTCAAGTATCAAGAATACATTTCAATGGCATTGAAATATTTGAATATGAAGAATTATAGAGTTAATATATATATATATATATATGAAATATCATGAAATACAATGATTAAGTGTTTTTCAATTCCTCGAAAGGTAATAAAACATATATAACTATGAAAAAATATTCATTATAAAGTCATAAATGTTTAACTTTTTATATTTTAGTGGATGTTGGATGTTATTCATATTCTCCCCACATTAATGAATAACATATTGGTTATGTTCTATACTAGGTGGAGTTAATACAAAATTTCAAAAGTTATTGAATTAATAGGGTTTTATTCTACTCTATTATTTCTTTAATATTACAATTTTCTTGATATTTATGTTTTGTTAATTAATATATGAGAATATAATAGGTCACATAAAGAGTTTATCAAGTTTCACTTGCTGATAGAGAACCGAAATAAAATTAATTATTTTAATGTGAAGGTAGATAACATTTATATCATTTAATACTTTCTTTTGTATTACGTATATAGTCTTTCTTATTTTTAAAGTGTTTAGTTTTTTTGAGATAATCAAGTGATGAAAAATGAATGACTTTTAAAATGTAAGTTCTATTAAAACTCTTATGTTTTAAACCAGCATGTTGTATTATTTTATAACATTTATGATTTTAATATGGTTTTGAATATGTTCCATTGCATATTAAAAAGTATTAATCTAACTTTGAGGTGTATTTAAAGACTATTTTAAAGGGTTGATTAATTTTTATATGTATATCTAAAATTTTCTTGTAGTTTTATTTTCTTTTGTAAATTATCTTGTGTTAAAATTTCCATTGGGTTTTTTGATGTTATTTGATGATATTTTTTACTACTGAAATTCATGTTATAGGTTATGGGTTATTGTATTTTATTAGATTAAAAAAAATTCAAAATGAATATAACTTTAGTAGTTATTAAAATCAAAATTGAAAGCACATTCACCATCGATATTCATAATAATTGGTGTGGAAAATCCCATTATGTTGATATTTTTTTTGGATTTTAACATCCATTATTATAAAAAAATTGAAGTACAATTTGAAAGTACATTTTCATAATAAATTAAATTAAAAATATATTTATAGAGTCTCTTTTAATTACATTTTTTCATAAGTAGCTGATGTTGAAATCCACTCGATAACTTTATTTAGTAGGGATTCTAATTTTGTCTTTTATAGTAATTGATTTTAAAAATATTTTTAATGTTAGTTTTAAATTAACTATTCTAAAACCTTCATTTTAACATTTTATATATTCATATCACTATTTAAATAATGTTAAAATGAAGACTAAATGCTGTTAAAATGTTTTCATCTTGTAGTGGTTAGATTGTTAGTCATATAGAAGGATGGGACAATTAAAATGGTTTTTGAAAAATTCTCCATCATCGAATAATGTAAAAATTTATGGTAAAAAAATTCTATGGAGTAGGGATATGAGAACTACAATAGAGTGATAGTTGTGGCTTCTCTATCCATTTAGGTTATGGAAGAGGGAATGGTGTATGGGGTAGGGGAAATTGTAATAGTAGCGAGAGATCCCTTAAAGGAGTTAGGTAAAAAATATTAAGTTAATAGATTATGTCAATTTTCGATTGTTGAGATGAATATTTCTGATCATCATATACAAATATTTATTGTTTTAGGTATATTTTTAATAGGACACACCCTGGATTAAATGTTTTATGATACAGTTTCATTGTACTCATTCATATCTTCTCAGTTTTTTGGTGATGTAGGATTTACCATAATGTATCTAATGGGGTGATATATATTGGTAATCCCTCAAGGGTATGATTAATGGGTATTTAAGGATGCATAATTTTATCAATAATGATCAATGAATATAGGATACTCTGCGATTTCTTTGCATTAGATATGAGAAACTTCAATGTGATCCTTGGGACAGATGGAAAGACTCAGTATCAAGCTTATATATATTGATAGCGTAGATGAGTATATTTTAAATCTATTAAGGTTAATAGTTATACACTATTTGGGGAGTTATGTTTATATAAAATTTGTTCAATATCAAAAAATTGTAATTTGGGGATGATTTCATCCTAGTTGTGTTGGTTCAGGGAATAACATAAGTTCTTTTGGTGGCATGAAAAACTTAGATTTTATCCTTGGATTACAAATAATCATCACTACACATGAAAAAGAATGTCAATTTCAATGAAAAATAGAGGTTTTATGACCAAATAAAGTGAAATAACTGGAATAGGAGGATATTCACATGTAATTTATAATTAATTAATGAGAAAATATAGAATTACCTTAACATGAAATTATCTCTATGTTGATGATCCAGTTGACAAGATCTCATCGTACTATCATTAAACTATAGGATCCAAGTGTAGAATCCCCTAGAGATGATAAAAAAATCACTAAAATGTCTAAATAGTTTCATATTATTGGGAAACAAATCCCTAAAGGCATCATTGAATCATTTTTATGTCAGATGATTTTGTTGAAAAAGTGGGACACAATGTTTTTTTTGTTGAAAATGTGAGTTTCTATGTCCAGTTTGTTGACAAAGGGGGCATCCATGGTGAGTTTTCAGGTTCAAGAGATGTTTTTAACAATCAATGATTAAAATAAGAACCTTGAAAAAGTAATATATTATCTGGAGGTGGTATAAAAATAAAAGATACATGGAAGCACCGTTTCCACTATTTTCCAATATTTTTGGGCTAAAAATTTAAAAATGAAAATATGTGTTTTTGGAAAAGTGAGGTATACGCAAAATTAGAGGGGTGCATGAAAATGGTGGAATTGTGAGTTAAATTGGTTTGTGCACAATAGTGAATGCGGGTTGGAATTTTCACATAGAAGGTGTTTCGAGATCAGAACGCTGAAAAATGGAAAAGGAATGAGATGTGAAATTTTTTTGGAGATGTGCATGAAAAACAGTTATTGCGCAAAAAGGATTGCGCGAAGAATGGGTGATTTTTGATGACATGGTGGTTTTTGTGTGTGGGGGTCAGTAATTCTTATAAATAAGAGGTGACCCCCCTCATTTGAAGTAGCTCAAGACTTAGAGAAGATCCAAGATCTGATGCATGTACAAAATAAGCAAAGGGAGTTTCAAAAAAAAATTGAAGTGGCTTGTAAAAGTTAAGGTTTCATGTAAAAGTTGATGTTGCACGTAAAAGTTAATGTTGCACATGAAATAGATTATGCGCGTAATTTTTAATGTTGTGCGAAAAGTGCTGAAAGGGTTGTGTGTAAAAGATGAGATTTTACGTGCAAGGCACAATAAGGGTTGTCTGTAAAATTTGAGTTTTCCCAGTACAATTCTATTGTAAAGTGGTATTGATCTTTGGATGAAAGTGGAACTTCAATTAAGAATCTCTATAAAATTGAGGATATAGGTATTCATGAAAACGAAGGGACCTAGAGTTCTATACACTATGAGTGAATCCTTTTCAGAGCAGTGATAAAAGGAAGAGAGAAAAGGTGATACTTTCTACTGGTAGTGATATAGAGATAGAGAAATGGGGAGTGACCCTTGGGAAAGTAGTGAGCTGACCCTAAACATTGTAAATGCAATGATCCTGGGAATAGAAGTGGTCTAGCTCAAACATTATTGGTAGTGATCTTTAGAGGATTTGGAACAATGACACATTGCTTTTGTGTGCCCCTTGGACGTAGCCCAGTGAGGGTGAACCAAGTAAAAATCTGTGTGCTTGTGTGTCTTCTTTCCTATCGTACATTCAAAGCATCATCATCATCATATAATGAAGGGAATAATAAGATCAGTATTAACAAATAAGTTCAAACAAAGTGACCCTAATAATAAAGAGGTTATGATCGAGTGGGGAAAGAATAATATTGATAAAATAATATCCATGCCCGGATTCACCCCTCCCCCCTCTTAGGGTATCTAAGCCCTTTTTGGTCCTAACAATTGGTATCAGTGGGTAGGATTATTTCATTAGATTTGTTTTCTATGACCTGGTTTAGTTTATTAGTGAAATTAAGGTTTCATTTTGATTCTACATTGGTGTTCCAAGGAAAAGGGTATAACAAATAATAAGTAGAAGTCTGGTGGAATTCCTCAGTGTGTTAGTGTCAACGGAATGAGTGTGACTGAGTTAAAGGAAACCAAAAATGCATTAGAATATGAGGCTATCTATTCATTCAATGATACTGTAGGAAGGAATGAATAACATGATATGTCAAGTGATTCTAAAACTACTACTGATGAAGAAGTTTCAAGAAGGCCACCAGTTGATAATGTCAACATGAAAAAGGAATTGGATGAAGAAGTTAAATATAAAGATATCTAGATCAAAGCACTAGACTTTGAGGTCAACAAGCTATGAGGATTAAATCAAAGTCTTATTGATGAGACTACTGATATGAGGGAGAAGAATGATTCCCAAGCTGATGATCTGAAAAAGAGATATTCAAAGATAGAGAAAAAAGGACAATAAAGATGCAGATAATCCGAAGTCAGTTGAAATTAAGAATCTGAAAGCCATAAATGACAATCTATCCACACAGTTTTCTGAACTAGTTCAGGAGAACCAAAGTCTACAATAGGAGAGTGCATGCTGCACTGATTTTATTACTCAAGAAAAATTGAAAGTAAAGGAGAAAAGTGACATGGTGGATAAGCTCACACTTGTGTTGGAAGATGTCACGAGTAGAGGGAAGAATCCCAAGAGAGAACTTAATGCTCTATATGAAGAAAGATATATGAAGATTCAAAATTTGGAAGAATAGATAGAGTTAGTGAAGAACGAAGTGGAGAAATCCAATACCAACGGAAATCCTGAAATAAAGGATTCCTTACACTTACTATTTGATTATCCTTTATCAAGTGATGATAAAATGAAAAATAAATATTCTATTTTTGAATAGAAACAACAAAAAATATTTTCTCAACTCAAAGAAGATACAGTTTGGGAAAATATGGTATTGGATTTGATGAATCCCCTTCGATGAATGACAGAAAGATATATTCGAATAGTTTTAGAAATGGAGAATGTATTGCAGTTTCTAAAGACAGACCCAAAAATTCTTTTATAAGAAGTAATGATATCATGTGCTATTTCTATTGGATTTATGTCCACATATCAAGATTTTTTTCAAAGGATAAGGAATACATTTCATGTTATGAAGATAAATATTTTTCTAAATATGAGAATAAGAAGAAGAATCATGAGAAATCTGAAATAAGGGTCTCTCAGAAGAAAGAATCCATGAAGTGATTCTATTGTGGAAGAATGGGACACACCATGAGTATATGTTAGCAAGCCCAATAGCTCAATGTTAGAAGACAAATTCAAGCTACATCAACATCTCAACATAGAAATAATGAAATGAGGTATTCCTTTAATAGAAGATGTTTCATATGTCTTGATCATGGGGATTTGGAAATACATTGAAATAAGAAGAATGTAGGGAATGAAAAGTAATCCAAGAGGAGATCCCTGGCATAGGAAGTGTACAATGAAAAAGATAATACTAGAAGACAACATGGTGAGCTGAAAAATAGTTATATAGCCTTAGGAAGATAACAAAGATATCAACAAAAGGGGAATCAATCACCTCCTCTATTTTATTCACAAAACATCTCATGGAGAGAATGTGAACAAACCTAGAAGAATAAGGGAAAATCAACTCCATTAGTGAGTAAGAAGAATGCATGTTCATCGGATGACCCATCACCAACACAAAAAAGAGTGGAGACTCAGTCCACTAGTAAAAGAAGAATGTATGAAGAATGAATCGAAAAATTATTAATTCATACCACATGGTGAGAAGTGAAGGAAAGAGAGAAACTAGTCCAATGAAGGAATAAAAAAGAGCAGATAATCAATGGAGAGATTACTGCTCAGAGAAATAATCATGAAAAATGGAATATCGGTGGAGCATCAATGAATAAAATATATACTGGTGGGTTTAGACCCCAAATTGTGAAAAATTATAAACTTATGGATTCTACATATTAGAAAAAGGCTCAACATGTGGGTAAATAATGCTTAGTCATATGGCTATAATAGTTCAAGTTGGCTAGGATGTTGGAGAAGGCAAGGAAAGAGTGTCATGATTTGCAAGAAAGAATCAAAGGGTTGACCCATCAGGATCAACCAAAATCCTCTTCTTGGGGATTCTAGAGTACCCACTCTCTCTATGTATAAAAAATCTATTAATTGAGGTTCAAGTGTTTCAGGTTCATGGGGGGATATGATCCAAGGGGAATTCACATTAAAATTTGCGACGTGGAGATGTGGTGTGCTCTAGAATTTCAAATGATTCAAATTCATCAGTAGAGTCAAAGAATAGAGGATGTAATAGAGAACAATGGATAGTGGTGGTGTAATTAACTTTATCAATTTTTTCTTACACTGAGTACCAAATCAGTAGTCATAGAGGTTTTTTTGATGGATCATTTTTATGTTTCATATGTGAAGACCTGATATAGGAGAACAAGAATGGTTTTTGGTCTAAATAGCGGGCCTAAAAATTTTAAGAGTTTTATATCATAGGGGGAGCATTCTATCTCTCAACTAGATGAAATATCTTAATAGTGTATAAAGGATGAAGGTTTATGTTCAAGAAGAATGATTTGGGAACAAGAAGCAACACTCGGGTTTTTTGTGATTATCTATTTTGTTCTACTAATATGGTATCAACTAACTAATTTTAGGATACCAAGAAGCTATGAGAGAATCTCAACAATGTTTCAACAAGAAGATAGGAAATGTAGTTGATAGAAATGATGTCACTATACACTAACACAGTGACCAGTTTTCTATTGAAAGTGATGAAGTGATAAGAGACTCTGGGCGAGCAGAAGTGAAAAATGATGATTCATAAGAAAATAATGATAATGACCATGAGGAAGAAAAATTTACATCAGACATGAATATTAGGATAGGATTTTTCAGATGAAGAAGGATCTATATGGGATGAAGAATGAACCAAGAGCATGATAATCATGACAATATCGGTATATAAAGAAGCTTGGTTTCCATTATAGTACAGTTAAACACAATTTATATATTAACAATGACAATAATCAAAGGATGATGGTGATGGTAACACAAAAACATAGTGGTAGATTCATTTATAAATCTAAATGTTCCTAGAATATTTTGAAAAGGTTTGTAATAGAAAATTACAAGGAGATGAAGACTCTAATTTCCATATGAAAAAACAATCAAAAGATGATGATGTAAATGTAGTTAATATCACAGAATACAAGAAAATCATTGGAAGATTGTTGTACTTGATTAGTAAAAGACTTGATATTGTATTTCCCACATACCAAGCAACAAGGTATCAAAGAAATCTCAAGGAAATCCATATGCTGACAGTGAAATGAATACTTTGGTATATCAAAGGAACTGTGGATTTTGGTATGATGTACAATGAAAAATCTCATCCAGAGACTTTAAAATATACAAATGTATATTGGGACGGTTCAATAGATGACAGGAAATCAACATCAGGTGGTGCAATCTATCTTGGTGGATTGTGTATTTTTGGGTTGAGTAAGAAACAATATTTTGTTTCTTTGAGCACTGTAGAATCTGAGTATATTATGGATACTGAAGCATGCACAAAACTATTATTGATGATGCATCATCTTTATGACATGGGAGTAGTAGTGAAGTCTATAATAAGAATCCATTGTGATAATTCAAGTACTATAAAGATTTTTAAAAACCTATTTCATCACTCAAGGAAAAAAAACATTGAAATCAACAATCATTTTATCAAGTAGAAGGTGTATCAAGAACATGTGAAGTTGGAGTATGTGCCTACAGAACTACAGGTTGTAGACATTCTATTAAAGGCCTTACCTAAGGAAGTTTTTGAGAGGCATTGACATGCTCTGGGTGTTCAGTCAACTCCTTGTACATGAAAGATTTTGGATGTGGGCCCCCTATCCTTGGGGTATGGTGTGTCTTTTCCCTAATGTACTAATTTGTGTTATTTACCTTTTTGTAGACCACAAAGGAGTGACCATTGGGTTTATTGACAAAGGGGGATAAAGAGTCTCTCTTTAAGTGGGATAAACTAGGGCTACAAAATGGAGAAAATGTCCTTGTTAGGAAACAGGGAGAAGATTATAGGTGGAGCATTGAGATAGGGGGAGAAATCATCAAGATAGGGGGAGATATCTTTAGTGTTTGAAGTGATTAGTTAGATATTAGTCTGGATATCACAAGAACCCAGGAAGTGAAGTAGGAGGAGTTTTCAAATCTAACGATGCTAGAAGTGATCGATCAAAGATTGTATATCATGGCAGCTGAGGTTTGTGATGAAAGTTAAAGAGTGGTTTTGAAATGGTATCAACAAGTGGTGTCAGGAATGAAGTGACTCATTGATATACTTTTCATTATATTCTTCTTCCTCATAATGAGAATTTCTTATGTGGGATTCGAGTATGTGTTGAGTAAACCTTTGATCACTATTTGTTTCACAAGAGGCGAATAATGGAAGAAGTTGGACGGTGATATAAAGAAGTATCAAGTTTTAAAAGAGTTTTCAAAAAATGAAAAGGGGGAGATTGTTGAGGGAAAAAATATTTCAAGGAATCACTGAATAATATTTGGGATAGTTTTGTTTTTTGAAAAAGCGGCCCTCTATGTTTTTTTGTTGACAAGGTGGGTTTCTATGTCATGTTGGTTGAAAAAGGTGGAATCCATGGTGGGTTTTAGTGTTCAGGGTATGTTGTTAACAATACATTATTGAAATAAGAACCTTGAAAAAGGAATAACAGATTTGGAGGTGGTACAAAAAGTGCAGATACAAGGCGGTGCTTTTTTCTAGTGTTTTCTAAAATGTTGGGGCTAGAAATTGGAAAATGAAGATATGTGTTTTTGGAAAAGTGAGGTGCGTAAAAAACTGAAGTGGTGCGCGAAAATGGTGGACTTTTTCATGAAATTGGTTTCTGGGAAATAGTGATCACGGGTTAGAATTTTCATGCAAAAGGTGTTTCAGGACCAGAACACCGAAAAATGGTAAAGGTAGAGATGTATGAAAAATGTAGAGAAGTGAGAAAAAAATGGTTTCTGCAAGAAAAGGATAGCACACAGAATGAGATATTTTTCATGACATGGTGGTTTTTGTGACCAGTGGTCAGCAATGCCTATAAATAAGAGGTGAACCCACCTCATTTGATGTAGCTGAATACTTAGAAAATATCCAAGCTCTGATGCGCGTAAAAAATATGCAAAGGGATTTTCATGAAAAATTTTAAGTTGCGTGTAAAAGTTAAAGTTACACATAAAAGTTGAATTTGCACACAAACGTTAAGGTTTCACATAAAATGGTGGTTGTGTGTACTAGTTGATGTTGTTCAAAAAGTTTAGAAATAGTTTTGCACAAAAGAGGAGATTTTGTGTGCAAGGCAATGGAATTGCACGTAAGAAACAATAAGGGTTGTGCGTAAAATTTGAGGTTCCCCAATACAATTTTGTGGAAAATAATTATTTATCTCTTGATGAAAGTGGAACTTAAACATAGCATCTACATACAGTTGAGGATACATGTATTCATGAAAATGAATATACCTATAGGTCTATAAAATGTGAGTGGATCCTTTACAGAACAGTGAAAGAAGGAAGAGGAAGAAAGTGATCCTTTCTATTGATAGTGATCCAGAGAGAGGAAAATAGGGAGTGAACCTTAGGAAAGCAGTGAGCTGATCCTAAAATTTGTAAAGGAAGAGAGACAGGGCATAGAAGTCATCTAGACTGAACATTACTGGCAGTGAGATTTAGTGGATTTAGTACAGCGACACATCGCTGTTGTATGCTTGATGAACGTAGCTCAGTGGGGGTGAACAAACTAAATATTTGTGTGCCTGTGTGTTTTATTTCCTACAGTACATTTAAAGCACCACCATCATTATATTAATAAGGGAATAACAAGATCAGTATTAACACATAAGTGAAAAAAGTGACCCTTATAATAAAGAGGTCAAGATCTAGTGGGGAAAGAATAATATTGTTAAAATAACATCCATACCATGATTCACCCCCTCTCAGGGTATCTATGCCCCTTTTGGTCCTAACACATACAATAATCATGTGCTATCATGACTGATCTTAATCACTTGCGTTGTTTAGGGTTGATCACAATATAAATTTTCTTGAACATGAAATAACTCTTGATGTACTATCATTGACTTGAGAGAGGAGGAAGAGGGATCAGATTCTAGATCTCTAGATCTATATCTAGAAAATTAAAGAGTCTCTCTATATCTGTTATGCATACAAAGAGTTAGTATTAAATTGATATAATTTGATATTTATTTTTACACATTTATGGTTTTAAAATCACACATAATCCCCTTTCCATCTTTATAAATATTAATTAAATGCTTGTCAAATAATAATAATAACATTATTTTTAAATTTACATCCACAACAAGAATATATAAATTAATATAATTTATACCATTTCCATTGGAACATTAATCTTGGTCCACTTTCCCTCATCGATATTTATCGATCCTTGAACAATGAAATTTTATTTAATAAATAAATATCACTTCATTATTTGTTGATAAATATAACAAATATTACATTCACCAAAATTGAAAAAAAGTATTTATTATTATTATTTAACTCTCTTATTCTATCAAATTACATGTTATTAAATTATGATGACCAACAAAAATCTGAAAAAATATATATTTATTCTAACTTATTAAATTAAATACTTGAATTTTATTGAGATTATAGATACACCTAGTGTTTGACCCTCTTGGCCTCTTTCTCAGGGGAATTTTTCATTATTGCATAGAGTCCAATTTAAGCTTATAGAACCATGGAAATTCATATCTAGTGAAGGAAATTAATATTTCAACAACATTAAACCTCCCGTAAAAACTTACTACGTAACACCCTAAGATTTCATAATATGTTATTTCTTTAAAGTAATTCAATAACTTGTGCTACACACAACACCGAGTTTGAGCGCACCACAACTTACCAAACTAGCTGTTCAAAAGCAGTTATGAATAGTATTATCTTCATTTTAAATTTTATATATTCCATATAAATTTTAATATCCATATTATGTGTTTCTTAGACATAATAGAAGAGCAAATTCATTTTCTTTCAGATAAAGGAAGTATTTTTCACAAAATACAATTTCACCGCCTTTTAATGGCGAACCGTTTCTAAATAAATTATTTGACACTTTTATATATTAAATTTGACATAATAATCTTATTATTTAGAATTGGGACATAAAAATTTAGTTTTGATAAATTTTTGGTATTTTTTGATAAATTTCATATTTGGGTGAATAGTGAAAAATACTAAAGTTTAATTGAAAACAAATTTTTTAATAAAAATAATTTATAGTGTTCAATTATACATTTGAATGGTATGGGAGTATAATTAGAATATATTTTTATCATTTAATACAATGCAGGTCATTATAAGTAATTTCACATTTAAATTTGACATAAACAAATGTCAATCTTTTGATAGTTTTTACTTTTTAGAAACCTGCTTTTTGGTATTGACAACATGAATTAATTTTAAATTAATAAATTAAACTTATATGTTTTGAATTCAGAAAAATATAATTCATTTTTGAATTCAGAATATCAAAATTATCTTAGGGTGATTTTTTGGTATTTTTCTGAAAACTTTCAATTTTTGATGAATAGTAAAAAACACTACGTTATTATTTAAAACTGACTTTTTATTTAAATAATTATTTATTTTATTTAATTTTTTAAGTCAAAATAGATATATAATACCTATATAAGTTCAATTTAATTCATTTAAGTCATTTTATAATAAAATTAGATGTATAAAATTTTATTGAACTTTTAAACGTTTTCTAACCCACCTTCTAGGAGCATTTGATAATTTGCATAAAACTTAATTTTACCACTTCTTTGAGTTGAATTTAAAAAATACAAGAGTCACGGTTGACATCAGTAAGTAAAATTTGGATCCATAAGATGAAAATAATTTTTTGTAAACAGTAACTTTTGACTTTTATTTACCACGGTTAAAAGTAAATAGAGTAATTAAAGGAAAAAATGATATTATAATTAACCTAACAAATGTCTTAATTCTGTTGGATAAGTGTAATTAGACCAAAAAAAACCTTAGGAATAAAATATGATCCTTTAGGTCCACTTGGATTAGATTAGTACATTTATCATTATTTTATTTAATGAAGAGTAAAAAGAGTTATATTCAAAGTTTATTAACTAAAACATTTTTAATACAGGGTTATACATAATATAAATTCGAATATAAATATTCATTAGAAATATAAAAATATTTACTACATAATGGTATTTTATTTATAATTTTTATAAATTAAATAATTTAATTTATTTATGGCACAATGATGATGCTGTAATTACCTTATTAATGAAATATTAACATAATTGATATCATAAATATCCAAATAAATATAAATTGAGACTTATGAATAATTATAATAATTTTATGGGTTAATATGACATTTTATGGTTGATAAGATAAATTTTTTTCGAAGTGATAAGGTTGTTATGACTTTCACAAAAACAAAATACCAAATAGTATCAAAATTGACATAAATTATTTCTTAAAACAAATACTATATTATTGGTTGATATAATATTCCTAAAAATCTAAGGTTTAGCCTGAAAGTTTAAATAATATTATATATTTCATTAATGAACCACTTGTGGTTCTCTTGAAATTTTAGAGTAAGTTTATTAACCATATAGTGTAAGAATACAAGAAGACACCGTTAAAGTTAAACTGTTTTACTGAGAGTTAAATCTAAAAGATACGGTTAAAATGGTAACCTAAACTTGTCTAAAACTTATTGGTTGAGAGTATTTAGACCCATAACCACCTAAGGCTCAAAATAAATTCATTTGGAGCCATTAAAAACCGAATTTGACTGTATAATAAATTAATATTTTAATCTTTTCCTAAAGTGACCCTCACCCCTCTTATAAAAGGGCACTTCCCCTTCTCTCAAAATCACACCTCCAAAGACATTTAGATCGGCCAAAACCTGATCAAATATATTCCCAAATTCCCTAACTTCAACATAGAGGCCTTACTTTGATCATAAATCCAACCTAAGGTTCCCTTTTGATCAACTAAAAAGGAAACACCCGAAAAAGAGGTAATAATTTCACCACCCTCTTTCAAGTTATTTTCTTCTTCCACTTCTTATTTATTTGTTGTTTCCATACCAAAATAATAAATCCAGTAACTTCTACCTACTGTGATGTTATTATAAACATGGTACAACCATATTCATTATTCTATCCATCCTATAAATGACAAAGTCACCATACGCGCGTACGTACGACTTACCGTCTCCACGTCGTGGTGTAGTTTGGTATTCAAACACTTCGTTATTTAGATGGGTATAATAATGAGCATAAATGATTTAAATAATTAATATAACATGTTAATTATTCTGTATATATTACATACCACCCAATTACATATGATTTCACTATCAATATAATGATATTGTCGCTCGTGCGTACGTACGGATTACCGTCTCCACGAATGCGATGAGATTCATTCTCCATCGTAATCATTCAAGAATAATTTTCATTTTATGATTAAAAATAATGTTTAAGAACTTAATGTCATTCTGGATATGAATAAAATACATCCTATTTATAACAAACATGGCTTACACAACCAAGCATATAAAGAAAAATGAATCAGTTAACATCTGAAACGATGATATAACTAAAATATTATTAACAAAGCAATATTAGAAGATAATATAGGATATCATATTTATGAATAAAATTCTTGTATAATTTAATAACAATGATTTAACTATTATATAGGATGTTAACATTCCCTTGAACAAGGAAAAGTACAAGGTAAGGGTTAATTCTTCAATCTCATTATTATTCAAGATTGTTTATGGGTAAGTTTTTACTGGGACATATTTATTATCCATGTCCATGTTTCATAAAAGAGTTTTCAAGGGGATTATTTTTAAGGGACTATTTTATTAAAAAATCATTTTTAATGTTTTAAATATCTATTCTTCTAAACCTTTCTCATTAATGTCCATGTTTTCAAAATGGTTTTAAGGATTTATTTATATGGTCATGAATGTTTTAAAATGTTAATTCCTTTCAAAAGTTTCAAATTGGTATGGGACACTTTGATTCAAAAATATCTTTTAAATGACTTATTTTATAAATTGTGTGCCTTTTAAATGATTTCATGAAAAAGGGATATTTCTCTCAAATATTTTTACTGATCATTTTCAACTATGTCAACATCCTTTACGGGATATTATTCTTGATCAACGTTGATTTATTATGATACAAATATTCCTTTTTTTTTATTTAAGGTTTTGTGATATGTTTGACTGTGGATGTGTTATTTTTATAGCATTCATGGTTTATGGTTAATGTATTGACATTTCGTATGCTAGTTTTAATTCGAATGGTTATGTTATGTTTAAACCTTTTCATGTGAGGAATGCATTGGACTTAGTAAGTGATAGGTGGAGCCCGATCTAGCTCCTCGATGCATTAGTAGGTCTCATGAGACAAAATAGTTTCTTAGCATAAGGCCTTGACAAAATAGTATTTGTAGTCTTTGACCAAGGTCTTGAATATGTGGTTATAAATTCTAGAATTATTTATTCTATCATTATGAAATTGGCTATTGATATTACATGTGATTATTCGACTTGTAGAATATCCATGTGAATAAGTAAATGGAATTATTTGATTTATCTTTTCCATATTATGATGAAGTTTAAGTTTAAAAGGATTTTGTTTTAGTATTATACATTTCCTTAAATGTTTATGCTTATTTATGAAATTTTCTGCTATATTGTTATCCTTACTGAGCATCTGAGATCACCCCTTTCTTATGTTTTATTTTTTCCCAGGATTCTAGGAAGTGTATTATGATTGATAAGAAGGGTTAAGCTAGGGGATTAATGGAGTTCACAAAGGATAATTTATGTTTTGTTTTATTTTCTAATGTGTAAAGTAAGATTCATACATATAATTTATTTTCCAATACTTCTAAACGGATCAGTAATTTGGGAGTTGATTCCTTGTAATCATGCCAATGTATTAAAATAATGCACCGACTTTGGGCATCTGTGATTGGGGTGTTACAGTTGGTATCGAAGTAAGTTTAGAAACAAACTTGGAAATAGATTTAGATAAACTCTAATTAGATAAAATTAACCTAAGATAGACTTTTAGGATTAGTAAAGAAGAACTTCCAAGAATTTTGGTAATGTAGAGATTTTGTGTATTTTCCAAGCTATACATCCCTGTCTGGATATGATAAGGTATAGGCGGATCTGGCACCGATGTACCTAGGAGTGAAAAATATAACAAGGAGTTTCGGGTTTGACCTAGGGTATCCTGGTACACTATAACGGGTCTTACTGCACTCATGGTTACGATACTCCCCAGTGATATGCTTAGGATAATTCAAATTTTCATTACAATCCATTATGAAGGATTTAGAAGTAAATACTTTGTCAAAGAAAACATTTTATGATTATAGATTATATGCATAATCTTTTCAATTTACGTTAGGTATTTTATATGTTTGGAATTATGAATTGAAATTCATAAACTAACCCAATGTATGCCATTGTTTAGAGATGACTTCTAGTAGAAGGAATGAGAATTACAATAATACACATGATCAAAAGATTAAGAAGGATCATATCTTTCATGGTATTAAGCCAACATTTAAAAGAGAAATAGTTTCCATGTATTATAATCATATGAAGAAATAGTATCATGTGTTAATAATATAAGTAAAGAATTCTCTGAGTCCTATGGCTTTGAAGGGAAGCAAGAGAAGAAAAGGATGGAAGAGAGAAAGATGGATAAAGGGAAGAGGGGAAAGAAGGATTTTACCATATGTGATAACTATGGAAAGAATCACCTTGGTAAATTCTTGAAGGAAATGGGAGTTTGTTATAAGTGTGGAGAAAAAGGACACCAAGTAAGTGATTTCAAGGGTAAGAAGAAGGTTTAAAATGTATAATGCTTCATCTATAAGAAGTTGGGACAATACGTGAATCAATGTCCAAATCATCAGAGTATACCCCAAATGATGCTATTGGAAAATAATCAAGTTATGATTCTACTGAAGATAAAGAGGAATGATTAGAGTTCTTATGTTTTTATTAAAGTATTGTGTCATTTGAGTATTCTATTAATTATGTACATGTTATTATAATTATAGAGTATATAAGGATTGTACTACAGTACTATTTAATTAAGGAATTGAGATTGTGTAGAACCAAGAAAAGTGACTTAATAACAGGTTAATTTTTTTTTTGTAAAATATATGGTTTAGAGAAAGATAAACCATAATATGGTTCTGATACTGAGGTAGTGATTTTGGAATAATATATGATTTATTTGGATAAATTATATTGGATATTTGTGACTACCTTGAAACTGATTAATGATTTGTATCTTCCATCATTGTTGGAGTTTACAACATTTTTGGATAGAAGAATTATATCCAGTATTCTATAAAGAATAAGGGAACATGAATGTAATCAATAAGGTTTTATGGTAATTCAGGGTGTTACAATGTTTTAAAAGAATACACAATAAAGGTATTCACATGTTATTACATGGAAAAAAGGATCTTCATTGTGTTTACCTTCCTTATAAATTTTGGACTGTGAGTTTGGACATAAGTATTTTGGATAATTATAAAGGTTGGAATCTATTAAGATTGACATTGGATACTATTGTTAAGGTCAAATTATTTCTTGGGATTATTTTTGGATTGTTATAAAAAGGACAACCCAGAGGTCAGGCGACAACCCCTTACATCCAGCTAGGCCGTGAGAGTTGAACCCACAACCGAAGGGCGATAAGGGTGGATCACCTACCACTAGAATACGCGATGTCTTGGTTTGTATAATGTAGTTTTTTTAAATAGTATGAAAAATGAATTATAAATTCATTATTTTTGGAACCCTATATGATTAGGATAAATAGAATATTTTTGAATTCTATTATCTTTTGGAGTGAAAGATTATTTTGTGGTAGGAATTAGTTGATGGATGAAACTTTACTTGTCAAGTATATTTTTTCTGTTTATTCTATGCATAAATTAATTCTTAAACTTTAGGGAAGGGATCTTAAAACAAAAACTGTGTTATCCTAATACATTATGTTTTGTTGAACCGATGATATTTTAAATCATCATTGATTGATGTCTTTAAGATCCTCAATTTTACACTTGTTTTTGATTGATGACCTCAATAACTCCCTATAAATTTTAAGTTTTTACTCAAATTATGTGTCTATAATTTCAACCAATTTTCTCCTAATCAAGATCATAATTTGGTGGTGACTTTTTTGTTTCCCTTTCCCTCTTATTAAGACTAAATTTTATTAACCCAATTTCCGATGTGAGTTTTCCAGAAAGGTATTTTTATATTTTTTAACCTATTATTTTTGAAGAACAATTTCAAATTACAAGGATGCAATTTATTGAAGGAGGGGAGAATGTAACACCCCAAGATTTCATAGTACGTTATTTCTTCAAAGTAATTCAATAACTTGCGCTACAAGCAACACCAAGTTTGAGCATACCACGACTTATAAAACTAGCTATTCAAAAGTGGTTATGAATAGTATTATCTACATTTTGAATTTTATACATTCCATATAAATTTTAACATCCATATTATGTGTTTCTTAGACATAATATAATAAAATATTCATTTTTTCAGATAAAGGAAGTATTTTTCAGAAAATGCAATTTTACCGCCTTGTAATGGAGAACCATTTTTAAATAAAATATTTTACACTTTTATACATTCAATTAAACAAAATAAACTTCTTCTTTAGAATCGGGACATAAAAATTTAGTTTTGATAAATTTTTGGTGTTTTTATGATAACTTTCATATTTGGGTGAATAGTGAAAAATACTAAATTATAATTGAAAACAAATTTTTTAATCAAAATGATTTATAGTGTTAAATTATACATTTTGATGGTTTATAAGTATAATTAGGTTATATTTTTATCATTTAATAAAATTTAATTCATTATAAGTAATTTCACATTTAAATTTGACATAAACACATGTCAATCTTTTGATAGTTTTTACTTTATAAAAACCCGCTTTTTGGTTTTTGAAAACGGGAATTAATTTTATATTAATCAAATGAAACTTCTATGTTTTGAATTTGGTAAAATAGAATTCATTTTTTAATTCATAATATCAAAATTATCTTAGGGTGATTTTTTGGTATTTTTCTTAAAACATTCAATTTTTGATGAATAGTGAAAAACACTGCGTTATTATTTAAAACTGACTTTTTATTTAAATAATTATTTATTTTATTTAAATTTATATTAAGTGAAAATAGATATATAATATGTATATAAGTTCAATTTAATTCATTGGAGTCATTTGATAATAAAAATAGATGTATAAAATTTTATTGAAGTTTTTAATATTTTTTTAGCCACCTTCTAGGAGCATTTGAAAATTTGTATAAAACTTAAATTTACCACTTCTGTGAATTTAATTACAAAAATAAGAGATAAAAAATTAACATCAATAAGTAAAATTTGGATCAGTAAGAAGAAATTTGTTTTTTGTGAACTGTAACTTTTGACTTTTATTTACCACGGTTAAAAGTAAATAGGGTAATTAAAGGTAAAAATGATATTATAATTACCCTAACACTTGTAATAATTATGTTGGATAAGTGTAATTCGACCCGAAACAACCTTATAAATAAAATATGATCCTTTAGGTCCACTTGGATTAGATTAGGACATTTATTATTATTTTATTTAAAGAAAAGTTAAAAGTGTTAAATTCAAAGTTTATTAACTAAACCATTTATTTATTTATTTTTTGACAACAAAATAAGACGGATCCATTAATGATGGAGATCAGCAGAAATACAGGAGCATAACCACGATGGAAAATGATTGAGCCAAAGCAAATCCTCGTAGGGAGGGCCAATGCCTGCCATCTTGTGAGCGGCTTCATTCGCTTCCCTTCTAATAAATGAGAAATTGCAGGAATTGAAGCCTAGTCTCCGCGAGTGAATACACCGGATAATGGGACCGAAAGGTTGAAGCCCGCCATCAGTGAAATTGATGGCATTGATTACAGTGAGATAGTCGGATTCGATGTGAATGGAATCCCAACCGCAATCTTTTGCGAAGTTTAATCCAGCAAGGATGGCGGCGGCCTCCGCGACTGAGGGCTCCCAAAGTGCATAATGTGCTTCGTATTTGGCAGCGATAGGATTTCCCAGGTTGTCTCGGGCCAGTAAACCTAGTCCAACTGGGCCATCCTTATGGAGAGAGGCATCCACATTGATCTTAACAATCCCTTCCGGTGGGGGGCACCAATGTTGGGGAAGAGGAGGGTGGGTGGAAAGTCTTTGTTGTTCAGGGTGGTTCTGCCAAACCGCAATCCATGACAATGCCCGGTCAATCCAAAATCTGGGGGGGCCTCCGGAAATGATTGAAAATGGCCTCGTTCCGCCTATTCCACATAATCCAAGCCAAAATGCACAGGGCGCCTGCTTTGGCCGGCGAAAAGGAGGAGCACCATCGCATCAGGAGAGATGAAAGATCTGAGGCGGTGTCCAGAAACAGCTCAAAAGTTGATCCCCAGCCATTCCAAACCTCCTGAGCCCTGGGACATTGAACTAGAGCATGGAAAGGGGATTCAGTCTCAGAAGGGCAGAAAGGGCAAGAGTTGTCGTTTGAAAAGTGTCTGTAGACAAGGAGGCTCTTAGTTGGGAGGATACCAGAACACACCTGCCACCAGAAAAAGCGAACTTTAGGGGGAACATTAATCTTCCAAATTGATGTCCAGGGCCTCGCATCTCCTTCTGAAATCTGAGCAGAAAGAGCTCGCCGGTAGCCAGCTTTCACTGTATACTCACCTGAGCTGTCGTTTGTCCAGTAGAGATGATCTGGCCCTGCGTCTGACACACAGGGAATACTCAGAATAATTCTCCGATCCCTCTCATTAAACCAGGAGAAGAGTTTTTCCAGACACCATCCCGCCCCTTGATCATCAAAAAGACAACAGACTGTGGCATGTTCGGATCCTGGAAAAATAGGGGATGACGCCTTCGTGCCTGTCTGATCAACAAGCCAAGGATCGGTCCAAATCTTGACCGTAGAACCATTTCCAATCCTCCAGCCGAGACCTTTCCTCAGAAGATTACGACCGCCCCAAATGCTTCTCCAGAGAAAACTGGGTCGATAGCCAAGATGGGAGTCCATAAAATCCTTATGTGGGAAATATTTAGCCCGGAGAACACGCGTGCATAGGGATGACGGGTTATTAATCATACGCCAGCCTTGTTTAGCCAGCAAAGCATCATTAAAAAGAGATAGGTCCCGGAAGCCCATTCCGCCTTCAGATTTTGGTTGACAGAGAGAAGACCAGGCGATCCAGTGGACTTTATTTTTTCCGTCCTTTCGTCCCCACCAAAAGTTAGATGTACTGGATTGAATCTTAGAAAGCACCACGTCAGGGAGTTTAAAAATAGACATCAGATAGCTGGGGACAGATTGAAGTGCCACCTTGATGAGGATTTCCTTGCCGGCCTTGGAGATTTTTTTAGGGGTCCAACCTTGTATTTTTCTTTCAATTCGATCCACAATAGCTGAACAGATTTCTTTCTTTGACCGTCCAACCACCGTCGGGAGCCCAAGATACTTCTGGTGCTTATCGACCCCAGGAATGCGAGCTAAAGAGCAGAGATCTTCTCTTTCCGGCTGGGGAACTCCAGAGCTGAAAGAAATTTCTGATTTACTCTGATTGATCATTTGTCCTGAAGCCCGTTCATACTGTTGTATCGCCTGGCAGATTGCAGTACACTCATTAGGGGTAGCTCGAGAAAAAAGAAGGCAATCATCAGCGAAGAAGAGGTGGGATATCGGAGGGCCCTTGCGACACGCTTTCGCCCCATGGATTATGGAAAGCGAGGCTGCCCTGGAAAGGAGGTTAGAAAACACATCAACCACTAAAATAAAAAGGAAGGGTGAAAGAGGGTCTCCCTGGCGAAGCCCACGGGATGGGGAGAAGCCTCGGGTGAGCACCCCGTTGACATTAATGCAAAAGGAAACTGACGAGACGCATTGCATGATCATGGCAATCCATTTGGTGCAGAAACCCATCTTGAGCATCACAAATTCCAGGAAGTTCCATTCCACTCTATCATAGGCCTTAGCCATATCCAATTTCCACGCCATGATCCCTCTCTTTGCTCGTGTACGTGTTTTAATGGAATGGAAAATTTCATGAGCAATAATGGCATTATCAGTGATTAACCTTTTTTCCACAAAAGCGCTTTGGTTCTCAGAAATGACGTCGGGTAGCCAAGGACGCAACCGATTCGCCAGGATCTTCGAGAAGATCTTATACGAGACATTGCACAGACTGATCGGTCGAAAGTCCGACACCCCTTGCGGATTTTTCGTCTTGGGAATGAGAGTAAGAATATTATCATTAAGAGAAGACATGTCCGTTTTCCCCGCCCAAATATCCCGCATTAAATTGCAAAAGTCTGGACCGATGATGTGCCAGTAATTCTTGAAAAAGAGGGCGTGGAATCCGTCTGGTCCCGGGGCTTTCGTAGAGTGGATTTTCTTTAAGGCCTTAAGAGTCTCGTCATTCGTCACCTCTTTAGAAAGTTGTCTGTTCATATCGTCAGAAATCACAGGTTTGATGCAGTCCTCAATCTCGGGAGAAATGTAAGAATGGCCTGCAGAGAAAAGTTTCTGAAAATGGCTCAGGAATGCTTCTTGGATTCCCCCTGGGTCAGACACTTTACTACCATCTGAATTAAGAATGCCAGAAATAAAGTTTTTCCGGCGTCTTGCTGAAGCCTTCTGGTGAAAATAACAGGTATTAGCGTCCCCTTCAGCTATATGAATATCACGCGCTCGCATAGCCCAAAATCCTTCCTTATTGCGCAGGGCAACATCCAGCTCTCGTTGGGTTTCACTTATTCTGGAGAGAATGCTGCAAGACGAGGGTTTGCTAAGAAGATAGCCAATCTTCCTTTCAAGAAAATTGCAGTGCCGGTCCGGATGGCGGAATTTAGAGTCGCTCCATGTCTTCAGATCAGATGCTACTCGGAGAAGGTTGGTTCTCAGATCCGCTTGCCCATTCTTCCAGCCTGAACGGATAACCGCCTCGCAATCGGGATCATTTGACCAGAAGCTTTCGAATCTGAAAGGTTTCCTGGAACTAGTAACGTGCTCATTATGGGTACAGTTAATGACAATTGGGCAGTGATCCGAGCAATTGAACGAGAGATGTCTGATATGGTACATTTTGAAGAGGCTCATCCAGTCCATTGAGCCGAAGAATCTATCCAGACGTTCAGCGATTCGGGTTCCATCATATCTGCCTCGGAACCATGTAAAGGGATTACCCGTGTAACCCATATCCATCAGCTCTGCCTTAAGGATCGCATCATTAAAATCAGACATAGACGTGGAGGAGCGCATAGCTCCACCAGTTTTCTCCTTCTGGAAAAGGATCTCGTTAAAGTCCCCTCCAAACAGAATGGGGCTTGGCAGATCACGACGGAGTTTGCAAAGAAGATCCCAAGATTTCCACTTTTCAGACTGGGAGGGCCAGCCATAGAAGCCCACAAAAGTCCAGGTGGGGTTGTGGGGATCACAAATGGAAGCAGCCACATGGCGCTGGGAAAAAGACAGGAGCCTAACATCGACATTATCCTTCCAGAGCAGACACAATCCCCCTGAATGACCCTGTCGGGGGACCGGGAAACAGCCCTGGAAACCGCATTTAAGGGCAAGATTTGTGATGTCCTTATTATCCAATATGGTTTCGGACAGGAAAACCATATCAGGGCGACTTTGAGCGCAATGGCGCTGAAACATACGAACCGTTCGTGGGTTGCCAAGCCCACGACAGTTCCAGCATAACACAATCATTGCTCTAGGCGGGGCCGGGCCTGGCCCGCCTCCGCCTTTGTCTCTTGTGGGGTAAATGACGTACCTGATGCTTTACTCCTTTTGGGAAGACTGGTGTACATACCACTGGACTCGCTTTGCCGTTTCAGATCTCCTGATTTCGGATTCCCTGGACAATCGCCTTTCCCACCGCCACGTGCCCTTCTCCAGGTTCCACGAGCAACATGTCCTGGAGGTGAGGCTTCAGTCATCCCAGAATCGGCTTGCAGAAGGGCATCAGTTGGGAACCACTTTGGACTCTGCTCAGCTTCAGGCGGATCCAAGAAAACATGTTCCTGCCTCGGACATTTCTCTGGAGGTTCTTTTGGTTTTGGAAGCGGCCCAGTTGAAGTAAGGACCGTTAAATCCGGTGTTGTGGAAGCGAAGTCGGATTTTGTGATACCCTGAGTCAGGTGACTGTCTTGCCGAACCCCATCATTACATCTGACGATAATCGCTTGGGAGGCATTTCCATCTCCCCTAGGTTCAGCCGGGGGTTCTTTAGGGAAGACAGGTGGTCCCATCCTTATGATAGGAGGTTGTTCAGATTCCGGTCGCCTTAGATGGGCTGCAAAGAGACGGTCCTGATCAATTTGTCTCTCCGCCTCAGGGATATATGCCTCTCTGTGTGTTTTGGCCTGGAGCCACGGACCGTATTGCAAGGTAATAGTTTCGGTGGAATTCTCTGGCCTTGCCCCACACGCTTTCTCCATGTGGCCGATACGTCCACGAAGGAAGCAGAAGATTGGTAGTTTTTCGAATTCAAACGAGATCCAGGTGTTGGAATCATCAATTTTTAGGAACATACCTCGCATTAAGGGTTCAGACACGTCGATCTCAGTCTTTATTCGAACCCAGGGGCCCCATTGTATTGGGTCCGAGCAATCCCATTCTAGGAAATGGCCGATCCGGTCTCCGATTTCTTTCATCACCTGTGTTGATCTCCCATGGAACGGTATTCCTTTAATTCTTATCCAGAACGGGGATCGGGTAAGTGTGCAATTCTGAATCTCGTCACCCCCTTTAAATTCCTCCATCAGGATGAGATGATTATCAAAGGACCAAGGTCGTCCTCTGAGGACTTTATCTTTGTCTTTATCGCAGAAGAACTCAAAAACAAGGAGTTTATTCTCAATTTCCCGGATGGCTACTCCAGCTTCCAATTTCCAGAGATTTTGAAGAGTGGTCCTGAGGGCCTTTAGATTAAAAGGTGTCTCGGTCGCCAGTCTTCCGACCACTAATAAAGCCATTCGTTTTGTCAAAGTGTTATCTTCATTTATACGGGCTGCGAGTGGCTCTTTTTCTTTGTCGGTTAATGTGAGGTTCTTCCATTGGTTCAGCAGAGCCGTCTCCATGTTGAGAACCACGTAAAACTCCCAGGGAGGGAAAGGCCAAACAGCGGTCCGCTATCCAAGGGGAGTCAGGCCCAGAGGGGGTCCCCGACCCCGAGACTCCGGCTCAGTCCGAACCAGCGCAAGCTGGGTCTTCACAACCGAAGCTACGCGGCCAGGAGAATCGCAATTTTTCCAGACCTCCAGGAATCAGCAAAAGGTATCTCAGACCGGATTTGAACAATAAATCGCACAGGTTAGGCCCGACCTCACGATGTCTCTGTTCCGGCACAACTCGAAAAAAGTCCTCCAGTCAGGTGCGGCCCGGAAGCTCCATACCATTGATTCTTTCCGTGCCAGCTCTACACGACCCAATCTTTCAAGAAAGGGAAGACCACCATCCGCACCAAGACCTGCGCGGCCAACAGGAACGTGCTGGGGACAAACTCACTCCACAACCCGCCCTGCGCGGTAAAAACTAACGCGCTGGGTTAAACAGACAAAAAAACGCGCTAGCCCCCTCGCGCTTCTACTTGCACACGTCCCCTCGCGCTTCAACTTGCGCGCTTCAACTCGCGCTTCAACTTGCGCGCAAGTCCCCTCGCGCTACAACTTGTGCACTGGGAATTTCCTTCGCGCTGGGTAGCACTGGCAGGCAGCGAGGTACTACAGCTTGCGCGCCGAGGAACTCGTCGTCACGTCCACTCCCTCCTCGCCTCGGGGAGCCACCACACCTTCGCGATTACTCCTTCGCGGAAGCTGGGAGAGCTGCGCGGGATAGTGAACTCCAAATCAGAAGCCGATAAGGGGGGAGCGGCGATGGACGGCAGCGCAGAGCCCCGGAGGAAACCTGGACCAACCCCGGGTTCCGAGAACAGCAGAGGACGAGGGTTGGCCCCGCTTTTCTGCAAGACACAGACGGCGGAAGCCGAGGCACCGGCGGCGAGGGAAGCCAGGGGAAACCGGAAAAGCAAAAGGAGGGAAGAGGGGGGGAACACCGGAGAGAAGGACAACCAGAACACAGGGAGAAGAACGATCGCGTGGCGCAACCTCAGGCGGAATCGCGAAACACGCGAGAAGAAGCGGCGCCGCCGAGAAAACGAAACGGCCGCGGAACTGAAACCCTAGAAAATCTAGGAGAGAGAGACTCTCACGCAGGGGAGAGACAACTAAACCATTTATAATATAGGGTTATACATAAGATAAATTTGACTATAAATATTAATTATAAATATAAAATGATTTCATACATAATAGTATTTTATTTATAATTTTTATAAATTAAATACTTTAATTTACTTATGACACAATGATGATGCAATAATTACCTTATTAACAAAATATTAAATTAATTGATATTATAAATATCCAAATAAATTTAAATTGAGACTTATTATGAATTATAATAATTTTTTAGGTTAATATGACATGTTAGTTTTGGTTAGATAAATTTTGTTTGAAGTGATACGGTTGTTACGAGCTTCACAAAAACAAAATACCAAACAATGTCAAAATTGACATAAATTAATTTTTAAAACAAATACTATATTATTGGTTGATATAATATTCCTAAAAATATAAGGTTTGGACAAAGAGCTTAAATAATATTATATATTTCATTAATGAACCATTTTAGGTTCTCTTGAAATTTTATAGGAAGTTTATTAACAATATAGTGTAAGAATATAAAAGACACGATAAACGTTAAACTATTTAACTGTGAGTTAAATCCAAAAGATAAGGTTAACATGGTAACCTAAACTTGTCTAAAACCTATTTGTTGAGATTATTTAGACCCATAACCACCTTAGGATCGAAATAAATTAATTTTAATTAATTATAAATAGAATATTATTGTATAATAAATTAATATTTTAATCTTTTCCTAAAGTGACCCTCACCCCTCTTATAAAAGGGAAATTCCCCTTCTCTCAATATCACACCTCCAAATCCATTCGGATCGGCCAAAACCTACCCGAATATCTTCCCAACTTCCCTCACTTAAACCTAGATTCCTTACTTTTATCAGAAAGCCAACCTAAGGATCCCTTTTGATCAACTCAAAAGGAAACACTCGAAAAAGAGGTAATAATTTCACCACCCTCTTTCAAGTTATTTTCTTCTTCCACTTACTCTTTCTTTGTTGTTTCTATACCAAAATAAAAAAATCCAGTTCCTTCTACATACTATTATGTTATTATAAATATGGTAAAATCATATCTATTATTCTATCCATCCTATAAATGACAAAGTCACTAAACGTGTGTACGCACGGCTTACCGTCACCACGTCGTGGTGTAGTTTGTTATTCAAACACTTTGTTATTTGGATGGGTATAATAATGAGTATAACTGATGTAAATAATAAATATAACATGTTAATTATTATTTATATATATTATACTATCCAATTACATACTATTTCACCATCAATATAATGATATTGTCGCTCGTGCGTATGTATGTATTATCGTCTCTAGGAACGCGATGAGATTCATTTCCCTTTATAACAATTCAAGAATAATTTTCATTTTAAGATTAAAAATAATGTTTAAGAACTTAATATCATTATAGATATTATTCAAATATATTTTATTCATAAAAAATATGGCTTATGTAACCAAGAATATAAAGGAAAACGAATTAGTTAACATCCGAAACGATGATACTACTAAAATATTATTAAAAAAGAAATATTAGAAGATTATATATGATATCATATTTATGTATATGATTCTTTTATAATTTAATAACAATAATTTAGCTATTATACAGAAGGTTAACATACCCTCGACCAAGGAAAAGTACAATGTAAGGGTTAATTCCTCAATCTCATTATTATTTGAGATTGTTTATGGGTAAGTTTTAACTGGGACATATTTATTATCCATGTCCGTGTTTTATAAAAGAGTTTTCAAAGGGATTATTTTTAAGGGACTCTTTTATTAAAAAACCAATTTTAAATGTTTTAAATATTTATTCTTCTAAACCTTTCTCATTAATTTCCATGTTTTCAAAATGGGTTTAAGGATTTATTTATATGGACATGAATGTTTTAAAATGTTAATTCATTTCAAAAGTTTCAAAGTGGTATGGAAAACTTTGATTCAAAAATATCTTTTAAATTACTTCCTTTATACATTGTGTGACCTTTAAATTAATTCATGAAAAAGGGATATTTCTATCTAATATTTTTACTGATCATTTTCAACTATGTCAACATCCTTTACGAGATATTATTCTTGATCGAGGTTAATTTATTATGATAAAAATATTCCATTTTGTATTGAAGGTTTTGTGATATGTTTGACTGTGGATGTGTTATTTTTATACCATTCATATTTTATGTATAAATTATTTACATTTTTTATTCTAGTTTTAATACGAATGTTTATGTTATGTTTAAACCTTTTCATGTGAGGAATGCATTGGACTTAGTAAGTGATGGGTGGAGCCCGATATAGCTCCTCGATGCATCAGTAGGTCTCATGAGATAAACTAGTGTCTTGGCAGAGGGCCTTGAAAAAGTCATATTATTATTCTTGGCACAAGGCCTTGACTATGTGGTTATGAAGACTGGTATTATTCATTCCATCATTATAAAATTGGCAATTGATATTACATGTGATTATTTGACTAGTAGAATATCCATGTGAATAACTAAATGGAATTATTTGATTTATCTTTTACATAATATGATGCAGTTTAAGTTTAAAAGTCTTGTGTTTTAGTCTTATACATTTTCTTAAATGTTTATGCTTATTTATGAATGTTTCCGCTATATTTTTATCCTTACTGAGCATCTGAGCTCACCCCTTTCTTATGTTTTATTTTCCCAGGATTCCATGAAGTGTATTATGATTGATAAGCAGGGTTAAGCTAGGGGATTAATGGGATTTACAAAGGATCATTTATGTTGTGTTTTATTTTCTAATGTGTAATGTAACGTTCATGTATGTAATCTATTTTCTAAGACTACTAAACCAATCATTCTTTCGGGACTTTATTCCTTGTTAACCTACCAATGTATTAAAATAATTCATCAAATATAGGCTTTTGGGGTTGGGGATTTACATACTATCTAATATAATTCCTTTATCATGATATCTCAAATAAAGTTGGTTTCATGCAGGTTACATCAACCTATATCCTTGATGAATCTTTATTTGAACTTATGGAAATGAATTTTCCCACTAATTACCATGTATATAGACTAATGGAGGAAGTTCCATTCCCATCATGGGGCCTAAGCTATCAACTTTATTCAAGGTAAATACGGTATAAATCCTTTCTTACATTATCCATTAATGTAATATCCCTCATAACGCACCCAATGTATCCAACCTCCCCATGAGAATATGTTATCATGGTTTTCATCAATATATTAAAGTAAATGAGTCATGATTTCCATTAATGATAATCTTAATGTCCATAGAATATATACATTTACAGATCGGAACATACAATGAAACATGTAAATGCATATTTCCTATTGATGATTCTATTCTCATAACCTCATATTGCGATGATTAGGAAGTCTGAACAACATAGGAAGGTGTCTCAATGTCTTACATGCCTCCTACCTCAGATAACCTTTATCATCGGTGCCCCATCAGCTTGTATCATTAGTTCATAGCACTATATTCATGAGTACTATCATGGAACCTCCAGGTTCTCATAATATCAGTGAACCACCATGAGATTTTAGTGATAAATATATTCTTAGGAAATTATCACATATAAATTTTACTTAGAGTAACAATCATGATATGACAAGAAAACATCATTAATAATAAAACATGTAATCGAGTACTAACAATTTCTATTCTATGGAACAAACTCTAATAGACTCTCACTTTCACTCAATCCAATTCACAATGAATTTCTATAATATAGCTCTAACATGATAATCATTCCTCTACTGAGATAGAGCCTATATCAATGGGTCCTCCACATTTTCCAAAATGGATACTCTTCTCACTATAACATCAACTCATTGAAAAAAATCCCTCAGTAGATGAAAATTTTGAAGTATATTATATTTGTTTTTGGTTTAACCTCAAATATTTACAGAAATCCACCACTATAGTGTTATCATAGTAAACTATGCTATGATATTAACTAATAGGTACCACATTATGATTTTAGATAATGACGTGAGTCCAAACGGCTTCCTTAGCTATATAACAACCTGAAATTTACCAAGACTACACTATAAAATTAGGGATAAATTCGTTCATTATACTCATCTAGATCAAAAGTCCTCTATTTAGATAAAAAAATATCTAGACTATGACTTCAGATCATTTTAACCAATCTGAAAGAATGAATCGATATAACCCCCAATGATTAACTCTTCATGTCATCTTTACACCAGGAACATATCCTTAGTTCACCACAGACACTTAAGGATAACCTTTACAACACTCTAAGGTTGTTCACCTATATCTTATTGATATATTCCTACTATGGTCAAAGCATAGGGAACATCAAGCCTTGTACATAACATGTCATACATATTGGATCCTATCGTATTAGTGTATGAGATCTTACTTATCATCAATCTTTTCTATTATGTATATGTTTAGTTTTTCTGGGAACTATGTATACCAGGTGACAATAGAACCAATCACCTCTTAGATTGTTCCATACAAAACCTCCTAAGTATCTGGTTAATGGATGTACCTTGAACTAGTCCAAGTACCCTCTTGGATCTATCATTCCAGATCTTGATCTCTATAATATAAGTTTCCTCACCAAATTACTTCATGAATAAACACTTTCTCGACCTTTCATTAACCTCTTTTAAGGATGTTATATTGTTTCCAATCAGTAATCTATCATCAACATATACTACTATAAAAAACCACACTCTCACTAAAACTCTTGTTTTAGATAATTTTCATTCATTTTTAATGAAACAAAACTCTTTTATGGATTAATTAAACCAAATATTCCATTACCTATATTATTTATTTAATCCATTAATGGATATATACAATAATCATAAATTTTTGAATTTCCATGATTCAAAAACCCTTTTTTTTGTATCATATACACATCCTCCTCAAGGTTCATGTCATGGAATGTAGTTTTGAAATTCATTTTCTAAAACATCTAGTCATGGAAAGATTTTATGGGAAGTAAAATTCTAATTGGTCTAAAAATGGAAACCAGCTAAAAGGTCTTATCATAGTCAATATGTTTTCATTTTTTAAACCCTTTAGGAACTATCCATTCTTTATAAGTATTTACATTACCTTTCATGGATAGTTTTCTCTTAAATATTAATTTACACCAAAAGGTATTTCCATGAACTGGTGGATCGATCATAACCTAATGTTTGTTTTGATATATGGAATTCATTACATAATTAATGGATTCTTTCCTGATTGAAGCTTCTCAGATCTATACTACTTAATTATAGGTGATGGGGTCATTATTGTCAAGCAATAATAAGTCACCATCATCTTTTACCAGAGAACCATATCTCTCTAGTTCTCTTACCTCTCTAACACTCAAACATAATACACATGTTTCAGGAACAAAATCTTCCATGGGGACTTGTGGAATATTTTATAGTACAAATCCTTGTGTATCTTGATAATCAACATTACCAATGCTAATCTTCCCCTACTATACTTCTTGAGGATGTTCTCCCTCTCATAAAAGATGACCTATTTTACAAAAATTAATTTCTTGTCTGATGTATTATATAAATAGTATCTCCTTGTTTCCATGGTACAAAATATAAAGATACACTTCGTGGATGGTGGTTATAGTTTGTTTCTTGACTTGTCCTTGAAAAAGTTCTCATAGTCAAATGTATAAACATGTGAAGAAATGGATTTATTTCAACTCCATAACTCAAAGAGAATACCATTTTTTTCTTTATTTGGTACTAAATTTAGTATGTATAACATTGTATATAACTCATATACCCAGAAGAATATTATAAGGCTTATATGAATCATCATAGACCTTACCAGGTCTAGTAAGTCTCAATTTATCATTTCAATAATTACAATATATTACATTGTATAGGACAGAGTTAGTTGATATAAAATCCAATACTCCCATAAAATCTCAATATTGTCTTGGATAAGATATTAAATCCTTGATCCAATCTAAGTTTAATTATATTCTTAGAAAATTGATTATCAACTCCATTCCTAAAGTCCTTGAATTTATCAAAGGATAAATACTTATACCTCATCAAGTAGATATAACCACACCTACTAGATTCACTAGTAAAAGTAATAAAGTATGAAAATCTACCTATTGCTTCTAATTGTAATGGTCCACACATGTCAATGTACACTAATTATAGAATCTCTATGACCCTTTCATCTTGACCACAAAATGGTGGTTTGTTTATATTTCATTTTAAAAAATAATGACTTCTTTGAAGTGTATTAAGGTTAAAAGAGTATAAATAACTATCATGATAGAGCTTTTTTAAACACTTCTCTTTTACATGAACAAGATGGTGATGCTATAACATGGTAATAAATGAGTCACACATGTTTGTTTCATTATCGATTACCATCATATGGTTTTCATAATTTAACACATAAAACCCATTATTAAAATATTCCAAACAATATAATATGATAACATTATAAAATTAGAAACTATTATTTCCAAAACTGAAAATAAATCCATCCATGTATAAACAAGAAACTAAAATAATGTTCTTGGTAACACTTGGAACATAATAAAAATTCATTAAAATGAAAATCAATCCTGTTGGTATTGTGAGATGGTAGTCTTAATGTCTAGAGTATCCATCCTCACTCCATTGGTAGACTTTAGATCCACCTCACTTGTAGAAACCATCAAAAATATACTTAGTTCTTGTTTTTTTATACAAATGTGAGCATCAAATGCAATATCCAATACTCAAATTGTTGATATATAAATATTACACTCAATAAATAATACACCAAAGCTTACCTGTGCTTATTTGGATGAGTGTTATTCCTATTTAATTGGTCCTTTTTTGCACATGAAAATCGTACCACATCCTATTTCATTCCTTGCCTTTGGATCTTCTTCATCTTAGAGTAATTTTTCTCCAGATCCTTTGACCTAGTATGAGTCTTCACTCATTTTTCCATATTACTCCTCTTATTATTCCCCATAAGGAAAATAAGTTTTCACACACCCCATGTTTTTTCAACATTGAAATTAAGATTAAGTAGTTCTGATAATGTCTTTTCACTATTGCTCATTTTTCAATTGATAATAAAACCTGAGAAATTTTTAGGTAGTGAGGAAAGGATTAGATCTCTGTGAAAATACTTAGAGATATTAATCCCAAATATTTCCAACCATTTAATGTATCAAATCACCTAAAATACATGTAGCCTAGCTAGTGTCGAATATCTAATACTATATGGAATATTTCATTGCAGATTTCATATCTCTTTGATCATAGATTCACTTGATAGAGATCCCAAAGGTAAGAAATGATGGTATACACTTATATATACTCATACCACTTTAGAATATCATTGGAAATGGAGGCTATAATGAAAATTTTGACATCCATTTCATCATCTATAGTCTTCAAATAGATAGATACCTTTTCCTCACTATCCTCTTTGGCATGAAGCTCAGGATGTGGTGTTCCAAGCATGTATAATTTTTGATAATGGAATAATATGAAATGTAAGTGTTGATTCAATTTTTCAAAATATGTTTTGATGATAAATATATCCTTCTATAGTATGTATTATAGTAATATTGTTAAAGTTCTTTTTACATTCCATTTTTACAAATTAAGATAAGATCATTATTACTTGTTTGATTACAAAATTAGATTAATAAATTAAAATTATATTATATTATATTAATCTATTTATAATTTTTGAAACCTAATAGAACTCGCCATCAATTACAAAATATCATGTTACTTATAAATTATAGTTTCAAGGATCCATATTTCCATTTTCATAACCTAGACATGGGCCTAACAAGATACTTGAAGGGTATTAGTTAGGAACAACTTTCCAAATGAGTTAACTCACAGTTCCTTAAAACATTGATTGGACATCCCAACCATGAAGTCATGTTTTAAATATTTTCTCAACCCTTTCCTCTTACTTACATATATTCCCAGTTGGGAAGTCAACCCTTCATGTGAAAAAAGTGAATCCAACCCAGAACAATAATATAAAATTTCCATTATAATTAAAAGAACCCTAACATGGGTTGGTTAAGTACTTTGAACTATGATATTGATTCTAAAATTAAGTAGTGGAAGGAAATACCACCATAATATTTTAGTTGAGGGATTTTTATCCTTATGTGTAAAATCCCATTTTATATTTTCAGATTCCTTGTTAATATTATGTGGATATTACTTATGTGATTAATCATGTATGATAAAAATATTTATGAATAATAAAGTTATATTTTATTCTATATTTCATGTTTTTTAATTCAATTATTAGGTGATTACACAACATCGAAAAACATAAATAAATAAACTTGAAACTGATAGTAATAAAATATAAGTGGTATGATCATGAGATTCAATAATGGATAGTTTATCTAGAGGATGATAAACTAACCCTCACAACTAGAGGAAAAACACAACGAACCATAGTTTGGCTTGAGTTGCAGCATTACACCTCTGCTCCATTGTAACACCTTAATATGTTTAACCTCAGATCCTAGACTCAGACCACCAATTCTCATATGGGATCTCCAATCTTGTATAATATTTACTTACACATTGGAGATGGGATCCAATGGTTTGGATAATAATAAGTTTACAAAAAATAAACTATGGGTACATAGACCCTTATATAATAAGGAGGATTAAATGATACTTAGGTCATAAATTCTAATTTAGTAATACTAAACTAAATAAATAGATCACATACATAGGGATGTTCTAATCTCACAATAATCCTCATAACATGCAACAAGAATAAATTTTCAATTGTGTTATCAATTACTTAGATACATTTCATTAATTAAGGTAACTATCCATGAAATAATCCAATTAATTAGATATATCTTAATTTCATCAATTCATTCTTAAATATTTATCATTTATAATTTAAAAAAAAATTAATTTTATTTAAAATTATTGAATCCCACAAGTTTACTTGGAGTAAACAATGTGTACTCATCCCAAATTTTATCAAGGAAATCAATTTAATATATAATTATCAATCTTCTGACATGGAATATACCATTAAATGAATGTCACATGAAACAAATATGAATATGTTTAATTATATATTTAATTATTCTCTCCATGTTAATTTGTGTACACTACCTAAAGTAGACTATATGACATATACTATTTTTGATGACTTGTACCATCTCTTATGTGTGTCCAAAAATATTCCTTGGGAATTGGGCTTGTTTCTTGCTTCTAAGATGTTTTAGGTACATGGTGTGTGTGGTCCATCTTATAAAACATGTGAACTTGAATTTTCATGTCCTGTCAATACCCATGTCATATTTCTGATACATTTTATGTTGGGATACAATGTGTTATCATTTGTGAGAAAATGGGGATGACACGTTGTGTACAATTATTACATGATGTGTTTTTCTTCATGACTATGAAAATTTATTCAAATAAACACCATTGACAACATTTTTTAGATATTAGATCCAATTACCATGGATCTAGAATACTTTATCATATGATACAGACATGGTAACTATAGTACATAATGTGTATTTTGGAAGTACACATTATGTACTCTGGTTTTTTCCAGAGAGAACCTTGGAACCTCCAGATGGAATTCTCCCGATGTTTATTCCTTACTTAATCATAACCATATACTAGTTATATTATCAAGAATAAATAAGGTATAAGATTAATATGTATTATATTAAAACAAATTGATATAAATATAAGGAAATGAAAATTAATTAAAACTATCAATGAATAATAAATAATTATAAATTAAACATGTGACCCCTCTAATACCACTTGTAGGTTCTAGGTGTAGTGGATGTGACTTAGGTGGCATGTAATTCTCATATGTCAAAATTAATTTATAAATAATAATCTATACACATGATATATAAAGTCATGTACAATGAAAAACCACATATTGCATGACCAAATAAAAAATCCAAACTGAAAAAGAAGTATCCTCACATGTAATTTATAATTAATTTATAAGAAGATATAGAAATAACATAACTTCTAATTATCACTTATTTGATGATAAATTTTACTATATTACATCACACCATCATTTCATTGTAGGATACAATTATATAATCCCTCTATAAGTGATCAAAAATAGAACCCCAATCTCTGAACATCTCTGTAGAATCTCCAGGTTCAAGCATGGATGATCATGATCATATTCATTGTTCTTGGTTGATCGTATTATAATTATTATTAAAGGAGGAAGAAATAATTATTTTATATTAATATATTGAGAGTGGAGGATGAATGATCTCATTTTAGATCTCTATATCTCTATATATATGTCTTTAGAGAGTATATATTTATCTGTTTTTCATACCAAGAGTGAGTATAGAAAGTGAGATTAGAATATTTTTATTATGGAAGTTTTGGGGTTGGAAAATTTTATACAAGACCCTTTTCAAATTTATAATTAAAAATTAAATTGATGTCAAATAATAATAATAATATTAACATTACATGTTCAACTAGAATGTATCAATTAATATCACTTATACCATTTCCAATCAGACCTTTATGCTCGGTCCACTTTACCTCATCATGATTTACCAATCATTGAATAATGATAATTTATTTAATAAATAAATATTACTTCATTATTAATTGATAAATTTAATAAATATTACGTTCTACAAACCATTAATTTTTTTTATTATTTAAGTCACTTATTCCATTGATTAACATGTTATTAAATCATGGTGATCAACCAAACTAGGATAAATAATATTTATTCTAACATGATAAATTCAATACTTGAATTTAACTGATATTTTAGATATACATAGTGTGTGACCCTCTAGGAATTTTTCTTAATGGAATTAGGAATAACATCATAAAGTCCCAGATTTTCCTCTAGAAACATGACATGAAATCTATATAGAAGGAATTTAACATTTTAATGACATATAAACTTCTATGAATTCTTACTAAGTAATATAATACCATTATAATGATATCTCAAATAAAGATGGTTTCATGTGGGTTCCATAATCCTATATATTGATGTCACTTTCTTTAATTGTTTAGAAATGAACTCTCCCACAAAACACCATAGAGAAGAAATTATGGTGGTTTCTCCATTACCATCATAGGACCTAAGGTATAAACTTATATTAAGTGAAAAATGTGGAAATCCTTCCTCACATTATCAATTAATGCATTATCACTCATGAAACACCCAATATATCCTAACTCGCAATGAGCATGCACCATCACAGTTTTCAAAAATACATTAATGTACATGAGTTATGATATCAATTAATGATAATATTATTTTCTATGTACCAATAAACGTGTCTATAGATAATAATATCCAATGGAACATGGAAATTCAGATTTTTTATTAATGGATCTGCTCTCATAAACTCCTCTCTTGGAGACTACCAAGGGCGAACACCATGAGAATTAATTTCAATGTATTATGATCTTATTATTTCTGATAACATGTTTTTTTGTGTCCCATTATACAATATCATCCTTCCATAATACTATGATCAAGAATACTGTCATGGAACTTCCAACTTCTCATCATACTGGGGAACTTCCATGACCTTTCAATGTGACATATATTATTAGGAAGTTATCACCTACAAATATCAAGATGAGTAAAAATAAAGATGTGATAGGAAAAAATTATTATAAAAAACATGTAATAATGATCTAATAAAATAATTTCTTAGGAAGAAACTCAAACAAGTTGGCTAGTGTTGTTCTAGATGAAGGGAAGATGTGACGACTAGGTCTTCCAACTATTGATGATTAGTTATAGGACATATTTCATGAAGACTTATCAGGGTTTCCACTTAATATAGATTTTTAGTTTACGATTGAGTTGATTCTAAGTATAGATATAATATGAATTTTTTATATTCAAAGGCTCCATGTGATCCCAAAGAGGTAAATAATCAACTAGAGGACATTGATGTGAAGGGATTAATTCACCCTATAACATCCCCTTGGGGTTATTCTATGTTTTTCACCAAGAAGGTGGATAGTTTGTTGTGATTATGTGTTTTTTAAAAGTGTTTGAATCATGTGTTGGTCATGAACGAGTATCTTATTCCTCATATAGATAACCTGATTGACCGATTTACTAATGAAAAGTGGTTCTCTATGATCAATAAGAGATCTGGTTATCATCAATTATAGATGATTCATTTTAATATTACACATATTTAGACTCATTTTTGGGGATATTTTTTGATGATATTCTTATATAATGTTAGTTATAGGATGATCATGTTCTATATTTAGAGATTGTATTGAGTACACAATGTGATCATAAACTTTATTCCAATATATTAAATTATCAATTCTTTATTAGTGAGGTGCTCTTCTTGGGGAACATGATATTATAGGAAAGTATATTATTTAAACCATAAAAGGTTGTGGTTGTAGTTTTTTTTGGAGGGGGCTATTTTTTTGTGATATTCATAGTTTCCCGGGGTTCCCAAGTTACTATTATAGATTTATCCGAGAATAGTTTTTTTGGAAGAGTTGATGATGTCCCAAAAAACAAAGGTGGTGAGATTCACATGGTTAGATTCTTTTGATACATACTTTCAAGATATTAAAGGGAGGTTTAAATCAACACTAATTAAAAACATACAAGATATGTTTAAGGATTATAAACTATATTGTGGTACATTAAGGGTTGGTCTGGGAGTCATTATGATGAAAGATAGCCATGTTTTTACCTATGGATCTTGGAATTTAAGGATGCATGAGAATAATTATATAACAAAGGATATATCAGTAGAGGTGGTGTTTCACATGCTAATTTATTTGTGTCACTACTCTTTTAGAGAGAGGTATGTGGTATATATGGACAATAATAACCTAAAGTATATCTTTTCCCAATATGAGTTGAACCATTTAAAATGGAGGTGGAATGATTATATTTATTCATTCAATTTTTGAGATGGAATATACTCTTAGGAAATGGAATTTCATTACTAACACCCTGAGTATGAAGACATAGGCTCAAGTGGTGCAGCCAGTTAGTAGTGAGTGGTAGTTGATGAACTTCTTTGCTATAATGCATCCTAAAGTTTGTGTGTATTAGGGAAGAGAAATCATCACATCATTTTTTATTTTCACTTAACCATATAAGAGGGTGGTAGATATATGACTATTTAATTGATATTATTCGATTTTGAGGGAAAACATATATGGTGGGGAGCCACCACTTGATTTATGCCTTGATTCAGATCATATCCTTTATATTCAAGGTTTTATTATGGACCATGTGAGTATACAAAAGGATCTAATTATAGATTAACACGAATTGAGATGGAATATACACAAGGGGCTTACCAAGATATATCATGATATCTGAATTCAATATTGCTGGTTTATGATAAGTAGGAAGAAAATATGGTTTATTTCGTGATGTCTCACACATCAGTAAGAAATGGTTGAGAATCATTGACCCACTTGTTTTCTTAAAGCTTCTACCCATTCCTAAGTGGAAGTGAGATAAAGTGATGATTGAATTCATGAGGGTACTTCCAAGTAAATATTTTGGTATTAATGTGGTATGGGTCTTTGTTAAATAGTTTACAAAATTAATGCATTCCCAATAAATTTGAGGGACTAATTTAGTTTATGGCAGGGTAATATTTATGTTTGGTAGATTATTAATCTTCATGTGGTAACTTAGAGAATCATATCAGATTGATACAATAATTTTATATCATTATTTTATAAGGTTCTTCAAAAAGTTTTTTATACAAAATTGTATTTGAGAAACACTTGTTATCCTCAGATTGACAGTAAGTACGAGAATACATTCATGTATCGGAGGACATGTTGCAAGAATGAATTCTTTTTTTTATGGTAGATGGGAGAACGATATTTTACTTTTTGATTTAACCTATAAAAATAGTTATATTGAATTGATTCAGATGAAAGATTTTGAGGCCTTATATGGAATTCCATTCCAATCACTTCTATTCCATTTTATCTCATCATGATTAACTATTCTATTCAACCATCATACCTTTGTCTTAAATTTATTTTGTATTATAAATTGAAAATATTATAATTAGTTATACTTATAATTTTATTTAATTAATTTATATCAAATATTAATAAATATATAAATTTGACTTGTGTTTCTATTTCCATGAAAGTAGAAGGTGATTTGGGGATCCCATTATTAAATTTAAGACAACGGTCTAAAATTAAGAAAAAATATGAGCACACATGTGGAATAAAAAAATTACACATGATTTTTCAAACCAATTAGTCATGAATTTTTTGAACACATCCCTAACTATGTAGGATAAAATTTTATAAAGTATGTGTAATGTCTTGTATTTTCTATGTATTGTTTTTAAATATTATATGAAATTGTTTTGAGAATAGGATTTTCGACGACGTGCGATTTCGAGGCCCGGAGTACCCGAAATAAATATTTGAAATAAATTAAACTTTTAAATAGTGCACATGAGAGGTTATCCTAAAAAAGTGGAATAATATTTAAATGGGTTCCTAGATCAGAAATATGAGGGCACCGTTGCATTCAGAGTAGAAAATTTTCCTTAGATGGGGCCTAACATCGACCAACAAAAGTCAGTTGCAAAAAGTTAGTTTTTTGACGTTTTAATGGAAATAAAATAAATTAATATTTTATTTTATTTTAAATGTTTCCTTAAATGCAGTGACCTAATCTTCCCCTATTAATTCCTGCTTATGGAAAGTTCATAGGGTTAGCCGCATAACTCTGCAAATTGAGGATTTTCCACTGGATCTTTGGAGGAGAACCCATTGGCGGACGATGGTGACACAATCGATCGACACATCTCGAATTCAACGAACCTCACCAACGAATGTGATGCGAAGATCTTTATTAAAACAAATCAAGGTAGGGGTTGTTATTTCAATTCTTTTTTTCCCCGTTCTTTGATTAAACAATGAACGCAGATCATCCCACAAACAGGATGATCTATCGATCGTGTGTTCTTACGGGTGGGTGTTGATTTTCCATTTCATTGGGGTTTGATTCTATAAATTGATATGTGATAATTGTTGTATTATCTTTTGATTAAACCTGTTAAATCCTTCTAACAGGAGCGAATCAACGCTATGAAAAACGACAATGGAGGTGCATTTCTCCTTGGTTTATTTGATTTTTCTTCATCCTTTTAACCCCGCCTTCTTCGCGAGGTTATGAACAATGGATCATTACACATCTATTTCACAACGCAATGATCCAAAATTGGAGATAATACATTGTGAATACTCAAAGGAGGTGCGATAGTGAAAATGGAAAATGAATTGACATGGTTCGAATGAAATCTTTCTTCGATCGTTCTTTGCGTGGATGATCGAATCAAGTTTTTGGGGCCGATTGAACCACCAAAACCTTTCAAAACGTTGATGGTATTGTAGGGAAAACATAGATCTTGAGTATCGAAATGATCAGATGGCCAAATTGAGGATTAGAGGAGCCCCGAGGTGCGGCGATGAAGAATGAAGGTTTCCGCAAATTTCCGATCAACACGTCGTGTATCCCAAAGAACACGCAATGTAGGGTTGGCCTGGTAGCGGCTAGGGCTTCCATGCTACACATAGAGAAGAACATGGCGTAACCATAGGAAGACATGGTGTGTGGGCCCCACCTAGTAGCGACTAGAGTTCTGGGTGACATGAATCACAACACGGTGTGTGACCATCGTCACATGACATGTGGGTCCCTACGTAGACTCGATGTGTATCTCAGAAAATACACAAACACGGGGTGGAGTACACACCATGTACTCCACCAAACAGCCAGACGAGGCCGGTTACATTGTTCACCTCATGTACTAGTTACATGGGTTTTCACACATGGGTTGAATCCGTGTACGGGCACATGGAAAACATATACAGAGTCCTCCCTGGATAGAGGAACATGACATGTCACTCTCTTACACTTCATTTATGCCTTCTTCTAGACGACAAGCCTTGCGACAAGGGCTATTGTACATGGGTAGTACTTAGGGTCAGAGGACACAATGTGTGACCCTTTTACATGCTGTGTAATTTTTAGTGCATGGATTGATCCTCTTTTCCACCGTTCATTGGAAAAGTTTCTTTTGGGTTAGTTCCCCTTTTTCTTATTCCCCTAATGTTCAGGTATTAGTTACATTCAAAAGAGTATAATCCCTCCAGTGGGACTTCATGAGATAGAGTTAGGTATTCTTATGAGACTCTAGGAGTGATATCCTCTATCCATTTTTGACCTTAAGTAGAGTTAGGTATTGACGGGACTAATCCTACAGAATGCCGATCCTCAACATAGTAATTGAATCCGGATGAGTCATGGTATCCGCCAAGGCCCTGGCAGTGATCCTCATCTGTGTATCACGATCTTTCCCCACTCAAGAGTGTGTTCTCTTGAAATGAGTGTATCTACCTCTCATGGATTTTCCTAATGAACAATACTTCTCAGGCAGACGACATCAGAGCTATCAGACTCGTGAAGTGAGTTCTCCCAGAGGAATGGTCCGTGGAACATTCTAACCGAATCCCTAGAGGGGGTATGTGGTTGTGTGACTTGTCTCTAGACTACAGGTATAGACTCTGAGTATATTTGGATTATGTTTCCCTTGATATATGTTCAGTAGACATATATTGGGTAGAGCTGACTGTACCTTTACTTTGGGTATTGATTTGTGGTTTTTGGGGTCCTCTACTGAGTATTGTTACACTTACCCCTACACAGGCTTTACCTACACATGTCGTGTATTGTGAAGATGAGAGGCCTTTTGATGTAGTCCAGGGTGGACCAGCACTAGACCGAGCTTTCTGAGTTCCCTACAGACTGAGGTGTTTCTACGACTATGAGTAGTAGTCCCAGTATCTCTTTGTGTTTATAGGTTAGAATTTGTAGTTTTCAGACTCCTATTTTTGGTGGGTTTGTATTCTGGCCCAGTTTTACTTACTGCACTTTACTTTTGTTGTACTATGTTGGTTGGGTTTTGTTGTATGCATGCATTTTTTTCCTTAGTGGTATTTTTACATTTTAGCATTTGTGGGCTTGGAGTTGTGTGTGTGTGTATTGGTACTTAGGCAATGACTCCCATGTTATTAATGTGCATACTCGGTGTTAGACACTAGCCCCTAACCTATTGGAGGTGGGATTGGGGGGTCGTGGTGTGGGCCCCACTAGGATGGGTCGTTAAATGTTATATAATCAAAATCCTTCCATTTTATGGCCCAAAATGTCTATTAATTATAGGGAATATTCATTATTCATAGTAAATATTTTACTTATGTAATTTATACAAGCAATTATATAAAGGTATTCAATTTATTGGAAAACAACTTTGTTGATTTTTCAAATGAAATATAAGACTATATCCTACCCCAAATTCTTTTTCTAAGTTGTATTTCAAAAACATTGTGCCAAAAAAACCTTCTACTATGCCTATAAATTATTATCTTTGGAATCACTTTTTCAAGTGTGACCAAGGGAATGATACATTTCCATTTTTAATTTCAAATTGACTTATATCATCATCCTTTATGTTATGAAAATTATTTTCCTCATAGGGGAAATGAGGCTGATGATGGAGTTCCATATGAGTTTTCTACTCCTATAAATGGAGATCTAAATAGTGGTAGGTCATTTCAACCAATATACAATATTTTAAAGGGAATTATGACAAACTAATAAGCTATAGGTTTGGTTTATTTTATTTTTAGAGCATTATTATATTTTAATTTAATTTAATCCCAATGGGAGTACTATGTTTTGGTACTTTATTTGAAATGAACTCTTATTCATAACTGATGGGTTTGTGATATTTGGGTTAGTAAATTTTATTATTTTGATTAGATATGATATAAAACCTCTTATTTTCTATTAAACTAAAATATTATTGTGTTTTAGCCCCTTTTATCATGAAAAAAGGTATTTATCTTGGATAAGTGATATTTTTTCCATGGTTCGGGTCCAAGTGTATCAATTTGAGAGTCTTGAGGATAATTAGGGTTCCGACGAAAAATCAACAAAGGAATCACACTAAAACCAATGAATTTATATGAAAAAGGAACTAGTAAAGATGTATAATGAACATTAAATTACCTCCTCCTCGCATAATTTTTTAAAAATATTTTAATTTTACATTTTAAAACTATTTAATTAGGTTGTTTTATTTCAAAACATCATTCAAACCCCCTCATTTTAGTTTATTTTTATGAAACTAATTAACAATTCACAGTTTAAACCTCCAATTATCCTTGATAGATGACCTAGGGTATTCAATATACTATAAAAAATATTTTTAAATCTAATTAATTTGACGCATCATGAAAACACATTAACTGGTTTGAGACATAATATTTAGCTATTATCAGACTGCGTTTCATGAAAGAGATGATAGAGCATATAATCATTATTAGAAGGTGATTAGTAACTCTATAGAAAAGGTAAATGCCATAAGCTGGCTGGTGATGCTGAATTATGTAGTTTGAGGTGGGAAAATAAGAATTATTTTGAGTTTCACCTTAGTTGGGACACATGGAGATATGATGGAAGGGAAATTTAGCACCAAGGTATATGGGTCCATTCATGGTTGTTGAGAGCAGTGATACCATGGTGTATCAGATAGATATTTCTTACAAATACAATATTTAATATGCATTCCATTTATCTTATATTTTAAGGTACCATCTTGACCCTTCTCACACATACAATATCAATATCACTACGTTATAGATTTATTTTTTCCCTTGTGGAATGAATAGTTTGAATTATGGATTAAAGTAAGAATATCCTTTGAGGATAGATGTTCCCTCTGGTACATGTGTAATGGCATCATAAGTGTATCCATGAGGAGGCTTGAGAGCGGGAGTTTGATACACATGCATAATGTTTAGTGATTTTCATCAATGAGGATCAATAGTGAAAGTTAGGTATGATATTTTATATAGTGTAGAGGTTATAAAATCTAATATATTTTTAAGGTATGATTTTTATTTAATTTTATTCAAAAAGAATTTAATTTTGTAGTTTTAAATTTTTTAAGGTTGATTGAAGCCTATAATAGGGCCTTAAATCAAACAATAATTTAATGATACTCATACTGTATCATAGTGGCTAACATGAGTCATCTCATAAGTAGGATTGGTACTAGGTTTAGTGATATTATCTTATTGGTTAGGATTTTTATGTTTTTTAAAATAATCAAAGTAATAAAATAGGTGGTTTGTGGGTTTGGTGTGTGTGATGGTATATAGTAAAACATTTAAATATATAGATATAGGAGGAAAAAAAATAAATATAAATAGGGAATGATATACCCAAGATTGAACCTCAATGATCTTTTATTGTTTCACTATCACTAATTTCTATATTCATAATCATTGCGTGTAACTAATTAGTTATTCACACACACACTAAAAGCATTTTTTGAATGAAAATCACACTTATGAAACCCCATGTACTATTCCCGTAATCGTCTCCAACAATAGAGAGGGAAACACCCCAATCAAGATTTAATCCTTTTCAACCATAGTAAATCATAATCAAGAATCTATACACTACTTGATCCAATAATTCAATTCTATATAAATAACTCAAGTAGTGGGAGAGAAAAGTGTGATGTAATATCACCCATCTCATTTTCTCAATCACTTTATCCCCTAAGTCTCAAACAGAAAATTCAAATTGAAAAGTGCATAGACACTTGATCATTTTCTATCATCTAGATGGATTCCCTCAAGTTAGCATCTCACTATATGTGAGAGCTTGAGAGATCAAGTTGGTGTATAAAGGGGGATGAAAACAAGATTATAAAAACATATATAACTATATTAATAATGGATTAAATACTATCATAATATTAAAAGAGATTAAAATAATTTATATTTTCATATATCAATTATTATATGTATCTCGGAATACTCTAGAATTATTCTCTAACATTATATGGCTTTTATGTGTCTTTTTTCACTTCAAATAACTACTACTATTATTATCTATATTTCTCTTTTTATCACCAGGCTCTACATGGTCATTTTTTTGAGTGTTCACCTTATTTGGTAATCAATTATATAAATGGAATATTTATGGTCCCATTAGTTCATTAAATTAAATACATGTTGTTTTTTATGATAACCATATATGATTTCTATATTCTTATCCCTTAAAAACACAAAACTGAGGATCTTGGAGGATTTAATATTGAGGAATCTCTACCCTAACTATATAATCCTATGGTGGATAGTGGGGAAGTGTCTGGTTGATAATTTAATATTTTTCTTCTCCTTGATATTTCATTGATGGAAGAATAAAATGCTATAGTGAGACATGATGTAGTTCTTATTTTTGGTGTTATCCATGTTGGTAGTTTGAGATTTTTTCTGTGGTGATATGTGATAAAAAAATACATCCTCAATGTATGAAAAATGTTCTTAAAATTGAGTATCACAACACTAAGTATGTTTCAATGAGTTTTTATGGTGAGTTGGAGACTTAGGTGGAATTTAGGTGTTGGCGTAGTATCATAGTCCACCATAATGTTGCATTGAGTCATGAAAGGACCCTTAAACATCAGGTTTAAGCAGTTTTGGTAGTGTCATAGTCTCTATATGAGATGAAATTATTGTTTTGTTATTTACTTACAACATAAAATGAGGTGGGATTTGGGATAAATGGATTCCACATCCATGGATTTTTTTCTGAATACAATCCATTTTAATCATCCAAAGCCCAATAACATTCCAAAATATAATGGATGAAATTCAATTAGCATGTCTGAATCCTCTTTGGGGTGCTCTACGAGGTGATACACTTAGGCTGATATATGTTGTCTCTAAAATAAACTAATTTCACATAGACAAGCATACACATGATAGATTATAATAAAACCCTATAAAATATGGATTCTTTTTTACCTAAGGTGATATACTTCACTTTTTGAATTTGAAAAAAATTGAAACACTTTATTTAATGTATGATCATGATACTAAAAAATAACTAATCATATCTAATGAATAATATCATGAAATTATACCATATTTAAAATAAATTCAAAATTATCCATATAAAATAAATATATAGAAAGTGATTATATATTATGAAAATGGGGGTGATAATATTAATTAATATCAAACACATAATAAAGAAAATTGGGGTAGAATTAAATGGGTTAGAGGGGGACCAAGGGTCTTCTTTGGGAAGTTAGATCAGGGTTCAGGAGTGTTTATTTTTTAGAAACACTCAACTAATTACCGATAGTTTCGTAATGGGTACCCAATGGAACCCCATGTCAGGTGGTGTTTCATTTAGTAACACCATGTGACTTGTTCCCCTAAAAAGGTGTAAAGAGAAATCCCTCAAGGAAACATTGTAGTAATTTTGGGTTGATTGTTTTTGTTGAAAAAGTAGGTTTCCAAGATAATATGTGGAGCCCAAAGATATTTTTTATGCGGTATATTGACAAAAATAAAATATGAAGGAATGGATACCCTAGAAGAGGTACAAAAAATTGTGTACACAAGGTGACGCAGTTTCCTAATTTTTTCCAAATTTTGGGGGTCTAAAATTTGGAGTTTGGATTTCATTGTGAAAAGTGTATTTTATTAAAGGATATATTAAAATATAGTAAAGGCAAAAATTTCATGAAGATGAGATTCATGAAGAGTTTTTAACTCAGGATCAAATAATTCTCACAATGATCTCTACAAACAGTGATGAGCATCGTGAATGGTGAAGGTGAGGAGCATCGTAGGGTAGCATTGTGATGTCAAGAACTTTTAATATAAGGCTCCATGATTATTAAAAGAATTGAGAATGAGAAATATGTATAGATATTTTTTAAAAAGGGAGAATCACAAAGGAAATGAAGGGGCTTTGAGAAATGGTGAAGACGTGGCTCGAAAGTTTCTGGAATCGGTGTAACAACTATAAATAGTCCTCTACTCCCTTCATTAGAAGTAGTGAGAAATAAAAAAATCATAAGGATCTAGAATCATGATGTAAGATCATTAAGGGTGGTTCATGAAGGGTGTCTCATGAAGGTGATATGCGAATAAGTTTGTGAAGACTTTAAATGCAAACTGAATGTTCTGAGCATCAAAAATGTAATGGAATTCGTGGAGGCTAAGTAAGCTTCGAAAAAATAGAGGAGCTTCGTGAAGTCTAGATGAGCTTCATGAAAAAGGTGTTCTTCATGAAGGATTGGTGAGATTTGTGAATGGTAGGAACTTTGTGAAGGTAGTTTGAGATTCCCAAAATGTGGTGCTTCATGAAGGTAGTGTTCATTGAAAAAGTGTTTTAAAAGGGATTTCCTATTGAACTATGGTAAAGTGGTATTAATAAGTTGGATGAAAGATTAACTTCAAAAGAGAATCTACCTACCCTTGAGGAAGTGTGAATTTATGAAAATGAATGGACCCACAAGTCCATAAACTATGTTTTAATCCATTATAAGTTTAGTAAGAAAATGAAGAGGAAGAAGGTTATCCTTTCCACCAGTAGTGAACCAGATAAAGAGACATAGGGAGTGAACCTTGGGAATGAGGTGAGAAAACCCTAAACCTTGTAAAGGTAGTGAGCCTGGTAATAGAAGGGATATAACACAAACTTTGTAAATAGCAGTGTGATTTTAGTGTATTTGGTACATCATTACATCGTCATTGTATGCTCCTTGGAAGTAGCCCAGTGAGGCTGAGCCAAATAAAGTAGCTGTGTTCTATGCATGATTTAGTTTCTGTCTATATATTTCTATGGGAGAGAGAGAGAAGTGTGTTTTATTTAAAAACTAAACAAGATCCATGGGGGAAGTAGTTTTAATATGCCACACCCCGATTCACCTCTCTCTTAGGGTATTTGACCTAGTGGACCTAACCAAAGGTCACCTGGTGGGTACCAAGTAACCAATGTGATCTAGTCAGGTACCCGATAGTTACTATAATGACCCATAATTTTCATACTTAGGTATTAAATCTAAAATAAAAAATACTCATTACATAACATAGAAAAACCATACCATAATCGTAAAGTTTTAGTGTCCTTGGAAACTAGAAAATATAAAAAATTGGTTCACAAAACATCTACATCATCTCCCACATATCCATTCATAATTACAACCCCTTTCGACACATCATACTTAATAAACTTCTTCATATCAAGGGAATAGAACCATAAGAAATGGTGCTCTTATATTCCCAGTAAGGTTTAACAAGGGAGATATCAATCCTATCATAATTATGAAACATAATAACGTAAGAAAAACTTTTGAAAATTATATCCTGTGTACCAATGATCATGATATCATGTCATGAGATAAGTCATAGAAGTTCTTAATGAACATATTTCATGAGATCGTAATATATGAGATGAAATTGTGGTATACACATAAGAATATAATATGATTTATATATTATTCAAAGATCACATACAATACTGTCAAAGTGGAAAAATTTGATTACTAATATGGGTTTAATCCGCATTCTAACCATGTATTACATAACCAAGTTTACTCCTATTCCAGTACCGTATTACTAAACCGAGTTCACTTCCCGTTACAATAATGTCTATCTCATGAAATATAAATCATTACCCAATGTATTGGAGGGAGATATATGTATCACACATGCCATAATGAAAACCATACACATGTGTGAAACAATAACATAATTCATTCATCATATCAGAACTAATTAAAAGAAATGGTTTTCATAAACATCATTCAATAATAACACTACCCATTGAAAAAATGGGTTTCATAAATATCATTAAATCGTAAAAATAAACCAACCATCAAAATACAAGTCATAACATCCTTAAAAAAATATCCATATTAAAATATAATTAATATAAAATAATGCATTGTAAATGGAAAATAATCTTCAGATATCACTTGAAATTAATTCTTCAGGAAAATATCATTTTTTATTTGAAAATATTTTCTGTCCTTAAAACAAAACAAAAATTTAAAAGAAATAATTTTAACTGAAAAAACCATATAAAATTTTAAGGGAATATCCAAATCCCTAAGGCATCGTGCAGTTAAAAAAAATCTATTCATGCAGTTTCATTTAAAAACACTATTCTTGTACTTTTTCTGAAAAAATCAAAAAGAGCCTTTTTAGGAAAATGACAAAAATATTCCTTTCAATATGTTTAGTAAAAATTATGACATGGGTAAAAAATAAATTAATTTTTTTATAAGAATTATAAAAATATTTTGGAATACATTTTTAAGAAAAGTGACATGGAAGATACATATTCCTCAGAAAACACTTCCATATACACAATCTCAAATAATAATGTGATTATGAAATTAACCCTTACATTAGGTATGATGTCCTTTTTGTATATTGGAAACTCATGTATAATGGATTAAATAATTTCATAAAATTAATCCAGAACCAAATTTATATTTATTATCTCATATATAATCATATTATCACCTGTTAATAATATTTCATTATAATTATTCTTTCAGGTGTTAACTGCTTCATTTTCTTATGCATGATTTTCCATATAGGTCCCACTTCTTATGCATTGGATATAGTTTTATTATTTAAAGAATGATATTAAGAAAATATATATCATATTTATTTATTATATACATTTATATAATCATTCATGAATGAAAAATATGGAAAATGATTCGCATCGTGTTGTGGAGACGGTAGACCGTATGTACGTAGAAGTGATGATATCATACACATAATAGTAAAAGGGTAAGGAAATAAATGGTATATATGATTTTTACATAATCAATATCATGTTATTATTATCACATATACAAATAATTTCCACCATTATACCCATCTAAATAATGTAGTGATGAAAAACAGATTACACCAAGGCGTGGAGACGGTAAGTCGTACTTACGCACACATGGTGCTTTCATTTTAAATATGATAGATAAAATATGGAATATTATTCATCCATATTAATAATAAAACATCATAATATATTTTATTATTTATTTATTTTTAAATAATTTAATCAACACATTAAGAGGAAGTAGAAGAAGAAATAATCTTGAAAGACTAATTATAAATGATTACATCTCCTTTGGATAACATACTTTAGATATCCTCTTAGGGTCACTAGAGTTGGTTTTTTGAGAAGAAAAAATCCTCTAAAATGTGTCTAAGGAATTAAATAAGATAAATATTTAGGGTATTTTAGAGCATTAAGGATCAATATGATGTACAATAATGAGGTAGGAGGTGCCCTTTTATAATTGAGGTGATTAGAACTTTAGAATTTTCTCCAAATATTAAATTATGAAAAATTCAATCTCGATCAAAATACACCCAAAATTAAATATATTAGAAGCTAAGAAGATATAAATATATAATATTATCAACTAATATATTTGAACTTGTTTTGGTATAATTGTTAACCTTATCATTTTGATTGACCCTTAAGTAACTTATTTTAATTTTAGCTAAGGTAACAAGTTAATCAATATTGAAAACTTGCTATTTTTAGTTATGTGATGTCAATTAAATAATAAATGAGTAATTTATAACTTTTTAGACCATATAATAATTTTTTTAGGTTTTTAATATAAAATTTATTTTTAAAAAATAATTTATGAAATTTTTTTTGATAAAATATCATTAGTGTCAATTTTGACACTATTATTTACATGGATTTTTGAAAATATCATGAAAAAAATCCAACTTTGAAAAAAAATATTTTATTACATTTATCAGAGGTAATTTTTACTTATAAAATTCATTGATCACATTAATTATGTAAAACTATATTTATTTTTATATTTTTAGTAACATTTATTTTATATTTCCATTAATAGAAAATTACTTCATCAATTTTGTGTAATTATTTAATATTCCTATTTGTTTCATAAAAATTAAAAATATAATATAATGTTTAATATAAATGTTATATATTTTAGAATAATATTTTTAGATAAATATATATTTTTTATAACCTTATAAAAATGATATAGTATTTAAAACATGAATGCGACAACATTAAATTTTAATTAAATAAATTATTATAAACACCATAATTTCATCTAAGTGACCCAAAAACTAAAAAATAAATTTATATCATGATATTATGTTTATTATGTAACAATATATAGTTATATTCGTTTATAACATAACGTTTTCCTCATATGGACACATAAGGGATATTAAAGACAAAGAAAGTGTGATTTTGTGTCGTTCTTGGATTTAAATATTATATATGTTATTTTAATAAAGTAGAGTAAATTAAAGGACTTAATTTTTATAATAAGGTGTTAAGCGTCGAATATTATTAATATAATAAAATTTGGGCATGTATTAGGCTCATTTTATAGTCTATAATATTTTAAACCTAAATTACTAAATTTACCTTTACTATGGTAACAAAATTTACCAAGGTTACAATTTTGGAAAAAAATAAAAAGGAAATATTAAATAAATATAAACCTTAGGAATATATATTTTTCATTCATTTTTCAAAATTTAAAACATAGAGGTTTAAGATTATAAGTTAAAATAAAACAGATAAAATTCCATTTAAAATAGTTTTCAAAAAAAGTTCCCTTTTAATACATAAAATGTATTTATAATAAATCAATGTACAAAATACTTTTAAAAATAACAATTGGATTATTTTAAATAAAAATTTACCTAATTAAAATTTTAAACAAATCCAAAATATAATTTGACCTCATTAATAATTTAAATGAAAAATATAGTTTTCAATAGAAATATGTATTTTCACTACTTGATAAATATTTTTAGAAAAAAATAATTCGAAGATAATTTTGATATGATGAATTAAAAAATAAAATTAATTTTTTCAATTAATTTTGATATAACTTAATAAAAATTAATAAAAAATGAAAATCTTATTTTTGAAGAAAATAAATATTTTTTGAAAAACCAAGTGATTTAAAACAAATTATGTGATAGTTTTCTAAGAACAAACCATTACATTCATATTGAGTAGGAACATTAAATTTATTTTAAAAAATAGTTATTCAATGTATTCTCACTAATTTAATGGCTAGGTTATAATAGTCATTTATACGAATAGAGTATCACAGTTAATTTAAACCCCCGGTTGTGTGAAACGTAAGTTATTGAAGAATTAAAAATATTTAAAGATAAATATTTATTAAAATATAGTGGTGTTAAATTTAACTGATGTTTTTTTAATTTTATTTCCCTAAAGTAAATGAATTTTTTTATCATGAAATTAACTTCTACCCATCTCACTTTTTCTCTAACCACATAACCATCCCTACCACCATATATTTTCTTTAATTCCAAGTGGGTGAACTCTCTGAGTTTTAAAAAAAATTGGTTTGTCATAGGATATTTCCTATGGTAAGGATTACAAAAATAACTGATCTATTCTTGTATTTTATAACTATTTATTTATATTCCATTAGAAACCCCATATACAATAGTTTTTTTTAGTTTTTGGCGAAACCTATGATTAAACCCAATTTTTTTAATTATTCCTAGCGAGCAGGATTTTTGTATATCATTTTATGTGGTACCTAACATTTTTATAGGTTATGTTAATTTACATGCTATGTGATATGTATTTTTGTTCCAACATTTCCAATTGATCTTAAATTAATATAAATTTCTTTACCATAATGATTTTGGTTTGATAAAGGTTCACTCAAGCCACGATTGGTTCACTATTGGTTGTGATTCCTAATAAGTGGCCATCTATTGTGGTATTCCTAAGAATAAATGAGATAAGAAACCATAGGGGAAGCTATAGAGGTGTCATTAAATATATTTTGGAATATTGGGCCAAGATTATGTCCCCTAAAATTCATTATGATAATAAAACATAGGGGGTATAAGGATATCATGGTGGTAGCCTTTGATGGAATGGGAATCCGAAGAGTTTGTGTGTATGTGTAACTAACATAATATAAATTTTATCTCAATGTTGGGTGGTTTTCCAACCTATGTTGACCCTTGTGATAAATGTGTTTTTATTGGAATGATTTATTATTATTGTAACATTATAATAAGTTATTTCGATATGTGGTTGTTTATGTTTGGTATGTTATATGATTATGAACATAGAAATGGGGTTAAGTTAAATCCCAACCCAGACATGTAGTTAAATCAAGGTTTGGTGTAACAAAAACCATGGATATAAGGATAACTTGGGTTTGTTTTAATTGAAAACACAGATATACTTGTTATATGGGATGGGTGGAATTACCACCATAGTTATTTATTTGATTTTATTTGGGTTAAATTCCAACCATAGACATAATGGATAGGTATTTTGGGTATAATACCAACTGTGGATATACTCATGATACAGGTCAGGGTAATTCCAATGATAGATGGATGGATGATTTTGGATGAGTGTACTTCCAATCTGGGGTTCATTATAGGGATGTGTTTCATGTAATATCCACCATTCCATGATTGTTTCTATTTTTGGGTGTGCTTCCAATGTTTAATCATGAGATTTTGGATTGATATTATCTATAGAAATCTTTTTGACAATTTTTTTTCCATGTGACATGTTTTGACTCAAAACTGACACTAGAAGAAATTGGTATGATCGATCCTAGGATTCAAAATTGAACCTAAGGGTATGATGGGTATTTATTTTGAGGTTTTTTATTTACATAAATATTTCACACTAACATGAACTTGAATTTACTGGATATGTTAAGTGACACCAATGTTGTTGGTCTACTAAGTTATAATTACACCCTACTTGACCACCCTAGTACATGAGAAAAATTCATCTTTCATATCCTGGGTAAAGTAAAGAAAACTACCATGGTGAAAAAATGAGTAGGAGGAGTCTATTGAAGTACGGACAAGGGACTGAGTGGAGAATTGGGGCCCAATTTTATAGTAGAATCCTTTATTTTGTTTATTTCAGGACAATGATGTTTATGACTGGCCTACACGCATCCTTGTTTATTTCTTATATAATTGTATTCCATGACATGTTTCCATTATTTTATCACATGATTTATGTTTTTTAAATTTAATTGGAATTTATCTTTGATGTTACCTTTAAATTTATTCATTATTTGAATGAATGTTTATATATATATTTATTATACTATAATTTATGTTTATCTGTACCAGATATAGTATGATCTCCCCATTATATATTTTAACCCCTGTAGATAATCAGTATCCTTTGGCATATGGGGAGGTGAGTTTGAGGTATATAATAACTAGTTTTGGTTATAGTGTAGGTGAACCAATTTGGGTATGTCACATCCTCCTCTCTATTTATTCCTATACTCAATAATATGTTCCTATCTTCATTGATATTGTTCAATATCTGACGGGATTATAGGATTTTAGTGATGAATTATATATGATGTAGTTGAGTGTTGAGGTGAGGTAATTATCATCTAGGCTAATTGAGTTTATATGAAATACATTTTTTATTCTCAAAACCACCCATATATTTACCTACTTTTATTATGTTAAAAACAGAGAAACATACTTTTTTTAATAAATGGGTGTTCAATAAGTAAATTGTCCACACTCCTCATGGAAAAACCCAAGGTATTTCATCTAGCTGTATGAATGAGATTTTTTATTTGGGTCAATTGTTTCCTCTGAACGTATAGCACCATAGGGTTTAATTTTAAATGAAAATTCTATAGGTAATTTAAATTAGTGTAGTTTTAAAAGTTGATAACCAAACTAAAATATCTTACAATGGATAAACATAGGGTGGGTTTTGTTAAAAATAAAAATATATTCATATGAGTAAATAAAAATATGATATTTGGTTGTTCAATATAGCTTTTATGCCTTGGTTGTCAAAAATAAACTTTGGGGATTCTTGGTAATTGGAATGGTTTAGTTATATATTTGTTAAACTCAAATATTTAATATGTTTCATGAATAATAAATGGATAATAAAAAATGCATGAAATGGTCCTGGTTGTCAAGACATATAGAAGGGATAGTGAATACTAAACTCAAATAAACTAGGGGAAAATGAAGTATAAAATTGATGATTAAGATGTATGATAGAAGTGTCAAATTGGGTAGTGATGTGATAAGATTTAGGTAAAAAGATCTATGAATTTTATGACTACTATAATTGAATTCAAATAATCTATACTCAGATAACCTATAATTACTTGAGACTTGAACTTGAGATAATGTGAAATATTTTTGAAACTTTGCTGTGACTCTAATTTTGGGTACTTTTATTTTACCAAGAGTTAACAAAGGAAACAATTGGGGAGTGAAAAATCATTAAATATACCATTTTATCACTTGTAAATAATTAATAATATCACCCCAAATTTTACATAACATTTTTATTTACTACACTTTTATCATTCAGGGGTAATTTTGATGTTAAATTTTGAATGACATAATATATAAATTTTAGTGGTTTAATCATAATTTTGTATATAAAATATTCTAGATAAGATTTGATTTTTTATTTTTGGTTGTAAAACATGTTTAAGAATGTCTTTTATGTAAGTGAACATATATTTTATTTGTAGAAATTTTTTCAAATCAGAACAAGTCAATCTTAGCTCATATTGACATTCCCATTCTACGATGTATGAAACGCTTAAATTGACTTGATGAGGGTAGAAAAATTGGTTTTTTGGAATCCAAATATATATATGTATAAATATATTCTATATAATCCATTCCCTGACCTATTTAGAAACTAAAAAAATAAAATTAATGATTATTCTTAACCTTTTAAATAATAAAATAATGATTATAACACTAAAATTTATATTTCAATCAATTTATAATTTAACCCTAAAATTATTCTCAACCAATACATATATAGTAAATGCCCACATTTTTGAATTAGGGATGGGTAGTGTCAATTATTTACAAGATAAAAAAAGAAATCTCATGCTTGATTATTTCACCACACTTATCTTTCTTAGGTTTGATACATTAAAAATAGATTGTTTAGTGGGGGGGGGGGTTAATAGACCTTTATTAAAATTATCATAGTTAGTAAATATTAATTCAAGAATATTTTGGTTTAATATTATTAAAAAAATTATTTCTTAAAATAATATTAATAGCTAATTTTTGTAGAGGGTTTTCACAAGATTAAATAGATGGCCATTAAGATTTTTTATAATAGTACAGATCTAAATGATCATACTCTACTCTTTACACAACAAATTATGGATTATTACACCCACTATGAAAGAGAGATATACTTTTATGAGGGATAAATATAAACCCAAAATTTTACATGGGAGAAAATATTACCCATGAATTTATGAGGATAAGCACCAAACATACGCACAACCTTTTTTGTGAGAATACAGAAACCTGTAGTTTCTGTAAATAGTTTCCCCATACTAAGTGTACTACCTTTTGGTTAGGTATTTATAGCCACATTAATAAATTTTAGAGGTATTATAACCAGTGTGAGAAAATATTAAGTGTATACCTCTACCCAGAAAAAATATAGAACAAAAATTAAAGCTAGAAAAAAACAAATAATATTTCTATTGATGAAAAAGTTCACAAATGAACTTTTGAATGATGTAGATAATGTATCTAGGAGTACTAAAAAAGTTAGTATCCTATAATCAAAGTGATATGGAAGTATAATAATAATTTCTAATTTCTTTATAGTTATTCAAAAAAATTATGTAAACAGTTATGCACAAAATCACTTGAATTAATTCAAGTATTATCACATACAATAATTGTGTATGTTCCAAGAGCCCTCAATTCCATTAAATTGAATCTGGTGTATGTATACAAGATTTACCCGTTACTAATAACCATATACTACCACTAGTATTAAAGATGACTCTACCATTGAGAATCTATCATTTAGTCATGTATTTAAAAAGATACTATCACAGAGGATGACTAGTCGATTCAGCATCACCAGAAGGAACGTCTTTTGCTTGAGGCAGAGGCAGATGCTGGTGCAAGAAACTATTTAGAGGGAGAAGATGAATATTTCATCATTTTATGTAGGGTCTTTTTCAAAATAAATTTTAGTGATTTTTATCTCATCTAAATCATAGAATTATTGAGATGTCCAAAATACTTAAATGTATATAAACTCGAAAGAGTTAGAATAGATCAAATAATTCTCAAATATAAATTATATATCAATAGATACCATTAAATATAGTAAAAAAACATAGAATAAACTATGAAGAAAAAATGATGAATCAATTATATAAATTAGGTTATTTTTATGGAATCTAAATGGAATTTTAATCATTTCTTACAGTTGAATGAAATGTAGAAAAACTTATCTTTATAACATGATAGAAAACATGTGATTTAAATGTATATCAGAATTTTATCACTGAAACAATAGTTATTTTGAATTCTTGAAATTATTGAATTCCAAAATTATTTCATAAACATCAGGTAATTTTTAGAGAATTAATACAATAATTTCATACATACATTTAGATTAATGAAATGTAAACAAATATATTATATATCCAATAGAATGAGTTTTGTAAGAATATGATCTATACAACTCATGTTATAATTAAATACCTAATGAAAAATTTAAACCAAAATATACTAAGTAATAGTTTTGAAATAAAATAATGCAATATGCTCAGACCAAATTGAGAACATTTTAGAGATTTTTATAGACTTTAATGGAGTTAAATAGAAGTTATATAATTTTTTTATCTTTCATATGAGTCATGAATTATAAAAATAAAATTGTTATAACTCAAGATATTATAAATAAACTATGATCTTTTAAAAAAACCATGTAAAATAATAAAAGTATTTGGAATATTAAAAAAACTAAAATATTAACACATTATAATATTAAAAATTCATGAGATAAATTTTAATCAAATAATAATTATAATTAATGTTATCAAAAAATATTTAATTTAATCAAATAAAATTAAATGTAATAAAAGAAAACAAAAAAAACAAATTAAGAACATGCACAAAGAATATTCACATTTTTCTTTGATTTAAATTCAAGAAAATGAAATAAAAATATTCCCACTAAATTATAAATAAACAAAAAGAAACAACATTAATTCTATTTAAATAATTATTTTCAGAATAATTAAATATCCCCATTATTCACTTTAATAAAATTATATCATTAAATAATATATTAAATCTAAGAATATGGATATTAAAAATATAAACCCAAACTAAATACATGCCATGGTAAAACTAAAAAGAACATTATATGAATAATAAAATAGTTAAAAATCCTAATAAATTTTTGAATTAGTTTAAAATGTTCAAAAAATGGCTAGAGAATGTTTTTTTAAAGACTACCTATATCTCCATGAATATTTATTTAGAGAGTGGCCACCATATGGTTAAATTTTTAATTACATGTGGAAGAGTCCTGTAAAAAATGAAACACACACAATTTTTGGTACATATGCTCTTTTTTGTCTAATTGGGTTGGTAACAAAATATTGTATTACTCAAGAAGATTTGAAAAATTTATTATATAGTAAATGAGAAGATAAATTCATTGAAATATAAAATATAGAAATACCAATAGATTAAGAGAAACTGAGAGAATATTCATCGGTATAATATCCCTGAAAATGACATTTGGAACATGTGACTGTTGAAACCATCTCTGTAGTGATCTTAACAAAAGTGGTCTTCTAAATATTAGGAATTTTTTTATTATAAAAATACCATATTTATCTCTATTTGGATTCATCATAGATACTATATTATCATATTTATTAAAAAAATTATTTCTTAAAATAATAATAATAATGATTTTTTGTAGAGGGTTTTCTTAAGATTAAATAGATGGCCATTAAGAATTTTTATAGTAGTTCTGGTCAAAATGATCATACTCTACTATTTACACACCAAATTATGGATTATTACACCCACTATTATAGAGAGAGATACTTTTACGTGGGATAAATATAAACCCAAAATTTTACAGTGGAGAAAATATTACCCATGAATTTATGAGGAGAAACACCAAACATACACACAACCTTTTTTGTGAGAATACGGAAACCTATTGTTTCTATAAATAGTTTCCCCATCCAAAGCGTACTACATTTTGGTTAGGTATGAATTGAAACATGAATAAATTTTAGAGGTAGTATAACCAGTGTGAGAAAATGTTAAGTGTATACCTCTACCTAGAAAAAATTTAGAAGAAACATTACAGCTAGAAAAAAACAAAAAATATTTCGGTTGATGAAAAAGTTGATACATGACCTTTTGAATGATCTAGATAATGTATCTAGGAGTACCAAAAATGTTAGTATCCTATCATCAAAGTGATGTGGAATTAGAATAATAATTGTTACTTTCTTGAGAGTTATTCAAAAAAATGATGTAAATAGTCAAGCACAAAATCACTTGAATTAATTCAAGTATTATCACATGCAATAATTGTGTATGTTCCAAGCATCCTCAATTCCTTTAAATTGAATCCAGTTAATGTATAAAACATTTAACTATTACTAATAACCATATCCTACCACTAGTATTAATGATGACTTTACCAATGAGAATATATCATTTAGTTATGTATTTAAAAAGATATTATCACAGAGGATGACTGGTGGTTTCAGCATCACCAGAAGGAACTTCTGTTGCATGAGGTGGAGGCAGATACTGGTGGAAGAAAATATTCATAGGGATAAGATGAATATTTCATCATTTTATGTAGGGTCTATTTTCAAAATAAATTTTAGTGATTTTTATCCCATATAAATGATAGAATTAGTGAGATGTCCAAAATACTTAAATGTATATAAACTCAAAAGAGTTACAACAGATCAAATAATGCTCTAATATAAATTATATATATGAATAGATATCATTAAATCTATTAAAAAATATAAAATAAACTATGAAAAAAATGATGAAACAGTTATATAAATTAGGTGATTTTTATGGCATATAAATCGAATTTTCATCATTTCTTACAGTTGAATGAAATGTAGAAAAAATTATTACCTTTATAACATGATAGAAAACATACGATTTGAATGTATATCGGAATGTTATCACTAAAACAATAATGATTCTGAATTCTGGAAATTATATAATTCCAAAATTATTTCATAAACATCAGGTAATTTTTAGAGAATTAATACAATAATTTCATACATATATTTACATTAATGAAATGTAAACAAATATATTATATATCCAATAGAATAAGTTTTTTAACAATATGATCTACACAACTCATGTTATAATTAAATAACTAATGAAAAATTTAAACCAAAATATATTGAGTAATAGTTTTGAAATAAAATCATGCATCATGTTCATACCAAATTGAGAACATTTTAGAGATTTTTATAGACTTTAATGGAGTTAAATAAAAGTTATATAATTTTTTTAACTTTCATATGATACATGAATTATAAAAAAACGCTATAACACAAGATATAATAAATAAACTATGATCTTTTAAAAAAACCATGTAAAATAATAAAAGTATTTGGAATATTAAAAACCATAAAATATTAACACATTAAAATATTAAAATGGATGAGATAAATTTTAATAAAATAATAATTATTATCAATGTTATCGAAAAATATTTAATTTAATCAAATAAATTTAAAGTAATAAAACAAAAAAAATATAAATTTAAGAACATGCCCAAAGAAAATTCCCCCTTTTCTTTGATTTAAATTTAAGAAAATTAAATAAAAACATTCCACCTGAATTATAAATAAACAAAAAGAAACAACATGAATTCTATTTAAATAATTATCGTCAGAATAATTAAATATCCCTATTTTTCACTTTATTAAAACTATATCAGTAATAATATATTAAATCTAAGCATATGGATATTAAAAATATAAACCCAAACTAAATACATGCCACACTAAAACTAAAAAGAACCTTATATGGATAATAAAATAGTTAAAAATACTCCTAAATTTAAAAAATAGTTCAAAATGTTCAAAAAATGGATAGAGCATGTTTTTTTTAAAAACTCCCGATTTATCCCTGAATATTTATTTAGAGAGTGGCCACCATATGATTAAATTTTGAATTACATGTGGAAGAGTCCTACAAAAAAATGAAACACAAACGATTTTGGGCACCTATGCTCTTTTTTGTCTAATTTGGTTGGTACCAAAATTTTGTAGTACTCAAGAAGATTTAAAACATTTATTATATCATAAATGAGAAGATAAATTCATAGAAATATAAAATCTAGTAATACCAATAGATTAAGAGAAACCGAGAGAACATTCATCGGTATAATATCCATGAAAACAACATTTGGAACATGTGACTATTGAAACCATCTCTGTAGTGCTCTTAACAAAAGTGGTCTTCTAAATATTAGGAATTTTATTATTATAAAAAATAATAGATTTATCTATATTTGGATTCATCATAGATACTATCTTATCATATTTATTAAAAAAATTATTTATTAAAATAATAATAGTACTGAATTTTTTTAGAGGGGTTTCATAAGATTAAATAGATGGTAATTAAGAATTTTTATAGTAGTTCAGATCTAAATGATCATACTCTACTCTTTACACACAAAATTATGGAGTATTACAACCACTATGAAAGAGATAGATACTTTTACGTAGAATAAATATAAACCAAAAATTCTACATGGGAGAAAATATTACCCATGAATATGTGAGAAGAAGCACCAAATATACGCACAACCTTTTTTGTGATAATACAGAAACATGTAGTTTCTATAAATAGTTTCTCCATCCAAAGCGTACTAATTTTTGGTTAGGTATGAATAGACACATGAATACATTTTAGAGGTAGTATAACCACTATGAGAAAATATTAAGTGTATACCTCTACCCAAAAAAATATAGAACAAACATTACAGCTAGAAAAAAAATATTTCTGTTGATGAAAAAGTTGATACGTGACCTTTTTAATGATGTAGATGATTTATCTAAGAGTACCAAAAATGTTAGTATCCTATCATCAAAGTGATGTGGAAGTATAATAATAATTGTTACTTTATTGTGAGTTATTCAAAAAAATGATGTAAATAGTCAAGCACAAAATCACTTGAATTAATTCAAGTATTATCACATGCAGTAATTGTGTATGTTCCAGGAATCCTCAATTCCTTTAAATTGAATCTGGTGGATGTATAAAACATTTACCCATTACTAATAAACATATCCTACCACTAGTATTAAGGATGACTCTACCATTGAGAATCTATCATTTAGTCATGTATTTAAAAAGATACTATCATAGAGGATGACTGGTGGTTTCAGCATCGCCAGAATGAATATCTATTGCATGAGGCGGAGGCAGATGCTGGTGGAAGAAACTACTCAGAGGGAGAAAATGAATATTTCATCATTTTAGGTAGGGTCTTTTTCAAAATAAATTTTAGTGATTTTTATCCCATCTAAATGATAGAATTAGTGAGATGTCCAAAATACTTAAATGTATATAAACTCGAAAGAGTTATAATAGATCAAATAATGATAAAATATAAATTATATATAAATAGTTATCATTAAATATAGTAAAAAACATAGAATAAACTATGAAGAAAAAATGATGAAACAATTATATAAATTAAGTGATTTTTATGGTATCTAAATTGAATTTTCATCCTTTCTTACAGTTGAATGAAACGTAGAAAAAATTCTTATCTTTATAACATGATAAAGAACATGTGATTTGAATGTATATCAGAATTTTATCACTGAAACAATAATGATTTTGAATTCTGGAAATTATAGAATTCCAAAATTATTTGATAAACATCTGGTAATTTTTAGAGAATTAATACAATAATTTCATACATACATTTAGTTTAATGAAATGTAAACAAATATATTATATATCTAATAGAATGAGTTTTGTAAGAATATGATCTATACAACTCATGTTAAAATTAAATAACTAATGAAAACTTTAAACCAAAATATACTGAGGAATAGTTTTTAAATAAAATCATGCAACATGTTCAGACCAAATTGAGAACATTTTATAGATTTTTATAGACTTCAATGGAGTTAAATAAAAGTTATATATATTTTTTATCTTTCATATGATTCATGAATTATAAAAATACAATCGTTATAACTCAAGATATTATAAAGAAACTATGATCTTTTAAAAAAACCATGTAAAATAATAAAAGTATTTGGAATATTAAAAAACATAAAATATTAACACATTATAATATTAAAAATTCATGAGATAAATTTTAATCAAATAATAATTATAATCAATGTTATCAAAAAATATTTAATTTAATCAAATAAAATTAAATGTAATAAAACAAAATAAAAATAAATTTAAGAACATGCAAAAAGAATATTACCCTTTTTCTTTGATTTAAATTTAAGAAAATGAAATAAAAACATTCCCCCTGAATTATAAATAAACAAAAAGAAACAAAATTAATTCTATTTAAATAATTATCGTCAGAACAATTAAATATCCCCATTTTTCACTTTAATATAATTATATCATTAAATAATATATTAAATCTAAGCATATGGATATTAAAAATATAAAACCAAACTAAATACATGCCATGGTAAAGCTAGAAAAACCCTTATATTAATAATAAAATAGTTAAAAATCCTCCTAAATTTATGAATTAGTTCAAAATGTTGAAAAAATGGTGAGAGCATTTTTTTTAAAAACTCCCTATATCACCATGAATATTTATTTAGAGAGTGGCCACCATATGATTAAATTTTGAATAACATGTGGAAGAGTCCTACAAAAAATGAAACACAAACAAGTTTTTGTACCGATGCACTTTTTTGTCTAACTGGGTTGGTAAAAAATTTTTGTAGTACTCATGAATATTTAAAAATTTTATTATATATTAAATGAGATGATAAATTCATAGAAATATAAAATCTATTAATAAAAATAGATTAAGAGACACTGAGAGAATATTCATCGGTATAGTATCCATAAAAACGAAATTTGAAACTTGTAACTATTGAAACCATATCTGTATTGATCTTAACAAAAGCGGTCTTCTAAATATTAGGAATTTTATTATTATTACAAATACCATATTTATCTCTATTTGGATTCATCATAGATACAATACTATCATATTTATTATTTTATTTAATATAGTTAGAGAGTGTTTATTTTAAATTCACAATTTCCCTTTTCAGATTAAGAATATCTTTCTGAAAAAAAATCTATATCACCATATACTTTATCTATTGTAGATAAAGTAGAGTTTCACAAACTAAGATTTTCCTTTTCGATTTTCAAAATATTATTTTTTATAATGAAAAATTTATCATTTTATTTATCAAATTCATGAATAGGAATCTTCAACTTTTATTTTTTCCAATCGAATACTTTTATTTTACATAGACAACTTACTATGATCCATAATCGTATTTACATACTTTTAAGAAATTTTTTCAATTTCCACATGAAATTAATCACCAAAGTAATATAATTATTTAACATTATAATTTTCATGATAAAAACTAGAAGGGGATTCAAAATCAAAGTAATAATTTAGAGAATTACAAACCTTATTTATTATTGTTTAAAAAAAATATCCATGTTTTGTTCATATCATCAAAAGGATTTATTTCATGAGGGTTTTTCCCATTAGAATATGGTCACTAGTAAAATTATCACTTCCAAATTCATCTATGCTGTATAATTCCTCAGTGCGGCTCCAACTAGTGTGATAAGTATATTTGATTTCCTTTTTTACTTATCTTTCCCTTCTTATTTCATTTTCAGATATTCATTTTTGGTATGGATAGGTTTACTATATTCATAACAAATAATAGTGGATTTACATTTATTATATTTTCTTTTGAAATAATTATTTTATCTCTTACATTTACCTTCATTAGTTTTGGTTTTATTCTTTTTCTTTATGAGCCCATGAATGCATTTTCCCACTTGAATTAGATCTTCATCCTTATTTGATCTAGAAGAATCTACCTAATCACTAAAATAGTTATAAAAATCATATTTAGATTTAAAATCCACTCCAATTATTTTTTCAAATGAAAAAAATTGTTGTTATGTAATTCAATAATGTATTGGAATAGATATCCAATCAGTTCACCTCAAGAGTATTTTAAAAAATAGTTTTTTATGCAATGGTCACTTTTTGAATGCCACTTATTTGATGGGACTCAAAGTATCCTTTCAACCAGAACTTCATTCTTCATGGTTTCAACAAGTGTTACCATGATTTTGATGATATTTTTGAATATTCAGAACATATCATTCATGATTTCATGGTAAGACATTATAAATTTCTGAAATTAAACTCTGTGAATTCCAAGCTTACATCTCTATAATTTTTCAATTCCTTGGTGAGAAACTTTTAAAGTCCTCTGAAAGTCAGAAGTAGTTCTACAAGCAAAAATAAGACTATAAATATTCCAACTAAGACTACAGTAATGATAATTCATGACCATATACTTCAAGACATATTTTTTTATCATTATTCATAGTTAAAGTTTCATATTCACCATTAGGTATTTTATATGTTTTATCTATAATAGTCTAATATTCAATACATATATTTTTCAAAAATAAATATATTTTTTCTTTCCAATATCTGTAATAACTTCCATTTAAATGAGGTTTTATCAACAGATTCCAAAATTTTATCTTTTGAGCTTCCATCACTAAAAGAGATCTTTCCTCTATCATGTTAAGGTATATGATACAATTTAACTCAAATAAAAATATAAATAAAAATTTAAAACAATCATTTTAAAAGAATAAAACATAACTAAAGATTCCTAAAAGGGTTTCCTATAGATTCGATGTGTTAGATGTTGACGAAAAGGATTATAGAGCTAAACAATCCTTAAGAAAGGTAAGACTATAATACTAATTGTTAGTTCTGATAGGTTTTAAGAAGATGGTCTAAAGGGGTGAATAAAACATTATTAAAATTATAAAAGTTATTAAATATTAATTAATAATTTTTGTTTTTTTAAAATTATTAAACAATAATTTCATAAAATAACAAGAATAATAGATGTGTGAAGTGTATGTACATACAATTAAATAGAATAACATAAGGAATTTTTATAGTAGTTTAGATCTAAATAATCCTATTATACTATTCAAACCCCAACCAATAGAGTATGAAACCCACTATGAAAGGTAGATAGACTATTAAATTGGGGAAATCGAAACCCCAACTTTTACATGAGAGAAATACCAACCTATACCTTCGTGAGGAGTATCTACAAACCTACACACAAACTTTATCATGTAACAAAACCAAGTCTTCCATGGAATGAAGTAAGTTAAAAACAAATTCCATTTTTATAATTTATAATTTAAATTTAAATAATTTAAATATTTATAAGTTATATGAATAATCAGTGTTAGTATCAACTCTCTAATAATGATTCCAAATTTGATGCATGAAGACCTTGTCGAAGGGTCCTTATGTTCAAATAAAACTTTAAGAGATAACTATGGTTATATCCAATGAACCATACTAGATACATATCAATATTAGTTTTCACTTATTTTATTTCAATGGTTTTTAATCATATAAAACTAATATAATTGGGTAGGGAGATTTATGTGTGATGAAAACAAAAAAATAATTAAAAAATAATTGAAACACAAGGATCAGTGACAAATATTGAAAAAACACTGATGAATATCACCCCCAAAAATTCTATGATTGTATTGATTATTATTTAATCTCATTCCATCATAATTTTGGGCACATTATTATTCACCTTTAATACCACTACTTAATTAAACATTCATCCAATCAGGCTAATACAAAGTCCATATCTCCATTAAAATAGTTTCTCAAGTGCATACCCCAATTATGTGGAGTCTCTTGAACAAATCATTCCATAAACACATATAAGTTACCTATATCAAGTGTGACTCCTATGTAGACAATGTATGGTCTTCATAACCTTCACATAGAACAATATCAACACCATGTTAACAATATTACACCAAAATCCTCTATATGTAGGATTGGTTAATGAGGGGAGGATTATTAATTGAAGAAATAATGGAAATAAGATAATAAATGGGAAGTAGATAGGATACTATCTCCTACCATTATTCCCACCCATGACCACCAATATTAAGTAAAAAATAAATCTAAATAGAATAATTTAAAGAAAAACTCAAGGGTAATGAATGGGTTAGTGTATAATTTTCATTATAATGATACAAAATATGGAATTAGAACTTGACATAGAGTGAAAATAACAATGGAGAATTAAAAATAATAAAGTAATGAATATAAATGAATGAACTACATTAAGTGATTTTTTCTAGTATTTACAAAAACTATTATAATCTGATTCCAATAAAGAGAGGTCTAGTTTGGATAACTTTTAAAGGAATAGTATTGAAGTTCCCTTGAATTTTTAAAGGATTTTTCTTTATTTTCAACCATTTTTGAAAAGTGGAGAGCATTATTGAATTGTTTTTGAGTCAATTGAAGAAAGAATAATATGTGTTTCTAAAGGTTCTATTCATTACTAAAGATATCTTAAATTCTACTATTGGATGAAAATAGAAGTGTATTGGCTACATATGTGTGTTTTTTGTCCTATGTATATGTGGATTTTATTTTGTGTATGAATTCTTGGACCCAAATTTTGGAAATTATACTAGAAACAAAAGAGTATTTAAGTTGTATTTGATGACATTAAGGTTTGTTAGGTTGTTGAAAATAATGTTGGTCAATGTTATTGATAGTAAGGATGGTCACTGTTGATGGAACAAATGTGTGTTGGAATATCAATGAATCAAGTTAGGATTGTTAACAACAACATTTTTGACAACACATGAATAAGATTAAAAAATTATTGATGTGATTATTAAAAGATTGGTAGCTCCAATAAAGATAACTAACTTGAAGATTCTAGGATGTTTTTATTGGATTATTATCTATATAATGATTTCAAAGAAGTTCGAAGGGTTCTTGGAACCTAATAAAGAAGTGATCTATTTAAAAGATTGAATCCATGCCACATAACCTTCCTCGGGTCATATGATATGTTATTCTTATGGAGGCTATTATGTATATGATATATTACATGGAAACTACATAAGTATTTCAATTCCTTATCCATGTTTTCTATGCCACAATGCTGGTTAGAAGGGTAAAAAATAAGGGCATCCATATATTCATAACAAATATAGATCAACCATACTTATATGGGAAAATTATTGATCACATAGGGGAACGAACAAGACCAACTATCCATGGAGGCTACATGTATGCCTGCATATAGGTGAGCATAAACATGGGATGTCATGTGCACATGGATATAGTGGTCTGCGCTGTAGAGCAGTAATGTGGAATTGTGGTCCACTCCATAGGGAAAAAGTATGGAGGATTCCTAAAGAAGACCCTATTACTCAAAAATGGTGAGTAAGGAAGTTATGTTTATTATCTTCCATGAGAATTATTGAGAAAATTAGATGTGGGATGTGGAGTTATTAGTATATTCTATATTTTAGTTCACCAAGATAGAGAAATGTATTCAGATGTATTTCAATGCCACTAGAACATTTGATATGTCCATTCCAAAACAAAATGGATACACTATAGTGACATAGGAAAAGATTAGTGCATTCTGTATCTATGCCTTGTGTAATGTAGGGTCTAAATTTAAAAAAATTATTGAATTCATTGGTTTCTATCCCCACAGAAGTCTATACCATGGATTTATAGGATACACCATAGGAATGTATGTTTCATGTTCCCATGAAGAAAGGATATTAATGAAAAAAAGTTCACTTAAAAAATAATTGTGATTTAAGGATAACAGTTAAACTAATTTTTTTTTGGCAAGTTGAAAGGTTAGAAAAGATCATTCTAAATATTCTTCTTAGATTAATGGAGGATTTACTACACAAAAAATGTGGATCTGGTCAAATATAGATGTCCAAACATTAGTGTGTGTGATCATGACATAAAAATCATGAAGAAATCATGTTTGGGACATAGGGAATGTGGTTACACAAAATACTATGAAAAATAGGAGGTTCTACACCATATAATTGTAGAAAAGTCTATATTTAGGTAATTTCAATCAACCAGTAGTTTTAACCATAAACTAAAATAATGGGAGTTATTTAATGAACTCTAGGGTGATGAAATTATATTAAAATACCCATGATAGAACTATTAATTACACAAAAAACATGGAATGATCCTAGAAAAGTGGAGATTCTATTACAACCATTGGACTGAATGAAGAATGTTAAATTCTATATAACAATTTCTGGAGAATTTATAGGAAAAAATGATCTAAATATATAACTTATTGAAGATTTTATTTTCAAAGAGGATATAGAATGTGTTATTATAGAAAAGGGTTTGTAATTTTTAAGGTTTTTCAAACATTGAAGATCCTTCCCTAGTAGAAGAAGGATATTTTTGTATCAACCTTAAAGAAGTGACTATTCTAGAAAAAATCTTGAATGAAGGGAGATGTATCAAGGAATTTCTATAAGGGTGATAAATAATCCCAACAAAACTATTTCAGTTAATGGATTTTTATAATAATCATTCATAAAAACTAGAGTAGGTACCTACATGTCCATAAATTGTGATGGATTTTATTTTAACTGATATCAATCCAACAAAAGAATATTCAAGGGAGTGACCCTTGAGAAGTAGAAGGATTTCCCTAAACATTGTAAGGTAGTGAGGCTAAGTGATGAGTGACTAAGGATAAACCTTTGTAATTTGAGTAACCACTAAGAGGAGTGATCCCCATAGAGGATTTTAGTGCATGTAACATTATCATTTAATCATACTTAGAGAATCTTAGTAAGGGTGGACCAAGTAAGTAAATGCGTCCATATCTACTTTTAGAAAGCACACTAAAAGGAATGAATCTATCTATAGAATTCTAGGTTAAAGAGCATAATTGGTGACCCTTATGGTTGAGAGGTCAATATCCATGAGGGAAAGTGAGATTTTAAAGGATCAAGAGTCTTAATTTTCATTAAACATTCATACCCTAATACACCCTCTTATGGTAATCTTATGTTAGGTCTCATGTTTATTCCGAACAACTAGTATATAAGGGTTGTTCAATTTTTTATTATTATTTATTGAACTTCACTACTATAGAAGTGGGTTATCCAGTTCTAGGGCTTTAACAATGCAATATAAAAGCACTGATAAATTCCCCTTATATCAATGATTTTTTAAAAGTACTGATAAAATCCACCCTTTATTAGTGCTCCGAAAAACGTTCTGTAAAAGACCCCCTTCTTCATCACTAGTTAAAAAGGATGATAAAGGGGGTCTTTATGAGCGCTTTTTTAGAAGCACTGATAAAGACCACCCTTTACCTTCTCTTTTTTACTAGCATTATTAAAGGGTACATTTCAAAAAAAAATAATTATGAAAAATAAATTAATAAATTAATACATAAATACATTTATATTGATATAAATATTATATATATAATTTAAATATATTTTATTTAAGGATGAATAGAAATTTACACTTAATATAAAAGTTATATAGGGAAAATAGATTATAAAATAATTACACAAATATTTTTTATTAATAATTTTCTAATTATTATATAGTAATTTTCACCAAATAACAATTTTAAAATAAAAAAAATCAAAAAAAAACATTAAAAGATATAAAATAAGATGAGAATGCCACTAGAACTTCAAAAAACCATAAATTTTGATATGAGTGTCCATTTGAGCTCTACTACATATTAAATCAAATATTTTGATGACATAGACATCATGTTAATTAAGTGGGACCCTGGTAATTATTTTTTATGGAAAAAAGAGTTAGAAGGCCTCCAAAAACGAGTTTTTAGTCGGGGTACCCTAATGTTTTAACATTATATGGATTATTAGCCTTGTTTAAGGGGGTATTATTTTTTTTTTAGTGGGGAGTAAATTTATTACCAGGTCTTTCCTTCATACTTTTTTTTTGGTTTTGAATGTTTATTATTTTTCACAATGAATTTTTATTTTTAATTAATTATATGCATATTTTCTTATATTTACATAAAATAAATCACTTATATAATTACATATATCAACATATTACTGTAAAAATATATTTATAAATATATAAAATAAATAATTATTATTCATTTTACTTAATTTAAAAATTTATCCATTTTATACTATATAAAAATAGAATAATATGTATATAAATTTTTTATATATACAGGTGCGTGTGTATTAATAAGAACATATAAATATATATACACATTTATATTCTTACACACACACATATCACTATATTAAAATATAAATAAATGAATATTAATATATAATATATTAAAATAAATATATTTGTGTATATATATATCACACATTTCAAAATATATACAACTAAATAGAAAATTCATTAAATATAAAAAAACACACATGACATACTAGTAAAGAGCTTCAGTCACATAAGGGAGGTCCTAACATAAAATATAGGTGCACATAGAAATTTAGGGTATCCTTTTATCCCTAAGGAAGAGGGTGGGGTGGCTGATGGTGGATGCTTAGTGGAATGCACTGAGAAAGGGGGTTGTAAGTGCTGAGAAAGGTGGGTGTCAGTGTGCATGAAAAATTAATTTTTTCCATATTTTTTAAAATTCCTTTTTTAGTTCTGTTAAAATTAATCCTTTAATGACAATAAAAAATAACTATTAATCATAGGCTTTAACAACGATAAAAAAGGAAATGTGAAAATTACCTTGTAAAAGCACAAAAAAAGTGCTAATAAAAGAAGCCTTTATCTGCTAATTTTTATCACTATTAAAGGGTGAATTTAACAAAAAAAATTATCCTATTAAGGACCCCATTTAACATCACTCACAATATCAATGATTTTTTAGTGCTGATAAGGCCCCTTAACTAGCGATGTAAATACCCGATTTGTAGTAGTGCTTGATATAATGTTGTTCGAAGAAAAAAATGGAATCCACAATGAAGAATCATTTATTTGATGGTAAGAGTTTAATAACATAGTAAAAGGAGTTTGTTTAGTTCACAAAATATTCTCTTTGAGTTTCTAAATAAGTTTAAGAAGATTGAAATGTTCTGTTAAGCTGAAAAAGTCATGTTTGAAACAAATCAAAGACAAATTTAAATTGATACATCGATCAAATAGGAACTAAAGGAGGATATCAAGGAAGAATTACCCAAAATGATAAATTATTTCATGTTATCTAAATACATTTTGATTAAATTATATTATTTTTGTTAAAAAACAAGAAAGTCCAAGTTATAATTCATAATGAAAAAAAGAAATAAGAAAAAAACAAGATGAAATCATCCCAGAAGTTGTGTTATATTTCCGAGGTAAAATTTGATTATAGTGTTATCTATAATTCAAACCCTTGGGTAGAGAAAGGATAAGAAATATTGGATTTTCTCATGGAGATGAAAACATTATGTGATTATTATGATTAATTAGAAACAAAATCTATTTATTTTCTTTGTAATTTTCATGAAATGATAATGAAGATCGATGAAGTATCATGTATGGAGTATAATATTCAATGATTAATGATTTTAAATTTAAAAAAGTATTGAAAAGTGGATAAATTATCTTGAATCTTAACATATTTTTTTAACCAAGATTATGGAGCAATGTTATATGATTTAAGAACATTCTTAATAGATCTGAAAAAATATCCATAGAAAAGGTATTAAATGAATGTTAAACTTGATTGAGAGCAGAATATGAAGATTGAAAAGGGTATTTGAGTGGTTTCATTTTATTTTTTAATAACTTGGATAAAAAATATAAGAAAAATATGAGAAGATAATAGGCCTTTAAAATAGGATAAACATATCTAAAGAGAATTTGATGATGTCGTCAAAATTTATCTCAACTTTTGAAACATCAAATAGTCATCCATATTTGAAATACCAAAGTAAAAAAAATTTCAACAAAAAATATGGAATTTTGGTTCCAAAAAAGATAAATAACTAATGTTATTTTATTTTTAAGTATCAAGGAACCTCATGAGTAGATTTTCCAAAGAAAAAAATATTAAATAATATAAGAACTTTAGTATTTCCAAAATCTCAAATAAGGATATACTAAACAAGGTATGATTAATATGTAATATGTTTAATTTTTTTATATCCTCAATTATATGAAATGGTTTTACTATTAGATAAATACATGTAAGTGATAAAATATATATAGAGATACTCCACTCATATGACTTAAATAAAAAAAATATAATCCTAGAATAAGACCTATTAAGATGGAAAATGGGTTTCCATTTTTTTGAAAAAGAAAAATAGAATTAATAAAGGGTTTATCAAGCATTAAAATATGAACAATAACATTGACTCACTTAGATAAATAGAGTAAAAAAATGGAGGTAAAAATAAGTGGTTGTTCAAGATCTAATGAAATTAGAAGTTACTTAAAAGTTTACTCCAAAAAGGAAGATATATTTCAAGATGTCACTTTTGTCCTTTATGGAAGTGGTCTTCCAAAGTAGTCCTATAAAATAATATAATAGTAAAAATTTGAATATACAATAGAGAAGAAATTCATAGTACAGATACACTAGTGATGGAACTGAAGAAACTACTTATTCAAGTGTGATCAATTCCATGATTATGGAACATTCAACGAGAAGGAAGGTTGTCAATTTTTATATGCATTAAAAGAAGTGTGTAATAGGTATCACCTAAATGAGATCATTTAGTAGGTTTTTTAGTTTTATGAATACATGTGAAGATTTTTAAGTTGAAGAATTAATTACATTCCTTCATCGAAATATAAAAAATAGAGAAGGAATGATGGAAAGTCATGGGTTATTTCATATTGACCAGCCATATTTCTCAACTTGAGGAACATCTAGGCACCCCACTTCCCATATAATTTATTATGCCTAATTATTTTGTGAATAGGTGAAGAATTAATAGGGGATATGATCCATGGGGTGATGTTTCTTAAAAATCACATGAATGATTGTACTAGAAAAGCCAAAGTGGATAGAGATTAATGAAATTATAGACAAGTAGAATATATTCCCCCATTTTGACACTAAAATGTATTAAAAAAATTGTGTTAAGAAACAAATTATCATGGGGATTGTTCAAAAACATCAGATACTATTACTCATTGTTATATTTTTTTGAATCTTGTGAACAACTGAAAGGAATGAAGTTAAATGATATCATTTGTTCAAATTTGAGCCTTTATTAAAACAAGGAGTGTCAAATATATATTAATTAGTATTAATTACTTCATCATGTGATATGTTTCTCACAACCAAGTACTTAATTATATTTACTAATGGTTTGGTGTGAAGTTATGGAGATCACAAGTTGACATTTTAATGTATAAAATCCAAATATGTTAAATGTATTTTTTTATTGATGAGTGACATGGATAACCAAATTATTTTGTATAATTTTTTTTATTTCTTACGGTGATCTCTAGATTAGTAAGATTAGATATTTATTTAAATCTCAAGTGAAAATTGGTAAATTCACTTAATGAATCTCATGTGGAGATTTAGTGTGAATAGTTATTGTCTTGCATAACATGGTATTTAAAATTATTTAGATAATCAATATGTGGTTAATAAAAAATAATGATTTTTTATGAAATAGGGGGATAAAATATAATTAAGTGAAGAGGATATACCATGGTGGGATTCAATATTTATTGTAATCTTTTCCTATATCCATGGAATGATGACGTGAAGATAATGTTACCTCCAATAAGGTTGAGAAGGAACAAAAGTGCATCCCTAAATTTATAGAAGGATGTTTAGAAATTCCCTTTTAATTAGAAATGACCTTTATATTTCATGAATAATAAGGGGTAGATAAAGATATGTTGAGATGGAGAATATACCATTATGGGGGATAAGATAAATCTAGGGTTTCATTGAATAATGGGGATAAAATGTTTGCTGTTTATTGTCAGAAAAATATAAATGAAGATATTATTATCAATCCCAAATGATTGAAGTTGTATTTTTTGATAATAAGGTTGGTCAATGTTTTTTACAATAGGGTCAGTCATTGTTGGTGATAATAAGGTTGTTCATGTTTTATGACCAATATTTATGTTGAATATCAATAAATAATGTTTGTTTTTTTAAAATAACCTTATTTAAAACACATAAAGAAGATAACAAAAAGTTTGAATTGATGTTTGAGAGAGTGGTTTTTTTAAAGAGAGGGACAAGCTAAATATTCTTGGAGGATTTTTATAGACTTCTTAAGTTAATAAGGACTGTTAAATAAGGTTTAAGAGTGATTTAAAGTATATTAAGAAGACATATATCCTAAAGAATAAATCTATCCCACAGAACCTACCTCTTAAAGTAGATTATGTTGTTCTTTTGAAGGATACAATATACAAGAGATGTCATAGAGAAACTCGAAAAGTATTTTTACACCTTAGTCATGTGACATAAAAAGTATTTTTGGTTTCAAGGGTAACAAATATATCCATACGTAGCTACCAAATTAATAAGTTTAAACCTTGTATACGTGGGATAAAGATTGACGATAGAGGGGAACCAACAAGTCCATATATCCATGATAACACCAAGGTGTCTATCATATATAAAATCAAGGACATGGGTAGGTGTTCATTATTCGAGGCATTGGTTTGTTCTGTATTTTGGAATCATAGAGGAAGTGGTCCATGTGGTAGGGTGGAATCAAGGATGAGGTCAAGAGTGGACCTTGTTACTTAGAACTAGAGAGATGAGGAAGTGAAGTCTCTTATTTGGTGTAGTAATTTCATAGGAAATTATGATTTGGAATATAGAGTTCTTAGGATATCCCATACTCTAGTTCAACACTATATAGAAATGTATTCAGAGTAATTTTAGTTCCAAGGTAATATTTAAGTTGTCCAAACTACAACAGAAAGGGTTACACCATAGTTTCCCTAGGAAAGAAAAAGGCTATACTGCATCTAAAACATCCACTATGGAGGGTCTGAATTTAATTTAAGTAAAAAATTTAGAGGTTTCCATTCCTATAGTAGGTTGTGTCACGGATATACAAGATACACTAGAGGCACTGTATATTTCATTTACCAATGTATCAAGGGTACTAATCTTGACATAGGTTCACTTTCAAATAGAATCATTATGCTGTAAGGATAATGTCTATGCCAAAAATGTTTGGTGAGTCAAATAGTTACAGAGGATAATATTCACATTAATGGGGAAGTTATTTCATATAAAATGAAGGTCTATCCAACTACAAATATATACTCAACTATGTGTGTAACAACACCATATGAAAGAATGAGGAAATAGAGTTTTCACTATAGGGAAGGTGGTTATGCCATAGAATAATCAAATAAGAGGTTATATGCCATATATTTGAAGATGACTCTATAACTAGGTAGTTGTATTCAAATGGATATTCAGGATAGAAATATAAATAATGATAGTTATTTCATGGAATATAGGGTGTCCAATTTGGATTAAAAGACAAATGATGACCCCATTAATTACACAATATTATTGGAATTATCCTATAATATAGGATATTAAATCCAAACCATTTGATTGAATGTAGAAATAAGAATTATTTGTAAAAATCTTGGTATAAGATCTAGAGAAAAATGATCAAAATGGAGAGATTGTTGAAGATGTAAATTTCAAAGAGGAAGTAGAAGGTGTTTCTCCAGATAAGGGGACGCGAGATTGGATTTTTGAAAATAAATTAATGATCCTTCTGACATTGAAGAATGATATTAGTGTATCAATAAATGAAATAATATTTCTTCCAAAAAATTCAATAAATAAGAGAGATACATCAAAAAGTTGTCACATAGGTTAAGAAAAATCCTCGAAGAACTACATCTAAGTATCTACCTTATTTGAAGATTCATTCAGAGATTCTTGAGAAGAAACCTATTTGTCCCAAAAATATTATGGTGATCCTTTCTACTAATACTTAGAGAATGGAGGAATGTTCAATAGAGTGACCATTGGGAAGAAGTGTGTTCTCCCAAACCACTATTAGGTAGTGAGCCTGAGAAAGGAGTGACTAAGCACAAACATTTTCAAGGGGATTGACCCCTAGGGGTAGTGAGATCCATAGTTTATTTTTGTTCATCGAAAATATTAATTTCATTCTCCTTGGAGTAGCATAGTGAGGGTGAACCATGTAAATAATCATGTCCATGTTTACATTATCAATGCACACTAAAATAAATCAAATAATTTAATGGATATTTGGTTAAAGTGATTAATAGGATACCCATAAGGTTGAGAGGTCAAAATACTAAAGAAAAAGTGATTCTTTATCTGTGTAATAGTCTTAATTATCATTGACTATTAATACACGGATTCAAACACACTCTTAGGGAAATAGAACACTAATTCCCTTGATTATTTGCAATAAATTTTTGAGTTTCATATGAGTCATCACATTGCTGGGATATTGAGGATTTGGAAAATCCCTATATTGTATATGTGTGATTTCCAATTCACATAAGAGTCATTAAAATATGCATATGAGTCATCCAAAGTGCGTATGAGTCATCCAAATCTGTATTAGTGTTATTTAAGAGAACGTATAAGTCATTTTTATTAAAAGTTTTAGTAATTGATGGAGGATAAAAATAAAAAAAGTTTAGGATATTTTTTACTTTTAATAAAACGTGTTTTATATTAGATTATGCTTCATATGATTCTCTTCACTGATCAAATATCCCAAAGTGATTTTTATTCTAGCTGATATCTGATTCTCAAACCAAACTCTATGCTATAAATAAGGAATAGATTAATACTGCACAAGAAATATCCACACAGTAGTGTTTCATGATCTCATTCACACATGGGTTTTTTAATAGAAGAATTTAAGGAATGGGTTTTATTGGAAGAAGAATAACATAATATTGAAATTGTGTGTTTCAAATTTTTATCCAGGTTTTAAGGAAATTATCATGTTATATTCTTGGATAATTCAAGTTGAAATGTTTGAAATCATTCTTTAAAAATTATAATGGAAAGAAAGTTGAGATTATTGACTAGAGATTTTTTTCACCTAATCTTCATTGATAATTTCTATAATAATTATGAAAATATTATTTTATGTTTTATAAGAATAAAATATAACAAAGAAAATTTAAAGGAATGATATTAATGAGAATTATGATAAGATACCAATACATAGATGGATTAACAAAGGGATAACTAATGAGATATACTTTCACTAAATTCATGGATTCTAAATAGGTCAAGGAATACTGGTTAATATACTGATAATAATATTCTTACTAATATAAGAGAGTATGTGTTCATGTGTACATGATCTTATGGATGAATATATCATTCTGAAGAATATGTTGTGAGTATAGAACAATTTTCTTGCAAAATTTATGTTATTATTCATGTTTTCAAAGTTACTATAAGGGAATATTTTTTATTTATGTTAAAACATCATGTGATATAATTAACATATGATTCTATCCTGATTAGAGTAATGAAAATTTAAATCATATGTGGTTTATATCAAAATAAATCCATATATTCAACTATAGGTAGTGGATGATAACTACTTCCTAGTGAAATTTATGACTCTTACTCAAACCTTGAGTGTCAATTTAAGGCATTTCTAATCACTACAACTTATAATTATAATAAAATATTTAATCCAACATCAAGTTGATCAAGAAAATGAGTAATCTATCATCTTAAGACCGATCCTTATAAATATATCTCTTTGGGGTATTTTCTTTATTAATATTTCAAACATATAATGAAGAGAGTTTTGTTGAGATAATCAAGAATTCAAAAAGTCACATGGAGGGAATTTATATGTGAATTTGGAAAATAAATTTGTACCAAATATTCAACCCCACTCACATTGGTACACTACGACATTTAGGATCTTCAAGTGGTATCATATACCCCCCCTAAAAATATGCTCATAAAAAGGTTATAATGGAGAATAAAAATAATATGAACAATAATGATGTGATATATTTTAATGGAAGTAATTTTCATTGATAGAAGAATCATATGGTGCCATATCTTTTCACATATGTACTAAATGTTATTAATAATGTTATATAATAATTTACACCAATTACAAGAAATTTTTTTATGAGTTTTTCGGAAAAAATAAATATGGAAGTAAATTTAAAGAATAAAAATGATATATTTTTATCTTTTTCAAACAATTTGTAAACTATAGTTATGAGACTTCAAAAAACTAAATAAGTTTCAAATAAGATCAAGAATATGTATGAGTGGAACATCAGAATAAAAGAAGAAAAAATATAGATTTGGAGGGAAAATTTTGATGTCATTAGAATTGATGATTATAAAATAATTATTGGTAACCTCACTAGTGTAAATGAGACACTCAGCCATATAAAAGGATTGGGATATAAACATGATACCATTATAGTTGTTAAAAAGTTGTTGAATAAATTTCTATATAAATTTGACCTTATGATTTTATCCATAAAATAAAATGAATACTATTCTATTAATGAGTTACATGACACACTTTTGAATAATGAATTGAGATAATCTCCAATTTTTAATAAAAGGCTAAAAACTAATTGACTTTGAAAGAATTGAACAAGAGGTTGATCTAGGAGTAAGTATTGTTTGAGTCCCAAAGTCTCATAGATAAAGATTATTAGAGTGATAAGAATCATAAGAAAACTATGGCTCTTATATATAAAAATATAAAAAGGGAAAATGTAAATATAAAGGAGGGATTCCAATTAATTTTTTTTAAATCTTTATGGATTTTTATTTATGAAAAATATTAATATAAGAAGAATAAAGTTTTGTAGTTTGATGATGAATAGAATAAGAAAGACCAAAAAAAAATTAAAAAAAAAATCAACAATGGATTTGATCAAATTAAAAACTAGACATCAATAAGGAAGAAAAGAATCATGCTGGGTAAATAGTAAAAATACATATCTTCCCCAAGTAGCTATTTAATGTAATAATGTGCTAGAATATCTAGTAAAATTATGGAACATGTTTAAATAAAATAAATTTTCTCTAATCATTGATATAAAGAAGGAAATGAAATCTACATGATTCACATGCTGAGGACAGAACATAAAGTCCATTATGAAAGGAAAACCCATCCCAATAAAGAAGATATAAATTTTATGAAGTAATTTAATTAGATGAAGAATGTTAAAGATGAGTATTATAGTTAGTAAAATGAGTAAACATAAAAGATTAAACTTCTCTATGTTAATGTGAAAGATCATGAAAGAGTTGTAAAATAATTTGAGAAGAATATAACTACTCAATAAGAAGAATATAATAAGTATAAATAAAGGTTTATTTAGGTGTATAAAACCCTTGGAAAGATGATTAGTAATTTTAATTTTTTTTAAATAAATAGAAATTCATCTCAAAATTGTTATAAATGTTATATTATTCTTAGATAACTTATCCACATTTTAAATCTTTAAATTTTAAATATATATAGTCTAGTTGTGTTAATCAATAAGAAATTATAGGAAAACCCTGGTAAAGTAAAAGCATTAGAGGAATTATACTATAGTTAATGATGTGGATAGAGATTAGAAGTAGAATAATTCATTAAAACCCATGAAAAATAAGTTTGATTTGGTACCAAAATGAAAATTATATTTTGAAATAGAGACTCATTATGATTATAGAAGACCCAATTTTGAGGGCTACTACTGGGTTGTGAAGCCTATGGAAATAAATCTTATGTTTTCTAGTATAACATGTCTTTCATTTAGAATCATAGAAGGATAAAACAATATGGGTATGTAATCAGATATAGATGTAACATATATCTGTGGAGATAAATATAAAATTAAAACATCTATACAATTACTATAAAAAATAGGTTTAAAGAGATTTATGATCCTTTAAAATGGTGTGACCGGTAATTTCATTTTGATGAGGATTTTTTGACCATGACTATTTTCTAATAATAAAAAATTATAAATATAAAAGGAGTCAATAGGGAATCATGAAATAAAAATCATTGATCATGGAGGTAGATTTAAAGTGTAGCTATAAAAGAAGAACCTAGATTCTTGATTGTGATTTTTCATCACATATGTTGTAGATACAAAACTCTTGAAAACATATTAAGTATCATGATTTCGGAGCTATGATTTTTTGGAATTAAAGTTCACTTAAAATTAAGGGGATTTATAGTTCTTAAATTGAGCTATAAAATTTTCATTCATAGAAGTTTCTTTTTTGTTAATGGACTTAAGTATAAATTGTGAGTGTTATATACCCATGAAATAAATCTTACTAGATAATATTTAATAAAAATAACTACCTTATTAAAATAATTTAAGATGTAAGAATCATTGATCAAGGAAAATGACTAGTGGGATTAATTTTCAAATTAGAGATCCATGAAATTTATAAAATCTCCACTCTATCGAGGAAACTAATATTTGGAACAAATGACTTGGAAATATTGGTCAAAATAATTTGAGTAATATTTTCAAAGAAAATGTTGTGAGGGATCCACCCCAATTCATCTAATATTGAGATCATGTTTTTAAAACATGTTAAAAATGGGAAAATGGTCGAAGGGAAACACATGAGTATAGTGACATAATCAATAAGGAATCTTGAATTAATTCACTTGAATATTTGTTGGAATATGAGAAAAAAATACAAAAAGGTGACTTTTAATTTATCACTTTAAATGATAATTTCATATCTAATAAAAGAGTTCTATTTTTAAAGAACAAGTCATAGGAAATAATAATACTTATGATCTACAAAAGAGAAGTTAAAATAGAGATTGAAATTCACATCAAGAAATTAAAAAATAATAATAGAAAGGATCACATTAGATGATATTTTTAATCCTATATTGAATGTTATGGGATAAGAAATTAATATAACACCTATTACACACCAAATAAAAATAGGGTTACTAAATTAATGGATACAAGTATTGTGAAGATGAATAGTAAAATGCTTACTTAATTTGGAATATCAAAATTCTTTTAGTGTCAATCATTGTGTATTGTTGTGGACATTCAAAATTTATATTTTTTTGAGGTTGAATTCAAATAATTATTAATATTAAATATGATGTAAAAATAATACAATAGAGAACTACTTCAAAATATTTGAAAAACCATTCATCATCAAAATAAAATACTTAAATATTGGGAAATTTGATGAGAAAAATGAGGAATGTGTCTTTATTGGATACAAATATAATAATAAAGTCTTAGAAATCTAGAAAAAAAGTATACAAAAATTGATTGACTGTTATGATTTAAAGACAATTAAAAACTACCCCATCAATCATGTTTTTGACATAGAATATCTTGAAGAAGATGATGAAAACAATAAGTAGATATCTTGAAAGATCTGTGAAAAAAAACATGAAGTTGAACCTAGTATAAGAGGTATAAACTATGATCATAAAATTAATTTTTAGGAGGTTTTTGAGAGTGAAAAACCGAAATCTAATGAAGCATGTAGAGGTAGAGAATTTTATTGGGAATCATTCGTCACTGGTTCAAATTAGAAGAGGAATAATGGGTAAAGATAAAATAGCTCTAATATTTCATGTTTAGACACATTCAGTAAATTAAACCTTTCAACATAAAGAGTGGATAGAATCCATTAATGACGATCTAAATCATATTCAGAATAATTGAGTTTGGGATCTTATTATATGAACTGCTGACAAAAAAATTGATTAGGACTAAGTGGATCATCATAAATAAATTATATGATGGGGATATAGTTTTCAAAAATAAATCTAGACATTTATGGAAAGTGAAAAAACTAGAGAATTATATATATATATACATATTATAACATTTTAGATGAATATTTAAAACATTTCACAATAAAAATTACCTCAAAACCATAAAGGTTTAGTGCTTTTAGATACTATATACATAATAATATTATTTCATGAAATATCTTTAACAACTCCCACAATGTTATAATAATAAAGTAACCTTCATAAATATATCCTACTAAACATCTTTGTTCATAACCTGGGAAAATGGAACTTTATGAAAGGGTGAGCTCAGATTCCCCGTAAGTAACACATGAGAGATATCAGTCAATGATCACATGTGAGTATAAAAAAAATATAAAGGTATCATTACATGATCATTACTTATGAAAACATTCCAAATATTAATATATCATATATCATGAGTAATGGTTTAAAACTATTTCATAACAAAATCTATAAATCATAGGATTAAGGAATCATGAAAAATAAATAATGAGTAATAAGAGAATATAATAAGAATAGTAACATTCCATAGTATTTTGGAATACTAATAATAAAATAAAATCACTTTATTAGTCAATGATCTATTTGAATACCATTATAAAATTGTGTACATAGTTTATTAGTGGATAGATTTAACTCCCCATTCCCTTTTCATTCATGGTAGACAAAGTCCCATATTGGATTGGGTCCACTCCCCATTATATTTCATATTATCCCATGAGATATTAATTATTACGAAATTAATTATAAGGACATGTAATTCTAGTACCACCAATCATATATGAAAACTACACATATGTGTTCCACATGATCACAATAACATTCATCATTTCATCACAACATAATTAAACCGTGGTAAATAAATGAGTTACATGAAAAATATATTTTAAACATAATAATCATAATCCATTCTGAAAAAGGAATTTGATGGTAAAATAAGTTCTTATACCCAATGAAAAATAAAAAACCTTAAATAATGTTTACAAAGTTCAGAAATAATTTTAAAAAAGAATTAGAAATATGCTTTGAAAAATAATTAGATATATTCTTTTTATATTTGTAACTTTTAAAATAAAAAATTTATATAATAATGGGAATAAGTTTTCTTTGAAACCCCTTTAATACTTTTAAAGTAATCTTGATAATGAATAAAGGACATTATAGTGTAAAATTTGTTTCATGTCGTAAACGTTTAAAAACATTCTTTTTCACACTTTTGTAAAGGAAGTAAGGAAAGAAGATTTATTAAAAATGTTTGTAAATAAAGTCAAATATAGTATAAATATAAAATTTAAAATCACTTAAAAGTTGATAATAACATCCATAAAATAATTTTTATGAACATGGATATATAAGTGAATGATTCCCTACCAAAAAATGAGAAATAAGGTCTGGTTTTATTAAATAAAGTATTTTTATATTTTTGAGTACAAAAGAGGAAGCAATGGAAATAATAATTGAATATCTGATAAATAATTATAGTATAAGAAAATAGATGGTGTGTATGAGATAAATAACATACAATTATTCCAATGGGAATTGAAACACAAACAATATCAATAAAAAGTGAGGTTTTAACACAAAACCTTAATGATTTTAATAAAAACCTCATGAAAGATAAAATTTTAATTTTATTTTTAAATACTATTAATTTATAATAATATAATTATGAAATAAATTATTGGGTAGTATATACATGACCAAAATAAATAGGATTAGTAATATATAACATATCTAAATGAAGGGAAATTATGAAAAGGAAACTCGTACCTCAAGTATCTACTTCGTTCACACAAGTTATAACCTCCAGTATAATAAATATATATTTATTATACATCTATATAAGAATAAAATAATAATTATCTTACAATATATGATTCATTCATAATTTTTAATCACCTATTTATTGATAATTTATAATGAAAATCAATATTTTCAGAGTCTAATGCTTCAATTTTCATGCATGTTTCATCTTGGAGATTCTAGAACATGCACATTTTTCATGATTTCATAATATACCAAATATTAATTTTGTAGTAAATATCATATTATTTCATTATGTTCACATTCATAAAAATATTTTTAATGTTGTGGTTAAAAAATAATTACATCACTTAGTGGAGGTGGTAGTCCACACATACCCATGGGTGATGTTTTCATTTTTCAATAGATGGAAATCAAGGAAGGTAAATAATAGTTTATCTATAATGAACCAAAAGTATATCATAAATAATATATATATATATATATATATTCCTCAAATCTATCACTATAACCATCTATATTAGGTGGTGATGAAGAATAACACATGTTTCTTTACAGAGACGTTGTCCTTACACACAAATGAGAAACACTTTCATTTTACATTAGATGTAATGGAGATAAAATATTATTGTAATATTAAAATAAAAAAATTCAATAATTTAAAAATAAAAAATTAATTTTATTAACACATTTTTATTGCATTTTAAAGAGTTTTATGAATAAATATACTTGAAAGAGATCAGTTAAGACAATTATGTATTTATTGAGTATCCTCAATTTGCTAACATTTTAATCCTTCTTAGAATGATACTTTTGGTGAGAAGACAAAATCTAGGACATGGGGGAGTAAATTTGGGATGAGATTTGGGAAGGCCTCGTCCATTCCATAGTTCTCAAAGTGTGTGAAGAAGTTAGAAGAGTATGGTCCATTTTATAATATAGGGGAGTGGCACCCATGTATATATTCAATGTGTTAAAATAATATAAAGTACTTTCCTTGGGAAAGTGGAATAAAATGGATTTTTTTTAAAATATAATATAATTTAAGGTTTATGTCCACTATAAAATACATAAATAATTTTATATATAATTTAATCCCTATCTTCCAGTATAACCCCCTCATTAACACTTTTATCCCTTACTATGATAAAAATACTTTTACCATGGTAAATATTCATTATGGAAAAACATTATGTTGAAATATTAAATAATAGTTATTATTATGATTCCAAATATGTAATTTATTTTTCAAGATTCAATACCAATAGGTGGAATAAATTAATTCTAATATCAACACACAAAATGCATAAAAACCATTGTTATAAACATAAGTATTTTAATGTATAAAAATGATATTATTCTCATTCCATTCCTAATAAAAACAATTAGATAAATATTAATATATTTTATTGAATATATTATATTAAAATTTAATTATAACCATTCATAAATTGTGATTTATTAAAACATACTATGATATTAAAAGGAAATACTATGTTCAATTGCGTTCAAGATACGTAACACCAAGCTTAAATGAATAACTTAATATTGTTATTATGTGAAAATTATAACCTAGTTGTTAAATTTGAAATAATTAATATTATTAACATAATTTTGAAATATAAAATTTTAATAATCATTAATAATAAATTAATTAATTCTTTTAAAATTAAGAGCTAAATTTTAGTAAAGTCATTTTACACTTAAAATACACTTTCTTCAAGAATGATTTTTATTTCTTTTGTGAGAAAAGAATATAATTAATATATGTAAATTTTAGAAATTTAATTTAATGAAATAAATATAATTTTTTAAATCATCATATTAGAATTATTTTATAGTGAAAGTTTGAGATTTTTCTAAAACATTTTATTTTTCAATGAATAGTGAAAATATAGTTTTTTTAAAATACAATTTTCATTCAAAGTATTTATAAATTAAAATTATATTTTAGATCAATTTTAAATTTTAAATTGTTCATTTTTATTTACAATATTCAAATTATGGTTTTTGAAATGGATTGTATACCTTAATTTAGTATAAACACATTTTATATTTAAAAAGAAATTTTTTATAAAAAAATGTTATTCTTTATATTTTTATAGTTTAATTTCAAATTAAATTCTCCATGTTCTGCGTTTTAAATTTTGAAAAATGGAAACCATATTTGGAATGCAATGGTATATATTTAGTAAATAGGTCACTTTTTTGGACAATATGAATAGTACCATCGGTAATTTTTGTTACCACACTAAAGGGTAAATCAGGTAATTAAGGGTAACAATAAGATGATAATGGCTATAAAATGACCTTATGGAATTCCAAAATTTTATTGGATGTGTAATATTCATCTATAATAATTCAAAGTTAAGTTATATGACTATTTTTTCTACTTGTGTTATATTATGATATTAATAATATTTTATTTAAAGAAAAGTCCAACATGTCACACTCTTATTTCTAATAAGTATAAAATTTCTAATATGTTTTTATCCTAAATATATTCTTAAATATAAATATTATTTCAAAATCTTATATATTTATATTTGTAATGGTAATTTATTTGTAAATTTTAGTGATGAAATAATTACCTTAAATTCTCACACAACACTAATGTAGTAATTATTTAATTATAGGAAAAAACAAATGATATTACAAATATTAAAATAAATATAATATGATATAATTAATAAACTCCAAGAATTTTATAAAAGGCTTAAAAATATTATAGATTTATTAAAATAATTCTTTCGATGTTATATTGTTGTGTTGATATTTTTAAAAGTAAAAGTAATGAATATTATCAATATTGACATTAATGATATTTTAAACTAAATAATATATTATTAAATTATATAAAATTATTAAAAGTGTTTCATTATGTGAAACTATTGAGATAAGGTTTAAAATATCACCCATGATACATTAATGAGTCTTTTTTCATTTCATATTAAGTATATTAACCCTCAAAGAGTAAGAAACCATGTTGTCACAGAAAGAGTTAATGTGATTAAGTAAGCGTTAAAAGACACAAGGGTATAAATATAGTACAATATTTTCGATTTTGTATTTTATGAGGATAATAAGACCCATAATAATCTAATATTCTAAACTAATAATTTTTTAGCCGTTTGAAATTGAAAATTATTTTAAATTAATTTAATATTTCATGAAATTGTAAGAGTGCCCCTCCCATCCCCTATAAAAGGAAACATCCTATTCTCAATTATTCATAATTAAAAACCCATTTTTTCAGCCACCATCTACTAAAAAATATTTCTATAAATCCTCTACTCAAAATAGAGTCCTTATTTTTGGAAGAACACTATCCTTGTTCGATGAATAGGTATCATTTTTAATCAAGTGGTTCTGTTTTATTACTTCTTCCACCTCTTTCAAATCTTCTTCAAAAATTATAAAATTATAAAACTAGTGTCCTAAATATACTGACATTTTATTATTTATATATCATAACCTATATATATCTACACTTTTACTAAATAGAAAATGAAGACGTCATTCTTGTGTAAGGCGGGAAACCGTCATGCCAACCGATGTAATTTGTTTCATTCACCATCTATCAAGACCATTTATAGCGATGAAATTATTTTTTATATATTATATTAATGAAATATTTATCATTATTAAAATATAATATACAATATATGATATTACCATTCGATGAAAATAAATATGGTAACATCGTTTGTTTATACATGTGGACTACCATATAAATGACGCGATGTGATTCATTTGTCATCACTATATCACATGGATGATTTAAGTAAGTATATTTAATAAAATAATATTATATTTATTATAACATTATAATTATTTAAATATAAAATTATACTTAACTTCTTTATACAGTGATTTTTAAAAAATGGAAATGTTACTCATGCATACGTACGTCCTACCGTCTCAATGATTATAATGTAATTCATTTTACATAACCTTATTTAATTGTCTGATTTAAAATTTTAATTTATTTATAAATATTATAATTATTTCATGAGTATTATTCTAGAGATGATGGAATTTTCACCTCTTTGACAAAATTAAACCTACCAAAGTCATATTGAACTTATGAACCATATATGGTCAAAATGTCTAACGTGAACATAAATAATTATGTACTTTAAATAACATGATAATAAGTGACATAAAATGAATATTAAACTTGAGAAATGTTCTAAGTAAATTAAATAATTAATTAATTTTTATTATTCAGGAATACAAAGGACATACATGACAAATCAAACTTTTGGTAAGGGATTTTCATAAGTCAATTTGAATTCATTGGGTTAAACTTATACTTCAATAATGCTTCCATCATAAGTTTTCATAGTTATTTTTAAAGTAAATGGTATCCTTTATATGTGTGTAGGTTTTATATTTTCAAATTAATTTTTAAGAAAAGGTGTATTTTGATATCCGAAAGTGTTTTCACATGGGTTTACAAGAGTTTTCAATATTTTTATTAATGATTTGATCCTTGGAAATTATTTGCAATGGGAGCACACAGATTGCATCAGGTGAGTGCATTATATCTTATTGTATGTGTGCACCCTGATATCTCTCCAATGCATTGGGTAATGTTTTTTTATCTAGAGAATTATATTGTATGTCCACCATATGGTTATTCCAATTTGAAAGGTTTTTTGGAATGGTTTTATATGTGTTCTATGATAATGATTTCCCTAGGCACCTGCATGAATAATATATTATTGATAATGGGTTTTCATGGAAATATATTTATTTCAAAAGCTAATATAATGATATTAAAAAAAAAATGATTCTAGTTTTGGAAGAATATCTCTGTTTTTATGAAATGGATTTAATTTATTTTTTTGTTTTTCACTGAACTAAAAATTGTATTTCTTTTAACCCTTACCGAGATTCTTATTCTCATCTGGAGTCTTTAAATATTTTTCACAGGGATTATTATTGTTTAAGAGAATATAATAATTCAAGTTGGAAGTTATGAATTTTTATTATGAATATAAATCACATTTTATTTTAAAGAATTATTATTAAGGGAAAAATGGAAACTATATAGACGTTTCCACTTATATTGTATTGTACTACCATATAAGAGTTATTCCTAATTCTATAAAAATTAAAAATTAAAGTATTTTTGGAAATAAAAAAGTGAATTAATGTCTAAAGTCACTAGAATATGAGATATTTAAGGTCGATTCCTCATAGTTGGCATGAGAGATCGGTTTAAATAACATTTAGATTAGGATTGTTTCTTTAGAGTTATCGATTTCGTCATGGTTGATCATTAGACCAGTTACTTTGGAAACCCATTTGAGGCTTTAATTTATGAAATTTTGAGGTGACTAATGATATTTTTGGATATATTTATTTTATGGTAATTATGAGTTATTAGTTTTTTGATGAAAAACGAAAAGTATAAGATAACCTTTGAGGATAAAAAATTTAATTAGTGTTGAATATATTAAGGGTATATTGATTATTTTATCATATGTTTGTGACTTATATAAGAATAATATATTTTTATAAAATGAAATCCCATAGACCATGTGAAAACCTTCCACATTCTCAAGGCCACCAGAATTGAACCCACAACCAAAGAGAGAAAAGAGTGAATCACCTACCACTGGCCTATGTGAAGTCCCAATTAGTATGAATTTTTATTTTTAGTTAAACTATTTGATGGATTAAGAATACATTTATTATGGTAACATATATCTTGTCTAATAGACATACCTGGGATTGTTAAATGATTTGGTGGTTAAGTGATTAATGTTATTTAATAATACATTCACTATTTTGGGAATCCTATAAGATTAAGGTAAATAGAATTTTATGGAATTTTATTTGTGAAATAAAATTTTAATTATATTTTGTATGAAAATATGATTTTACTATGGCTTTATAGAAATGAATAAAATATCTTGGAGTTTATATGATTTGGAAATATACATTATGGAGTGAGCCTTTAAGAGTCATTGATGTTATTTGGAGATAACTTCTAAATTTCATTTTAGAATATTCTGATATCAAATAATTTTTATTTTTTTATTTTAATATTATTTTAGAATATTTTTAAGGAATTTTACAGAAAATTATTTACTGAATCATATGTGTCAAACTATGGATATTACCGTTGAATTTTAGACATTATGGTAGTTTTTATTTATTTAAAAATTTATTATATTTGGGGAATTATCTTATATTATCACATATATTATGAGTATTGGTTAATTTTTAAAGATATTAGGAATATATTTATCTTCTTCTTGGGATTTAGTGATATGTAGAAGTTGATTATAATTCTTTGGGAATGAAAAATTAATCTTAAATACACATCATTAAGAGAAAAATATGAGATTTCAGTGGAAGTTGTTTTATGGATGAAACTAAACTATTATATTAATTATATTTCCTCCTATTCCTAGTATATATTGTATATTAATTCCAAAACTATTTGAAAAGGAACTTGAGGTAAAAATGATATCTTTTTTACTTTTCCTAACGGGAAATCATTGAACTTTCAACCCATTACAAGTTTATGGTTTTTTATTGTTAAATTTATCATGAAAATGTTCTCTATTTCTCCATATCAACACATGGGTGTTATATTTTCCCTTCCATGTCGATTGTTTTCTTATTTGGAAACATAGTATGTGTTTTCCTAGGTTACCTTCAAACTTCCCTTTTCTCTCTTATCAGGTGAAAGTTTTATTATTCATTCTTCAGGCGTGGGATTCCAATAATGATATTTTTAAATGTCAAACATTGGTTACCAATAAAAAATTAAATATTAGGAGGATGAAATTTTCAAAATGGGGGGGGGGGGGGAGAATGTAACATACCATTTTTTCAAAATGGAAGACTATGTTCTGTAGTATACAAGATATGAAACACTAAGCCTTAACAAACTAATAAATATTGTTATTATGTAACTATTATAAAATAGTAGTTAAAATTGGGAGAATGAATAGTATTAAATAAATTATGAAATATAAAATGGTCATACACATTAAAAATATATTAATTAATTATTATAAAATTAATCACTTAATTTTATTAAAGTCATTTAATTATTCAAATACAGTTTCTTCAAGAATGTTTTTTTTACTTTTATGAGATAAAAATATAATTAATTACTGTAAATATTTTAATTTTTATTTAATGAAATAAATTTAATTTTTTTAATCATCATATCAAAATTATCATATGGTGAAATTTTGATACTTTTCTATAAAGTTTTTTTTCAATGAATTGTTTAAATACCGATATTTATTGAAATTATTATTTTATTTTTAAGTATTTAAAATTTAAAATTATTTTTAAAATATAGTTTGTTTTTTTATTTAAAATAATTAATTTTTAAATATTTTTTAAACTTGAATTTAGTATAAACACATTTTCTGTTTAAAAGGTGTATTTTTCTTAAAAAATATTTATTATTTTTTTTTCTGATTTAATTTTAATTTAAATGATGAAAATTATATGTTTTGAATTTTGAAAAATGGATTCCATATTTTGAATCAAGAGTTAAAAATTTATAAAATATTTCAATTTTACATTCGTACAATACGAATTGTAACCTTAGTAATTTGTGTTACCACGGTAAAGGTTAAATTAGGTAATTGAGGGAAAAAACAAACTGATAAGGGATATAAAACGACCCTAACACTTGATTTTTTTTAATTTCTAAGATATATTTATCCTTACTCATTTAAGGATAATTTATATTACCATTTATGGCCACTTATATTATATTATTATTTCTATAATATTTTATATATAGAAAAGTAAAACATGCCACACTCTTGTTTTTAAAATATACAATTTTTTAATATGGTGTTATACATAAGATATATTTGAATATAAATATTTTTTTCAAATTAACTATATTTATGTTCAAAATTATTTTTTATTTATTTTTTTGTGATTAAATAATTATCTTAAATTCTTTCACAACACTAATGCAATAATTATTTAATTAATGGAAAAATTAAACAAATGTAACTAAATATATTAAAATAAATATAATTTTAGAAAGTTAATATAATAAAAAAAATTAATAGAAAAATGTAACATTTTGTTTATGTACTAAAATATTCTTTTGTAATTTATATTTCTTTATTAATATATTTAAAAGTCAATGTAATTAATATTATCAAAATTGACATTAATTATATTTTAAACAAAATAATATTTTATTAAATGATATAAAATTACAAGAAATATTATATTCAGAAAAAAAATTTGGATAAGGATTAAGATTTCAACCATGAGGCTTTTATGGGTATTTTTTCAATTTTATTGTAACTATATTTATCTTCAAAGAGTAAACAACCATGTTATCAGGGTAAGAGTTAACATGGTTAAATAAGGGTTAAAACCAAACGATAAGGGTAGAAATATAGAAAAAAAATTATCTAATTTTTATTCTATTACTGGAATTCAACTAAGAATATTATTATATTTTAAATTAATATGTTTGGATTTATTTTGAATTGAAAATTAATTTATATTAATTTTATATTTAGAGACATTCTAAGAGTGCGCCTCCCATCTCCTATAAAAGGGAATAAATTCTTCTAAATTATACAAAACTCAAAACCCATTTGGTTTAGCCAGTATCTACTCACAGATATTCATATAGTACCTAAACTCAATCTATATTCCATATTTTAAAAAGAAAAATAACCTTAGTGGTCTTGAAGTGTTATAAAAAAGAGGTTGTCCAAAGAAGAGGTATTATTTTTAATCAAGTTTTTATGTATTAGTTTTTCTTCCTCCTCCCAAAAATAATCTTAAAGCATGATTAAATAATAAAATAATAAAAAATTATTATATTTTATTGTTTTTATTTAAGAACCTATATTTATCTCCACTTCTATCAAATAGGAAATAAAGACGTCGTTCTTGTCGATAAAGGACTACAATCTAATGAACCAATGTAATTCATTTTCTATCACTATCTGAAAAGAATGGTTATAATGATTTCATTAATTCTTATATATTATATTAATCAAATATTTATCATTATTGAAATATATAATATACCATTTATGTTCTTAACATTCCATGCACATAAAAATGACAATGTCATTTATGTGTAAGTGTGGACTTCCACCTAAATGAAGCGATTTGATTCGTTTCCCATCACCATATCACATGAATGATATATATAAGTATATCTAAATAATTAATATTATATTTATTATATTATTATAATTATATAAAGACAAATTTATACTTACCTTATTTCTATAATGATCTTTGAAAATAGAAATGTTATAGATGCCTTTGCACGACCTACCATCTCTATGATTGTAACATAGTTCATTTTTCATAACCATATTTAATATTTTGAATAAAAAGTGTAATTGATTTATAATAGTTATATTTATTTCATGAATTTTATTCTGGATATGATGTAATTTTTGCCTCGTTAATGAAATTAAACTTATCAAATACATTTTGAACTTATGAACTGAATATAGTCAAAACATCCTAGGTGAACTAAAATAATTAAGTATTTTTTATAACATGGTAACAAGTGATATAAAAGTGATAATAAAAATTAAAAAGGTTATAGAAAATTTAATTAATTAACAGAATTTTATTATTCATAATGATAAAGGACATGTGTGATAAATCAGACTTGAGGTAAGCAATTTTCATAACTCTATTTCCATTCATTGGGTTAAACATATTCTTTTTTGATTATGTCATTTTAAGATTATGTGTGAAATTAATTTTAATTATTATACATGTATTTAAAACTATTTTATATGGATTTACATCTTATAAAAATAGTTTAATAATTTGATTAAAGTTCTGTAATGATATTATATTTGTAAGGGACTTTCTTTTAAAAATCAACTTTCAAGTTCATCATTCGTCTATTTTTACAAAAGTATAAAAGAATATTTTTTAACTTATACACCCAGAGTGTCTTTTTATGTTTTTATAATTATTTAATGATTTGATGTCTCATTTATAAGTTTTCATAGTTATTTTTAATGAAAATGGTTTCTTTATGATATGCATACCTTTTAGATTTTAAAAGTGATTTTTGAATAAAAAGGGGGTATTTTGATATCTGAAAGTGTTTTAAACATGGGTTTAAAATAGTTATAAATGGTTTATTCATGATATGGTCCATGGAATTTATTTATAAGGGGTTCACCATGATATAAATAGGCGAGTCTATTATAGCTTGTGTGATGGGTGCACCTAGATAACACACCAATGGATTGTGTAATGATTTTGATATCTAAAAAATTATATTGGAAGAAAGACATATGGTTATTTAAAATTTTAATGGGGTTTAATAGAATTATATTGACTTAAAAAGGTATGATACTGATATTTTTTAAAGAAAAATTATTAAATTTTCGAATGAAAATGTATGTTTTTAAGATGTGGTTTTAATAGATTTTCACATTTTCACTCAACTAACAATTTTCTTTATTTCTTAACTTAGTGATATTTTTGTGCTTATCCCATGTTTTTAATTTTTTTTCTTAGGTTTAATTGATGGGTAATATAATATTTTATTGAGGTTGTATTTTTTTAGTTTTATTCTGAAAGGTAATCATGTTATATTTTCAATCCATTTAATTTTATGGGGAAAAGGATACTATGTAGAATTGTCCACTTATAATGTATTGGTTTACAATGTAAGAGTTTTTGTAATTCCCTAAAACTATAGACCTAAAATTTATTTATGAAATAAATAAAGAGAATTATCATCTAAATTAACGAGAATATGAGAGGTTTAAATCCATGCCCTTACATTAATTTAATTTACCAATATAAATACAAATTACATGCATCAAAACAGTTTTCTAAGAAGTAGTTCATTTTTACTTAAAATTATTTTATCTTCATTTATATCCATTTCATAGTCAATGTATAAATTATAAATCAATTTTCAATGTATGAATTTTTTTTATATAATTTTAAATCGCAAAATGAAATAATTTATTGTTAAATGAAAAATATATATGTTAAAAACAATGTTTGTAAACAAAATTTTTTTTTTAGCAAAAGATTATTAGAGAATCCTTATCATTTATATACTATTTAATGAATTTCACTACTTGATTTTATTACCTAAATTTTATAAATTTTATTTAAATTTCTATCAATGGATTTAATTTTATATTTTTAATAAGGATTTTTTCACTTACATTCAGTTCTATGTGCATCATAAGATATCGAACACACAAAATTTAGTAAAGATAAATATATTCTAAAATCATTGGGTGTTACATAAAGGGTACTATCAAGTTGGAGGGGGTTATTTTGAAGAGAAAATTTCTCAAATTTCAATATTAAAGACCATTAAAATGTTTCATTATTTGGATGTATATACAAAATAAAAAATTTATAAAATAGATGCCATGTTTAACTTTTTAAAATATTGAATTTTAAGAGGAAGTGTATTTGGGGAAATATGATGGTTTTAATCTAGATGAAAATGGGAAAAGAGTAAGATAATTGAATTTGGATTTATATTCTCTAATACATTCTCCAAGGTCATGGTATTGCATTCAATACGACTTCTTAAGGGAGTAAGAATTCCAAAAATGAAATGTTGAAAATAATCAATACATCAAATAGAGTATACCAATTACACTCATTATTATTGTGAATATTAAAAATATTATTTTTAGGATACATGGAATATTATTATAAACATTTTTCAATACAAATAATGAATATTTTTTGTGATTTCCATGATGGTTAGCAGATATAATTCTTATGTTTGTAATTTTGGCAAGAAGAAATAAACATTTTTATATACCTATATATATACTCTAAAGAATTATTAAAGTAGTTTATGATAGGGGAATCCAAGATAGTTCATACAACCAATCATGTGGGACTAAAACTATAAAAATATTTTGAAGGAAAAAGTGTTAATAAAATATAGTTTATGGAATTTATTTCTAGATTAATATATTACAATATTTTAGAACATATATTGTGTATATTATGAGTTTGTGTTCCAAATATCAGGGTGACCCAAATGGGTCACATTTTATTCTTACCAAAAGTAATCATGAGAAGCATTAAAGGAATAGCGAGTTATAGAATTATATAAAAAAGTGTTAAAAAATATAATTTTTCTTAATTTATAAATATAAATTATGCAGTATATTGTGATTATATTAAATCCACTATAGGAAAAAGAATAATTATATGACATTAAGAACCATAAAAGATAACTATGAGGCTACTTACAGTGTATGTAATGAAATAATTTTAATGTAAGAATAGATGAGTGATTTGAGGGTGAATGTTGAGAAATCAATCTGAACTAATTATGATAATCAAAGTGATATATACCTTTGTAAAAATACCATGAAACACTCAACATATATCTACATTGATATTATATTTTGTTTCATTATGGATAGGTTGGCCATGGATATATCAATCTATAGTTTATTTCTAATAAATACTATTTGGGTTTTATTTTTACTAAGGATGTCCTAATAGATATATTTGAGATGTTAAGGTTGAGTATTAATATTTAACCCCTCCGGTACCATTGAGAAACTTTTGGATGACCTCCCATTGATCCATATATTATTCTATCATAGTAGATATAAGCATCATAAATATTTTATTGGAGTGGTGACTTTTCATTCTCTATTTTAATTTAGTGGATATGATTATTGTGAAAATATGTAGCTGTTTCAAGTGTCGAGTGTATGATTGGGGGCAAATAAAATCTTATCAATTGAAAAAAAAAACATTTATTATCAATGAGAGACAATGGTATCTCAAAAAAAATACTATAACCTGTAGTATGGTTTCATGAGGCTTATATGTTGAGAAACAATATGAATTATAACTTCTTAAATGAGAGGTTGAGTTTGAATAATGAATTCTAGAAATAGTTTCATTGGTTGAAATAAAATCAATAGGGGGATTTTGAATTTCCATTAAAATTGTTTAAGGAGATATCTTTTCTATACACTAGTTGTGATAAGTGGAGAACATGTTCAAAGTGGTTTTGAGTTAATTAGGGATTTTTGAGGATGTGTTTCTAAATGTTTTTTATTTACTAAAGATATCTAAAGTTATACTCTTGTCCAAAAAATGGAAAATCCAAGGATGTGTATATGTGCTTTCTAAATTTTGTATGAGTATCTTTAATTTTGTATATGAGTCATTGGACCTATGTACTTGTAATTCTTGAGTTTCATATAAGTCATATTATTACTAGGATATTAATTTTTTTTAAAATAATCTAGTTGTGTATATGTGATTTCAACTCTTTGTATGAGTCAATACACTCTATGTTTGAGTCATCTAGACATCTTATTAATCATCCCACCCTATGTAAGCATTATTTTGAACTTTTTATCAGTAACTTTCTTTGAAAATTTTACTATTTTTTTTAGGTTGTAAATCATTGAATTTTAGGTGAATTTTATTCTAAATAAAATGAGTTTTACATTAGATGATTCTTTAAATGTTACTATTCAACGATTGAACATTATAAATAGATTGTGATTCATGATAAGATATCATCATCAAAATGAAGGTGTTTTTTTGAATAAGGAAGAGTAAAAATCTATAAGAGCAAGACCCATGTGGTAGTTATATCACCCCAAAATTTTAGGACATATTTTTCATTAAATAAGTTTTATGTATTTGATATCTTTCTTTGCAAACAACACTATGTTTAAAGGAACCACAATATACCATTGAATTATTATTATTAAATGTTTCAGTTATTTCCTAGATGTTGGATTTGATGGTATTAATAGGACCAACTAAATTATGAAACATTATTTTTATGAATGTATAAAATTAATTCATTTGTTGTCAATTGGTTATAAATGAGAATAAAAACACATGAAAAAAATCGGAAAAATTGTTATATTTCTCTTAATGATTTTTTATCTTTATAAGTTAATTTAATATGTAATTATGAATTATTATAATGAAAAATTTAGAAAAAATATTCAATAAAAATATTTTAACATTAATTTAATGGTTATTACTAGGTATTTAATAATAATAAATTTGGTTCTATGTTTAAAAATGTTTTTATCTAAAAAGGATTTTTGTGGTATTTTTCACAATTATTATAATATGAATCTCTTCAACCTATTGGAATTGAATTTAAAAAATGTTTTCCATATTTGGAATCTGAAATTAAAAATTTAGTAATGAGACCACTTTTATTTTTTTTGATTATAAGTAGTAACTTTGGTTAAAATTCATTAATACGGTAAAGGCTAACATGGTTAAAAATGGTTAAAATGGGTTTAAACTAAATATATAAAATTTAAAATGAAATAAAATTTATCTAAAACATATTGGATGAATAAATTTAGATCCTATGTCATCATATGTTTAAAAGTTATCTAATTTTTATCCACTAACTCATGAATGTAAATTTATTATATTTTAATATTCTTAATAATTACAAGTCTGTTGCCCCCCCACATAAAATAGGTAACTTCATATTCTATATTATATAGAACACTTAAGCCATATATCAAGATAAATATAAAAAAATACTCTAAAACAATACTCATAAAATAAATTTGTGTGATTTTATTCCAAAAATACCCATCCAATAATCCTTAATGTGATTCTTAAATGAGGATTACTGAAGAATATGTCTAGGTTCTTAATGATATTCTTCATGTTTATTTCTTATTAAACCTATTTAAAATGTTATTTAAGAATATTAACATGATAGTATCAATATATTTACCACAATAATATGTTTTTTTATTAATTTGATATCTATTTTATATCTTATTCCAATATGATAGAAAATGAAAACATCGCTAACGCGTATGTGTGGACTAAACCTCCACGAAGTGATGCAATTTGTTTTTCATTTCCTTTTTTCCTAGATTTTTATAAGGATAGATTTAATTAATATATATGATATTTATGATATAATTATTATTCTATAAATTTAAATTAGAACTAAACATTATTTAATTTCATCCATTAAAAAGTAGAAACATCACTTTGTGAAAACGTATAGACTACCATCCCCACAAACTGATGCCATTAATTTTTCATCACCACATTATATGAATGGTTATAAAAGTTTATAAGATGAAAAAAATAAGAAAATCATGATATGATTGATATTTTTTATATAATTAAATGATGATAAAGTTGAAAATAACATTAACACTGAACCAAAACAAGAATAAAAATGGATTAGTTTTTACAAGAATATCCATTTTAATGAAGAATTGTTAATAAAAAGACAATTGGAAAATTATAAAGGAATGATACATGGTATGTTATGAATAAATATGGTTCTTAATATATTTATAATGAATCAATATTTGTTATACATGATTTTTTAACATATATGAGGGAAGACATGACTTGAGGTATGGGTCTATGTTACAATCTCATTTATTTTTTAGATTATCTATGTTTATATTCTATTGAGGGAAGTTATATGATATCTATACTTTAAATACTATATATATATTCTAATACAATTATTATTTATAGTTTTTCCATGTCTTCCTTTCTTTATCATCTCTTTTGTATATAAAACATTTTATAAAATAATTTTCAGAAAGGTCACCATTCTTTTCTCATTGGTCAACAAACTTTTTCTTCCATGTCTATGATCTTTAAAATGTTGTAAGTATTTTTTAATGATTAAATAATTATTTAATGTCATTTTAAAAAAAATATAAATTTATTTTTATTTTTTTAAATGAAACATCTTGTCATTTTCTAAATGTGGTACATGTGGCATTTTTACGCAAAGCATGAATGGAATATTTATCTTAACATTTACCTCATGAATTTATTTTTCCACCATCATGAAAATTACTTTTATTAATGATTTATTTAAATTATTCCATGAATATTTTAAAATAAAACAATTTTTCTGTATTCTAGATATCTTTAGTTTTAACAATACTAAAATAAAATAATATTTTCCATTCTCTCGAAGAAATATTCTAATGCCCTTTTATTGAAATTTTTTGTCTATGTCAACATCCATCAACATTTTTATGATTCACTAGGTATATGATATAATGATTTTATACATGTTCTTTCTATAGTCTTATTATGATCATGTGATGATGAAATATTTATAAAACAAATTTATTTTCCATGAGTTATGCTATGATGAATTATTGAATGTTTTTATGATCTTGTGGAACACATATGTGTGATTTTCATTGTGTGATTGATGGGTTCATTAAATTCATCCAATGAATTTGGTAGTGATTGATAGATCATGGGATAATATACAATATAATATGGAGTGAACATAGTCTATTATGAGTGTAACAACCTGGACCCTAACAGCCACCCGAACAATGCTAAACTGGTCGGGTGTTACTACCTTAGGAGCACCTCCCCGAATGCCAAAGGCTACCGACTAGAAGCGAGGGTCTGATGGGTATAGTGGGGAGTCTATACCCTCTCGAAGGATAATAATGGCACTGGTCTGAGTAATGAACAATGACATGAAACTGAAGTAAACAACTCATCACACTTGAACCGGACCCTCAGAGCAGAAGCATATCCAATATCAATAAACAACGGAAGAAATATATAAACAGGTGTAGAAGAAAGTAAATACAATAGAACGATGAACCACTAGTAGAAACTACTAAAAAATGAATCATACATCCATGTTATGTCAGTACACAAAAGGTCACTAATGTCTAACCAACAATACTCAAAGTTCTAAGTGAGGGGTAATCACCAAAGTAAGTTACCAAGCCACAACCTCTCTAACACCTCGTGCCCCTGCGACCATGCCGCTCAAGTCAGATGGTCTTTCCATCCTTGTAACCCAGGATATGCCTATCTTGGCAGTCACACTACCTCAATCCAACATCCATGATGCCCAATCCCATGATTAGAACCACCCAATGTAACCCTGACCAAGCCTAACCCTTGATCTGCATCACTCAAGAATATCTGGGCCACGCCCAACACAACCGAAGGTTCTATAATATGCAAGATCACACATCACATATATATTTAACCAAAAGAAATACTTAAAATAGGAAAACAACTAAATAGTTGAATTACACTAACTATGTGCTGTCCCATACCAGCACCAAGGTCTTAGAAGCCTCTAATAATTCATATCATGACATAACTAATTAAACTTAGCAGTTTAATCAAATAAAATCAACTTATACCATTTTTTCACCCCGAACAAAATGCCCAAAATGAGCAATGAACCCTAGTCTAGCCCCGCTCAATAAAAACAGGAAGCATAGCATACCCAAAGGCATACCCTAGGTCAAATAAACAATTTACTATTCAATGGTAGGTAAAACAAGGTCACTCTCAAAATACCCAAAAAAACGCTAAACTCTGCACCTCCCAAATGACTATGAAAACAAAAAAATAGGCATGCACCACCTACCTAAGACTCGTAGACATAGGAACGTCTAATATCGAGATCAAATTTGAAGCCGGTCTTCATAGATCTATGTTTCTGTCAAATCCCAGCAATTCTACTCAGATGGAAACTACGATGTGTGAGGCAAAGGATCATGAATAGAACATGGTGCACGGGTTTAGACTCATGGTTGTGATCCTATAACCACTAACGGATTGAAGAATGATCTTCGGTTGAATATTCAAGGCAAGGTATATAATTCAGGTTTTCGGAGCGGACTTATTCTGAAATTGGGGAAGAAGAAGGCATTTCCTGAAATTAGACGCGACACTCTTTCATTTAAGCGAATAAAAATAAAAGTACATGACATGTATTAATGACTACATGCCATGTAGTAGCCTTGTCCATAGTCTGACTTAAGAATAGGTAGCCACATGGCTTGGACATGCCACATGGGTTGAAACATATCTTGAACTCAACCGGTATTTAGAAAGGAGGATACACGACATGTTGAGAAATAATACATGATGTGTAGTAGGAAATTCCTACACAGTCATCACACGAGATGTACTCAGCCGGCACATGGCCAGTACACGCCTAACCCATACATAGTGTGTACTTTATAGTACATGGCGTGTTGGTTAGAAATTTCTATAACTTCCCATATTTTCCTAGTTTTCTCAGAAACAAGTGAAAAATTCAAACAGGGTTGGGATTTTGATCCGTTCTAAAAACCCAGGTTCTTACAATCTCCCCGCCTTAACATAGATCATCCCTGAGCTATCAAAAAAACCCAGAGATGGAACTGAACATATCAGCCCGATCAAAATAACTTAGACTCCATCGGTCTCAAATATTCTAGCTAAATTCCTCAAGGGGCTCCCCACCATAGGATTTTCCTAACTCAGTATCAACCCAAAAAAAGTCAAATCAAACAGTTGTTCACTAAACTGTTTCTAGAATCATGGTCCTTTCATGAATCATTGTCATTCCTACACCTTATGGGTGCTCCTGTATCATTTCCAACACCCAAACGTCTCCCGCACCACATCAGTGTCTGCCTCCATGAGTTCCTGCATCCCATGGAATGTTAGAATGAACCTGGTTCCTAGAACCTCAAGTAACCCACATCCTTGATTCTCATGATGCTATGCATCTCATATATACATATATATACATATATATATATATAATTATATCACGCACCGGATATGGTTCCAATCCCACTGAACAATATCTAGTCTATCCACATAAATCCTGTGCACCTCATGCACTCAAAGCGGACATGCCCCAAAAGGCCATGCCAAAATAAGTAAAAACAAAATAGATCACAACCAAAACCATAGTGTACCTCTAACTGTCGTCGGCTCACCTGCCAGCTTAGCCTCTGGTAGCTCTTCAGAATGCACCTGGCCTAAAGTATGACTGCCAAATTCCTGACTTCCCTGCAATGCTTCCCCAGTCACCGGACACTAACCCCTCAGATGGGTGTCATTGTCTCTTCCGTGTCCTCCACGTGCAACTGAAACTCAGCTACCCTCTCCTGGTACCAAAACTAAACCAACTCTAGATGAAACTTTCTATCCTAATCCTTGCCTACCACCTATCTCAGAAGGCTTCTTGCAAAACCTCTCTAGATGCCCAACCTGTCCACATGCTCGACACTCCTTTGGAGGCCTATCACACTGATTATGAACATGGCCTGGCTGTCCAAACTGAAATCAAACCACTAAATAACTGCTACGTGGTGGTTTAGCTGAGTCCTTGGCCCAACTTACCTACTGAAACTCATCTTTTTCTTGCTTCATACTATCTAAACCATCACCTGAATACCTTTCCTATCTAACCAGGGGCCTATCCCTTTGGTTTCCCTCTGCAATGAGCGCCTGATTTATCGCCCCTGAGAATGAACCAAGCATGAAGATATTTACCTAGATCCAAATGGCATGTCATAATCCATCCTCAAAGTGCCTCACCCTTGCTAAGTCATCGCTTAACATACCAGGAGAAAAGTGAGACAACTCAGTGAATGTAGCTGTATAGTCCATGACAGACATGTGTCCCTGATGAAGGCTCAAGAACTCCCAAGCTGTCTCTGCCCTCAGTGTATCTGGGTAAAATTTCTTAAAGAACCTATCCTCAAAGTCCTTCCATGCCAGTCCTTCGTGCCTATGATCCTGATCCCACACATCCCACCAGTTCTTCTCTGGTCCTCACAACATGTAGTTCGCCAGCTTGACCCTCCGCCCTGTAGGCATATCAAGCTGCTCGAAGGTCATCTGCATGCTCTCTATCCAGTTCTCAACCGCCTGCAGACCAACATCACCCTAAAAAGGTAGCAGGTGCTATGACTGAAACTCCCACATCAGAGATTCCATAGATGGCTCTGTACCCTGTGAACCTCTGTCAATCCCTTTCAAGACACGTACCAGGCTAGCTCAGAGATTCTTTTCAAGCCATGGTCTGAATGCTGCCAAACCCGGCTGCTGTCCTGCATGCACTAGATCCTGAACCTGATCATGTCCCTGAGCCGGTACCTGCGGCTCATGCTCTGCCTGCACTGGATCATAAAACTAATACCGCACCTACGACACAATATCACCACCCGCCTGACATTCCATCGAGACATATAAGAGGAACCCGTTGAATACCATAAATGGTCAGACAACCCCCCCCCCCACACACATATAACAATATATTCATGAAGATAGGAACAGTATTAGGAGGAAGCGCATAACTACTACCCTTACTCTCCCCACTACTACCCATGCCCATGGAATCCCGGCCTCATGGCCTCCTTACCCTCCCCTCAATAGAGCCAAGTATCAAAAGTACCTCAGACCAATGCCCATCCTGACAACCAACATTACCTCAAACCGACGACCAAGTCACCCAATCCTGATGATCAAAATCACCTCAACCATAGTACCTGCCTACTCGTACAAGATCCAGACCCAAATATACTTCCACATGCAATTATATAAATATATAAAACATGTCATAACACATTGCAATAAACAAGAAATTTTATCAGTAATTACACCTATTCACATTTCAAAAGAATATAAGTCATGGAAATTGATATTATTTATATGGAATTATCAATTCACAAAGAATATGTGCAGTTATGAAATAGAAATATCCTAAAATATTCCTATCAAAAGCCAATAAAATAGCCTTTCCATACTGGGCCAAGGTCTAATTCTCCCTTACCGTACCAGGTTAAGGGTTACATATCACAATCAATAACATCACACACCAAGTGAGCCACCGATGTGGAAATCATATAAAATACAATATGAACAGTGCTAAACTGGTTGGGTGTTACAACCTTAGGCGGACCTCCCCAAACACCAAAGGTTACCGACTAGCAGTGAGGGTCTGATGGGTATAGTGGCGAGGCTATACCCTCTCAAGGGATAATAATAGTACTTGTCCGTGTAATGATAAATGACATGCAGTAGAAGTAAACGACTCACCGGACTCGAACCAGACCTACAGAGTGGAAGCATATCCAATATCAATAAAAAGCGGAAGCAATATATAAACAAGTGAAACAGAAATTAAATACAACAACATATTGAACCACTTATAGAAACTACTAAACAAACAAGCATACATCCAAGGAAGGTCAATACACAAAAGGGCGCCAATGTATAACCAATAGTTGCTACAATAAACAATGTAACTTGATGATACAGGAGAGAAAGAAAAACAAAGTAAAATCTAGCTAGTAAAGACCTTAAGGTCCATACCATCTCCAAGAAACAAGTAATGCAGTCCAGCTCCTGAAGTTGGTCTCCATCATGCATGTAAATCCATAAAGTCTACACAGGTCACGAAGGGCCCGTGCAGGGTGTGAGAAAAATCTCAGTAGAATACCACCCAACGGAGTGTACCTAATATAAGTGTTCAAGTAGGTATGCAGTTATGAGGAATAACAGTATCAGTATGATGCAAAAATAAACATAAACTCCACTGGTTCTCAGAAACCACCATGAAGTGTCCCCTGCTTTGGCCAACACCAGAATCTCTGTCATGCAACCTGGCACCATGTGCCACCTAACACCTCGTGTCTCAAGTACCAATGTCCCAAAGGCACCCCAAAACAGAAGTAACCCTGAGGAACAACAATTTCTTTCCTAAAATAAGTAACCGGAGGGACAACGATGTCTACCCTCATGTAAAGTAACCGGAGGGACAATGATGTATGCCCTCAAATCAAGTAACTGAAGGGGTAGCGATTTATGCCCTCAAATCACAGTGAGCCTCTAACCCCAACCCGATAGCCTCAATGCATTCCCATGAAGGCTCCTCAACTTTCACATGGATTCCTACGACAAGCACCCCAAACCAATAGTACCTAAACTGCAACTAACGGGGGCCTCTACCCACACGAGTGGTCAAAACCACCTCATCACAGAGTCTCTCTGTGTGCACAGTACTCAAAGTTATGGGTGAATGGTAATCACCAAAGTAAGTTCCCAAGACACAACCTCTCTAACACCTCATTCCCCTATGACCATGCCACTCAAGTCTGATGGCCTTTCCATCCATGTAACCCAGACCATGCCCAACCTGATAGTCACACTACCTTAAGCCAACATCCATGATGCCAAATCGCATGGTCAGAACCACCCAATGTAACCCGGGCCAATCCCAACCGGTGATCAACATCACACAAGAATATATGGGCCATGCCCAACACAACCTAAAGGTTCCAGCATATGAAATATCACACATCACATATATATTTAACAAAAATAAATACTTAAAATAGGAAAGAAAATAAACAGTTGAATTGCATTAACTATGTGCTTTCCCAAACCAGCACAAAGGTCTTGGAAGCCTCTAATAATGCATATAATGGATTAACTAATTAAACTCTATAGTTTAATCAAATAAAATCATCTTATACCATTTTGGAACCCCCGACCAAAATGCCCCAAATGAGCAATGACCCCTTGCCCGACCCCACTCAAGAAAAACAGGAATCATGGCATAACCAAAGGCATCCCCTAGGTCAAATAAACAATTCAATACTAAATGGAAGGTAAAATAGGGTCACACTAAAAATACCCAAATATGCGCTAAAAGCCGCGCCACCAAAATGACTACCAAAACACAAAAAAAGGCATGAACTACCTACCTGAGACTCGTAGATGTAGGCACGTCTGATATCAAGCTCCAATTTTAAGCCCATATTCATAGATATAAGTTTCCATCAAATCCTGGCAATTCCACTCGAATGGAAACTGTGACGTGTGAGGTAAAGGATCAAGAAAAAAATAAGTAATGTGGGTTTAGCCTCGTTGTTGCGATCCCGTAGCCACCAACATATTGAAGAAAAAATTCCAATTGAAGATTCTAGGGAAAGGTATATAATTCAGGTTTTCGAAATGGACCTATTCTGAAGTTGGGGAAGAAGAAGTCATTTCCCAAAATTAGATGCGAGACTCTTTCATTTAAGTGAATAAAAATAAAAGTACACAACGGGTATTAAGGACTACACACCGTGTAGTAGCCTTGTCCATACTCCCAATTAATTAGAGGTAGCCACATGGCTTGGACGCGCCACACGGGTCAACACACAGCTTGAACTCTGCCAGTACGCAGAAAGGAGGATACATGGTGTGTCGAGAAACACTACATGCCATTTAGTAGGAAATTCCTACACAGTCATCACACGACATGTACTCGGTGAGCAAACGGCCGGTACACTAACCCATACATGGAGTGTACTTTATTGTATACAACATGTAGGCTTGAAATTTCCAAAACATCCTAGATTTTCTATGTTTTCTAAAAAACAAGTCAAAAATTAAAACAGGGTCAGGATTTTGACCCGTTCTAGAAACCTGGATTCTTACTATAAGACTGTTTCTACTATGATAATCATGGTAGTGAACCTTGACTATAAAAATGATGGAATTAGGAGTAAACTAAATCCATTATGGAAATTTTTATAATAAGATAGTATTTTAAGTGAACCTTGAATAATGAAATGATTTTCTATGTTTGTGATTATGATATAATTACTATGAAATTTTTTTATGCTTATGATTTTCTCTCATGGATTATTTTTAATTAATGATTATTCTACACACTTATGACTCATTTACTTTGAAATGTTAATGATTTATTCCATGAATCATGATTTATGATATATTACTAATTGAGTATGGAATATTTAATTTATAATCATGATCTAATACACTGATGAATATCTTAATCTTACATATGATCATTGATCGATATCTCATATGTTTACCATTACTGAGTATCCGATATAAACCTTTCTTATGTTTTATTTTTCCCAGGTTATAATGAAGGGTTTTAAATAATAAATATAATATAAGGCTAACATTAGAGAATAAATTTATTGGATAAGTTGAAGATATTTTATGAAATAACTTTATTATCAATCTAGTAGAAAAAACTAACCGACCTTCGCAGTCCTTATGCATGTACTATTTTGAAATGTGTTGATTATTCATCTAAAATTATGAAATATTTATATATTTTGTTCTTGAGATTCCCTATATGGTATTAAAGGATGGTTTAATTATTTTTTAGAGATTTGGTTATGAGTAAAACAAGGAGTGGTTTAATGACAACCCATGGAGATCTATTTGTTTTAGAGTGAACCTAAAAGTGTCATAAGTTGGTAATAGGGTATCATAATTTAGGTCGTATCGAGAAATATTTTCATTATTATATCATATATCACTCTAATAATTGTATATTAATTTATATAATATTCTTTTTTGGATTTATTCAATGGATTTATATAGGGGGAATTGAGTTAACAAATAATGTGGTGGACAATGCAATGCTTGTCCTATTGATAAAATGAAAAACATGGGTTATAAAATGAAAAGTCTGGTTGTAATTCTTAGGTAAATATTTCAATACATAAATCATGATATGATTCAAAATGAGATAAAGAAGGACTAACATAGTGTTTTGTGTTTCATGAGTAAATATTCACGATCTTTTAGTGGGTCCTCTAATCCACTATTTTTCAATTAGTAGATCTATACCACTGAAAAGATATTTTATGTACTCTAGTTCATGGAGAATTAAAAAATTATCCAAGAAGTTTATCATTTGGAAGGATAATCTGAACAATGGGGGAATCTTGTTATGAATATGAGGCAAGAGGATGAAAATAACTCCTAATAATGGGATGGGTTTAAGAGGGTATATTTTAGTAAGTAATTTCCCTAAACTCTTTTCATGTAAACATAAGGGTAATTAATTGATCTTAAAAATAATTATGATGAATCTATTTATAAATATGAGGATGATTTTACAATAATTTTGAGTGATACTTATTTTATTATCACCATTCTTGAAATAAAAATTTATTTGTTCAATTATGGCCTAAAACCAAGTCTCAAAAAGGTAATAGACATATGGAACTTTAGTATCTATGAGGAAATAATTAAATGTTCTCTCATGGTAGAAATTTAGTGTATAGGTAAAATAATTTTCTTTATTTTGATAATAATATAAAGATGGAAATTTTAAGAAAATGAAACTATAAAACACATAGAGGAAATAAAATTAAGATTCCTTTATGATAGAAGTGTAGAATGAATCATCAGGGAAATTGACTCTAAGGGACGACATAATGTTTCAAGTGCGCAATAGAAGTCTACAAATCAAGGGAATTTTGAATAGATGTAAAGAGGCATCCAATGAAAAGAATAAGGGGAAATATCAATTTAATTCACCACTCACACTCAAATTATTTCACTATAATGATTATGGAAATTATTCTATCCAATGCTTGAATCCAAGGGTTAATGATTATAATCGATGTCAAAAACATCTTAATCCAGATGATAAAGATAAAAATAATGCTACCAAAACCATTATAGTGTGTAATATCCCAGGTCTTTCTTGAGGTATAGATCTTTATTTTTAGGTTAATGTTGTTACTTTACTTTTTTCATTAGACACTAAGTTGATCTGTGGGCGGTTGGGTTATTTTTGGGAAAGAAGGGAAAAAACAGGCTAAAGGATAGCTGTAGGTCATGTACACGATGTGTACTTGGCCTAAAAATTGTGTACCCACATATAGTGTACTTGAGGTACACATTCAATATTTTACCAGTGAGGTTTTTTATAAAAGAGGCAATAACCTCAATTTTTGACAGACATAATAGTTTCCTCCTTTTTTGGAACCCAAAACCCCTATATTCTAGTTTTTCAAATATCAAAGATGTCAGAACTCTGATTCATATGCCGTCAGTCTTATTGGAACCACATCAGTAAGTAGTTGATTCCTATTTAGACATTCTTGATTATTCAGAAGAATGACCGTGCTATTTGGATTTAGGAACATATTCCCAAATATCCCATTCTTCATCCCTTATTAAGATTTCTCCCAAACTAGGGTGAATCAGGACTTGATACTGGACTATCTATATACTACCGAGGAAAGGTAAGCGGTCTATACATTCTTTTGGATTTTCATGTGCTTTTCAGGCATTCGAACGATATTCCATCCTCCAGAGTTTTTGTTAAGGCCTTGTTTTTGGGAATGTTTATCTCTGTAGCTATATCAAAACATAGTGAGGATCCTCATAGGTTATATTGAAGTATATTAACACCTATTACATGATTCATGGTCACCCATGGGGTTCACCTTAAGGAAATAACCAGTTTATTCCTATTTGAACCACCCAAGGGGTGTGTTACTGTGATGTATTAGTTATAGGAAGGCTGCTAATTTCTTCATAGCTTGAATAATTTGATTAGGAGATGCATTTCCTCCTTACCTTATTATATCCAGTTTTGATGCTTTTTTAATTTAACTGGGATAGTTTAATGGATGATATGGGTGGGTATACCTATATAAAATGATAATGGCATGTTAAATGTTTTATATGGGAAGGTAGCCCCATATGTTTGTATTTGATAAATGGTTTTCTTGAGTGGGTACACTCATGGATTGTGAAGGTTAATGTGAGTGGGTATATTCACATGGAATGTTTATTTAAATTGAATGACTGATTTCTTGAATGAATGATTGATCAATTACACAGACTTCACACCATGGATTTGGAATACGGTAGTGGATGCCTTGGGTTGACTCTACCCCTTGGGTCTTGATTCCATGGGATGGCTTGGGTATTTCTACCTCGTGGATCCAGAATACCTAGGCATGCATAGGACATTATATTTCCATGCTCTTAGGACCCCAACCTATTCCTAACCATGTTTCCACTAGGGACTCCCATGGGACTCAATGGGATTCCTTGGACAAGCTCATCGGATCTATCCCTCCATGGTCTATAATTATTACATAGATTCCTTGGTATAATGACACCTTGGATATAGAACTTGTAGTATACACTTCACTTTACAATTTGGCCGTGATATATTTGACTTCACTATATGGTGTGTTTGTGGAATAGTTGACTTCTTTATACAGTGTGGTTATGGGTTTTATAACACAGACATATGTATGATGTAGCTATGTGACTTATTTACTTTGATTTTAGCTGCCTTAATAAGAGATGACTATTTTATAGGTATCCTTGAGGTATAGATATTTTTACTTACTACTATAGATTGATGCCATGGGAATACAGACCTGCTTTACTGGTGGTTTACACTTACTATCACTTTTTTAGAATTATTGTTATAACTGTATAGACCTAGGTGGTTTCCTACTAGGATGTTTATCTCAAAACTTGTTTGGAAATACTCATAAACCCAAATAGATTATATGGTTTCAGGTGATTACATGGGAAATCACCCTGGTATAAGTTGTTGACTACAGGTTTGGAGAAGGGGAGCATAGGACCAAGCAGCGGCTTGTGATACTGGGATAAATTTTTAGCCTTTTTTCTTTTTGGGAATTCTACTGTATAACATTTCCATGTATTGTTCTCTATTATTTCTAGATATTTCTACCATATGAATCATTTTTTATTTGAGACACTTCAGGTTATTATTATGTCTTTTTATCTTTCGTTCATTACTTTCATTTGACTACTAATTATTTCTATTCCTCTATTTACTATATGTTTTTTACTGCTGCTGTGATACTATGGTAATGAGGGAATAGTCTCTCCACCAACTCACCTAGTCCCTCGTAGCTAGTCAGCAGCCTCTGGCATTTGGGGAGATGCACTTGAGGCCATGTGGCCAACCGGTCTCGGGGCATCATTTTGGGTGGCATTCGGGTCTGAGATGTTACAAAGTGGTATCAAAAGAGTTTTGTTTTCTGGGTTGACATGATTTTGGGCGACATTAGAAAGGGATAAGTAGGAAATGATATTTGGTAATAAACTATTCCTAAGAGTAACTTCCCCACGTAAAGGGAAAATCCAGATTAGCTCGAATTGAGTTATAATTTTTTGGATTATGACTATTACAGTTAATTCAATTTCACCATTGGGTGATGAACTTGATTTATGGTATTACCATTAATGAAATTGTAGGTTTTATTTTAGTTTCAAACTTATGAGATGAGAGTGTTCCATCTCATGAATCATATATAAACTTGTTAGAATCACATTCCATGTATTATTCCATGCCATGTAGGATGCATTAGATATTTCATGCTATTATGATAGTTGATGTGATAGTTGTTCCTGTTGTTGTGTTAGTTGGGTGCAGTATATATATGAAAGAGTGACTTCATCTTTTAATTCATAAAGTGTATGGGCCCTTATGAATTGGGAAATGATGCATCAATGGAATGAAAATGTTAAATGAACTCGTTACATGTATGATTTTAATGGGAACAAATGTTGGGTTCTTGAGGTGTTATAAGACCTAATGGATTTAGAATTGGTAACCCAGAGTGAAATTTCCTCAGTAACTGAATGTAAACTCGAATGGAAATGGAAATTGAAATGATGGATAGAGAATTGATGTAGGCTGACTTTTGAGTAGGTAAGAAGTATAGTTTATAGTGGTTTTATGCTTATTCTTTATACATTCTAGGCATTAGGAACATGATATAGGTTTGACTTATTTTATAGGAGGGTTTTGACCTGTATTATGCTTTGAGATTTGTGCTTTGATGTTTTTATTTCCTGAGGCATGCGTTTTTAATTTAAAAAAAATTACACCACCATGACCTCTAGTGGTACGCCGCGAGGGAGGCGATGAGAATAATTCCGAGACAATGGGCCATGGGATATCAGTTGCTCATTCTATAGTGCCATCTAGGGAACCATAGGTTGTTACAGACATAGGTGATGAGGCACGGTTCCTTGAGGGTTTCTTTCGATATATGAAGATGATCCCAGGAGAACCACATCCAGCCTTGACTAAGGATGAACTAACATGGGTGTCCCTACAGTAGAATCCTAATACATTTTTAGGGGATGATAGGCTATAAGCTACATAATGTTGGCTAGAGACCACATTAGAAAATTTTAATCATTTGGAGAGGCCCCTGGAGCATAGGTCCAAGCTCGCGACTTATATTCTATATGGAGTGGGAAATCATTGGTGTGTTGTTTTGAACAAGGCATATAGCCTATGCAATATGGGTTGGGATGAATTTGAAACCCACTTCTATGACTACTTTTATCCTGTGACTCTATGAGCAGAGCGGGCTACTGAGTTGATGTGTCTAGAGCAGGGCACGATGATAATTATGGGATACTCTCCACAATTTACAGAGCTGCATAATTTTATGATAATTTATCTTAAAGATGAGATGTTGAGGGAAAGATTCTTTGAGTAAGGTCTCAGACATGCTAACAATTCTTAGGTCAATGTGTTATGGTTACCTACTGTCAATGAGATTGTGAACCAAGCACTGATTATAGAGTGGAAACTGAGGGAATCTAGGGGTATAGAACATGGGAGTTTTGTTTCTCACCCCACTGGATCTACATCCTCATGTATGATGAATCATTTTAAGATTTCCCATGATCTGTGTTATTTTCTAGATGTGGGTGCATGATTATTTGTATATTTCCATTAGTGTGGTAGGTGAGACCACGTGAAAAATCAGTGCGTCCGCAAACTAGTTGAGTTTTGAGCTTGCAACAAGAAGGGGAACATGTAGCAGTTTTGTAGGACCTTCCCTCTAGCATATAGTAGTATGATTTATGATCCAAAATTGGGTTCAAGAGAAGGTTATTTAGCTCCACATTAGGCTGGGAGATGGAGTATTGTAGGTCTGTCAGGTCAGGGAAGTGGGGGTTGTGGCCATGGAATCCAGAAACTAAGTTCTTAGAGACAAATGGGCGGATCAGCTCAGGGTAGCCTAGAAGGGTCACATGACCATGGTACAAGACATACATATGCAATGCAATAGTATCAAAATGATTAGGATCCCAAATCATATACGGTGAGAGGTACGATCTTAGTACCTTCTAATATTTCATATACTTTATTTGATATAGGTGCATCACATAGTTTTATCTCTGTACAAGTGGTAAAAATCCATGGGCTTGTGTTTTTTCTTTCTAAGGGTGTTTTTACACTAGAAACACCATTGGGAGTTATAACGGGTGATATGCGCCAGTGTATGGAGTTTTCCCTTGAGGTTGGAGGGTGTCACTTCATCTGGGATATTTATTTCCTCGAGATGACAGGGTTTTGAAGTCATTCTCGGAATGAACTAGATTATGGATTATCAAGAGTACGTTTACTGCTATCACCATATGGTGACTTTAAAATCATCATAGGGTGTAGTGGTTATTTCAAGGGTGAAAGGGGTGTCTAGGTGAGTAGAGATGGACCTGATCATCGTGGGTTGGGTGGGATGACATCCCAAATTTCTAGTTTGTTTCTAGATGATCAGGGAATGTGTCAGGCGAACATTCATCTAATGGTTAAGTGTTTCATGAACGTATTTCCCAAAAACATTTACAGTTTACCTTTAGAGGGAGAAGTGGAGTTCTCCATCAAGCTAGTTCCAAGAGTTTCACCAATATTCATTCCTCATTATAGAATGGCTATGACGGTGTTATAGGAGCTCAAGAGGTAGCTATAGGATTTGGAGGAGAAGGGGTTTATCAGATCCAGTACATCTTTCTGGGGTTCTCCCATCCATTTTGAAAGAAGGTGGATGATACCCTTAGGATATACATGGAATATCAGAAACTAAATAATATAACTGTTAAAAATAGATATCACTTTCTATGGATAAATGAATTGTTTGATTAGATTTGGGGATCATGAGTGTTCTCAAAGATTGACTTGTGGTCAGGATATCACTAGGTGTGTGTTCAACCTATAGACATACCTAATAAAACCTTTCATAGTATTTATGGGTTATACGAGTATCTGGTTATGTCATTTAGTCTCACAAACATGCTAGTGGTTTTCATGGATTTGATGAACCGAGTGTTCTATAATTACTTGGATTCTTTTATGGTTGTTTTTGTGGATGATATCTTGGTGTATTATCACAATCGACATGAACATGATATCCATTTTGAGATATTTTTGAATACACTAAGAAAGCATTCGTTATATTCTATGCTTGCTAAGTGCCACTTTTGGATGGATCAGATTCATTTACTCGGTCACATCATCTCAGAGACTGGAGTGTTAGTGGACCTAGAGTAGGTAAGAGCTGTATTTTTCTAGGAACATCCAATGAACATTTTTGACATCCCAAGTTTCATGGGGATAGATGGATACTACATGCATTTTTACCGAACTTATTATGCTTAGCAGTGCTGTTGATGGGATTGACTAGAAGGGTGTGAAGTTTGTGTGGCCAAAATCTTGTGAGATGGCGTTTCAGGTGATGAAAGGGATGTTGACATCAGTAGTAGTTCTAATAATTCTAGAGTAAGGAAAGAGCTACATGGTGTACTGTGATGCTTCAGGTATTGGGCTAGGGGTAGTATTGATGAAGGGAGATCATGTCATGGTGTATGGGTCTCAACAGGTGAGGTATCATGAGAGGAATTACGCTATGTATGATCTAGAGTTAGCTGTAGTTGTTCACGCGTTGCATTGTTTGAGGCACAATTTATTGGGAGGACATTTTTTGGTGTACACGGACCAGAAAAGCCTCATGTATATCTTTAAGAAACGAGATATGAATCTCATACAACAAAGGTGGGTGGAGTACCTATAGTCTTTTGACATCGAGTTTGCCTACATGTCTAGTAAGGGAAATGCAGTAGCTGATGAACGAAGTAGGAGGACTCAGATATAGGTAGTGTAATAGTCCAGTAGTGAGTGGTATCTCATGTACTTTTTTATGGGATTCATTTGGAGGTTCATGATAGGCAGGGGAATAATTTTCTACCATCCTTATCTATGGCCTCTACCCTACTGGGCATAGATTGGATAAGGAATCTATCTAATTCTAAAGGCCATGTTATATGGGAAGGTATGGCTAGTGAGGACCCTAATCCTAGTTGTAAGGTAGGTGATGATGAGATTCTATGTATCCATGGATATATTTTGGGTTCCAGTGGTTATATGTGTGGAGATAATGCATGAATTTCATGCTTCATCTTGGGAAGTGCATCCTGGGGTCACTAAGATGTACTATGACTTTCTCTTTCAATACCGGGGGTTAGGAATGAAGAGAGAGGTGTATGGTTTTGTTATGAGGTGTTCCACCAGTTAGCTAATAAAAGAAGAATATCAATGACCAGCCAGGATTTTATAGTAGTTACCTTCAGAGTGGAAATGGGTTCATGTAGCGATGGAATTCTTGATTTGTTTACTGTGGTCACCTTGAGGTAATGATGTTTTGTGGGCTGTTGTTGATAGGATTATGATTTCCACACATTTCTTCCCGATCAAGAAGACTTTAAGGGATGATGTTCTTGGAAGGTTGTATATTCGAGAGGTGTTACGACTTCATGGGGTCCTGTGCACAATCATTTCAGATAGGGATTCCCACTTTACATCTCATTTTCGGAAGAGTGTTCAGAGGTAAATGGGTATATTGGTGCTTCTGAGAACAACATATCTCCCTTAGACTGATGTCCAGTCAGAACGTATGATACATGTTCTAGAGGACATGCTGCGAGCATGCATCTTGAATTTTGGGGGATCATTGGAGAGGCAGATTCCCATGATTGATTTCTCCTATAATAATAGTTATCAGGTGAAAATACCAATGTCACCTTACAAGATTATATACTGTAGGCCATATCGTTCTACCCTATGTTGGTTAGAGTTAGGAGAGGAAACTTTACTGGGACTATGTCTCATGTAGGAGACTTCTGAGAAGTTATAGATGAATCAGAAGCAGATGGATACTGCACAGTCGCATAATAAATCATACGCCAAACACTGCAGATGACCTCTAGAGTTTGAGGTCGAGGATCATTTTTTCTTGCATGTTTCACCGAGGTTAGGAAACAGGTGGATCAGGAGATAGGGTAAAGTTTCACTGAGATATGTCGGTCTGTTTGATATTATGGAGAGAGTCGGGCCAGTTTCTTATATATTGTAGTTACCTCATAGGTACCGAGCCATGCATGTCGTCTTCTATGTATTTCAGTCGCGCCGTTATCACTCATACCCGTCTTAGGTTTTTCAGCCCGAGGAGGTCGACCTTCAGGTTAATTCATCCTTTGAGGAGCATCCGATTTGTATTGTTAACAAAATCATGAAGGTTATCCATGCTATTCAGTTCCTCTAGTAAGAGTGATATGTTAGAATGATCGTTTGTAGGACGAGACATGGGATATGTAGGTAAATTTATGTGCTTAGTGGTTGGAGTTGTTCTCAGATAAATATTTACCACCCTACTGAGATAAATTTAGGGAAAAATTGATTTAAGGGGGGAATATTGTAAGATACCGAGTCTTTATTAAGGATCATATCTTTATTTTCAGGTTAATTTTGTTACTATCCTTTTTGTATTAGACCCTAAGCCAGGCCATGAGCTAGTTGGGTTGTTTTTGAGAAATAAGGTAAAAAATAGTCTAAAGGCTAGCTGTAGGTTAGGTATAGGATGTATACATGGCCTACCCATCGTGTACCTATAAGCTGTATACTTGAGGTACAAGTCATGTACTTTTCTAGTTGGTTTTTTTATTAAAGAGGCAGTAGCCTAATATTTGGATGGAAATAATAGTTACCTCCAATTTTGGAACCCAACCCCACTATATTATTGTTTTTTAGATATTGAAGTTTCCTGAACTCTGATTCTTATATTGTCGGTCTTGTTGGAACCGAATCAGTAAGTACTTGATTTCTTTTTATTTATTCTTAATTCCTTGGAAAAATGAATTTTCTATTTTGATTTAGGGTTATATTCCCTAATATCCAGTTCTTCATCCATTATTTATATTTCTCCCAAACCATGGAGAATCGGGACTTGATACTAGAAAAACTATCTACCACCGAGGCGAGGTAGGTGGTATATATTTTCTTTCTACTTTTCTTGTAATTTTCAGGCATTCAGTTGATATACCATCCATTTCACTTTCTGGAGAGGCCTAGTTTTTGGGAGAGTTTCTTTCCAAAACTATCATCAAACCTAGTGGGGATGCTTGTAGGTTCCGTTTAGGTGTGTTGGAACCTGTTACATGATTGAATGTCACCCAAGGGGTGTGACATAAGAAAATAACATGTTTATTCTTGTTTAAAACACCAAAGGAGTGTGTTATTGTGCTTTCTTCGTTAGCGGAAGCCTGTTAATTTCTTGATAGCTTGAATAGATTTCTTAGGAGATATAATTCCTCATTTTATTGTTAAATATGGTTATTCCATGCTTGTTTAATTTAAATGGGATTGATTAATGGATGATATGGGTGGGTATACCTATATGAAATGATAATGGCATGTTAAATGGTTTATATCGGAGGGTAGGCCCATATGCTTGTAGTTGATAAATGGTTTGCATTAGTGGGTATACTCATGGATTGTGCAGGTCGATGTGAGTGGGTATAATCACATGAAATGTTTGTTTAAATTGAATGAATAAATGCTTGAATGAATTATTGATTGATGCCATAGACTTCCCTCCACATATTTGTAACATGGCAGTGGATGCCTTGGGTTGACTCTGCCCCTTGGGTCAAGATTCCGTGGGATGCCTTAGTCGTTGCTACCCCATGGATCTAGCTTGCATGGGCTCACATAGGACTTGATATTTTCATGCTCCTAGGACCCCAAAAATTTCCTAACCAAGTTTCCACTAGGGATGACCATGGGATTCGTTGGTATTCCTTGGAAAATCTCTTTGGATCCCTCCCTTCGTGGTATAGAATTATTTCATGGATTCCCTGGTCTAATGAAACCTTGGATTCCGCCCTTGCAGTCTATACTTCACTATACGACATGCATGTGGGTTATTTGACTCCACTATATGGTGTGGCCATGGAATACTTGACCAATTTATACAATGTGGCTATGGGTTTCATAATATAAATGGATGTACAATGTGTCCATGTGACTGTTTTACTTTTATTTTAGCTTCCTTCTTTAGAGATTACTCTTTTGTAGGTATCCTTGAGGGCTAGTTGGTTTTACTTATATCTAGACTTATTGCACAGGCATACACACTTACTTTACTAGTTGTTCACACATGCTAGAACTTTTGTAGAATTATTGTTAGAACTATATAGACCTGGGTGGTTGGCTACTAGGATATTTATCTCACATCATGTTTGGGACTCCTCAGGGACCCAAAATGATTATATGGTTGTAGGTGATGATAGGGGAAAGTTCCCTAGTATTATGTTGTTGAATGTGGCTTTGGATGAGGGGAGCATAAGACCAAGCTACGACTTGCAATGCTTTGATACCTTTTTGTTCTTTTGATATTTTTGGTACAGGTAATGTATTACATTTCCATATATTATTTTGGGTGTTTTTAGATATTTTTACCATCTACACCATTTTTTATGAGACACTTAGGGTTATCATATTGTACTCAGGTATTTCATTCCTTACTTTCAATTGATTGGTGTTTATTTCACTTCCTCTATTTACTATATGTTTTGAATTACACTATGATACTCTGGTAATGAGGGAATAGTCTCCCCACTAACTCACCTAGGACCTCATTGCTAGTCGGTAGCCTCAGGCATTTGGGGAGATGCGCTTGAGGCCATGTGGCCAACTCGGATCTGGGCACCATTTCAGGTGTCATCTAGGTTTGGGATGTTACAATTGTGGGTCACATGAATTATGTGGTGAAAGGTACACATATCATCCACTATAGAACTGCAAATATCTCATTTTATTTTGTTCATACCCACTCATTTATAACTGAATAACTTTATAAGGGTATAAAATCACCACCTCGATGAATAAATATTAAATTACCTATGAAAACTCTTATTGGTAGATGATTAAAACCCAATTATATAGCTCATATCTAATATAATTTTATCGGAATGTGCTTCCTTCAAAATATTTTTATTCAACCTCAATGTGAATTTGATGTTATTTTGGGAATAGATTGAATTAATTTATATGGATTCAATTCCTATTTCAAAGGTAAGGGAGTAACATTTGATATACCAAATCAACCTATGATCTTCTTTCAGTGCAAGGATGAATTTTAACTTCCAAGTGAAATTAATTCCATGGTATTGGTCTTAATACTTATTTATGAGTGAAATTTATCTCATTTTTTAGAGAAAATCTAAATTGAATATATTCCTTATATTTAGGAACAGATAGATATATTTTCTAAAGAATCTTCTAATATTCCCCAGAGTCATGATGTTTAGTTTTCAATAAAAAAGACACAGTGTTACACCTATTTCAAAGGATCAATATAGAATGGTTCTTATTAAGTTACATGAATTAAGAAAGAAATTGTATGAGAATATTCAAAAGGTCTTCATTTTCCAGAGTCTATCTCGACAGGGTTCACATATTATTATTTTTTATAATAAATATGGGTCAATGTGTGTTTTCATTTATTTTAGATAACTTAATAAAATCACTATCATGAAAAAGTATCCTCTACCCCGTATTGATGACTTGTTTGACCAACTTCATAAAGGTCAATAATTTTTCAAGATTAACATTAATTTTAAATATCATCAATTAAGGTTAAAGAAGGATGATATACCTAGTATATCCTTTTGTACAACGTATGGTCATTATAAATTTATAGTGATTCTATTTGAACTTACTAATGGCCCTATTAACTTGAAGTATTTTATGAATATAGTCCTTATAGATCACGTCAAGAAATTATTGGTAGTATTTATAGATGCCAATGTCATATATTTCATAATAAAGGAAGAGCATGAAGATGATTTTAGGACTGTGTTGAAGAAATTGTTGATGGATAAGTTGTATTCAAAAGTTATCATGTGTGAATTCTATATATAAAAATTTTCATTAATGGGTTATGTAATCTCAAGAGTGTGTTTATTGGTGAATCCTATAAAGATATAAGTTATTGAACAATGTAATTGACCCACAAAAGTGACTAGGATATATAGTTTTCTTGGGTTAAATGGAAACTACTATCTCATTGTGACATATTTCTTAGATCTATAAAATCTAATAACTAGGTTGACACTGAAAGAACCTATGTTAATTTCAGCACATGAATGCATGGAACATTTCATTGAACTGAAGAGAGGATCGGCCAGTGCACCTATGATCAGACTACCCTATAGTGGAGAAGGGATTGTGATATATATTGATGGATCAATTAAGGGATTGAGAAATTCCATCATGTATAATGATATGGTGATTTCTTATACCTCATGATAATTAAAAATCCATTAATAAAATTACTTGGAAAATGATTTGGATTTTGTAACACCCCAAGCTTCTACGATACGCTTCTCTTTGAATAATGCAATAGCGTGTGTTGTAAGCAACATCGAGTTCTAACACACCACAACCAATCAAACTAGCCGTAATGAATAGTAATACCCACTTTTTGAAATTTATAAATTTTATTTTTCAAAATGGACTTCATTTTTGGATTCGGAATATCGAAATTATCCTAGGTTGAAGTTTTTGTATTTTCCTGAAAAACATCATTTTTTGATGAATAGTGAAACCACTAAGTGGTAGTTAAAAAACTGATTTTTTCAAAAAACATAATTTTACCGCTTCTGTGAGTGGAATTTTGAAAATCCGAGAGACACAGTTAATATCAAGGAGTAAAATGTGGTTCAATGAGATGAAAATAATTTTTGGTGAATAGTAACTTTTTACTTTTATTTACCACGGTTAAAAGTAAATAGGGTAATTAAGGGTAAAAATGAAATTACTATTACCGTAACACATGTCCTAATTCTATTGGATAAGTGTATCAAGACCAAAAACAACCTTAGGAATAAAATATTATCATTTAGGTCTACTTGGATTAGATTAGGACATTTATTATTATTTAATTCAAAGAAGAGTTAAAAGAGTTAAAATCAAAGTTTATTTACTAAAACATTTTTAATATAGGGTTACAAATAAGATAAATTCGATTATAAATATTCCTTAGAAAGATAAAACGATTTACTACATAAAGATATTTTATATATAATTTTTATACATTAAATAATTTAATATATTTATGACACAATGGTGATGCAGTAATTACCTAATTAATGAAACATTAGAATAATTGATATTATAAATACCCAAATAAATGTAATTTGAGACTTTTTATAAATACCAATAATTTTCTAGGATAATATGACATGTTTGAATTTATATAATTAACTTTTTTCTAAGTAATAATTTTGTTAAGAGTTTTATAAAAATCAATTATTGAATAGTGTCAAAATTGACATAAAAGAGTTTTTAAAACAAATATTATATTATTAATTGATATTCAATTCCTAAAAATCTAAGGTTCATCCAAGAGACTTATATCATGATATGTGTATCATTAATGGAACACTTGGGGGTCTCTTGGAGGTATATAGTAAGTTTATTAACTATATAATATAAAAATACAAAGTGACATGGTAAGTGTCAAACTAATTAACTAAGAGTTAAAACTAAAAGATAAGGTTAATATAATGAACCAAACCTGTCTAAATCCTATTTTTTGAGTGGTTTTAGACCTATAACCACCTAGAACTTTAAATAATCCACTTTGGAGCCATTAGAAACCGAATATGAATTTATTATAAAATAATATTTCTAGCTTTTCCAAAGGTACCCCTCACCCCTCTTATAAAAGGGAACTGACCCTTCTCATCAATTCACACCTTCAAAGTCTTTTGGTTCGGAAAAAATCTGCCAAAATACTCTCTCAACTTCCCTCACTTCATCCTAGATGACTTACTTTAGTCAGAAAGCCAACCTAAGGATCCCTTTTGATCAAATCAAAAGGAATAACCCGAAGAAGAGGTAATGATTTCACCACCCTTTTTCATGTTCCTTTCTTCTTCCACTTCTTCTTTATTAGTTATTACCATTATCAAATAATAACTCTAGTATATTATATATAATTTTATGTTATTATAAACATGGTACAACCATATTTCAGTATTATATCCATCCTTTGAATGACATGTCACCATTCGTGCGTACGTACGGCTTACCGTATCCACGTCGTGGAGTAATTGTTATTCAAAACATTATTATTTGGATGGGTATAATAATGATGTGTAATTCATGTAAATAATAAATATAACATGATAATGATTCTGTATATATGATAGACCATCCAATTAAATATTATTTTAATATCAAAAGAGTGATATTGTCGCTTGTGCGTACGTACGGACTACCGTCTCCACGAACATGATGAGATTAATTCTCCATCGTATCCATCCAAGTCTAATTATCATTTGATGATTAATAATAGTATATAAGGACTTGATATCATTCTGGATATGATTAATATACAACCTATCCATAAAAAACATGTCTTACATAACAAAACATATAAAAGAAAATGAGTAAGTTAATACCCGAAACGACAATAATATTAAGATATTATTAACAAAGCAATGTTAAAAGATCATATATGACATCATATTAATGTATATGATTATTGTATAATTTAATAACAATTATTTCAACATTATAAAGGAGTTTAAACTACCCCAACCAAGGAAAATTACAAGTTAAGGATTTATTTCACAATCTCTTCATTATCCAAGGTTGTTTATATGTGATTATCTACTGGGACCTCTTTATCATCCACATCCATGTTTCTTAAAAATGTATTTCAAATAATTCTTTCTATTTTAAAGACTATGGAATAAATTAATTTATACCCTTCTTGACTTTTTATAATAAGTTTATAAAGGAATCTTTCTGTCGTTTTCCAAACAAGGTCCTTTTTAACCTTTTCGACAGAATTAAGGTAAGAATGTCTTTTTTAACTTGTACGGCGGGTGCGGCTATTTTCTGCCATTATAAAATCTTCGAAGCTTCCCTTACAAGATTATAAGAATATTTTCAAAGAAAATGTTTTATTTTATAATTATTTGACTTTTAAATGATTTAAAAAAAAGAAATATTTCTCTCAAATAGTTTTTGATTTCATCTATGTCAACATCCTTTGATGGATTTTAAGATTATTTGAAGTTTATTTATTATGATACAAAAATTCCATATATTATTGAAGGTTTTGTGATATGTTTGACTGTGGATGTATTATTTTTATACCATTCATGGTTTATGGTGAATGTATTGACATTTCGTATGCTAGTTTTAATACAAATGTTTATGTTATGTTTAAACCTGTTCATATGAGGAATGCATTGGACTTAATAAGTGACGGGCGGAGCCCGATATAGCTCCTCGATGCATCGGTAGGTCTCATGAGGCAAAATAGTGTCTTGGAAAAAGGCTTTGAAAAAATCTTATTTGTAGTCTTGGCATGAGGCCTTAGCTATGTGGTTATGATAGTCTAGATTATGCATTCCATCATTATGAAAGTGGTTATTAATATTGCATGTGATTATTCGATTAGTAGAATATCCATGTGAATAAGTAAATGGCATTATTTCATTTTATTTTTTCCATACTATATTGAAGTTCAAGTTTAAACGGCTTTTTTTAGTTATACATTGCCTTAAATGTTTATTCTTATTTATGAAAGTTTCCGCTATATTGTTTTCCTTACTGGGCATTTGAGCTCACCCCTTTTCTATGTTTTATTTTTCCCCGGATGTAAAGAATTAAATTATGAATGACCTACAGGGATAGTATGAGGGGATAAGAGTGTGGACTAGGGAGACTATGTTGTTTTAGTTTTCGTTTTTATGATGTAATGTAAAACTTTATGAATATATCTAGTGTTTCCAAGGCTACTAAACCAATCAGTCTTTCGAGATTTGATCTTTCTTGTGATCATGCCAATGTTATGTAATAATGCACCGACTTTGGGTAACTGGGGTCGGGGCGTTACAGTTGGTATCAGAGGAAGTTTAGTACAAACCTTGGAAGCTAGATTTAGATAAACTCTTATTAGATCACATAGACCTAAGATGGACTTTGAGGATTAGTATAGAAGAACTTCCTAGAATTTTGGTATTGTAGATATTTTGTCAGTTTTCCAAACAATAAATCCCTGTCTGGATATGAGCAGGTAGAGGCGGCTCTGGAACAGATGTACCTAGGGGTAAAACCCGAAAACACCGCTTTGAGATGGACTCGAACGAGAATTGGTGCACGACAATGGGACTTGCTGCACTCTTGGTTACGACACTCCCAGGGGATATGCTTATGATAACTCTCATTTTCATTACAAATCATTATGAAGGGTTTATGAGTATATACTTCTTCAAAGAAAACATTTTTATGATTATGGATTATATCCATAAATATTTCAATTTATGTTAAGTGTTTTATAAGTATGAAATTATGAATTTTGATTCATAAACTGATCTAGTTTATGCCATTGTTTAAAAATGGCGCCTAGTGGAAGAATTGGAAACTGTATCAATGCACGCACTCCATGTAGGGATTTACCTCATGCTCAAGATAATTATAGTGGAGCTGTTGATGCAACTGGTGCCGATCAGCTAATCACCATACTGAGACAACTCACTCAGGTTATGAATAATAACCTTACTCGTATGGAGCACCCTGATCCGCAGCGTGGAGGATCAATGTTAGTTCGCTTCATGAGGAAACAACCACCAACGTTCAATGGGAGTACAAATCTCTTAGTAGATGAGCAATGGATAAATTTCCTAGATAAAATATTTCAGGCTTTGGGGAGTAGTGAAAGGGAAAAAGTTATCATGACAGTTTACTGACTCACTGGAGATGCTGATCAATGGTGGTCATTGATTCAAAACATGAAAGAAGATGACGAAGTATCAAATATGGAATGGAGGGAGTTCAAAGATCTGTTTTTAGAAAAATACTTTCCTCCTGACCATCGAGAAGATATGGAAAATCAATTTCTGAGTCTGAGACAAAAGGAGGATGAGAATGTCGCAAAGTATGAGGATAACTTTACAAGGTTAGCAAGGTATGCTGGAGATTATATACCTAACCCAAGAAGTAATATTGATTGTTTCTTTGATGGGTTAAAACCATTTATCCGTCGAGCATTAGTCTCACAATCCTTCTCATCGTATGAAGACATTGTCTCATGTGATATCAAGACAGAGAAATAATTCTCTAAGTAATATGACTTTAAAAGCAAAGAAAGAGAAGAAGAGATATGCTGATCAATCTGGGAATGAAAATAAAGGGAAGAAGGGAAAAGTTGAATATCCATCCTATAGTAAATGTGGGAAGAAACACCCCGGGACTTGCTTAAAAGGAACGAGAGTCTGTTACAAGTGTGGTGAAAAAGGCCACCAAGCTCATGATTGCAAGGGGAAGAAGGAAGCTACCAATGTAAGATGCTACAATTGCAGGTATATGGGACATTATGCAAATTAATGTCCTAAGCGTCAGGGGAACTTACCTCAGAAAAGGCCAAGGGATCAAGTCCAAGCTTATGCTATCACTACTGCTAAGGTAGAAGCTCCGAAAGACGTGGTAGTAGGTAATTTAATGGTTTTCTCAAGTTTAGAAAATGAATTATTTGATTCTGGATCATCGCATTGTTTTATATCTTCCTAGTTTGCTAAGAAAATTAGATATTTCCAATTTGATTTAACAAGGGAGTTGTCAGTTAAAACTCCTAAGGGAAGTATCATTGCAATAATGTTTTGTGAATCAGTCCCCATTAAAGCACATAAATGTTCTTTATCCACTGATCTCATCGTCATACCTATGATTTAGTTTGATATAATCCTTGGTATGGATTGGATTTCGGACCATGATGCGAAGATTTATTATAAGAAGGAGGTTACGATTTTTGATGTTGATGATAAGGAACACCTTATCTTTAGATCAGAATCATCACCACCTAATTTTTATCTAGATCCACCCCCAATAGCTCAAATAAATTCAATTATTGGGGAGGAAGAGGATGAAATTACAGTGGGTGAGGAAAGGAATGTTCAAATAGAGGATATACCTATTGTGAAAGAATATGTAGATGTATTTCTGGAAGATTTACCTGGACATCCTCCAGAACGAGAAGTTGAGTTTTCCATTGATTTAATTCCTGGATCAAGGCCTATATCGAAGACCCATTATAGAATGACCACTATAGAATTAGTTTAACTAAAGAAACAACTAGAGTAATTGAGTAATAAGGGATTTATTTGCCCTAGTGTTCCTCAATGGGGATCCCCTGTTCTTTTTGTTAAAAAGAAAGATGGATCTATGAGACTATGCATCGACTACAGGGAGATCAATGCTATAACAATAAAGAACAAGTATACCCTACCTTGCATTGATGATTTATTTGACCAACTGCATGGAGATCAATACTTTTCAAAGATTGAACTTCGATATGGATACCATCAGTTGTGTGTGAATAAGGAAGAAATTCCGAAGATAGCATTTTGAACCAGGTACGGGCATTACGAGTTTACAGTAATGACTTTTGGATTGACTAATTCACCCTATGTATTCATGGATCCGATGAATAGAGTTTTCAAGGAATATCTCGATGAATTTGTGGTGGTATTTATTGATGATATCTTGGTATACTCCAAAAGCTACGAATATCATGAAAATCACTTGCGCATTATCCTGAAGACTCTGAGAAGACATGAATTATATGGGATGTTTAGAAAGAGTGAATTCTGGATTTAGGAGATTTCTTTTCTTGGCCATATTGTCTCTAAATATGGAATCTCTATTGATACTTCTAAGACCAAGGCAATCCAAGAATGGCCTGCACCGATTAGTATAACTGAGGTACGTAGTTTTATTGGTTTAGTAGGTTATTATCGACATTTTTTCCAGAATTTTTCCCGGTTGGCTAACCCATTAACAAAGCTCACACGTAAAGAGGTTAAATTTGTCTGGTCAAAATAGTGTGAAGAATGTTTCGAAGAACTGAAGAGAATATTAGTCAATGCTCCTATATTGACTCTACCATCGGGGAATGATGGGTTCGTTATTTATAGTGATGCATCGAAGAAAGGACTTGGTTGTGTCCTTATGAAGAATGATAGGGTTATTGCCTATGCATCACGACAGTTGAAAATTCATGAACAAAACTATCCTACTCATGATCTCAAGTTAGCAGCTGTGATCTTTGCTTTGAAGATATGGAGGCAGTACCTATATGGTGAAAAATGTGAGATTTATACTGATCACAAGAGTTGAAGTATATTTTCTCACAAAAAGAACTCAACATGAGGCAAAGGATATGGCTTGAATTACTCAAAGATTATGATTGTACGATACACTACCACCCGGGTAAAGCAAACAAGGTGGCAGATGCATTGAGAAGAAAAGACCATGGAGTTTTAAACAATATGAGAATTGAAAGGGATCCAATTTTCATTGATCTAGTGAAGATGGACATGGGAATAACCAGAGAAGGTGAAAAATCAATGCCTTTTCAAATGGTTGTCGAACCATCTTTACTAGAAAGGATTAAGAGTTCTCAGACCGATGATGAAAAATTTCAAAAGAAGATTAAAGTTGTGAATGATGGGAGATTGAGAGACTTTTTGTATGAAGAAGGAATTTTGAAATTCGGGAAGAGCATTTGTGTTCTCAATATACCTGATCAAAAAAGGGAATTGCTGGATGATGCTCATAGTTCCAATTTCTCTATACACCCTGGGAGCACCAAAATGTATAGAGATTTGAAGGAACATTTTTGGTGGGACAACATGAAGAGAGAGATTGCCGATTTTGTGTCAAGATGTATGGTTTGTCAAGAAGTGAAAGCTGGAAGGCAATAGCCTGGTGGAGTATTGTAACCTCTTCCCATACCTAAGTGGAAATGGGATAATATAATGATGGACATTGTCATGGGATTACCAAAGACTCCTAGAAGGAATGATGAAATATGGGTTATTGTTGATCATCTTACCAAGTCAGCACATTTTCTTGCTATAAGATAAGATCTACCACTGGAACGTCTAGCAAGACTATATATTGATGAAGTTGTGAGACTTCATGGAGTACCCCTATTGTTTGTTTCTGATCGTGATCCCCGTTTTACTTCAAGATTCTGAAAAAGTATTCAGAAAGCCTTGGATAATGAACTTCATTTGAGCACTGCCTACCACCCTCAAACAGATGGACAATCAGAACGAACAATTCAAACCTTAGAAGAAATGTTGAGATCCTGATCACTTGACTTTCAGGGTATGTGGGATCAATATTTACCTCTGGTAGAATTTTCCTATAACAATAGCTTCCATTCGGGTATTCAGATGGCACCATATAAAGCGTTATACAGAAAGAGATGTCGCACACCAACTTGTTGGGATGATGTTGGTGAAAGAAAACTTATAGGCCCAGAACTGTTGGAGGAAATGATGGAAATGGTGATGGTAATCCAAAACCATATGAAAGCAGCTCAAAGTAGGCAGAAGAGCTATGCCGATAATCGAAGGAAGGATTTGGAATTTCAAGTCAGTGATCATGTTTTCCTGAAGTTATCTCCATGGAAGGGAGTCATAAGTTTTGGTAACAAAGGTAAATTGAGTCCCAGGTACATCAGAACTTTTGAAATTCTAGAACGAATTGGGGATGTAGCTTACCGTTTGGCAATGCCTCCAAATCTCTCCAAAGTTCATGATGTGTTCTACGTATCACTATTAAGGAAATACACGCCTGACCCAACGCATGTACTCACCTATGAGGAATTAGAACTGGAACCTGATTTGTCTTATTACGAAGAGCCCGTCAAGATTCTTGATATGAGAGAACAAGTACTGAGAAACCGGACGACTCGTCTGGTAAAAGTCTTGTGGAGAAACCATAAGATGGAAGAGGCAATGTGGGAACCCAAGAAACATATGATGAAGAACCACCCAAGTCTTTTCATGTGGTAGTATTCTATAAATTTTAAGGACGAAATTATTTGAAGGAGGGGAGAATGTAACACCCCAAGCTTCTACGGTACGCTTCTCTTTGAATAATGCAATAGCGTGTGTTGTACGCAACATCGAGTTCTAACACACCAGAACCAATCAAACTAGCCGTTATGAATAGTAATACCCACTTTTTGAAATTTATAAATTTTATTTTTCAAAATGGACTTCATTTTTGGATTCAGAATATCAAAATTATCCTATGGTGAATTTTTGGTATTTTTCTGAAAAACTTCATTTTTTGATGAATAGTGAAACCACTAAGTAGTAGTTAAAAAACTAAATTTTTCATAAAACTTAATTTTACCGCTTCTGTGAGTGGAATTTCAAAAATCCGAGAGACACGGTTAATATCAAGGAGTAAAATGTGGTTCAATGAGATGAAAATAATTTTTGGTGAATAATAACTTTTTACTTTTATTTACCATGGTTAAAAGTAAATAGGGTAATTAAGGGTAAAAATAATATTAATATTACCCTAAAACATGTACTAATTCTATTGGAAAGGTTTATCTCAACCAAAAACAACCTTAGGAATAAAATATTATCATTTAGGTCTACTTGGATTAGATTAGGACATTGATTATTATTTAATTCAAAGAAGAGTTAAAAGAGTTAAAATCAAAGTTTATTTACTAAAATTTTTTTAATATAGGGTTAAACATAAGATAAATTATATTATAAATATTCCTTAGAGAGATAAAAAAATATTTCCTACATAATGATATTTTATTTTTAATTTTTAGACATTAAATAAGTTAATTTATTTATGACACAATGGTGATGCATTAATTACTTAATTAATGAAAAATTAGAATAATTGATATTATAAATACCCAAATAAATGTAATTTGAGACTTTTTATAAATAAAAATAATTTTATAGGATAATATGACATGTTAGTATTTATTTAATTAACTTTTTTTAAATTAATCATTCTGTTAAGATTTTTACAAAAATCAATTATTGAATAGTGTCAAAATTGACATAAAAGAGTTTTCAAAACAAATATTATATTATTAATTGATATTCAATTCCTAAAAATATAAGGTTCGTACAAGAGACTTATATAATGATAGGTTTATCATTAATGGACCACTTTGGGGTCTTTTGGAGGTATATATTAAGTTTATTAACTATATAATATAAAAATACAAAGTGACATGGTAAGTGTCAAACTAATTAACTAAGAGTTAAAACTAAACGATAAGGTTAATATAATGACCCAAACCTGTCTAAATCCTATTTGTTGAGTGGTTTTTGACATATACCCACCTTAAACTTTACAAAATCCACTTTGGATCCATTAGAAACCGAATATGAATTTATTATAAAATAATATTTCTTGCTTTTCTAAAGGTACCCCTCACCCCTCTTATAAAAGGGCACTCCCCCTTCTCATTAATATCCACCTTCAAAGCCTTTTGGTTCGGCCAAAATCTGCCGAAATACTCTCTAAACTTCCCTCACTTCATCATAGAGGCCTTACTTTAGTCATAAAGCCAACCTAAGGATCCCTTTTGATCAAATCAAAAGGAAGAACCTGAAGAAGAGGTAATGATTTCACCACCCTTTTTCAAGTTCCTTTCTTCTTCCACTTCTTCTTTCTTTTTTATTAACATTATAAAATAATAACTCAATTATATTATATATACTTTGATGTTATTATAAACATGGTACAACCATATTTCAGTATTCTATCCATCCTTTGAATGACATGTCACCATACGTGCGTACGTACGACTTACCATCTCCACGTCGTGGTGTAATTGTTATTCAAAACACTATTATTTGGATGGGTATAATAATGATGTGTAATTCATGTAAATAATAAATATAACATAATAATTATTCTGTATATATGATATAACATCCAATTAAATATTATTTTAATATCAAAAGAGTGATATTGTCGCTCGTGCGTACGTACGGACTGCCGTGTCCATGAACGCGATGAGATTCATTCTCCATCGTATCCATCCAAGTCTAATTCTCATTTGATGATTAATAATAGTATCTAAGGACATGATATCATTATATATATGATTAAGATACAACCTATCCATAACAAACATGTCTTACATAACAAAACATATAAAAGAAAGTGAGTAAGTTAAGACCTGAAACGACAATAATATTAAGATATTATTAACAAAGCAATGTTAAAAGATCATATATGACATCATATTAATGTATATGATTCTTGTATAATTTAATAACAATTATTTCACCATTATACATGAGGTTAACCTACCCCAACCAAGGAAAATTACAAGGTAAGGGTTTATTTCACAATCTCTTCATTATCCGAGGTTGTTTATACCTGATTATCTACTAGGACCAATTTATCATCCACATCCATGATTTTTAAAAATGTATTTCAAATAATTCTTACTACTTTAAATACTATGGGATAAAGTCATTTATACCCTTGTTGACTTTTTATAATATGTTTATAAAGGAATCTTTCTGTCATTTTCCAAACAAGGTCCTTTTTAACCTTTTCGACAGAATTAAGGTAAGAATGTCTTTTTTAACTTATACGGCGGGTGCTGCTATTTTCCGCCGTTATAAAATCGTCGAAGATTACCTCACAAGCTTATAAGAATATTTTCAAAGTAAATGTTTTATTTTATAATTATGTGACTTTTAAATGATTTAAAAAAAGATATATTCCTCTCAAATAGTTTTGATTTCATCTATGTCAACATCCATTGATGGATTTTAAGCGTATTTGATGTTTATTTAATATGATACAAAACTTACATATATTATTGAAGGTTTTGTGATATGTTTGAATGTGTATGTGTTATTTTTATACCATCCATGGTTTATGGTGAATGTATTGACATTTCGTATGCTAGTTTTAATACGAATGTTTATGTTATGTTTAAACCTGTTCATATGAGGAATGCATTGGACTTAATAATTGACGAGTGGAGCCCGCTATAGCTTTTCAATGCATGGGTAGGTCTCATGAGACAAACTAGTGTCTTGGCACAAGGCCCTGACAAAATCTTATTTGTAGTCTTGGAATGAGGCCTTGGCTATGTGGTTATGATAGTCTGTCATTATGCATTCCATCATTATGAAAGTGGTTATTGATATTGTATGTGATTATTCGATTAGTAGAATATCCATGTGAATAAGTAAATGACATTATTTCATTTTATTTTTTCCATACTATGTTGAAGTTCAAGTTTAAAAGGCTTTTGTTTTAGTTATACATTGCCTTAAATGTTTATTATTATTTATGAAATTTTCCGCTATATTGTTATCCTTACAGGGAATTTCAGCTCACCCCTTTTCTATGTTTTAATTTTCCCAGGATGCGAAGAAGTAAATTATGAATGACCTGTAGGGATAATATGAGGGGATAAGAGTGTGGAATATGGAGACTATGTTGTTGTAGTTTTCATTTTTATGATGTAATGTAAAACTTTATGAATATATCTAGTGTTTCTAAGTCTAATAAACTAATCGGTCTTTAGAGATTTGATCATTCTTGTGATCATTCCAATGTTATATAATAATGCACCGACTCTAGGTAACTGGGGTCGGAGCGTTACAGATTTGGCAGTGATATGTTTTGCATTTAACATATAAAATATTATATTTACTATAAAAATGATATATATATATATATCTTATACATGATTAAAGTATATATAAACACATATATAGTTAAATATGAACTAAAGGAGATGTTATAGTTGATTAAAAATTATGAATTTACAATACATTAGCACCCAGGTAATGGATACAAGGTGGATGATTCCCTAAGTTGGAAGGAAAATGATATTTTTTCCTTAATGGGGACTGAAAGAGATCCAATGCTCGTGTATTTTCACAATATAGTACTTGAAATCATAATTAATGGAGAATGGTCCTATCTTTATTAGATGAATATTCAACCATCTATTTATGTGAGGTTTAAAGTGGTTCATAAGGAGGATGCGGGACTACTGAAGATTGTGAGGAATTTTTATGCGTTTAACTATGATTTTGATGGAATGATATGGTTTAGGAACACGGTATATGTTTTTAAAATACCATATTTTAAGAAGGATTTGTTGGATAAAGCTCATAGTTTATCATTCCTTATTTGTCATGGAATTCTATATATATATATAGAAATATGATAGAGTATTTATACTATGACAACATGAAAATGGATATTGAAAAGAATATATCTGTATTCTTGGTATGTCAACAAGTTAAGGATAAGAGATAGATGTCTTAGGGGATTTTATAACCATTACCCATACTAGAATGGATATGGAAAAACTGAAGGTCCCTGGCGTAGCAGAAGCTCGTGGGTGGATGTGCCGACTTGAATTTTTGTCATTAGCAATGATCAATCCAGGATCAATATCACAATAAATGCCAGAATCCATGGATCAAATAACAGAAATTGAAAAATAAGAAGAATAGTCCCAAAACCACAAAAGAGGATCATCATAGGTTGATTATAATTAATTTATTTAATTGACTAGAAGTACATTTTACGACATTCTTTTTTCATTGATATTTCTAATCACATTTCGACGTGATTCATCGTTGTGTCGCAGAATACAAGTGTAGAATTCCTCTATTGGTGATCCACATGTGCACCACATATCTCTGGACGTCGCCAATGGAATATTTGGGTGTTAGCATGGAGAATCCTTTGCTTAGGCTGTCCGCCTTATATCGCCTTGATCTAATGGAGGAGTATCTATCGATCTTGATAGCATTATTGGAGGAAGGAGTTCTTTTGGCCTTGAGAGAATTCTACAAAATTGTTGTGCACAACGATTAAGGAAAAGTGTTGGGGTTCTGAGGATATTTATAATCATATCTGAGGTTATAGAGTTACGATAATAAATAAATGTGTTACATGTTTTTTTATTTCATTAACTCTTATTGAAAACCCCATGTCGAATCATTAATTCCTTGACATGCGCCCACACTGATTATAATAAATATCATTTAATAAAAAGATATTATTTCCTCAAAATCATGACTGGAAAAACTACATGGCGTGTAATAATTAATACACAGTGTGTACTCGTTTTTCATTTCCATTCCAAAATGAAAACTACACTGTGTGTACATTCAATGTACACGACGTTTATATCTTGTTTTCATTTTTATTCTTAATGAAACATTAAAATGATTTAGGCTTCCTTGAATAATAATTAAACCACATATGGGAATAATCTTTATTATACTTGAGATACTTGGATACACTTAGTGTGTGACCCTCTAGGCCTCTTTCTCGTTGGCATTAGGTGGGTTTGCCTAAAGTCCAAGATTATTGTCTAGCAACAGGTCAAGGCACCCAAGAGAATGAATTTTACGCCGCACTAACATGTCACCTCATACAAATTCTTAATGTGTAATTTAATACCTTTGTCTCAATATCTCATCAAGTAGGTTTCATGGCAGTTTCATAAACCTATATGATTGATCTGTCATTCTTTGAATTCTAGAAATAAACTAGTTGTGACACCATGGCCATGGAATTTGGGTGATAGTTCTATTTCAATCAAAGGTTATGAGATATCTACTTCCATAAATATGGAATGGACAAATCCTTCCTCAACTTATCTATTAACAACATGTCATTCGTAACGCACCCAACATACCCTACTTCCCTCCAACTGTCTTCATGACGGTTTTCATCAGAAAATCTATGTGCGCGAGTCATGACATGAGTTAATGATAATATTCCAGTCTAAGGACCATTACACACGCTCATAGATAGCATTATCCAATGACACCAAGACATGTAGAATTACTACTGGTGGGTCTGTTATCATAATCTACCATCTTGGAGATTACCAAGTGCGAACTCCATTAGAGAGAGTCTTGTCTTCTTAGAAGTACTCACACATGATGTTCTGTATACTATGTGTCCTATCATAGTATGTCATCCAACCATATAACTTTATTTAAGAATATTATTATATCATTTGAAGTTTCTCATCATAGCGGGGATCTTCCATGAGCTTATTAATGTAACAAATATTCCAAGAGAGTATTATATTATAGTCACGCAGAACAATGAAGAATATATAATAAGTGTACATTCATGTAATCAATGTATAAATAGTTGGTTCTCAGGACACCAAATATAACAAACTTCTACTTGGACTAGAGCCAACTGCCTACGAATTTTAGTCTAGTAAACCTTACATGATGATCATGTTTCTACTGAGTCAAAGATTTAGTCAAGGGGTCTGCCATGTTGTCTTCCATGGGAATAATGCTCACTACAACTTCACCTCTCTGTGAAAAATCCATCAATATATGATACTTCTGAAGTATGTGCTTTGTCCACTAATGTGAACTTAGCTCTTTTGCAAGTGCCAACGCTGTAGTATTATCATAATAGAGTGTGATATGATCTTTACTGCTAGGTACTACATCCAACTCTTGGACAAAGCTTCACATACATACTGCTTCTTTAGCTTCCTGAGAAGCTATGATATACTTGGACTCTACTGTAGAATCTGTGACCACACCTTGCTTTGAGCTCTTCCATCTCACTGCACCTCCATTCAAACTGAAGATGTATCCAGTCTACAACTTCATGTCATATTGATCAGTCTGAAAACTAGCATCTACAAGTCTTCTAATGACTAGTTCCTCATCTCCACCATAAAATAGGAACATATCCTTAGTACGCCTCAGATACTTAAGGATAGTCTTGAATACCATCCAATGGCGGTCTCCTAGATCAGCTTGATATCTTTCTACTGCACTTAATTTATAAGCAACATCTAGCCTTGTACATATCATATCATACATGACTGACCCAATCACAAATGCGTAAGGGATCCTTGCCATTTTCTTTCTTTCCTCATGTTTCTGAGGACACATTTTCTTAGAAATATGAATGCCAAGTGACACTGGAAACAATCCCCTCTTGGAATGTTCTATACTGAATCTCTTCAGTATCTTGTAAATGTATGTACTTTTACTCAGGTCCAGCATTCTCTTCGATCTATCACGATGGATCTTGATCCCATGAATATATGCTGCCTCACCGAAGTCTTTCATAGAGAAGCATTTATCTAACCATTCCTTAACTGACTGTAAGACATGTACTTTGTTTCCAATTAGTAATATGTAATAGAAATATACTATTAGGAAAATTATTGCACTTCCTCTAAACATTTTGTAGACACAAGGCCCACATTCGTTCTTAATAAAGGCGAATTCCATTACGACTTCATCAAAACTAATGTTCCATGACCTTGATTCTTGCTTTAATCCATAAATGGATTTCTGCTACTTGCATACCTTGTTGGAATCCTTTGGAGTCAAAAAACCTTCAGGTTGTGTCATGTAGACATCTTCCTGGAGGTTCCTATTAAGGAATGCTGTTTTGACATCCATTTGGAAAATTTCTTAGTCATGGTAAGCGGAAATGGCTAATAGGATTCTGATGGATTTCAGCATCACAACCGGTGAAAAGGTTTCATCATAGTCAATTCCTTGATTTTGTCTAAAACCTTTTGCAACCAGTTCTTCCATATAGGTGCTAACTTGTCCCTCCATGTCCAGTTTCTTCTTGAATACCCATCTATTACCAATAGGATTTACATCAATCGAAGGATCTACCAAAATACAGACTTGGTTTTGGTACATGGAATCCATTTTAGAATTCATGGCTTCGTGCCACTAGGAAATGTCTGTGCCTTTAACTACTTCTTTGTAGGTAAGAGGATCATCATTGTCAACCAACAATGAGTCACCATCCTCAGTGACAAGAAAACCATATCATTCTAGTTCTCTCACCTCTCTCATGCTCCTACGCATTTCTTGTGTCTCTGGAACAGATTGTTCTTCCACGGGACTTTGTGGAATCTATTCTTGTACGAACTCCTATGTATCTTTATCCTCGACTTCATTGAAGTATATCTCGCTCCCACTATATCTTTTGGAGATGTGCTCCCTCTCATGTAATATGGTGTGTCTTTCCACTGTAACCTTTTTATATCAGGGGTTTTATAGGTAATATCCCCTTGTTTCCTTGGGATATCCTATAAAGGTACACTTTGTTCCTCGGGGAGCAAGTTTGTTAGCTGAAGAGGCCTTAAAAAATTCTTCGCATCCCTACACATGTAAATTTGATAACATGGCTTTGCATACACTCCATAACTCGTATGGAATACTATTTATCGATTTAGTTGGTACTTGGTTTAGTGTGTGTGATGCTGTTTGTAATGCATATTCCCAAAAGGATAATGGAAGACTCGCATGTCTCATCATTGATCTCACCATGTCCAATAGGGTGAGGTTCCTCCTTTCACTTACACCATTCCACTGGGGCGTGTAGGGAAGAGTGAGTTGATATATAATCCCAAACTGCTGTAATAAATCAATGAAGTCCTGATTAAGATATTCTCGTCCTCTGTTTGAGCGGAGTTTCTTAATCTTCTTACCAAGTTGGTTCTCAACTTCATTCTTGTATTCTTTGAACCGATCAAAATAATTTGACTTATACCTCATTAAGTAAATATATCTATATCGACTAAAATCATCAGTAAAAGTTATGAAGTACAATATCCCACCCCTTTCTTGTACAAGAAATGGTCCACACACATATGTGTGAAATAATTCTAGAAGCTATTTATCCCTTTCACCTTTCCCACTAAATTGGGCTTTAGTCATTTTGCCTCGTAGAAACGCATTACATACACCAAGTGGTTTTAGTTTGAAAGAATTTAAATACCCATATTGAGGTAATTCTGTCAAACGTTTATCATTGATATGACCTAGCCGGTGATGCAAAATTTGGGTGTGGTTTGAGTCATGTTAACTAACTTTTTCATCGATTTCCATTACTTGATATTTGTAGTCCAACACATAAAGGCCATTATATAAATGTTCCCTACCAAAATAAATGCTATCTTTATAAAAGTAGAAATATTCATTTCCAAACTTGAATATGAATCCATCAGTATCTAATCTGGATACTAAAATAATGTTTTTGGTTATAGAGGGTACATAATAACATCCTTTTAATACCAAGACCATCCCATTAGGTAATGTGATGTGGTAGTCTCCAACAACTACAACAACAAGTCTAGCTTCGCTGGCTGCTCGCAGATCCACCTCACCTCGGTCAATCTTTCTGAATCTACTTGGTTCCTGTATTTGGATATAGATGTGAGCACCACGAGAAGTATCTAACACCCAATTGGTAGAAATAGATAGATTGCATTAGATAACAAACGAACCTGAAGCTTCCCCTTGATTCCTTGGATGGGTGTATTTTTTCTTCAAGTGGCCCTTCTTACCACATGCAAAACAAACAACCTCCTGTTCTCTTTCCTCCCCTTTGATCTTCCTTTTATTGGAAGGCCTTGAAGAATATTTGGGATTAAAGATCTTCGCCTTCCCTTTTCTTTTATTCACCATAAGGACAGAAGTCTTTTCATGCTTCATATCATTGTCCACCTGACGAATGAGGATAAGAAGATCAGATAGAGACTTCTCAGTGTTGTTCATGTTGATATTTACATCAAAGTTAAAGAATCTATGGGGGAGTGATGCAAGAATGAGATTGGTACCCATTTCTTCGGGGAGTTTAAAGCCTAGAACAACCAAGTACTCAATGTATCCAATGAGATTGACTACATGAGGCCCAACTGGGGCACCCTCTCCAAGCCTGCTCTGAAATAGAGCCATGGAGATCTCAAACCTTTCATATCTTTATCTCTCCTGGTATTGTCCATGGAGGTGCTCGAGTAGTCTATAGGCATCCATGTCTTCATGAGACTTCATGAGATCACTAGTCATTGATGACATAATCAAACATTGAATGTTGAGTGAATCATTCAAATGTTTATCATAGGATAGGAAATATTCATCAATCACCCCTTGGGCAGGCGAATCAGGAAGTGAGGACTCCATCACGTAAAGCTTTCGTTCATAGCATAGGATAACCCGAAGGTGCCTAAACCACTCTTGAAAGTTACTTCCAGTGAGGATATTGTCTTTATCTAGAATTGATCGCAAAGAAAATTTTGTTGAAGAGTTTCTCATATTGATTCTACAAATTAGAAGAGCAGATTTATCAGTGCCTTTTGATTACATTTTATGAAAAATAATAAATGAATTTATTAATTCTCCCACTATTTTATCGTGTCCCAATGACCCCCACCATTAAACTTGGAATTCCTAGTTTCTATGACATTTTAGTGGCAATGATCCATATTCCCCTTCGCATAACCCCAACATGGGTTGGTCATGCTATTTAAAGGAATTTAGGTAGGCAAGTCTTTGCCAACTGTGAGGTTACAGTTCTTTGATCTGTTGAGTGGACTCCCCAATCCTAAAATCCTGACTTGGATTTACCCAAAACTTGCCTCCATTTTACAATAAGTCTAGCAAGGGATACTCCTCTTGATTTAAAATGTTTAAGTTAACCTGAAACTTTCATAAGAGATTCCTTTATAAAAGTAAGTGTCCCAACAAGGGTTGGTCAAACACATAGTTTTATTGAGTCTTTCCCTTAACCAAGTAACCGAAGTCTTGGTCTAACTTAATATGGCATTCGATGGATTTCAATTCTTTATGCATGGTTTCATATTATAACATGCTTGTTAATATTAAGTGATGCTTGCTTAAGTGATTAACCATGTTCTGATAATGTTTATGCATAGTCCGGTTTTTATTTTATTCCATCTTTGCATGCTTGTTTATTTCAATAACTACGTGATTGTGACAAAGCATACATAATAAATAAACCATGAAAACAGATAGAAATAAAATAATATGGGATGATCATGAGCTTATATTGGATAGATTATCTAGCGGTTTTGATAAGCTAACCCTGAACTATGAAAAAACACCTTGAACTCGATGGTTTGTGTTTTGCAGGTCCCACCTGTCCACCTTTGTATCATCTTGGGTTGGTTTCACCTCAGCTTTAGATTTTGGACCGTCTCCTCTGGCTTCAGAGATCCTCCATTACATGGGGTTTACATTAAAGAAACCATGGGCACGTAGTCCCTTCATTTTATTGGAAGAAGGCTCGCAGGCCAATAAATTTAAATTAAATAAATTTAAATGAAACCATACACTCTCAAAAAGTCTTTGGTCTAGATTATGATCATCCATAGAATGCAACGACATTTATACATATTTAGTATTCAAATTCTTTCAATTATTCTTTTATTCAAGATACGTCATGCTTGAATTCAATTAATTATGATCTTATAATTAATCAATTATTTATCTTAAATTCCTTTCTTGAATTTCCTTGAGATTCTTCTCATCCATATTCCTTTGTACGGGTCTTTTTACTTTTGAGTAAACCTGGTGAAATTCCATTTCTGGAAAGTACATGACGTGCAGGCTATATTACATTGGTTTTCACCCTTTATCCAAAGTACACGCTGGGGCCTTTGGCCTGTTTTCTGTACTTTGGAAATTTTGGAGTACACGACTTGTAGATTAATCTAACACGACATGTACTTATTTGTTACGTGGTTACCGTCCTAGAAATACCGCGTACGCGGTTACATGGATTCTCCTTGTACATGGTTTTTCCTAGGCCAGATCAGTCTACACGACATGTTGATTCAACATACACGCTGTGTATTCTGGTTTCCACACACCATTCAGTTCCAGTCAATATTTTGTATTAAAAAACTTAGGTATGATCAATTCACACATCGTGGTTGGGTGGACCAGTACCAGTTCGTTGAAACTAAGTACACGATGTGTAGATTTCACTACACGCTATGTATTCCTGTGTTGTACAGAAAGAATGAGCGGCTCCTCTGGATGAGTTCCTTGTTTCTATTTTATAAAAATTAAAATTAAAAGGTCGTTTCTGTGATTTGAATCAAGAAATAAAGGAGGAAGAATAAATCTTGTTCATTCAGTTTTATAGAATGATTTATCTTGAATTGACTAAAATGTAAATGCATAAATTATCAACCAAAATTAAATAACTATAATCAATATTGTGATTTCTCTGATAGCACTTCAAGTTCTCGGGTGCAACGGAAGCTCGTGGGTGGATGTACCCACTTGACCTTTTGTCAATAACAATGGTCAATCAGGGATCAATACGATGATAAATTCCAGACTCCACGGATCGAATCACAGAAATAGAAAAATGAGAAGAAGAGTCTTAGAACCATAAAGGAGGATCATCACAGGTTGATTATAATTAATTTAATTAATTGACAAGAGGTACCATTTATGGCGTTCTTTCTTCATTGATATTTCTGATCACCTTCCAATGTGATTCTTCATTGCGTCACAGAAACCAAGTGTAGAATTCCTCTAGTGGTGATCCAAATGTGAACCATGTATGTCTGGACATCGCCAAAGTAATCTTCGTGTGCTAGCATGGAGAATCCTTTGCTTGCGCTGTCCGCCTTAGATCACCTTGATCTGATGGAGGAGGATCTCTCTTGGTCTTGAGAGAGTTCTAGGAGGAAGGAGTTCTTTCAACCTTGAGAGAATTCTCCAGAATTGTTGTGCACAAAGATTAAGGGAAAAGTGTTTGGGTTGTGAGGATATTTATAATTAATTTTGAGGTTATATAGTTATAATAATAAATAAATGCGTTATGCATTTTATTTGTTTCATTTACTCTTATTGAAAACCCCATGTCGGATCATTAATTCCTTGACATGAACCCACACTGATTATAATAAATATCATTTAATAAAGAGATATTATTTCCTCAAAATCCTATCTGGAAAAACTACACCGCGTGTAATCATTAATACATGACGTGTACTCATTTCTCATTTCCTTTCCAAAATGAAAAATACACGGCGTGTACATTCAATATACACGACATGTATATCTTTTATTATTTTATTCTTCCTCCAACATTAAAACGATTTAGGCTTCCTTGAATAATTATTGAACCAAATATGGGAATAGTATTTATTCTACTTGAGATACTTGGATATAGTTAGTGTGTGACCCTCTAGGCCTCTTTCTTGTTGGCATTAGGCGGGCTTACCTAAAGTACAAGATTAATTTCTAGCAATGGGTCACATAACCTAAGAGAAAGAAGTTGACACACCATTGACGTGTTACCTCATACGAATGCTTACTATGTAATTTAATCCCTTTGTCTGAATATATCATCAAGTAGGTTTCATGGAAGTGTCATAAAACAATATTCTTGATCCTTCATTCTTTGAATTCTAGAAATAAACTCATCGTGACACCATGACCATGGAATTTGGGAAACAGTTCTATTTCAATAAAAGGGCCCGAGATATCTAATTCTATAAATATGGAAGGGAAAAATCCTTCCTTGACTTATCCATTAACAACATGTCATTTGTGATGCACCCATCTTACCCTAATTCCCACCAACTGTCTTCATAATGGATTTCATCATCAAATGTAAGTGCGTGAGTCATGACATGCGTTAATGATAATCTTCCAGTTTGAGGACCATTACACACACTCATAGATAGAAATGTATGATGACACCAAGACATGTGGAATTACTACTGGCGGGTATGTTCTCATAATCTCCCATCTTGGAGATTACCAAGTGCGAAATCCATGATAGAGAGTCTCATCTTCTTACAAGTACTCGCACATGATGGTCTGTATACTATGTGTCCTATCATGGTAGGTCATCAAACCATAGAACTTTATTTAAAAATATTGTTATAGCATTTCAAGGTTATCATCATAGCGGGGATCTTCCATGACCTTATTAATTCAACAAATATTCCAGGAAATTATTATATTATAGTCATGTAGAACAATGAACAATATATAATAAGTGTACATTCATGTAGTCAAAGTATAAACAATTGGTTCTCCGGACACCAACTCTAACAAGAACATCACCATTGATTTCATTCTTAGACTCATGAAAACATATAATGTTCATAATTATATTTGGGTTATAGTGGATAGACTTATGAAGTCAACACATTTTATTAAAATAAAAAAATATTTCTTAAGTTCATCTATATTCAGATAATCCTTATCGGATATAAATTAAGGAAATGGTAAAGTTTCATGGAGTACTGAATTCTGTTATAACTAATTATGATATGAGGTTTTCCTCAATTTTATAGAGAGGTATTCAATAATATTTGAATATAGAGTTAAAATTTACCACTATTTAAAATACTAAGATAGACGGTTAGTATGAGGAGGCCATTAGAGTCCTAGAAGATATGTCGAGAGAACATTCTACGTATCCCAATGGTGTTTGAGATCAACACCTTTCTTTGGAAATGTTTTAATAAAATAATAGCTTCCACTTAGGTCTTCAAATTTATTCTTATGAATCCTTATATTGTTGGAAGTGAAAAACTAAAAAGTGATAGGATGAATTAGTAGAATGATTGATATTGGGTCCTAATATTGTTGATTATGTGTAAGAGAATATTATATCCCTTCAACAACACTTAAGGGCAGATTGTATTTGACTAAAATGTAATGATGACAATCATCAATGAGATATAAAATTTGAATTTAGTAAAAATTTATTCCTATGAATGTCTCTATAGAAGAGGTTTATGAGATATATAAAGGAGGATAAACTAATACATAGATATATCAGTCACTTTCATATTTTTGGTCCTATGGATATGGGTTTTTATCACTTGACACTTTGATCAAATATCTCTGAATTAGAGAATTTGTTCCATGTATATCTATAGTGGAAGTACCGAACTAATCCTTCAGATATACGTAACTCAGAGGTCATACCAATAGAGAATGATATATCTTATAATAAATAAGTAATTGAAATTATGGATTGAATAAATAATGTGTCATGGAATAAGACCACTCACCAGGTCAATGTTTTTTTGATGAACCCGTAAATCTAATGAAGATATGTGGGAACCCAAGGATGTGATGTGGTAGAAGCATCCTTAGTTGTTTGTATCCGAATGATGAAATTTAAAGGAAATTTTTTAAAGTGGTTATAATGTAAAAACATAATATTTTATGATATATTTCTCTTTAAATATTTTTTTCATATTATCTTTACATGAAACACCGAGTATAAACAAATCATGATATATTATTTATATATTATAATTAACTGTATCATTTATCACCTAAGTATTAGATTAAAGGATATAAAATGGAGTATCTAAATTATGAAAAATTATATTTAAAACATGTATAAAATGAATTCATTGGATATAAATGAGTTATAAATGAAAATAAAATTATTTAAAAGTAAAATGTATATGTTTTTATGAAAACTATTTTTATGCACGCAATGCGTTACTATAATAATAAATTAAATTAATCATTACTGATTAATGATTTTAATGAAACTATTGGATAATACACAATATAAAATAATTTAACATTAATTTAATGGTTATTATTAGGTAAATAATGATAATAAATTAAATTTTATGCATAAAAATGCATTTATGTAAAAAATAGTTTCTTTTGGGTTTTTCACACTTAGTTAAGAATGAATTTTTACCACCTACAGTGATTTAATTTTATAAAATAGTTTCTTTATTTGGAGTCATAATTTATAATTTTTTTATGATTCCACTTTCAAATTTGGTCATCATGAATACAAACCGAAGATGAAATTCATTACTACAATAATGGTAAAAATAGTTAACGATAGGTTAAAGAAATTTGTTAAGGGTTAAAATGGCATAAAAGTTATCTATATTATATTATATAAAATTATTATTATCCTATATTATTATACATTAAATATTTATCCATTTTTGATCCACTTTTACATGATAGTGAATTTATTATATTTTAATATTCACAATAATTACAAGTGTCCCACTCCCCTCACTTATAAAAGGAACCCCTCTCATCTATTCTCGACACCAATTTAGACCGTTTTTTCAAAACATTTCTTCCCAATAACTTCCCAAACATAATTACTAATTCACTTTAGATTTTTTTCTTACCAAAACAACCATTAATGAACCCTTAATGTGCTTCTCAAAAGAGGACACACGAAGAAGACGTATTTCTTCTAACCAATATTTTTCATGTTTCATTATTCTTAAAACACATAAAAATGTTATTTAACTATATTAACATTATAGAAGAAGTATATGTACTATAAATATAAGTTTTTATGTTAATGTTATATAGATTTTCTATTTCCATCCCATTTGTTGGAAAATGATAACATCACTTATGCGTAAGTGTGAAATACCACATCCACGAAGTGATGTGATGGATTTTTAATTTAATTATGGATGTTAATAAGGATAGATTTAATGAATATATTTTATATTAATGATATAATTATGATTTTATAAATTTTATTTATTATTCATATTTCTTTTATTTTATTAATCGAAAATAGGAAACATCACTAGTGCGTACATACCGACTATCGTCTCCTAAAAGTTATGTAATTCATCTGTCATCATGGATTTATAGGAATGGATATAAAAGTGTGTATAATGAATAAATATGATACTAATTATATGACTAAAATTATACAAATAATGAAACCATGACCAAGTTGAAAGGATGAGGACCATCAAACTGAAACATACATAAAAAACATAGCTGTTTTCATCCATATATTCATTTTAATGAAGGATTATTAATAAAATAATAATAATAAATTATAAGGGAATAATAAAATAATTATTTCTTTTAATATGGTTCTAAAATATATGTTTGATAAATTTAAATTTATTATATAGGAGTTTTAAAGGCATATGATGGAAGACAAGACTTGTGGTAAGGGTATGTGTCACAATATCATTTATTTTCAAGATTATTTATATAAAACATACATTGAGGTTATATTATCCATATCCTTTAAACCATATATTTTCCCACTAATTTGGATATTTATTGTGTTTCAAATTTTTCATTTCATTTTCCTCTATTTGTTACATAAAAATATTGAGAAAATGATTTTAAGAAATTCAACCTTATTTCCTCTTTGGTCAATTTTTTTATTCGATGTGAATTTTCATTAAAATTTTTTCAAAAAATATATTTTAAATTACCAAATTAATATTTAAATTCATGTTCAAACATACATGAATTTATTTTCAAATGTTAAAATTGAATATTTTCATTTTCTGATCATGGTACTTTTAAAATATTTACCAAATGTGTGAGTGGAATTTTTTTAATGTTTACTACATGAATGAATTTTACCACAATCATGATCATTATTTTATTTTAATACTTATTTATAAGTTACATGGTTATTGTAACATCCCTATATCTTTTAAAAAGAAATACTATGTTTGATGGTGTATATGATACACCACATCAAGAATAAACAAACAACTAAATATTATTATAACCAAGATGTTATAATAAATGGAATTAAAATGATTAACTAAATTATGAATTTATGGACTAAAAATGTATATATAATTAATTTTTTGGTGACTAAATCATTATAAATTATGTAAAAACAATTTTAAAATAATAGGAAATGTTTTTATGAAAACTATTTTAATGTGAACAAGTGTATATTATACCAATAAATAAAAAAACCAATATTTTTATATAATATTAATGATATATATATATATAAATATAATATAAAATATAAATTTTAAAATCCATCTAATTCTTTTAAGGAATTATATAATAAAAAAATCTAATTTTACACATAAAAGAAGTATTTTTCAAAAACTAGAGTTTAACCGCCATTTGATTGTGTACTTGTATTAAATATAATTTTTGATACTTTTAAAAATTATATCTGACAAAATAAACTTATTATTTAAAATCTTAGTATATAAATTTAATTTGTTTTTTATATTTTTGTGATAGGATTTATGTTTTGATGAATAGTTAAAAAGTAGTGCATTTTAATTTAAAACTGTTTTCATAAAATTTATTTATAGTGTAAAATTTTATATTTGAATTGTATTAAAGTATAATAACATCATGTTTTTAAAATTTTAATAAATTTAGATTAATGGAATAAACTTCAAATTGAATTTGGTTATAAAAAAATCCAATCTTTTGAACATTTTGTTACTTAAAAAATCGGTTTTCTAGATCCGTCTATGAGATTAATTTGAAACTAAATGTGGCCAATTTTGTGTCTCTAATTTTTCAGTATTGATTAAATATTTTTAATCACAAGTTAAAAATTTATTAAATAGGACCCCTTTATTTTTGGACATTATGAATAGTAACTTTGGTAATATTTTTTATTACCACAGTTATGGGTAAATCAAATAATTAAAGATAAAAATTATATTATAATTATTTTAAAATTACCATAACACTATTAATATTTTTTGGGTTGATTTATTGGAAACAAAAATCATTCTTGAGAGGATTTCACTATCTCTTGGATCCACTTGCATGACTATATTCCATTAATAGTATTTAATTCAAAGAATAGTCAATTTTGGCATATTCTTGTTTTTAACAAGTGAAATAATTTTAATATTGAGTTATATAGAGGATATGTTTGAATTTAAATAGTATTTTTAAATATAAAAATTTAATATTCATAATGATATTTTATTTTTAGTTTTTAGGGAATAAATAATTAAATTATAGACTTTCACAATAATGACACAATAATTGTTTAATTGAAGGAAATATCAAATAACGGATATTAAAAAATTAAAATAAATATAATTTTAAAAAATTAATGTTATACCCTAAATTTATTATTTAATTTTACATGTTATTTATGATTTAATAGAGTTGGTTTGAATATATTGTGTTGTTATGACATTTTTAAAATGTCAAATAATGAATAGTGTAAAATTGATATTAATGATAGTATAAAATAAATGATATTTTATTAAAAGATATAAAATTTATAAATATATAAAATTTGTCTAAATTATTGGGATAAGTATAAAAATTCATAAAGTAATTCTTTATTGTTTGTTTGGCATTTTAAAGTTATTATATTAACCGTCAAAGTTTAAATTACATTATATCATGATATAAATTAAAAGGCTAAAATAAGGGTTGATTCTTAATTACAAAAAACTTATATAATTTTATTTATATGAAGTAAATTATACACATAACCTTTATATATTATAAATAAATTATTTTGGATCCATTTATAATATGAAATTAATTTATATTAATTTAATATTTTGAAGAATTCCGGGAGTGCCCCTCCCCTCTCTTATAAAAGGGAACTCATTCTTCTCTTTTATTAACACTTAAAAACCTATTTGGTTTGGAAAATATCTTCCCATATACCTTAATAAAACCCACCTTCACATTATATATCTATTAGTTTATGCTGGGAACCACCCTTAGTTGTTTTCATTATTAATGCAAAGGATATTTTTCAAAGAAAAGGTATCATTTTTTGTTAAGTGTTTTTATTTTTTTTCTTCTTAAACATGCTTAAATTTTTATTAAAACCCGATTACATAATAAATCCATTATAATAAATATAAAATTATTTTATCATGTTAATATCATCACCTAAATTCATCTTAATTTACATCAAATTTGAAAGTAATTATCGTTTGTGTGTACGACAAACTACCGTCTAATGAACTGATATAATTCGCTTTACATCACCATCTCCCAAGACTGGTTATAATGATGGAATTAATGTTTATATAAATAATTCATAAAAAAATTATAATTATTAAAGAATAATATATCAGTTATTTTCATACCATTTAGTGTACATAATAATTGATAATTTCGTTTGTGAATTTGTGAGAACTATCCCCTCCACGAAGCAATTTGACTCATTTTTTAGAACCACAACACATGGTTGATATATATAAGTATATTTAAATTATTAATATTATATTAAATATTTTATTTTAATTATAAAATATATAAAATAATACTTAACTTTTGTCCATATTGATCATTGAAAAATGGAAATGTTATTCATGCGTAGGTATGGCTTGTCATAAACATGATTGTAGAGTAGTTCATATATCATATTCATATTTAATTGATGGATTTAAAAGAATAATAGTTGTAAACATATATTATTATATCATTAATATTAAACTGTACATGATGGAATAATGGTCACTTTCACTATTGACATCATATCAAAGTCATTTTGGACTCAAGCATCGAATATTGTCAAAACATCCAACATGAACCTAAATAATTATGTAATTGTTATAAAATTATAATATTGTAATAAATGATATAAAAGTAATAATAAATATGAAAAGGTTATCAAGAGTGTATATTATTAACATAAGTTTATTATTGAAGAATAAAAAGAGCATACACGATGAATAAGACTTAGGTCAAGATATTATTTAATTAAAACATCATTTTAAATATTTTAACGATTTATTCTTGTAAATATTTCTATTTAATGTCCATATTTTTTAATTGGTCCTTATAAGAGTATTTATAAGGACATGGATATTTTAAAACGGTAATTATTGATTTTTTTTCAAATTTGTTAAAGTGGAATGTGACATATTAATTTAAAAATAACTTTTTAAATGTTTTAAATGGTTTTTGACAACAGATTGATTATTTATATAACATAAAATGTTTTCTTATGAGTTAAAATGACAATTTAAGAGTTTAATGTTGAAAATTACAAACTTTTATGTGTTATGATTATATGACAGAACATTGCAATTTGACAGGTGGTTACTTGATAAACTATGGACATGTGGTTCCATGAAAAACCAAGGATGAGTGCTTATTTTACAACATCCAATGCATTAATTATGGACGTTGACCATATGGTTTTTTCATTTGTAAGAGTGATATGTATAGAATTATACTACATAGTTATTCTTTTTTTATGGGTGATATGTATGGAAGTCGTCCACATGGTTATTCCATTTGAGTTTAATTATATCCCAAGTTACCTAAAAATATTTTTTTATGATTTCTTATTAGTTTTTAGGGAAATAATTTGATTTCAAATAGGTAAGATAATGATATTTTTAAAATGATGATCCCTTTTTCAGATTAAAATGGTATGTTTTTAAAGAAATGTTTTATGGGTTTTCATTGGACTAATGATTTCGTTTCCTTTAAGTCCCTTACTGATCTTCTATGATCATCCTATGTTTTAAAATGTTTTTCATAAGGTATAAGGAAGGGTTTGATCAAGGATGAGATCAAAGGAAAATTGTGGGAATATATCATCAAATGAAATCAAGTTTTATTTTAACAATTTTTGTTTTATTGCAAAAAATGGATAACGAGTATATATTTACACTTTTAATGACTGATTTTACAATTTAAGGGTTTTTATTATTTATCTAAAAATATATTCCAAAAATATATTTGTTAAAATAATGTGATTTATAGTTTTAAAATAACTGGAATATGAAATGTTTATTGATGGTTCCTTATAGTTGTAATATAACAGGGTTTAAATAACTTTGGAGATTATGTTGTTTTCTTAAGAGTTAGGGATATCATCATATGTTTATAATTTTTTGGTTTATCATAAGTTTAGTGTCTTATAAACTCATATTGAGTATTTAAGATATGAAATTTTAATGAGACTAATGGTAATTGTGGAGACACTCATTTTTTGAGGTAATTTTAGGTTATTACTTTTTGGGGTAAAAAATGAAAGGTATGAGATACACTTTAAGGCTAAAACATGTTATGGTTATTTTTGAGGACATTATTATATTTCGATAAAGTTAATAGAATTATATTGTTTTATAAAAAGGATACCTACATGATAGGTGAAAACCCGTAGCTTCTGGAAAGGCCACAAGAATTGACCCCACAACCGAAGGGCGACATGGGTGCATCACCTACCACTGGCCTACATGAAGTCCTAGTTTAATATGACTTTTTCTTGTTACTTAAATGAGTTGATTGAATAACAATAAGTTGATTTTGGGAACAAATTTTTTATGGAATAGATAAACTATGGATTGGAAAATGATTTTGTGATTAAGTGATTAATGTTGTTTCGGAAGATGATCACTGTTTTTGGAACCCTCTTTGATCATGTTAAAAAAAAATACTTTGAGGTTTTATTTGAGAACTAAAGATTGAATTATGTTTTGGAATAATCTATGATTTTATTGTGGACTTATGGTGATTCATGTTTTTTAGGGAAATAATTATCAAATATGTGAGATTACATGATTTAAGAAATTACATTTTTTATGAGACATTAAGATTGATGGATGTTAGGTGATATTTGGAATTCCCTTTCTTTCTTTTAAAGTAGAAGTTTTATTAATCTTTTTTTTATACGGGATTTCAATAAAGGTATTTTAAAAAATCAAACCTTAGGTAACAAGCCTAAATTCATAATTGTGAGGAAACAATTTCCAAATGGTGTGTGTGTGCGCGCGCACGGGGGGGGGGGGGGGATGTAACATCACTAGTTTTTTTAAAAGAAATACTATGTTCTATAGCATACATAGTACACCACATCGAGCTTAGACGAACAACTAACTATTATTATAATCTAGACATTATAATGGAAAGATTGAAAATACCTCACTATATTATTAATATATTATTTACAATTATATATATAAATAATTTTTTGGTAAAAAAATAATTATAAATTTTTGTAAAACCTTTTTTAAAATAAAAATAAATTTGTTTCGAAAAAACTAATGTTAAAAAGTGTATTTTATACCAATAAATAAACAAATCATTATTTTTGGATTATATTATTAATAATAATATATATATAAATATAATATTTAATATAATGGTTAAAATTAATATTATGTTTTTTCTAGGCATTATATAAGAAGAAATCCCATTTTATATCAGAAAAAATTATTTTTCAAAAAGACACTTTTGTCATCTTTTAATGGCGTGTTTTTTTTAAATATTATTTTTGAAACTTCTAGAAAATATATTTGAAAAAATAGACTTATTATTTTGAATTGTAATATAAAAATTTTATTTGGATTAATTTTTTATATTTTTCTAATAATGTTCTTGTTATGATGAATAGTGAAAAAATAATGCATTTTAATTTAAAACTGATTTTTCATCAAATCTATTATTAGTGTAAAATTATATCTTTAAATGGTATTAAAATATAATTAGACCATTTTTATCCATTAATTTAATTTCTGTTATTGTAATAAATTTCACAATGAATTTGGATATAATAACATCTCAATCTGTTGAACATTTTTACTTTAAAAACCTGATTTCTCGATCAATCAATGAGTATAATTTTAAATTAATTTTGTCTAATTCTATGTTTTGAATTTTGAAAAATGATTATATATTTGAAATTATAAGGTACAAAATTAGTAAATTGGTCCCTATTATTTTTTTAAGTTTATTAATACTAACTTTAGTAAATTTTTTACCAAATTAAGGGTAAATTGTATGATTAAAGGTAAAAATAACATTCAAAATATTATAAAATTAAATAAAATTTGTTCTATTTTTTATATGATTTATTGTTGACGAAAATAATCCTTGCGATTATTTTAGGATTTCATGGAGCCACTTAAATGAATTTAATCCATATACAGTATTTCATTCAATGAAAAGTCAATTTTATCATACTTATATTTTTAACAAGTGAAATATTTTTAATTTGGGGTTATTTTGTTATATTTTCAACTATAAATAGTATTTTTAAATATATAATCTTTATATTTGTTATGATATTTATTTTTAATTTTTAATTAATAAATAATTAAATTAAAGTCTTTCACAATAATGATGTAATAATTGTTTTATTGAAGGAAATATCCAATAAATAAAATTAAAATTATTAAAATATATAACATTTTAGAGAATTAATGCCATACATATATCTGTGGATTCTTTTGACTTGTTATTGATGAGTTAAATTATTATTTTTTGAATATATCATGTGGTTATGATATTTTAAAAAATTCCAAGCATTGAATAGTTTCATCATTGACATTAATGATATTTTAAAATAAATGATATTTGATTAAATGATATAAAATTAATAAAAAAATAATATTTGTCCAAAGTAATTTTATAATTCTAAAAATTTCATTAATTAATCATTTATTGGTTATTTGTAATTTTATTGTAATTATATTATTCATCAAAGGGTAAATTACATTATATCACATTAAGTATTAAAAATGTTAAATAAGGGTTAATGCTAAAATATGTTGATTAAAAAAAGTTAAAACTTTTCTAATTTCTCTTGGATGAAGGAATTTGGACCCATAATAATACTATATTATAAATAAATTAGCTTGGATTCATTTGGAATATAAATTTAATTTATATTAATTTAATATTATGAAGAATTCCCAGAGTGCCCCTCCCATCTCCTATAAAAGGGCACACATTCTTATCTATTATTCACACTTAAAAACCTATTTTTCTGACCAATATATGAAAAAATACCTTAATAAAATTAATTAAAACATTATAGATTTATTATTTTATGTATAACACCAACCTTAGTGCTCATAAGGAGTTAAAAAAATGAGATTTTCTGAAGAAAAAGTATTGTTTTCAATTAAGTGTTTTTGTTTGGTTTCTTGGTCAAATCTATTAAAATATTATTCAAAAATGATGAAATACCAACACCAATATCATAAATATAATTATATGTTATTACGATAATATAACCTCCTCAATTCATCTCCACTTTGAGAAATTAGGAAAAGAATTATTGTTCATGTGTGCGGAGAACAACCGCCTCGCAAACGATATAATTTTTTTGCATCAATGTCTCTGAGGACAAGTTATAATGATGGAATTAATATTTATATATAATATTAATTTAATATTTATCATTATTAAATAATAATATATCTCTAAAATTATTTCATTTCCATGAAGATAAAAATGATAATGTTGTTCATGCATACATGTGAATAATCACCCCAAGAAGCATTGTGATCCATTTTTCAGCACCAAATCACATTTATGATATATATAAGTATATATAAATGATTAACATGATATAAATTAAATTATGGAAATTCTTCAAAATAACTTAATAATTAAATTATTTCCATAATGATCATTTAAAAATGGGAAATGTATTCTTACATATGTACGGCTTACCATCTCTAGGATTGTAACCTAGTTAATATTTAATATCTATATGTATAGAATTTATTTACAAGTAACATTTATATATAAAAATTATCATTAATTAATTAATATTATTCTTTATAATATTTACTAATGTCTAATTTTACTATTAACATCATACCAAAGCCATTTTGGACTCAAGCACCAACTTCATCAAAACAACCAACCTAAACAAAAATATATTAGTAATTTTCATAACATGATTACAAGGTAATAAGTGATATTAAATGAATAATAAAATTTAAATGGTTCTAAATAAATTAAACAATTAACATATGTTTATTAATAATGAATAAGAAGGACTTACGTGACGAATCAGACTCAAGGTAAGTGACTCTTTTACTAAAACATTATTTTAAAAGTTTTAATGATTTATTCTTAAAAATATTTCTCTTCCATGTCCAATTTTTCAAAATGGGTTTTTATTAATGTATTTATATCTTCATGAATGTTTTAAAATGTAAAATTTCTATTTTCATTCATATATTTTAAATTGGTATTGGACACATTTATTTTAAAATCTCATTTTCAATGTTTAAAATGGTTTTTGAAAATTGATCGACTATTTATATAACATGAAATGTTTTCTTATGAGTGAAAATGAAATTTTAAGAGTGACATATTGGAAATCAAAATATTTTATGTGTTATGATTGTATAATGGTACTTAGAAATTTTACAGGTAGTTATGTGATAAATAAATGACAGGTCGTTCCATGATAAACCAAGGTTGGGCGGTTATGTTATAACCTCCAATGTATTCGCTATGGAAGTTGACCATATAGTTACTCCATTTTTATGTGTGATATGTATGGAAGTTGACCATATGGTTATTAAATTTGTAAGAGTTATATTTATGGAATTAAAATCCATGGTAATTCTATTTGAGAATAATCATGTCCCGAGTTACCTACATATATTTTATATTACTTCTTATGAGTTTTCATTAAAGCATTTGATTTTCAAATGGTAAGATAATGATATTTTTGAAATTATGATCCCTTTTCAAGGTAAAAAGTTATGCTTTTAAGGGAATTTTTTATGGGTTGTCAATGGACTAATGGTTTTCTCTCCATAATGACCCTTATCAGCTTTTGTGCTCATCCCATGTTCTAAAATTATTTTCACTGGGTTTAAGGAAGAGTGGGTTCAATAATGTGATAAAGGGACAATTGTGAAGATATATCAGTATAATAAATCATATTTTATTATATATATTTTAGTTTTAGGAGAAAAATTGATACTGGGTATAATTTTCCATTTTTAATGTATGAGTTTACTATGTAAGATTTTATCCTAATTCTATGATACTCTAAAATGAATAAATCTTTGGGAAAAGATTTTGATTTTAGGTTTTCAAATAATTAAAAGATGTAGTTATTTTCAAAAAATAATTGTCTCAATATTTTATAAATATATTAGTTATAATTATACTAAATGAGAGGATATTTTCCTATGTATTAAATAAATGGTAAAATTACCATTTAATAGTATTTTTCAACTATTTCAACATCCCTTAATGTTTCTAATGCTTCAATCGATATGTGATCTAATGATACAATTCATGTTATTTATTTTGATGGACTAGTGTTATGTTAAGATATAATTTTCCTGAATCCCATATCTTTTCCATAGGATGTGTTATGAGTATTTAATGAATGTCTATATCTTCTTGTGGAACACACACACACACACAGTTTTTATTATGTGGTTTGTGGTTCCATCAAAGTATTATAATTAGTTAGGTAGTTATTGATATATTATGAAATAATATGTTATGTAATGGGGAGTGAACCCAATTTATCATGGGACTCTCTCCACTATAATAGACCTCAAAATTATTAATAAATAAGGAAATGATGGAGCAAGGAGTGTACCTAATCCACTCTGCACCTTGGTCAATTATGGTAGTATTGGGTGTGAACCTTGAATAATGAAATGATTTTAAATGATTATTATTGTGATATAATTCAAATGAAATTTTCTTATGATTATGATAATTTTTCATGGATCATTAATGATTAACGACGATTCCTCACTCTTATGACTCGTGTGTTTTAAAATTCTAAATATTGATTCCATGACTCATGATTTATGATCTTTGAAAGATTGGATATGAACAATTCAATTTATAATCATTATCTCATACCCTTATGTGTATATTATTAGTTCCAATGATCATCAATTTATATCTCCCATTTTTACCCTTACAGAGCATCTGAACTCACTAATTTCTATCTTTCCTTTTCCCATAGGTTATGATGAATAATATTAAATAATAATTTTCTAATAAGGGTAAATATGGATAAGAAATTTTTGGGATATATTTAAAATATTTTATTGAATTAGTTTATTATTTATGTATTCTCTAATGAAACTAATTGTTTATGGTCCTAAGGTTCATTTTATTGAGAAATTTATTGAATTTTAATACAAAATGATGCAATATTTATGTCTGTTGTTCTCGAGTCGCCTAAGTAGTGTTTCATGATCTCATACAGACATGGATAATTTTAATAAAAGGATTTAAAGATTATATTTTATGGGATGTAGATGATTTTAATATTAAAATATTGTATGAGAACATTGTAGTAAATTCTTTAGGAAAGTATATTTTGATATTATTAGAGATTTCAAATTGAAATATCTAAAATAACTATTTATTGATTCATAAGGAAACAAATTTAAGGTTGTTGACCATAAATTCAATATACCTAATCCTTACGGAGTATTTCCATAAAAATTATTGAAATATTATTATTCTTTCTTTGAATAATTAAATATAAATATTAAAAAATAATGAGAATGAAGTTGTTGAGAATTCTAAGAATAATTTGACACACTACAGGATAAAAAATTATTGAACTAAGAAGGTATACTTATACTACATTCATGAATTCTAAATTTTTCAAGGCTATTTGGTTTATCTAAATATTATCAAATTATTTTTTATGAATTAATGAGTTCATCTTCATGTTTGAAATCACTCATGCAAGACCAAATCATCCTAATGAAAAATATACAAGGAGAGACCAATTTGATTCCTACTTGTCTAATTTTAACTAGGTAGTTGAAGTTGTCTAATTAGTAGATCTTATAATTGCGGTTCAACCATCCTATGGTATATTGAAGATCTTATTATATCAATAATATCAGAAATAATCATTAGAGGTCAAGTGTTTCCTATCAAAACAAAACCATAAATTAAACTATTGGAATTGGATGATACCTACCTATACAAAGAAGTGGATTAATCCTACTCTAGGAATGTTTTCTTATTTCAGGAATGTTTCACTACTGATTATAGTGAAAATAAAATCCCTAAAATAATCATTGGTTGATCATGTAAAGGATTTGGATTTCACCTTGGGGTCGAAACTTGTAATTTTTTGTTTCTTGTGTTTCTTTATTATTATTATTACATATGGGTGATTAAAATATTTTCATTGAGAGAATCAAGTAATTAACCAATCATAGGGGTTAAATTTAAAAGTGAATTTGAAAATTAAATTAGAACAATTTATTCACCCACATCTGAGTGGTACCCTATACGATCTGGTCTCTATAAATATAAATCATTTAAATAGTTAATAGGGAATCCCTATAAAATTATTCAATGTGAATAGTATAGATTCAATTTAATGTTAGACAAGAGAATCTAACTATGTATTCAATTTATCCATCATTATATCAGTTTATCACTTCCCTTAAATCAACCAATTATTTTTATATTCATGTTGTTATGAGATGAGAGATTTTTTTCCAAAAGTTGTGAATTTCATTATTTGGCCAATTATAATAATCTATAAATTCCCATTTTAAATGAAATTGTTTAAATTTATGCCACATGTGATCTAAACCAATTTCACAACTACCATGGATCTTCACATTGGTTCATAAATATTCTAAAGTATCCTTGAGCCTATGTTATTTTGTGAAGAAATGTTATAGGACATCACAATTTGATCTATATGTTAAGAGTATGTTGACAATTATTAAGGTAAATATGGAGGATAAGAGTTCATTGGAGAGGTCAAGGATACGTTGGAATATATGATTGTGTTGGTGAAGGGTAAAGGCAGTCTCATTTTTTAGTTTTAGGGACTACTGATGAGGATAGAAATGACACATTTTTTTCACACCAGAAAATATTTTATGCCATCCTATATTGAACATGAGGTTGGTATGGTTCTTAATTGATATGTCAAGGTATGTGGTTCCTTATATCAATAATTCCACCATGATCTGTCTAGGTGTTTCCTTTAGGTGGCACTACCTTTTCATTATGTGTCTATCCCTTTCTATACCCATGAATACATGAAAATTTCCATTACTTATAGAGCACATAACCTTTATCCCAAAAGTTATATCTTTTTTTTAAAGACCAAGATACATCAAGTTCCAAACATAAGCCATGATTTCCCCTAAGATACATCCTTTGACAAACTATGATCGTTTCCTTGATATCTAAAGTATGTTATAAGGAAAACTATTTTCACATGATTTCACTTAGGTCTATACCCACCAGTAAAATAATATGTTCAAATTATCCAAGACAATGTTGGACTACAATTGAGTAAGAGTTAGAAACACACATAATGTTTCTATTCCAACATTACTTTAAGATCCAAATTAGTAAATTCCATAATGGATAGACCATATTATGATGTAAACCATGATATTTTAGATAAGGAGGTGGATGTGAATAAAATCACTACCCACCCATAACCCAACCAAGTTGAAGATATCTTATCCGAACTAAAGATTTATCATCTCAAATATTTAATAGTAGAACAATAGTGTATCAATGATTAATTACTCAGGAGAAGAAAAAAAGTTTAGTACATTCATCATATTGAATATAATATTCTTCCTTAAATTGAACCTATTCAATATGAGAATGTTTCTCAAACCATAATGGTAGAATTGAGCCAACCTATCGAACTGAGATTTCATCAATTAGACCATTATACCACATGGATTATTGATAACCACATGTTTGCACCACTAGGAAGACTTCGAATACCAATTTAGGAAAATCATCCATGGTTAAATAATATTGGGATATTCCAAGAATTTATGGATTCCCTTATTACCCTGATGGATTCTATTTAAGGAAAATGTACACAGGTAAAACAATAAAGGAAAATATATCCTTGGTTGGAAGATTTTAATCCCCTACGTCCCACCTTTGGGAAACTAAAAATATCAAAATTTTATAGAATGGGTGATCTAGAATAACATCTCTATCATTTCACATCCAAGTGAGTCCCAATGATTGGAACCCCAGAACAATTAGAGTCCCTAAAGATTAAATTATTTGTGAAGACCTTGGAAGCCCACACATTTTATTATTTTAATAACCTTGTAGTTGGTTATATATAAATATGGGAAGTTCCCCATCAGGAACTACTCTACTAATTCAGCTCTACTATAAAGAGAAAAAACCTCACCATTTTAATTGAGATAAGTAGGAAAATTATAGAGTTATGGATTCCATTATAATATGTAAGGGTCTGACATATTCCATGGAAATATAGATTCCCCATGAATAAATAATTGAGATCTATGTGAAAAAATTATATGATTATTTTTCAACAAAATTTATTCCTTTAATGTACCCTAACGGTTTCAAAGAGTTTTCAACTATAGAAAATTAATAAAGGGTTGTTATTCACCAAACCAAGGAAAGATATTTTCAAACAACACCAAAACAATCATGGGATCTATAAAAAACTAAAGAAGTAGATATCTCCCTTGGGCTGAAATGGATGTGGTTGCGCGAACTTGAAATAAGGAAGGATATAATTTAATCCTTTCATTATGATCTGGTTCCAGGGTACTTATAGATATCCAAGTTTGACGTACATGGACATTAAATTTATTTTATGGAATACTTAACACATGACCCAAACAGACACCCAAATATTGTATTAGTTTACTATATTTGGAAAATGATAACAAAATCTTCTAATAATGGTGAAAGATCTTCAACATTTCCCATAAATATCTTCTACTTTTGTTTTCCTACCTAAAACATTTCATTATATCATGAGGAAAAGAAAACATAGAAAAGAGGATCTCAAATGCCCAGTAAGGGTAAACATGGAGAACATAAAACAAACCACAAATATTTGAACATAAAAACATGAACATAAAGTTCAAACATAAAAATCTTTAGTCATGAAATAAATCTTGGTAGTACGTACGACATGGATCAAAAAAGAACATTAAATATGATAGAATAACATTGGGATAAAACAAAAAATTATCTCAAACTAAAAATCATATAATATGATTTCCATAGTAGCGAAGGAATTGTTTCCAAGACCATTATAGTGGACATTGTCCATTACTGAACTGGGTTTACTTGCTGTTCTATCCTTGTATTACTAAACCAGATTTACTTATCATTTTAGCCCTGCATTACTGAACCATATTTACTTTACATTCTAGTCATGTCTATCTCCTAAGATATAATATTTTACCCAATGCATTGGAGGTAGATATAGGTCCCACACATCTCATAATTAAATCACTCTTGCATGTTCCACAAAAACATAAATCATTCATCACAGCATAACCCATGAAATAAAGTGGGATTCTTAAACATCATTACATCATAACATAATCCGTATAAGATAAATGGAATTCATAAAAATAATTCCATCATAAAAAAATAAAATCAAAGTAATAATAGGGACAGAAACATAACCCCATGTCATCTTAGATGGAATATAATTTTGATAAACCAGTTGAACATTGTTCCTGAGGAAAATATCCTTTCTTCTTAAAAAACGTTTTAATTTCTCAAAATGCCGTGGAATTTAAAAACAATTAGTTGAAAATAAACTTGAAATAGTGTAGATGAAGCTTTGTGAAAATAAGGCATCATTAAACTGTTAAAATCCATCCATTCCTTTTTAGTTAAAAAACATTCCCCCTGTAGTTTTCTCAAAAAAGTCAAAAAATACCTCGTATGTTAAAAAAAATGAAGATTCCTTCTATACCATGTAGTAAAATTAAAAAATGGGTAAAATTACATTAAAAATACATAAAATAATAGTAATTTTTTTATAAAACATGTACATGGGTGATAAATATATCTCTAGTATATACTTACGTATAAACAATCTTAGATAAAAATGAGATTGCAAAATTCCCCCTTACCTTAGATCTGATTTCTTCTACACATGTATGAAACTCCACTATAGTGGGTTTAAAAATATTATTAAATTTTAACAAAACCATAATAATATTTATTATATCATATATTATTCACTTATGACTTTATATTACTCGTTCATTTTTCAATTCCATGTTAAAGATACGTTTTGGGTCATAATCATTTTATTTTTCGTACGTGTTTTGAATTTTTATTCTTGATATTATTACTTATATCATTATTTACATACTTCCATAATGTGAAACATGATTTATATATCATATATATCTAGTATATAAATATATATAATATATATACAAATTAAATGGAATTCACTATTTATGGAGACAGTAGGTCGTACTTACACATTAACGTTGTTTTTGTTTCCTTATTGAATTGAATTAAAGTAAGTAAATGAAATATATATATACATAAATCTAGTAGAATTAATATGTCATATATTTCATGATTTTTTATTATATATACTTTATAATCATTTTTTAATGGTTAACATGGAGAATGAATCTCATCATGTTGTGAATACGGCAAGCCATACGTACGCACGAGCGATGATATCATTCCCATAATTATTGAATGTTACTGGAATGAATGGTTTATAACAACTCAGAATTAGTATCGTGTCATAATAATCATATATATATATATTTCCACCATTATACCCATCCATGTAAGGTGGTGGTGAAAAACAGATTACACCATAGCGTGGAGACAGTAAGCCGTACGTACACACGGGTGGTGATTTCATTTTTCATAGGATGGATAGAAGGTGAAATTGGGTTGTTTAATATTTAAAGTAAAATATAATTATATGCGTGATAATTCTTCAATTAATTTATAATGAAACAACTAAGGAAGAGGAAGTACAAGAAGAAAGAAATTTGAATGAATCGGTAGAAGAGATTACCTCTTCCTCGATGTGCCTCCTTTACATTTCCTCTTAGGGAAGTAGAGTTAGTCATTTGATAAGACCGAAACCTCTAGAATGTAAAAAGAGAAGTTGATTAGAGAAATGGGCAAAGGTTTTCTTTGCATAGAGGATCAAAATGGAGTGAAGGGGAGATAGAGTATGTTCCCTTTTATAGGAGAGGAGAGGGCACTTTAGGAAACTCTCAAAATATTAATTTATTATAAAATGATTTTCAGTTTCAAAAGGTCCAAAACTCAATGAATTAGAATATAAATGATGATTGTTCGCAATAATATCAACCAATAGTTTTTAAACAGGGTTAGGTCATAAATTTAACTTTATCTTTTATCTTTAACCCTTAGTTAACTAATTTAACTCTTACCATGTCTTATTGTATATTCATACTATATGGTTAATATAGTTACTATAAAATTCCAATAGTACCTAAAGTGGTTAATTAACAACATTGTAAACATTATCTAAGTCATTTTGACAAATATTAGATTTTTAGGACTACTATATCATTTAATAAAATAGATTTTTTTTAAAAAATCCATTAATGTCAACTTTTATACTATTCATATCATGACATTTTAAAAATCCATAAAAATCGATTATTTCAAAAAAAAAAACATAATTAATACAAAGATACAATGTCATAATAATCCAAAAAATTCGTGAATGGAATAAAAAATTTCCAAGTAAATTTATTTTAAAATTTAAAATCTCATTTATTTAAATCATTCATTAATAAGGTAATCAATACATCATCATCGTGTCAAAAATAAATTTATTTATATGGTGTCTAAAAATTATAAATAAAATACCATGATATAGGAAATGTTTTTATATTTCTAATGAAAATATAAAGACATGTAGATAAGTTATATAACCCTATATTAAAGTCAATTTATTAAAAGATATATGTTTAGGTTGTAATTATCTTTACTTTAAATTAATGCTTATAAAATGTCATTTTCACATCCTAGTGAATCCATGGGGTCCCAAAATAGACCCAAGGATTCACATTATTGGAAATAAATCATCCAATATATTTAGTACATGTTTTAGGGTAGTTTAATTTTATTATAATATTATATTTTATCCTTATTTACCTAATTTACCATTTAACCATGGGAAATAAAATAATTACTGAAGTTACTATTTATAATATCGAAAAATAAAAGTTACCTATTTATAAAATTTGAACCTTATGATTCCAAATATGGAATCCTTTTTTCCAAATTCAAAACACATAATTTTTGGTAATTAAATTAAAATTAATTCTCATTGTTAAAACTAAAACCGAGTTTTTTAAAAGTAATAACTATCAAATGATTCACATGTGTTTATGTCAAATTTTAAAGTGAAATTACATCCAATGAAAAAAATTGGATTAAATGATAAAAATATAATAAAATTAAAATTTAAAATAATTAAAAGGTTAATATATATATATAAATAAATTAGATGAAAATGCAGTTTTCAATTAAAATACAGTATTTTTTCACTATTCATTAAAATTTGAATTTTATCAGAAAGATACCAAAAATTTAAAAAAAAGTAAAATTTTTATATCCAGATTCGAAATAAGAAGTTTAAGTTATCAAATTTAACTTATAATATTGTAAAAAATTATGTTTAAAATGGGTGCGCCATCAAAAGGTGGAAAAACTAATTTTTTTTGAGAAATACTTCTTTTATCCGAATAATTGATTTTGTTCTAATATCATGTTCTAGAAAATGTTTAAGATGAATTATAATACTCTATAAAATTTAAAATGTGGTTAATAATATTCATAATTTCTAGTTTATATCCTATTAAATAATAATATTTTAATAATATATCGTTGTTTATTGAAACTCTGTACCCTATACAATGCAAGCTATTAAGGAATGTCGCTCTTGCATGTAACGCAAGACAATCTAGTGTTGTGTGTAGTGAAAGCTTCATTTGGTGTTTTTTATAACATAATCCAAACTTAGTTAATTTATACATTGAAAAAAATCTATAGTCAGTGTTGCGTGAAATGAATTCTATCAAAAAAACTTAAAATTATGTGTAACACAAGCCAGGAATAGTGTTGTATATACTACATGACAATACGATGTTGGGTATAGTGCAAGATAATCTTGGTGTAGCATTAAACACAGGTCATCAACGAAATTATAAGAATTTATCTCATAAAATCTTAGGGTGTTACATTATATGCCCCTTAAAATGAATTTCTCCCTTGAAATTCATTGGGGTTATAAATGGTTTACTACTTAAAAGTTTCTTTTATGGAAACCCACATCGTAAAATGGTATAGTAAAATATTATTTAAAAAAGGAAAGTTATAAATATAATGGTTACCTAAAGTAACTCATCACTGGGTTTAGACATAGGATAACATAGGTGGTAAGTGAAAACATGGATATTGATGAGAAATATAACCATCATGTTCTGATGGATGTGATAGAGAATAAGGTTTGGAGAAAGTTAACTACCATAATGCCATACATCTACGATGGTTTAACGGACTGTATGATTCATTATATAATAAGGTACTAGGATAACATTTTTGGTTTCAAGATTATTTTACTTATTCTGATGAATGTTTACAGGAGGAGAAATACAAACATGATTTTAGTGTAATCTCTCCATTGGTCATTACCTAAACAATTTATACTTACTATCTTATTTAAATAAATCAAGGTGAATTTTTCATTCTTGATGTGTTAGCAGATCATGCGATTGAGTGATAGGTCATTCAATCTATCTCAACAAAAATATTAGAAGAGGTTATCAAATATGAATAAGTCCACCTATAGTTAGATAATACACTAATCTAACAAACATAAAATGGAAAATAACTTATATTATCCACAAATTTATAATATTATAATCCTTCCAGAAACTAAAAATATAAAACCTTAGAAGGAGGTCAACTAAATCGACATAACATTTGTCTCCCATAACTCATTTGGTAGTTCTTGATTGTCACATTCCAAACATGTGAATACCGTAATCATGTATTATCTTTAAACATGATAATAAAATTAATTACCATAATACCTTAGTGAAAACATGAATTCTATCAAAATTAACTCTTTCCACACACCAAAAGACCAAAATTCTATGTACTCAAACCATAATATCACATTGTCCTTATATCAGTCATGATCTCATTAATACTATCAAACATCTCATTATCTCTTTATCCCTTCATTATGCGCATATCATGTGCTTTCCAAAAAATATTTAAATCATTTTCGTGGTTACCGGTACCATATAATTGTTGAAAACCACAATAATCCAATACTTAGATATTCCAATATTCCATAATACTGTAAATGAGATTCCACTACACTATTTTGGAATACCATTACAAAAAAACTTAATCATTCTACCACTTTGTTTTCATACTCAACATCACCAATAATGACTAGATGAGACTTCCCTTTGTATTTTTCCTTAAGAGGTTACTCATGTAGATCTTCATTAACCCTTGGATTAGGGAATTGGTTATCATAATGACTCATTTCCTTTCACTTTTAGAATTGAAGTGTTAGTGGTACGTTCTCTGTAGTCTTTTCTCTATTCACATAATTAGAAAACTTTTTCCCATTACTCCAGAACTCAACTTCTCGAAGACCTTATTTTCTACACTTGAAAAATTTTCTAGTCCCTTTAAGAAAATCACTACGAGTGTTAGTGGTACATTCTCTGTAGTATTTTATCTATTCACATCATTAGATATTTTTTTCCCATTACTCCAGAACTCAACTTCTCAAAGACCTTCTTTTCAACACTTGAAAAGTTTTCTAGTCCCTTTAAGAAAATCACTACGATGCTTCTTTCGACACTTTGAGCATAAAGAAACATTCATATTCTTTTCAACATTGTTTAGATATTTTCCCTTGAACCCTATCTTTTGTTTCTTGTCAAAACCATGAGATGGATATGTAACACCAACTTTCAGTTCTACCTTGATAGCACAATGCACAATCTCTTCATAGATACTAAAGTATCTTATAACTAATTCCCTTCAAAGACTTTGTTTTAAGCCACTAATGAATGAGTCAACTTTTATTCTGGTTGAACGATAAAGCCAGAAGCATACCTTTCAAGACTTGTAAAATTCACCTTATATATAACATTAGATTCATCATCCTTTTGATTAAGCTCAAGAAAATCCTTTTTCCATATTTGTTCAAGGAATACGAGGGAAGTACTTATTGAAAAGAAATTATTGAACTCATCCCATTCTAGGGATTCAATTTAATCTTGCTGCCTTGTATTATTAATTAGAGTCCACCATTGGTCTACTTCACCTTCTAAATGATAGACATCCAAAATAAAATTTTCATATTCCAAATAGAGAACGATAGAAAATATCTTTTCAATTATACCGATCAATTGGTCAGCAATAAGTGGATTATAATACCCACTAAAACAAGATAGATATTGTGTCATTAAGGAATCAATAGAATGTTGTTCCCTTCTCTATTTATTTGGAAGTCCAGAATGATTAATAACTTGTTTAAGTATAGAAATAAGATTTTTCATTCCATCTCTCATAACATTTAGTTGTTTAGGAGGAAAATCATTGCATTTCCTAGTGAATTCATCATTAACATGGTTCCTTCTGTTTCTATCCATTATCTAAAACCCAGAAAGAACAGTGTGAGAGGGGAAAAAATACTAGGAAAACAACATTATCACGGGAGGGTACATTCAATATCTAATATATTAGGTATAATACTAGGTAATTCATGATTGTTACCATAATTCTAGGGTATTAATATATAGTTAGACATTCCCTTAGATAAATCCCTAAACATACCTTAGAAATATATCTAGGGATCTCACTAAAGTTTTCGCATCCTAATTTCCAATGGTTAAATAAACCATCACTATCAGATCATGTGTAGAGACCCAAGAATAACGTACATAGACATTAAATTTCTTTTGAGGTATACTTAATACACGAAACAAACAGACTTGAAAAATATCGTACTAGTTTAGTGTCTTTGGAAACTCAAAACAAAATCTTCTAATCATAGTGAATGATCTTCAACATCTCCCATAAAGATCTTCCCCTTTTGTTTTCCATCCTAAAACCATTATTTATATCCCAGGGAAAAGAAAACATAGAATAGATGATATCAAATTCTTAGTGAGGGTAAAAATGGAGAACTTAAAAAAAAACCATAGACATTTGAACGTAAAAACATGAACATAAATTTTAAACATAAAAATCTTGAGTTATGAAATAAATCTTGGCAGAACGTAAGTCATGGATCATAAAGGAACATTAACCATGATAGAATAGAATTGGAATAAAACATGTAATTTTTGAAAACTAATAATAACATAATATTATTTCCATAATATCAAATTAATTTCTTCCAATACCATCATAGTGGATATAGTGCATTACTGAACTGAGTTTACATGTCATTCCAGCAATGTATTACTGAACCAGATTTACCCACCATTAAAGCCCTACATTACTGAACCAGATTTACTTTCCATTCCATTCATGTCTATCTCATGAGATATAAATCTTTACCCAATGCATTGGAGGGAGATATAGGTTCCAACCATATAATAATGAAATCATTCTTTCATGTGACACAAAAATATAAATCATTCATCATTTCATAACCTATGAAATAAAATGGGATTCTTAAACAACATTTCCTCATAACATATTCTATTTCAGAAAAATTGACTTCATAAAAATAATTACATCATAAACAAAATCATATAAAAATAATAATAGGGATAGAAACATAACCATATGTCATATTAGATGGAAAATAATTCTGACAAACCACTTGAATGTAGTTCTTGAGGAAAATAGACTTTCTTCTTCAAAAAGGTTTTCTTTTCTCAAAATACCACACAATTTTAAAAGAAAAGAATTTAGTTGAAAAAAATTGAAATATTATAGAGGAAGATTAATGAAAATATGTTTTCATGAAACCATAAAAATCCATTCATTCCGTATAAGTTAAAAAAAATATTTTCCTCATACTTTTGTCTGAAAAGTTAAAAAATACCTCGTATGGTAAAAAAAAGAAACATTCCTTCCATACCATGTATAAAAGTAAAAAATGGGTAAAAATTAATTTAAACATAAATAGATGAATATTAGACATTTTATTAAAACATTTTTATAAAACATAGACATGGATTATATATATATTCTGAGTATATAATTACGTATAAACAATCTTAGATAAAATTGAGATCGCAAAATTATCCCTTACATTAGGTACAATTTCTTCCATATGTGTACAAAAATTCTATATAGTGGGTTTAAAAATATTATAATCTTGAAAAATAACAATAATAATATTTATTATATCATATATGATTCAGTAACGACTTTATATTACCTGTTAATTTGTTAATTCCTTGTTATAGTAATGTTTTGGGTAATAATCATTTCATTTATTGTTGGTGTTTTAAATTGTTATTCTCGATATTATTATGTATATAAGTATTTAAATATTTACATAATGTAAAAAATGATTTATATATCATATATATTCTGTATATATATATATATATTACATAGTAAAATTAAATAGAATACCCCATTCATAGAGACGATGGGCTGTACGTACACATGAACACGTATTTCGTTTCCTTATTGAATTTAATTGAAATAAGTAAATGAAATATATATAAATATACACATGAATAAAATAACATTATTATGTCATATATTTTATTAATATTTATTATATATACTTTATAATCGTTCTTGAACGGTTAATGTGGAGAATGAATCTCATCGCTTCGTGGACACAGTAAGCCGTACGTACGCACGAGCAATGATATCATTCACATAATTATTGAATGGTATTGAAAGGGATGGTTTATAATAAATCATCGTTAGTATCATGTCATAATAATCATATATATTTATTATTTCCAATATTATACTCATCCAAGAACTGGGGTGGTGAAAAATAGATTACACCATGGCGTGGAGACGATAAGCCGTACGTACGCATGCGTGGTGATATCTTTTTTTGTAGGACAGATAGAAGGTGAAATAGGGTTGTTTAATATTTATAATAAAACATAAGTATATTAGTTATAATTATGTTATTAATTTATAATTTAAAAACTAAAGAAGATTAAGTAGAAGAAAAATGAAATTTAAAAGAATCAGTAGAAGAGATTACCTCTTCCTCGACGTGCCTCCTTTAAATTTCCTCTTAGGGAACTAGAGTTTGTAGTTTGAGATAACCAAAACTTTTAAAATGTTACTAGGTAAGTTGAAAAGATATATTTTAAGGGTTTGGATGAGTTTGAAGACTAAAAATGGAATGAAGAGGAGGGGGAGGATGTGCCTTTTTATAAGAGAGAAGAGGGGCACTTTAGGAAACTCTCAACATATTAATTTAAAATAAAATTATTTTCGGTTTTAAAAGATTAAAAAATAAGATAATTAGAATATAAGACGATTATTGTTAGTAATACTCTCAACCAAAAGTTTTTAGAGAAGTATAGGTCTCAAATTTAACTTTATCCTTTAACTTTAACCCTTATTTAACTAATTTAACTCTTACCATGTCTTCTGGTATATTCATACTATATGGTAAATATAGTTACTATAAAATTACAATATGACCTCATGTTGTTAATTAATGAAATTTTAAACATTATCTACATAATTTTTCCGAATATTATATTATTAGGACTATTATATTATTTAATAAAATAGTATTTATTTAAAAAACGTATTTATGTCAACTTTTATACTATTCATATCACGACTATTTAAAAATACATATCAACTTTATTATTTCAAAAAAACATCATTAATTCAAATATACCAAGTCATAATAATCCATAAAATTCTTGGATGACATAAAAAGTTTCAATGTAAATTTATTTTAATATGTATAATTTCATTTATTTAAATCATTCATTTATAAGGTAATCACTATATCATCATTGTGTCAAAAAGAAAATTATTTATTTAGTGTCTAAAAATTATAAATAAAATACAATGATATAGGAAATATTTTTATATTTCTAATTTATATCTATAGACATATATTTCAATTATATAACCCTGTATTAAAATTAATTTTGTAAAAGATTTATTTTTAGGTTATAATTATCTTTATTTTAAATTAATTCTTAGAAAATGTCATTTTCACATCTATGTGAATCCATGGGGTACCAAAATAGACCTAAAGATTACCATGGATAGAAATATCTCATCAAATAGTATTATGACATGTTTTAGGGTAGTTTAATATTATTATAATATTATTCTTTACCCTTATTTACCTGATTTACCCTTTAACCATGGTAAATAAAATAATTACTCAAGTTAATATTCATAATGTTCAAAAATAAAAGGTAAAAATTAACACAATTTGCAAATTATTATTCAAAATATGGAATAAAGTTTTACAAATTCAAAACATGGAAGTTACAGTAATTAATTTAAAATTAATTCTCATTGTGAAAACCAACAACCGAGTTTTTTAAAAAGTAATTACTATCAAAAGAATGACATGTGTTTCTATCAAATTTAAAAGTGAAACTAATTACAATGAACAAAATTGGATTAAATGATTAAAATATAATCTAATTAAACTTTAAAACCAATTACTAATTTAATCTAACTATATAAATAAATTAAATGAAATGACAATTTCAAATTAAAATGCAGTATTTTTCACTATTCATTAAAATTTGAATTTTATCAGAAAAATAAAAAAATTAAATAAAAGTTAATTTTTATGTTCCTCTTCCAAAATATAAGTTTATTTTGTCAAATTTAACTTATACAATATTCAAAAACTAGGTTTACAATGGGCGGTCCATCAAAAGGCGGTAAAACAACATTTTTTTTAAAAATACTTCTTTTATCTGAAAAATTAATTTTGTTCTCATATCATATTCTATAAAATCATTAAGATGAATTATAATGTTATATCAAATTAAAAACGTGGTTAATAATATTCATAAAATCTAGTTTTTATCCCATTAAATGATAATATATTAATAATATATCATTGTTTAGTGAATCTCAGTATCACGTACAACACAAGCTGTTGAGGAAGGTCGCTCTTGCATGTAACGCAAACCAAGTTAGTGCTGTGTGTAGTGAATTAATCCTTTGTTTTTGCATATTACATAATACAAACTTATATCATTTATACATTGAACAAAATCTATACTCATTTTTGCTTGAAATTAATTCTATCAAATCCCTTACAATTGTGTGTAACACAAGCTGAGAATGGTGTTGTATATACTACAAGATAACACGGTGTTGCGTATAGTGAAAGATAATCTTGGTGTAGCGTTCAACACAAGTTATCAAATAAATTAAAAGAATCCATCTCATAAAATCTCTGGGTGTTATAGTACTTCACCTTCTCTCTTGTGGAATACCAAATCATGCTTTTAGAAAAAAAATCTTGATGAAGTAGGGGTGTATAACTATCCAAATTTCTTCCCTTAATAACATGCATTGGGTCACACAATATTTGAATTATTAAATATCAATGATCTACTAAAAAGGATGATCTATTAGTGTCAAATTCTAATGGAAAATTCCATGGAACATATTGAATATTTTTTAGAAATTCTCCTCAAGGATGAATAAGAATGGTCACATACACCATCCCACCAAACCACCCAACAAGAACCATCCCACCAACTATAAAAATGATCACCACCCCACCAAATATCCCAATATGAACTATCCCACCAAATGGACCAACGAGCATTGTCCCACTAAATAGCCCATTGGGAACCATCCCACCAAAGAGCCCAATGGGTACCCTCCCCCAAAATAGCCCAATGAAAACAGTCCCACACAATATACCAATGGGAACCAACCCACCAAACAACCAAATGGAAACCGTAAAACCAAATGTGATACTCAAATAAATAGAAATACTTGTTAAAATACACCACCATCAATATGGTATCAACTAGTACTAAATACATTTCATCTGGTTCTGATGAGCGCACTCTCAATAAGGATGATTGAACATTATTGAAATATTCTAATCCCTTGTAGGTTATCTCACCCTATGCCCCAAGAATTATTGAGGCATGGCTCAGTTAATCCAATCTCACCCCCACTAAAGTAATAATAGACATTGTTCACACTTCAAAGTGAAAGGTTGATGGAGTATATGCCCAATATCAAAAGATGATCCTATTTTATGGTTCCATATTTGGACTCACATTATCTCCCACCCATCCCAACACTATCAGATGAAAGGATACCAATAATTATTCTTCCTGTCATCCCATTATGGATGACATGGCCATATTTTATGAATAAAATATTACTCATTTGAAATAAGAAAAGAAGGATATTAGAAAAATAATTATGAAAATGTATCCTAGATATTCTATACCTCATATAATTTTTTAATCCACTTATAGCGGTCCTCCATATAGTTAATTACCCTATCCCATAAGGATGGGGGTATTTTCAAAATTTTAACCCCTTCACTTGTTGAATTATAGAACTCATTCCACATATTCATAGCCCACAAGGTTGGGTAATTTTCATATTTTGATGTCCCCCCAAACCAATGGACATGGAGAGTTTCCATATTTTTCACCTCATCACTTGGTGTGTTTTAGATGTTGTTTAGAATTATTATTTTCCTAATGATTTTGGGTGAGTCAAATTTCGCCAACCTTGGAGAGACATCATTAATGATCGAGGCCTCCAATGATTCATATTCTACCACCAAATAGATTGTGATCAAGGAACTGTAACCCATATTCAACGTTCCACCATGTTTCAATACCAAGAGGGGAATATATAACAAAATGAGTAAGATGGGGGTATCATCGATCTCTTGATGAAATTAAAATGAATTCATATTCCATCTAACTAGAGAAGGTCCATTAGTATTTTTCCTATTATATAGAAAAATATTTCATTGATCACCAAGTAATTAAGCAGTAAAAATAGGTATAATTTATTTGATATCCCAAATAATGACCTTATAATCAATTGTTAGTATATACAATCTAAAGGTTATTTGTATTTAATAATGGGATTTAGAGGAAGATTGATGAGGGAATATTGGAGCTACACAAACCCAAGTTTCTATTTCATCCACATGGACATCCTGAGTAGAACACACAATGTGTATTAAACCATATCAATCATCTATCTCTCAGTGGTATACACAATAAGGAATATTACTTTAATTGCGAGCTTGTTGAAAAATACTTCATGTACTCATTGAATATTGGAATTCTTTATCTTATAAAGATTAGGAGACCTAAAGACGAGTTCATGAAAGATCATCCCAATTAATACCTCTACCATAATATTTTTGTACATATAACTAAATAATTCCTCATCTTTAGAGATTGTATCTAGAATCAAGTAGATGAATGCCTAATAGAGTGAGTGAATCCTAAGAATCATGCTAAATGCATGTGAGTTATTCTTACTCAACCATAAGATCACCATGCCTAAAGAGTTTTCTTAATCATGGTTTCAGTTGTATAAACTTAAAATAAATGTCACAAGGTACAAGTCATATGATTATAAACTATATGACACCATCATCTATGTTGTATGAATTTTAAACTGCCTAGAATTATTTCAAGTTGAATAACATTAAACATAATGATAGTATTAGTATAATATGTAAGACTATAGACAACATAACTCTCATCCCAGATGCATGAAATTATACTATATGACATCATACATATCCAAAGAAGTTAAATTATATGGTTTCCAATCCTTAACATATAAGGTTGAGAAATGTGCATAACATCCTTTCCATAAGATTTTAAATTTCATGGTCAATGTCCTTACAATGTGTTGTTAATTTTTTTTTATTATTGTGGCCCTCACATGAGAGGACCTACACTCTCAGTTCTGGTCTAAAACCACACCAATTTTTATAACTATGTGTGATTTGATTCCCATTCATGGGATATTTAGGGAAACCTAAACCATTTATCTTGAGCCTTGTGATGAACTTCTCCCCCATTGGTGTGCTTTTCCATAATGAAATTTGATCCACCCGGGTCCTTCAATTCATGTAGTGTTTATTTTTTCATGGATATTGTAACACCCCAAGATTTCATAGTGTGTTATTTTTTCAAAATAATTCAATAACATGCACTACACGCAACACCGAGTTCAAGAACACCATGACGTACCAAACAAGCCGTTCAAAAGAGGGTATGAATATTATTAACTAAAATTTAAACTTTATATACTCCTTATAATTTTAGAATCCATATTATGAGTTTCTTAGACATAATGTAAGAACAAATTCATTTTCAGTATTGCACTTTTACCAACTTTTAATAGTGAACCCTTTTTAAATCCAATATTTTAAAATTTGTCACTAAATGGGGACATAAAAAATTTACAATGAAACATCCCAAGCTTCCACGGTATGCTTTCCTTTGAATAATACAGTAGCGTGTGTTGTACGCAACTTCGAGTTCTAACACACACCACAACCAATCAAACTAGCCGTTATGAATAGTAATACCTACTTTTTGAAATTTTATAAATTTTATCTCTCAAAAAGGACTTCATTTTTGGATTCGGAATATCTAATTTAGCCTAGGGTAAAATTTTGGTACTTTTCGGATAACTTTTATATTTAGATGAATAGTGAAAATTACTAAATTTCAATTAAAAACAACTTTTTTAATCAAAATAATTAGTAGTGATAAATTATGAATATGAGTGGTTTTAAAGTATATTTAGAATATTGTTTTACCATTTAATACAATGTTGTTCATTGGACAAAACTTGACAATTAAACCGGATATAAACAGGTGTCAATATTTTGATAGTTATTATCTCTTAAAAACACGTTTTTTGTTTTAACAACGGGAATTAATTTTAAATTAATTTTCTGCCACTTCTGTGTTTTGAATTTGGAAATATGGATTCCATATTTGGAACCAGGATCTTCAAATTGTGTAAATAGTTAACTTTTATTTTTATACATTTTGAATAATTACTTTGGTAAATATTTTATTTACCATGGTTATAGGGTAAATCCGGTAAATAAGGGTTAAAAATAATATTATAATAATACTAAATTACCCTAAAACGTGTCATAACCTTATTTTATGATACATGTACGACCATGGGTATCTTTGGGTCGATTTTGGGACCCCATGGAGCCACTTGTAAGTGATAGGGACACTTTATTTTAATTAAGTTAAAATCAATACAAAAATGACACAAGCATATATCGTTTAGAAAAACAATTTTTACATATGGTTATATATGTTTTATTTTCGACTATAAATATTCATTAGAAATATAAAAAGATTTCCTACATAATGATATTTTATTTATAATTTTTACACATTAAATAATTTAATTTATTTACGACACAATGATGATGCAGTAATTACCATAATAGTGATAAATTAAAATAATTAATATTATAAATACCCAAATAAATATAATTTGAGACTTTTTATGAATTAAAATAATTTTCTAGGTTAATATGACATTTTAGGATTGATTTAATTAACTTTTTTAGAATTAATCATTCTGTTATGAGTTTTACAAAAATCAACTATTGAATAGTGTCAAAATCAACATAAAAGAGTTTTTTAAACAAATATTATATTATTAATTGATTGTAAATTCATAAAAATCTTCGGTTCAGCCAAGAGACTTATATCATGATAGTTTTATCATTAATGGACCACTTGGGGGTCTCTTTTATGTATATAGTATGTATATTAACTATATAATATAAAAATACAAAGTGACATGGTAGGTGTCAAATTAATTAACTAAGAGTTAATACTTAACGATAAGGTTAATATAGTAACCCAAACCTCTCTAAATCTTATGGGTTGAGTGGTGTTCGAACTATCACCACCTAAACCTTTAAATAATCCACTTTGGATCCATTATAAACCGAATATGAATTTATTATAAAATAATATTTCTAGCTTTTCCAAAGGTGCCCCTCACCCCTCTTATAAAAGGGCACTCCACCTTCTCACTAATTCACACATTCAAAGCCTTTTGGTTCGTCCAAAACCTACCCAAATACTCTCTAAACTTCCCTCACTACAACCTAGAGGCCTTAGTTTGATCATAAATCCATCCTAAAGAGCCCTTTTGATCAAATTAAAAGGAATAACCCGAAGAAGAGGTAATGTTTTCACCACCCTTTTTCAAATTCGTTTCTTCTTCAACTTATTCTTTATTTGTTATCCCCATTATAAAATAATGAATCCAGTATATAATATATACGGTAATATTATTATAAATATGGTACAACCATATTCATTATTTTATCCATCCTTTGAATGAAATGTCACCAAACGTGCGTACGTACGGCTTACCGTCTCCACGTCGTGGTGTAATTGTTATTCAATATATTATTATTTGGATGAGTATAATAATGGTTTATAATTCATGTAATTAATAAATATAACCTTATAATTATTCTTTATATATGATATACCATCCAATTATATATTATTTTAATATCAAAAGAATGATATTGTTGCTCGTGCGTACGTACAGACTACCATCTCCATGAACGTGATGAGATTCATTCACCATCGTATCCATTGAAGTTTAATTATCATTGGATGATTTAAAAATAATGCTTAAGGACTTGATATCATTCGGGATATGAATAATATACAACCTATCCATGACAACCATGGCTTACGTAACAAAACATATAAAAGAAAACGAGTAAGTTAACACCCGAAATGACGATAATACTAAGATATTATTAACAAAGAAATGTTAAAAGATCATATATGATGTCATATTAATGTATATGATTCATTTATAATTTAATAACAATTATTTAACCATTATACAGGACGTTAACCTACCCCCATCCGAGGAAAAGTACAAGGTAAGGGTTTATTTCACAATCTCTTCATTATCTGAGGTTGTTTATACGTAATTATCTACTGGGATCTCTTTATCATCCTCATCCATGTTCCTTAAAAATGTATTTAAAAACATTTTTACTATTTACTAGACAATGGGTTAAATTCATTTATACCCTTATGTGTTTTGAAAGGAATCTTTCCATTATTTTCCAAAGAAGGCACTTTTAACCTTTTCGACAAATTTACGGTAATAATGTCTTTTTTTAACTTATACGGTGGGTGCGGTTATTTACCGCCATTATAAAACAGTCAAAGCTTCCCTTACAAGATTATAAGAATATTTTCGAAGTAAATTTTTTATTTTATAATTATGTTACTTTTAAATGATTTCACAATGAATATTTTAAGAATTTGTGAAAGGTACTCTTTATCAAGATCATAATTTTAAATGTTTTAATGATTTATCTTTCTAAATCTTTTTAATTAATGTCCATGTTTTCAAAATAATTTTAAGGATTTATTTATATGAACATGAATGTTTTGAAATGATATTTCTTTTCAAAAGTTTCAAAGTGGTATGGGACACTTTGATTCAAAAATATCTTTTAAATTACTTACTTTATAAATGTGTGACTTTTCAATGATTTTGAGAAAAGAGATATTTCTGTCAAATTGTTTTGATTTCATTTATGTCAACATCCTTTGATGGATTTTAAGCTTATTTGAAATTGATTTATTATGATACAAAACTTTTGTATTGTATTGAATGTTTTGTGATATGTTTTAATGTGGATGTGTTATTTTTATACCATTCATGGTTTATGGAGAAAGTATTGACATTTCGTATGATAGTTTTAATACGAATGTTTATGTTATGTTTAAACCTTTTCATATGGGAATGAATTGGACTTAGTAAGTGACCGGTGGAGTCCGCTATAGCTCCTCGATGCATCGGTAGGTCTCATGAGACAAACTAGTGTCTTGGAACAAGGCCTTGACAAAATCATATTTGTAGTCTTGGCACGAGGCCTTGGCTATATGGTTATGATAGTCTGGAATTATGCATTCCATCATTATGAAAGAGGTTATTGATATTGCATGGGATTATTCAATTAGTAGAATATCCATGTGAATAAGTAAATGGAATTATTTCATTTTGTTTTTGCAATACTATGTTGAAGTTCAAGTTTAAAAGGATTTTGTTTTAGTTATACATTGCCTTAAATGTTTATTCTTATTTATGAAAGTTTCCGCTATATTTTTATCCTTACTGGGCGTTTGAGAACACCCCTTTTCTATGTTTTATTTTTCCCAGGATGTGAAGAAGTAAATTATGAATGACTTGCAGGGATAGTATGACGGGATACGATTGTGGAATATGAAGAAAATATATTGTTATATCTTTTCATTTATTGATGTAATGTAAACTTTATGAATATATATAGTGTTTCCAAGACTACTAAACTAATCGGCCTTTTGAGATTTGATCTTTATCGTGATGATGCCAATGTTATATAATAATGCACCGACTCTGGGTAACTGGGGTCGGGGCATTACATTTGGTATCAGAGGAAGTTTAGTACAAACTTTGGAAGATAGATTTAGATAAACTCTGATTATAGAAAACAGATTTAAGATGGAATTTAAGGATTAGTATAGAATAACTTCCTAGAATTTTGGTATTATAGAGATTTTGTGAGTTTTCCAAGCAATACATCCCTGTCTGGATAAGAGCAGGTAGAGACGGCTCTGGCACAGATGTACCTAGGGGTAAAACCTGAAAACACCGCTTTGAGCTGGACTCGAACAGGAACTGGTGCACGACAACGGGCCTTGCTACACTCTTGGTTACGACACTCCTGGGGGATATTCTTAGGATAATTATCATTTTCTTTACAAACCATTATGAAGGGTTTATGAGTATATACTTCCTCAAAGGAGACATTTTTATGATTATGGATTATATCCATAAACTATTTAATTTATTTTATGTGTTTTACATGTTTGGGATTAGGTATTGTTATTAATAAACTAGTCTAGTGTATGCCATTGTTTAGAAATGGTGCCCAGTAGAAGGAATGGGAACTCCAGCAATGCACATGATCCAAAGAGAAAGAAGGATCATATCTTTCAAGGTCTTAAGCCATAATTTATAAGAGAAATAGTCTCCTATGTATTATCATCATATGAAAAAATAATATCATGTGTTGATAAGATAGGTAAAGAGTTTACTGAGTCCTATGGCTTTGAAGGGAAGAAAGAGAAGAAAAGGATAGAAGAGAGAAAGATGGATAAAGGGAAGAGGGAAAAGAAGAATTTTCCCATATGTGATAACTGTGGGAAGAAACACCCTGGAACTTGCCTGAAAGGAATGAGAGTTTGTTATAAGTGTGGAGGAAAAGGGCACAAAGTACGTGACTGCAAGGGTAAGAAAACGGTTTCAAATGTACAATACTTCATTTGCAAGGAGTTTGGACACTACGCGAACCTATGTCCCAGTCATCAGACTATGCCGCAAATGATGCTATTGGATAATAATCAAGTTATGATACTGCCACAGATGAAGTGGAATGATTATAGTTCTTATGTTGATTATGTCATTTGAGTGTTGTATCAACAATGTACTTCTTATAATAATTTTGGAGTATATAGGGATTGCATTGCAGTACTATTTCATTGAGGACTTGAGATTGTGTGGAATAAGGAAAAGTGACTCAATAGCAGGTTAAATTTTTGGAAAATATATGGTTGAGAGAAAGATAAACCATAATATGGTTCTGATACCGAGGTAGTGATTTTAGAATAATACATGATTGATTTGGATAAATTATATTGGATATTCTTGACTACCTTGAAACTGATTAATGATTTGTATATTCCATCATTGTTGGGGTTTAAAAAATTTTTTGATTGAAGGAGTATGTATATTATTCTTTAAGGAATAAGGGATAATGAATGTAACCAATAAGGTTTTATGGTAATTCAGGATGTTGCAATGTTTTAAAAGGATACATGATGAAGGTGTTCACATGTTATTACGTGTCAAAAAGGATCTTCATTGTGTTTACCTTCCTTATAAATTTTGGACTGAAGTATTTTGGATAGTTCTAGAATGGATTATGTTGGATTCCCAAAAAAGGATAACCCGGAGGTCGGGCGGCAACCCGTCGCATCCGGTAAGTCCGAGAGACTTGAACCCACCATCGAAGGGCGACAAGGGTGTATCACCTACCACTAACCCACATGATGTCCTGGATTGAATAATGTCATTTTTTTAATGGTTCTGCTAGATGAATTATAAATTCATTTTTAACCCTATACGAATAGGATAAATAGAATATTATTTTTAAGTTCTATTATCTTTTAGAGTGAAAGATGAGTTTGTGGTAGAACTTAGTTAATGTATGAGACTCTACTTGTCAAGTATATATTTTTATTCCTCTATTATTCAATGAAGAAATTAATTCTTATACTTTAGTGAAGGTATCTTAAAACAAAAAAATGTGTTATCCTAATACCATATATTTTGCTAAACCGATGGTATTTTAAATCATCATAGATTGATGAATTTAAGGCCCTCAATTTTAAACTTGTTTGTGATTGATGACCTCAATCACTACATATAAATATTTACATTTTTCCTCAATTATATGTCTTTAATTGCCACCAATGTTCTCCGAATCAAGATCATAATTTGGTGGTGACCCTTTCATTTCTCTTTTCCTCTTATTAAGACTAAATTTTATTAACCCAATTTCCGATGTGGGTTTTCCCACAAATATATTTTGTATATTCAACCTTTTATTTTCGAAGAACAATTTCAAATTGTGAGGACGCAATTTATTGAAGGAGGGGAGAATGTAACACCCCAAGATTTCATAGTGTGTTATTTCTTCAAAATAATTAAATAACTTGCACTACACGCAACACCGAGTTCAAGCGCACCATGACTTACCAAACAAGCCGTTCAAAAGAGGTTATGAATAGTATTAACTAAATTTTAAACTTTATATAATCCTTATAATTTTAGAATCCATATTATGAGTTTCTTAGACATAATGTAAGAACAAATTCATTTTCAGTATTGCACTTTTACCAACTTTTAATAGTAAACCCTTTTTAAATCCAATATTTTAAACTTTTTGACTAAATGGGGACATCAAAAATTTTCAATGAAACATCCCAAGCTTCCATGGTATGCTTTCCTTTGAATAATACAGTAGCGTGTGTTGTACGCAACTTCGAGTTCTAACACACACCACAACCAATCAAACTAGCCGTTATGAATAGTAATACCTAGTTTTTGAAATTTTATAAATTTTATCTCTCAAAATGGACTTCATTTTTGGATTCGGAATATCGAATTTAGCCTAGGGTAAAATTTTGGTACTTTTCGGATAACTTTTATATTTTGATGAATAGTGAAATTTACTAAATTTTAATTAAAAACAAATTTTTTAATCAAAATAATTAGTAGTGATAAATTATGAATTTGAGTGGTTTTATAGTATATTTATAATATATTTTTACCATTTAATACAATGATGTTTATTGGACAAAACATCACAATTAAACCGGATATAAACAGGTGTCAATCTTTTGATAGTTATTATCTCTTAAAAATACACTTTTTGTTTTAACCACGGGAATTAATTTTAAATTAATTTCTTCCACTTATGGATTTTGAATTTAGAAAAATGGATTAAATATTTAGAATCAGGATGTTCAAATTTTTTAAATAGGTAACTTTTATTTTTAGACATTTTGAATAATTACTTCGGTAAATATTTTATTTACCATGGTTAAAGGGTAAATCCGGTAAATAAGGGTTAAAAATAATATAACAATAATAATAAATTACCCTAAAACATGTCATAACCTTATTGTTTGATACATGTCCGACCATGTACATCTTTGGGTCGATTTGGGGACCCCATGGAGCCACTTGTATGTGATAGGGACACTTTATTTTAATTAAGTTAAAATGAATACAAAAATGACACAAGCATATATCTTTTAGAAAAACAATTTTTACATAGGGTTATATATGTTGGATTTTCGACTATAAATATTCCTTAGAAATATAAAAAGATTTCATACATAATGATATTTTATTTATAATTTTTAGACATTTTATAATTTAATTTATTTATGACACAATGATGAGGCAGTAATTACCATAATAGTAAAAAATTAAAATAATTGATATTATAAATACCCAAATAAATATAATTTGAAACTTTTTATGAATTAAACTAATTTTATAAGTTAATATGACATGTTAGTATTTCTTTAATTAACTTTATTAGAAGTAATAATTCTGTTATGAGTTTTAAAAAAATCAACTATTGAATAGTGTCAAAATTGACAAAAAAGAGTTTTTAAAACAAATATTATATTATTAATTGATATTAAATTCCTAAAAATCTAAGGTTAGGACAAGAGACTTATATAATGATAGGTGTATCATTAAAGGACCACTTGGAGGTCTCTTGGATGTATATAGTAAGTTTATTTACTATATAATATAAAAATACAAAGTGACATGGTAAGTGTCAAATTAATTAACAAAGAGTTAATACTTAAAGATAAGGTTAATATAGTAACCCAAACCTGTCTAAATATTATTGGTTGAGTGATTTTCGACTTATCCCCCTATTAACCATTAAATAATCTACTCTAGAGCCATTAGAAACCGAATATGAATTTATTATAAAATAATATTTCTAGCTTTTCCAAAGGTTCCCCTCACCCCTCTTATAAAAGGGCACTCCCCCTTCTCACTAATTCATACATTAAAAGCCTTTTGGTTCGGCCAAAACCTACCCAAATACTCTCTAACCTTCCATAAAAACAACCTAGATTCCTTAATTTGATCATAAATCCAACCTAAGGAGCCCTTTTGATCAAATCAAAAGGAAGAACCCGAAGAAGAGGTAATGTTTTCACCACCTTTTTTCAAATTCATTTCTTCTTCAACTTATTCTTTCTTTGTTATTCCCATTATAAAATATTTAATCCAGTATCTAATATATACTGTAATATTATTATAAATATGTTACAACCATATTCATTATTCTATCCACCCTTTGAATGACCTGTCACCACACGTGCGTACGTACGACTTACCGTCTCCACGTCGTGGTGTAATTGTTATTCAATATATTATTATTTGGATGGGTATAATAATGGTTTATAATTCATGTGAATAATAAATATAACATGATAATGATTCATTATATATGATATAACATCCAATTGTATATTATTTTAATATCAAAAGAATGATATTGTCGCTCGTGCGTACGTACGGACTACCGTCTCCATGAACGCGATGCGATTCATTCTCCATCGTATCCATTCAAGTATAATTATAATTTGATGATTTAAAAATGATGTTAAGGACTTAATATCATTCTGGATATGAATAATATACAACCTATCCATGAAAACCACGCCTTACGTAACAAAACATATAAATGAAAACGAGTAAGTTAACACCCGAAACGGAGAAAATACTAAGATATTATTAACAAATAAATGTTAAAAGATCATATATGATATCATATTAATGTATGTGATTCTTGTATAATTTCATAAAAATTATTTCACCATTAGACAGGCGGTTAATCTACACCCATCCAAGGAAAAGTACAAGGTAAGGGTTTATTTCATAATATCTTTACCATCTAAGGTTGTTTATACGTAATTATCTACTTGGATCTCTTTATCATCCACATCCATGTTCCTTAAAAATGTATTTAATTTTTTTTTACTATTTACTAGACAATGGGTTAAAGTCATTTATACACTTATGTGTTTTGAAAGGAATCTTTCCGTCGTTTTCCAAATAAGGAACTCTTAACATTTTCGACAAATTTAAGGTAAGAATGTCTTTTTTAACTTATACGGTGGGTGCGGCTATTTAGCACCGTTATAAAATCATCAAAGATTCCATTACAATATTATAAGAATATTTTCAAAGTAAATGTTTTTTTTATAATTATGTGACTTTTAAATGATTTCAAAATGAATATTTTAAGAATTTGTGAAAGGCACTCTTTATCAAGATAATAATTTTAAATGTTTTAAAGATTTATATTTCTAAATATTTTTAATTAATTTCCAAGTTTTCAAAATGATTTTAAGGGTTTATTTATATGGACATGAATTTTTTGAAATGATATTTCTTTTCAAAAGTTTCTAAGTGGTATGGGACACTTTGGTTCAAAAATCCCTTTTAAATTACTTTCTTTATAAATGTGTGGCTTTTCAATGATTTCGAGAAAAGAGATATTTCTCTCAAATTGTTTTGATTTCATCTATGTCAACATCCTTTGATGGATTTTAAGCTTATTTGAAGTTGATTTATTATGATACAAAGCTTTTGTATTGTATTGAAGGTTTGTGATATGTTTTACTGTGGATGTGTTATTTTTATACCATTCATGGTTTATGGAGAAAGTATTGACATTTGATATGCTAGTTTTAATACGAATGTTTATGTTATGTTTAAACCTTTTCATATGGGAATGCATTGGACTTAGTAAGTGATGGGTGGAGCCCGCTATAGCTCCTCTATGCATCGGTAGGTCTCATGAGACAAACTAGTGACTTGGCACAAGGCCTTGACAAAATCTTATTTGTAGACTTGGCACTAGGCCTTGGCTATGTGGTTATGATAGTCTGGCATTATGCATTTCATCATTATGAAAGAGGTTATTGATATTTCATGGGATTATTTGATTAGTATAATATCCATGTGAATAAGTAAATGGAATTATTTCATTTTATTTTTTTCCATACTATGTTGAAGTTCAAGTGTAAAAGGCTTTTGTTTTAGTTATACATTGACTTAAATGTTTATTATTATGTATGAAAGTTTCCGCTATATTGTTATCCTTATTGGGCGTTTGAGCTCACCCCTTTTCTATGGTATATTTTTACCAGGATGTGAAGAAGTAAATTATGAATGACCTGCAAGGATAGTATGAGGGGATTAGAGTGTGTAATATGAAGACAATATATTGTTGTAGCTTTTCACTTATTGATGTAATGTAAACTTTATGAATATATCTAGTGTTTCCAAGACTACTAAACTAATCGGTCTTTTGAGATTTGATCTTTCTCATGATCATGCCAATGTAATGTAATAATGCACCGACTCTGGGTAACTGGGGTCAGGGCATTACAGTTGGTATCAGAGGAAGTTTAGTACAAACTTTTGAAGCTAGATTTAGATAAACTCTGATTAGAGCACATAGATTTAAGATGGACTTTGAGGATTTTTATAGAATAACTTCCTAGAATTTTGGTATTGTAGAGATTTTGTGAGTTTTCCGAGCAATACATCCCTGTCTGGATACGAGCAGGTAGAGGCGGCTCTGGCAGAGATGTACCTAGGGGTAAAACCCAAAAACCCCGTTTTGAGCTGGACTCGAACAGGAACTGGTGCACGACAACGAGCCTTGTTGCACTCTTGGTTACGACACTCCTGGGGGATATTCTTAGGATAATTCTCATTTTCATTAAAAACCATTATGAAGGGTTTAGGAGTATATACTTCCTCAAAGGAGACATTTTTATGATTATGGATTATATCCATAAACTATTTAATTCATGTTATGTGTTTTACAAGTTTGGGATTATGTATTGTTATTCATAAACTAATATAGTGTATTCCATTGTTTAGAAATGGCGCCCAGTAGAAGGAATGAGAACTCCAGCAATGCACATGATCCAAAGAGAAAGAAGGATCATATCTTTCATGGTCTTAAGCCAGGATTTATAAGAGAAATAGTCTCCTATGTATTATCATCATATGAAGAAATAATATAATATGTTGATAAGATAAGTAAAGAGTTTACTGAGTCCTATGGCTTTGAAGTGAAGCAAGATAAGAAAAGGATGGAAGAGAGAAAGATGGATAACGGGAAGATGGAAAAGAAGAATTTTCCTATATGTGATAACTGTGGGAAGAAACACCCTAGAACTTGCCTGAAAGGAATGAGAGTTTGTTATAAGTGTGGATGAAAAGGGCACAAAGCTCATGACTGAAAGGGTAAGAAAATGGTTTCAAATGTACAATTCTTCATTTGCAAGGAGTTTGGACACTACGCGAACCTATGTCCCAGTCGTCAGACTATGCCGCAAATGATGCTATTGGATAATAATCAAGTTATGATACTACCACAGACGAAGAGGAATGATTAGAGTTCTTACGTTGATTATGTCATTTGAGTGTTGTATCAACAATGTACTTCTTATAATAATTATGGAGTATATAGGTATTTTAATGCAGTACAATTTCATTAAGGACTTGAGATTGTGTGGAACAATGAAAAGTGACTCAATAGCAGGTTAAATTTTTGGAAAATATATGGTTGAGAGAAAGATAAACCATAATATGGTTCTGATACAGAGTTAGTGATTTTAGAATAATATATGATTGATTTGGATAAATTATATTGGATATTATTAACTACCTTGAAACTGATTAATGCATTTATATTCCACCATTGTTGGGGTTTAAAACATTTTTGGATTGAAGGAGTATGTCTATTATTCTTTAAGGAATAAGGGATCATGAATGTAATCAATAAGGTTTTATGGTAATTCAGGATGTTACAATGTTTTAAAAGAATACATGATGAAGGTGCTCACATGTTATTACGCGACAAAAAGGATCTTCATTGTGTTTACCTTCCTTATAAATTTTGGATTGGAGTATTTTGGATAGTTCTAGTTTGGATTATTTTGGATTGCTATAAAAGGACAACCCGGAGGTCGGGCGACAACCCGTCGCGTCCGGCAAGGCGGAGATACTTGAACACACAACCGAAGGGTGATAAGGGTGTATCACCTACCACCGACCCAAGTGATGTCCTGGATTGAATAATTTCGTTTTTTAATGGTTCTGCTAGATGAATTATAAATTCATTTTTTAACCCTATACGAATAGGATAAATAGAATATTATTTTTAAGTTCTATTATCTTTTAGAGTGAAAGATGATTTTGTGGTAGAACTTAGTTAAAGGATGAGAATCTACTTGTCAAGTATATATTTTTATTCTTCTCTTATTCAATGAAGAAATTAATTCTTATACTTTAGTGAAGGGATCTTAAAACAAAAAAATGTGTTATCGTAATACCATATGTTTTGCTGAACCGATGGTATTTTAAATCATCATAGATTGATGAATTTAAGGCCCTCAATTTTACACTTCTTTGTGATTGATGACCTCAATCACTACCTATAAATATTTATGTTTTTCCTCCAATTATATGTCTCTAATTTCCACCAATGTTCTTTGAATAGAGATCATAATTTGGTGGTGACCCTTTCATTTCTCTTTTCCTCTTATTAAGACTAAATTTTATTAACCCAATTTCCGATATGGGTTCGCCCACAAAGATATTTTCTATATTCGACCTTTTATTTTCGAAGAACAATTTCAAATTGCGAGGATGCAATTTATTGAAGGAGGGGAGAATGTAACACCCCAAGATTTAATAGTGTGTTATTTCTTCAAAATAATTCAATAAATTTCACTACACGCAACACCGAGTTCAAGCGCACCATGACATACCAAACAAGCTGTTCAAAAGAGGTTATGAATAGTATTAACTAAAATTTAAACTTTATATAATCCTTCTAATTTTAGAATCCATATTATGAGTTTCTTAGACATAATTTAAGAACAAATTCATTTTCAATATTGCACTTTTACCAACTTTTAATAGTGAACCCTTTTTAAATCCAATATTTTAAACTTTTTGACTAAATGGGGACATCAAAAATTTACAATGAAACATACCAAGCTTCGACAGTATGCTTTCCTTTGAATAATACAGTAGCGTGTGTTGTACGCAACTTCGAGTTCTAACACACACCACAACCAATCAAACTAGACGTTATGAATAGTAATACATACTTTTTGAAATTTGATAAATTTTATCTCTCAAAATGGACTTCATTTTTTGATTCGGAATATCGAATTTAGCCTTGGGTAAAATTTTGGTACTTTTGGGACAACTTTTATATTTTGATGAATAGTGAAAATTACTAAATTTTAATTAAAAACAACTTTTTTAATCAAAATAATTAGTAGTGATAAATTATGAATTTGAGTGGTTTTAAAGTATATTTATAATATATTTTTACCATTTAATACAATGTTGTTCATTGGAAAAAAATTCACAATTAGACAGGATATAAACAGGTGTCAATCTTTTGATAGTTATTATCTCTTAAAAACATGCCTTTTGTTTTAACAACGGGAATTAATTTTAAATTAATTTCTGCCACTTCTGTGTTTTGAATTTGGAAAAATGGATTACATATTTCTAATCAGGATGTTCAAATTGTGTAAATAGGTATCTTTTATTTTTAGACATTTTGAATAATTATTTCGGTAAATATTTTATTTACCATGGTTAAAGGGTAAATCCAGTAACTAAGGGTTAAAAATAATATTATAATAATAATAAATTACCCTAAAACGTTTCCAAACCTTATTGGTTGATACATTTCCGACCATGGGCATATCTGGGTCGATTTAGGGACCCCATGGAGCCACTTGTAAGTGATAGGGACACTTTATTTTAATTAAGTTAAAATGAATACAAAAATGACACAAGCATATATCTTTTAGAAACACAATTTTTACATAGGGTTATATATGTTGGATTTTCGACTATAAATATTAATTAGAAATATAAAAATATTTCCTACATAATTATATTTTATTTATAATTTTTAGACATTAAATAATTTAATTTATTTATGAAACAATGATGATGCACTAATTACCATAATAATGACAAAATAAACTAATTGATATTATAAATACCCAAATAAATATAATTTGAGACTTTTTATGAATTAAAATACTTTTCTAGGTTAATATGACATGTTAGTATTGATTTAATTAACTTTTTTTGAATTAATCATTCTGTTATGAGTTTTAAAAAAATCAACTATTGAATAGTGTCAAAATTGACATAAAAGAGTTTTTAAAACAAATATTATATTATTAATAGATATTAAATTCCTAAAAATCTAAGGTTCGGTAAAGAGACTTATATAATTATAGGCGTATCATTAATGGACCACTTGGGGGTCTCTTTGATGTATATAGTAAGTTTATTAACTATATAATATAAAAATACAAAGTGACATGGTAAGTGTCAAATTAATTAACTAGGAGTTAGTACTTAAATATAAGGTTAATATAGTAACCCAAACCTGTATAAATACTATTGGTTGAAATTTTTTATACCTATACCCACCTTAAATTTTAAATAATCCACTTTGGAGCCATTATAAACCGAATATGAATTTATTATAAAATAATATTTCTAGCTTTTCCAAAGGTGCCCCTCACCCCTCTTATAAAAGGGCACTCCCCCTTCTTACTAATTCACACATTCAAAGCCTTTTGGTTCGGCCAAACCCTACCAAAATACTCTCTCAACTTCCCTCACTACAACCTAGAGGAATTAGCTTGATCATAAATCCAACCTAAGGAGCCCTTTTGAGCAAATCAAAAGGAAGAACCCGAAGAAGAGGTAATGTTTTCACCACCCTTTTTCAAATTCATTTCTTCTTCAACTTCTTATATATTTGTTATTCCCATTATAAAATAATGAATCCAGTTTCTAATATATACATTAATATTATTATAAATATTATACAACCATATTCATTATTCTATTCATCTTTTGAATGACATGTCACCATACGTGCGTACGCACGACTTACCGTCTCCACATCGTGGTGTAATTGTTATTAAATATATTATTATTTGGATGGGTATAATAATGGTTTATAATTCATGTAAATAATAAATATAACATGATAATGATTATTTATATATGATATAACATCCAATTATATATTATTTTAATATCAAAAGAATGATATTGTCGCTCGTGCGTACGTACGGACTACCGTCTCCACGAACGCGATGAGATTCATTCTCTGTCATATCCATTAAAGTATAATAATCATTTGATTATTTAAAAATAATGTTTAAGTACTTGATATAATTCTGGATATGAATAATATAAAACCTATCCATGACAACCACATCTTACGTAACAAAACATATAAAAGAAAACGAGTAAGTTAACACCCGAAACGGCGATAATACTAAGATATTATTAACAAAGAAATGTTAAAAGATCATATATGATATCATATTAATGTATATGATTCTTGTATACTTTAATAACAATTATTTCACCATTATAAAGGAGGATAACCTACCCCCATCCAAGTAAAAGTACAAGGTAAGGGATTATTTCACAATCTCTTCATTATCCGAGGTTGTTTATACGTGATTATCTACTGGGACCTATTTATCATCCACATCCACGTTTCTTAAAAATGTATTTCAACTCATTATTAATACTTTAAAGACTATGGGATAAAGTCATTTATACCCTGATGTGTTTTGAAAGGAATCTTTCCGTCATTTTCCAAACAAGGCACTTTTAACATTTTCGACAAATTTAAGGTAAGAATGTATTTTTTTAACTTATGCGGTGGGTGCGGCTATTTACCGCCATTATAAAATCGTCAAAGATTCCCTTAAAATATTATAATAATATTTTCAAGGTAAATGTTTTTTTAAAATTATGTGACTTTTAAATGATTTCAAAATGAATATTTTAAGTATTTGTGAAAGGCACTCTTTATCAAGATCATGATTTTAAATGTTTTAAAGATTTATATTTCTAAATATTTTTAATTAATGTCCATGTTTTCAAAATGATTTTAATGATTTATTTATATGGACATGAATGTTTTGAAATGATATTTCTTTTCAAAAGTTTCAAAGTGGTATGGGACACTTTGTTTCAAAAATCCCTTTTAAATTACTTCCTTTATAAATGTGTGACTTTTCAATGATTTCGAGAAGAGAGATATTTATCTCAAATTGTTTTGATTTAATATATGTCAACATTCTTTGATGGATTTAAAGCTTATTTGAAGTTGATTTATTATGATACAAAACTTTTGTATTGTATTTAAGGTTTTGTGATATGTTTTACTGTGGATGTGTTATTTTTATACCATTCATGGTCTATGGAGAAAGTATTGATATTTAGTATTCTAGTTTTAATACGAATGTTTATGTTATGTTTAAACCTTTTCATATGGGAATGAATTGGTCATAGTAAGTGACGGGTGGAGCCCGCTATAGCTCCTCGATGCATCAGTATGTCTCATGAGAAAAACTTGTGTCTTGGCACAAGGCCTTGACAAAATCTTATTTGTAGACTTGGCACGAGGCCATGGCTATGTAGTTATGATAGTATGGCATTATGCATTCCATCATTATGAAAGAGGTTATTGATATTGCATGGGATTATTCGATTAGTAGAATATCTATGTGAATAAGTAAATGGAATTATTTCATTTTATTTTTTCCATACTATGTTGAAGTTCATGTTTAAAAGGCTTTTGTTTTATTTATACATTGCCTTAAATGTTTGTTCTTATTTATGAAAGTTTATGATATATTGTTATCCTTAAAGGGCGTTTGAGCTCACCCCTTTGCTATGTTTTATTTTTCCCAGGATGTGAAGAAGTAAATTATGAATGACCTGTAGGGATAGTATGAGGGGATAAGAGTGTGGAATATGAAGACAATATTTTATTATAGCTTTTCACTTATTGATGTAATGTAAACATTATGAATATATCTAGTGTTTCCAAGACTACTAAACTAATCGGTCTTTTGAGATTTTATCTTTCTCATGATCATGCCAATGTTATGTAATAATGCACCGACTCTGGGTAACTAGGGTCGGGGCATTACAGATATTAGTATCATATCCATTTGGTCCCATGCTATATGACATTAGTGCTCAACACCTATCAAGTTTTGCTACACGAACCTAAATCGCAACAACCATAATGGTCCTATATGTAAGACCTAAAATGGAAAAAACATTGGTCAAAGATATAAGACCTTAAACAATATAATTCATACATCCCAATAATATGATAGTAAAATATGTGTCCAAAATAATTTTCATATTATGTTAAAGTGCATGGTATTTTTCCTACCTACATAAAATTAATATGCTGCACATAGTACTCCTCGCATGACCATAAACCATGGAATATTTAACTCTTTTTAATAGGTATTAAACTGCATGTCCTATGTTATATTCTATGTTACTCACCACCTATATGAGATCTAGATCCATGTAAGGGAAGCTAGTGTCTGATCCCTATAATTAAATCAATAGTAGGACTGATTAGTCAATTTCTAAGGAAACCTAAGTCTTCTATCTTGGGAAATAGATATGGAATTTCTCTTTGCTCAAATCCCATATCAATATGAAATATATAAATTCTTCTCCCCTATTTATGATCTTGATCCATATAAGATTACCATTTCTTTTCTCAGGGATTTGATAGATATTTCTATATAATACGACCATAATGTGATGGTCCACCCAAATTGTGACCATCGATGACCCGTTTCCTTATATTCGATTTAGATCTTTGTAAGGACCCATTAATAGGAACCATGTGTGGATTTATTAACTCATGATGGGATACATAATGATGCTTGAATCGTCTTTTGTCCTAGACATATATTTTCCAAACTTTAAATAATCTCTATATATGAGATCCAAATTTATATAGAGATTATTTCTTTAATTAAAATGAAAATTCCTCCACATGATCCTTATCATGAACTCTCTTGTGGTTCAAATTATTTTCCAAGTTTCCTATTTTTTCTTACACTAACCATAAATCATGTAAGGTTAGGAGACCTAGGGAGGTTATATGACTAATGTGACTGGGATGAATTATTATACAATGATAGGGATCCATTTCAGGTTTACATGAATTCAATCCTCCAAGATTATGTCTGGGATACATGAAATTAAACTTCCTTAAACATTTTTGGGCTACATGATTTTAAATCAAGTAGCACAAGTTAAGGATATATGAATTTAAAAATCTTAGAATAATTCATTGTGGTAAGACATTAAACTATAAAACACCAATTTCCATTTCATATGATGTTTAACTATAAGAAAATATTTCATTTACATGATAAAAAATAACGCATTTCATGTAAGAAACAATCCTTGGATGGAATCTTAATATAATTTGGATAATCCTCTATTTCTCTCTTATTTTTGACATAGGTCATGTCTCACATGAGATTGTAGGTTGGAGTTTATTATTCTAATTTACATGATTAAAGAACACTGTGGCTAAAGTCATGGATCATTTGGCCCATCTTGTATGACCTTAAATTTCTAATAGTAGCCCACTCCTTGTGGTTTATTTTCCCATACATGAGGGATTGATCTAGGTATAAGTATTTAGAACATGGTCTTACTTTTCCGTATAAAATTAATTCCCATATTCCTCACATATTACCTAGATCTATATAAGGAATCATTCATAACTATAACCATGAACTATAATGATTCCCATCACTATAGGACATATGGAGACATCTAGGTAATATATCATGGAATCAATGAACATCCTCTTTCTCAAATTACAAACATACCCCCATACACTATATGAGATGGATCTACACTATAGATTTTAATTTTGGTTTTCAAATTTACATACCCATTTTCGGAATAAAATTCACCATCCCTTGCATTTGAGTCAGATACCTGTATGGGACCATTTCATTCCATGAACTATGTGTGGATTGATTCTTATTCTGAAGAGATATATAGTAACGTCTAGATTTCATATCCTAGGATAATCACAAACATATGGTCCCTGTTTTGTAACCTTCAATATCATAAACATTTGTTCCATGTTGTGAAACCATATTCCTCATCATTATTTGGTCAAAGGTATACAACCATAAATTTCCACACATCATGGTCTTAATTTCAAGATAATAATGTGAAAATAAAAAGTTCCACAAAGTCCTATAAGGATGAAAAATTATAAAGGTAAACATGATAAAATGTATTTTGTGTTCTAAAAAATCCCTTACCTCTTATGTTTGAAGAAAACATTAGAGTTTAAGAAAAGGAAAAAGATCACATGGCTCACTAAATGACCCTAGGAAAAACCTAATTATTCTATGTAGAAACATCATCTATGAAAAAGTTAGAGAATATTTTTCTTTCCCTTTGATATTGTAATTAATCTATTCTACAAGTAACTTTTTATTTATGACAATTTTATCTCATCATATTGATTGTAACACTAATATAAGAGATTGGGTACTCAAAAAATTAATATTATATTCCTTTTCACCCAAAATATGCTCAATACATGATGGAATAACATTTGGGGTGGTTGAACCCTTATTGAATATATCTATTCTCCATGAACCCCCTTCATATATTTGGTGACTGATTCCACACAAAAAATTCATTGAGTCAATATACTCCTCTTGGAACCACATAACAATTTGTTGATTAACAATCTAAGTTATCTCTTGTATGAAAAAATTGGAAACATGGGTTGATTGATCTTAAGGGACCTCACTAGGATTTTATGGGGAATTGAATAGTTTTCCCCTATGCATATGAAGTAACTCCTAGAGAATGTTTTGGTCTTGGAAGAAAGGTTATCCTAAACCCCCTGCGTCATCCCTACACTGATGGTGGAATTATTTTCCTCAAATAGTAATGGTCATTCTAATATTTCCATTCTCATAATATAATTCATTCAAATAATCATTAGACAAGATTTAAATTTTGTACAACCCAACTATTAATGTGTATTTTAATACACTTGATGTTACAAATTCATTAAATATCCCAAAATTCAATGAAATATTAGGACATTATATTCTTATTCCCTCTTCTATTTGGGCATGCCGCTCCTATGGAGACCGTGAAGCCTCAATTTGAGATTCTCCTTTTGGAAAGTCCTATTAGAAACTAGGTCCAAGATTCATGAAAATAAAACAAACCCCTCCTATGGTCAAGAAACTATTAAATTAAACTAAGTTTAAATACACATTAGATCATTTATACTAGCAATGTCCTCCCCATTCACATTGGGTTTCTCCATTCTCTTTCTTTATAGGCTGCCTCAGTCACCATTTTTGTCAAGGTAATGTGAGTATCAACTGAAGTAGTATGTGTTAAATTTATTCAACCTTAAATATTTGGATCTTATAGTCCATGAATTATGCCTTTAAACTATATACGTCACTCCTTTATATTTTTTACAATGATGACATTGGGAAGTTAATTCACATTTAGTTTGTTCTTTCGATTTCACTATATAGACTGCCTCACCTCTAGTCATAACTATCCAAACTTATACACTAGTTAGATTATGTTGGATTTAAATTACATAAAATAAAAATGGAATGAGACATAGTACTGGATACTTTGAAAACTCCCAAAGGGAACCTTCTAAAAAATAAATTTTCTGCTCACTAGGAATGCACCCCGAAAATCCTAGGAATAACATGAGCCTTTTAAATAAAATAAAAAGGCATAAAACCTATCAGGTTTATCTCCCATAAAGGGAGTAAAAATTAAAATATGATTTCTTACCTACTAGGAATCCCCATTAATGGTTTGCTAAAAAATAAGGTTAAAATAAATCTATAATGCTTATAGGGATTCCATTTGGCGCTTGAAAAATCTAGATATGCTCACTAGGTATATTTACCTATGAAAACATTTGAGAAAATATTTTATCTTAAATAACCTACCTAATTGTATCATTATCTCATTGCATGACTAGAAAACTATAAAAAAAATATTCTATCCGACATAAACTTAAACTAATTAGAGTTTCCCACTCGATTTTATAGTAAATTTTAGCATGAGAGTCAGATCCGTGTGACATCCCCATTGAAATCGGTGTCCCTAACCATAAATCAATTGTAATGTTATGATATCCTCTCTCTTACGTATGGTTTAAATATATGTAGATGATTTAATTATAGAGTTTTTCATCAATGAACCTATATTGAAAATTCTATCCCTCTATGTATGAGTTTAATAAATATAAGAGTCCCTCCATAAAAATTGTTAGTCTCTTGATTCCTATTCACATAGGATGTTTAGTGAAATCCTTATCCCTTTTCATAGATCCAAACACATATCAAAATTCCTTCTATTACCTTTTCTCTCCATGAGTCTAGACCTTTCTTGATTTAGGATGTCCCTACCTTGAGTTGTTATTTCTCTTCTTAGTGACTGTCAAAATCCTAAAGTTGGTATCCTTCTTTTGGAAAACATCTTATCATTAGTGAGATAGATCAAAAGACTCCTTGATGATTTAGGAATTCATAAAATTTCCTCGAATTTACCATATAATCATATTATTTTTATACCAAACAAATCCAATTCTAATGGGTGGAAATTTTTTCGAATAAAAAATTTCATTCAAAAAACATTTTCCCATGACCCATGTTATTATCCTCACTTAGACAACACATGTTGAGTTTGTGTTGATAAGTATATCATTACTAGAATAAGTAGTAGATTACAATTCCATGTGACATAATACTATTCACTAACTGAGTGATAGAGATCCCTAAAAAAAATTTCCAATATGGTGGTTAGGTGGTGAGAACCTCGCTCCAGGAGTAGGCCTTTGATTTATCAAATATCTCATAAAAAGGTGTTAATGAATGAGAATAAATTTTAATGGTCTTATGTTCACGTTTTTACATTATAAAAAATATGGATAGTATGGTAATAGATTTATTTTCAGGATTTTATTTGATTGGTAGAAGATCCCAAACTGACTTATAGATCAAAATCTATGGTTTTTAGAAGTTGAGGAAATTTTATAGAAGAATATGAGTTCCCATACAAGATATTTGAGAAGCTCCTTCATATAGATACCTCACACAAGTCCCTTTCCCAACTCCCTCACCCATCTCATAAAACTCCTTTACATGTATACTCTATGACTCTTCTCTGAATATCTCTTACACCCATCTCTACTTATAGTCTATAAATAGGCCCTTGCCTCTATTTTCCATAGGAAGGATGAACTACCCCACAAAAAAGAATGGATAGAATTATTCACACTTTATTTTCTCACCCAATTAGTCCACAATAATTGTGTGAACTATTATGTACATCCCTCTATGAGGATGAGTCCCCACTTAGGCAACCCACTTATGCATCTCTCAAATGGATGGCCCACTTGGGCCACCCAAGATGAGAGAGACACACTTGGGTGACCCAAACTTGGTTGACCCACACATGGGAGACCCCCAATTTGGAAACCCACACATGGGAGACCCTTCACCCATGTCACCCACACAGGTGAAGCTTCACCTAAGTCACCCCACTTGGGGACCCATTTTCCTCTGTAACCCCACTTGGGTGACCCTTTACCCAAGTCACTCCACATGGTTGACCCTTTTCTCAAGTCACTTCACATTGGTGAACCTTAACCCATGTCACCCCACTTGGGTGACCCATCACCCAAGTCACTCCACATGGTATATCCTTTTCCCATGTCACTACACATGAGATTCCCTTTGATCATACCACCCCACTTGGATGACCCTTATCTGAAGACACTCCACTTTAGTGACCCTTAACTAAAGTCACTCCACATGAGTGAACCATCATCGAAGGCATCTAACCTAGGAATACTCCCAGGTGAAAGTCCCAACCAAACATTCTACTCACCATGAGTCTGGATACTATTCATGGTTCAAGATACATGGGAATCTACCTGGGTGCAAGTTCTAACCAAAGACCTTATTCAGTATGCGTTTAGACACTCCTCATGGTTCCATATACATGGAAATCCTCATATATGTAAGCCCCATCCGATAATTCAATTCACCATGACTGAAGATAGTACTCATGGTTCTAGATACATTGGGATGTTCCTATGTGTACTCCCCATCCAAACCTTTTATTAACCATGAGTCCATATAATCATCATGTTTATAGAAAAATGAGCATTCTCCTAGCTGTCTGTCATAATCAAATATTCAATTACCATTGTGTTGAGATTCTCATCATGGTTACCATTAATCAACATGAATCAAGATACTCCTCTTAGTTCTAGAAAATGGTCATATTACTAGGTTTAGGTTCCAAAACATAACCTAACCATACCAAACAACTATGTCATGTATCTCAAGGAAGCCCTTATATATGACCCTCCCTAATTCCTATTTTGACCCCTTTAATAAAAAATAATTCTTCTCAGGGAAACTCATGCATAAGGACCACATTAAAATTTCATGGAATTCTCGCATTTTATGTGGTTGATCTTTTTACATCTATTGTTTCTCACTTAAAACATGATTCATATGGGATTAGAGTATTATGATAATCATTTCATCAGTATAATGAAAGTGATTCCATTTTTGTCTTCCTTTTGAAGTGTAAGACCTGAAAATTTCACTAAAAGGAGAGGTATTTGATAAAAATTATTAGTAGGATACATATGGTTCCTTTTTTAAGGTTAAAAAATAATGTATTTTTTCCTTATGCATTCTATAAAAACTATGTGGGTTTGGATTCCTTCTTTAATAAGATACATAGTATTCCTCTTTGAAGTTAAATCCCACCTTCAAAAAACCAAATGTCTCTTTGGATGACAATAAACTCTTATGGTCATAGATAGTTGGATTTAAATTAAAACATTATGAACTAATACGATAAATATGGGAAATATCTATTATATGTAGTGGTTAACATAAAACCCATGATCTTGATCATATCATTTGTACTGGGATAACCAGTCCAAAATTATGATTTGGGAATGATTCATGAATATTTCTTAAATATACAATAAAGTCTAAGAGTAGGTCACAATCTCCCTAAAAAGGGTTTGGTGAGCTTAAACTCCCATCATATTGAAGAATAAATTTATTAAGATGTTTCTGAAAAAATCCCAACGAACACTTTCCATTAGAAAGAAGGAATTCATTAACTCAAAATTAGAGTAGACATTAAATCCAACAGAAAAAATTAAATATTCATTAAATTTAAATATTTGAATTTTCATAATATAAATAAATTTATTTAAATATTTCAATATGATACAACTATAAAATACTTGTACCTGAAAATGGTTAATACAGATAAAAATTTATATAAACAATTATGTTAGGATTTTCCATCCAAAACATGTGTACATGAAGATGATGAGTAAAAAAAATTATATAAAATTGGTAAATTTGATCTACATATTCATTTTTAAGTATTCATGTTAAAAAATTGAGTGTTGTTACATGTAAAATTTATAGTAAAATAAATTAAAAATGATATTTACCTAAATTTTTAATAGATTAGTGGAGTGTATTCCCATATCCCTTTTATGTGATCATTTAATATTGAAATGACCATTATAATCATCATTATCATGAGGTAAAGATGTAATATATGAATGAGTCTCATGTGATTCTAGATAATAATCAATATTTTCATCACCCAAATGAATTTATTCCCTTAAAAAATGACAAAAAACTGATTATTTGATGGATTAATAACAAAAAATATATTTTTCACATTCATCACTATGATTAATGGTTTTCCTTTAAATGTAACCCTTTTAAGATCTACAAGTTTACTTCCAAAACCATTCTGATTTACACAACTAAAAATGTAAACATAGTTACACATAAAACAAATTATTCTATATTTAATATAATCAATTTCCTTTATATATTCTACAAATCGAAATATGATATAAATTCATGAATTGGGATTTATCTTTTATAATTGAAAAATGCATTATTTCAATGACATCAATTAGTCTGCTATTTTGAATGGTAATTTTGTTCTCATAATGTTTTATATAAGATATTTGACCATTAATATGATTACATTGATACATGGTACCCAAGACAACTATTTCAAGGTTTCTGTTACTTATGAGTCTGAATTAACAAACTTCTTAAAGCATGAAACAAAATATTTTGTATACTAATTAATCAATGAATTTTCATTTAATTACATATATTTTACCTTCAATCTAGAAATTTGTGATGATATATATGGCTGAAACGCACATGTGTTTTTTTTGTAAATATATAAATAAGACCTCTTTATTTTTTCACATGCAATTGAATTTACTTTTAATCCATGGATCCCCTTGTATTTACTATTGACTTTTAGATAGTGATATATAAGGGGACTGACATAATTCACTTCATATATGTAGTGAGTAAAAAAAATCATGCACCATATTAGATATATATATTTTAATGATAACAGTATTTAGTAATTGTGGATATTTAATAGATCCCTTCCAAATTTTCATATATCATTAAAAATCATACACCCAATATAAATATATAGGATTACATAACATTATCTCTCATAATAAATGTATCATTAGATGAAACATTATATCAAAAAATGGTGTAAAATATATCTTTAATTTATGAAGTATAGGAAAAATTCATTCTCTAACATATTTAAAAAATTAAAATCCAGGACTATGTTATAAATATACTGAAAAAAGTATAATAACTTGATGATAATATTTTTGAGAATTATTAAAAAAATAACACACATTGAGACTGTTAGTAATTTTCGCATCAATATATGATAATAATGAGATTTGAAGCCTATTAATTTCAAATCCATTAATAAAACCAATCATTTCACATTTTAAGAATACCCATTTGGTAATTTATTACCATGTAAACATTGAATGAATTCATTTTCTTTATCCTTTGGTAATGTGTAATGAGTAGGTAAGTGTTTCGGTTTTCATTTTTATAATAGAATCTAACTACGTATGTATTCTCATAGAAATTAAGTCCAATCTTATATGAGATACATATTTGGTATTTCATTTTATATCTAAATATGTTTTGGTCAAACTGTCATAAAAGTTTTTATCAACATAAATAATGTAATTTTTTATCTACAAAGATATCCAATAAGGTATATTTAATAAAATAAAAAAAATTTCTTTTTATTTTTTATAAACTGAACCTTTTTCATTACCAAATTAAAAATTAATTTTTTCACATTGCTGTAATATTCATTTGTATATAATGGTTTTGGGGGAAAATCACACATAGTAAACTATTAAATTCTATTTTAATATTTGATAAGGGTGATCAATTTATAAAAATATTTGATGAACTATATGCATTATCTTCCTACCATTTTGAATTTGATGATATGTAGTCCCTAATTCAAAAATTAGAAAATATTTATGTCAATTAACACTATATTCAGATAAATTTACATGTATTATTTTTTTAAATAGTAAAATTTTTCATAAAATTCAGATGTAAATACAATTTTTTTTATATGTATGACACTTTAAAACCTAACTCTCACAAAAATTAAATATCATAAATTAATGATGGAAAGTAAACCTCAATTTCATTTCACGTATGTTTTTTATAGAAATAATCATGTTCTCTATTACATATTTTTTGTTTATATACATATATATATGTGATTACATAGTAAACTAAAAATCAAATAGAAAATATGATTTTTAGCTAATAATACTTTGATATGTATTTAGTACATCTATATATAGTCCAATTCCATGATTTTTAAATTATTTTACTCAATCAATACTTTTTTTATTCAAATATCTTCAATTGTGGAAAATAAACCAAGTGATATATTTTTCTATTAGATATTATCTTATATTTATACTATATTAGTCTTTTTATATCATTTGAATTTGAAAATAAACTCTTTAAATGGGGAATTATTGGATGATACTAGATTTCATTTTCTTGTGGTTTAAAATTTGTCTATACTGTTGAATCATGATTGGATCTTCCATTCATTTTATAACTTGATTTCCCATTTTCAAAAAATTTATATGAACCTTCACATTTTTTACTATATAACCCCTATTATTTTGGGGAAAGGGAGTATTTTCTAAAATCCCATTCCTAATAGTCATAACATTTTTTAGAATCATAATTGTAATATAGAAGTTTATTTCCTTATGAATGTCTACCTTTTATAAGTTTATATAATTGAATGAATTTTTTCAGTCCAACCATTTCTTAAAATTTAGTTATATAATCAAAGTACTTCTTATAATAACTTAAATTTTATACAGTAATGGAATAATTGGTTTTGGTAATTTTTGTACAATCATCCAATAATCTATTTTTCTAAATTATTTCAACTCCAACATCATGAAATAATTCATCAAGATAATCCTTTGTCTCATATAAAAAATCATAATCAATGTCTTAAGTTGAATTCTCGGTTATTTCACTATGATAGATCCATTTTATATAACTAGGGATAAAACCTGATCAAATTAAAATTGTATATAAATCCACCATGCCCTAATTTTCTTAATTCAGACACTTCAAGCTTGAATAGTAAAAAAGTTCTCTATTTTCAAGATTTATTTTTAGAAAATTTTATGATATCGTTAACCTCTTTCTCATATTTATCATATATTCTCTATGAATATATCAAATTATTGTCAATTATCTACCTAAAATAACATGGAAATTTAATATAATATTAAAATATATAAATAGAAAAACATATATATATACATATATATAAATATAAAATTTATAAAAAACATAAACATATAAATATAAATTTAAAAAATATCACTCTAAAACATATAATATTATCAACATTAAAAATTTAAAACATATAAACTTAAAATATATATTCTCATATAAACTTCAATCATATAAACACATAAAAATATAAATTTAAAATATATAATGATTTTAAAATCTATATAAAAATTCCATAAACACACACACATATATAATAAAATATATATATGAACATATAAACATGTAAAAATATTTATAAGCAATGGATTTTTGTTTGAAAATAATGATTAAATCACATTATTCCTAATATAAAAATGAATGGAATAATTTTGTAAACATATAAATTCAACTAATTTGATAATAAATTTTAACATTAATTATAGTAGAACATAAAAAAACTAATATAACAATTAAAAAAGAGATTTATTAAATCAAAAAAATTCTAAATCCTACTAAAAAAACTAATTTTAATATTAAATATAAGTACCACTAAAACATTTTCAAAATACCTCAAATTCAACTTTAAACTAAAGTAAAAAACTATTGATTTCCCAATAAATAATATAATTAATTGTCAAATTGATTAATATTCTTAAATTAATTGTTTTTCACAATAAATAATTTTTTTAATAAATAAAAAAATATGATAAAACTCAAAAAAGGGTTGAAATTAGACCTGTGAAAAATAGATGAAGAACAAAAGATGGAAAACTGTGGTAGAAGTTGGATGGAGGAGGAATAAGGCATAATAAGGAATAAATTAGTAGGTATTGTAAAAAAGAGGGAACTCATGAATTATAATATTTAGGGTTTGATAAAACAAGTATATATGAAATGAGAAAAAAGGCTATACACCCAAATTTTATTTTTTTAAAAAGGTTTGTAATTTCATTTTGGAAATACAAGCATTATATATTTAATTTTAGTGTTGGTTAATATAAAACTAATGTAAATAAATCTATAGGGGTTTTTAATATCAGTTATTAGATAAATAATGTTAAAAAGTCTTTAAACATCGATTATTTCATAACTATTTAAAAAAACCCCACAATTTTTTTTATTTATCTATTATTTTCCATGATTATCAATGATTTAAAAAAAATACAAGAGTTATTTAGAAATTTTAAACATTGGGAGAGATATATGTGAAAAATATTTCCCATTATAAAGTGTTACATCTATGGTTACCTAGAAAATATAATGTAATATTTGAAATGAGGTAGAAAGATACTTCAAATCAGAAGCACCTAATAGTCAATAAAAGAGGATGAAAACATATCCTACATCTCAATGAAAAAATTATTTTTTGTGGATATTTTTATCATTAATCTAATTTTTATAATAAATATATGACTAATATTATATGATGAAATGAAAATTATTCATATGGATGACCAAAGATAATGAATAGATGATTTGTGAACAAAACCCGATTAGGAAAGAGTTTTCATCATTGAAATAAAAATAATTTTACTACTATTAATATTCTAAATAGAGTGAAGTGAAAATATCATATGACTCAATTTAATTAATAATTTCATGTAAGGAGGAGAAGATGCAAGAAATGGTGATATTGGATAAACTTTCTCTCAATTCAATAAAAAACAACAATACATGGATTCTTAATAGAGAGTTCTCAAACCACAAACGAAGGAACATGAACCTCTTAAGTAATTTGAAATGTTGAGTTGATGGTATGATCTAGTTTGGAAATAATAAATCCTTGAAAATGAAATTATGTTGGAAGATAAGATAACGTGAAGATGAGTTGGAAAAAACAAAGGTTATATATGTGGAAAAACATCTACATAATCTCTTGAGTGTGTTGTACTATTGAGACTCAATATTTGACATTAAATTCAATTAGAATGGATGCCTAATCAATGGAATTGATAGAAAATTATTGATAAAATTTAGAAGATCAAATGAAAATTTATATGAAGTGGATAATGAGGAGAGAACTTATCTATTTACAATGTAAGAGGAGAATTTCTTGTGGAATAAAAGTCTCAATATATACATTAATAAATAATGGTGATTTTATCTATGATAAATTCATTATATGAAATTACTTATATGAAGTGGGATATATAGAGGACTAATAATTCATGTATGAGAGAAAATATGATGAAAAATATTTACCTACCAAAGAATAAATGTACATAAAACATATTTTATTTAATTTATATTTAAGTGTGTGGTATAATGAATTATTCTATAAAATTAGGTGAGAACTAATTTATCATTTTTATTTATTATTAAATTATAATTATTTATATGATCTCAAAAAAAATTAAGTAGGATTTCATTTAGTGAAGTAAACAATTTCAAAGGTGATATAAATATAAAACTAGAATAATAGTCAAAGATTTGGGATCAAATATTAGTAAAATGAATACATCCATTAAGGTGAAATATTTTCTTTAAAAAAATACAATTGAACACGATGTTTCAACTATGAGGAAACGAAAACAAAACATGGAGGTGTAAACTAAGAACCTAACATTGAACAAAAAGTAAAAGAAACAACTCATCGATGGTGCGTTTTTAAGGAATTATTGAAAGGATTTTTTGTAAGTGATCATGAATAAACAAAAAAGGCCTTTCTATAACAAAGATAGTAGAATATTCCTTATGAAATGAATCAGGAAGTTGAAATTTAAACTATTTTTGGTGCTTGGAGTAAAATATTATATCCAAAATAAAGAATGAACTAATGTAAATATGTATAAGTATTAGATGAGGCTATCTTGTTAGGTTACACAACTATGATTAAGGTACATAAATACTTCAATAAGTGGTTGAATAAAATCTTGATGATCAATATTGTTAAAGTCATAACATATAATCCTAGAAATAAATCTATAAATTCAATTTTGGATGCATTTTATGATAAATAATATAATGTTCACTCATATTTTAGGGGTATTCAGGATATAAAAGTAGAATAAGACTACGAGGATAATTTAGAAGAAGATGATACTACCGAAGAGAGTCGACCATTGACTCAAATAAAGAATATGTAGGATATGTTTTGTGAATCAAATATAATCTATGAAAAATCTAATCTAACACAAACCCAAGGTATGAAAAATTTAAAGAACACATATATTATATAATAGGTAGAATTTGTATCATTTAAAGAAATAATAATGTATAAATCATGGTCAAATTCCATGAATGAGTATTTGGGATAAATATACAAGAATCAAATATGTGATCTTATTAAAAATATATATAATGAAAACATTATAGGAACATAATGAAAGTTTGATAAAATATATGGTAACCATGGGAAAATTTTATAGCAAAGGGAATGATTGGTGTTAAAGGGATATGATCAAAATGAAGGAATAAATGTGGAGGAAAAATTTTAAGTAGTGTTATAGTTGGATTAAATAAGTTTCTTCTTAGTTAATATAATTCAAATGTGATTAAAAATTTATCAAAATTATATAAATATGGAATTCTTGAATAGATTATCCATGGATGAAGTCTATATCAAACAACCAGTGGGGTTACAAATTATTGATTATAAATCACAGGTGTACATATTGAATAAATCCTTATATATATTAATTAAGGAACCTCAGTCATGGTATAATTGTTTGGATACTTACTTGATTAATTTTAAACTAAAAAGGTGAAATTTAGATCACAAATTTCATATAAAATTGATTATGGAAGAAGAGTTCAAAGTATTCTTCTATGATGATGATGATGCCATATTAAGTGGTTGTAAATTGAAATTGGTAAAGAAATCTACGTGTTTGATGAGTTTTAATATAGAAATATATATTATTTGGGTGCTTAAATAATTTATTAGTTTTAAGGCGAGTCAAAAGAATAGGTTTACTGTCATTTCTCAAATGATTTATGCAAATGAATTTTTGAAGAAGTTTTTCATGACCAAATTCAAGCTAGTTTCCACAATAATTGAGGCCAGAACTAAAATATATTGTGTGAATACGAAAAGTATATGGATCCTATACTATACAAGATTTTTATTTAACACTATAGTATTTTATTAAAAAAATGGTGAACATCATTTTTATAGATGGTTTGATGACTTGGTTTCAAATGAATACATATTACAGTGAATATAATATTAATGTATGTTGAAAAAACACTTGAAATAAAAATGGTGTATTATATAGGAAGTTGTGATTATTGATATTCATATTTAGATATGTACTATTATGGAGACAATTTGGATTTAAAATCCACTAATGGGGGAGATTTTTTTTGAGTGAATGTACATTGTATGGAAAAGCAAGAAGTTAGATATTGATTCAATTGGAAAAAATGAAGATGAGTTTTGTACTATAAAGTCATATACCCAATTGTTATGGATGAATAAAAGATCTATACATCATAGTGTAGATGAAATGTTTCCCTTGTATATTCGTAATGATAAAAAAATAACTATTATTTTGATAATGAATTTGGTTTATCATTCACACATGAAACCTATTTTGATCCAATTTCAATTAATTTAATAAAAATAAGTTCAAAGAGTCATAAATTTAGAGAATTTTGGAAAAAATAAAAAAGTGTAATACCTTCTCAAATAACCCTTACTAACATTTGAGTTTGATAGGAATTGTTTCATGCTCAGTGTCATGAACCTCCCGTGACATAATGAGATTTTGAAATCCCCACTAAACATTTGATTTATAGATTAACATGGATTCTCATGTTATAACTAAAATTTATCTCTTTGTATATTTTCAATGTGTGAGAAAGCATTTATTGAAATTTGGAGAAAAATATTGGTTGCTCAAGTTAAATTCTATCTCTTCACTCTTTATAAAAGGGGAGAATCATTTAATATTAGTGCTATCAAAAAAATTAGTTTGAGGAGGCTAAATTACGATATCAAGGGTGGATTATATTTATGAGGGAATTTATGGTATTACATAAATGGTGAGATATTATTCATGGGGATTAGATTTATATGAATGAATAAAAGGGGAGTTAAATTCAATTTCAAATGCTTATATAAGGTTCAAATGTATTATAGAATATTAGGTGTAAAAATTATATTGTGATCACTTATTTCATACAAAGAGAATCTCTCATATAGAATTGGAGTGGTAGAAGAGTTATTTTTCTACTATTTGTAAATTATTAAGATAAATTTTACTTAGAAAATATGTATTTCCAATAAACCCAATTTATAATAATGTTGGAACCAATAATTTTATCATTGGAATGCCTTGATCAACTATTTTAGAGAATGTTATCTTTGATGTCTATAAGATTGTAGATATATTGTGTTTCTTATTAATAGAACTTAACGATATTTTTGTGGTGTTGATAGTGTTTTGATACATTATAGTGACGATTTTCGATGATTTGGTAGTGTATATTTGAAGGAAGAGTTCTTTTGAAGAAAGTGTACTTGATATTGAGATAGTAGTTGGCATGCCATGATGGAGGATATGAAAGAATAACTCAAACAAACTGGAGTTCTGACTGCCCTATAATAGGATTGCTCATGAAAAGTGATATGTGAGATTTAATTATAAAGGGGAATATAAATGAAACTATAACTCTATGATCCATGCAATAGAAGACTATGTCACTCTAGAGTGGTGACACAATGGAATCTTGTTTCAACACCTAATTTTCATGTAAAAGTGTTTATTATGAAATAAGAATTAGTCATGATGCATATAATATTTTATAGGATTAAAAGGGTTTTAAAGTATATATTATTGAGAGAGACTATTTTTGAATAAAATCTATTTAAAATTTCCTGTAACACTGGGTATGGATGGAATAATACATCACATCATAATGGAGTAAGACACACTACAAAGGGCTTGTGTTTTGAGAACATTTGAGCGGATAAAATATAGATTCTAAAAGAATTATAAATGATATTATATATATATTTTTTGGGTTCCATATTTAATGTGTAATCATTATATAATAAATTACATCATGACATAATTTCGAAGAAGCATAAGTATATCACACTATAATATTTTTTTTCCATCCCTTGATATGAAGATTTCCAGTTCCTTTTCTAATTTTTAATGTATTTCAAATTTAATGGGAATTTATTTTACATTTTCCATTTTAATTGGTAGATAAATATTGTTTTTTAGAGAAAAATAAATTATCTATACTTTTAAAATTAAAATATTTTGTTTTTAGAGGATCCAATTTGAGATATTTGGTTATTTTTGGAGTTAAGGGGAGATACAAATCACTTATGGAGGGAATTGAAACATATTGAATTTGAATAAGAACTATTTACATTGGGGAAATTCATTGAAGTTCAATATTTTATAGAGGAAATATAAGAACAATGATTACACCCCCACTGATATTGTATTTATTATCTTTTTAATATTATTATATGTGACTTTCAAGCCATACATTTTATTATAGGTAATCATTGAAGTAGGTACTAAATAGGGAGAAATTGGCAGTGTTCCTTCGGTTGAAAGTAAGTTTTTCAAAATTATTATAATAACATATAATGAGTAGTGATATTCCTTGTTACTTCAACACATTTTTGTTGTATGATTAATCAAGCATCCATTAGTTGTGGGTCAAGTAAAAATCCCACTATCATTGCATTAAATTAATTTATTTTATTATAGTGAATATGTGTTTAATGTTAACAGGTTCACATAATTCCTAAAAATATATGAATGAGTTCTAGTAGAAGATGAAAAGTAGTTCACCCCCAAATTCACTCCCTGTATTAGGGTATGTTTGGAAAATATGGTTGAAACAATTAGAAGGAACCACATAAAGTAAATACCCAATAAGAATAGGAGGGTAAAACTTGAGTAGAGCGACAATATTCCATCACTTATTAATAGTGGATAATCCTAGGTTCAACATTGATATATATTGAAGAGAATCTATAGTAACATAAAAACACACTATAAAACCATATTGTATCTTTTCTATATTCATATTTTCATGGTCTATGCTGATACCACCCTGTATTTTCATTAAGATGATGGGAAACGATATGCTTTCAACCACCAACTCATCAACTGACTTATTAGATGATGAGAATCATCATGGAATGACATGAATAATAACTTACCATGACTAAAGAGAATTAGGGAATCATTCCATGCATGTAACTAAAACATAATATTAATCAACCGAACATTATTTTAAACCCAAAAACACATAGTGTTTCACTCAACATAGGGGTGCAAGTGAAAGTTAGAATTTATGTAGACCCATGATAACAAGGATTACAATCCCCTACTTTTGAAAAATGACAAATAGGAGATAGAACTAATTATAGAATATGATGTAACCCTTATGTTTCCTTAATCTATAATGAAACATGAATAAAAAGATAATTTCATTTTACGGTCTTGAATATAAATAATACACCGCACAAAATAATCTTTTTTCCCACAAAAAAGTTTTATTTTACCTCCAACACGTCCTAAACTCTCATCACACAAAACATATTCATGTAATACACATTTACAAATATTCATTTACACCAAGAAAATTAATGATGATGAAATAAGGGAATTAATAAAAAAACCATTCTCCCTCCATAAATGTGATCACCAACCCATATATGCTCTTTTCCAACCATATTGGATAGTTTGAAACTAATTTTCCACATTAAGGCCATTCAATTTGAAATAATATTTTGGATTGTGGGAAATAAAAGTGACTACTTCTGGAGGGAAAATTTTATAATATAAAACCATTTTAATTTCAATTGATTGAAATGTATTGTAATGTATGTGTGAAATATTCTTCCATTATAGTTATAAATATAACTATAGGTCTTAAAAAGATATCAAAATTTTCAATTCCTTTTTTCTTCTGAATATATTTTTCTTCTCTTAAAATATTATATTATCATATTTCTTTTTTGTCTCTATATTTTCTATTTTCTAACTAAGATTTCTTATCTCCATGATAATATAGAAGTATCTAGTTCACTTTATTTTTGTGGAATAGGTGGTTTTCTTGAGGTTCATTCTTTATTTCGTAGTCTTGATTTCATTTCTTGGTGAGTCACAATGGGAATTGGGAGTTGGGTTTAGTAATTATCAACCATCCCCACATGTATTTATCCTAATTTATATATCTACTATATACTTTTATACACATTTAATCAACTTCTCCAATGTTTGATGAGATTGGAGGTGTTGAGTAATGAATATTTTATGGAGGGGTTGGATGATGTGGTGACATTGTGGCCATGATTGGTGTTTTTCATTAACTTAGTACCATAAAGAAGTGGAATATGAAATGCAGATGATACTTCCAATGTTCTCTAGGTATCATAATATAAATATTTTATGGTGATTAAAAAGTAATATTTATATAAGTAATGAATTAATTTATGAATACAAAGGAACATATGTAGGATTCCTTATAGAAAATCATAAGACCATTTCCTTCATTTCTTATATATGTTAATTGATTATGTATGTATTTAATTTTTCATTTAATGAATTTCATAAAAATAATATCACCACTTTTTATATATTTATTTAACCCAAAATTGATTCATTTTATTGTTTAAATTAATTATTTACATATCTAATATTAATAAAATAAAATATAATTGACTACATGTGTTGTAGTTTAAGATATTTTGGACCATAATGTGAAAATAAACTAACAAAATTATTTTAATGAATAATTTGATATTATTTAATTTAGTTCCATATTTATACTTTAAAATGGATGTTTTTATTATCTATAGGTTAAGAATAATAGAATATGGAAAGAGGATATTGAGAATCTTTTGGGATATGAATATTTACATTGGAAACTATCTTCTACATTCAAAGCCCAATGGGTCCGTCATTGGTTCTTGAGAAGGTGTTAGGGTGCCAAAACTATCTAGAAAAAATATTTGATGTTATACCATCACACCAACATACTCCCATGTTAATACTTCATAAGGAATTATGTCAATAATGTTGTATTGCACCCACACCTAAGGGAATGATCTCATCCAATGGATTTTGAGTCTACTAGCCAGGATAGTGTTTCAACCCAATGTAGCTTTAAATAAAACATCAAGAAGCCATTATCATGAAATTTTAGCTTCTCAATGTCCCCATAAACTATTTTACCAACCCAATGTTGGGTTACATCCCAAAAATGACCATGTCACAACACCAATAAATCTTTAATGTCCATCATATGATTTGAATTCTCTCTAAATACCTATATACTAAGATATTATATATTGAAACACCTTTCAATGAAATATAAAAATTGTGTTGGCTACAACAGAGTCCCAAAAAATATAATATATCATATGTATATAGGCTAATTTTGGCTCACATCCTAAAGAATGATACATTTCCACATCAAATCACACTTACATTCCAACACACATTACACCGAGATTCGATATATCCTTAACCTATAGAGTTCCAAGATGATATGACCTTTACCATTGATCAAGAAGGCGGCCATGTGGATAACATTCCAAACCTCTAGGGGGAATAAGGGATTCCCAAAGTACATTACTTAACTATATTGGGTAACCATGTAATACAATGTATATCTGGAGGGTGACAGAGGAAGCAAGAATAATGGTCACTAAAACCCACTCCCCTGAGACTTAGAGGTGAAGAAAGACATGTGAAGGCTATCCAAAATATTACATGGCTATAAAATTAATTCTATACTATTCTATGATGCTTATAAATGGAATATGGGGAATTTTATGAAAGGGATTTAAGATTTTAATTTTAATTATTAGGTTTTATTTTTATTTTAATATTATTTGTAGGATTGAAATAATCCTAATTTAATTATATTTATGTGCATATTCTATTCACACTTATTTCCCCTTTATTTTCAATTTTCTCACCATGATCTCTAAATTACATGATGGTGGAAAACTAACCTCATCACTTAGACCATTGGGTGTTAGTATTGTCCCAAAATTATTCTTTATCTAAATTATTTGGATTTCATTTTATGGTGACAAACTGGGGTGTGAGGTATTTGGATAGTTGATTACCAACTATATCTATAGATAAATCCCGTCATTTATTTTTCTTCTAATAATTTTTACCCCCTTCACTAAACTTATCCATTGTATAATGGGATTTGGGATTTGAGTGATGAGTAATCTATTATGTGATTTTTTTTGAGGTGGAGACATTATATGATTGTGGTTTTCCATAAACTCTATATTGTGGAGAAAGTCAAATTTGGTGTGTTAAAGAGATTTCCAAGCTACACAAGGATTTAAAAAAATAATAATGGGTGGGTGGGTGTTATTAATGAATGATATTATGTTAATAATTTAATGGAGTTAATAAAATATAATGAAATATATAATGGATATCATGTATCTAATGTTAAGAACATTCAATTCCTACCTAACTTATGTTTTTTTTAGTTTTCATTCATTACATTTTAATTTTCTATATTTCACCGCACACAACCTCCCTCCCCCTATTAATCCTACTTAAAATTTTTGAAGATAAAAACATAAAAAGAGACCAATAATAATATTATATAAAATCAATAACTAATCCCTCTTTAATAGATTACCATAGTCAGCCACTATAATGTAATTTGAGGAATATAAATTTATAATGGATTGAGGCCATATGATAAGATCCACGTCACTTTAGAATAATTATATTGGGTTACTATGATCTGTGTTAAGTGTTGATCTAATTTCCTATTTTCATTACTTTGTTTATATTTTTTTGTTAATACCATCAATCCATGATGTATTCAAATTAAAATTCACAGTTCCTTTGGAATAATAACTCTTAGGTTCATGAAGACATCGATTATGATGCCAGGTAATCCTAAATGCATGTAATCAGAGGAGATATGTAAGAGATTAGATATAAAATTATCTTGATAACTGAATACCTATAAGAATCCAATAATCAATAGTTGTAGAAATTAATCCTAGAGCTAGTGGATGGATTTTCCACACTTATATTCCTTTTGAAGTGCCAGATGAGGTAGAAAATAAAATAATTAAAGATATTTTTCTCAAACATTCATTTTGAATAATAGGGTAGATCGTTAAATTTTATATTATAATTGATGTAACTGTAGGAGATACAAAATATATGGATGAACTATATGGAGAATTTTTGAAATGTAAAATACAAAGAGGTACTTTTATATTCAATAATAAAAAATAAACACCATTATATCATAATTTTTCCACATAATCAGAATAAATAATTATAGTGGTGTAATTTGAGTAAAAGATAAAGGATATTGACTACCTACCTCCACTTGTTAAAATGAAACTGAAAGAGAAACTACCAAAAGAATGAGTCAACAGATGAGGTAATTCAGTGAGAAAATATTAACTTTAACCAAATTTTATCTAAACTCAATCACGGTAAATTGATAATTAAATCCCAGTACATTGAAAATAAAAATATAAAAAACCAACGGGAAGCCTTGTAGATTCAGGAAAAAGAAGATTCCCAAGGAGAGGAACTAAATATTTAATTCTTTGTTTCTCTAAATGAAGAGATGAAACTATAAGCTAAAATGATGAAGAGTGAAAATTAGATTTATTTTCATATTTATTTAATTATATTGAACAATAATCTTTCACATAATTAATTATTGATATTGTTATTAAAACACTAATTAAGTAGGAATTGATGGATAAAATTACAAGAAGAAAATAATGGATTGTAGATTATAAGAAGAATAGGTTGGGAAACTAAACTATTTAGGCTTCTCTACATAAATCCACAAAGTTGACATGGAGTAGCAATATGAAGAGTCCAAAACATACATGGTATAAGAGGAATTTATGCTGAAGTCAACTGGATCTTTGTTGAGAAACTATTATGAATGGATTCACAATATAAGATAGTTAATGTAAAGGTTCTTACCAAAATATCTCAGACAACTATTTGATTAGGGATAACTACATGACAATTTTTCTATTGATATTAAACATACATTACCCACTTTGGGGGTCTAAACCAATATTTATTCCCCTTATTTAACTATATTTTTCTTTAAATTTAATATATTATTAATGTTTTTTATTTTCATTTATAGATATGGTGAATGAATTAAGTTCTTGATTATCTAATGCTACCTTAGACAAAATTAACCAGTCCATATATATTATTTACTATAGTTTCACCTTCTCTACTCATTTTATTCTTCCTGATTAGTAATGAAGGGTTTTTTAATCTATGTGTGGGGGTGGTCTCAATCTAATATGTTTCTATATTTTTGTTTTTTGGAATAAATTAAAGTGTGTTTTAGGTTGAATTTGAGAAAAAATGGGTTCCAATTCATCTATTACATTAAAGATAATTGATATTGATGAAACTAAATCTTTTTGAAGATTAGGTGGAATGAATTTTAGTTGAAAAGGATTTCAGTGAATTATGTTTTGATAACTTTTCACTGGATTTATGAACTCAAAATTGGGGGAACTATTTTCTAAATTAATTGACACTTAAGGGAGATAACTTATATGAGAGTATAATAGCTCTTATGAATTGGAGTAAAATGAGATTTTGTGATTAAACCATATGTTTCTTTAGTGAAAATTGGTAAAATATTTGTAAATGAAAAATGAAATATTCTATTAAGATTCAAGGAAATGTATAATCTATTTGTCAGAATCCAACGTCTATGCCTTAGTTATTATAAATAACCTTGGATGATGCCTTTTACTTGGAATGACTTAGTTTTAGAATAAACCTACTAAACCAATGAGTGCTATGTATAATGATGTATTTGCAAAAAGAAAATAAGTTCTTGATTTAAAATGGAAATGTATTGTGATGGGAATATTGAACTCATATGAAAAATGGGAAAATGATATATTATATTGTTGTTTATGTTATATCAAGAATGTGAAAAAGTTAACTATTGGTGAGAAAATCAAGGTTGAGGTATTAAATAGGGAAAATAAATTTAGAATCATGATTAAACTGATCTTTTTTCCTTTAGTGTTCACTATATAGGGGCTTAACATGAGAGAAATTGGAATATTTACAAGGATTGAGTGTGGATATTTTCGGGATACTTGTATTTTTGCAAGATTATAAAAAGATACATGTAGGTGATTGATTTATTAAAAATGTGATATAATTTTTTTGTGTAATTTGTTTTTTATATCCATTCCATTTTCACAGCAGAAGAACATTTACTATATATTTATTAGTCAATAGAATTTTAGACCATAATGTTAAAATAGTTTAAAATAGTTATTTTTTTGGTTAATTTATTATTTTTTGATTTAGTGCAATATATTTATATCAAAATAGAGTTTTTGATTATTTTTAGGTGATTAAGGGTGAAAGAGAGAAATAATATTTAGAGAATATTCTGAACTATAAAGATTTACGCAAACCAATTTAGGCTATGTTTGGTGACTAACAGTTCTTTGAGAAGGAATAGGTATGACAATATTTTCTATAGGAAGACCCAAGGTTTCAATAATAATTCATCAATATCCTAAATTAATCCTTTATAAGGTATTGGCACACTATCACTATCTCATTCATTCACTTGGGAAATATTTTCACCAAACATATGGTGCACTAACTAGCACGGATAACATTGAAAACCAACATACCCTGGTGTAACACTAAAAAAACAACTTTAATTCCATTAAAACTTCTCAATATTCCTAAAAAATGTATTTCCCTCCCAATGTAGCATCACATTCGAAAAAAGAACACATAAAAACCTCGAAAAAGCCCCATGGTCCATCATTTGAAAAAAAAAGTCTCTATAACACCGTCTATATTATAATACCCTTTGCTAGAACACATGCTAAATGAATTTCAAGCATGAGTTAGATGTAATTTAGTCTCAATATATTCAATATATCATCACATGATAACATCACCATGAAACAAAAATGACACTAAATCACCCTCTAATCCACTCTTTGGTTATAAATCAGATTAGTCCTAGATCGTACATGGCCACAACCTCTAAAACATTGGGCCAAGGTCACTGTTTTCATTAGTGAAGAAGGATTCCACACAATTGACATAAAAATTATAAGGGTAATATCATGGTTTTAGTATGAACATTTCCTAACCAAATTGGGTAACAAAGTAACAAACTGGACACATGGAGTAAAATCAAGGAATAAAGGATCATTGGAACTAAAACCCACTAAACTAAGACTCAGAGAATAAGAAAGACAAATAGAGGTCATCCAAAATAGTCTGAAGCTCGAGTGATGAATTTTATACTATTCAAGGATGCTTATAATGGAAGTCTTAAGTCTATTGTGAATAGGATTATGGATTTTAGTAATATTTATTAATATCTAGATTTTCTTAATATTATACTTAATTTTGGTCCTACAAATTTATTGAAGTTCATATGCCCACTGAATTCATACTTCTTTAATCCCTCTCTATTTTTTTCACTTTTATCGCTAAACTATATTATATCTTAGAACCAATTGGAATGCTTGATCATGAGGTTGGTAGTGACAACTTGTGATTTTTTATCTCCCATATCCTGATTTAATTTTATTGAGAGATCATGGGGTGAATGTTTTTTGGTTAGACGATCACCAATCATCTATACAGATCTACATCCAAATTTCTTCATACACCAAATCGTTTTCATTTCCCACCGCTTTTAGACTACAATACATTATTTGTATTCAATAAAAATCCACTTTGATGTTAAGTTCGAACCACACATTCCAAATAGAAAATATAAAAATACCACATCTTGAAAAATAAAAAAACATCCAGAAAGAAACAAAATTCATAATTTAAACAAACATCAACCAGATCAACCCTAACCCACGAATTCAAATTTTGAAATTATACTTTGTTCCCATCCCCACGAAATGCCTTTAGCTGTGAAATCCATTTATCAATGTAAGTCATGTTGAGTCATCATCCATGACATCATCATCCTCATCAATAATACACTATCATAATCCTCTCATCCTTGTCATGAGCATGTTGGCAGCCACAACCAACCACACCTGCAACTGAAACCTAAAACATTCACCGTAAACTCTGTCGAAAAAGACTGAACCATCACTAGAGAAAACCTCCATAATTAACCCAACAAAACTTTCTATAGAAAATTACCAAAAAACAGAAGCAGGGATAAAGGAGAAGAATCCCATACCAGATGAACCTCTTGGAATGTCATTATCCACATAAAAAACACCTCCCAAATCCTCTTTTTGAACCATCTTACCAGAAAAACATAGAAGGGGAGATGGACCATTGATTCAAGGTAGAGGTTTTGTAGAAAAAGGTATTTATAGAAAGAATAACCTACATAGAAACATCCTACCTTCTAGGGTCAACCTAAAAAAGAGAACACTATCAGCAACATCAAACAATAGTAGACCCCTAACTAAGAATATGAAGCCTTGCACTATGGATAAAGACAACACCAAACCGATAATGATTCAATCCAAAACGATTGAAAAAAAACCAAAATACAATAGGAAGGGATAATTAACACAATCTTTGAACGATTCTTCATCACTAATTAATAGGATGAAAAACACACCATATGAAACTCTATGAACTATAGACAACAAAAATCATAAGGAACTAGTAGAAAAAATGAGCAGTGTGGATCTAGGAACCCCATTTAACTAAATAAAACCACCAACACATCCTAAACCATTGATAAGAAAACTGAACAAGAACAAAAATGGGGTCCTACATAGCGGATCCGATCAGTTGAGAATTCGTGATATGCTGTTGAAACCCCATAATTAGGATAAAAAACCCATTGAATGAAATAGAAAAAAAGAGGATACACCAAGAGAAGATTCGTAGAATGAGGGGGTAGGAGGCATGAAGAGAGAACCTCATCACCAAAGAAGCATTTCATAACCCTATGAGAGAGAGATGCTAATGGTGATAGTGGATTCATGAGAGTGAGGATCCATCATTAAAACGTATATCACTACCTCCCATAACATAGATTCTCTAATGTATGATGGGATTATTTTAATTGAGTAATGAACAATGTATGATGGGGTTGGGTATTTTGGTGGAATAATTCTATTATTGTAGGTTCCTATCACCTCTTTACTATAGTGAATGTGGACTTTTATGTTCTATTTCTATTACCAAGATACACATGGTTTTCAAAATCCTAAGTAGAGGGGGATGATTGAAAAATGATATTGAGATGACCAATGGTTAGAGTACCGATTAACAGAGTCAAACTATAAAGGATTATATATAGCTAAACATTGGAACATTACCCTTCTCTATAACATTGGTATGTGTGGTTTCATGCTTTGAGTTTCTATTCCCTATATTTCACCAAACACAACCAATAAGAAGAATAAAATAAATCAATAATTAAGACATTGTGAGGTGAATAGATCTACTAATTTATTGCATTATAATTTATATAAATTTGTAGTGATTTGGGACCCCATGAAAGGATTCACGTCATATACTTATTGTTATTTTAAAAAACAAAAAATCAATTCAATACAAGAATAGAATATATAGTTTCATATATATTATCCTTGGGGAAAACCCTATAGTGAGTTCATTCACCGTTCTCATAAGGGATTTCACATTTTTATCATTACCATTGATTAAAAATTCTATATTATATTGATTTTATAAGAATTGAAATTATTGGGTATTGGTATCCTTGTATTGGTAGAGTAACCTTCAATAATTTGGAATCACATGTTGTTTATGGTTTTAATTTTTGGAATATTTTTAGGGTGACTTGATCGTAAACCAAAATTTTAGAATCAATTTTCACACTTGAGAGAAAATCATATTGAAATTATGAAATATATTATAAGGAACTTTGAAAACATGTTTTCTAAATGAAAATTTTAGGTGGTTCAAAACAAGACAAGAATGCACTAGATTTTTGAACTTGATCTAATGTAAATAATTCAGTATAAAAAAATAAAACATTATAGATAAATCTTAGATAAAAATTATATAAGTTATATTAAATTTATTACTTAGAGTTTTTTATCTAATATAAAATTTCATTAGATAACTAGGAACATTTTGTCTGTGTGTGTGTGAAAAACCCCATAAAGTAGAGTAAAAGATAAATATGATAGATAAATTTAATTCTCTACTTCTATACCCTAGTTATTTCGATTAATCTCAGGGGTGTTGAGGGGATCCTTTACCTTTATCATTTATGTTTTTATAATTATAAAACCGTATATTTATTTTAGGATATTTTATATTATATTCCTAGTTTATATTTATTTTTTATTCCTCATTCAAGATGTTCTAATGTTTTATGATTGAGCTAGACACTATTATGTTTTTTAAGGTGTATATGGAAACTATATTTTAATTATATCTGGATCAATAGTAAATCTAAGTTTACAAATCTTATTTGGTAACACCCCAAAAAATTAGTTTAAAATAAAACTATGCACGATAGTTTCCTGAACACAGAATACCAAGATTTAAGTGAATTTAGATATACTATAATAATGTGAATATTTAAATGTGATCATTATAACCTAGATGTTACATTATAGGTATAAATAAAAATAACCAAATTATAAAAAATATGTATAAATTTTTTACATAGTGAATGTATTAATTAATTAATATTAAAAAAGTGATTAATTTCTATTGATGTTATTTTTTGGTTGAGAAAAACTTTTTCTTCAAAAATAGAGTTTAATGTATTTTATGATCATGCATTATAGTCAATTTATACCATTTTTTAGAAGTTTATTATATTTAATTAATACTACATTTTAGATTATTATTTCAATAATATCTTAGGGTGAAGTTTTAGGATATTTGTAATAAGATTTATTTTTCAATGAATAGTGAAAAATACAGATTTTTGTAAAAATATCATTTCATTTCATTAAATAAAGTAATTTCAATGCCCCATTATGTGTTTAATTTGACCTTAAAGTAACATAAGTATCATTTAATTACATATAATTTAATTAATTATATATAAATATATATTATAATTTATTTCTATATAAGTTTGTTTTTTAGTTTAAAACACCTTTTTATAAACATTGAATATCTTCAAATTTTATGAATTTCTATTTTAATTGATTAATTAAAATTATAGAAATTGAATTTTTAAAAACAGATTACATATTTTGAATTAGAAGGTTCAAATTTAATAATTATGTCCCTATTATTTTTTCCATAATTAATAGTAACTATATTAAATATTTTTCAGCCCAGGAAGGGAGAAACATGATTACAACTGTGAGATAAGAATTTAAAATATCCCCATAAATTATATTTATTTTTTTATATATGTTTTGTTATTACATAACTATCCAATATTTGAAAATGTTTCAATTTATTTCCACTTTCATTTGATTATAAAATTTATATTATTTTATGTAAATGATAAAATCAAAATTTCACTCTCTTGATTTTCAATATCTATAATATTTTGTGATATGGAGAAAAAATTGTTAGGGTCAATTATATATGGTTAAATAATGAATAAATTATTTCTATAATGGTAATTTATTTTTAATTTTTATTGATGAAAGGATTATATTAAATGGTTACACAATGTTGGAAGAATTCTTGTTCTACTAATAGGAAAATCAAGTAAATGTTTTTTAAAAATATTATAAGTTATACAATTTGGATGGATTATTATGTTCCACCAATTTTTTACATTAATAAAGGATTTATTAATGTGTTGAATGTTTATATTCATATTCCATTACCATCTTGATATAATTAATTTCAACTTATGTGAATAATCTAAAAATGAAATTAATTCAATAATTTGTAAAATAATATTCTAGTTCTCTAATCCTTTTCATCATTTCCCAGGATATCCTTTTTAAAAACCATAATAAATGATTTTATGATTGTATGATTCATATATAAAAATTAAGGTATGGGTTTTATAGAATTTCCCAAATTTTCTTTGTGTTTTATATGATATTTTTTTCCAATGTTAGTTTAAATTCTATTCACAACTTCACATTTATTTTGAATGACTATTGCAAAAAGTCCAGGAAATGTATCAATGTTAAAAAAAGATGTATTTTCAACTCAAAAAAGTTTTCTTTCTAGATATCTATGATGATATAATATAGAGTTGTCTTCAATATTCAAAGGATTCATTTTGATTATTGGGGATCCCTTATACCTAGAAAGAGAGTGAGAATTCGTTAGTATGATAAAATTATGAAAATCATATTTTCTAAGATCATGAATTTGAAAAGATAATTCATTTTATTTTTTGAGGACTGAACTTAGTTAATAAAATTCACTCATACATCCCCATTAACATTTTATGAATATGTAAACATCCCAAGGCAGTACTTAAGAACATTAAGAAAATCCTTAATAGTTTCATATGGGACTCCCATAAAGAAGAAAGTTATCATTAGGCTAGTTGGTTTAGGATTTCCTGACCCTTTCAAGAGGGAGTATTTCTGTTTGGGGGCATTGAGGAAAGTAAGCAAGTTTCATAATCCAAAATCTTACAAAATTTAATGTTGGTAAACATAATTAGGTATACAATTTTTGAAAGAAATTATAGGTCCTCACCATGATTGGGTGGATAGATCTTTTGGCTCATAGCTTTGGTGAAGATTTTAGGGGATCTTGCAACCAATTATAAAAAAATATTATAGGATGATTGGGTGAGGCGACATCTCTTTTCGGAAGCACAACTAGTCCAATTCTATAATTTATATTTCTTATATATAAATTTTAGATATATATTTTTAAAATATTGTAACACATTCTCAATTTATTAATGCAGTTATTAGTAAAGTGTAAAAGGAAATATTTCACAATATTAAGATCAATGGGGAATGAGATTAGTGGTTTATCTCTTCTTTTCTTTTAGTAAGGTTGTCCTGTTTTGGATTTTTTTACTTACTTCACATCTCTCAACATATGTATGTCAGGGAAAGTAAAACACTTTGCATGAAAAGTTTTCCCAAATTAATCATTATTAAATGGAGGATCTGTAAGTATTAAATCCTCACTAATATGGACATTTAACAAATTTACATTCCTATGGTCTTGTGGTGAAAATATTAGATAAAATATAATTATAAAATCATTCTTTCTCTATTCATTAAGAGTGTGTGGGTGGTTCATTTGTGGAATAATGCTTATGTCCTTGTGGGTCCTTGGATAGTACCCATTCTATGGATTTCTTTTTATAAGAAACCCACGATATCAAGGTTCAGTACCATGCATATAAAAGGGCTAGTATATCACCACAACGTCTACCTTTTGGTTTCTTTGGGACTCCTGTAATGTAATCTTTCATAAGAGTATAAGGCCAAATCTGCAATATAGTAGTAGAAAATTTATAGATCTCTAATATTATCTAATTAAACGTTTTAAGGAAGTTGATCTACCGATGGATTTACTGGATCATTCTTTATCCAAAAAACTATTTATTGGAGCCTCTTCACATAGGTGAAGGGATATGGGATCCTAGGTGATGTAGAATTCACATCATATTGATTTGGGACTTAATATATACATATCTTGTGCAAAGGGGATTATATGATATGGTTGTATTGTTTATGATTCCAATGGTTCAACCATCCTAGATTTTAAGCATTTTTAGGGAGGTTAGTTTAGTTTTAGTTGAGTATATGGTGATGTTTCAAGGTCATAGTCTCTGTAAGTCTTGTAACCATTAATTTATGGAGGTGTAATATGACTCCTCCATTAAAGTGATGCTTTAAAGGGTAATTTTGAATGTCTTAAAAACATTATTTAATACATCAAAGAAAACCCTATTATTCAAGAATACATCCAAATTTTTCACACATAGAACACGAAAATCATGTCTGCAGATCTCTTTGATTCTAATGGAAGTAAGGATGTCCATATTGTGATGAATTCAAGATTTGGATGTCTTCAAATTGATTGCGTTGAGGTTGTTCAAGGGGATACTCTTGGAATTTATTATTTCCACCCCTGATTAATTTTTTGAGTGATTTTATATATTCTTATTTTTTTAAATTATTAAAAAAAATCAATTTTAAATTAGTTTGAAAGTTATAGGGTGAAAAATATTGATATCTTAGAATTCATAAAAATGGCAAGTGAGGGTTAAAAATAAGCTATATGGGTGAAAAAATCACTTAAAATTGTCCATAATTTATTGAATGATATTATTTAGAATCAACCTCATATTTTCTAAAAACTATTTCACTTTTTCTCCATATAAACATGAAATATTGAATATATTTACTTAATACTTTAAGTATTTCCAAGGGTGCCCCTCCGCGTAATTATAAACGGGAAACACCTATCCTCTATTCCAATAACCTTTTAATCAGTATAGTTTGGAAAATAAATGAAAAAATGTACTCTAGAAATCCCTTGACATGTACTAGATTTATTTCTCTCATGAAAATACCAAACCTACAAGGCTTGAGGTCAAACCCAAAGAGGTTATCCAAGGGTAAGTATAATTCCAAACAGACCAATTTAAAGATTATTTAATATTTGACATTCTTAAATTTTTTAGACTACATGAAATAATATCATAAGTAACTTCCATGTAATAAAATGTTTTTATGATTATGTTACAATAATTTTTTATCCCCCTCTATATCAAATGGTAAATCAAATCATTTATAGTGTGTATGTAAGGATTAAAACCTCCATGAAGTGATGCGTTTCATTTTTCATCACCACCTCACGAAGATAGTTTTTATTATGTATTTAATTAAAAAATATAATATTAATGGAATAATTATCATTTTATAATGATTATATATAATATATTATGTTATATTTATATCCATTGAAAAATCGTAATATCCATCTTGCATACTTTTGGACTACCACATCTTTGAAGTGATGGGATTAAATTTTCTTGAATGAAATTCATGGATGGATATAAAATTTAATTTAATTTATAAACATAAAAATTATGTAATGATCAATATTTTTAATATTTCATAATAATAACCCATTTAACCATAGTCAACCTATAAAATCCATTTCTAACATACAATCTGAATGTTCGCAAACGTCTATCTTGAACTTAATCGATAATGAAATTAGGTATGTTATTAGTATAAGTGAAATAAAACAAATAATAAACATTAAAAATATTATTAATCTAGTAAATAATTAATATATGTTTATTATTCTGGAAGATAATGAATGTATGTGGAAATCCAGACTCAAGGTAGTGAATAATTTACATTAAAACCTCATCTTAAATGTTTTAAAGATTTATTTTATAATTTTTTCTTCCATATCCATATTATTACAAATATTTTATGGGTTTATTTTTATTGATATAAATAAATTATAAATAAAATTTTATTTTTATTTTAAATCTCATTCAATGGATTTCAAAAGAATACATTTTACATATTTTATATGGAACATTTTTTCATTATATAAAAAAATGAAAAACAAAAGTTCTATTTTAAAATATACAATGAGTAAGAAATTTCCAGAAAATAAAATTTTATTTTTATGTATGGATTATATTATAAAATTAAATGTTTTTTCAATGAAAAATAATCTTTCATATTGTTTTAGGCATTTTACTTTTGAAAATTAGTTTATAAAGTAGTATGATATATCAATATTAGAAAATATTTTAATTATTTTTCAAAAGTATATTATTAGGACTTTGATGATAGAAATTAAAGATTTTATGTATTTTATATAAGTTATGTTTCTTTTAAATTACTTATTATGAAGCGTGAGCCTGATATATCCCTTTAATGTATTGATTAATTATTATATTCTCTGGATAATTATATTGGAATTAACTGAGTAGGGTTATTCCTTTTAAAGGGTTATTATAAGGGTTCTAAAAAGTTTATGTCATAAGGAAAATATATGAATTTTATATTATTTATAATTGGTATTAGGGAAATTTTTTATTTCAGATAGAAATCTAATGATATTTTGTCTAAATTAATGATTATTCTCTTTAAATGTAAAAATTATTGTTTTTAAGAAAATTATTTCCAAGAGTTCTCATGATTTATAACATACCCTTATGATAATAATATTTTTTAAATTATGTTTTCTTATAAAGTGTTTTACAAATAATATTGGGTAGTAAATATGATTTCACATTTAAGTAAATGATTATTTGAACTCGAATTTTAATATTCTAAAGATATATTTTCTTATATGATTTCATGGTTTTAAAATGGACAAATTGGTTTATTTTCATATTTTTATTCTCCCATTACTGATATTTTTTTTCTCATTGAATTTTTTTTAAAAAACAATAGGGCTTAAGTATGATTATAAAAAATGATGAATTAAAGTTTAAAATCATGAATAATTTTCATAAAATGAAAACATATTTCATTTTAAAATTACTATATTATGGAGAAATGGATATTGAGTAGTGGTATATTCTTTGTAATGTAGGGTTTTATTATTAAATATTTATGACCAAATTATCTAAAACTACAAACCATTAGGGTAATAGAAATATAATGAAATGAATTATTGATTTTAAAAATCATGACTATGTAATTATTTGATGTTGGGTACTCAAAATTCATATTAGAGGAAAGATTAGAGAACATTAGAGGTTGTGATGATTCAGATGAGGATAGTTTAATATTTTTAAATACCATTATGGTTTAACAAAGCTATGTATAGTATAATATCTTACTTTTTTTTTAAATAAATAGATTTTCTATTTTCAAATAAATTTCATTATATTTTGTATACTCACAAATGGATTGGAATACACTAGAGATGAACCTAGTGGTAATAACTCCAAAATAGGCATATTGAGTAGTAACTCGATCATCACCTGGTGCATCATGAGTGGGCCAAATACTACACACCTAGATAGACACTCCCTAGGAATATTCTTAGGTTAGTTTAATTTATTTCTATGAACCATTATGAAGGATTTGAAATCATATTTATTGAATTTAATTAAAAACATAAATAACATTGGTTAATTATAAGGTGTTATAAATTGAAAGGAAGGGTTTAATAGAGTAAGACATTCCAAATTAATGTAGTTATTCAATCATATTTTTATATTGAAATTATTTTTTATTGAGTCACAAATTTATTTGACTACAGTAAAACCTATTCTTTAAGATGGATGAAAAAAAAATAAAACATAAACCATATTTCTCTTCTAGATGATTCAGTTTCAATAATAATTCAAAAATATTATGATTTAAACATATTTTTTATAATTTTACCTACCTATAAAGCACATTATAATGTATCCTGGTCAACTTATATAGTTTAATATCATTAATTCAAATGGGATACATTTGACCACGTTTTGGAAAGTCAACATTCTTGTCATGCATGTTTTGGAAAACACCATAAGGGTTTGACCCGGTTTTTACAATGGATGACTTGGTAAAAAGATTTATAACCCTCATCTAGGATATCATAGAGGGTTAACTTTAATAATAATTTCAAATTATCTTATTATTTTTATTTTTTTATTTTTAGAAACACCAACCCTTATATGAAAAATTCATGTCAAACCATATCCAAATGCATTTTGGGAAACAAGTTTGAGATGATGCCTCAATCATCTATATTCAAAACACATGATTTTTTACAGATTTAAATATCTTTCAACATCCATTTAAATTGTGATGTAATTAATATAAATGGATAAATTAATTTGGGTATCTTGAAATAGTTTTTATCTACTATAATATTGTATGGACTCAAACTAGTAGATCATGGGTCATCATCCTTTGAAATCTGGATAAGAATGAATAATGATGTATATTTCAAAGATATGAGTTATTTTTGTTTAAAGTAGTAAAAAATAATAGGCTATGGTTGATTAATCATTAGACATGATTAATATTTTTGATGATATAAATATATTATAATTATATAAGATGGAAAATTTTGGATAATATATTATGAATAATATTGAATGATTGAAAGTTTCTACATATTGGGTTTCAAGAGTTATGATGTAGTGATAATATATTTTAGGGTTTATAATTTTAAATATGATCATAAGTTAAATGGAATTAGAATATTTTGAGATTTTATAAGATGGTATTACATTAGGAGACATTTATTGTGTTTTCATAAATATTTTAGGTGTATATAACTCTTATGTTTGATATTGGTTGTAGTGAAAAGGTTATTTGACGAATAATTGTCTTATATTTTATAGATATAAGTTGAAATGAATTGATAGCATTTAATGTTAAAATGATATCTTATTTTTAGGTAATTATAGTTCATTAGAATAAATCAGTTAATATATTTTAGGAAAATATGATATATCATATAGATATACTTGGGATTGAAATGTGATTTGGTGACTAAGTTCATTGTATTGGGAACATTATATGTGTAATGCTAGAGATCCCACAATAGCAGATAAACACCATATCTTGGACTATCACACTCTAATGTGACTTTATTAAAGAGTTTAATTAAAAGTTAAATTTCATAATTTTATATTAACCGGACCAAAATCAGTTTTGAATTCATCATATAAAAATTATCTTAGCATTAATTTATGACCTTTTTTGAAATTGTCAGTTTTTAATGGAAAATATGGTTTTTAAGAAAATTATAATTTTTATGACCATATCATTATATAAAATTGGAATTAAAGTTTAAAAAACCTTTATTTAATAAAATATAAATGTAAGGAATAACTATATCCCTTTTAAAACATTCTTTGATGTTGTAAATCCTATGTATAATATTTTTAGAACTAATTAAAATGTTAATTTAATAAAACAATGCATCTGGTATTTTCATTGAAATAATTATTATAAAGGGAGATTCAGTTTTTAATACCTCAAATATGAAACCTCATTTATTTATTGACAATAAATAAATTTGTTTTTATAAAAAAATTATCAAAGATAATTTTTATTATTTGTAATTTTAAAGCATAAAAACATTATTTTTCTAAAAATAGTTTTTATGTGATTAAGGGTGATTATATTAAAATTAAAATTTCACACCTTTATAAATATTATTTGATAAAATTATATTAAAATGTTAAATAAGAAGTATCAAATTTAGTAAAAGGTTTAATCTTTAACATTTTGATTAAAATCAATTACTATGTTTAGAAATTAATTTCCAAGGAAAAAGTAAATTTCGGTAAAAGTTAAAGTTAAAGGACAATACCCTAAAAAACTATTTATCTAAAAAAATATTATTTGAAGATTTTTTTAACCCACACTAACTTTTTACATTTTATTTCCATTTCCCCTTGAATATAAACCTTAAATTATTGAAAATGTAAGGCTTACTCCAAACACTACCCTTCCCTTCGCTTATAAAAGCATAAAACTCCTAAAACATCAACACTCAAATATAATTTGAATTTCTCATTGAAAATATGAAATTTTTATCCTGCTATAATTTTATCTAAATTTCAATAATTTTTTTTCACCATTAGTTTTAATAAGGACTTTATTTACAAGGATACATCCAACGAATGTTCAAGTCACTGACATGAGTATTATTGAGAACATAGAATTTTATTTGAATTAACATAATTAAAATTTAGTATAGAAATATTAATATAATTTGTTTTATAATTTATATAATTTAATGGTACTATATTAAGAATACTATCACTATTTATCCATATACTCAATCCACTAATAAAAACTTTTTTCATTCGTGCGTTGTGTGGACTACCGCTTCCATGATGCAGAATGATTATATCTCCATAAATTCATTACAATCACATATATAAGGATGTTATTGAAGTAAAAAAATATGAATTTTATGATATCATTAGGTTATTTATAAAAAATTTGAGAACCTATTAATTATATGATCAACAAACAATCATCATTAATTTAGTCATTTAAAATTAGTTCAGTAAGTGGATAATATTTTATTCATATCATGTAATTTATTCATATCCATTATTTATTATTATAATTATTTCAAATTATGATATATTTCACTAATAAACACTAAATATGAATATTATTAATCTATTATTACGATTTTACAACAAAACCACTTCATAACCATTCATTAATTTAGGATATATTCAAGCTTGAGTTATTTAAAACACCTAATTGAATTTGTATGGTGACATAATTACATGTAAAATATGAAATAAATGTGTAAATAATGAATTTATTGTTGTCGATATATCACAAATATATTTAATTCATTAATTAATAAATCTCACTTTGATCGTAAAGAATCACCGAAATATGCATGTTATCAGTTTCATATTCAGGGATTAAGACTAAAACACTAATGAAAGTATTTTAAAACATAATAAATAATTATAAATCATCCCAAATAGCAACATTATTGATATAGTAATAATTAAATTGTAAATAATAATGAACATGAACACCACTATTATATAACTTTTAAAATGATAAAAACAAAAAACACTCGATGTGTAAATTCAAAAGAATTCATGTAAAAAATGATTATTTGTGAATAATATGAATGAAAATGCATGTGACTAAGGTTTTTGAATCAATTTATGAAGGTAGATAAATTTATAATACTTGAGGTTAAAATATGTTCATGGAATTCAAGAAACGAGGTATGTATTTTCTATCTCAAATTCCTTTATTTGAGACAAGATTTGTATTATGCATGTAATTTATTTTATGTGTGTTTATATTACCTATGTGTGATGTTATACAAGAAATTAATCTTATTCATGGTATTGAATGATATATTTGAATCACTATTTTTCATGAATTTTTTATTAAATTGCTACCCATGACATAAATGGTGTTTTACCCTCTCAATTATCATTCATTGGGACTCTAATTATATTCACCACCAAATTTATATTGTACAGTTCATGCATTTCCATGGAAGAGTATTAATATATTACTCGCCAAATTTAATATATTTTTATGTATATATTATTATCCGTCTAATATTATTATGATTCAATAGTAACCCAATCCATTGTGAAACTCAATATTTTAAATGGATGAGAAACCGTACTATGTTTTGGTGAAGTAAAAGTATGAGTAATTTTATAGAAAATAAATTTGTGTCTAAATATAGGAAAGTGGATGAAACTGTAGAATAGATGAACCTAGCGGTTATCACCCCTAAATGGGTTTGTAGAGAATTATCTCAAGTACCATTTTGTCACATAAATAATGTACATAAGGCTACATTGAGATAGACACTCCTGGAAGATATGATATGAAATATTCACATGTTCTTTATGAATCATGATGAAGGATATTTCTTACCATTTCCTTAGTCTACTACTGATGAACGATATTTAATCCAATTACTTTTTTCCTTGGTTAATTGAGCACAATTAAATTTCACTCACCTATATATTACTTTGATGAGGGTACTTCATGTTAAATTTATGAAACAACACATCTTCTATGTTTATTAAAGGATATTGTACTATAAATCCACATTATTTTATTGAATGGGGATGCATTTGATTTTTTTTATTTCTCATTATAGCGATAAGCATATTTTATTCAAAAAGAGGTTCTTCAAGAATGATATGAAATATCTTTATTAATCTTATGAAGAATGAATTTAAATTAATTAGTTGACGGGTGGGAACCATATTTATATGTCCCCTCTATGCACCAATATGTACCATGAGACAAAAAAACTTTAGTTTTAGTGTATAACTATTCCCATAATTGGATAAATCCTCAGAATACAACCCTTAAAACAATTTTTTGATGATTGGGATTCTGTATTACATTAGTATGAGATTAATTGTTATTTTTATCCATGTTTTCATTTATTTTCAGGGATAAATCCCACCCTTAGTTTCAGTTTATTTGGGATCAATGTTATTTATTTATTAATTCCATATCATTTATTCTAGGTTTATTTCCTGAAATATTTTGTTGTATGCTACACCTTATAAAGCATATAATATCACCCTATATTGTTTTCCTTTCCTTGTGAAACATAGAGGAAGATTATCTAAACTTTTCTAGGATGTGATGGGAGGGATGATCATTTTCACATAATATGTTCCAACTACATCTTATATTTTATTTTCTTTGTATGTGTCTATATGGTATTCAAATTCCATGAAACTATTTGATCCTTTATATTCTCTTTTATTTTTTACCAATAATAAAATATAACCCCCAAATATAGATTTTTTATGTTTGGGATTTTATAGTTGCTATTAAAGGATGTTTATTTACATCCTTAGGGAGTATATTAAGAGGAATGAAGTGATTTAGAAAAATTACAATAAAAACCATCATGATTTCTAGGAAAAACTATAGAAAACATAATTCGAATTATATTTTACAACTCAAAAACATTAGAAAATTATGTGGATTCCATTGTAGAATGATGGAAACTAACGAGAATAATAGGATTGTATCAACACCCATAGTCAATGCAAGGATATTTCCCCTGAATATTTCAATGAATTTGGAGGTGAGAAAAATCCATTCATAACCATATTTGGGTAATTAACCAAGGTTTTGAAAAATAATATCACTCGTATAGAAAGATATACCAATCTTCAATATGGCGTAACTCTGTTGGATCACGTCATGAGATAATATGATCCAGAATTTGGTGGAGTTACTAATTAATCGGTAGATGAAAAATGTTTTATGTCCTTATAAGAGATATTTTTTATTTGGGACGTTATGAAAAGGTAAAGGTAATCTTGGAATTCTATCATCTGATGGAAGATTCATACCAATTTTAGTCACTAATTCAAAATATTAAAGAGGAATATGAGACCAGGTACATGAAATGAGGATATCTTAAAGAGTTATTCTATGAAAAATAATGTCCTTGAAAGTAGAGAGTATAAATGGAATGATAGTTCCCTAATCATATAAACAATATGGAGGAAAATTTTACTGATTACAAATATAACATTTCATGTTTAGCTATGTATTATTCAGACTATATACATAGATCAGAAATTAATATTAATTGTTTCTTTTATGGGATAAATACAAGACTTCAAGGGTAATTGGTCACTTATACCATTTCTATATATGAGGATATAGTCTCAAGCACCATTAAGATAGAAATTAATCTCTATAAGATATATGTGTTCAATAAACATCAAGAGATAATGATGGAAACTGAGAATAATGGGAAGAATAGTTTAGAAAAGGGGAAGATTGGAAGGGTGGGATTTTCCATATCTAATAATAGTTGTAAGAAACCCCCTAGGGCATGCAAGAATGGAAGTGAAGTTTATTTAAATTGATAATAAAATGGACATAAATCTCACTGATGTGAGGGAAATATAGAAGTTTTTGTTTATTGTTTTAGGTATAGGTAAAGGGGGTGTTATGTAGACCAATTCCCCAAACATTATGGGAATTTACCATGGAAAAGGATAAGGTAGAAATTCCACGCTTTTGTGATTAGCATAACAAATATTGAAGTTCTCAATGACATGGTGGTAGCCACATTAATTGTTTCTCCAATGATATATAAATGTTTTATTAGATTTTGGATATTTTCACTCTTTTATATATTCCATGTTTTCCAAAAACATTAGATACATCCCAAGAACCCTAGTTAAAGAGTTAAGAATTAAGGAAGCATGTGGGAATCATATGGAAAAAAATATTTTTCAAGGAGTTCTAATAATGATGCATGACCATACAATATTTTAAAACACAGTTATAATAACTATGGATGACTTTGATACAACCATGACATGGATTACCTTTTTAAGTATAATTGTGAAGGTGAAGAAGAATATATTTTCTTGATAATAGAATCATCATCATCTAAATTATGTCTAGATCCTCCCTTAGTTGCTATCCTGAATGAGTTTTTTTGGTAAAGTGGAAGATCAATCCTGATCTATGGACGCAAATTATTTTATAAGAATAAAGGTTGTACCCTTGGTAAAATATTCCATTAATTTTCCTAATATAATTAACCAATTTTCCACTGGGGCATGGAGTGGTGTTCTCCATTCAAATAATTCTTGATGAAAAACCTATATCTAAAACACCATATATAATGAAACTAGTGTAATTGGTGGAGTTTAGGAAAAAATTTAATTATTTTAATGACAAGGGATTTATATTTCATAGTGTTTCACCATAGGGGGACCCTATTTTATTTTTGAAAGATAAGGATTGTTCTATACAACCATGCTTCAATTTTAGGGAGATTAATTCCATTATTATAAAGAATAAGTATCACATAACACACATTTATAGGCTTATTTAATCAACATCAAGGAGACTAATACCTTTCAAAGATATATTTTCTCCTTGATTATCATTAGTTATCAGTGAATAATGATGAAATACTAAAGGAAACATTACAAAAAGGTATAGATATTATGAGTTTATTGTAATTGCATTTTGATTGATTAAGTTACCTTATATCATTATGGATATGATGAATAGATTATTAAAAGAGTATCTTGATAAATTTGTGGTGGTATTACTTTATAATATATTTATATAATGTAATATCTATGAATATTGTGGGAGTCATTTGGAAATAATTTTGGTGACCCTAAAAAGTGATTATATGAGAAGTGTAGTAAGTGTGTATTTTGGCTCAATGAAGTTTCTTTTTTGGCCATATTTTCTCCAAGGATGGAATTTCTATTGAACCTTGAAAGAACAATATAGTCAAAGAATGTCTTATACTGATAAAAAGATCACAAATCCAATGTTTCTATGGATTCATAAGTTAATATGAACAGTTTTTTTCAATATTTTATCATGTTAGAAAACCCCTTAAACAAGTTAACACATAAAATGGTTAAATTTACCTGATCAATAGAATATGAGTAAAATTTTAAATAGTTTAATAGAAGATTTAATAATGCACTGGAATTAACAGTACCATTATGTTACGATTTCTAATATATAGTGATGCTTTTAATAAGGTACTTGGATGCCTCTATATTCAAAATTATATAGGGATTTCCTAATCATAATGGTAATATAGAATCCATGAATAAAACAATCCAAGTCAAGAACTGGAGTTAGAAGTCATAATATTTTCTTTGAAATTTGGAAGACACTACCTCTATAGAAAAACATATGATATATATATATATATACATAACAAAAGATTTTAAAGTATATATTCTCTCAAAAGAATATTGAAATGAGGAAAATAATATGATTTCATGCACTCAAGAACTATGATTTCTCAATACAGTACCATTCCAGGAAGGCAAACAAGGTGTTTTATGAATTGACTAGGAGGGGCCACAATATTATGAACATGATGTGTATTAATAAAGACTACATATAAAAATATCTAGTAAATATATATATGAGAATTTCTTATAAAGGGGAACCATCATTACTTTTATTAGTGATTGATAAACCATCCATAATGGAATCGATAGAGAATTCTTAATAGGATGAAGAGAACTTATGAGGGAAGATTAAAACAGTAAATAATGCGAACGTGATAGATTTTTACTATAGATATGGAGTGATGATGTTTGGGAAGTGGTTATTCATACCATAGACACTAGGGATAAAAATGGAACTAGTAGACATAGCACATATCTCAAGTTCCTCTATACATCATGGTATCACATATATGTATATAGATTTGTGAGAACATTTCTTTTGGGATAGTCAAAATCAGGAAATTGTAGAATACATGTGGATATTCCTAGTATGCCCAAACATGAAGGATTAAATACAACATCCTAAGAGGGTCTTGAAACCTATTACTATACATATATGAATTTGGTAAAATGTTACAGTGTAATATTTCCCTATACTCCAAAAGACTATAAGGAAGAAAAATTCTACATGGGTCATCATTGATTGTTTTCCAACATATACCCATTTAATGGTGATAAGAGATGATCTACCCCTTGAATCCATTTCTTGAATCTATATCAATTAAATCATAAGTCTTCATGGGTATATTATCTAAATTATATCAGATCATGACACTCAATTCACATTAAAAAATTTAAAGAGTCTTTAATGGGATCAGGATACTGAGATACATTCAAACAGTACCTTTCATCCCCTGACTAATGGGAATTCTAAAAGGATTAACCATACTTTGGAGACATGTTCAGATAAAGGTTTCTCAACCTCTTAGGTTAATGGGATAAATTAAGAGCTTTAATAGAATTTTCATAAAATAATAGCTTCCATTTGAGCATCTAGATGGTACCATATGAATTATTTTTAAGGAATAGGTTTCATACTCCATCCTATTGTGAAAAAGTCAGATAAATAAATATAGTTAAACATATATTGTTTAAGAGATAATTGTTAAAGTAAAGACTATTCAGGATCATAATAGGGAACCCCAGAGAAAAATAAAGAACTATGATGATAATTGAAGGAGGTTTTTAAAATTTTCAGTTGGATATCATGAAGTATTAAAGGTTTTACTATGGAATGGATTTGTAAAATTTGGAGAAATTTATAAGTCAAGCCCTAGATACCTTGGGACTTTTGAATTACTAGAAAAAATTAGAGTTATAGCTTATTGATTGGATATGCTACCCATCCTTTATAAAGTAAACAATATGTTCCATGATTTATTACAGACGAAACACATGCCAGATTTTACACATGTTCTCACATACGTTGGAATAAAATTGGACATGAACTATATCATAATGAAGAATGTTTTCAGATTCTTTACGTCTGTAAAAAAGTATTTTGGAATCAGAAAACTCAATCGATTAATGTTATTTCAACAAATTACAAACTAGAATAGGAAAACAAGGATCCTAAAGAATCTATGATGAAGGAATGTCGACATTTTTCCTATAGCTTATATATACCCCAATTATAAGGATGAAATTCTTTAGGGCAAGAATATAATACTCCATAACCTAATATAGTGTAAATAACAGGAAATTCCAGGTAATTGTTTTTAATTATATGGGAATTTTACAAGCCCTCAAAAATTTATGGTGCGTGATTTCAAGGCCCGGGGCACCTGGAATGAATTTCTGAACTTTTTGTTCGGGTACGTTTAGTAAACATGCATGTGGGTTTTTGTAACTTTTAAACCGGTGCTCAGAATTAAAATATGAGGGCTGCGTTGAGATTGTAGCACTAGTATTCACATAAAGTGACCTTCACCTTGAACATAGTAGGTCGAGGGTGAAAGATAGATTTTGGGTTTTTTGTGGAAATGAAAATAAAATAAAATAAAATTTTATTTTATTTATATTAAAACCGCTCTACATGGGTTAAGGAGGTGGGGGCCACCCAAACTAAAACCTCCATTTTGCATTAAACGGTAGTGACCACCCAAACCCCTTTAATGAGAGGTAACTCTTGAACTTTCTCCCATTATTTAATTATGCCAACTCCCCATTAAATTGTTGGATCCTACTAACATTTAATGAAATGTGACAGCAATTTTATTTGTGCCAACATAATTAATATTCTTATGTTAAATTATATTAACACCTCATTCTTTTGGCGGGAAAAGGAGAAGGGGAGAGATTTTGGAGGATTATGCTTCTCTAATGAATAACACCTCCGAGTGAAGAAAGTTCTCCAATGAAGAACCACCTCCATCGAAGAGCGATTATCTGACGAACGAGCCTGGGATTGAAGGCATGTGGCGGGCGCGACGAATGTCGACATCTTTGACCTCTTCCTTGAACCAACACCAAAAAATTAATGAGGTAGGGATTGTTGTTTTGATTTCCCCCTTTCCCGTTCTTGACGACTCTTCATAATTCAAGAAGGAATCATAACCGCTTGCTACCGCTCTAACGTGGAGAGTGCGGGCCAGACGAACATTGCCCAACCTCTCCGCAATTCTTATGATTATTTGTTGTGTTTTTTGCGACGAAGGTGACGGTGGGACCACACTGCCTGATCGAATAAAACCATAACCTTGTGACCCAACAGAGAGGTAAGGGCATCTAGTTTGCTACCAGCCGCCGGAGAAGGCGCGGTGCGCAAACGCGTCGTGCGGAGAGGACGGATGGCCTTCCGGCTAGTCGCTGCGGGCCACCACACCACGACACCCTGCCCCACCGTGTCCGCCCCACTACACCACGATGCCCCACCTATCCTTGGGCACCCCGCTACTCTGCGTCCGCCCCACCGCACCATGGCCATCCCACACCGCGGGCTACCCAGCGCAGGCCGGGTTGGACCAGACCTAGACCAGTTTCGACCCATTCCACACTTTTGGCCATAACTTTGGCACCAAGTGTCCGTTTGACGAACCGTCTACAGTTCCAGAAACCTTGGAGTGAAAAGTACATTTTGGTATATGCCACTTGATATTTGGATAATGTTGGGGTATGGTTGGGGTGGATCAAGCACGAATCCAACCATTCCCTTAGGACTAAAAGGATAATAACTTATAGGTCGGGCGTCCGATTGACGCACAGTCTATTGCGCTGAGATCCATAATATGTGAGTATACTTTGGGATACTTCTTCAGGGAACTTAGTGGCAGATAGAGATTTGACCAGTGGCTTATGGAGCGGACCCTCCTGGAGATAAGCGAGGATAGTGCAGGAACCCTTTAGCTTGCTGTGACGATGTAGTAAGATCCTGTGTGGGTCTGATGATGTACTAAAGATGTACTAGGATCCTGTGTGGGTCTGACAACATAATAACGACGTACTAGGATACTTTTTGGGTCTGACGATGTATTGACAATGTACTAGGATCCTGCGTGGGTATGAAGATGTATTGACGATGTACTAGGATCTTGTGTGGGTCGGATGACTTACTGATGATGTACTACGATCCTGTGTGGGTCTGAAGACGTACGAATGATGTAATAGGATCTGGTGTGGGTATGAAGATGTACTGATGATGTACTAGGATCCTGTGTGGGTATGACGACGTACTGATGACGTACTAGGATCCTATGTGGGTCTGACGATGTACTAACGATGTACTAGGATATTGTGTGGGTCTGACGACGTACTGACGATGTACTAGGATCCTGTGTGGGTCTGACGACGTACTGCGGATTTACTAGGATCTCGTGTGGATCAGACGATGTAATGATGATGTACTAGGATCTTGTGTGGGTCTGACGATGTAGTAGGATCCTGTGTGGGTCTAACGAGGTACTAGGATCCTATGTGGGTCAAACGATGTACTGCGATACTATGTTGGTATGATGATGATTTAGGATCCTTCGTGGGTCTGTCTCTTAATAGATTAAGATGAATTAGTAGTTACATCTAATTATCTCCACTACTGTACCTAAGTTATACCTGGTGTGATCTAATTCTGTACCTTTGTTTTACTTTCCTTAATGGCGATACATTGGTGGTTTTATTCTATGTGGCGTACCTATGTGGTACTTACCTTAGTGTTATTCTTTCCTTTGTGGAACAATTGTTCTTTGGGAATTTGAGTTGGACCATGTGTTTCCTCATGACTGGGATGGGTATACTTGAAAACTTAATTATATGTATGTGAATATACCTAAGTATGATTGTTGGTTGATTTCATTCCTTGTATATTATTCTTTGTGGATTTTCTGAGACCATGAGGGTCTCAGGGTCCCTACTAAGTATCGTTATACTCACCCCTGCACAGGCTATGCCTGCACCCTATTGTGTTTAGTGCAGATGACGGAGAACACTGACTGACGACGAGGGTACCAGGACTAAAGGTAGTTCGAAGGTGGACCTAGATGAGGCATACTGCTGATATGACCGTTTGAGAGATGTACGTAACCTTAAAGTAGGATCCTTGGTGGGTGTTCATAGGAGCTATTCCAGTTTACTTTTACTTTTTAGTTTTTCTCTACTTTTTAGTTGGGCTTGTATTTTGGACCTTTTGCTTACTGAACACACACTTTTACTATACAGTTTACTTGTATTCATATCTTGATGTGTTCATGGTTGCGTGCGTTTACAGGATATAAAGGCAATGCCTTCCCGGTTTTAGGGAATATTCCTTTCGGTGCTATTCGCCAGCCCCTGACCTATGGAAGGCGGGTTTGGGGTAGTCACGACATGAGTCTTAGGGGACAGGTCATAACAAATTGGCATCAGAGGAGTTGGTTCTACCATAGAAGATTGGACTCTGATCTTTTTAATGACAATTATATTAAGTGTAGTGAGTGTTGTTATCAGTTTAGGGAATCCGGTGTTGGTGCGGTGGCCGACATATCCATACAACAGGACCCTGACTTCTGATTTCTGACTCAGTGCACGAAAACACTGATTGTGTGTATGTTTTCAAGAGTTTTCTTTGAGATCTCTTTGAGTTATATCACTAGGTATAACTTATTGACTATGGAACACCTATTTATTTTCAGGATGCCTCGATGGAGACAACTAGCTAGGGTTCCTGATATAGTACGCACTGATAGCCCATCGAGGGATGATGCCTCTATGTAGGGCCCTCTTCCAGTAGAGGCACCAGCGGAACCATTACCCATTGTGCCATCGATACCACCAGCCCCAACAATAGAGGGTGCATGCTACTTGAGTATTTTGTATGAGTTCCAGTGCCAGAGGCCACCGAGGTTCAGGGGAGAGATGGACCCACATGCGGCTGAGGATTCGCTAGAGGCCATGGTGAGAGTCTTCCGACTAGTAGGGACACCAGCTGAGCTCATGGTGATCCTTTCTGCTAGACTTCTACAGGCATCACTAAAAAGATGGTGGAGCTTGATGCTCCAGGTTCACAATGATGTGACACTTCTCTAGGAATACATTGAGAGCCTGTTTTGGGCAGAGTTTTTCCTAGCGACTCTTCACACAATGCACATACAAGAGCTTCTTCATCTGCAGCAGGGCATCATGACTGTGGCTTAGTAATCATCAAGGTTCACCAAACTCCCACGCTACTCCACTGATATGGTGTGGGACCCATTATTCAGGGCCCGAACATTCGATAAGGGACTCAGGCAGGAGATCAAGGCTTCGATGATCTCACTCACCATCCTAACGTAGGAGGAGGTGTTATAGCGAGCCCTATTAGTGAAGAGTTTTCTTGTTGATCATTCATCAACAACAAGACCCACCACCAGACGTCACATAGCATAGTCTTCTATAGCTGGCAGCAGATAGATGTCACAGAGTTCCAAGAGGTCCAGGAATACAGGTGGATGGTCGCATGATTCAGGATTGGTTGTGTAGGGTACCAGAGACAGAGCTAGTCATGTGAGGAACAAATAGTGCTTCACATGCAGAAGGCAGGGTCACATGGCTTGTGACTGTCCGACCCGCCATACAGATTATCAACAGACAGTCAAGGGACTGCCTAGGCAGAGATAGAGGCTTGACCGAGGAGGTTCGCAGGGAGCTGGCGGATGTGGTAGAGGAGCTGGCCGTGCAGCTGGCGATGGGCAACGATTCGAGATGTTACTGCCACCACCACCCGGTGGTCCACCCCGACCACAGGGAGCAGGTTGACAGGGGCGAGCACATCTCCAGGCAGTTGAGGCCAATGACCATGGCACTCTAGAGATGATACAAGGTATGATCTGTGTTTACTCCACCTTAGTTGCAGTACTTATAGACACATGTTCCAATCATTCTTTTATTTCCACTGCCCTTGTTCGGAGCTTAGAGATTCAGACAGAGCCGTTGGATCGATCCTTACGTCTAGAGACTCCTAAGAAAGTGGATTCGATGATTACACACTGGTTCCGGTAGTGTGAGATTACTCTAGGAGGAGAGAGCTTCGGCTGGGATCTCCTAGTAGCGGTGTCGAGGCCTTACGACATCATCTTGGGTATGGACTAGTTATCTACATTTCATGCTCAGATTGACTATATTAGGCACAAATTGTGGTGTGTATGCACGGATGGGACCAGGTTTAACTTCACCGGCAAGAAGGGAGCCTTTGCAACACAGGATGGATTTACTCAGAGGAGAGGGCATCCAATCACTCATCAGTTGGCTAGCCTTATCCTCTGTGTGATTTATGTGGAGAGTCTGAGTTATCCTATAGTGGTGGACCAGTACGCGGATGTCTTCCCTGATGATGTTCTGGGTCTACGTCCTCACATAGAGGTGGACTTTTACATTGACTTGTACCTTGGGACAACACCGTTATCTACACCAGCGTATTGGATGGCTCCCACGGAGCTTCATGAGCTGCAGGTACAACTAGAGGAATTTCAGGGGAATGGATTTATTCAGCCCAGTGTTTGTCCTTAGACAGCCCCAATTTTTTTCACCAAGAAGGCGAATGAGAGCTTGAGGCATTGTGTTGACTATTGGTTCCTGAACAATGTGACGGTGAATAACAGGTACCCACTCATGAGGATTCAAAACCTCTTTGATCAGCTGAAGGGAGCACAGTGGTTCTCAAAGATAGATCTCAGATCAGGCTGTCACCAGCTTAGAGTACACGACGAGGATGTGCAAAAGACGACTTTCAGATGTTGGTACAACCATTATGAGTTTCTGTTCAGGACATTAGGCATAAGCAATGCTCTAGTAGTGTTCATGGGACTCATGAAAAAGATATTTCATCCATATCTTGATCACTTTGTGATGGTCTTCACTGATTACATTCTGATCTACTTGGATACTGAGGAGGAGTATGACTATCATTTGTAGGTAGTACTGGACACACTCCGAGAGCACTAGATTTATGGTAATCTCTCGAAGTGCTAGTTCTGGATATGAGAGGTTCAGTTTCTAGGACATGTCATCTCAGAGGATAGAGCTGCAGTGGATCCAACGAAGATTGAGGCGGTACTTTCTTGGGAGCCACACAAAAGTGTGACATAGGTACGAAGTTTACTGGGTTTGGATGGATACTACCGGAGGTTTGTGCTAGATTTATCCAGAGTTGCAGTAACATTATCAACATTGATGAAGAAGGGGAAACCCTTCATGTGGTCAGAGAGATGCCAGTGGATTTTTCAGGAGCTGAGGTAGAGGCTGACTAGTTCCCCCATCTTGAGTCTTCCGGAGGATGGCATAGGGTATGTAGTATACTGCGACGCATCAGGGACCAGACTCAGATGTGTCCTAATGCAGGAGAAAGTAGTGATCGTATATGGTTCTTGACAGCTACTGCAGCATGAGCAGAACTATTCTACCCATGACCTAGAGTTAGCAGTAGTGGTCTTCACCTTGAAGATGTGGTGACCTTACTTGATGGGTGAGCGTTTTACAGTCTACTCGGATCACATGAGTCTCAGGTATATATTCTAACAGAAGGAACTGAACCTGAGACAATGACATTGTCTTGAGTTCCAAATGGACTATGACTTTGAGATATTATATACTCCTAGGAAGGGGAATGTTGTAGAAGATGCACTCAGCAGGAGATCTGGTATACAACTGGTAGGCAAGGCGATAAAGAAGCTTGCCGCTTTGTAGATATCCTTTGTAGATCAAGATGGAATATCTTTTCTTCAGTCTCTTACCATCACTCCACCACTTCTTCAGCGAGTTATGGAGGCATAGTGTGGGAAAAATGACTACGAGGCTCGACCTGCTCAGATATCCACAGGACAGGCACCTGATGGATTTTCTAAAGGTGGGGAACACGTTATCCTTTTCATAGGATGTAGTATGGTACCAGTGTCGTTTTGGGAGGAATTGTTGAGGGAGTTCCACAAGTCCCCTCTAGCGGTACATCTAGAAGTGGAAAAGATGTATCAAGACCTCTGAAAACAGCACTGGTGGCCACGAATGAAGAAAGCAGTAGCATAGTTTATCTCTTGGTGCCTCACTTGTTAGCAAGTGAAGGTAGATCATCAGGTACCAAAAAGCTTAGTTCAACTTTTAGAGGTCCCAAAGTGGAAGTGGGATGTGATATCCATGGACTTCGTGATATGACTTCCATGTACATCTAGGGGTCATGATTCTATCTGGGTGATCGTCGACCGACTCACCAAGTTGGCGAACTTCTTACCGATTAGAGAGCATGGTTTAGTAGAGATCTTGGGATGCCTCTATGTGCAAGAGATTGTGAGGCTACATGGAGTACCCTTAAAGAATGTCTCCGATCATGATATGAGTTTCAATTCCTAGTTATGTAAGGGGTTGTAGGAGGCTTTCGGGATGTAGCTTCATTTGCGCGCCGCCTTCAACCCTCAGACGGATGGCCAGACTGAGCAGACTATTCAGACCCACCAGGACATACTGCGTGCTTGCGTCCTCGACTATGGTCGCAGTTGGGAGGATCACATGCCTTTAGTGGAGTTTTCATACACCAACAACTATCACTCCACCATTGGGATGGAACCTTTATAGGACTTGTACGAGCGACCTTGCAGATCACCTGTATGCTAGACTGACCCAGGGGACTCATCACTCATGGGACCAAAGATGGTACAGACTTCCACAGAGAAAGTGCAAGTCATCCTAAAAGGGATGAAGACTGCACAGAGCAGGCATAAGTCTTATGCCGACAGGAGACGAAGACCTCTGAAGTTCGAGGATGGTGACCATGTATTTCTACGGGTCTCACATCAATGAGGTTTTCAGATATTTGACTGGGGTGACAAGTTATCTCCGAGGTTCATTGGACCCTTCCAGGTCATCAACAAAGTTGTCGAGGTGGCTTACCACCTATATCTTCCCCCTCAGTTGCACCGGGTGCACGATGTATTCCATGTATCCTAGCTGAGAAGATACGTGCATGACCCTACCCACACCATCAACCATGGAAAGCTAGACATCGATGATGGGGAGACGTTTACGGAGGTTCTAGTAGAGATTGAGGATCGACAGGAGAGGGTCCTTCGTGGATGGTCGATACCTATGGTGCCCATTTTCTGGCAGCACGGGAACCTCCAGGAGAGAACATGGGAGTGGTAGGCTCAGATTTGTGCTCAGTATCCCCACTTGATTTCGTAGTTTTTGTAATGAGGATTTTGGGGACGTAAAGCCTTGTGGTGGGGAGAATGTAAAGACCCAGAAATTCCATGTATTTTTTTTAATTATATGGGAATTTTACAAGTCCGTGAAAATTAACGGCCCGTGATTCCATGGATCGGTGTGCCCGGAATGAATTTCTAAACTTTTTTTTGGGTACGTTCAGTAAATGTCCGAGTGGGTTTTTTCTAACTTTTAAACCGGTTCTCAAAATTAAAATCGGAGGACACCACTGAACTCGCATCGCCAATATTCTCTTAACGAGACCTTCACCTCGACCACAGTAAGTTGAGGTTGAAAGATAGATTTTGGGTTTTTTTGGAAATGAAAATAAAATAAAATAAATTTTTATTTTATTTTTATTAAAACCGCTCTACATGGGTTATGGAGGTGGGGACCACCTGAACTAAAAACTCCAATTTTAATTCGAAGGTGGGGACCACCCGAACCCCTTTAATCAGAGGGTACTCTTGAACTTCCTCCTATTATTTCATAATGCCAACTCCCCATTAAATTTTTGGATACAACTAACACTTAATGAAATGTGTCTGCAATTTTATTTGTGCCAACATAATTAATCTTCTTATGTTAAACTATATTGGCAGCTCATTCTTTTGGTGGGAAAAGGAGAAGGGATAAACTTTTGGAGGATTGCGCTTCTCCAACGAAGAACACCTCCCAACGAAGAAAGTCCTCCAATGAAGAACCACCTATATCGAAGAGAGATTATCCGACGAACGAGCCCGGGATCAGAGGCGTTTGGCGGGCGTCATGAGTGTCAACAACTTTTAATTCTTCCCCGCACCAACACTAATGAACGAATGAGGTAGGGATTGTTGTTTTGATTTTCCCACTTTCCCATTCTTAACGACTCTTTATAATTCAAGAAGGAATCATAGCTGCATGCTACCACTCTAACGCGGAGAGTGTGGGCTAAGCAAACATGGACCGACCTCTCCTCAATTATTATGATTATTTGATGTATTCTTGACGATAAAGGCAACGACATAACCCAGCTGCCCGGTGGAAGAGAACCATGACCTTGTGCTGGGGTGGATAAGGAAGGGCAGCCGATTTGTTGCCGGCCACCGGCAAAGGGGCGGCATTCGACCGTGTTGTGCGGAGAGGACAATTGTCCTTCTGGTCATCCTCAGCGGACTGACACACCCCAGCCACCCCTCTGCACTGCACTACGGCCGACCCACCGCACCGCACCCCGGCTACCCCACTGCGCCTCCCAGCGACCGCCCTGCCGTGCTGCACCGCGACACCCCGCCGCTCCGCGGTGCCCCACCGCTCTGCGGCCACCCCTCCGCACAACAACTATCCTGTTCTACGGGCCGCACCACAGGCTGGGTCGAACCTAGTGGGTCAGGCCCGATTGAACCAAAATGAGTCGGCCCAGGCCGGGTCAGACTGGACCCAGACCAGTTTCGACCCATTCCACACTTTTTTCCATAACTCTGGCACCGAGTGCCTGTTTGACAAACCATCTGTGGAGCTAGAAATCTTGGAGTGAAACAGACCTTTTGGTATAGCCCACTTGATATTTGGATAAAGTTGGGGTATTGTCGGGTTGGATCAATAACGAATCCAACTAGGTCCTCAGGACTAAAAGGCTAATAACTTACAGACCGGTCATCCTATTGACGCACCGTCTATTGCGTTGAGACCCCTAATACGTGGAGGTCATTTAGGATACTTATTAATGGAACTTTATGTTAGATGGAGTATCGACCAGTGGCTTGAGTAGTAGACCCATCCAGAAACAAGAGAGCTTAGTGCGGGAACCCTGTAGCTGGTTGTGACGAAGTACTAGGAACCTGTGTGGGTCTAACAAAGTAATGAAAATGTACTAGGATCATGTGGGGGTCTGAAGAAGTAATGACGATGTACTAGGATCTTGTGTTGGTATGACGACGTGCTGACGATGTACTAGGATCCTGTGTGGGTCTGACGACGTACTGACGATGTACTAGGATCCTGTGTGGGTATGATGATGTACTAACGATGTACTAGGATCCTGTGTGGGTCTGAAAATGTACTGAAGATGTAATAAGATCATGTGTGGGTATGATGACGTACTGACGATGTACTAGGATCCTGTGTGGTTCTGATGACATACTGATGATGTACTAGGATCCTGTGTGGGTCTGACGACATTCTGACCATGTACTAGGATCCTGTGTGGGTCTGACAACATACTGACAATGTACTAGGATCCTGTGTGGGTCTGACGATGTAATAGGATCTTGTGTATTCTAACGAGGTACTAGGATCCTGTGTGGGTCGGACGATGTACTAAAATCCTCTATGGTTCTGATGATGATTTAGGATCCTTCGTGGGTCTGCCTCTTAACAGAGTAAGATGAATTAGTAGTTACATATAATCATCTCTAATATTTCACCTAAGTTATACCTGGTGTGAGATGAGTCTGTACCCATGTGTTACCTTCTGTCATGGTGATACCTTGGTGGTATTCTTCTATGTGACATACCTATGTTGTACTTACCTTCATGGTATTCCTTAATTTGTGGAACAAATGAGATTTCAGATTTTCAGTTGGACCACGTGTTTCCTCATGATTGAGATGAGTATACCTGATAACTTATGTATATGTATGGGAATATACGTAAGTAGTACTGTCTATTGATTTCATGCCTTGTGGTTTATCATTTTTGGATTTTGTGAGACCTTGAGGGTCTCGGGGTCCCTACTGAGTATCGTTATACTCACCCCTTCACGAGCTATGCCTACACCTTGTAGTGTTTGGTGCATACAATAGACATCATTGACTAAGGATGAGTGTACCAGGACTGGAGGTAGCTCCAAGGTGGACCTAGACGACACATACCGCAGAGATGACCGTTTGAGAGTTTTACCTACCTTTTAGGTAGGATCCTTGGAGGGTGTTTACAGGAGCTGTTCCAGTTTACTTGTACTTTTCATCTTTCCTATACATCCCATTTAAGATTGTATTCTGGCCCCTTTTCTCTTACTGTACTCACACTTTTACTATACAGTTTAGTCTTGTTTGTATCTTGCAGTGTTCTTGGTTTCATGTGGTTACAGGATATAAAGGCAGTGCCTTCCCAATTTTAGAGAATATGCATTTCGGTGCTAGTCTCGAGCCCTTGGCCTAGGGAAGGTGGGATTGGGTTAGTCACGGCATGAGCCCCCGGGGAAGGGTTGTGACATATAGCGATTAAATACCATACCCTAGACTATCACAGTCTAAAGATAATTTATTCAATAATTTTTAAATTTATAATTTTAAATTTATTCAATATTATTGAATTCATCATATCAAAATTTGAGTACATTTAATTTTTCAACCTTTTAAGTGTTATTAATCAAAAAATTCATTTTTTACAAAACATGAAATTTTTATATATTTATAATTGTATAAGAATAAAATAGATGTTTGAAAAAAAATTATGTAATAAAATATTAATTTATGGAATAAAAATATAAATTTTAAAATATTCTGTTAACATATAAATCAAATTTCCAACATTTTTAGAACTAATGTAAATGTTACTTTAATAAAAACTATTTTTGGTATTTTCGTTGAATCAATTAGTTTAAAGGGAGATTCAGTTTTGGAAATCCTTGAAATACTCATTGAATTTATTTATTTTATAATGAATTAATTTATGACATGAAAATAAGTATCAAAATTTTCTATTATATATAAATTTATATCATTAAAAATATTTATTTCTAATTTTTTTATGCGATTAAGTGTGCCTATTTTAAAATTAAATATTGACACATTTTAAAATTTTATTTGATTATATTATTTTAAAATGTGAAACAACAAGTTTCCAATTATGTTAAATTTTCATCCATAATATTTTTCATTAAAAATTAATTACTAAGTTTACAAATAAATTTCCAACATAAATTTAAATTATGGTAATCATTAATTGTTCAATACTCACCCTAAGACATCGATCTTTTCTTAATAATAAATATCATTGGATGAGTTTTGACCCAAAATCACTATACCCACCTTTTGCTCCCATATATTTCCATTGAACTTTTAATAGTAACCTTACATTATTTTATACGTTTGTGTTACACCCAAAAATACCATTCCCTTCACTTATAAATGGGAACCTCTCCCACTACATGAAGACTCTCATATCATTCTAATTTCTCCTTGAAACTCTTAAATTTCATTTATAAGACCCAACCTTAAACATTACTTAATCTTGAGTTAAATCAATATTTCACATTGAGGATCTTTTCAGGTTTAGAGTTTTAAAACATTAGGCTATAACTATTACATTACATCTCAAATATTACAAAGTTGACACTTCTACTCTATCCAATTTTGTTTCACAACAATAAAACTCCTTAAATAAAACAAGAATTATTTTCTTGATATAAATCTTATTGAATTATTATTTTATCTTACCCTTACTTATACCCTATGAAAAACATTTCAAAAACATGGTATGAACATAAAAAGCTTAGTAAGGGTTATAAAATAAGGAAAGAAAACAATATTCAATCAATTCGTACAAATTAATGAAATCACACTTTTCACTCATATAACATAATATCTTTAACATACCTTATTAAATCATAAGATTTATTAATAAAAAATTGAAATCATAAATCATAAAGGTAACTTATGGCCTCCATACCATACTTACACTATAGCTTTCACAGCTACATAGGGAGTTACATTTGGAATACCCATCACAGTATATTCCCTTAATCTATGAGGAGAAACATTTATGTTTACCTCTGTCATATTACCCAATGCATTGGAGAGCTATCTCAGGCTCACCCACCCTCAGTTTATCATAGAACCACCTGGATACGTAAACAATGCCCAAGAACCATAACATAATCATGACACGTAAAACAATCATAAAGGAAAGATAACATTTCCACATTACAATCACAAGATATCAGTTCAAGATATTGACATAATCAATCCAATTTAAAAGACACATTTAAAACATTTAAAAATCATATTTTTTTAATCAAAGTGTCCTTCACCACTTTATAATTTTTAAGGTAATATAATTTTAAAATATTAATGTCCATATAAAAAAAACCTTAAAACCATTTTGAAAACATGGACATTAGTGAGAAAGATTTTGAAAAACTAATCTTTAAAACATTTAAAATGATGTTTTAGTTAAAGAGTCCCTTTCCAGTTGAGAAATAATTGAATATAAATAATCAATGAATAACATCAAAAAAACTTATAATATCTTTAGAATAATGAGATTCATGATATCATATGTCAAAGGGAACTATATACACCATATAAAAGTTAATTGGTTCATAAAAACAAATAATCCTCAATAGAATGTAAATTGAGATGAAATCCCTTACAAAGATTGTATCCTTATATAAAATATAAATTAAGGAAATAATTATCTGTGACAAATATAAATACCCTAAATATAAGTGTATTTTTAGTGTAAAAAAATAAGAGGGGATTCATACATATTCTTGGAAAAACAAAACAAATTACATGGATATTTAACTCAATGAATGAATATTGATTTAATATTTCCCTTACAATGTTCGTATAAATGACATAAGAAATTATCAATGCAGTGATTATGTGTAGCAATAGTATATCCAAAAAAAGGGAAGTAGAAATTGAAACATAAATAAAAAAATAGTGATTTCATATATAATCTTGGCATAATATAATCAATGAAGTATATGAAAGACCCAGTGAGTGGAAATTGAGTTTATAAATTCCCTAATGAAAATTCAATAGCCTAACGACGTCACCTAAAAATTCCAAAAATGAGTTGATGAGAGAGAAAAGGGTATCATATCACTTAGCCATAAAATAGATAGTTTTTAAATATATATAAGAATATATCCCAACATAAGAAAATGAAAATTATAATATATAACATAAAATAAGTCTTTTATTAAAAGAGGGGGGGGGGTGAAAGGTTCCCTTACCTAAAGTCTGATTTGTCACGTATATTCATGGTTCTTACTAAATAATAAAATTAACTTAAGTTATACTTTCTTAAGAACCTTTTTCATGTTTAATATTACTTTTATATCAATCATTACCATTTTATAAAAATTATATAATTATTTAATTTAATATCAATCATTTTGCTGATATTGGGTACTTGAGTCGAAAATTAATTTGTTATAATTACGAATTGTCTATGTGGTCAATAGTCCATTATCTCCAGAATTGTATTAATTATTTAAAAATTATATATATCTAGTATATATTTATTTATATTTAGTATATATGTATTTATATAATTCCATAACATTTCGAGATAATAAATGAAATGCACTGTTTATGGAGATTGTAAGCCTTACGTATGCATGACCGCTTCTTTAGTTTGTTTTTCATATTTAAAGGAATTAAAAATAGATTATACATAAGTATATTTTAATTATATTATAATATCATAATTTATATACTTTAAATATATTAATTAATTAAATCCTTTATACGTTCCATGTATGGCATGAATGAGTCATATCACTTTGAGGGGGCGGTAGTCCACACTTCCTCAAATGAAATTATCGTATTTTCGTAACATGAAATACATAAAGGTATGTTTGTAAATAAAAATTATAGTATCTTATAGAAAATATAAATATAAAATATATCATATATAAATAAAGTTCCATTATAATGACCGCCATGAGATGTGGTAGGGGAAAATCGAACAATCATCGTTTTGTGAGGTAGTAGTTCGTCGTACAGAGAAACAATATGTTCATAACCATTAGATGGAGGTATGTGAAATTGTAGTTAGAATATTTCTCATAAAAACATCCTAGTATATTTGAGATATATATTTTTTTGTTATAAAATAATGGAATAAAGAGAGTTTAGGTGGTTGGAGAAGGAAAATAAATCAAAGAAGCTTGTGAGAAGACATTACCTCAAATCGGGTAACTCATTTTGATTTAAGCTAAATGGTTGACTTGAATTACCTTGTCCAAAATGTGAGGATTCTAGGATGAAGATAGGGATTCTGGGTGCTTATTTGGTCATAGGTTGGATAATACAAGGGGCTTGAGAGGTGTGACTAATGGTTATAGGTGGTGCCCTTTTATAAGAGGGAGGATGGGAACTTTATGAAGGTATTGAAATATTACATTTTATAAACTTATTTTAGATATAAAATAGTCCCTATGAAATTTATTTCAAAGTTAAGATTTTTTTGGGTCGCAAAACTCTCAACCAATAGGTTTTACACAAGTATAGGTCACAAATTTAACCTTATCTTTTAGCTTTAACCCTTGGTTAACTAATTTGACTCTTACCATGTATTCTTGTATATTCATACTATATGGTTAATATAGTTACTATAAAATTCCAATAGAATCTAAAGTGGTTCTTTAATGACATGTTAAACACTATTTAAGTCATTTGGACAAATATTACGTTTTTATGACTATTATATCATTTAAAAAAATATTATTTTCTTTAAAACCACATTTATGTCAAATTCTATACTATTCATGTCATGCCTTTTTTAAAAATCCATAATAACTTGATTATATCAAAAAAACATCATTAATTATAATATAAAAAGTCATAATCATCCCTAAAAATAGTGGATGGAATAAAAAGTTTCAAATTAAATGTATTTTAATATTTATAATATAATTTATTTAAATCATTCATTAATACGGTAATCACTACGTCATCATTGTGTCATAAATATATTTATTTATATGATGTGTATAAATTTTAAATAAACTTCTATGAGATAGAAAATATTTCTAGCATTCTAATGACTATTTATAGTCAAAATATCACTTATATAACCCCATATAAAAATTGTTTTACTAAAAGATACATGTTTATGTTACATTTTTCTCCACTTTAAATTAATTCCTAAAAAATGTCATTATCACATCCAAGTGGCTCCATGAGGTCCCCCAAATCTATCCTGGGATGACCATGGACGAAAATGTATCATACAATAGGATGTGAACATGTTTACGTGTAGTTTAATATTATTATAATATTTCTTTTACCCTTATTTACCAGATTTACCATTTAATCATGGTAAATAAAATAATTACAGAAGTTACTATTAGTATTGTCTAAAAGTAAAAGGTACATATTTACAAAATTTGGACCACCTGTTTCAAAATAAGGAATCCATATTTCCAAATTCAAATCACAAAAGTTTTTGAAATTAATTTAAAATTAATTCTAATTATCAAAATAAAAAAGCTTGTCTTTAAAAAGTAAAAAACTACCAATAGATTAACAAGTGTTTAAGTCCAATTTAAAACTTAAATTACTTAAAAAGACTAAAATTGGATTAGATTATAATAATATAATCTAATTCAACTTTTAAAAAAATAAAAAATACATTATAACTATATAAATAAATTAGATGAAAAGGAAGTTGTGACATAAAATGCGGTATTTTCACTTTTCATTAAAAAATGTACATTATCATAAAATTACAAAATATTTATCCAAATATATTTTTATGTAACACATATATAGAATAAGTTTATTTTTTCAAATAGATCATATGAAAGTCATAAAAACTATATTTAAAAATGGTTTTCCTCAAAAGGCGGTAAAATGATCATTTAAAAAATATTAGAGTTTTTTCGAGCTTAAAATCAGATTCATTATTATTTCAAGCCTCTAAAATTTATTGGATAAATGTAAAAAACATTTAACAAACACATGTAATAATAATTTAGTTAGTTATGTTCTCTCTCAAAAATACAATGTATATGCATCAACTTCGATTTAAAATATTATTATTATTAAATTATTATTTTTCGGTATAACTCAAATTTGTGTATAAAATAAGATTTCAAAGAAACCCATTGTTGTGTGTCGAGTACGCTATCAGAAAAAGTTTTGTCTTTAAAATAAATGCATATCATACTAATAAATATTAATAGATATGAGAAATTATTATTCTATAAATACCTAGGTAGTTACATCCTTGTCGCCTTTTAGAAATTGCATCCACGCAATTTTAAAATTCGGCTAGGAAACGTCATTGAAAATCCCAAATCAGAAAATAGAGTCAATAAAACTATCTCTTTTAAATAAAGAATGATAATTAAAAAGATCACTCAAGATAACACATACTAGGATTAAATATAGGAAAACATGGATATGTAAGATAAACTAACAATCAATTTCTAATAGAGAGTGGTAAATAACATGATCAAGAAAAAGTTAACAACCAGAAAACTATAAAAATTTAATGGGTTAAATAGTATTTGATTTCCCAGTAAGAAAAGTAAATGGGAAGCATTTTTGTTTTAAGTTACTTTTCATAAATATGAAGAATTTATTTATGATATTAACAAGCACATAAGGAAATATACATACTTTTCAACTAGAGTTTCATCCTTTAATAAATTTCTACCATAAACTCATCTTTTCTCCAAACGATGAGTATTCATGATGACATCATCACACCTGAAGTGCTAGAATAAACTTCTAGAGAATCACATAATCCAAAAAAGATAAACTATATATTTACCCTATCTTTATACATTAACCAAAACCAAAATGGTTAGTACAAGATCAGATAATCCCAAAAAAGGATAATTCTTTACAAAAAATACTACTCATAATCTCCAAAATTCAAAAAATAGTACCCAAAGTTCAATAATGACCATTCAATACACTGTTATCCATAAAATTATTTTATATAATATAAACTAATATTGATACCCAAAATTCAGAAGAATTTGATCACATAGTCTTCCATGATAAATCTTAACATTTATCTCCAAATATCATTGAATACTCTTAAAGTAACATACTTAAAAGTAATTAACGTAAACACATATTCTCCATGATAGCTTAAACATCCCTATAAATAACCCAAATCTTTATAAGTCCACAATAAAACATATATTATTCCAAAAATAAAATTTCATCCATTACTCCAAATATTAAATTACATATTATTCTATTTTCCCTAGGCACATAGTTTCCTAAATGATAAAATGTCTTCCAAAATAACCATTATCACTTAATCAACAAATCATTTTTTATACTATGTATATCAATTTTATAAAGCATAAGTTCCCAAAATCAACTTATTCTTGATCCATAAAAACATTTAACAAAAAAGAATAAGTCATAAGAACCATGGATTTCACGTAGTCTAGTGGTAGGTGATAAATCCTAGTCCTGCATTGGTTGTGGGTTCGATTCCCACAGCTTTCTCTAATGTGACAGGTTGTCACATGGTCTGTGTGTTGTCAATTTTCAAAAACCGTATAATTATAATAATATTATCAAAATGAGATAAACTCCTCAAAAATATCCATATAATGTTTTAACCTCAAAGGTTTTTTCATACCTCATATTTTTCATCCCAAAAACTAATAACCCATAATTACCTAAAAAACCAAAGATCACATAAACCCCTAAGGTTATCCATTATGTCCACAAAAGTAAAGATAATTTTCCTTGAATAACAGTTTCACATAATAAAATTCAGGGTTACACATATAAGAGAAAATTCATCTAAAGTAATCCCATTAACAAAATACCATTAATACTTTTAAATATTTCATCACCCAGATATCTGACATAACTCTTAAATTCCTAAAATGTAAACATCTTAATCATCCATCATTATCCATGACCCCTTATCCATTTTATCCAAATTATTCTACAATACATCATTCCCACAAAAAAAATCATACATAATTTCCTAATATTTTAGTAATGTCAAAACATGATCTAAGAAATAATCCATACTTTTCATAGGGCATTTTTAGATTCCTCATGTTCAATTAGAATCTCATTAGGAATTGGTAAACATATATTTTTACGGTCCTACTAATCCCATTACCAAACCATATTCATAGGATATCTATTTGCGTAATGACCAAGAACACTAGATTTAAAACATTCAATTGATCCCTAAGAAGGAAATTCTTTCCCTTTACTGGATTCAACTGAATGCTTCCTTTTTTCATGGAAGATTATTGATTTATGACCTTCATTACCACATATATAACATCTTCCCATCTCTTTGAAGCATTTTCTAGGTTTTTCATTCAACATTATTGACACATAGGTTTTTGAATATACTTACCTTTATGATTATTACCTGAACTCCCATTGGGATTTGTTTTTCACATATATGACGCCTTAGAAAAATCACTAAAGTTCAAGTGGTCAGTCATGATTCCAGATAGTTGGTCAAGAATAACCATAAGAGTTCTCATTACAGATCCCATTTCATTCAGTTGCTAATTCAGAAAACCACCATAGTTTCATTCACATACATTTTTACTTTGTTTCCTACTATATCCAGCTATTTACTAAAACCAAAATTGTCAGTGTGAGTATATCATTAAAATAATCATATACTATCTTATGGGGTGGTTAAACACTAAGACATACTTATTCAGGTTATCTTAAACTCATTCAATTTTTCTAAATTAACTATGAATCTTTCTAATATGCTAACCATTATGGTTATGTAATCTATTCTTAAGTTACACTTCAACCTCTAAAGTTATCTAAACCTACATATGATTCCAACTATAAGGCCCCATCATTAAACATTACTTAATCTTGAGTTAACTAAAGAATTTAGATTGAAGATCTTTTCAGGTTTAGAGTTATATATAATTAGGCCATAACTATTACATTACATCTCAAATATTACAATGTAGACACTTATACTCTAACCAATTCTTTTCACAATAATAATACTCCTTAAATAAAACAAGAATTATTTTCGTGATATAAATCTTCTTGAATTCTTCTTTTAACTCACCCTTCCTTATACCCTGTGAAACAAATTTCAAAAACATAGTATGAGGATAAAAATTTCAGTAAGGGTTATAAAATAAGGAAGGAAAATATTATTCAATCAATTCATACAAATCAATGAAATCATACTTTTCACTCACATAACAAAAGCTCTTTAACCTACCTTAAGAAATCATAATATTTATGAATGACACATAGAAATAATAAATAAAAAAGGTAACTTGTGGAATCCATAACATACTTAATTTGTAGATTTGACAGCTACATAGGGAGTTACGTCTGTAATACCCATCATATTATATTCCCTAAATTTATTAGGAGAAACATTAATGTTTACCTCTTTCATGTTACCAATGCATTGGAGAGCTATCTCGGACTTACCCGCCCTATGTTTATCATGGAACCACCTATATATATAAACAATTCCCATGAACCATAACATAATCATAACACATAGAACAATAATAAAGGAAAGATAACATTTCCACATTACAATCACAATATATTAGTTCAATATACTTACATATTCAATCAAATTTAAAAGATATATTTTAAAATTTTAAAAAGATTATTTTTGTATCAAAGTGTCCCATAAAACTTTGAAACTTTTAAAGTAATATCATTTTTAAATATTAATGTCCATAAAAATAAATCCTTAAAACCATTTTGAAAACATGGAAATTATTGAGAATTATTTAGAAAAAAAATCTTTAAAACATTTAAAACTATGTTTTAGTTAAAGAGTCCCTTACCACTTGATAAATACTTGAATAAAAATAATTAATGAATAACATCAAAAAAAACTTATAATATCATGATAATATGGAGATTAATGATATAATATGTTAGAGGGAACTATATACACCTTATAAAAGTGAATTTCTTCATAACAACAAATTAGTCTCAATGGATTGTAAATTGAGACAAAATCCCTTACAATGGTTGTATCCTTCGATAAAGGATAAATTAATGACATAATTATATCTGAAAAAATATAAATAAACCCAATTTAAGTAAAACTTAATTGTAAAAAAATAATAGTTCATTCAAACATATTATTGAAAAAAAACAAATGACACGGATATTTAACTCGATGAATGAAGATTGAGTTAAGATTTCCCTTACAAAGTTCATAAATGACGTAAGAAATTATCAATGGGGTGATTATGTGTAGCAATAGTATATCCACATAAAGGGAAGTGGAAATTGTAATGAAAATAAACAAGCAATGATTCCACACATAATCATGGCATAATATATTCAATGAAGTATACATAAAACCCAATGAGTTAAAATTTGAGTTTAAAAATTCCCATACAAAAATTTGGCATCCTAACGAAATCATATAAAAATTTAGAAAATGAATTGATGAGAGAGAAATGAGTCTCTCATATATTTTACATAAAATCGATAGCATTAATGATATAGAAGAACATATCCCAAAATAAGAAGATGGGAATTAAAAGTCACAACATAAAAGAAGTCCAATAAATACTTTTATTATTATTATTTGAAGAAGCACAAAAAAACAATGAACCTCCCTTCAAGGAGGTCGAAAGTGGTGGAGTCCAAGGGAGTCTCCTTGCACCACAGTAAATCACTCAAGGGGAAGGGAGTTCAAACTATCAAATATCAAAAGTGGATCCTCCTGTCTGCCCAAGCGGGCGAGGGCATCTGCCGCAAAGTTAGACTCCCTCCAACTATGGTGAATAACCCGGCCTTGATTAGTTTCTGTCTTGCACCTACGAATGTGATAAATCAAGTCCCACGGAATGAAATGGCCTCCCTATAGCATCCTCACTAGAGACTCAGAATCAGACTCCACCTCTGACACTTGCATCCCTCTCCGCCTGCATACCAACATAAAAGAAGTCATTTTCTAAAAGAAGAGGGTGAAAGGTTCCCTTACCTTGAGTCTGATTTGTCACGTATGTTCCTTGTTCTTCCTAAATAATAAAATTATGTTAATTTATAATTGTTTAAGAAAATTTCAAAATTTTATTATTCCTTTTATATCACTTATTACCAAGTTCTAAAAATTAAATAATTATTTTAAGTTAATATCAATCGTTTTGTCGATATTGTGTACTTGAGTCGAAAATAAATATGTTATAATTACAAATTATCTATGTGGTTAGTAGTCCATTATCACCAGAGTCATATTCATGATTTAAATATCATATATATATAGTATATATTTATTTATATCTAGTATATATGTATTTATAATAGTCTATAACATTTTGAGATAAGAAATGAAATGCACCGTTCATGGAAACAGTAAGCAATACGTGCACATGGACACTACTTTCATTTATTTTTCATTTTTAAAGGAATTATAACTAAATTAAACATCGGTATATTATAATTCCAGCATAATATCATATTATATATACAATACATAAGTTCATTAATTCAATCCTTTATATCCTCCATATATGGCATGAACGAGTCATATCATTTTGATGGGCGGTAGTCCGCACATGCTCAAATGAAATTATCGTACTTACACATCATGAAAAGTATAATGGTATTTTTTTAACTAAAAATTACTATATAATAGAGAAAATATAAATATAATATATATCATATATAAATAAAATTCCATCATAATGGCCACCATGAGAGGTGGTAGGGGAAAATTGAACAATCATCATTTCGTGAGGGAGTTGTTCGCCGTACACAGAAACAATATGTTCGTATCCATTAGAGAGAGGTGTCTATAAGTTTAGTTCAAATAATTCTCATAAAAACATCCCAGTATATTGAAGGAACTTTTTTTATAAAATAATCGAATAAAGAGAGTTTAGGGGGTTGTATAAGGAAAATAAATGAAGGAAGGTTGTGAGAAGACATTACCACAAATCAGGTAACTCTTTTTTTATTTATGCTAAAAGGATATCATGAAATTAATTTTTCCCAAGGTGAGGCTTCTAGGAGGAAGATAAGGATGTTGGGTGCTTATTTGGGCATTGGTTGGACGATCCTAGGGGATTTAGAGGTGCAATTAAGGGATAGAGGTGATTCCCTTTTAAAAGAGGGAGGAGGGGCTCTTTAGGAAGGTACTGAAATATTACTTTATTATAAAATGGGTTTCAGTTTCAAATGGCCCCAAAGACATTTATTTCAAATATAATATGCTTTTGGGTCTCAAAACTCTCAACCAACCGGTTTTAGACAATTCTATGTCAAAAATGTAACCTTATCATTTAGCTTTAAACCTTAGTTACATAATTTGACTCTTACCATGTCTTCTTGTATATTAATAATATACGGTTAATATAGTTTCTATAAAATTATAATAAACCCTTTAGTGGTTAATTAATGAAATTTCTAACATTACTGAAGTTATTTTTCCAAATACTATATTTTTTTGGACGGTTACATCATTTAATAAAATAGTATTTGTCTAAAAACCTCATTAATGTCATCTTTTAAACTATTCATGTCATGCCTTTTTTAAAAATCCATAAAAACATGATTATATGGAAAAAAACTTCATTAATTAAAATATTACAATTTCTAATCTTCCCTAAAATTATTGTATGGCATAAAAAGTTTAAAATAAATTTATTTTAATATTTATAATCTCATTTATTTTAATCATTCATTAATAAGGTAATCAGTACATCATCATTGTGTCATTAATAAATAAATTTATTTATTTGATTTATAAAAATTATAAATAAAATACCATGATGTACGAAATATTTTTATCTTTTTAATTACTATTATTAGTTGAAAATAGCACTTATATAACCCCATATAATTGTTTTTACTAAAAGATACAAGTTTATGTTATATTTTTCGTTACTTTAAATTAATTCTTATAAAATGTCAGTTGCACATCTAAGTGGCCCCATGGGGTCCCCAATTAGATCCAAGGATTCCCATGGTCTGAAATGTATTATAAAATATGATTTAAATATTTTTTAGGTTAGTTTTATATTATTATAATATTATTTGTTACCCTTATTTACAAGACTTACCCTTTAATCATAATAAATAAAATAATTAAAGAAGTTATTATTCATAATGTCTAAAAATAAAAGGTACCTATTTAAAAAATTCTGAACTCCTGATTAAAAATATGGAATCTATTTTTCAAAATTCAATACATAGATGTTTCAGAAATAAATTGAAAATTAATTCCCATTACGAAAACAAAAAAGAATGTTTTTAAGAAGTAAAAACTACAGAAAGATTGACAAGTGTTTATATCAAATTTAAAAGTGAAATTATTTCCAAATACCTTAGTTAGATTAAATGATAAAAATATAATTCAATTTCACTTTAAAACTAATTAAAATTACAATATAACAACAAAAATTAATTATATGAAAAGTCTGTTTTGACATAAAATGCGGTATTTTTCACTTTTCATTAAAAATTGAACTCTTTTTAGAAAAATACCAAATATTTATCCAAAGTAAATTTTGACTTCCCAATTATATATAATATGTTTATTTTGTCAAATAGAACATATAAAAGGGACAAAAAGTGTATTATAAAAATGGTTCTTCTTCAAAAGGCGGTAAAATGACATTTTAAAAAATATTAGAGTTTTTCATGCTTAAAATCAGATTCATTCTTATTTTAAGCGTCTGAAATTTGTCAGATAAATGTAAAAGCATTTAACAAACACGATTAATTATAATTTAGTTAGTTATGTTCACTCCTGAAAATACAACAACTATGCATTAACTTTCATTTAAAATTATTATATATTTTTTAGTATAAATCAATGTTTTGTGAAACGTAAGATTCCAAAGAAACCCATTGTTGCGTGTCAGGTACACTATTAGAAAAAATATCCTCCTTAAAATAAGTTTAATATCATATTCATAAATATTAATAGATATGAAATAGTATTATTCTATAAATACCTGTGTCATTACAATATCCTCATAGAATCCTCTCTAATTTTCACATACTTTTAATCAACAATATTTAGAATCATACATTCATTTACATGGAGACATCCAAGGAAAGTTCTAGTCCTCAACATGAGTATTAGAAAATACCTATATTTTCCCCTTAATTATCAAGATTCATATTTATTATATCCACAATAATATAATGATATTAATACTATTTATATAATGTAATTATATATTATTAAAGTTATTATCATTTTTCATTCATATACCCCATCCATTAAAAAACAAAAAAAATGTTTTTCAATATGAAAATTACCACATCCACACTATAACATGATACATTTTCCATAACCACCTTAAAAGGATGGATATAACAATGAAATTAAAGGATAAATATAATTTTTTAGATATCCTTATGTTTATGTTACGAAAACTTATAAAACCTATTATTTATATTATCAACAAAAAATGATCATTAATTTAGTCATTTAAAATAGGTGTACTAAGAGGATAATATTTTATTGAAATTGTGTGATGTTTTAATATCCATTAATTCGTATTATAATTTCATCCAATTAAGATTTTACAAACTAATAAACACTAATAATATCATTATTCTTATAATAAAATTATATTAAAATGAAACCACCTAATAACCATTCATTAAATGAAATTTTGTTCATGTTCGGTTCAGTTTAACCACCCAATTAAAAAATAATTTGAATTTATATAATGAATGAATATGGGAAAAAATTACAGGTATAGTATTATATAAATCTATAAATTATTTTTTTGGTAATGGATATGTTATATCAATATTTAGTTCATTAATTAAAAAACACACCATGATCATCAAGAAGCAGTGAAACATGCTTTTTATAGAATTCACCATAAAGGATATAAAATAAAAAAATAATTAAATGAGTTTGAAACATCATAAATAATTAAAAATAAACCCTAAAGAAATCATTAATAATCTATTAATAATTAACTTGGAATTATCAATGATCATGAACACCACTATTATAAAACAAGTACAAATGATAAAAACTATAAACATCTTATGTGGAATATTAGAATACTCAAAAGGCCAAGGAGGAATTAAATCTCACTCCAACTAAATTTTATTAAAAAAGGAAAAGACAGTCAGCATTACAAGGGAGGTTTATATAACATAGTAAAAAACGTGCCACGTGAATTTTCCTCATCAAGATGCGTGCAACAATAAAAAATATGAAAATACCAATCCAAATAAGATTCCACAATACCTTTCTTTGACAAGGCATTAGCAACCCTATTAGCCTCCCTGTAAACATGTGTAACATCAAGAATGAGACCACCAAGAAGTTTTAAACACTCAATCCAAGAAGGTAACATCACCCATGGAACATCCCTGGACTGACGTCTAAGAAGACCAACATCCACCATTGCATTTGATTCTAGCCAAAGAAAACGACAACCATGATGTACCACATAAGTTATAGCCTTGATCATAGACCATAACTCCGCTTCAATGGAATTTCCTTGTCCAATATAGTGATAAAAACATCCCTTAACAAAGCCCTGATAGGTGTGGAAGACACCACCACAACCCGAAGGCCCAAGTGTGCTAGAGGCCGCCCCATCAACATTGACTTTCCCCCAAGACGGAATGGGAGGAATCCATCTCACTAATTTCAAAACCAAGGGATTTTTAATCCTACCAGAAACACCAAAACTCCTTAAGATAACAAGATCATAAAATTTATTATTCATGCATTCAGTCTGCACTTTGGGTGCATTACACACTGCCATGTGTATAGACCTCACACCAGCTTGAAAGTTAGGTTTAACATCCTCAAAAACCAAAGCATTCTTGGCCTGCCAGATGAAGCCACAAGTGGCCACTGTTGCAACTAGAAGAATGTTCCCAATCTACTCACTGCACTGTGCAGCAACAACAGAGGCCATACAACCCTCAAAGCTCTGCAATTATAGTTGGCATCCTGTTATGTGTTGGATATAACTCCAGAACCTACATGAAAAAACGCAGAAAAAGAAAATGTGCTCAATCGATTCCTCAGCCGCAAAACAGAGTGGGAAGACTGGTGCCAGGTGAATTCCAGACTTCCTGAGAAGATTCTACACAGGGACCCTACCTTTCCATATTTTCCATAGTAGTAGAAAATCAGAGGGTGGAATGAAATAGTTACGGAATTCCAAGAGCCAACGTGGGGTTGTAATCTTCCCATCACAAATGTAAAGATAAAGGGCTCGGGTGGTTAGAGAACCTATGACACCCGACTTCCATATGAGGGTATCTCTGTCCATATACCTGTAACACTGAATATCAGCTTGAATCTGAGTAGGGAGAAATTCATAGGTGGCTATAGATGATTCCAGAATATCAGCAATTGATGTGTGCCTCAAGGAATGTGGGATATCCACATCTTCGTTATTGGCCTATACAACCAGGGAGTCCTCCATGAATTCAAAGGGGAATCCCTACAAACAAACCACCTGGCTGAGGGAATGCACTTATTAAAGGTTGATTTAAGAGTAGTCTAGACATAGGAAGAAAGATGGTATGAATATCTATTCAGAAGCTTGGGGATAAGCCTAACTGAGATAAACTCTATTGATTTGTCATTGGAGGTGAACAAATTCCATGCAAACTTACTGAGAAAAGTCTCATTGAAGAGACCCAAATTCTTTATACCTAATCCCCCCATATCAACTAGCTTAATACATTCCCTCCATGCTACAAAAATCAGCTTCCTTTCATTAATGGAACCAGTCCATATGAAATTCCTGATGAGCCTTTGAAGATCTTTGATTTGAGCCTTGGCCCATTTATAGATATAGAACCCATAAATAAACATAGAAGTAATCACTGAATTGATAAGGTATATTCTCCCAGCATTAGACATATCTTTCCCTTTCCATGATTCCATTTGAGTAATGATATGAGAGAAGATGTAATCAAGGTGACATCTCTTCACTATACCCCAAAAGATATTAACTTAAAGATAATTAAAGGTAAATAAGCCCTTCTTCACCCCAAGTATCCTAGTGACCTTATTTTTATTCCTGGTTTTCACTCCATCTCCAAAGACCACAAAGGAATTCTTCCAACTAATGGCCTGCCCAACCAAATCCTCATAATGCCTAAAGATGGCCTTTATTGAAGACACAATCCTTGAATTTTCTTGACTAAAAAAGAGGATATCATTAGCATAGAAGAGATGAGTATGAGAAAAAATATCCCTCCCAACTTTAATCTAATTGTAAAGACCAGCCTGAACAAGATTGTTCAGATAGAGGCTTAAATAATCCTCAGAAATGGAAAACAAGAGCCTAGATAGGGGATCCTCTTGCCGAAAACCTCTAGAGCACTGAAAAAATCCCCCGGGGGAACCATTGACCAGGATTAAGAGCCTAAAACTCTGAAGAATGGCATGAACCAGGATAATGAACATTGAAGAAAATCCATGAATTCTAAGAATAGACAACAGAAAGATCCATTTTATAGTGTCAATGGCCTTGGAGATGTCAATATTCACTGCAAGATTCCCATGTTTCACCTTTCTTTTCATGACATTAATGCATTAATAGGTAGTGAAAATGAAAGTTTGAATGTTCCTGCACAGGAAAAACCCAAACAGATTCGGGGTGATGTTTCCCTTAACCACATTACCCCATATCATAGCAATAATTTTCCTGATGATCTTGGGAATGGTATTTCCAATTGCAACCTATCTGAAATCCTTAACGTCAACAGCATTATCCTTCTTAGGAATAAGAGCAATGAGGTTGGAATTAGCACGATAAGACATGAAAGCAGTGGGAAAAAAAATCTCTCACTGCATTGATAACCTGATCATGAATAATTTCCCAATTAAACATGAAAAACTTGTTAGTGAAACCATTCGGCCCTGCCGCGCTATCAATATTTAAGGAGAAAAAAGATGCCTTGACCTACTTTCCCCCAAGTGGCTCAACCAGAGAGGAATTAATCCGATCATCAATACTCAGGGTGATATTGTTAAAAATCATGTGTGTTCTATCAGATCTATTATCAGAGTAGAGATCGACAAAGTAACCAATAACTACATCAAATATTTCATTTTCAGAAGTGATCAAAGTTCCATTAAAGTTGAAGGAAGTAACTCCCCTCCTAATATTCATTTCTTTATGAAGTTGATGAAAGAAGATAGAGTTTATATCCCCTTATTTTAACCATTTCACATTATACAAAGACCTGGCCAAATTTTATTTAGTGTTCAACAACCCATCAAGCTTTGATAGGGCCTGAATCTCATCAATAGAGGGCATGGGGTTCAATTTATTGATATTCTGGTAGAACAAAAGATGATTTTCAGCAGCCTTGATTTCCTCATCCATCATGGAGAACGAGACCTTTCTCCATTCCTTCAACCTTATCTTGACATTTTTCATCTTTGATGAGAAAATTTGGAAATCAGATCCCAAATTCACAGAATTCCATGCAGGAATAACAGCCCCTCGACACCCTGTAATAACCAGCCATGCATTATTAAACTTTAAGGGGATAGGAGCCAAACGAGCATCACCAATGGAGATGACAACCACTAAAGGATTATGATCAGAATGCTTTTTTGGAAGCGCAAAACCCAAGGCAAAAAGCTATCATTCCTATCATCAATCTGAAATAAACACATATCAAGTTTACTATCTTGCCAACTATTCAAGGTGTACCTGACCCAAGTGAAATCAGCACCAACCATTGAAACATAAATAAGGTTACAATGGTCAATGCAATTATAAAAGTTATTAGCAGCAAGATGGTTGAAGTTGGATCCAGTTTTCTCCTTAGGCATAAGAACTGTGTTGAAATCACCCAATATTATCTAGTTTTGGGGGGATTAAGAAGATAAAACCACCAATTCATTCCATAATTCCATCTTTTTTATGTAGGAGTTTGATTCATAAACACAAGAAACACAAAAGGTGACACCTTGTATCCCAACAACAAAAAAGACCATTTGATCAGCCTTAAAGTGAGAAATAATATTGATAGAATCATGACTTATGACCCAAAGGCTCTTCACATTGTCTTCATTTTGATTATGATCAAAAAACGAGTAACCAAGAGATTTCAACTTAAAGGCCTTCTAGCTAACAAAATTCATTCTTGGCTCAGTTAAACTAATAAGGAGAGGTTTCTTGGTTAGGATATTATGTCTAAGGGCCTTGACCGTAGGAGCATTCCCAAACCCTTGAAAATTCCAATAAAAATTCTTCATTTATTGAGGGCTGTCATGGATCTTGTTTGAGCCCCCTCCACCTAAAAAATTTCTTTCTTGACCCTGCGCTTCTTTCCCTTTTTTATAGAGGTATGGATCCCCTCATTTAATATTTCTTCTTCAAAGCCATGTGCTTCATCATCTGAACTATCATTAGGTTCACATTCCCTGCATCATCTGACCAAAACACCCCAGATAGTGGGCTAAATTTATTAGAAGATTGAGGGATTCCCCCAGCAGAAACATCATCCAGTTTCTTCCTCACAGCTCTGCTTGGTGAAACATGAGTGAACTATGTATCCCCACCTAGGCCAGCTGATGATGGTGCAGGTTTGTCCAAAGGTAATCCTGAAACAACATCAGTAGCATTACCACTAACGATAGGGATGGTTGAATGAGGATCCAGATCATGTCCTAACTCAGAAATGACACCACGAGATGAAGTCACTGCTGGCTGCACACTCATATCAAGAGTTGAACTCACTTCTAGATGCACAATCGTCTCAATTGGTGAATCAGAAGCTCCCTTAGAATGTGATGCAGTATTCACCTCACTCATAAACATGATTCCCAATGACTGTGAGATCAGGGCCTCACCAATAATGGGAGGCTGATAAGATGGAAATCCACACAGTGCAGCATCAGGAGCCACCACAACAAGCTGAGCCTTCAAGGCCTCCTCAAGAAGGCCTGGCTGAGGAACATCAACATCATTCTGCACTGCAATAGAGGAATTATCAACAGACTAGTCATTTCGGGCCTCAGAATTAGAGACAACAATCTTCACATGCATAGAAGGCTGGACATCATTAGAGAATTCAGGTGGATATACAACATTATCAAAAATCTATGAACCAGATAAAAGATGCAGTTCCTCTTGCCAAGTCTTCTCCAAAACCCCAGTCACTTCCAGTGCTTTATCAATATCAACCTGAAAAATCACATAGGGGATAGGAGTAATAATCCATTTAGATGAATCAATGATTGACACCAACGAGACTCCATCCTATTGTGGGAGGAGATCCTTAAAAGCATTCTCAATATCCACAATTCCTACAAGAAAGAGAATGTCAGACTATAGGGGCTCTATATCATCTTACACTTGCCTCTGGTTAGAGGTGGATGCTTATAATCGCCTCTTCTCAGTATCCTTCTTACAAGTATCATCATCATGTCCCTTTCCCACGTAGAAAGTACATGTGCTCTCCCTCCTGCACTCCTCAGGAAGATGACCAAAAATGTTGCACACCTTAAAAAACTTCAGCTTCCTTTCATAAAAAATTCCCAAAGAGAATCTATCATCGCTTGTATTGAGAATGACTTCTTCAATCAATGTGCTTTCCATGTCAACCTCAACCAAGACACGGGAAAAGTGCCAAAAATCTTGGATTATAAGTTTGGAGATCTATATGAATTAGGTTGCCCACACCCGATGCAATATCCCAAAGAATCTGAGGATGCCAGTATAACCAGCTAAGTTTGTAGATTCGAACCCACACTTGCACATGTGTATGGTGACATTGAAGGGATAAAAATTCCGATCCAATTTCAGAATATGTAGGATACCAGGTTTGAGAAAGATATAACTGAAGCTCCAATCCCTTCTTTTACACTCATAATTTGGAAACACAACATGAAGAAAACCCCGCCCCATAGAAGTCATTTTCTAATCCTCAAAGCCCTAAGCAGTAGTAATTTTCCGATTCAGCTCATCAAACCACCAAATTCGCTCACCTTTCGGGGTGATGATACCAGAAATAATGGAGAATTTAGAAAGACTGACCCTTTCTTAAACCACATCCTAGTTGGCAGAGACATACACAACCTTACCTTTCTTAATCACCCTACTAGGTGAAGGGGAAACAAAGTCCATAGAGGATGGATTTGCGGCAGATTTTACAACATCCGCAAAGGTTTTCCTCAAACTCGAAGGATCCACAGATGCTTTTAGGGAACAAAGAGAGAATAGATCCTTATTCCCTATACGATCAATAGAATTCACTAGATCTAGATCCTTAACCAAGGGATCCTCATTAATTTCTTGAACACAACACACAGAACCACACCGATCTCTCCCCTGCTCTGCCATCCTGGAATATTAGAATAATTCATATAGAGAATGACTATTTATAAATAGTAAAAATGAAAATGGATACTCTTAAGGTTATTTATTTAGTGATTAATATATATATGTTTTTTTATACAAGAGTTTAAAGCATGTTCATGGAATTCAAGAAAGCAGGTAAGGATTTTCCTTCTCAAATTTATCTCTTTGAGACAAATTTTGTATTACGCACCTAATTACATTTATTCAATGTATATATTGACAATATGTGTTTTTATATATTGAAATGAATTAATTCATGGTATTTAAAGATGAATTAGAATCTTAATATTATAATTTCTTTTATTAAATTAGTACCCAATCTATAAGTGATGTTTTTTTGTCTTAATTTTCATTATTTGGGAGTTATGATATATTCACCACTTATTTTTTTTAGTACATAAATTACCATTGAATTTTTTACTATATTAGTCATAAAAATTATGGAATTTAAAATTATTTATTACTATAATTATCATAATATTTTAAATTAAGAGTTATCAAAACCGTTGTAAAACACAATAATTTCAATGATAAAAAAACCATCCCATGTTTTGGTAAAGTAAATGTATGTGCAGTTTCCTAGAAAATGAATATATATTTAAATACTAGAAAGTGATATCTACTATAGTATATATTCACATATGTTTAGATGAGAATTTAATTAATGACCACTCTTTAAAAAAAATAGGCCAAAGACTGCACACCTTGTAAGACACTCTTGAGTGATACGCATTGGAATATTCAAATGAACTTTATCAACCATGATAAAAGATATTTCCCAAAATTTCCATGGTCTCCTACCAATGGAATATATTTAATTCAATTACTATATTCTATTGGTAACTCACCACATTGAATGTATTATATTTATTTGATGAGGGTACTTAATGTTACATTGGTAATACCCCATATTTCTAAGATGATTAAGGGATATTCACCTAGATATCCACATTATTATTTTAAATTGGGATATATATGATTTCAATATCACTCATTATATACATAAAATTTTTATATTCTAGAAGAGGTTCTTTATGTAATGGTTTGGAATGACTTGTTCAATATTAAGGTGATTGTATTGGACTTAATCAAGTAATGGTAGTGACCAGAATTATATATCCCCTCAATGCATGGATGAGTCTCATGAGATAAATAAATTTGGGTTTTTGTGTATACCTCCTACCATAATAGTATAGTGTATTTGAATATTGGTTTGAATACATGTTTTTAATGTATGTAATTATTCTTTCCATAAGTATGGGATCAATTATTATTGTTATCTATGTTTTAACTTATTCTCATGAATAAATAATCACATAAGTTTCTATCGATTATGGCTTGATGTTGTTCATTTATTCTTACCATCACAATTATTTGATGATTTTTCTATGAAATATACTAATGTATTTCACTCTTTATCGGGAATCAAGTATCACCCTTATTTTCTATCCTTTCCCAAGGAAGTCTAGATAAGGACTATGTTTAATTATCAGGGATATGATAAGAGGTATAATCATGTTCTAACAATATGTTCATGTTGTATCATATTATTTGAAATGTATTGTATGTTTTAACTCCATATTACAAGACTACTAATCTATTGGATCCTTTAGAGACTCTTGTATTTTGTTCCAATAATGTAAAATAACTACTGAATTTGGGATTCTGGAGTTTGAGATGAACTAATATGATTAAGGTAAAAGAATATATTTTTTGATTTTATGGGAGTTTATTTTTGGAATAAAGGTTGAATTATTTTTTAGAAGCATATATAATTTTGTTGTGGATTTATGGTGATATAGTTTATTTTTGGAAAATATTATCATATTATAGAGATAAAATGATTAGAGAAAATAAATTTTGGTTATATCATTTTTTTTTGCTTGTTAGATAATATTATTAAGTTGACCAAGGATGAATATAAGATAAATTATTTCTTTTCCTTTGGTTTAAATCTCAGTCAGGCATATTTTGTGTAGTTTTATTGTTTGATATTTATGGAATTATTTTCATTGTTCATTGGATATTGATTCTGGTTATTTTTTCATAAAATAAATTCAATAATTTCTGCTTAAATATGTGGAAATGTGGTGACAACCGGGTTGCCTTACAAGGAGGTTGCAGACTATGCTATCAAATTGTCACTTTGTTAAATAAAATAAACCAAGATTAAATCTCTAAATATAAGATATTTATTGAAAATAATAATCAAACCATACTGAAGAAAACAATATAAAGAAGAAAGTGGTGGACAAACATCGATCTTTGGAAACTACCTTTATTATTGTATAAATGAATTATCCAATTGTATTAATCAGTGTACATAAAAAGAAATCAAGGGATAAACCTATAATAACTAAAACCCATATTTATACCTCAATAATGAGTTCCAATATCTTATTAATGTGATCCGATTACACTAATACCTTCGATAAACCAAATCAGATTACACTCATTATGCTCAATAGGGAGACCTCTCCCAAAACAATAATTAAGGAGCATATAAAATTTACATTCATAATATGAACAGAAATGAAAAATAATCTAAAATAAGTGGAATTAAAAAGATAAAGAGGCATCCTCTATTCAATAAAAATATTTTCTCTAGAAATACAATGGAAAACCAAGAAAAGAACAAACTCAAAGGGGGATACATCTTTAGATATTCACTTCCCAAAACAACTTCAAGTCTACCCCTTAATGGATTTATTATATTAAATTTAAATCTTCTTTATCCATAATATCTTTACTAAAATATAACCTTACATCAATCCAACTATCCCATGAAATTAAATGAAGATGAGAATATAAAGGGAAAAGGTGGTGGAAATCATCTTCCCAGATTCTATATCCCAAAAGATGGATAAATTTTAGGGCTCCTTAATATGGAATATCCTCTTCGGAATTTATAGAAAGTTTTTCTAAATAATATTATATATCTGCCAAAAAAAATGTAATAGGATTTTTAAATGTTGATAAAATGAAATTAAATATTTAATGAAAAAAACTTTCCCAATCCTAAATGATGTTTCTTCTTTCTATAATTTGACTCGCTCAGAGATTGAATTAATGAGCACATTTTCTTTTAATAATAATCCAAAATACTCCCCATTTAGTCTTTTTTCCTATCATTATCTAATCATTTAATGTGGATCACTTTATCTTGAGTTATTAATCAATCAATGTTGTGGGGTCCATTATTCTAGCCAGAAAAACTTTCCACAAAGATTAATTTTTAGGGCTCTAAAAAGATAATGAAATTCTTTTACAAGTTTAAAAATATGTATCCTACAATTATAGGAATATTATAAAAAATAATCACATGATTTACCAAAATAATAAAAAATATAGACCCCAAATAAAAAACCTATTAAAAATATATAAAATTCCAGAATTGTTTCATTTTAAATTTTAATCTTAAAACATCCCTAAAATCCAAAAACATTGAAGGTCAGCTCAAAATGTTAAATTGTTTGGATTTAAATCATTCAATTAGAATTGAAAATAGTGTAAATATTAGAATTATGAATTCCACCACACTTATTAATTGTACTCCTGGACTAGTGAGCATCAAAATAAAATCAAGTCAATTCCAAAACACATACCATTGAGGTTCACCAATTAATCACCAAGAATCAAAAGATACCATGCCTCATTAAAAACAAATGTTTCATGTTTTCAATTAATATCATTAAATCCATTTACAATTATTTTATTCTCCCATTCCCAGAACACATTTAACTCACATAAACTTTCTCTCAAGACACAAATATGGATTTTCAAGAAGGATTTTATCATCCGAACTCCTGAAAAAATTACCCCATACTTGATAAATTTCTACATCTCCTCCCAATGTGAGCCAAGAAAATGTGATTATCATTAGTAATTTTCATTTTTGTTATTGTTAAGGATGGTATATTTCAAATTTGAAAAATTATGATCCCAAACAAAGAGGGTTTGGCTCTTTTTGAATGAAAAATTCATGATTCTAGTTTTCACTCAAGTATGGTCTCCACCTTTCTATCCATTGAATAAAATCACCTCTATTAATCATTGAAAATATATTTTCCATCAAAATACATCAATATTTCATTATATAAAATGTAAATTTTCATCAACTTTTTTTTCTTTTGGAATTATCTTGATAGGGAACAACTTTCTTCCATTGAGAGCTCTAGACAGGCACAACTCCATTTTCTTCAAATAGATCATGCATTTTATCTTCTTGAGAAGGTTTAAAAGAGATAATTGGATTTTAATGTGGCTAACTTAACATGTTATACATGAATACTATGGTATTAAAAAATATTAAATGTTGAAGGTAGTTTATAATAAAAATTAGTATCATGAAAAGGAGGAATTTTAATTCAAAATAATTTCATCAATAACTTAAATAAAAAATAACTCAACCGTGATGTTTTGATAGAAATAAATCAAGTTTGGGTTCAAAATATCATGGATTTGTTCTCTCAATAAATGATTTGAATCTATATAATATGAAAAAATGGGTTTATAAGCCTCATGGTATCGGAATTTAAATGATAAAGGTAGCGAGATATGTCATGAATTCCAAAACCATAGGTATTATCATGAAATTTTAAAAACCGTGCACGTGAAAAAAATTCATTTTCAGTATTAATTTATGTTCACCTTCATGGGATAAATTTTTTTTATTAATTTAAATGAGATTGAAATGTGAAAAATATAATCCTTATGCTCACCAGTTTTCATAAAAACAAAATATTAAAGAAAACACACTAAATTTGAAAAGAAAAGATAAAAATCTTTATCTATCCACCTTGTTCTTCCCCACACATATTTTGTACAGTGCGCTAATTTTTCTTATTAGTTCCAATTGTGATATGAATATCAAGGACATTAGACATGACAAAAATAAGTGGTGAGTAAAGAAACAACCTGGTTTTTATTAAGCTATAGTTTCTTTGACCTAGCATCCTAAATAAAGCAACTTGGAAACCTACATGAGGAGAAAAAAACAAAGTATCAAAATTTGAAATAAAGCATGGGAATAAAAAAATAACGAGAAAGTAAAAATTCCTTATTATGAACCCTAAAGTGGGTCATAGGAATTCACTACCCATATTCAGGTAGTTCTAGTAGATAATCCCCAATATAAAGGTGGGTTCAATGTTTTCCTCATGAACCATCAAAATGGATTTTCTCCAATTTTACTCAAACTACACATTTGTAGATTCTCTCAAAAAAATTCATTTAGTTTCCCCTCCATTAATTTATTGTCCAATGATATAGTGTATGTGGGAACAAAATGTAAAATCTATATTCCAACACTTTATCCTCACAAAAAACATCCACTGGTTGATGAAATGTAATTCCAGGAAGTGGTTTATCTTATATTTCATCATCAAAAAATATTTATTCTTTGAAGAAAATATTGGTCCCCCGATTCACATATAAACCAATGCACTCTTAAACCAAACTCACCATTATTTATCCTATTTAATCCCTTCACTTATTCTTTATCTGAAAAATTAGTGCACTCGAATGCAATGGGAACTAAATCTGCATAGGGAGAAACAATTTGTTTTTTTATAAAAATATTCTAGAATATATGGATAAAAATTATGAATTATCCCTATGGATTATTAGGTTCCATCGATTTCAAAGAGTCAAAAATAGTACTATTGAATGTGGGAAGCAGCTCAGGTTCCTCCATATATTATTCAAAAATGAATGTCTCATGTTTATCTTAATCATTATCCAATGATTTATAAAAAGTTTATAATTTTTTAATTTCAAAAGTTGGGTATTCACCAGAAATTTTATTTTCAACAAAATCAACCTAATTGTGTTCGAAAGAATTTTGATTTCAAAAAGACACATTAGTTGATGAATTAGTGATGATTTTTTCCTTAGAATTCAAAAAATGAGATTCCAAATAAGTTTTAATCTCATACACAAAAGGTTATTCAAAATAAAATGTGGGTGGTATAAGATTTTACATTTTTTGAGCATTATTTTCATATTTCAGTTCATTCAATTATTTGAAGGCATTGAAAAAAGTCTCTATTTGTTTTCTTAATTCTTGAATCATGGAAGCTTGATGTTGAAGCTCCAAATCATTTTTTTTGAATTTCTATGGAATTTTTTGGAGTTGAAAATTTAAAAATCCATCGTTACTAGGCTCCTAATATGGTTGATAATGAGGCCAATCATTGGAGTAGAAACTGTTATAATTCATCTTTCTTGGTTTTTCCTAAAAATTCTGAATTTGATGTTAAAATCCTAAAAATTAAAAAATTAATTAAAAAACATATCCAACCTCCCCAGTAATGACACCAAATTTACATTGGGGGTTTTTTCATGAAAATCAAGTCAATAATACCCCCTAAAAATGTAATAGAGTTGTTACCATGAGGCTATGTCATGAGAAGGTTGCAGAATACGTTATCAAACTATCACTTTGTAATTTTTTTTAATGTTAAAACTAAAATTGGGGTTTTGAAATGAGTTAAAATATTTTAAATGATAAAAAACTAGATTAAAGATACAATTCTGTTTTAGTGATTGAAAATCAAAAGTAAACTAGACTGAATAAATCAAACTGAAGACGGAAGTGACGAAATAACATATATATTTGTACACTCTCTTTATCATTGTATAAATTAATTATCCAACTATATGTATTAGTGTATAGATAAATATTTCAATGGATAAACCTAACTTAAACAAACACCATATTGATACCTCAAACATGGGTTCCAATCCTCTTATGAATGAGATCTGATTACGTGAAAAACTCTGAGCAACTAAATCACCTGACACTCATTATGCTCAATGGGGAGACCTCAAATAATTAAATTTAAAAAATGGACATAAAAAATCTAAATTCATAATATTAACATAAATATTGAATAATTTATAAGAAACTAGATTCAAGAAATAAAGATACCAAAATCATTTTAGAAAAATAGTTTCTAGAGAAATACAATGGAAAACAATGAAAATATCAAACCCAGAAGGGGATATGTCCTTAGATCCCTACTTCCCAACACAACATGAAGTATATATTTCTATGCATATATTTTATTGAATGTAACTATTATTTATATAGTACATATTAAATATCACAAAACCCTCCTTCTATTAAACCCTCCCTTGAATTGAAACAGAAATGAGAATATAAAGTGAAAATGGGGTGGAAATCATATACCTAGATTATGTATCCCGAATGTTGGATCTATTTTGGTCTTGTTACATTAAAATATACTTTTGGATCCTTTTAGAAAATTCTTTAAAAAAATATTATCTATCGATTTAATAAATTTAAGAGGACCTGGACACGTCCTGAGAAAATGTATTAATTATTTCTTGTAGAAAAATGTTTCTGTCTAAAATGACCTTTCTTATTTCTATATTGTAACTCTCTAAAATAATACATTAATGAGAGAAATTTCCATTAATTTTCATCAGGATTGTATAAAATTTCTTCTCCTTTAATATGCTGGTGTAAATAAAAAAAATTAAGTCTTTTAGCTGAGTTATTTATCAGTTAATGTGGTATGGTCCATTCTTCCATCAAGAAAAATTTTCCATAATGATAAATTTTTTGGTCCTATAGAATCTAGAATAAATTATTATAACATTTGAAAATATGATTCTGAAAAAGGGAGGAATACTAGTAAAATTAATCACTTAATTTGGATAAATATTGAAAAAGACATACCCATAATACAAAAGTTATTTAAAATTGATAAAATTCTAGAATTGTGAAATTTTCAATTTTAAGCTCAAAACATACGGAACATCGAAAACCACAAAAATTCAGCTCCAAATGTAAAATTGGTGGAATTTAAATCATTGAATTGGAAAAGAAAAATTGTCGAAATATTGTCCCTATCAACTATTATTATTGAGTCATTAAAGATTAATATTTCTTCATATGAAGGTTTATACATATTGGATATTAACTTATTATGTTCTAACCATTTTGGTTTTTATTCACTTATGAATATAAGAGGAAAAACTCAATATCATTTTGTGGATCATATCATATGATAAAATTTAATATTAGTTTGTTATTCATGAATAAAAACAATACTCAAATCCAAACCCAGGGAGGATATTGAGATTTAGGTATGGAAAAAATAAAGTATATTTTATCATTTTATCAATATTGATAGTAATTGAATCATTAAATTCTTGGAGAAAATGTTAAATAAAAATATTATCATTTTACCATCATTAATTATGAATTGATGGTCTTCTTTATCCCCTGTTATTATGTCTTTGTAGTCATTAACTTTCTCATTAACATGTTCTCTATCATTCTCTATTATTAATTGGAAGTTATTTTTCTCCTCCACATCCATATATTCTTGTAACCTTTAATGTTATCCTTATATGGGAACTCTATTATGTGTTATTCCAAGATACCTTCTAATTTACCATTTCCACTCTTCTAATGGACATTTTATTATATATTTTTATGATGTGGGTTTTTAAAAAGGTAATTTAAATATTAAAAAGGATTTTCCTTTCATGATCATGAGTTTAATTTTCCACTCCCTAGAATTTATTTTAATAGATGTTTTAAAACCATTTTAATAAAAATGATATAAGATTTTGAGTAAAAAATTTATTTAAGTGGGTAAAATTTATAAAACTCTTAAATTTATTTTGAAATAATAATTTTCTTTATATAATTTTTACCAAGAACCCCTAATTTATAAGTTATTGAGATATAATATAAAAATACTAATATATAAATTTGATCATTATAACTGTGTCATTAAATTTTATGTATGAATATGTATAACCAAATTATGAAACACATATTTAAAGGTTTTATTAATAAAATTGTATTTATTAGTACATAATAACAAATTTCAATTTTTTTCAGTAAAGTCATTTTATGCTTCAAAAGAACGATTTCTTATTAAATGGATTTTAATGCATTTTATGAGGACAAACAATATTTAATTTAATGAAAATTTATGAATTTTATTTTTGGAAATGAATAATTTTTTTCAATCATCATTCAAAAGTAATGTTATGGTAAAAAATATGATGTTTTTTCTAAATAGATTGATTTTTCAATAAATCAGGATAAATACTGATTTTTTTTCTAAAACAATCGTTTAATCTCATTGAATCAAGTAATTTAAAATATGATTTTTTTAATTTTAGAAAAAAGTACAACACTTTTCTTTTAACTATATATTTACTAATCAATTACTTAGTAATCAAAAATATAATTGATTTTGGTATAAGATCATTTTTAGGCTTAAGAAAACAATTTTCTAAAAATTCTTTTTCATTGTGTTTTATGAATTTATATTAGAATTGATTCCTACCATTTATTGAAATTTAATCTCGAAATATTGATTCTATATTTGGAATAAATTGGTTTATGTTTTATAAATATTCCCCATTTTAGATTTTATCATTTCAAACATTAATTGTTGTGAATATATTTCAACACGACAAAGGTAAAATAAGAAAAATAAGATTAAAACTATGGGTAAGGTCTTAAAAAGAATCCATAAAACATCTCAATAATTTCTTTTATATATTTTTTGAAACATAACCCTCTAGTATTATAAAAGTTTTCAATTTATTTACAATTCCCTTTGATTATAACATCTATATTATTTTATGTAAAGGATAAAATTAATATGTTACTCTCTTTCATTTAATATCTATAATATTTTGTGTTAGGGATAAAATCTAGTTTTGTTCTATTATAAATGGGTTTTTAAAATATGAATGAATTTTTTATTCGTGGTAATTTTTTTTATTTTTATTGATGTAAAAATTACCTTTAATGATTATGCAACTATGATATATTGGTTGTTCAAGTTTAATAAAAATCTTGTCACTAATTTTAGAAAACATTAAATGTAATGAAATATTGATGAAATATTGTGTTACATTACTTTTTTAGATCCATATGACATATTATTAGTGTGTTAAACTTTTATAATCTAATTCCATTACCATATAGATGTAATTAAAGTCAAAATACATTAATAGTCCTGAAAATGATTTCAATGGTACATTATGTTAAATAATATTTTATTTAAAGATTTGAAATTCATAAAAAAAAATTATATTTGGGAAATTTAATGTTATATTATCTATCCTATATAAATTTCTTCACTTATGTGTCACTTTCCATATATATAGTAACATTCTTGACTCTATATAATAAAAACCTTTGATATAATGATAACCATCCAAATGGTTAATGATGAGTTAAAACTACAAGATAAGGGAAAAATAATCTCTTATACTTGTAGAAATTATATTTCATAATATTATTTGGTCTCATAATCACCATAGATCTTTAATATGACAATTTTTAACAATTTAAAAAGAATTTTAATTTATATTAATTTAATACTTTAAGTATTTCCAAGGGTGCCACTCCCTGAACTTATAAAATGGAACCTCTATTCCTCACACATTTTAGCTCTCTCATTCAGTCAATATATTCAGAAATATCTACCCAATATCTATACCCACATCCTAGAGTACACTTTCTCACCAAATGGAAAAACTAGATGGCTTATGGATTATCCCATGCAGGCTATACAATGACAAGGTATAAGTCATAACTAACTATTTTCATGTTTACTTCTCCATCAACCTTTTTAATGTATTCTATAAAACAATAAGATAATAAAATAAATATATTAAATATACTAAAATATTATTATGTTTATGGTATAAACCTATTGTATCTAATTATCCTTACTATGGTAAATGAAAACATTTCTTGTTTGTATGTGTGGATTACAACCTCCATCGAGTGAAGTATTTCATTTTTCATCACTACCACATATGTATGGTTATTGTGATAGATTTATTTAGTATATTTTATATTAGTTATATAATTATCATTCTAGAATGATAATATATCATATGGTATTTACCATTCAATCTATTGAAATATGAAAATGTTCATCTTGTGTGTGTCTGGAAAACCACCCCTATGAAGCCTTGTGATCATTTTTTAATTTTTTAAAGGTTGGGGATAAATGCTAATTTTTATTATTAAAGAAAAGTCCCCATTTTAGGATTGGTTAGCGGGGGGACCCATTACACAGCCCATAGGCTCGGTGGAATGAAATCCCAAATACAAGGTCTGAAAGCCCATTTTTAGGCCCAAAGTGCCCTTCAATGAATAATACAGTTATAGTACCAGGGTTGCTATAATACCTTCTATAGTACCATCGCTGCTATAATCCATGCTAAAATTCCTTCAATATATAGTTTCACCACTGATATAGTTCCTCTGCTGTTACAGTATTTCTATAGTGCCCTAATACATTACTACTACAGTACCAGTAATTCGTCCATGCCCAGATTCGATCCTATGTCTTTTGGATGCCAAGTAGGAGCCTTTACCACTTGGGTACAAGCTCGTTAGCAATGTTTCCATGTATTCCTTTCATGTATGGTTATAAAATTATTATCAATGATAATTATGATAATTATTTCATTGTTAAAATTTTCAAAATAATTCAACATTGAAAAATTTGACCATATTCAAACCTCCCAAGCCATTTCTAACATATAAGTCCAATTTTCTCAAACATCCTATATGAACTTAGTCAATTAACAAATTAAGTATAAAATTTATATAAGTGAAATAAAATTAATAAAAATCTTTAAAATGTTTATTAATAATGTGAATAATAAACATAATTTTATTAGTCATAAATATAATGAATATAGGTGACACATCCTACCCAGGGTAAGGGACCATCTACCTTAAGACCTTATTATAATTTTTTTATAGCTTTAATTTATAAATATTTTTATTCCATGTCTATATTTTTTTAAAAAATTTATGGATTGATTTATTTTGATTGATATATATTATATATTAAAATTTACATCAATTTTAACTTTAATTTAATTTTTTTTAAAAGGAATCTTTTTTATGTATTATATATGGAATGATTTTAATTTATTTTAAACTAAAAAATTAGTTCTCTATTTTAACATTAATGATATTGGAAATAGTACCCACCACTTATACCATTATTTTATGTTTCGATTCCTTTAAAATATTCTAGGATTTCTTCAAATTAAACCTCTACTTTTATTTTCTCTTGGAATTTCATTTTTGATAATATGGTTTCAAAGGAAAGGGATGTATTAATATCTAAAAATATTTATCTTATGGGTTGAAAAGCATAATTTTATGTTTTTGATGATGTAAATACAAGATTATATTTATTTCACATAATATAGTCTCTATAACATTATTTATGATAGTAGGTGAGCTGGATATAAATCTAAAATGTCATAGATAATGATTAGGATCTATGGAAAATTATGCTAGAATTAAACATGTATCTTTTTCTATTTTAAGTGTTATAGTAATGGTTAAATGAAGATGATTTACCAAGGAATCTAAATTAATTTTATATGATTGGTAATTATTTTTCATGAAAAGATTTTAATTAATAATTTATGAAAATGATCTTTTATTTAATGGAATAATTATTCCCTTCAAGGGTAAAAATGAATATTTCTATGAAAAATTATTTAATGGGTCATTTGGTTTTCAAATAAACACACATTATTATAATATTAACATTATGTTTTCTGAGAAATTGATTTATGATAAACATTGGTTATTAAAAAAATCATTAGTACGTAATTGATTATTTGAGCTCAATGTTTATTACGTTATAGACACTATATTTTATGATCTCATAGTTTTGAAATAGAATAACTTGTTTATTTTTGACTTTTTATGCATACCTTATAGAGATCTTTAGGCTATTAACATATTTTTAAATGATTTTCCCAGGGTTTAAGTATTATTAGGAATAAATGATGATGTAAAAAAAATTCATGAATATTTTTTATAAAAATAAATAATGTTTCATTTTAAAAGTAGTGTATTGTAGTAAAAATGGATACCATGTTTAATTGTGAATTTCTTGGATATGAGTATTCTATGTAGGGTATATGACCAAATTCTCTAAAACTATAAACTTTAAATATCATTAAAATGTGATAAAACAAATTTTTTATTTAAAAGTTAATATTTTCTAATTATTTAATGAAGGGTCCTTATAATTGGTTTTAGAGGAAGCTTTTAGACAACATTTTATGTTAGGATCATTCAGATGAGAATAGTTTAAGATCTAAGATAATAAGTCTATGTATTTGAAAATATCTTAACGATTTGGTAAATAAATTATTCTATTATTTTATTCCTAATTATATAAATTTATAGACACTTGAATGTGAATGTGGCTATGGAATATGTGAACCTAGGAGTAATAACTCTGAAATGGATGAATTAGGTAAAGACTCAATCATCACTCGGGGTACAATGAGTGGGAATAATAATTCACTACTGACTAGATACTTCGAGACTACATGATTTAATTTTTCACATATTCTCTATAAAGCATTATAATTAATTTGATTATAAGGTTTTGTAATTGAATTATAACCATGGATATCCTTGGATAATCCTAATGTGTTACAGATAGAAAGGAATGGTGTTATATATTAAGACATTGAAAATTTATTTATTTTTTGACTATGATTTTTTATTGAAATTATTGGTTATTGAAAAAAATATTTATTTCAATTAGGTAAAATATCTTCATTAATATGAATGGATAAAAATCAAATACAAACCACATTTATCTTCCAGAGGACTCACTTTCAGTAATAAATAAAAAATTGTTACTTATACTCATCATATAGTATTAAAATTACATGAAAATTAGTTTTTAATGTGTCCCAATATTCTTCTATACTTTGATAAAATGATGATCCATGTGATACATTTAACCATATTTCAAAAATAAAACTATCTTATCATACTCAATTTGGAATATTCAAAATGGAATTTTATTAAGTAATTATAATGGATGAATCAAAAATAAGATTTCTAAACCTTTATATGCCTAAAATGGTGGGTGACATTCAAGAAGATATGTATTTTTATTTTTTTATCTTATTTGTTTTATAATTTTATAGATGCTGACCCTTATTTGAAAAATTTAAGTTAAATTGTATCCAAAAGTAATATGGGAAATAAGTTTGAGTTGATGTGTCAAACCTATATATTTAGAAAATTTTATTTCATATATATTTTAAGATTAGTTAATATCCATTTCAATCAAGATGTAATGATTATACATGGATAAATGATGTATAGGAACATGTAATGATTTTTAGGAATTTTAACAATGTATAAACACAAATTGGTCGATCATGTATCATCCATCATTGAAATTGGTATTAGAGTGAATGGTGATAAATATATTTTATTGATATGAGTTATTTTTGTTTAAAATAGGATCCATGAACATATTGTGATGGATGAATATTAGAAAATTATTCATTTATGTATTTTAGTAAGGATATATAAGGATATAAAATGAAAAATATTTGATAATGGATTGTGAAAGAAAATTTAATAATTTAATGTGTACCCATATAGTGTTAAAAATGTTACGATGAAGTGATATTTTATTTAAGGTCAATAAATTTAAGGATGAAATTTTTTAAAGGAATTAGTACCATTTTACGTTTTCTATGATATGTGTACTTTTGGAGACTTTCACTGAGTTTTGATAAATTTATTAGGTATATGTAACTCTAATGTTTAACATGTGTTGTATTGAAAATTTTATTTGATGAAAATTTATTTTTTATTTTTTGGATATAATTTGAAAGGTATTGATAATATTTAGAGCTAAGATGATCTATGATGCTGAATTAATTATATTTACTTGATATACAAGGGTTATGAACATTTTAGGAATATATAATTTATCATATAAAAAACCATGTGATATAAATGTGATTTGGTGACAATGTGATTAATGATATTTTTATTGAATTTAACTATATTGGGAACATTTTTTGAATATAGTTAATGGAAATATTATTTTCTAATATGGGTTTCTATTTAAGGAATATAGTTTGAATTGTTATTTGGAATAACATATGATTATATTGTGGATTTATGGTGATTTAGTTTATTTATGAAAAAGTAGCATATTTTTTAGATTATATGACTAGAACATAAATTCTTTGGATATATTTACTTTTAGTGACTTTTAGATAATTTCTAATTTGAGGATAGATGAATATAAGATAAAATCATTGTAATAATTTGGTTTAAATCAATGTTCGGATTAATATGAATAGTTTTATGGTTATATATATGGAATTTTTTAATTTTAACTTTTAGTTATTTTTAGGCATTGTAGATTAATATTTCTTTATATTAAAGTTTTTATATAACCGATATTATATTATCTTATGATAATAATTTTTTACATGATTAATGTATAAATAAAAAAGAAATAACTTCCAATATTTTATGTATCTTATGATAAGTCAATAATTAATTTTAGTACATTGTTCATTAAAAAGGTTATCTTCAATATTATTTTATAGGATTAAGAGATGATATAAAAGTGTAAAAACTATCCAAATCATAGAAAAGTGATGAAATGTGATTTTTAATGTAAATATATCATGTAAGTATATATTCTTATGTTCTCTATCTTAATAGTAAATGAATCCATCAAATATTGGAAAAGGATCCATAAATAAAAAAATTATATTATTAATTTAATTTATATTGAATTGATGTAATTAATTATACCCTAATTATTTATGTTTTTTGGTCCTTAACATTATCCTGGCCATGTTCTATATCACTCTAAATTATTCCTTAGATGTTATTTTTCTCTTACATGTCCATATATTAACTTCCTATCAATATTCTCATTAACTGGGAACTAGATTATGTGTAATTTCAGATGACCTTTATACATCCATTTTATATTATTCAATATGATGTTTTATTATCACTTTCTATGATGTGGTTTTTGAAAAAAATATTTTGAAATATTAAAAAGTGTTTTCCTTTCATGATCATATGTTTTATCTTCTACTACTAAGAATTGATTTAAAAAATATAATTTAAACCCTTTTTATTAAGAATGAGTATAAATTATGAGGACATAATTTCTTCAAGGGGGTATAATTTAATATTCAAAAAATTATTTTAAAATAAAACTATGCTCAAAATTTTTATTAACACACAACATCGAGCTTTAAGTGATTGTGATATACTATAAAAATAACAATATTTAAATGTAATCATTATAAATAATAAATTAAATTGTCAGTATATATAGGAATAAATAAAAATAAAAAATTATGTATATAGGTTTTATATAATGAATGTTTATTGATTAATATATAATAATAATGTACATGTTTTCCCGTAAAGTCGTTTTATGCATAAAAAATATGATTTTTAGAAAAACATTTTTTACATATTTTCGAAATATATATATATATTAGAAATTTTATTTAAGTATTTGAATTGAATTATTTAATAATAATTTAAAAATTAGATTAATTTAAAAAATTTCAGATTTTATGAAAAGATTTATTTTTCCGGGAATGGTGAAACATAATAATTTTTTTTAAAATTCCAATTATTTTTATTCAATAAAGGAATTGAAAAACCCCATCATGTTTTTATTTGAAAATAAAGTAACTTAATTTTCATTTAATTATATATAATCTAATTAGTTATATAGGATTCAATATTATACTTGATTTTGGTATAAATTCATTTTAAGGGTTAAAAACTAATTTTTCTAAAAACTATTTTTCATAGCATTTTAGAATTTTATATTAAAAATGGGTTATACTAATTCTATAAATGGAATAATTAAAAATTTATTCCATATTTTTAATTAATAGGTTCATTGTTTGTAAATATTTCAATTTTTATTTTCAGTCATTAGGAATAGTAACTATATTGAATATTTATCACCTCGATATGGGTAAAACTAGTAAAATACGATTAAAAATATGGGATAAGACTTTAATGTATCCTCAAAAATGTATTAATTTTATTAGAAATTTTTTTTCCAACCATAACCATCTTAGTTTACAAAAAGTTTGCTTATTTTTGCACCTACCTTTCAATATGAAATTTATATTTCTTTATTTAAAGGAAAAATTCAAAATGTCACACTCTTTCTTTTAATATCTATAATATTTTGTGATAGGGATAATATCTTGTCATGTTATGTTATAAATGTTTAATTATAATATTACTGATTTTTTGTCATTAAAATTTATATTCAACTATTAATTGTGGAATAATTATCTTAAATGATTACTCAATTCCAACACATTTCCATTTCTAGTAATAGAAAAATCTAGTAATTGATTTTTAAAAAACATGAAAATTAATAAAAAATTGATGAATTATTGAATTTACATATTTTTTTATATAAATACAATAAATTATTAATATTTTAATAATTAATATTTTAATTCAATTACTATCTTGATGGCATTAATGTCAAACTACGCGAATAGTCTAAAAATGACGTAAATAGTTTATTATGTTGTATAATATTTTATTTAATATTTAAAATTAATAAAAATATTATATTCAGCCAAGTGAAAGGGATACAGTCTATCATATCAACCGTTTTATTATTATGTGCCAGGTTTCTTTTTATAGTTACTTTCATGACTCCTATAGATTAAAACATTTTATATCAAAGTAATTATTAAATGGATTAATGAAGGTTAAAACTAATAGATAAGGTTGAAAACATCACTTGAAATTGTCAAAAATTTATATAATGAGATTATTTTGACTAATAATAAATTTATCTTAGATATATTTATATTTTAATCTACTTGAATATGAAAATAAATTTATAAAACTTTAATACGAGATGTTTTTCCAAGGGTGCCCCTACCCTCTATAATAAAATAGACCCCCCTTTTCTCCATTTCTCACCCCTTTTGAGCAATCTTGTTCTATAATATCTATCCAAAAATCTATAAAAAATACATACCCAAGATCTACATTTCATGGTATCACTAAAATACAAAACCTATACCGATTAAGGTGGAGGAAAAATTGTTTTTTTAAAGAGAAGTTATAAGTCCTGACCAACATATTCCCTGTTTATTTCTTTTTCTAACATCTTAAAATATTACATAAAGATGATGAAAAGAAAATCATTATATTAATTATAATAAAATTTTATGATGATTATGTTGAAACAATATTTAATCCCCTTCTCCATCCTATGGGTAATGAAAAACATTAGTCCTGTATACGTATGGAATACCACCTCTATAAAGCGATGTGTTTTTTCATCCCAAACTCAAAAGGATGGTAATTATTATATATTTAATTAATATATATGATATTAATGACATAATTATCATTTTTAAAAATAATATACCATCCATTATATTACATTTACATCTAATGAAAAATTGCTACATCGTATGTGCATACATGTGGGATACCACCTCTATAATGAGATTTTATTTATTTTCCATGTGTACCTTTCATGAGTGGATATAAAATTGTATTGAATGTATACAATTGATAATTATTTCATTATTAATATATTTTTTTATGATCCAATGATACCCCTTTGATCATTTTAAACCTACCAAATCTAATTTCAACTTATAAGGTGAATGTTCTAAGACATCATACATGAACTTAATCGATTAGGTAATTAAATATAACATAGATATAAGTGCTATAAAATGAATAATAAACCCTAAAAAATTGATTATGAAGGTAAATAATTAACATAAGTTTATTATTCTAATTTATAAATAATACATTTGATATGTTTTAATAGAGGTAAGGGGAAATTAATATTAAATCATCAATTAAAATGTTTTAACAATTTATTTTAAAAATAATTTTCTTTCATGTCTATATTCGTATAATTATTTTATGAATGCATTAATATTGAATTAAATAAATATATATGTCATTTTAGGTCAATTTTTAATTTCATTAATTGTTTTTCAAAAGGAATACTTTTATATATTTTAAACAACAAATTTTAACTTTATATCCCAACATAAAATGTGATTTTATATTTTAACATATACAACTTCAATGAATTTCACCACCAAAAAAAAGTTATTTTATATTTGGATATATTTATAATAGTCTATTATTTTTTCAACGAAAAACTTACTTCCCTTTTTATCATGGTAGTTTAATTCTAAAAATTGGTATTTAAAGGAAAGGGATGTATCGATATCATAAAATTCATTGTTTATAGGTTTAAAAGTATATTTTTATGACTATTATGATGGAAATGTAATATTTATTATGTTTAATATATGATATTTTACTTGTAAATGTCTTATGATGACAGGTGAGACCAATATTTATCTCCATTACATTGGGTAATGATTACGTTCACTAGATAATTATAATGGAATTAAAAATGTAGAATATTCCATTTTAAGGGTTCTTATAAGGGTTATTGTAATGGTTATATGAAGATTATGTCCCAAGACACCTATATGAATGTTATATTATTGATAGTGAATTAACATGGAAATATTTTTATTTCATTAGGTAGTCTGATCATCTTTTGTTTAAAGGAATGATTATTCCTATTAAGGGTAAACATGTATGTTTCTATGAAAGTGAAATTTATGGGTTATCAAGTTTTATAAGATACCTTTATGATTATGATTTTTACTTTATGTTTTATTATAATTTGTTTTACGAATAAATTTAGGAAGTAAATATAATTTCAATTATATGCAAATGATTATTTGAGTTCAATGTTAATCATGTTAAAGACAAAATATCATATATGATATCATGTTTTTCAAATGAAATAAAGAGTTTCATTTCATATTTTTATATATCATTTATTGATACATTTTTCTCATACCACATTTAAAAAAATATTGTTTAATGATTATTATTAACAACATTGAATTCAAGGTAGCATTTTTGAATATTTTTACAACACGTTTCATTTTAAAAGTATTTCATTATAGAATACATTAATATTGATTTGAAGTTCCCACTTTGTAATGTATGAGTTTATTATGTTAGATTTATGACCAAATTATATAAAAACTAAACAATAAATATCCTTGAAATTTATGAGAATTAATTCTTTATTTAAAACTCAAGATTATTTAATTTCTTAAAGATGGGTCCTTATACCTTTTTATCAGTATGATAAGCAGATAATCAAACTTTTATTCAACTATACTTGAAGAAAAATGGTCTCTTGATATTTTATTTTTTTTTATCAAAGTCACTACAATATATATTTAATTATAAAGTTTCCCGATTAGCGTCACATCATGATATTTTTAGAAAAAAATATGTTTGATAGAGTACAACATTTGTAACTAAATGCTTAAACAAAAAACAAAATCTTATTATTTTGATGTGATCATTATAACAAAGAAATTACATTGGAGTGAATTAATAGTATTAATGGAATCATGAAATATGTATTGGCCATACTCATTTATAATTAATTAATTAATTAATTTAAAATTTTCAGTCCATTTCTAGAAAATTCATTTAATTTTTTAAAATATCATTTTTCTCAAAAAACAAGTTTTATTACATTTTATGACTGAATATTATAATTAATTTCAGGATCTATTAGAAAACTTATTTCATAAAATAAAATTCATTTTTTAAATTAGAAAATCTTGCTTTACATTGGGTTAAATATTTGGATTTTTTAGAAAATATTGGGTTTTTATTGAATAGTAAAGGATAATAATTTTTGTAAAAATATCATTTATTTTTAATAAATTAAACAATTTAAAAATTCCATTATGTTTTGAATTTTATTTAAAATAACATAATAATTATTTAGTTATATTTAAACCACTTAAATGTTTTTATTAAAATTTATATTGTATTTTAGAAAATGTTTATTTTTTTTAAAAACATGATGTTTTTGAAAATTGTTTTATTATACACAATGCTTCTCCATTTTAAATAACTCAAATAATACCAAAATGGGAATGTTTTTAAGGAAATTTATATATTATATATAAATAAATATTAATTATGCTTTATACAATTATTATTATATATCTTGTAGTAAATATTAAATCATTGTTTTTTGAAATATACACTTGTTGAAAAAAAAAAATTTCTTCGTATCTGTGGGTTTTGTTTTAAATTTAATACTGAAAATTAAATAAATTTAATTTTTTAAATAGATTGTGTATTTTTAATAATATTTTCAAAATTATTTAGTATTTTCATTTTCATTTTTATTCAAAAAAGCTACCATGGTAATAAATATTTTCCCCACTATAAGTGAATCAATGTAGGAGGTTAAAGTTAAAAGGTAAGGGCTTAAAATACCAAAAACTGACAACGTTAAATCTGAGGTTTATGTGTTGATTGAAAATAAAAATAATTTACAGCCTTAATTTACAAATAAATGATTTCTAATTAATTCCTCTATTATTTTGTATGATTTAAATATAAAATAATAATTATTTAATCACTCCATACTACCCCTCCTCAAGTTTAAATACCACTGCTCAACACCCCCTTTATCCTAAAAATCAATGTATCTATTATAATAATTGAAAAAACATCTCCCCCTACCCTCACTACATAAAAGTATTTCTGGTCTCACCCAAAGACCAATTCCAAGATCCTTAAGGGGTCCTTCAAGGATTTGATTTTCAAGAAGTGTCTTTCTCAAACCACCACTCTTAATTTCATTTATCCTTATACCTTTTACTCACCTCCTTCATCCATAAATCTATAATAAATACCTTATCATTTATATATAGGTTTTTTATATTTATAATTTAATATATTATATACATCCATTTGTTATATCCTCTTAGTGAATGAAACAAAACCATTGCCTAAATTATGGTGGTTAACTGTCTCTATGGATAATGAGTTTTCATTTTCAATTACTGCATTCAAGGTTGGACATTAAAAAATAATTCTGGTAAAATAATATTTTAAAATTTATATTATAACTTATTTCATTTTCTGTATCAATAATTTATAGATAATATTAAATAAAACAAAACTAGTATGTGATGGTTGGAAAAACTACCAAAATAAACAAACTATTTGTCATTAATATATTTACCAAATGAATAATCCTCATAAAAGAAAGAAAAATGATATATGAGACCATTTATAATTTTTAAATTAATTAATATATTTTAATTCAACTTCTAGAGTTGAATTCACATTTTACAAGAACATCCATAATTATAATCAAGTGAATCGACTATGAAAACATGAAACGATTGCTCTCAGAACAACGAAATTGATCTTTATAACACATTGAAATGACCATAATCAAACTTAAAAAAATTATAATAAATTATATATATAGGTAAAATGTTATTAATTATGTAATTAATAAGTCTATTTTTTTGTTTTATCCGAGAAATTAAGATAATGTGAAGGACATTAAGACACAATGTAAGGGACTCGTTAACTAAAAAACCTCGTTTAAAATGTTTTAATGATATATTTTGTAAATATTTCTCTTTTATGTCCATGTTTTACAAATAATTTTTATGAATTTCTTTTTATGTTCATGAATGTTTTTAAATTAAAATTTTCTAATTTCTCTCAAACATTTTTCATAAAGGGACCTTTTTAAGCTTTTACATAATGGAATTTCCTTTAAAAAAAATATTCTTTTAACTTTTCATTTTACAAAATTGAAAAAAACATTCTATATATATATGGAATGAATATAATTTCCACCCACCATTTTTCCTTAATATTTTTTAAATATACTTTACATGTTTATATGGTTATTGTTTATGAAATTGTTTTTCATTATACGTGTCTTGTTTCTCAAAATGAGTGATTTCAAATGGAATGTCTATTTTATTCACAGAATGTTTTATGATGCAAGATTACATAATTTATGTTATAGTTATTGGTAATTGTTTGTGATAATTGGTGGTTCCATTATCAACTAATTATGGGTGGATTCACTATAAAATTTAGACAATTTGTAACATTTTAACATCCAATGCATTTGGTACTCTGAAGATGGAGGATAGCCATATTGGTTACTCAATTTTCCGGGTGATATTGAAAATGATATAACAAGTCACATAATTAAATTTTATATAATTTATAATGAGTTTTCATGGAAATTGATTGATTCTATAAGGGTAGTACAATTATATTTTTTGAGAGGACTATTCATTATCAGGGTGAAATGGTATTTTTTATGAAAATATTTTTATGGGTTTTCACTTGACTAACCATTTAATTCCATTTATGTCCATTAATGATCATTTATTCTCCTATACATTTATTAAAATTTATCATAGGATTTATGGGGGAATAGAAGAAAGTATTAGATTGAAGGGAAAATTGTGCAGATTCTTCATGATGAGAAAACATCTTTTTTTATAAGTCTATTATTTTATTGAAAAATTAGATACTGTTTATATGTGTCCACTTGTAATGTATGAGTTTTCCATGTATGTGTTAGTACTCATTATAAAAAATTCTTATCCAAAAAGATAACAAGGATTATAATTATGTAAATTCCATTTACAGTTAATAGAATATGTAACCTTTAAGGCATGTTCCTTACAATTGGAATTAAAGATCAGTTTAGATAACATTAGAGATTAATATGTTTTCTGAATAGTTATGGATATCATCATAGTGTTTACAAGTTTAAATATTGTTATATGTTTGAAGTATTAGACAACCCATTTTTTAAGGTGACATATTTATAGGATATTAATGAAAATTTGGGTGATTTTATTTAGAATGATAATTAATATACGAATAAATGATTTGAAGGTTAATATAATATAGAGTTTACCACATTGTTATATTTAAAAGGCTCATTTTCATTTTAATATGTAAGAATTAATTTTATTTCCTGTTTGGATGATTTTATTTTCCATAGATTAAGGATCATTTATCAATTTTTTAGGAAAGTGATCTTTCACAACCTTATCATCCTTTTCGGATGATTTGATTAACACTATTATTGAAAAATCATGTTCAAATGATTTTAAATATTTTCTGAGTATTCAAATCATATCAAATAAACTATTTGAATTATCTAACACCTTCTCTTTTCTTAAAAAATATTATCGGTCATGATATTTTTTCCTTTTATTTCAAAATATCAACTTTACCTAATTTCTTGAAAAAGGAAAATCTAGAAAGTATATGAACAATTACATTTTGTTAGTTGGGAATCATGTTAGAAGATAAAGGGGATATCAAAGAAATGTTGTTGTCAGGATTTAAGGTATGAATAATTTTATTATCTTCTAAGTATGCATCATTTTTGGGTTAATATTGATCAATAATAAGGATATTGTTCATATCTATAATTATTGGAATAAATTATTAAGGAATAAGATAACAAAGCATGGTTAATGGTTTTTGATAGAAGTAATATGAATGATTCATTTATGTATTCAGATTTAAATTTTTTGATATAGTTGTATTTTATAAATTTAATGTGAATCAAAGAACAATTTAGTATTTTTCTATAGTGAGTTTTGTTTTTAAAAATTCAGAATTATATATTGGATAGAACCAATGCCTTTAGAAATTGTTGAAAATGAGATAATATTTAGGATACATTTATTATATTTTGGTAAACTTTTGAGGTACATTTTACCCTTAGGTTTTTGATATAGAAAAAGGTTATTTGATGAAAAAATCCACTACTTTTAGTGGAAATATGTTTAAGGGTATTAGATGACTTTATTGATTATGTGATCTCTGAATTTGAGGCAATTTTGGGTTGTTACTATTTTCGGATGATAAAAGAAAGGTACGAGATAACCTTTGATGTTAAATATATTGATTTTAGTTTTGATAATGTTTGTAAAATCTCTATTATTTTTTAATGATTGTATTTGTATGGTTTCAGAAAGGGAATAACCCGTAGGATGGGATAAAAACTATCACACCCAGGAAGGCCGCATGAATTGAAACCAAAACTAGAGGGTAAAAAGGGTGACTCTCTAACCAATGGCCTACACGATTTTATAATTAGTATGATATTTTATTAGTTACAAGCATTTATTTATAAAAAATAAGTTTACTTTGGTATTATAAGTTGATCATATTAATTACCACAGGATTAGAAAATGATTTAGTGATTAAGTTATTAATGTTATTTCAATAAATATTCACTATTTTTGTAACTTTATATGATTAAGGTAAATAGAATACCTTTGTATTTTTTCAATAAGTAAAGGATGAACTGTATTTTTTAAACATATATGATTGTAGGGTCCTAAAAAATCCACTATGGGAAGAAACTACTCCCACATTCACTTTGTAGAAGGAATCGAGTGTTCCTAAAAGTCTAGAAAAGTTAATGTAATCAAATTATGTTTCAAATTTTAGAGGAAACTTTAAGGAATTCAGGTTTTCAAATAATTTCATGTGGCCCATGTACCAGAACCGGGAAAGGTCCACACACCGCTTAGATCAAGAACCACCGATACATGGAACGATTTGTGAACTGCGGGCCTATAGAGAGATGGCCAGTGAACAAGGTGGACCACGAACTGCATCGCTAAAGGACTCATGTGCAAAAAGGCGATCCACATACTATCTCGCAAAATCAACAGTTCATGAACAAAGCAACCCAGAAGGGTTCTGATAACCATGATCGCGAACTGTATCCTCTTCAAACACTGGATTGACCGAGTCTTTAGCAGGTCAGAATATCTATGCATGGGCCTCTAAAAATGGTCCCACACACCCAATAGATACAATTTCCCCGATTATATATAAAAGGTGAACATAATGAATTGAGAAGGGACAAATGAAGAAATCATGAAGGGAACCCAGAGGTTGGAAGAAAGAAAATGTAGAAGATTTCATCATCAATCTAGAATCATCAGCGAAGCCCAAATCATGAATCACATTCTCCCTAGGTGAAATCGATCGCTAACTATAAAACAAGGAAACTTAATAATTGAAAGAGAATTGTGAACCAAAATAGTGAAACCACGAACCGTATACTTCTTATGAACGAACATCTTGTAAATGATGATCCCCCAAATCCTCCTCCAAAATGGTGTTCTGTATAGTGTGTCACTGCGCAGATTTAACTCAGCGCCACATACTTTATCAGTACATGGAAGGAACCCAAAACAGTGTGATAGACCATGTACCAATATAGAGTGCGGTGATCCATCCCCATTCCCTCATACTGCATTGGTACACAGATGGCCCCTCTTCCCACATACCACTGTGGTATGCAGATATTTCCCCGATCCCACATAAGAAAACAGTACGCAAAATGGGGTATTTTTGGCTATTATTTCCACTCGTTCCAACCTCACCCCTCCAATACCATCCAATCCTCCATAATATTTCTACAAACTAGTCCTCTAACATCAAGAAAAAGCCTCCTACAAATCCACCAGACATGTATGATCAGACCATCAGGTGCATCAGTGTGCCCCTTTGAGTCTACATACCCATGATAAGAAGAGTCATAAAGGATCTCCCTACAACAGTTTGGTCTTCAAGAATGTTCGTGGGTCTACATTCCCATGGAAACACAGAGTCCAACCATGGGATGCTGATGTGAACCTCCTCATTATTGGGATTAAGGGTGATCACTTTCCTTTCCATTCAATGAGGAATAGTGATCAATCAAAGGGGTTATGTTTTCTCCCCCATTTGATGAGGACGCAACTCATCCCTTTCCTAGAATGTGTTCTGGGGTCCTCCCATTGAGGTATATCCCCAATCATCCAAGGTCGAGCCCTATGACCATTAATGTCATTTCAAATTGAAAGGTTCATCACTATGCACCCTCTCCCACCGTCGCTCCGACCTCTTCCACTGTGGGATCTCCCTCTCCCACCAACAGGAGAGGAAGAATGTGGTTGGTTGGATATCTTGAATCCTCTTGTTTCTCATACCAGGCATGAATTTCATGGGCTTAGAGGTTTGTGAAAATTACAAAATCCACACCATCTGAACTATAAGAACACTGATTCCTGATCAAACCAGGATACATAGGATACCTACCTGAAGGCCCAATCTCAAAAGGGTGACCATCCAAAAGGGCTCAACCAATCATGTCTCCTTAAATGGGAAGATTCCTTGCGTAAGACCAACATAATTCTGAACTACGTGGGTTCTGATTCCTCTCTCGAGGATACATAGGAAACCCATATTATGGGTATGATCCCAACATCATGTCAACTTCTTCCCCCTATATGATGATAAACTCCATACCTTCTTATTGTATGGCTCAAGTTATCATCACCTCCATAGAATCAAATCCATATACATGCTTACGACGATCCTAAAAACCAAGGGTATCCTATGGACACACTCTTTGGGAATGAACCAAAGATTCAAGAACATATGAACACAACTTAATTTTATATGAGAGTCCTAGAATAGGTTATAATCCTCCCCCAAAATGGTGTGGTGAGTCCGACTTCCCATCCTCTTGACCAATAGAGTCCTTAAGTTTCATTTTTTGAATCATCTATCAACGTGCCCTGAACTTTGGAAAGAAGGTCCATGAATCATGGATACCAGGGTCATTGGGTGTTTCTGGCTCGATGAATAAACCTGTTGGAGACCATCCGATGAAGTTATATCTAAGGAGGACTGACTGCACAAGTACTTGACCCCATGAAACCGCTCGCTAAGACCAACTGACTATGGAATCTGTTTTTCAATGCGAAAGGGGTGAATTTAACAGCTCTAGAAAGGTTAATCCAACCCGCCATTAAAGGATAATGATGTAGAATAAGCTGAAATGAATGAAATGGTGAACATGATAAGAAACCATATCTAGAAAAGGAGATGGGTGGCGATTCTCATCGAACCATTTCATCAGCACGCGAATGTGCCACCTCAAAGGCAGGAAAAAATGTTGAACCCAACGTGAATCCTTAACCAAGGAGGTCGTTCTACCCCAATGATAACAGACGCAAAAGGATATTGCACGTCATAAAATTTTGTTTTCCTTGTATGCGCAAAATGCACCACCCCGAAGGTGAAAAAAAAATGGTGAACCCAATGTGAATCCCTAACCAAGGTGGCGGTTCTACCCCTCCCATGCCCCTTCACCCCACAACAGAAAAAAAGTAGATGGGAAGGGGGCCAAGCTGATTCCCCAAGTATGAATATGTTTAAAAGAATTCTACATTGACAAGGGTTTGTTGTTTTTATGTCATATATGTATATTACATGTTCTTGTAGAGAAACCATCGATCAAAATGACATCCAAACAACTAATGCAGACACGCGCATTAGCAACCCCGCAGGCGGCTGGGGCCCCAATGAAGAGAAGGTCCCCCTTGCCTACCTAGTGTATTCAATGATGGGTATCCAACAAACTAATTAGGGAGTACCACAAAAATATTAATCTACCCAAATTAGATGCTACGAGATATGCCCTCCAGTTTGAAAAGACTCATCGGGCGCCTCTTCAGCCATGACTGGAAACCTAGCACAAGGCAGCCCCAGTGGTCATCATAAACCATTTCAGGAGACTGTCCCCAAAATGTTACAAAAAGTACCAGCCTTAACATAGGGAGGTAGATGAATTCGATGCTGAAAAATCCATCTCAACTACACAGAGGTCCTATGCACAAACCCCCGTAAGATAATGTTGCTGTCGACACCAGATGAACAAGCCTCCTAATGTTGCAGAGGACCTTATGCCGAGGGAACCTATTGATGTCCAAGATACCATCTCCCCTCTAGCTTCCCTCCAAGGGTGGTGAATATATAATCTGTAACAAAATATCACCTTGGTTCCTGAGGAGAAACTCCTGTATACTAACGCGGTGGAATTCAATGGGCAGACAAATGACTCTACGCCCTCTACTCAATCCCACCAAAGGAATTGGGTGGCAGAATAAGAGAACATGCATGTTCCTGCTAGTGCTCGCTAATCCTGCTATGCAGATAGAGAAGAAAACTACAGGCAGATGTAAATATCTGCTGGTGCATAAGAAGCCCATCAACCAAATAGGGCAGTACTCAGCTACACGTAGGAAAAAATACCCGTTGATGCATTTCAAGCCCAATAACCTAAGAGGGTGGAAACCAAATATACACAGGCACAAACACCTACTGACGCATTTCAATCCCGTCAACCAAATAGGGAAGCAACCAACTATATGTAGGCACAAATATCTACTAATGCATATCAAGCCCGCTGTCCAAATTGGGTGGAGAAAAAATATGAGCAGAGTCAAATTCCTATAGATCCATATGAATCCAGTGATAAAAATACAGTAGAAATAAAGAAAATGAAAATACCTTATTGGGAATACTAATAACAAAAGAAAAATACAATGAAATCTTGAGAAGACAACCAGTGGCTGAATTGTTCCTCTGTCCTGACATAGGAGAACTACCAATATCTACTGGAAACTCCTGAAGGAATGGAGAAATCACAAACCCCTACTCCAATATCGGAATGGGACTTAATAACCATTCTATCCAAATCTGTATCTCAACACATCTGGGAAATGATGGAAGATCAAACATTGATCCCAGACCATATCATCCAAATATTCAAAGACATTATTACGTCGGTGGAAAAGGTGATAAACCTAGCCCACGACCTAGTTTCCTCGAACAGAATGAATCAATCACAAAATGAGTTAGTCATTCTAGAAAATTTATGCTTCACTACCCTAGTCCAGGAGGGTCAATGGAAATATCCTATGATACAAGGGAAATAAGATCGGGAACACATACTTGTTCCAACTAGGGGACACCGACTCAAAGTGGTGGCCGCTCCAGGGCATGCATATATTCCTGGAAAAACTCAAGATGCCCGTTAGCATATCCTAATGACATTAGGGCAACCAGAAAGATAGGGAATCGCACATGAAGGCTGTTACCAATAGCAGACTACCCCGATTACCCACAAAAGAGTGCTAAAAAATGAAATGCACCAAAGGAAAACGAAAAATGAAGAGCACATACATGGTCATGCTTTGCTAGAAGTTGGGATTCATGATGCCCTCAAACATATATAAAAAGGCTCAAGACCCTATTAGTCCTTTACAAAATTATGGAATGGCAGTAGCAGTTGTGAAGGTCCACCCCACAATATCACCACCATCAGCTCTAAAGGTACTCCCTAGAGAACCCATGAGGGCTCACTCCATGGTCCAAGAGTGATCGATCACGAGAGCCTATATCCTGACATGCATCAGGGTAGACCCCTGATCGTACCACGATTCACTGTTTTATTCCACCCTTACACCGCTGTTTTAAACTAGTTTTGTAATGAATATTACAAATATAATAATAAATTTCACTTTATGTTTTAATCATTTAATTAATGTTAATAAAAATTATAATTGGCAATGTTACTTGTTTTTTTTATTTCAATGTAGGTGGAGGTGATTTGGAGGGCCCTTGATGAAGTGGAAGAAAAATGGGCCAAAAATTGCATGGATCAATGGACATCTGTCCACTGTTTTTCATAGTACACGAAATACGTTCATCCAAATGGGCTGAACGTATTTGGGCCTGTCCAAAATTTAATAGTATACATTTCATATTAAGGAACCCAATCCTGATTCGGCTTCTATGGGTCCCATCCGAACTGATATGTCCAACACACTGAATATGGACCAAGTCAAATGCGGTGTTCTGTATTTTATCAATATCTTGAACTGTAGTTGTCCAAATGGTGCCAAACGTTCTGTGGAGACAGTCAAGAGGTAGGGATACAACGTTTTTTTTCTCCAAAGCGATATAAGGCTGTATGAAGGCCTAAACGCATGGTACAAGTGGATTGATGAAATATGTGTGCCTAAAACCACCTTCCAATTTTCCTATAAAATTACACCTTGGGCTCCCCATTTGAAAGTTCGAACTAGAGGTAAATTTATCCCATTTTGGAGTACCAAAGGGGTCTTCTCCTCATCAAAGAAGTTCTGGAGGCCCATACCCTCATAGAGGGATCAAGGATAAAGAAGGAGTTCCACTCGAGCTTCCTCCTCCTCCCAATGTCGAGCTAAACGGCGGGTGATAATTGTGAGGGAGCTACACACGTGAAAAGGGAGTTACGACACATAATTCTATACTGGTTTGGTGTATATTGTGGATTGGAATTGTTATTTTATATGTGTCGGAACTTATTTTTATGCATCTAATTGAAACACCTTTTATTTCATAATCGATAGGTGTGAAATTTTAAGTGTGTGTCTTGTGTTGTTCTGATTGGATAACCTAAGAACCCTTTTCTTTCCCAAAAATTTGAGATTTGAATGTTCCTTTACAAACCTCAAATCATGCTATGGGGCTGGAACTTGACAACATGATTTTTATGTCATTTTTTAGTTCTAATCACACCATTTTAAGAGGCTTGTGGGTACCCAAGATCTTGGTTAACCCTCAAGCAAATGATTACACTAAAACCTAATAATAAATTAAGAATGAGGAACTCTTAATGTGCTCTAGTAACTTAGAAATGATCACATAACTATCTTATATTTTACAAAAACCACTTGTTTTTCAACTCTTAAACTATTTACATTAAGTCATTTTGATTTAGAAATTGTTTTCAAAGCCACCCCGAATTTAAGTACTTTTTATTAAAAACACACACTCTAAACCTATCAACGCTCCTTGAGAGATGACCTAGGATCTACCCTAGACTATAAATCAACCTTAAAATCATAATCAATTTGACGTGTCATGACAACGCGGTCACCCCCTCTCAACCTAAAGATCAAATAGCACGAAGGTCCTCCCCTTGCTATCATCCACCATGGTGGTCCTCCTTAGGGTATACACTATAGATATGCTTCTCCCTGTAGTCGGACATCATGTCATGATGGTAGTCCTCTCTATAATGACAGTCATTGAGAAGGCCCTTCCTGTAATGGTAGTTTCTATGAAGGACCTCCCTATTGTAACGTCAAGAAACGAGAAGGTCCTCTTCTCATTACAGTAAATCCGGAATACCCTCCCCAAGATGTGCACTGCATAAATTCTCCCTGCATCTAGGTATCAAGTGATGATGGTATTCCTCTCTATGATAAAAATTATTTCGAAGGCCCTCCACTAAATGTAATTTTATATGAAGGTCCTTACTCTAGTGACATAAAGTAGTAAGAAGGTCCTCCCCTAACTTTAGCCCACTATAAAGGTCCTCTCTAGGGTATTCGTTGTAAGGAAATTTCTCATGGTTGGGATCAAATTGAAATAGTATCCCTCTCCATTGCAACACCAATTGTGAGGGTCCTCCCCACAACCGAAAGTCATAATGGAAAGGACATACTCCCCTTGTCGGAACAATGATGAGAAAGACCTCCTATGCTGAGAGGCTTGAAAAGGAGTCAGAAACATCAGGCACTCCATCTATAACGAGTGATATTCTTTCTCAACTAGTGGATGGCTCGGGGCCACACTCATCTTCTGCGCCCCCCACGCTGTTAGAAAATCAATAAGGATCCCACTAGCCTAGTTTCTTAGAAAAAAAATATAAATAAGCATTTGAGGTGGTAATATCAAGTAGAGGATCCTCCGAAAGAACAACAACAGAAATATATTGCTTGTCAGAAGACAACTAGCCAAGGATAATAAACCGGTGATGTATTGGCCTATGAACAATTATCACTGTGACATATCGGGAGTGTTGTATGGGAAATGTATACATGAAATTTGACTCAATATATGGACAAATCTTAAACAATTGAAATAAAAATTCCTACCCTATAAAGGGTATGTAGACTATGTCGACACATTAGGGGAGATTCGTTGTCTAATCGACCTGGAAGCCCTCCCATCTTCTTGAAAGCCACAATTAGAAAGGCAAAAAAAATTGAACTGGATTTCCTCCATGCACTACATAAGTTTCATCGCCTCATTAGCTAAGCCCCGACTGGAGTTCACATTTGGGGATGGGGAGAACATGGATCTCTACACTTCACCTGATGTCCCATCTAACAAACCTCATAGGAAATGACAATCAGCAAAGTCATCGCCTAGATCCATCAATCATGTCAAACCCTTTCTTTGGAAAGATGAGATACTCATCAAAAACTGTCCCAGAGTAAGTCTCAAAGGCATCAGGACAAAAGAGAACAAGCCATTGAGAATCTTCTGAGGCAGGTAACCAAGAATATCCAGCAGTCTTCCCGCCTAAGGGAAGCCAACTGGAAAGAAGTGATCAGGTCTTCCAAAGACCATATAATTTGTGCAGGCCCAATTCCATACTCATCTCACACTTGTGTGGGAGTACGTGAAATCGAAAAGGTTGAAATAGTGGTAGCTACCACCGTCATACGGGAATAACCCCATCCCACATGGGTGGGGGAATTTTTAAATCAAAATGAACATACATAACTAACAAGTTTAGGTTATATCACATCAATGGAAGAATGTGAATAACCCCAACCCATAAGGCTTGGGGAATTTTTACCTTAAGTCTCCACATAGAGAACGTCTGTCTTTTCCCATTTAGGAATAATGATGGACAGAGGAGTCACCCGTTCCACCCCATCTCATGGTTCAAACCCTCTTAGACAAAGGTGCATTACAAGGTCAGATTAGGGCTCCATTCAGGTCATTATTCGTAAGGAAACCTGAAACATACAACAGAATGGAAGGAGAAAAACCAAAAAAGGGCACATAAAGACTTCCTACCATTCGATACCAGGTACACCAACCCCAAGGTGGTATGTCTCAGTGAACATGGTAAAAAACAACCCCATGTATCTCATAGGACATGACACAGTGGGAGAAGATTCAAGGGAAGATGGTTCTCTCCCAGAAGCACCCCACACTAAGCCCTATGGTGTGCATACCTAGAACCAGAGAGTGGTCCTAAATCTGTGCGACCCCTTAGTTAATCCAACATTACAACCCTTGTGAAATTCCAACAAGGAGAATAATAAATCCAAGGTCATTTATGAACTGCCTTATCCTCCCCCTAGAAATTAACCCTTCACTCTCGAGGAATGTTTCGCCAAGCATGAGAAATAAATGAAAGAGATTAGGTGAATTAATGCTGAGCTGTGTTGATGGAGCTACCTTGCCGGATGTGTTCCCCCTATGGAACGTCAGTAGGTGATCCCAAAAGTGGTTCCCTTGCCGCATTCACTCATCCCAAGGGATGTATCCATGATTGTAGGTCTGTTCAACCCAGACCTGGAAGGACATCAGGACTTCCCCCATTGGGATGGTATCCAGAATATATTTAGGAAAAACGACAAATGATACCTCTGGCTGGGCATCAATCCAAAATTACAACAGTATCAGCATGCCCAGTTTTGGCCATTGCCCCACCAGACCAATCTCAAGCCCGAGAGGATATGCATCAAGGGCTAATGAACATCATCTAGAAATTAATAGATCTAGTATAATCCATAGAGGGGCGGCATGCTCCAATAAAACAAGAAAGAAAACCCTACCTTGATTGGGTAAAAAATGTTCCACCATTGCCAAACTTCGAAACCCACATATTCTCAGTATTGAATGGTTCGGGGGACTCGAAATATCATTAAATGCACTATGCCTCTTATTATGACCCCATAATGGGAACTCTGAAGTAGAAAGAAGCAATAAAATTCTGGTGCTTTGTATGAAACCTATAGGGATCAACATTAGCACGGTATACTAGCCTTTTGGCTAACTCAATCATTGAATGGGAGGACCTCTGGTGACCACTAATCTTCTAGTTTAGTTCAATGCTTCCTAATACGATATTCAATGATCTCATTAACTGTAAGCAGTGTGTGAATGAAAGAGTCTTAGAATTTAATGCTAAATGGAAAGGCCTAACTTATTCCCTGAATTAGTCACCTCCGTAGGATGAAATGATCGCCATGTGCATTGATAAACCTTTGGAAGAAGTGCGAACACTACTCACCCTGATGAAGTACACAAGAGGGTTTATATATTTCGAGGTCATTTCCTAAAGAATAGAAGAATCCTTGAAGAGGACTAATCATAAGTCTTGAGTGGACCCATCATCCCCTTCTTAAATGAACAGTAAAAGCTTAAGCGGCTTCTCTCATGCTTGAGCCACCCTGACACCAGCTTCAGTTTCAAGGCCCCCACCAGACTGTGCAGGACCCCCTGGACACCAATATCCACCCCACCTCGGCAATATAAGTGAAGGAGTGACAAAGGAAATAAATTCTAATAAAAAAGAAATAATGTTTACTTCTTCTAGGATAACTAGGACCACATCTATTTCATAGCCACTATGAATTGCAATCTGCTCCGGCTACCAGAACAAAAGCAAGCTAATGAAGTGTGTCTCAACAACCATCTAAATTATTGTCCCTATCAACAAATAATACGAAATACCATCCAAGAATTCCTCTTTTAAAAAGATCCCATATAAATGATGGTGGATTCTATTAAGTCATGTTGGGCCCACCACTAGCCCAAGTGGTGTATGCTTCCACCTCAAACTCAAGAGATGAAAAGGAATTGAAAAAGACATCAGTAATAAGGAGAATAAGTTTGAGAGTTGGATGACTAGGAAGACAGTCAACCGAGTTCATGGAATCCTCTAGGAGTAGTTGAAACAACAAAAAGTGCTCCCCAAATCCCCAAACAAAGTAAATACATCATCCTCGGCCCCATAGTACTCCAAATTCCAGAAGGGTAGAAAGCAGGAGGAAGAAGATGGGTTGACACCAAAGCTGAATTCAGTGTTGACACTTTTAGACTTCATGCCAATAGTCTTGGTGAAACAGGAACTACCATTCCAAAAGGTACAACGGGCACTGCCCTGCCAAAAGGTACAACAAGAACCACCCTACCAAATAGTACAATGGGAACCCCCTGCCGAATGGTACAATGAGCGCCACCTTGAAAAATGGTACAATGGGAACCGAACCACCAAAAGGCACCATCAGAAGGAGATAGTCTTATAAAAACATTTATAGATCAATAATTGTTCTTCATCTTCATTAATGTCATTCACTTTATGGACCACTTCTCGGATGGAGACTACAGCCAAGAACCCGAGTTCCCCATGCCCACTTAGTGAACTGGAGGAAGAGGCCACAAAGTCTGGAGGTTTCTAGGAAGGCATGATCATGGTCGGAGTCAAATTCCAGACTAAGATATAATTAAAACCATTAACTACATGTAAACTCAGAGAAGGACCCTCCGACAAACACAACAAGAACCGGAATGCTCCATCTCCCCCTCGAAAGAAATCCATGCCTAGTTATCATGGAGTATTCTTTAGAGGAAGAACAAGTATCAAATTTCCCAAGGGATACAGACGGACCAGTTTGGCCAAACCTGGAATGAATCATAGCACCACCATCCCTGGTCATAGAGGCCAAACCATCTAAGTCTAAATCCCAAACCCCTAATGTGTATGTGAAAGTGAAAACCCAATCCAGGAAGCACCAACCTTTGTAGAAACAATATGATATTCTAAAGAAGATAAATTCAATACCACCAACAATTTAAATCCTGGATGCATTAAGTCAGTTCACATATCTTAGGGAGGCACTCATAGAAGCCTTACTATGTTACCAAAAATTTGAGGCTGAAGTAAGAGCAGATGAAGTATATTAAAAGGAGACCATTCCCAAATAATATTAGTCTTCCATCCCCTCCATAGACAGGGATGAAGATTCCAACATGAAAGGGAACATCAAACCCTTATATGTGTCTGGAAATATAAATGGAATTGATGTCTGAAGGATCATTATCAACAACGGTTCTTAAGTCAACCTCCTACTAATAAGAACGTTTTGCCGGCTGGGATATGATGAAGACAACTTGACACCCTATACTACAACACAGCTAGGATATGACAAATGTGAGTAGAAACTATTTGTATGAATCAATCTTAAAACTCAGCTCATAGACCTCATGTCGGATTTTGAGTTCCTAGTAGTATGGAATAGAACGACATTCAACATCTTGTTAGGGAGGCCTTGGCTACCTCAGTATTCTACGATTATATCATCATTCCATTAGTGCATCAAATTTTTCACTAATGGAAAAAATGAGACAATGCAGGCCGATAAATCCCAATTTCAGTCCTCTGAGTTGTATTAAATTGATGAAGGGTTTGTTGAATCAGAAGAAAAAAAATCTTCTGACCAATGATGTTGACTTGATTATTTCCCTAATGGATTGGAAATGGCTTCCATAAACCCCCTTTAGTAGCTTGGGTATGAGTATGTATTACCCAACAACTAAGTTGAATGCATAAGTACAAGTCCAGATGCATACTCAATTGTATGCATGGTACCTATTATGGCCTCCAAGTCCAAAGAAATGAAAGAACATGCAGGCTTTTATGGTGACAGGAAAATCCCTACAAAAAATGCTCTCGACCCATCCATAGGACCCCAAATTCCCTCTGCCTCACTCACTAAATAAATAGACAATTTCTCTCCCGACATTTGAGAGTTCGTCTCAAGAATCCTCTCTCCATCATATGGGGAAGAAAATGAAGATGGTGAGGATGAAAACAGAGAAGAAAAATAATAAGAAGAATACCTCAAAGACACCCTCCTACATTTGAAGAAGGTGTATCTACCATAATTAATGAACATAATGAGAAAAACTGGGAACCGAAGATAACTCAAGGCCCACTCTGACTAGTATAGTTATGCCCATCGAAGAGAAGGAGGCATATAACTCTTTCCTAAAGAATAATCAAGATTTTTTTCTATAACTACACTGAAATTCTAGGAATTGATCCTGATATTTCCACTTGTCATATGGGTTTACCAGAAGACCACTGGGGTAATAATTAGGCATCCGGAAGGACCCACCCGACACATGCTTCCAAAATAGAAGCTAAATATGGAAAGCTGATCAGAGCCAACATCATACAAAAAGTTAAGTATCATATTTAGTTGGTAAACATAGTCCCTATAAAAAAGAAGAATAGATATATTAGATTCTGCATTGAAATCTAGGGCCTCAATCGGCATTTCGAAAAAGATGACTTCCTGATCCCGATCACAAAAATATTGATCGATGAAACAACCATATATGATGCTCTCTCTTTCATGTGAGACTATTCTAGATACACCCAAATCCAGATGGCATGAGGATATGAAGAATCTATTAAATTTAGGGCCCCTCATGGACTTTTCTGTTATAATGTGTTTCCCTTTGGACTAAATAATGCTAGCGCGACATATCACCACACCATACATCACATATTAAATCCCTTCTTGGGAAGATTCAATGAGTTTTATTTCAACTATCTGGTTATTAAATCATGATAGCACACAAACCACCTTGCTGATCATGAAAATTTATTCAAAAAATTATAGCATCAAAGTTTAAAGATGAATCCCCTAAAGCACTCCTTTGGCGTTACCTATGGAAAATTCCACGGCTTCACCATACACCACTGTGGCATCAAAGTTGACCTTGAGTAGAAAAAATCTATTCTTGGAATGTCCCCACCTCATAACATCACTGAGTTGAGAGGTCTCTAGGGGCACCATGCCTACATCTGGTGCTTCATTTCCAACCTAGTAGCTAAATGCTTACCTTTCACCAGGCTCATGAAGAAAGAAGTTTTGTATGATTGGGATAAATATTTCCATAAAGTGTTTGACAATCTCAAAAGATATCTCAAAATCCAGATGATGCTGATGTTTCCAGTTGATGGGAGACCACTCATTTTGTATGTAACCACCCTATAATGGTCAATAGGTTCCTTCCTCATGCAGAAGACTGATGTTGGTAGTGAGAAAAGCCTCTATTACGTCTGCCAAACAATTATTGATACTGAAACATGAAATTCAACAAATTGAAAAGAACCACCTAGCCCTAATCTTCACAGTTCAGAAACCCAGTCATTACCTGTTGCACCATGAGGTACACCTAGTCTCCTGCTACAAACCTCTCAAATATATCCTATACCATCCCATGCTAAATAGACTCATGTCACAATGGGCAGTCATCCTACAATAGTTTGACATACGGTACGTACGCTAGAAGGCGATCAAAATCCAGGAATTAGCAAACTTCCTGGTAGAGAACCCCTTGTAGAAAACAACACTGTTTGGTACTGAACATTCAGATGAAAAAGTGTTTTCCATCCAGGAGGACCCCCAGACATGGGAAATTTACTTTGAAGGTGATTCCCAATGTCTGATAGGGAAAATAATAGAGGATCCGAAGCTCAACAATGTGGGTCCGGAAATTATACTTGTATCCCCCCAAAAGGACATCCTTCCGTACTCTTTCCTTATTCCAGAAGAGTGAACAAATAATGAAGTAGAATATCATACCCTCATTACAGGCCTAAAATTGGGACTTCATATGTGAGCCAGGAACCTAAAAATAAAGGGTGATTCAAAGCTAGTCATAAAACATGTTAGTGGTGACTACGCCATTAAGAAGGAAGTATTGGACCCCTTGAAAACCCATTTTCAAGAACTGATGGAAGAATTCCCATCAGAACCAACATTGACTGATATCCCCTGATCACAAAATTCCCATGATGATGCTTTTGGAAAATATAGCCACAACCTTGGCCGAACCAAACCGGGATGAAACAATCATTATAATTGCACACCGTAATATGGTCTTGCCATTAATTCAGAGCAGTACAGAGGAAATTGATGAAATTATCATCATTTATGAGCCTTATGGTCATGTCACTGGCTGAATGACACCCATTAAAAATTACCTTATGAAGGGGGAAGTCCCTAAAAATATGGCTAGAAGGGAGAAGATAAGAAGATGGGTAATAAACTTTGTTTTGTACAATGGGGTATAAAAAGAAAAGTTTCTATTAAAATGAGGCCTTGATGGAGTCCTTCTCAGGTGCATTGATGGAGAAGAGATAGCTTCCCTCATGAAAGAAGTTAATACCAGAGCTTGTGGAGTGCACCAATCAACAAATAAAATCTCTCACCAAATTCTAATGCTTGGGTATTACTGGTCCACTATGATACAAGATTGTTCCATATTCACCAAGAAGTCCCATTCCTACTAAGTTCATGAAAATTTTATACACCGCCCCCCAGAGTTACTTCATATAACTAATTACTCCTGGCCATTCCCTTCCTAGGGGATGGATGTTGTGGGACTATATCCTTCTTCTACAACAATACATTTCAATTTTATACACACAATGACCGAATTCTTTTCCAAATGGCCAATTCCAAACCCCTTAAAGATGTCATGGTGAAAACATTATTTTCATTGTGAAGGCAAACATCCTCACTATATTTGGGGTCCATAATACAATACTGATGGATCTCATCACCAACTTCTACTCTATTGAGTTAGATAAGTTATACCAGGAGTATGGAATTAAAAACAACTATTCTTCCCATCACCACATGGTAGCTAATGGACAGATAGAGGCTTTTAACAAGACCCTCTCCAACATACTGCAGAATATGGATGATAAGGATAAGAAATTATGGACAGACAAGCTCCTTCATGCTTTAGGGGCTTACTGGACCATGACCCGCACCACCACCCAGGAAACCAAATACTCCCTAGTATACGTGGCAGATGTGATTTTTTTTTCTATTGAAATCTAAGTGCCATCACTTCATGTGGCCATTTGCAATCAACTATCCATGGATGAGAAATCCCATAGACGGTTTGATGAGTTGGAGCATCTAGATGAAAAAAAGGTTGCACACTTTACACCATTTGGAAATCCAAGAAAATTGGATTGCACGAGCCTTTAACAGAAAGTTTCTCCTTTGATCTTTCCTCAAATGAGAAATGATTTTAGTTCTTATAACCCCGATGATAATTGGTAAGAATCCCCCAAAATCTGAACCAATGTGGGAAGGACCATATGTCATACATAGGGTCTATTCCAATGGAGCATACACCCAGATATCAACAGACGAACAACTCATCATGATTCCCACAAATGCAATGTTCCTGAAGAAGTACTTCATTAATAGAAACCCCAAAGACATGGTCCAAACTCTATGACACTAAACTATGAGTTTTTTTCCTAACCAAAATGACGTTAAAATATATGGTATTATCCCCATAGTAAAAACTATAAGACCATAAACTATGAGTGGAAATAAAGTGAATCCATGAAACAAACTCTAAGACCCTAAACAATGAGTCATTGTCTTTTCCACATGATGTTAAAATGTAAGGAAATCTTCCATGAATCATGACATTAAACTGTGAGTCATGTTCTCACTGAAAGACGTTAAACTACATGGAACAAAGAGTCCCAATCGCATTAAAACAAACACATGATCTCTCACAGAACTACGTATGGCTTGATTCCTACCCATGCATGATACGTAGTGATGCATCGATCCACAATCTATGCCCAACCCCCCCTCCCACCAAAAAAATTCTGCCATCATATCTTCTACCTCCCAAAACTTGCAAAGTAACACGTATATCCACTCCTTGTCTCCCACATCTAGTATAACTAATGTGAACTTAGGACCAGTGGTAAGGATTCCCATACCTAAAAATGTTATAGGAAAGTATGGTAGAACCGACACCCATAGAGAATGAAAAATAATCCCTCATATACCCTCACACATGGACTGAGCCAGATCAGTATTGGGAACATTTAGAACTATGTGCGGCTTGATTCCTACTGTTGTAGGATACGTAGTTACACCTGAATTTGGTATCCTATCCTAGCCACCATCAAAACAAAATTCCCCTTTCCCCATGAATAGGTCTAACTAGGATGGGGATTCCATGAAAGGCCATAATCATATAAAAATAAACAGTGAAATTCTTCAAGAGTTATGTGTCACCCAGTTATGAGTTTCACAAGACCCCACACATTCCCCTCACTCATAACAAGTTGAAAGATCATGATTCCACCTATACATATGAGTCAAACCTATGTGTAAGATCCAGTAGTCCACTGTTTTTCATGGTCTAGGTATTCTTTAATTTCCCAGGCACATCTTTCCCATTTGTAAAAATCCATATTCTAGGAAAACATGGATCCCCATAATCATTCAAGGTCATCTGAGATGGAAGGCCAGTGTCCTATGGACACCTTTGTTTGACTATGCACATCATGCCCCAGTGGCTCTGTATGTGTTTCCGACAAAAACAACCATCAATAAAATGAAAATTCATCCCCAGGAGAGTCCTCTATCATATCAATACACCCAATGGATTCCAATCCCCATGTCATTCCTCCTGGTTCATGTTACCCATGGGATTATGGTTTACACCTTCTATCATCACTCACGTCTAAGGAATGCCAGAACATTCTAATTGTGATTAACTCAAAACTGTTAAAGATATTTATGACAGTATAACCATCCTCATGGAATGACTCTAAACTGCACATCATCATGTACTCATTTCATGACATTAAAATGCTAGGTCAAAATCGTCCTTTCTGCATGACATTAAACTGCATAGCATTGACTCAAGCATAACGTTACCTCTAATATTGATTTTTCTGCTCTCAAGTAATGAACCAAAATCCTCAAAATCCATTATTTCTCAAACTATGTATAGCTAACGTGAGCTTTTGGATCATAATGACAGATCCATTATGACGTTATGGGAAATAATCACAGGAATTTTGTCCCAGCAGCACAACCCTAAAAGGCATGTCACAGTTTCTATCCCTGAGAAGAACCCCCATCCAATCCATGTAACATTAAATGACTAGGTACCCCAAAGATGGGATGAATGCCTCACCCTATGCGTGAGGCAGATCTAAGTAAGATATTCCTAATTCCAAGAGTGAATCACAGCCCAAATGTTTCCAATACGTTCGGATACACTATTTCCATACCTTAAACTCCATGCTCTGAGCGATCATGAATCCCCATAATACTTCAAGGACATCTGATATAGAAGACCAATGTCCTGCGGGCACCTTTTTTTTTGATGCACATCATGCCCTCCTGGCTATGAAAATGCTTCCCAAAAAATGACCATCAATCAAAAGAAAATTCGTCCCCAGGAGAGTCCACTCCAATCTCAGTATGCCCAATGGCTTCAAAGTCTCGTTTCATCCCTCATGATTTATAGGCCCTCAATGTCATGGTTTACATTTTTCTCCCAACACACAACCTAGATATATCAAAACATATGGTACCAATTCATCTCTGGTCCCTTTTGAGGTTTCTTAGGATACCCTATCCATATGCATGAAGTTGATCCACATAAAAAAGAAGAGTACCCCCACTAATTTCTGGGAAAAGATCCGATAAATTTCCCCTTTTTTTCTTATGGTGCAACCCTTGTTGAATGTCACATACCATATATAGAAAATTCCCAATAGCCATCAGAGATGGAAGGCCAGTGTCCCGTGGACACCTTGGTTTGGCTATGTACATCATGCTCGGGTGGCTTTGTATATATCGCCTATAAAACAACTATCAATCAAAGGAATATTCATTCTTAAGTGAATCCTTCCCAGTCTCTATACACTCAAATTACATTCACGTCCCGTCACACCCTTGGATTTGGAATTCCTAGGATAATGGATCACATGCCTTCCTCTTTCCAAATTCCCCTGACATAAAAAATACATCCAACTGAACTGACCATTCTCCATCTGTTCATTACGAAAGTAAGAACCATGCAGGAATAGTTGCCCACTCATAGACGATATGAATATCCTGAATATTTTCAGATACCACTACTCAGGTCAGCCACCCAATGTGGCTCCCAAAATCAAAATAAATTCAAAATATTGCATAACCCTACTAGTCCAGTAGATATGGAAGGCCAGTGTCCTATGGAAAACTGTGATGGACTATGAAAATCATGCCCTAATGGATCTATATATGTTTCCTGAAAAATGGCCATTAATCGAAGAAAATGTTTTCCCAAGGAGAGTCCTTTTCATACTTTCGTACGCCTAAAACGGCTCCTGAGCCTCTTACATGTCCAAAATTAACAAGTTTATGGTCATGAAAAATCCCAAATTCATGTCTGAAGTATATTATAACACTCTCAGCGGATTATAACTAATTAGGGCCCTGCCCTGTTATGTTTGGTCAATGCTGTTCAACCTAAAACATCATTAATAAGGTTGATTTGCAAAACAACAAACTGAAAAATTCAAGTTATGCCAAACACCCACGAAGGGAGGCATAAGGAAAATTCATTATATATCCAATAATCATATTCCAAGATGGATTAGGAAAAAATTAGGATAATAATGACGATGGCATAAAAGTTCATGAGATTTTCTATAAAACCACAACAATTGTTGACCTACGCTCGTTGAGTCCGATGCCTTGGGAAAAAATTAGAGCCTGAGTCGATTATTTCATTTTACTGGCCATGATTTAAAATTAATACATTATAAAAATGATTTTTATATGATTGATTATGATAAATTGATATGAAAGGGAAAAGAAAAAGAAAAATGATTTAATGGAAAATCAATTTCATTAAGTTCAAAAAAAATTGTGGAACATGCCCAATCTGGAGTCTCTCCAACGTATCAAAAAGGGGGAGAATGTATAAAATGATGTGGGACAGAGAAAGAAAAGGCTTCATTCTCCCTTTCTAGAAGGATAGAAAGTGATTTCTGTGGGCTTTCAATATTCTACTCCAAAGAAGCTCTCTCCTATGATTCAGCCATGACCACCGGAAGCACCTGCTCCAAAATGACTTTAAGGTCCCTCCCTTTCTTCTAGATGGATTCATGGTTGAAATTAAAAGAGGATAGTTGATCCATCAACCATTCTATTTGGGACTTTCACTCTCATAGTTCTTCCTTTTGGGTTTCCACCAAATCACGAGCCATTACCTCCTCGACAGTTATGTGAGAGAGTTCCTCTAAAACATCTCAGAATGTCATCACCTGGTGATGGGGTGAATTTAATTTGGCCAGCTTTTCCTCACAGGAGTTAATATCGTCTTGGGAAATGATGATTTGGTAGATGAGGATATGTAAGTCCTAATAATTGAAGCCATCAGAACACCTCTCGATGAATAACCTCTAAAAATTTTCAGTCTCACCAGCAAAATTGGCCATAGGTGTCTCTACTACAAGAGCACATAACTGGCACCATGCCTTCTTTCATACTGCCTAGTTCCTCCCCGTGACACTAGTACATTTATCCTCCATCGCCGCAATGTGTATATAAGTAGGAAGCGTCATCACAGGAGTGGAGAGGGACCTAAGACAGGTCACCCAAGATGGGGGACTCTCATCAACTTCATATGGTTCATCTACTAGTGCCTGATACAGAGGAATAACTGCAATTTCCAGGGTGGCCGGTGATACTTTGCTGGTGCCAACTTCATTAAGGTCTCAGGAAGTATCTGTAGGGGGAGTAGTGTGAATCACTCCCCACTAAGACAAGTGGTACCAATGAAGCCCCACCCAGATGCTTCTGATGGTGAATTGAGAGTCTTCTTACCACAAGGGAAGGAACATGTTGTTTATCCATCGTGGATGTTGTATAGACAGAAGTAGAAGGAATAGCTATCTCAATATTCATAGTAGAAGGAATGTGAGAAATTTTCATTGGGGTAAGGATGGGGCATGGCATGGTAAAAGGTTTCTGCACTTGCCAAACTGGTTCTCTCAACACCCCACCGAGGGTAACTGTCCCCCCCAGTTGGGCATACTCCAATGACAGAAAGGTGGATCCCATAGTGTTAGGAATGATAACTTCCATAGCATCAACCTCATGAATCTTCATAATCCATAACCGCTGAATAATTATGGGATGAAACTCTCCCCTTAATTGAACTTCTAGAAAAAGTACAGTATGTTAAAGGGATCCGAATTTCTTGCCAAACCGATAGTGGAGGTATGTTACAAAAATGACTACTCGATCTATACAAGCAGTGAGAATCCCATCCTAAAGCGTATTAAGGTATACGAATTACTCCAATGAACCTCCTCTTTCACCTCTTAATGAACCATGAAATGGGTAGGATGCAGTACAAACGAGAAGTGAGATGCATCATTCAGCAGTCTAACCACATCAAAATGCTTAGAGTCTTAGGAAAAATGATATAAATGTTGTGAAGGGCAGGTTGAAAGTCATAAAGAGGAACCTCTGCAGTATGAAAATATTTGAAATAGAAAAAGTGTTCAACCATCCACCAGTACATAAATTGAAACGTTTCACTAAGATGGTGTGGGGTACTTCCTTCTTGTATTTCTTCCAACAACTCATAAAGATGTGTGAGAGTAGGAAGGGACAAATTAATAGGTCGACCCTCTTCCAGTGTGGTCGCCATCATCAAAGTATAGGCTTGAACCCCGATCTATACGTCGTGGGATGGGAAAATCCATCCACTAAAAGCATGGAAAAGAAACCTACTAATCAAAGTGCATGTGATACACGTAGTGGAAGCTCATATCCCATTGTGGTATATTGTCTTGTTTCAAGGGTAGCACAATATGACCCTGGAGTTTGGCGGAACTGATATGATGGATGAGTTCGAATCCAGCTGTTCTTCAGCTTAGGTCTGTTCGTCTCCAAGAATAATATGATCTATACCTTGAATGGGATAAGAATGTGAGCCTAGAGGGGATGATCAAACAGTCCATCATCTATAACCACTAAAATCCAAGTCGATGGGGACATGTTGTTAGTGCCATTCAAAGTAGCAACTTCTGGGAGAGACTCTTCATGCATCTCTCAAAGAATGGTGAGTCCTCCAAGCTAGTGGATATCTGATAAGTTGATCACTACTTCCCTATAAAATAAGTGGATGGTGTTGGGGCTTGGACACCAGCAGCTCAGCAACTCAGGCATGATTTCACTTGGGGAGAAGACTATAAATTAGGACACCCAGGCTACTTGATAGAAGTACATCGCCTCTGACTTGTCAGGGGACTCCAAAATGGTCTGATGTACCAAAAATTCTAAGGCCTATTCATTGGAGAAACAACCATCATCCCAGAGATCCCATGTTTTGATCCACCAACCATTACGATTTTCTAGGGATATGTTGATAATGGATGGGTACTCTCCGGCACCAAGTCTCGGGACACCATCGCAACACCCGCAATTTCCTCAATACCATGCCGAACCTCTTAATATAAAGACATTCTCCTGAATTAGAATAGAGAATACTTATCCTACGGGGGAAATTTTGGCATAATCAATTACATTCGATGCTTCTAAGAGGATGAAAGGGTTATTGGGGTCATCCAACGGCAGAGGAACATCGTTTGGGAAACCAAAGTTGAAAAGTGGAAACTATATAGATAGAGTGTATTCTAAGATATCTGTCATCAAGAAATACATTAATAATCTATCACAATAATTAATGTAGGCTCTAAGATGATCCTCACTATTCCCAAAAATGGTCTACCTTGCCATTGTTGATTTTATCACAGCCTGTGTAGCAGCCATTGCAACCTACATAAAAGGATCTATGAGCTGATAAAAAGTTATTCCAATAGAAATTGATGGATAAAGGTAACAAAGGAATGGCTTAAGGACTTAATATATGTCTGCATAGGGATCCACGTGCTATTACCAGAAACATTATGTGGTTGGCATGTTCTGCATACTGCATAATATCTGGAAGCAACCCTGCATACGGCTACGGTACATGGATGCATCTCACCGTGTGCAACCTTGGTGCATGAACCATCTGCGAGGCATTGGCTCGTGGATCATTTTCTGGAGAAAAAATTGTTTTCGGGAGGTGGATACTATGAACCTAGGACTCATTAAGTTAATTTTTAAAGATTGTGGGTTAAATGTTTAATTTCGGATTAATAGTTCTTAAAGTTCGGTTCGTTGATTCAAGATCAGTATGCAAACACATAAGCAGTATTGTATTATCCTATAAGAAATCGTGATTTTGATTTTAAAAATTACACAATTCAACTTGTGAAACCCAAAATTCGGTACACAAACAAAGAAATCTTGAATATATCGGTTCAAAACACATACAAAGCGCTTTATGAAATGAATTTTTTTCAAAAATCACAGTACAAAAATGTAGAGGAATCTAGAGGAGTTGAGATAACTTTTTTCCATGATAAACAGTAAAAGAAAAATGACATGGTCCCCTATATATAGTCATGGTCCCCTCTTGATGGGCCTATCTGTTCTACCCCGAAACATTTCAGTTTAGGACCGCTTCTACATAGGAATAGTCCCATTTTCGTTTAGAACATACCCCATTCCGATGGGGGGAATTTGTAGGGTCCTGAAAAATATCTAATAGAAGAAAATACTCCGAAAATCACTTTGTAGAGGGAATCAAGTGTTTATACAAGTCTATCATGGTTAATGGACTCACATTGAGTTTCAAATTTCAAAAGAAAGTTGATGGAAGTCATGTTTTCAAAGAATTTCAAGTGGCCCATGTACCATCACTGAGAAGGGTCTATGAACCACCTGGATCATGAACCATTGGTATACAGATCAATTTGTGAATCACTGGCCGGCAGAGCGATGGCTGAAAAACATGGGGGACTGTGAACCGTATTGCTGATGGGATCATGCACGCAAAGGAGATCTATGTATTTTCTTCTGAACTCAGCAGTTCGTGAACAATGAAAACTGACTGAGTTCTAAAAACCATGATCAAGAACCATATCCTACTCAAACCCTAGATTTATTGAGTCTTTAGAGGGTCATAATATCTCTACATGGGCCTCTGAAAATGGTACCACATTCCCAATAGATAAAATTTCTCTATTGCTCTATAAAATAAGAAGAGAAGGAATTGAGAAGGGGGATATGATGAAAGCATGAAGGGAACCTGGAGGTTGGAAGAAAAAACTAGAAGAAGATTCCGACTTCAGTACAAAATCATCAGCGAATCCTGAATCATGAATCATGTTATCTGTAGGTACATCCAGCCGTGAACCATAAAATGGGGGAACTTAATAATAAAAATATAACTGCGAACCTAAATGGTGAAACTATGAGCTATATAATTCTCATGGATGAAAATCCCATGAATGATGATCCCACGAACTCTCATCCAAAATGGTGTTCTGTGTAGTGTATCACTGCACTGATTTAACTTGGCACCGCGTATTGCTTCAGTGCGCAGATGGAACCCAGTGTGGTGTGACGAACTGTGTACCACCACGGTGTACAGTGGTCGATATCTATGCTCCCATACCGCATCGATACAGGGACGTCCCCTCTTCTCATATACCATTGTGGTATGCGTAGCTTCCCCCATCTTTCATAAGAAAACAATATGTGGAATGGGGTATTTTTGGGTATTATTTCATCTAGTTCCAACCTCACCCATCCACTACCGTCAAGTCCTCCATAATCCCTCCATGAACTAGTCCTCCAGCATAAGGCTAAATCCTCCTCCAAATCCATAAGACCTATATGATCTGACCATCGACTATATCAGCACGCCCCTTTAAGTCTACATACCCATGGTAAGAGGAGCCACGAAGTCTCTCCCTACAACGAATCAGGATTAGAGAACGTGTATGGGTATACATTCCCATGGTAACCTGGAGTCCATCCTTGGGATGCTATCGTGAACCTCCAATTTGTATGGATTAATGGTGATCACATTATTTTCCATTAAATGAGGAATAATGACCAGTCGAAGGGTTCATGTTTGCTCCCCCCATTTGATGAGGATGAAACTCCTCCTCATATCAGAATATGTTATAGGGTCCTCCCACTAAGGTAAGTCCCCAATCTTCTAAGGCAAAGCCGCATGACCATTAATGTCATTCCACATTGAAAGGTTCATCTCTCAACACCCTCACCCACTATCAACCTGGTCTCTTCCACCATGGGCTCTCCCTCTCCCACCAACAAGAGAGAAATCATGTGGTTGGTTGGATCTATTGCATCCTCTTGTTTCTCACACCGAGCATGACTCACATGGGCTTATAGGTTTGTAACTATTACAACATCCAGCCCATCTAATCTACGAGAACTCTAATTCTTGACCAATATAGGATACATAGGATGCCTACCTGAAGGTCCAAGCTCCAAATGGTTCCAATCCAAAAGTTTTCTCCCAATCATGTCTCCTTAAATGAAAAACTTCCATGCATAATCCCCACATAATTCTAAACTTCATGGGTTCTAATTCCTCTCTCGAGGATAGGTAGGAAACCCATCTAATGGGTCCGATCCCAATATCAAGTCAACTTCTATCCCACCTGGATGATGATAAGCTCTATAGCACCTTATTGTATGGCTCTAGTAAACATCACCTCTATAGCATCAAATACATATGCATTCTTACAACGATCCTTCAAACCAGGGGTAGATTGTGTAAACACTCTTCGGGAATGAACCAAGGATTCACAAACACATGAACATGACTTAAATATATAAGAGAGTCCTGGAATAGGAAATAATCCTCCCCCAAAAGGGTGCGGTGAGCCCGACTTCCCATAATAATGACCAATAGAGTCCTTAATTGTCATTGGCTGAATCATCAATCAACGATAACCTAACTTTGGAAAGAAGGTCCATGAATCATGGATACCAGGGCCGTTGGGTGTTTTTGGATACACGAATAAACCCATTGGAGACCATATGAGGTAGTTATATCTGATGAGGAAAGATTTCACGAGTACATGACCCTATAAAATCACCTAATAAGACCAAGTGACTGTGGAATCTCCTTCACAATGCGAAAGGAGTGAATTTCCCAGCTGCAACGAGGTTAATCCAACCCCCCCCCCCTTAAAGGAACATGATACAGAATGGGTCAAAACAAAAGTAATGGTAAACTTGATAAGAAACCATCTATAGAAAAAATAAATGGGTGATGATTATCATCTTACCATTTCATCATCACCCGAATGTGACACCTCGGATGCGGAACAATGATTTATAGGGATTCATGGTATTTATGAAAATAATTACTAGATCATGAATATTATATGATTAGGGAACTAAAATTTTTTATGAGACTTTAAGAGTGATTAATATTATTGGAATATATATATTAAATATATCTAGTGAGACTATGTAAAAAAATCCTTCTAATTTTATAATTTAAATCTTAGACAATAATATTTTTGAGGAATGATCTATGTTTAAAATTTGGTATTAATTTTGAATTTTGGAGATTAAAGTAGATTTTCATTATATAAAGGATTATTATTTTTGGATAATTATGTTATTTTGTAATAACCATTTTGGATGTGGTTAATTCATAATGAAAAGAGGAATATATATTCATACTTTTTTGGATTTTTTGATATGTTGAAGTTGATACCGGTTCCACAGGATTGAAAATTCAATTTGAATACTCGTAATTTGGAAAATATTTGAGGATGAAATTATACTTTTAAATTTATTCTATTAACTTATATTCTTTGTCTACATATTAAAAAAATTCCTCACCTCCGGATTTTTTTGAACAAATATTTTATTCTTTTACTTTTCTTACTGATAACTCAACAACCTTTTAATCTATCATAGACTTAAGATTGTTAACTTTTAAGGAAATTTTTATCTATAACTATCTATTAGTCCATGGGTGTGAGATTTTATCTTCCAATTCCATGTTCTCCTACATGGAAACCTTTTATGTGTTATCTCTAGTGAACTTTGTACTTTCATTTTTCACATTTCATGTGCTTGTTTTATCGATCAATTTTGTGATTCATGGTGATGTGGATCTATTTTTACATAGTTTTTCCACATTTTTATTTAATTTTTATAAATTTAATTAATTATTTTGACAATTTTTAATAAATATTGGCACTTTTGTAATTGCATCACTACATTTGTTAATTAACCATCTTTTATAATTAAATAAGTGTTTTTAGTCTATTTTAATAGTCTATATAATTATCATAAATATATTAAATTACTTTTTAGTTTAATAATCTTAATCTGGTTAATAATTTTAATTGTCTATTAATTAATTAATTGTTTTTTTATTCTCATTAATTTAATCCAGTTTTTAATCTAAGACTTTACCATTTAATTCTAATTTATTTAATAAACTTTACTTTTTAACCGATTTAATTGTTCTTCTAAGTAAATAAGTTTAAGTTAAAGTTTAATTAAATAATTTGTTTCTAATGTTGAGTTTCATTTTATCATATAACTAATTACATTATTTCATTTAATAACTCTAGTTAATTCTAATTATTTTAATTTTATGTTTGCAGTTAATTAATTACAGGTGTTCTGCATTTGTTTAGACATATTTTTTAATTAAACTTAACTTTTATTTTCTTAGTTAATAATTAGTCGCTTTTATTTTTTAGTTTGCTAAATAATTTGGTTAGTTTTAAGTTACATTCAACCAATTAGACTTTTAATAATTTAATTAATTTGTTTTTTTTAATTTTGTTAATTAATGTTCTATTCATTCTAATATTTGTGGTAAATTAATTTTTGTTGTTTTCTTTTTTAATTATTAACTATCGGTGAGTGTCGCACCGATGTTTGGTCTCACCGAAGTTTTTTATAACAATCGATGAGTCGTGACTCTCTGATTACTTTGAAACACCATCGGTCTCTCGCGACGCACCGTTGTTGCGATGCGCCGATCCTTCCATCGATTTTGGTCTCATTTATTTAAAACTATCAGTGAGTCATTGACTCACCGATCCATTACATCATCATCGGTTTCATGTCTCACCAATTGATTTTTAATATTCGATGGTTCATTTTTTATTTTTATCTTCTGATGTCTTATTTTTATTTTATTTATTAGTGAGTCATGACTCACCAATTCTGTCTTGCTACCGATCCCCCACTCACTAATCCATCTCTAACTATATGTTTTACAAATTTCACAATGTTTCCAATTTCTTTATCTGCTACCGTTCCTCATCGGTATCTCATTTTCTCATGAACTCACCATTAGTTTATCATTTTATCACTTTTGGTCTTTTGTCTATTTCTAACTATCGGTGAGTTATCCGCCCCTACTCTTCACTTGTATTCACACCGATGCATTACATCCTTCCTTTTAACTATCGATCTCACCGTCTTTCCTCTTCTTTTATTTCTATCGTTGATTCTGGACTCACCGATACAAACCCTCTTCATCGGTTTCACTCCCCTACCAACCCACGTGGGCAGCACCCCCATCACCCTTCCTCGCCTCTGCACACCTTCACCCATCATCTTCACACAGTCACCACAATTTCCTCATAATTGATCCACAGTGACTCAAAACCAAATAATCAAAGAAGCTCATAACACATACCTGAACCAGAAATACTCAACTCTATACTCAAATTAACACACCAAATTTTCCGCAATCTCAATTTTCATACTTTTCTACTCACCTGGGTGTGAACCGTTCTAGCCATAGGAGAAGACACTTTGCCACTATAAACCAAGGTGGACCATTTCCATCATCCGATGAAGCTGCCAAAAGATGATTGAGGGGTAGAGCCGAGGGAAGACCGCATCGCCACCATTGCCATGCTTGAAGCTAAGGGAGGACGGTCCGCTGCTGCCACAGTCCGTCTTTGCTGGAAGGAGGGAAAGCCGGACCACCGGGGTTGTTCATTGTTATCCACCATGCCGTTATGGGGCCGAGGGAGTCCTGCTATGCCGCGATTGAAGATTTGGAGAAGAGGCGATGACATTGGAGCGAGGATGAAGTGACGTCGGTGTTAGAGGAAGAGGAGGCCGAGTTGCAGACCATCTTGCGGTGCTGGAGAAGAAACCGACGATCTCCTCTATTGTGCGCCGAGTGTTTGGGGAAAAAGAAGCTAAAAAAATTATAATAAAAGTAAACTAAACATAAAGTTAAAATAAAATAAAATAACATAAATAAATTTATTAAACATTAATAATTATTAATTAATGAAAATTTACATAAGATATTTAATTAAAGAGAATTTCTAATTTAATTAATCTTAATTATATTTAACTAAATTAGATAGATTCTTAAATTAATTTAATATTTATTTAATAAAAAATTTTCAATGGAATAAATTTTAATAAGAATTAAATCATTACAAACTATTATAATTAAATAAAAATAACCTTACTTTTCAAAATAATAATAATAAACTTAAAAATTATAAATAACATGAGTAATAATAATTAATCATAAATACAAACTTGGTTATTTGAGATTTTTTTAAAATTTAAAAAAATTAACAACTTACAAATTTATTGAAGTAACTTAATTTAATTAATGGACCTTTTGATATTCCTTTTTCATAACTAAATTTACATTAATAAATATGTTAAATTAATTATGTTAACTAATCAATTTCTTGATAATAATTAATAATTAATAAATTAAGTTTTAGATTAAATAAATGAATTATTTAGCTTAAGTTTGTTAAGAAATTTTTCTGTTGTAGTCTATTATTTCACTATTCTGCTATGCTATCAACTGTTCTGGTTCATACCAAAGTCAAAAACACATCCAGATTCACTTAACGAACTTATCCAGAGTTAGTTACGTGATAAAAACTAGCATGACGTGCTTGCCATAAAAAAATGGACATTTTGCAGTGCGTGGGTGACGAACTTTCCAAGTCGGTGGGGATTGAGCAGTGACATGCAGTAGTTGAGAGGAAGGTATTATATCAGAGAAAGTGTCCTAATTTAGGGGGGGGCAATTATTCTGATTCACACACCTGGTGACTAATTGAAGATTCGAGAGCTTCTCTCTCATCCGTTGCATTGCAGTCCTAGAGTCGAAGGAGCAGAGGAGTAGAGCATCTTCGGTGAGTTCTTTCTTCCTTTTGTTTTAATTCTTGTACTCTGTTCCTTTGAAATGTTTCTCATTTCTATAGTGATAATGATTAATATACTAGTTAGATAAATTTCTAGTTCGTGGAGAGTTCTAGTTCTACTAGTAATCATTTTAGTCCTTTTCATTAAACAATTCTTCTGTGATTAGAATTGATTGGTGAGATCAGTTCTAATTACACATTTCTGCTTCGTTCCACAAACACAGAATTTTCAAAACTCTATAATCATTTGTAGAGTTTGATTATGGAATCATCTTTTAAGTAAACAACACTAAATGAAAACTTAATTAATTAAAGTGAGTTTGTACTATTGTTCTTTTTAAATCGTCTTTCTGGAGTTGTATTTCTTTGGAGTGTCAAAATCAAAGTTGTACAATTTCCGCAACTTAACTCCTAGAGAGGGAAGTTAGTCGCCATTTTTCAGTGGTACGAAGCAGTAATTTTACATGAATAGGAGAGGAAATTTAAACCAATAGACTGTAATGATCCCCGAGCATACTTCTCTGTTATCTTGTATCAACATTTTATTTTCTTTGTTACATATTATTTTTAGTTGTTCTCTGTTTCAGTATTCGTTCGGAAAAAAATTACAAAACAAATGTGTAGTTTTACTTACAGTTTATAAAAACATAAAAAAATTAAAAGATAAAAAAATTATAAAAAGTGAAAATTAGAAAAACTACTCCGCTGCTGACAATATTGGAGTTTTCCAAGTTTTTAGTTTAGTACGGGCCAAATTTACATTACCTGTGGGTTTGAACCTGCTTGCCACATTTACTGTAGTTAGTAGGAATATAAATATTAAACATTTACCGGCTTCAACGACTCTTTAGGTCAAGTTTTGGGCACCGTTTCTGGGGTATGCATGAGTCATTTCTAAATTTTTTTTAAAGAAAACACATATATAAAAATCTTAAAACAAATTTGAAAAAAAATTTAAAACTGTAAAACAAAACTGTTACTTTTCATTCTTAAATTTCACTACTGATACTGTTGCTATTGTTTGCATGAGGACAAGAACATCTGGTGCTAGATTATTGCCTTTAAACCCAAAATTAGAAAAACATTTAACTTCTCTAAGAAAGAAAAACAAAATTGAAATTGAAAATCAAGATAATAGAGATCCTAATAATAACTTCCAAAATAAACCAGAACTCTTAGATGAACATTAATGACCTAGGATGAGGGAGTTTCAACTTCCTCATCTGTGAAGTAACCCATCATCAATTAGGCTTAGTCCTAGGTCTTGAAACTATGAACTAAAACAGTCACACATTTCATTGATGCCTGCTTTCAATGCGCTCTCTAATGAGGACTCTTTAGCCTTCATTAGATATTTATACAACACTATGCAACATATTCCCTTGTTAGGACTTACATAGGATGAGCTTAGGATGAGAGTTTTTCCCTTCCGCCTTAAAGGGAATGCTAGGAATTGGTTTTTAATTCTAGATGAGAACATTTTTAAAAACTGGGATCAAATTTATAACTCATTCATTATGAAATTGTATCCTCAAAGACTTAAAGCAGAGCTTAGAACTAAAATCACTAGTTTTTACCAAGAGAATGGAGAAGCCTTCCATGAAGCATGGGATAGATTTAGGGACCTACTTAGGCAGTGTACCCATCATCAACTCCCGTCTCATCTTCTTATGGACACCTTCTATGAAGGGCGTTCCTCCTCTGGTCAAAACATAGTGGATCAAGTAGTTGGGGGGTAATTACAATGATAAGACTGATGAGGAGTTGAGACAAATTTTCAATAATCTATCCCTTAATTATCAACATAAGAATTCAAGAAGAAAGAGAGTCAATAGGAATGTTAATACTGGTTTAGGAGCTGATACTCAAAGTCAACATTCTGAAATCACCAACCAACTTCAAACATTAATGAACCAAAATTCAAAACAAATTGTTAACCAAGTTGAAAAACAGAACCAGTATCAGTCACTTAGACAACAATGTATTCAATGTGGTATGTATGGGCACTCTGAAATTTTTTCCCCAATGCTGATTTAACTGCCCAACAACTTGAAAATTCAATCTTTGTTAACTATGATCCTAGAATGCCTCCTAAAAAAGATCCTTTTTCAGACAATTACAACCAAAGCTATAGGAACCATCCAAATCTATCTTGGAAAGATCAAGTCTTAATTAAACAATCCTCTGCCCCTAATTTTCAGAATCAATCAAGACCAAACTTTCAAAATCAAAAAAGGGGTGAGTCTTCAAATACACAAGGAAACAATGATATTCACATGTCTTCTAAGATTGATCTAATCATGAATCAGCTAACCAAGAATCAAAATCAATATGAATCTGATAAAATGAAAACTGATGTGAGAATGAAAAATATGGAAACACAGTTAGGCTAACTTGCTAGATATTTTTCATCTAGGGAAAAAGGTAGACTTCCATGTACAACTGAACTTAAACCTTGAGAGAATTCCATGGTTGTTGTCACTAGAAGTGGCCTTAATACTCATGCAGTTTCTGAAAAACTCGCTGAAAATGCTCAAAATGAAAATCTGGTTCAATCTAGAAATAAAAATATGCTTTGCACACATGCTGGAAATTCACAGAAAACTCTTGAAAATGATCAAAATTTGAATTTTTCACCTAAAACTAAAGCTGAAACTTCTTCTAAAAATCAAAATAATAACGAAAAAGAAAAAGTTGGGGAAGAGGTGAGGGATATACCCACTGTCTTGAAATTTTTTTCCCCACCCATCCCTTTCCCTGAGAAGCTGAAACCTCAAAGTAACACCAGGGCTGAACTTCTTCAGTTCCTTGGTCTCCTTTCTAAACTTCAAGTGAACATCCAATTTATCCAATACTTAATTCAAATACCATTTTATCTGAAATTCTTAAATAAAATTGTTTCAAATAAAGACCGTTGAAGAATTTGCTACCTACAGCCTCACTGAAGAGTGTAGTGCGGTCCTCCAAAAGAAAATCCCACCTAAATTGAAAGATCCAGGTAGCTTTGTCATCCCTTGTACTCTAGGAAATTCTGCTCAGCTGAACTGTCTGTGTGATCTAGTTTCTAGCATTAATCTTCTCCCATACCCATTGTTTCGACAGTTGAGGCTGGGTGATCTTCAACCCACCATGGTCATTCTCCATTTAGCTGATAGATCCTTCACTCATCCTATCGGTAGGGTAGATGACATATTAGTTGGGGTTGGGAAGCTATTTTTGCCTGCTGACTTTCTAGATCTGGATATGGAGTGTGATCAAGAGGTACCTATCATATTTTGTAGGCCCTTCTTGGCGACAGGTGGAGCTGTAATTTATGTGTCAAAGGGAAACTGATGTTTAAAATTGGAGAACAAGAAGAAGAGTTTAATGTGTTTAAGAATATTAAGGGACCAACTTATTCTGAAAACTCTTCAAAAATTGAGTTCCTTGAAGCTGAATGTTCTTATAAAAATCAACTTGAACACTTTGAAGAATCTAAAAAACAATCCTCTGTTGAAGAAAACATTTGTGAAGTTGAAAATCTTTGTGTATCTGTTCTGTAAACTGGAAATTATGCTGTAACATCCAAACAGGAAATTCTTCCAGTACTGGACATCTTTCCAGTTTTTTCTTTAGGAGAGTACTCTGTTTTTGAACATAGGAACTGTTTGAGTGAAATTGAGGGTGTTTCTATTAGCACCAACCTTTCTGAGTACTTTAATGATACTGAGGGGGAACTGTTAAGACAATTAGATGATTTTACTTTGATAAACTTGCTTAATTATGAGATACAAAATCTGGACAACATACTGCCCACCTTGGACAGTAGGACTGTTATCTCTGAATCTGAACGTGAAATTGAAAATATTTCATGTTTTCATACTCCTTATAAGAAATATGTTGAATATCATGGACCTCACAAGCCTAAGATTCTTCCTTAGAGTGTGGAACCACAAGATCTTGAACTGATGACAATCCCTCCTCATCTCAAATATTCGTTTCTAGGTGAGAACTCCACTTTGCCTGTAATAATTTCTACTGAACTTAATGAAAACCAAGAGCAAAGATTGCTGAATGTTTTGAAGAAATTTCAATCTGCCATAGGCTGGACAATAACTGATAGCAAGGGTATTAGTCCCTCATTTTGTATGCACAAGATTCCTATGGAGCCTGGTCATAAGCCTAGGGTAGAATGTCAAAGAAGATTAAATCCAAATATGAAAGAAGTTGTGAGAGAGGAAGTGATCGAGCTGTTGGACACTGGAATGATATATCCCATTTCTGATAGTTCTTGGGTCAGCCCTATCCAAGTTTTACCCAAGAAGGGAGGTTTCACTGTAGTAAAGAATGAAAAAATGAAGAAGTCCAAGTTAGGAAAGCCACAAAATAGAGAGTCTGTATTGATTACAGGAAGATTAATGCATCCTCTAGGAAGGACCATTTTCCAATGACCTTCCTTGATCAAATGCTTGATAGGATTGATGGAAATGAATTTATCTATTTTCTGGATGGGTATTCTAGTTACAACCAGATACCTGTTGCTCCAGCGGATCCGGAGAAGACCACTTTCACATGCCCCTTTGGGACATTTGCTTACCGGAAGATTCCCTTTTGGTTATGTGGAGCTCCAGCCACCTTTCAAAGGTGTATGATGGCTATTTTTTCTGATATGATTGATATAATTATTTAAGTTTTCATGGATTACTTTTCCATTGTGGGATGTACTTTTTATACGTGTCTTGGAAATCTTGAGTTAGTCTTAGAGAGATGCATTGAAACCGACCTTGTTCTAAATTGGGAGAAATGTCATTTTATGGTTACAGAAGGTATTGTGCTTGGCCATAAAGTGACAAAGAGAGGTTTGGAAGTTGATACTGCTAAGATAGATGTTATTCAAAAATTACAACCTCCTATTAATGTTAAAGGTGTTAGAAATTTTTAAGGCATGCCGGTTTCTACAGGAGGTTCATAAATGATTTTTCCAAAATAACTAAGCCCTTGTGTTCATTGCAGGTCAAGGATGCACCTGTTAATTTGGACGAAAATTGTTTGAAATAATTTAATCTAATTAAGGATAAAATTAATACATCACCTGTCATCACTGCACCTGATTGGAAACTACCATTTGAGCTTATGTGTGATGCTAGTGACATGGTTGTAGGTGCTGTCCTTGGACAGAGGAGAGATAAGAAGTTGCATGTGGTGTATTATGCTAGTAGACTGCTAGATGAAGCCCAAAAGAATTATAACACCACTGAAAAAGAATTTTTAGCTGTTTTGTTTGATCTTGAGAAGTTTAGACAATATATGTTAGGCTCAAAAGTCATCATTTTCACTGATCATTTTTACTTAAAATACTTGCTGTCTAAAAAGGAAACAAAACCCAGACTGATTAGATAGATTCTGCTATTACAAGAGTTCAACTTAGAGATTAGGGATAAACAAGGAGCTGAGAATTTATTTGCTAATCACCTGCCTAGGCTTCCTATTACCCAATCTGAATCTGAAAATCCTAGGGAGATTAACTCTTCTTTACCTAATGAGAAGCTTCTTACTATGTCAGTCAGGCAATCTGATTGGTTAGCAGATTTTTCCATCTTTCTAGAAATAGGTGTCATTCCCATAAATCTGTCTAATAATCAATGAAAGAAATTCCTTTCTAAACTTAAATACTACCTTTGGGATGATCCTTTGCTATTTAGGAGATGTGCACATGGTATTCTTAGGAGATGTGTACCTGAGAAATAGATGTTTCCTATCATAGAAAGTTTTCACTCTTCACCTTGGGGAGGTCACCATGAGGGTGAGAGAACAACTCAAAATGTCCTACAATCTGGTTTCTATTGGCCTACACTCTTTAAGGATGCTAGAAGCTTTGTGGTTGGCTGTGATAGGTGTCAGAGGCTGGGTAATGTGGGTAGGAGGTAGGAGTTACTCCAAAAGGGTATTTTGGAGGTTGAAATTTTTGATGTTTGGGGGTTAGATTTCATGGGTCCATTTCCATCATCTCATGGGAATAAGTACATTATAGTTGCTATTGATTATGTGTCAAAGTGGGTTGAGGTAGTAGCTCTGCCCAACAATTAAGAAAATAGTGTAATAACATTTGTTAAAAAGAATATCTTTACAAGATTTGGAGTCCCAAGAGCTTTTATCACTGATAATGGAACACACTTTACGAATTAAAAATTTAAAGCTTCTATGGAGAAATATGGTTGTGTTCACAAAACTAAAACTCCTTACCATCCATAGTCAAGTGGATAGGTTGAAATTTCAAATAGGGAACTAAAACAAATACTTAAAAAACTGTGTAAAATTCTAGGAAGGACTGGTCTCTTAAACTGGATGAAGCTTTATGGGCATATAAAACTACTTTCAAGACCCCAATAGGTATGTCTCCTTACAAGCTGTTGTTTGGGAAATGCTGTCACTTACCTTTGGATCTGTAACATTAGTCATATTGGGGAGTTAAGGCTATGAACTTTTATTTTAAGTGTGCTCGTGAGAGGATATTTCTTGAGCTGAGTGAACTTGATGAGATTAGGAGAGAGAGTTATGATAATTCAATAATTTATAAATAGAGGACTAAAAATTTTAATGATTCTATCATTCAAACTAATGAATTCAATCCTGAACATAAGGTCCTTCTCTTTAATTCTAGACTCAAACTCTTTCCAGGAAAGCTGAAGTCCAAGTGGTCTGGACCCTTTTCTGTAGTGAGAGTACTTAAGAATGGAGCTGTTGAAATTGTTGGGGAAGAAAATAAACCCATGTTGGTCAATGGGAAAAGATTGAAACTTTATTTTGATGGACAACCGAAGGGCTTGTCTGCCTTCACTGTTCTTGAATGAAGTCTGGCTGGGGACTTTAAACCTAGCACTGCATGGGAGGAAACCAATGGATTTTTTCTTGTTAATAAATAAAACATTTGTAATTAAATAAAGTATAACTGAAGACTTTAAAATCAGTTATTCATGGGAGTCAACCCATGCTCTTTTGTTTAAATTTTTGTAATATTTTTTACATAATAATGTGAAGCTCTGGTGCCTATTGTATGAATTTTCTTTGCAAAATTATTGTTCCTAGTTTTCATGTTTTGTGTTTTTAGGATGCTGATACTATGTAATAATGAAGTTGAATTCCCATGATCATCTCTGGAAAATAACTAGTCAGGGCAGTATTCTAAATTTTTTCATTTATTTTCTACTCCTGATTATGTTAATAAAATTCTCCTCATTAAATTTTTTTTCTTGTTTAGAAAAAAATCTGCTACATACTTTCTGGAAATCTGCTGCATAAATTGCATATATAATAAACTTCTTCTTCATATCACTATGTTGTGCAATAAAATCTTCATGTACTTTACTACTTAAAACTAAGTTGTATTATTATTAGAATCTTTTCCACTGATTGAAATATGTGTGGGGGGTAAAAGATTGCAGGTTAGTTTTCGTTATATTAAATGGTGTTTCTAAGGGGTGTTATCATGTGTCTTAATTCTATATTGAACAGCCATTTGAATTATACTTTTCTAAAATTCTACACCCTCTCCACTCTGCACCCACGCCTTTTATGCTACTTTTGAACTTTAATCAAATCTTTGTCACTGGACTTAAATGTTAAAGCATGTGTGTGTCTAATATGAACTTACTGATTAGTTATTCTTTTTGGCAAAAAATATTTTTGAAATTCATTGAGACCCTTTATACATGTCATATATCTACTTAATTGAAAAATTGTTTTGACTTTAATTGATAAATTGTTCTTCTCCATATTTAGAAGTCAACTTTGGGGACAAATTTGGGTTTTAAATGTGCGGGAGGGGGTCAATTCTTGACTGTTCTAAACTTTTCTTAATTGAAAGATCATCAATTCCCACTGCAACTTCAAACATTTTGTTAAGAAATGGATACAGTTTTTTAATATTCTTGCATAATTTTAGGCTTTACACTCTTCTCAATTGGGTATTGCCTTAAAATATGTTCTTTTCTGGTAGTTAAGAGATGATTTGGGTCTGAAATTAATGAGTTTGGATGATTTCTGAGTGATATTTCTTAGTGGTTTGATGGAAATTCGGTTTAGGACCTACTTCTAGAAGTGATTTGGGTTACCTATTTATGGAGTTATGGTTATAACCATTGGAACTGGAATATTTATTCTGATCATAGGTGACTTTTTTTTCTTTAATTTATTAAAGTAGTTGCATTAATGAGCCAATGTAAATGAATTTTATATAAATATTTTTAAGTTGGAGTAATTTGGGAATCTAGGATCCCACAGTGAGTCTCTAAGACCCTATATACTGGGTGCATTTCTGTTAACTAAAAGCCCTCTGTTCACTTTGAATAAGTGAATTGCACAGTGCTCAGCATAATGATACAAGGCTTGGAATAAATAAATAAAGTCTCTAGGGTCAAAAATGAGCTCATTAAGGTGAGGGGAATGATGAACACCAGATGAAGAAGGTGTCAATTGGTTTATATGTAAATCATTTAGGTTTTATCATTGAGGTGATTCAAAAAAAATTAATTATTTTTGGAACATAGGTGAAAAGTCAGAGTACAAAGTTCCTTGGTTAAGATCTTAATTCCATTTATGTTTTACCTCATGTCATTCTTGGACAGAGAACTTAAGCCTGGATTACATGAAACCATTAAGTTGTATCACATATTAGGCATGACATCTTCATTTCTTGATGATTTATAGTTTTCTTAATTACCCTTGAGTATTTGTTAAGGGAAAGATTCATATGAGTAAATCATTTTCCAAAAAGTCTGCTGTTATGTTTTGTCCATTTTTTTGAGTGCTGGACATGTTACAGTTTGATCTAAATCATAAATGAACTTTACAGTTTTTCAAAGGAAATAAGACATGTGATTGTTTGAGGAAAAACAATGCTTAAGTGTGGGGGCATTTGATGTGGATTTATTTTTACATAGTTTTCCCACATTTATTATTTATTTTTTATCAATTTAATTAATTATTTTGACACTTTTTAATAAATATTGGCACTTTTGTAATTTTATCACTACATTTGTTAATTAACCATATTTTATAATTAAATTAGTGTTTTTAGTCCTTTTTTATAGTCTTCCTAATTATCCTAAATATATTAAATTACTTTTTAGTTTAATAATCTTAATCTGGTTAATAATTTTAAATGTCTATTAATTAATTAATTTTTTTATTCGCATTAATTTAATCCAGTTTTAAATCTAAGACTTTACCATTTAATTCTGATTTATTTAATAAACTTTACTTTTTAACCGGTTCAATTGTTCTGCTATGTAAATAAGCTTAAGTTAATGTTTAATTAAATAATATGTTTTTAATGTTGAGTTTCATTTTATCATCTAACTAATTGCTTTATTTCATTTAATAACTCTAGTTAATTCTAATTATTTTAATTTTATGTTTGGAGTTAATTAATTACAGGTGTTCTGCATTTGTTTAGACATATATTTTAATTAATCTTAACTTTTATTTTCTTAGTTAATAATTAGTCACTTTTATTTTTTTGTTTGCTAAATAATTTTGTTAGTTTTAAGTTACATCCAATTAATTAGCCTTTAATAATTTAGTTAATTTGTTTTTTTTAATTTAGTTAATTAATGTTTTATTCATTCTAATATTTTTTGTAAATTAATTTTTGTTCTTTTCATTTTTATTTTTTAACTGTCGGTGAGTGTCGCACTGATGTTTTGTCTCACTGAAGTTTTTTATAACTATCGGTGAGTTGTGACTCAACGATTACTTTCAAACACCATCGGTCTCTCGCGACGCACCGTTGTGGTGACGCGCCGATCCTTCCATCATTTTCAGTCTCATTTATTTAAAACTATAGGTGATTCATCGACTCACCGATCCATTACAACATCATCGGTTTGACATCTCACCAATTTATTTTTAATATTCGGTGGTTCATTTTTTATTTTTATCTTTCAATGTCTTATTTTTATTTAATTTATCAGTGAGTCATGAACCACCGATTCCATCTTGCTACCGATCCCCCACTCACCGATCCATTTCAAACTATCGGTTTTACAAATTTCACAATGTTTCCAATTTCTTTATCTGCTACCGTTCCTCATCGGTATCTCATTTTTTCACGCACTCACCATTAGTTTATCATTTTATCTCTTTTGGTCTTTCGTCTATTTCTAACTATCGGTGAGTTATCCTCCACTAATATTCACTTGTATTAACACTGATCCATTACATCCTTCCTTTTAACTATCGGTCTCACCATCTTTCCTCTTCTCTGTTCTTTCTATCATTGATTCTGGACTCACCGATACAAACCCTCTTCACCAGTTTCACTTCCCTACCCACCCACATGGGCAGCTCCCCCATCACCCTTCCTCGCCTCTGCTCACCTTCACCCATCATCTTTGCAACGTCACCACAATTTCCACAGAATTGATCCACAGTGACTCAAAACCAAAGAATCAAAGAAGCTCAGAACACATACCCGAACCAGAAATACTCAACTCCATACTCAAATTAACACACCAAATTTTCTGAAATCTAAGCTTTCATACTATTCTACTCTACTGGGTGTGAACCGTTCTAACTAGAGGAGAAACCACTTTGCTGCTGTGAACCAAGGTGGACCATTTTCGTCATCCGATGAAGCTTCCAAAAGCTGAATGAGAGGTAGAGCTGAGGGAATACCACATCACCACCACTGCCCTTATTGAAGATAAGGGAGGTCGGTCCACTGCTGCAAGTAGCTCCGCTGCCGCCACAGATCATCGTTGCTGGAAAGAGGAAATGTCGGACCATCGGGGTTGTTCATTGCTGTCCGCCGCACCGTGCTGGGGCCGAGGGATTCCTTCTATGCTGCGATTGAAGATTTGGAGAAGAGGAGACAACAATGGAGCGAGGATGAAGTGACACCGGTGTTAGAGGAAGATGAGGCCGAGTTACGGACCAGCTTGTGGCGCTGGAGATGAAACCGGCGATCTCATCTGTTGTACGCTGGGGGTTTGAGGAAAAAGAAGCTAAAAAAATTATAATAAAAGTAAATTAAACATACAGTTAAAATAAAATAAAATAACATAATTAAATTTATTAAAATTTAATAATTATTAAGTAATTAAAATATAAAAAATATATTTAATTAAACAGAATTTCTAATTTAATTAATCTTAATTATATTTAAATAAATTAGATATATTCCTAAATTAATTTCATATTGATTTAACAAATTTTTTTAACAGAATGAATTTTAATAAGAATTAAATCATTACAAACTATTCTAATTAAATAGAAATAACCTTAATTTTCAAAATAATAATAATAAACTTAATAATTATAAATAACATGAGTAAAAATAATTAATCATAAATACCATCTTTGTTATTTAATATTTTTTTAAATTTTAAAAAATTAACAACTTACAAATTTAATGAAGTAACTTAATTTAACTAATGGTCCTTTTGATATTCCTTTTTCATAACAAAATTAACATTAATAAATATGTTAAATTAATTATGTTAACTACTCAATTTCTTGATAATAATAATTAATAATTTATAAATTAAGTTTTAAATTAAATAATTGAATTATCTAGCTTAAGTTTGTTAAGGAATTTTTCTATTGTAGTCTATTCTTTCGCTATTTTGTTATGCAATCAACTGTTCAGGTTCATACCAAAGTCGAAAACACGTCCAAATTCACTTAACAAACTCATTCGGAGTTAGTTACGTGAGGAATACTAGCGCGACGTGCTAGTCATGAAAAAATGGACATGTTGCAGTGCGTGGGTGAAGAACTTTCCAAGTCGGTGGAGATCGAGCAGTGACTTGTAGTAGTTGATAGCAAGGTATTAAAGCAGAGCAAGCGGTCGAATTTATGGGGGGGGGGAAATTATTATGATTCGCACACCTGGTGACTAATTGAATATTCGAGAGATTCTCTCTCATCCGGAGCGTTGCAGTACTGGAGTCGAAGGAGCAGAGGAGGAGAGCATATTCAGGGAGTTCTTTCTCCCTTTTGTTTTAATTGTTATACTATGTTCCTTTGAAATGTTTCTCATTTCTACAGTGATAATGATTAATATACTAGTTAGATAAATTTCTAGTTTGGGGAGAGTTCTAGTTCTACTGGTAATCAGTTTAGTCATTTTCATTAAACAATTCTTCTATGATTAGAATTGATTGGTGATATCAGTTCTAATTACACATTTCTGCTTCATTCCACAAGCAAGGAATTTTCAAAACTCTATAACCATTTAGCTAGTTTTATTATGGAATCATCTTTTAAGTAAACAACTGTTAAGGAAAACTTCTGTACTTACGAAGAGTTTGTACTTTTGTTCTTTTTAAATAATCTTTCTGGAGTTGTATTTCATTGGAGTGGTGAACTCAAAGTTGTACAATTTCCACGACTTAACTCCTAGCGAGGGAAGTAAGTCACCTTTTTTCAGTGGTACGAAGAAGTACTTTTACATGAATAGGAGAGACAATTTAAACAAATAGACTATAATGATCCCCGAGCATACTTCTCTGTTATGTTGTATCAACATTTTATTTTCTTTGTTGCATCTTATTTTCAGTTGTTCTCTATTTCAGTATTGGTTAGGGAAAAAATTACAAAAAAAATATGTGTGGTTTTACTTACAGTTTATTAAAACTTAAAAAAATTAAAAGATAAAAAATTATAAAAAGTGAAAATTAGAAAAACCACTCTATTGCTGACAACAGTGGAGTTTTCCAAGTTTTTAGTTTAGTAGTGGCCAAATTTACCTTCCATGTGGGTTCAACCCTACTTTCCACATTTACTATAGTTAGTAGGAATATAAATATTAAACTTTGACCGGCATCAACGACGGTTTTGGTCACATGGTTTCATAAAAGATATTTTGAAAAGTCCAATACATATTTTTTGATATCATGTTCAAATAGAAAGGATTAAATATATTATGTGGTGGGGTGGGGGATATTGTAACATCCTAATATTTTTAGCAGAACATACTATATCAGATAACATACAAGATATGTAACTCCGAGATTAAATAAGCAACACAATATTATTATTTAAATGTGGCCATTATAACGAGGCAATTAAGTTAGAGAGAATGAATAATATTATTGGAATTATGAAATATATGTTGTTCATGTTTATTGATTATATATTTATTAATTCTTTTTAAATTATCATTCAATTCATAGTAAAGTCATTTTACTTTTTAATAAATGCACTTTCTTCAAAAAATTTGTTTTGTTACATTTTACGAGTGAATATTATTATTATTTTTGGAACTATTAGAAACATAATTTAGTAATTTTTTTAAATCGGAACATCATTTTTTACTTTTGGTGAAACTTCTAGATTTTTTAGAAAATATTGGGTTTTTTGTGAATAGTGGAAAATACAATTTTTTGTAATAATATCAAAATTTTCAATAAATTAATCAGTTTAAAAGTACTGTTATGTTTTTAATTTAATTTTAAGTAAAATAAGTATTTTTTATTTATATTTCGTCTATATAAATTATTTTTAATCAATATTATGTTGTAATTTAGAATAATATTACTTTGTGGTTTAAAAATTGGATTTCTCTGAAATCTATTTTAAAGTACATATGTTTATCCTTTTAAATTAATTAAAATAATCTACATTGGGTAATGTTTCAAATTAATATTACGTATTATATATACCAGTGAATATAATTTTTTTTGGTAAAATTATTATTATTGTTAATATAGTTAATAAAAAATCATATTTTTCTTGAAAATGATACTTCTTTAAAACCGGCTATTTTATCATGTTTGTGGGTTTTTTTTAATTTAATTTTTCCAATTATTTGAAGTGAATTTGAAAAAAGGAATTTTCTATTTAGAATAATAAGGTCTAAATTAGGTATTAAGGACATTTTCATTTCTAATAATAAAAAAGTGTTACCATGAAAAAGAAGATTTCTTGCAGTATATGTAAACCAATGTAATGAGTTAATGTAAATAGGTAAAGGGTTAAAAAAAATAACATTAAATGGGTATTTTATGTTTTTATAAACCTTAAATAGACTTTAAAACAATAATTATATATTAAATTTATTTTAATTAATTCCACCCAAAAGTGGCTGGGTTTAAATATAAAATCATCACCATTTAATTTCTTTAAACCACCATTACACAAGTATAAATACCTATCCTCAACACCCACTTTATCCTAAAAATACCTGAAGATCTTAAAATGTCTATAAAAACCTATTATCTCCACTCTCATCATATAATAGTGCTTCTGGCCTCACCAAAATACCAATTCCCATACCCTTAACGGGTTTTCAAGGAGGTGATATTCAAGATGAAACTTTCTCAAACCACCTCCATTAATTTATTTTCTTCTTATAGCATCTCATAACATTATTCGTACATCAAGGAAAAATAAATAAATTATAACATATAAAATATTTGTTTACATTTTGAATGTAATATCTTAGGTCCATCCCTTTTAATATCTCATATTATTCAAAGAAACCAATCAATTGTCCAAATAATGGAGGTTTACTATTTCTGTGGATAACGAGTTTTCATTTGCTATTATCGACTTCATGGATGGTCATACAACTATTATTATGGTTAAATAAAATTTTAATATGTATATTATAATATATTTCATGTTCTGGAAAAAATATATTGACAAAATATTTAATAAAAAAAACCAGTTTGTGGTGGTCTGATAACCCACAAAAATAAATTAACAATTTGTCATTATAATATTTTTCAAATGATTCATCCTCATACAAGAATTAAAAATTATATATGGGACCATTTATAATTATTTAATTTCATTAATACCATTTTATTCAACTATTGGTGTTTTATTCATATTTTACAAGAACATACATAATTATACTCAAGTGAACCGAGCATGAAAACTTGAAACAAACACTCCCAAAATGACAAAATTAATATTTTCGAGTCATCAAAATGGTAATAAATAAAAATAATAAAATAAAAATAAATAAAATATATAACTAAATTTTTCTGAATTATCTAATCAATGATTGTAATTATATTATCCAATACAATAATTGAAACTGTAGAACTTTCAGTCACAAGGTATGTGACTCTTTACCTAAAAAAACATTGTTCTAGATGTTTTAAAGATTTAATTTCAAAATCAATAAATTTCATGTCCATGTTGTTAAAAATAATTATTAACGTACTTATATTGACATGAATGTTTTTAAAATAGATTCTTATAATTTCTATCAAATAATATCAGAAGGGATCTTTTTAATGTTTTATGTATGAGAATTTATTTCAAAAAGTATGATTTTAATGTTTCTTTTTACAAAAGTCGAACATAATGTTTTTTATATATATGGTATTAATATAATTTCCCACCCTAATTTCACCTTAATATTTTGAAGCTTAAATTACATGTTCATATGGTTACTCTAAAATAAAATGTTTTCCATTTTACGTGAACCATTTTCCGAAATAACTGATTTCCATTGGAATATTTATTTACATCAAAGAGTATTTTAAGATGAATGATTTAATAAATTATGTTATGTTTCATGGTAATTTTTTATGATGATTGGTTGTTCTCTTATAAACCAATGACAGGTGGTTCTATGATAAACCTATGATAGGTGGTTTTGTTATATCTTCTAATTCTTTGGGTACTCAAGAGTTGGAGGTTGGCCACATTTCTTACTCCATTTTTAAGAGTGATATTAAAATGATATATAAAGTACCTATTTTTATTTTATGAGTTTTCATGAAAAGAGATTAATTTTCAAATTTTAAGATAATGATCTTTTTTAAAAATTATTCCTTTTTCATGGTGAAAATGTATATTTTTATGAAAATGTTTTTATTGGTTTTCACTAGATTTATAGTTTCTTTTATTTTATGTCCCTTATAGTGAATTTATGCAGATACCATGTTTTAAAATGTTTTTCATAGGATATAATTGGCAATGGAGGGAAGGATGAGATCAAGTGTACAAATATGATGCCTTTTCATGAAGGGAAAACATGTTTTATTTTAAAGAAAATTGTTTTATAGAAAAAATCGATACTATGTCAATGTGTCCACTCATAATGGCAGGGTTTACCTTGTATTATTTAGACCTAATTATCTAAAAATACCCTTAATATATTCTCAGGATCGTAAAAATTTAAATTCTATTTGAAATCACTTGAATATTCGATGTTTATGGTTGTGTCCATATAATTATGTTGGCTACGTGTTTTTTATGATATCTCAATATATAGAATTCAGATAAAGTATATTTTTTAATCATTAGAAATATATCCAAATTAACAACTTATAATCCAATAGATCATAATGTAGAATCATATGTTTAGAGATTTCAAACATTGTTATAATATAATGATGTCTGCGTGCTATAAATGTTTCAGGAAATTGAGATAACTTTGGGATATCAATTAATAATAACGTATCTAGGATATAATTTTGGAAGGATTCATTCAAATTAAAATTCCAATATTTTAATTTTTAATCTATTCATTTTTAGGATAATTTTAAGTAATATTTTTTTCAAGAATATATTATAATACAATGTTTTTTAAACTTTAAATTCAAATTTTTTTAAATTATTCCATGGAAAACAATTATCGTAGGAATGGAATATATTATCACAAGAATAATTCTTTACACCCCAAAATAATAAAATATTTTTAAAATTAGTGTAAATAAATATTTTCAGAATTATTTTTCCTGGATTCTACAATGGATATGCTATAATCATAGAGAAAACTATAGAATTATTTCAAATCGAAATTTAAAATTATCAAAAAAAGGAACTTTGTAACATTTATAATTGTTTATACTGTACATATTAAGAGAATAAAGACTATAGAAAGATTTCAAAAAGTGAAATACACTATTCATAGTGGACCTAGCCGTCCCATCTTGACCAATAATGACCCTATTAACTAAATAAATCCAATAAGACCATCAATGTAAATATATAGGATATAAATATACCCCCATGTATTCTTGAAAATAAATTATAAAATATAATTAAAGAGAATAAATTAATAATAAAGACGATCACACCTTACTACTAGACATTATTTGTGCTTCTATATTGTACACCATATCTCTCTCATCAATATCTGTCAAATTCTTTCATAATTTATATTATTTCTTAACAATAACATGATGTGTGATTTAAAGGGCCTCTTCCTTAAAAAATACCCCACTATTTAATCTCTTTTGGGTGATCACAACTAGTAAAGTGGGGGATTTTTGTTTATTTATAATACAATCTAAAAGGCATATGTTTCTTATTTTAATGGGGTTCTTATACAAAAATTTTAAAAGAAAAGTTTATATTATCCATAGTGCATTGAATACTGATAAATACTAGGTGATTTCTTATTATATTTCATTATTACTATTGAATTCAATGTGTTTAATCTAAAAAATTTCATGCTATTGATTGGATCATATGTAGGGATTGAACTTGAGACTTAGGTACACTCGTTTATAAAATTTTGTTTCTTTCACTATTAATTTTCAATATGTTTATTCTTTTAACTCATATATATATATATATATATTGAAATTAATTTTTTTTAATTTATATAACAATTGAATAATTGTATCACATAATTTTGTTTTTAAAAAAAAAATTAAATTAACCCCCTCCAACTATCTTACATAAACCCAATTGTTTTAGAAGATAAAATATTCCTATTTTTTTAAAATAATTGTCAAAATTTTGTTTTCAAAATCATAATTTATTTCACGGGAAAATATTTAAAAGGTTTCATAGAAATTTAATACCCAAGGTACTCCTAGAGGACAAATAATGAGTTGATCTCTATTATTTTATGGATCAAATTATAGTTATTGATGTACTCACTTATCTCTATTCCTTATAAGAATTAGTTATCCTATTTGGAAAATAATCATCCATGGTTATACACCTACCAAAGAATAAGATGAATAATGGACTCTCAATGATATTATAAAATTTGAACTAGATAAAAAATCCTCGAATTATATTAATTTTGGTTTAAATCATAATGAATTTAATATATTTTACACTTGTAAAATTGATCAAAAAATTTAAAAATTTAATGAAGTAACACCTAAGGGAATTAATAAAATAGAGGATACTAGAATTTATATATATTAATAAGATTTTGAATGTTTTATAATACATCCCAATGAATTTGTTTTTGAAATGGTTAATCATTTAACTATAATTTACCATGGAATAAAATCTTATGGTGATAATATTTATATAGAAAATATTGTTTAAAAAATTATTTGGGTTTTGATAAGTTCTATGTCACCATATGTAATGAAAATTAAAGGAGTGAAAAATGTCAAGAATATACCAGGTTAAGAACTAGTGAGGTCTCCTTGAACTATAAGATTATCATGATCTGGAAAGGAAAAAATGAAGAAAATGAAGAAAATGATAATAACATTTTCTCCTTCAAGTATATCAATGACGACTCTTATAATTATGATGACGATATTTCAAACCATGGAAAAATATAAACAAGTTCATTTAGAAGAAGAAACAATTCCACAATGTCCAAATAGATAATTAACATAGTGAATTTGAGGTATATTTATTTGGATGCAAGAATAAAGGCCACATCAAACTAGAGTTAAATACATTAAATGGAAGAGGAAATAACAGAAGAAAGGACATAAAGACAATAATGTTTCCACATAGACTGTAAGTGATGGATCCCTCTCATTAAATTAATCAAGTGATGGTAGTTTCAAATGTATTACAGATGAAATCATGATGAATTAAAAGATAAATTATTACACTTATTACTGTTATTATACTTATTTAAAATTTTAGTACAAAAATTTTTCTACAGGTTAACTAATGGATTAATTTTTTAAACTCACCAAAACATTCAAATAACATATAAATATTTATAATAGAATTGTTATTGAAAAATTTTAAGTTTATAAATATAAAGATTAATTATACTTAAAATTATAAGAGTTACCAAATGTGAAAAAATTAGAATAATAAATTAAAGAACATAAAAATTCTATTTTTAAAATAAACCACGGTGAAAAAAATTAAAACAAAATGTTGGGTTACCAAAAAATGCAACAAAATATTTGGGTTTTGGTTGTTCATGTCCATAAATAACCTCTATGAATAATTTGTTTTAATGGTTGTTCTCAATATAAATTTTTTATTTGTTATCGTAATACAAAACGTTGTTGGACATACATATATTGTTCCAAAATATATCATTTTATGTGTTTTTATGATTCAAAAAATACCGACTATTATTCTAAAAAGTTTTTCTTAAGTGTATCAGAACTAATAAAAAGAACATATCTTATTATTTAATCTATAAATATTTATCTTATGATGTTTTAAGTGTTCAATTTATGATAAAAATACATTATCTTATGGGAAAAAAATATTATATTATTCCTTCTATGAATATGAAGGCTCTATATTGAATGTTTATATTACAGTTTAAAATATTATCTTATTAGAATGAGAGATAATTTTACAATGACATGTTTTTATCTTACACTAAAGGATAATATCAAGTATTATTAGGAAGAATTTACCTTATGAATAAAAAATAGTGTGGAGAATCTTAAAAAAGATTGTAAAATATTATCTTATGCTGTATCAGAAGATGTTTTCTTTAATTCAATTATAACATGTCATAATCTTTTATCTTACACATAAAATTCTTCTATACAACAAGAAACTAAGTTTATCCTATTAACTGAATACCAAAGATATATTTTATATTACGAAGTTTCTTAAATTTTTTTTCTTATAAAGACAACACTATATGACAGATAATGACTTTTATGATTACATATAATATATATTATGATATTTTATTTTATATCTTTATGTATATCAAACATTTTTTTCCTATTTAAGGAAACTCCCATGTCCAGTTTCCAAAAATAAAAAGAATCCAAAGATGATATATGTCTCTAAAATTACTCATGTAGATGTATATGGCATATTTGGAAAGAATGGATGCATATCATTAAAATCCTATCTTATCAACTATACCTCTATCACTCTCTCTATTTCTCATCGAATTGTCAAGTTAGGAATTTTTATTAACTTGCAAGAACATCTTTAATATTAAAACTGGAGACATAAATAATGATGTTAGTTGCCATATAAAAGGTTAGAACACAACAAGGAAAACATAGATGTGCGTGGTTACTAAGAAGAACAAAAACACGATCTTCTTTATATATACACAACATTAGAATATTTCTTACAAAAGAGAATATAAAATATATTAAGATCAAATAGACATAAATCATGAAGACTGCCATATTCTCAAGATGAATCTTCATCAATTTTTATTTTCTTATTGAAATGGTGTACTCCAAATGTCTATCTCAATGTTTTGTCTCAATCTATCTTGTTTACACCTAGTGGAACAGTTTTTTCACAATTGTGGATTGGTCTTATAAAGGGTGGGACTTATTGAAGGATCTTAGACTTTTTTATTAAGTAAAAAATGATTTTACTCATCTGGGAACCCTTAGTAAAAGGGGTTTTCTAGGAAAAAACACCAAACTCATAGAATTTACTGTTGGTGGGGTGGACTAGGGAATTTCTGTTCACCAAACTACTATAAATATTTTTGTTCAATTCCATTTCTATATGCTTTTATATTTATTCTACAAATAGTCTTAAGGAATTATTTAAACACACATACCATAAATAGGGTTGTATAATATGAATGAAATTTTATTAACTAAATTCACCCCCACTCTTGAGTTATAAATCTAGTCATAATCTGAGACAATAATTTTTATTAGAGCTTGTGAATAATAAGTTCATATCTATATAATTATAAATTTTTAATATATTTTCAAATGGATTCAACGGCTGTTAACTAATAAGGCATATCAATGGCTATCACTTAGAACGTGAATGGTGAAAACTATGGTTGCTGCAAATATCGCATGATCATTTATCTAAAGAAATCTTCAATCAAATCTTTATATTATAGATATTAAGCCCTATTAAATTCCAAAGACAAACCCTAAAACAAGTGATTCTATAAAAGAATAAAATTATGATCTAAACACCAAATATATAAATCCTATAATCTGTTGGTTAGGACTAGATGAGTTTAATAGGATCTATAAATGTCAACCAAAAATTGAAATGTGAACCAATATAACTATTCCATAAGAACATAATAAAAATGTAAATTCTATTAGATATGACAAATATAATCTTATGATTGACACATTAAAAATTGTTTAAGGATAGATCATTACACAACTAAATGGTAGACTCACTGATATTGTGAACAAAATTTCGTCTCTTGGACTGCTTATAATTCTAATTGAACAATATTTTAATGATATCAGAGTATTACCACATAACTAGAGTGGAATATCAATTTATATCAGAAAATATTTAGATTACAAAAATTTCATCATAAAGGATCTCATCAAAACTCTCTTGAAGAATGAATATGAAATTGAAGCTCGTGTTGGTGAACATAAGATGATCAAGAATCCAAATGATTCATCAAAAGCCACTACATCGATAGATTATAGGAAAATAAAAATTACAGAAATCTATAAAACATATAAAGAATTATATTCCACTGGAAAATATTAATCAACTAACAAGACTGCTCAATTTTATCAAATTTTCAAAAATATATACAGTAAAAGGTGAGGTTTCAGAAGACTCTTCAATAATAACATACAACATGGTGAAAACTCAAAAGATTTGAGATGTAATGAGTTAAAAAATCTGGGAAATATCAAGGATGACAATTTAAAAATTAAATATAATAAGAATACAAAAAATAAATACATCAAGAAGGATGATTATAATAAATAATAAGAAAGATTTGAAGGCCACCTGGTGTTCTTATGAAGATTCTAGTGAATGAACATCATCAAAATTACATGCTTATGCTATTAATCAGAAGGCCCAAAAATGTTTCAAGGAACAGTTTGATAAGGTACATACTAATTTATCTTCTTATAATGAGCATGAATCAAAAAATTAAAACATTATTATATTAATAATTAAATGAGTTTTTCACCATGTTATAAACCAAGTAAAAAATTTCCAGAAAAAAAATAAATCCCTTTGAAATTATTATAACAAACTGTTTGTGAAGTGGAAAACCTAAAAAACCTATTTTAAACTTAAAAATTTATTGGTAAAATATACTACCTCAAATACTGAACAAGTAATACAAATTGAGAACCTAGAGAAAAAATTTCAAAACAACAAATATGCTCCAAGTGTCTTTACTAAAGGTGGATATTTTTTTAACAAAATCTTTTCACAAAATCAACATAGAAAAAATAATTTTGAATTAAAAGCCAATATGAAAGGTACACATTTTATAGAAACGTTTTTTTTAATATATCTAAAAATAAACAACTTCCCAAAGTTACTTTTATTCATTATGGAAAAGTATAAATTTTTTCTAATACATGTTATTTGAAAAAGCATCAATTTTTTTGGAAAAAAATTGATTCTTTCAAAATATTTTTAAAAACCACATTTATTGTTTTTGTAAAAAAAACAAGTCAAGATGACTAGATCTCTTATTTCTATCATTTCCAGACATAAGAGAATTTGGGTACCAAATAATTTTATTGTTTGATTTATAATTTAAGGGAATATAAATCAGGAAAAAGAGTGAAAAATGGTTTTTGGAAAGTGTTTTCCCAATGAATATGTGTGGATATTTCTCTAACATTCACTCTTTTTCCAAAATAGATTAAGGATATGTCACTTTTGGGAACAATGAACAAGGAAATATAGTTCCCATTGTATCAAATTGATATCCACAATCAATTATAATCAATAATTATATTTATATTAAAGGCTTATATCACAACATTATAAGTATTACTAAACATTTTGATGATTTTTATTCTCTTTAGTTTTCTAAAAATTACTATTTATATTTTAAATATATGTTTCTCAAGTTTATAGCACCCAGAAAATACAATGTTAACAAACTAGATCATAATTATTTATGTAGATAAAATGTAAACTATTGAAATGCTGAAAAAGATTAATCATGGGTTTGGCATAGAAGGATCTGACTTTATAATGTCCTATATCCAAGACTGTTTTATAAAATTCATTAGATTCCATACCCGCGTCATCTCAAATTGGACATAAAGATGCTATGTGATAATTTCCAAATGGGTAAACAATAGAGACCATCATTTTAAAAAATTAAATAGGTTTATATATCTTGACCTCTTGATTTTTTACACAATGATATGTTCGGACATACTATAACTAAAAGTCTTACTGGTAAATCATTTTGTGTGTTCTGATTGATTATTTTTCATGATTTGGATAGGTTAAGGTTCTAAAACTCAAAATTCCAGCATGTAATGTTTTTATTCGTTTCTGTTAACTTGTGAAAAACAAAAAAGGTATTGAAAGCGTGTCTTCAAGAAGTGATCATGGAGGTTAATTTTAGGATCTGGAATTTAATTCATACATCTCTAATAAAGGAATTAAACATACATTCTAGGACCCCAGGACACCTCAACAGAATGGTGTTGTTGACCGGTGGAATAAGACCTTCCAAGAAATTTCTAGAACTATACTATGTGAATATAATATGTCCACTCATTTTTGGGATGAGGAAATTAACAGAGTGTGTTATAAAAATAACATAATTCTAACAAATTCTATATTAAAAAATACAACCTATAAGTTATAGAATTAGAGAAATCCATAGGTAGGGCACTTCATGGTATTTTTATGCAAGGATTATATCTTAAACACCAAGTATAATCATAGAAAGTTAATCCCAAAGGATGATGAAGGTACATCCCATAGTTACTATGCTAGTTTCAAAGCCTATATAGATTTAAATAAAAGGTTGACTATTATTGATGAATCAACACATGCGATGTTTGATGAAAGTGATATTTTAATCAAAACTAGAATCCAATTAATGATAAATGTGATTTAGTAAAGAATATGAGACATGAACCCCTCTTTAAGGACAATAGATAAGATGATTTTGAGCTCAAATACATTAAGAAAAATCTAGTGGGGGTAGATTCTAGTGAACCAGAATGTGTGTTTCATAGAATACCTATAAATCATAATTATTATCATCTTGAAAAAACTATCGGAAGCCTAGATTAAGATGTAAGAACTAGGAGAAAAACATAGAATCTATTATAATTATTTTCCTTTCTAACCAAACTATAACCTAAATCCGCATAAGAATACTTGTATGATTAAAGTTGTTTCTTATCAGTATAGGATGAGTTAAATAAATTCCTTAGAAATAATGTGTCATAATTAGTTGAAAGAACCTTGAACTATCCTGTAATTAGAACAAAATGGGTTTTTTAGAATCAATGAATATAATAATGGTGTAATAACTATAAATAATGTTAGATTAGTTACCACATGGTTCAATCATTAAGGAGGAATATATTATGTTGAATCCTTTTTTCCTATAGCTACGTTAGAAGCAATTATAATCCTTTCATCATATGAATCGTATATGAATTTTCAATTATACCAGATGGATGTTAAATATAATTATCTAAATAAATTTTTAATAGGGGAAGTTTATGTGAAAAAAACTATTAGTTTTGAATACCATCATTTTCAAAATTCCATGTTTAAACTTAAAAAATATCTATATAGCCTTAAACGATCTCCAAGTACAAGGTATGGAAGGTTTAATTTTTTTCTTTTATCAAATTATTTTAAAATAGGAAGAAAAAATCCATGATTATTTAATAAAAATACATACTCATATATTTTGTTAGTAAAAATATATGTAGAAGATGTTATTTTTGGATAAACAAACAAAAAATTGAGAAACAATTTTTCAAAAATTATGTAAATATAATTTTAAATGACTATGATGAGAGAAATAAACTATTTTATGGTATTTTAAGTTCATCAAAATTTTTTTCATGTGATTTAAATCAAATCAAATACTTATTTTATTTATATAATAATTTTTGAATTCCAAATAATATAACCAAATTAAATCCAATGAGATACTATATTAAACTCGATTCAAATGAAACTACAAAAGCAGTTGATAAAAAGTTTTGTAGGGGAATCATTGGATGTTTGTTATATCTCACTACAAGTAGTCCATATATTATTTTTTTAGCATGCCTTTTTTAAATATTTCAATCAAATATAATATAATCTCATTTTAATGAATCCAAAAAATATTTTGGTGTATTTAAAAGGAACAGTGCCTATCTATATTCATATTCCAAAAACCTATGATTTTAATTTAAAATCATATTTAGATGATGATTTTTCTGGTTGTAGATAAGATAAAAAAGGAACCTAAGGAACCCTTCATTTCCTTAAAAAATCCCTAGTATCCTCTTGGAGGTAAAATCAACACTCTATAACATTATAAACTACCAAAGATAAATATATTTTTATCAGAAGTTGTTGTGCATATGTATTGTGGATGAAACACGCTCTAACAGATTTTGGATTTAATTACAATTGTGTTCCCATAAAATATGATTAAAAATGTTCTATAAATATATAAAATTATATTAAAAACCATTCAAGAATAAATATTATTTATTTAATACATCATCTTATAAGAGATAATCAAAAAAATAGTTTTATATCATTTGAAATTATTTGAAGAGAAAATCAATTTTAAGATATTTTCAGTAAGCCATTATTTGATGACCGATTTTATTTTATTACATCAGAATTAGGTTTAATTCATTTTCCATATATGTTAACCTTATTTTACAAAATAATTTTTTTATCTAATTACCTAAATACTATTAATCACCTTATTTTATTTGATATAGATCAATAATAACTTAAATTACTAGTCATATCAGTAGTCTTGGTCACATAAATTTTTTAATAATCACTATCTTCTTTTCCATGTTACACCTCAATTACCATAAAATGAAACATAGGGTGAGAATGTATCAAATATATGAACAGATATGTTTTTAAGACACTTTATCCCTCACCATTCTCCTCTTTGAGCCCTTGCTACACTAAACATCAATCCAATAGAAATTATTGATAATTTAAAATACTAAGAAAACTGACCGAACTTCCAAGTTCATGAAAAAGAATCAACAAATAATGAGGAAGGTCCAAAGTGGACAAGTAATATTATTTTACTGATAAAAAAAAGATATACTAATCTTGAAGATTATAAATTAAAAAGTATGAGATTATGAGTTTGATGACAAAAAAAGAAGTTTGTTTTTTATAATGAGTTCCATGAGTTTTATGATATATGAGATTTTAATTTTGGTGATATGGAAGATCTTTTAACTCCAACTATCAACTTGAAACACATTTTGATAACTTCATTAAAAATGGTTTGGGCACTCAAATTTACCCATAAAGGTCATACATAATTGATTATTTTACTTCATGCGAAAGATGAAGTCCATACACATGAAATAATGAAGTCTTTGTTTGGATATTTGTTTGTTGAGAAGAAACCCACTGAGGAACTAGAACCTAAAATAAATATTCTTGTGAAGCTTATCAAAATTTCTATCGCACAACATAACGATAGTTTTGAAAAATTTTAGTTATGTGATATTACTTTGTTATAACCATTCATGATTGAAAATCCAATAAATCTTGTAAGATATATCATGAGATATATGCATCAGGTTCATAATGGGTCAATTAGTTTCTATCCATTTGGAAGTATATTAACATTTTTTTAATGAAGGAGTTTTTCCCAATGAAGAAAAAACAAATCATTTTCATGGTATGAAAATTTGAGTGAAACTATTTTATGGGAATGTGGTTTTTATTAGAGTTTCTATCAAAAACAATTTGTCTTAGTAAGTCATGAGGAAGAAATCAAAGTAGATCATGCCTTGATTCAGGGGAAGATATCTGAAATGGTATTATACAATTATGTGGGATTCTATTGGAAATAAAGGTTTTTCAAAAAAAAATCATAGATGAGGAGATACATGGTAATAGATAGAGAGAAGTAAGATTTTTTTTCGACCCGAAGCATATGTTACTCCTATTATTAATTATCATCCAATCCCACTGACTATAGAATATTTAGCCTCTAAAATTACTTGGTATGTAACTTTTGATCATGGAAAATAAATTTCAAATTCCCCATGTATTAAAACTATCATTCATTGTCTCAATTTAAAAAACAAGATCATTTACTTATCGTAATAAGAAATAAACTATAATTTGATGAATTTTGAGATAATGAAGTAGAAGTTTGTATTGAAAACAAATATTCATGTTGATGAAGTTAGAAGTATATAAGTTCCACAAAATAGACCCTATCATTGTCATGAAGAGAGAACATGTTCATAATCTCATAATACTGAAAAAGATAATGATGAGATAGCTCAAGATATATAATTGAGATTGTTTTATGAAATGGATTTGATGAAAGCTCATCGGTCAATATCTGGACTGATCATTGGCTTGTTGATAAGGATGGTATGCGGGCAACATTCCCCGTCCAACCAGGTCTTGAAGACGCAACTGTCAGCTGCCTTCTTTCTGACCAGGGACAAGGGTGGTGTATGGATAAGATACTTTATTGGTTTAAGAAAAGGGACCAAAGAATCATCCTTAGCATACCCTAGATCCCTGACGCAGTCCCCGACCATTAATTCTGGACCAATGACATCTCGGGCGAATACACAGTGAGATCCGACTACATACTTTCCCTTGGAAACCACCCAGTCGTCCAGGATGAGGCACCATGGAAATCGATCAGGACACTCAACGTTCCCCCTAAAATTCGCCAATTTTGGTGGCAGGTTTGCATGGGTACCCTCCCAACCATGAGCCTTCTCACCTACCAGCATATGGCCAGTTCTTCTTTTTCCCCTTTCCGCCTGAGCACTATTGAAACTCCTTTACATGCCATCATTCACTGCCTGGGAGCTAAGAAAGTTTGGAGTAAATGGGGCCCGACTTCTACCGATTCACTGGATTTGGCCTCTGACCTTCCCAATCTTCTGACACGTTGGTGCCCCTCTCTTTCGTCAGCTCTCTCATGTTCTCTTTGCACTTTGTCCTGGATTATTTGGATCCGGCATAACGATGCTATTTTTCATCAAGCTCACAAACCCCCAGAATTTGGGATTGAAAGGGAATCTTCTTGGATTGAGGGATGGAAAGACCACCATGATCACTTTATGCCAGGATCTACCCTCACCTCCCTCTTCATTGGAATCCCCCAACAAAAGGGATTCTTAAAATTAACGTGGACGCGTCTCTCCCAAAGGATGGGCTTGTTTCACTTGGCCTTATGGCCCATAATATTCTAGGGAAAATCATTACTGCAAAATATGATCCACACCATCCTTTCTGGGAACCAGAGTTTGCTGAGGCTATGGCCATCCTTTCTGGTTTGTTGCTCGCACTAGAATGTGGATGGAGCAATATTATTGTTGAGTCAGACTGCCTTGTCGTTATTGATACTACTAACCACAACGATGGTGGGCTCCATCCTTTTGGCATCATCATTAAGAAAATTCTCTCACTTGGCCAGTGCTTCTCTTCTTTCACCTTCTCCTTTAAAAAAAGGGAAGGAAAGAATGCATCCCATCATCTTGGGCCTTAGGCCCTTTTGACTCCACCTTGCTCTGGTTGGACAATTTCCCTTCTTGGATTTGTTCTTGTACTTCTGCTGATATTCATCATTAATGACTTCTGTTTTAATCAAAAAAAGTCCATTAATAAAATAAAGACTCTTTGGGATAAAATGTAGTTGATAGAGGATTTTCATGAATTAATGTCATTGGTGTGATATATTATTTAAAGTTTTCAATGGAATCCAATATAGGAATAGTAAAAAGTTCTAATGAACAGTCAACACTCATAAAATTTTCTGAAGTCATGTATACGATGACTACAACTCTGGATTCTCTATAATGTGACATAATATCAAGGGAGTTGTTTCAAGAAAATCAAAGGTGCATGATATATGAATATATAATATTTCCAATTATTCCAAATGTGGATATTGAATGGGTTGATTAATCAATGAAAAAAACCAATTCTCTATTAAATCAAAAGATTCCATAAATTGAAGGATATTTATCACTATTCAAAAACATTATGTAGAAAATCATATAACAAACATATATAGATATAAAAATATATTTTTTCTAACACTGTTTCATCCAAATGAATATAAGTATCAAAGGTTTCTTCTATATGATATTTTTCTGGAATTTACCACTAGCCCTCTATTTGAAATTGTTTTTCGATTTCTCAAGAAATTGTGAATTACTGTGCTTTTTATTTTTTTCATAGTCTGATAGAAGTCACAATTTTTTTACAAGTATTATCCAACTCTGAAGTAGGGTGTTATCTAAATGGAAAAAATATATTATATGAAACTACTAATCAAAGATCTTTTATATTATTTTATATTCTAAATATCTATATATTTGTAAGAATGTATTTTATTTGTTTATCTTTATAACATATGCTACTACATTATTATTTTATGTGATGAAATAAATATTGTATTTGTTTTTCAGTCAACATTGATGATCTCAAAACATTTACCAATTGATATATTATGATGAAGTAATTTATAACTCGTTAGTTTACTAGTAAGAATGTATTTAAAATTTTATCATTTTCATTACTAAAATGTGATAATTAGTGATATGTTTTCATGTAATAAAATATTATATTACTATATTCTTGTCATGGATTATGATTTTGGTTGATTGGAGTTGGGAACTCAAGAGGGTGAGTGAATGAAATGATTTTCTATAATTTTTTTAACAAAAATATTTATTTAATAATCCACCAATATAATAACACAAACATCCCAATTAACCAAAGTATAATATTTGCAAAATATTTGGTTGTTTGAAGGATTTCTCAAAGATTAATATTATAATATGAGTTATAATTTTATCTTTTTAAAATTTCAACTAAAAAATATAATATAAACACTATTTAAGATTAACTATCAAATTGAAATAAATATTTTCATTTTTTAATATATAAAATAGTGAAAACATAACTTTGAATGGAATATAGGATTAAAAACCAAAGGTTCAGTCTCAAGAAAAGACTTATTATTCTCCACTTGGTGATCACCTAACACAAAATAGTTTATATAAATAATCTTGGATGCACACTCTGGATTAGGGTAAACAACAGCAAACCATAATACATGTCAACTAGACCTCTTACACAATGTTCATGGGAGTATAAAAACAAAAATAGGCCTCATGGGGACCTCTTCCACTCTTATCTATAGTTGTGTAAGGTGTGAAAGGATAGATCATAAAGATATCTATTTACCATCAATTTTTTCACAGGATTCATTATGTGTCCATAAGACAGATAGATACACACAAATCATAATGTAAAAGAAATACACAAACATATAGAGAAAATATTTAGAAGGATATGTGTGATTGGAAATGTAGCTTGAAACTATTTAGAAGTTATCTTGAAATGAATCTTGAGTTGACTTGCAGAAATAGAAAACAAAACAGAGTTTCATGAGAGTTTCTATATTCTATTTTTAGTGAGGGAATAAATTGATCTAGTAATGATTCTTCTCTATTTTCTTTGTTACTAAAAATTTCACTGCATTTTTTGGTTCATAGTAGTAATTCTTGATTTCATAGAAATCATTCCTTCATGTATTTCTTGGGTGTATGATTTGTCAACATGGGATCTATTCCTCCATTTTCTATTTTATTAGGTATTCATTTTATAAATTGAATCCAAAAAGAAGAATGTTCTTGATCATTGTTGGGTACTTCATTCCTCGTAATGTATTTTGAAATCAATTAAATGTTTTCTAGAAAACAAATAAAAATTCATTAAAATAATCAATGGTAATCAGCTTCATAATTATGACTATTTGATGAAAATTCTAATTTAAATGAAAAAGGAATGATGGTGTCTATGAATTATGTATTAGGAACTTTTTCTCGTACTTGATTTATTCTAAAATTTGGAATAGTGAGTTAAGTAGTAGTGAATTACAAATGGTAATTTCTTCTAATTTTAGGTCCACATGATGGTGGACCAGCTATCAGTAAGTCGGTCTGTTGGTAGCTTGATTTCATAGCCTCATCCTTTTAAAAATTACATGAAGCCTTCGATTCTGATGGTAAATAGAAGTGATGGCGAGACATATTAAAGGTAGGTCTGTATTAATGTTAGCTCATACTTACTACATTTTCTTCTATCAGTGACTTGTCTAACAATGAGTTCTATAAGTAACTCAACCCTAATGGTGAAAATGAGTCCACCATAAAGGTGACTCTTACCTATTTATATTTTTCCATTCTATCTTATGATTCTAAATACTAACATAATAGATTATGATGATATATAAATTTGGATAAACGTAATCAAAAATAACATTACTTAATGAAGAATGATTTCTTAGAATTAAAACTAGAGGGGGCCAATAATCTCCCCCATTTTGATAATCACAAATCATGGAATTAACTGGTTATATATAATGATAAAAGTATAAAAGACAACTGTTCTGCTTAACATGTCATACAGATCATGAGATATTAAATTGAAGAAATACATAATCATGTAAAATTAAATACCATACTTATTCTCATTCTCAGGTTATATTTCATACTCATTAACATTTTCCTTTTAATTCTAAATGCATTATATCCATTTTGGTATTATCAAAAAGAGAACAAACAACAAGAGATAAAGAATAGATAATAAGAAAATAAAATGAATGAAATAAGATAATATATTTCATGATGCAAAGAGTATAAGTTATATGAGAAAAAGAACCAAAATACATCCCCATTAAAGAACATTCCAAAAGCAATGCTTCTCCATGGAAGGATCTATAGTCTCTTTTCCCTTATCATAAGAAGCTGATGGAGAAATATGAGTTACATTAGGAGAATATGTATATAAGTAATTAATGGGATCTCTAAAAGGTACAACAAGAGTAATAAAATAAATAGAATAATTAGGGGATGTCAGTTCCTAATAAATAATATGCCTTAGAGGACTAAGAGACAAAGATGGAGACATGTTAAAAGGTTGAATGGTGGATGGAAGAGGGGCACATGAGTTTGAGTGATAGAAGCTCTGAATTGAGGATTAACTAAACAATATACTAAATCTAAAGGTAAATTCTCAGTTACTAGTCTAATAAGGAATTCCTATGGGAAATAATATTTTCACTGCAGACATGAAAATAGGGCTTCAACTGGTTGAGGAGATCCATTACTGTCTTTTGACATTTCTCCATGGACTTGGTGAAATAATCCTTATTCTGCATAAACATCTAAAGTGTAGGAGTTAACTCTTTAAGATATCTCAATTGTTTCTTGAAAGCTTGGGTAAAATGAGGTATCATAAAATTCTCAACCAGATATTTGAAATAAATATCCAACTAATGTTTTTTATAAATCATTTTAAATTAGAAACATATTTTATCATTTATTTCTTCTTGATAATTGTGTGCCCCTTTTATATAAAATATTATAATTCCATGGACATGGCCATTGTTATTTTTATTCTTTATTAGGCTATCATGATCTGAACTACCCTGTATAGATTGAAGCTATTCTCTTATCACAATTATAATCATATCAACATTGGGTGTGCAAGAAGGAGAAATAGAGGTGGACTCACCTTGTGATGCATCCATGATAACTGATTTTAATATTATCAAGTCATGATTTTTAGGAGGAGGAGTACCATCCTCTGAAGATTTATCTTCAATAGTTTTTTTAAAAAATTTCCAAATATATTGTATACTCAGATAACATGACTTTAAAAAAAGGAAGGAGAGAACCCAGTTCATCACTTACTATCTTACTCTCCATTATTATTTCTGGAATATCAGAAATCATTTAAGGTTGAATATGGGATATAAATATCTTTAGAGGCATGGAAGCGTCACTTTCATAAAGACATGAAATAATAGCAGGTTCAGGTTGGAGAATTTTTCTAACAATAGAGAAACCTTATTCTCTAAAAACATTGAATTCCTTATGACTTACAGATTCAATAGGCACATGTTTAACCAAAAGTGCAGGATCAGGGGAAGTACATGGTTCCACTACTAGATTTGTGTCAATTAAAACCCTCCGAGCATGATCCACAACCTTAATCAGTGATACCTTAAGATCAAAAACCCCATCACCTGAATCTATATTTTCTAATATGATAGTAAAATATCCAAGGTATTTCTCCCATTAAGATAATATAGTCCAATCATAAGGAGTAAGATCATCCACCTTAACACTTTGAGATAGTTTATCCCCCTAAATAATTGCTTCCTTGTCAATGGATGCTCTACTTTTAGCATAAACTTGTTCTAGATTTTGAACATTTTGAACTTCTTTCTCAACTACAACAAATTATGGGGTCTCATGAGGTTCCAAAACTAGTTTCTTTTCCACCAAAATATTTTCATCAAGATTTGTAGGTTCTGAAAGAAGACCATGAACCTTATCAGTAGGATCAGCTTCACCACCATTATTTTTACCACTTCCTTATTTTTCTTCTTCTTAATTATCTATATAAATTTCTTCTTCTTAACACGACTCTTATTATTCATCTTCAACATGTTCTTCCTCATCCTCATATTCTTCATGTTATTATATTCTCTTCTATCTCATCATTTTTTTCTTCTTCCATGTCACTTCCACTTCCACTAGAATATTCAAAATTCTCATATTCTTCTGTTTCCTCCTCATCATCATCATTTTGGATAGGTTATTTGGAAGGCATGTATTTTGGAGAACAAGGTGATCCAAAAGTGATTATTTCAAGACTTCTTGTAATATCATGATCACTTATGTCATCAAAATGAGATTATTTTCCATTATCTTTCGTATCTTATTGATCTTACTCATCCAAATACTCCACAGTTTCCTCTTGTCCTAGACCAGGTTCATCCATGTATCTTTTCCTTGTCGGATATTGGACTGTATCGAATTCTTCACAATGTTTCTCATTGTCATACACCCACTGTATCTTCTAGGGATTCCAACTTATCCACATCCTTATTTTATATATCTTTTGTGGATGAAAATACTCCACAATCTATCATAGTTTCTTCATCTTTAGTCACCACTCCTTTATCTTTTTTGCATTGTAGAAATCATATTTGAATAAAATAGGGAGTTTAACATAGAGTGAGGCATTATCATATCACTTGTATACACTATAATATATAGGTAGAGATTGATATTTTTATCTATTTTATAATATACAACAAGTAAAAATCATGGTACTTTATTGAGGTAAATCCCCCTTTCATTGGGAAAGTTGGTGTTGAAAAAATATAAACAATAACCTGCATTTTCATCCACCTCAGTTACGATGGGTCTCATAGTGATACATCTCTAATCAGTATAGTAAAGGCTATTTCATATCTAAAAATTTCACTAACAGGTGGATCAAAACCTTTATTATCTTCAAAAATTCCATCATTACAATAATTTATACATTCAACCCATCGATTAGAAGAAAAAGGTACCCCTTTTCCATATAATATTGACTCGATCCAAAATAAATCAATTCCTTAAAGAATAATCTCATTATATAGGTAAAAATCATGTAGTAACATAGGATAAAATGGCTATTTGTGGTTGGAGAACCACTCCAACCATCCTTTTTATTCTAACACTTTTAACATGGGAGACTTACTTGATAACAGAAAATACACATGCACTTCCTTTTTCAGAATGAATACTCGATTTTCAAGGTCATCTCTAATGGGGTTGGGTTTAGGATCACTTGAATCACCCTTTTTAATCTTCCAAGATGAGACTCGTCCGTGAAAATCTAAAGAAAATTCTTCACTCAATCCATTTGAAATATTTGAAAGGTTCAGTAAGAGGGAAGAAGGTTGTAGAGGTTTAAGAGAGAATGGTTTGAGAGAAAGAGTGAGTAAGTGTGAAAATGATTCAGATTGATTCAATTTTTATAATTTAGGGATTTAATACAATAAATAAAAAATATAGTAAAAAATAATATGAAATAAATAAAAAATATATTTTATATTTGATCCAAAAAAATGACTAAAGAATGAATGATTAGACACAACGGTGAATCCTAAGTGTGGGTGGTCATTGGTGAGTCCCAATGGAGAGTCATCACTGGTGATTCATCAATGGTGAGACAAATATTTTTAGACAAAATAGCGAGACATCAATAGTGAGTCAACAATGGTGAGACATCAATGGTGAGTCACTCAAAGTTGGTCATCCCTAACTCACATCTGATGTAACTCATTCTCTCAGAGTTTAAGAGCTTAGTAAAATATCAGTAAGAGGATGTTCTCTGCCAATTAACTCAAGATTTATATCACCTTTTTGATAATTATCTCTCAAAAACATATGTATTACATCAATATTATTTCATTTATTAATGAGATACTAGATCATTAGAAATGTTAATTTCACTTGTGTTGTCACAGTTTATAGGGTCATGCCTAAATTGATATCCATAGTCTGGTAAAGTGTGTTTCATCCAAAAAATTGAGCAAAACAACTACCAACCATTATGTATTTAGCTTCAGTGGTAGATAATAAAACATGATTTCGTTTCTTAATAGACCATGAAATTGGAGACTTGCATAAAATATTCCATGTTTCAGAGGTACTTTTTCCATCTAATATGGAACCATAGAAATTAACATCATAATAACTAACTAAGAAAAATGTTTGTCCTCTAGGATAGAGAAATCCTTTTTTCATAGTATACATGATGTATTTGAAAATTATTTTGATAGCCTGTAGGTGTGACTCTTTAGGATTTGATTGAAAAAAATAACACATACATACACTAAACATAACATCTAGTTGGCTTGCAGTTATGTAGAGAAGAAATGCAATCATACCTCTATAATTGGTTTGATCTACTAATTTTCCATTTTCATTAAGATCAAATTTACAGGTGGTACTCATTAGAGTATCAAAAAATTTATTACTATCCATATTATAATGTTTTAAAATATATGTCCTATATTTACATTTATTTAAAATAATACCTTTCTTATTTCAAAAAATTGAACTTCTAAGATGGAATTTGAGTTTACCCATTAAAATAATTTCAAAATAATTTTGTATAAATTTTTAAAATTCAATACATCATTAATTTTTTGATGATCCAAAAATAATATCATTAATATATATTCGAACAACAAAAAATACTTGGAAATAATTTTTATGAAAATATTAGGATCATCAATACCTTTAAAAAACCCTTTAGAAATAAAAAAAAGTGATAAGCCTATCATACCAAGATCTTGGAACCTATTTTAAACCATACAAATATATTTATAATTTAAAAACATGGTTTGGAAAATAAGGATTTTCAAAACCAATGGGGTTGTTCAAAAAAGACATCCTCAACTATATAACCATTCAAGAATGAACTTTGGACATCTATTTGATAAAGTTTAAAATTAATATGTGCTACATAAGCTAGAAGTATTCTAATGTATTTAATCTAGGACACAAATGAAATGGTTTATTCATAGTCTATTCTATATTCATGAATATAACCTTATGCAATAGTCTAGATTTATTTCTCACTGTAGTGCCAAAATTATCCACATTGTTTCTAGACAGCAACTTAGTTTAAATTATCAAGGTGTATTTGGGACTATCAAAAAAATTTCATAATGTGTTAATTTTAAATAGATTTAATTCTTCATTCATATCCATCATCCAAAATTTATAACTGATTGCATCATTGATGTTTTTAGGTTCAATCTGTGTAAAAAAGACTTGATGTTCAACCTAGTTTCTTAGATAAGCTTTAGTTTATATTTATTTTTCTAAGTCTCCAACCACAAAATCTTACGTATGATTTTTAAGAGTTCTATCATATCTACAGAAATGAGGGATGATCACTTCGGTTTCATTTTTCTTAGAATCTAGAAATTCTCCAAAACTCAAATTTTCTTCTTGTTTGACAACAAAGTTAGGATTTAGATGGATCAACAAAGGGTGGAATGTCTGGATGGGGCTCTGGTGGTGGAGATCTTTGAGAAAGAGTTGGAGTGTGAAACAAAGTTTCATAAGTTAACTTAGGATGCAAGGTTTGGACATGTGAACCTGTCGTTGGAGGTGTTTAGGGTTTTTGGACTATTGTGGTCTCCTTCAGAGGGAAGTGGTCCCGAAGCTTTTTAGGTTTGCATTATTAATTCATTTTTCTTCTAGGTATGATTTCGTGTGGGCTTGGTCGAGGGAGGGAAGGTGTTGTGGTCCTTAACACTTCTCCCTATCTCAAAGGGCCTGGGAGTGTCACTATGAAATAGAATCCTATAAGGGGGATGTGTAGATAAAACACCCTAGGATAATGCTCCCACTCCATAATCCATCGATTCTGATGGAAGTTGGGAATACGTTGTGGAGTTTCCTTTGCATGGATGAGAAGACTGAGCATCTGTTAGACTCGTACAACCTGCGGGTGTGTACTGAGATGAAACTCGCACTGAAGATCCCGACGTGCATTATGATTTGGTCCTTAGAGGGGTTTTTTTGGTGGAAACATCTAGTGTTTCAGTCTCCCCTGAAATTCTGTTCGGCCTATGGGTTCTAAGGTTATGGTGTGGAGTCTTTTGGAAGGAGAAGTGGAACTGTTGGTTCTAGGGTGTCAGAGCCCCTCATCCACATCCATTGGTCTCGGTTTCGGTTCGGGGAGGTAGCTTGGGTGATTTGAGGGGTAGGCATGTCTGGAAAGAGACAGAGAAGGTGGAAACAGTTAATACTCTAGATCTGGTACTAGAAGGGATTGGGATCAATGTTGTAGAAATTTCAGTGGGAAATTCAAATTTTGCCGGATCCGGGTTAGGAAAGAAGGGTCCTATTTCTGAATCAGGGCCGAGGGTCTATTCAGTGTCAGAGGGTGTCGTAGTGTTTGGGTGGGGTCTCGAGGAGGGGTATTCTTCGGGTCTATTTTCAGGCTCGTCTAAAGGGGTGGGATTGGCGTCACCCTACCTCTCATACAAAGGGAAAGCTATGATGTTCGAGGAGCCTTCTCCGTGAATTCCAAGGAGGTTACCCATATCCATTCTAGAGGTGTGTATATCATCAATGATATCCCCAAGCTCACTGAAGTTGACATTATTGGCGTTGATAGGGTGCGACAGTGAGTTTCATTCGGTGCCTTCGAGGAGGTGTCTTCCAAAGGGGGTCGAGAAAGAGATTGTGGAGACTCGCTTGTTTCTTATGAAATTATTTCAGGTTTTTTAGATTAGGAGAAGGAACCTTCTTCGATGACTCCTGTAATGTTGAAAAACTAGTTTTCACTCTTAGAGATCTAGGATAGTCTGATTAAGAAGAAGTGCTTGTGCCGAAGAGGGGTCTCTCCTTAGAGGGGACATAACGTCCTATGATGTGGTCAATGTCAAATGAGGGTTGTTTCAAAGAGTTTTTCATCTAGAGTTCAGTTATTAGTACCCGTAAAATAGGTAATTCTATTCATTAATTGTTTTTGTGATTTTCTAGGACACCCAGGGTCTGGGGGGTTGGGTGAAGTGTGCGTTTTTTGCGGATGAATCAAGGAGACGTGGTGCCTCAATGGTGGTGGTTAATGAACCAAAAAAGGATCCAAGAAAGATCAATTTGTTTGCAAATAGGGAGGGGTTTCAGTATCACTTGCATGGTAATCTAGTTAACAACCAAATTTGGGTGTTTTGGAAGAGGTTTCTTCAAGTGGAGCTCGTTAAGGTGGAGGAGCAATGTATCACAGTGAAAATCAGGTTTAGAGGTTTGGAAAAAAAATTTCTCTACCTGTATGCCAGTACTGACTTCATGAAAATATGTTGCTTGTGGGAGTATCTAAGTTCCTTTGAGGTATCTATTTTTTCATGGTCTATAGGTGGTTACTTACACTCTCTTGTTTATATCTCGGAAAATAAGGGTGGGACAATGGATTATAACAACGATGTGCTGGATTTCTGTAATTTCATAGCCTATAAGGGGATCCTGGATCTGGGATTTTAGGGGATCAAATATACATGGTGTAATAATCGAAGAGGTGATAGTCAGATATGGTGTAGACTGGATAGGTTCCTGGCAAACATTCAAGGCCTTGAATCATTCTCAAGAACATTGGTAACACATCTGTCTCAGGGGCTATCAGATCATTCTCCATTACTCGTGGAGTTGAAGGTTGGAAGTAGAGATAATAATTCCTTCTTGTATTCTATGAATTATCGTAGTAGATAGGGGTTCATGAAAATGATGTAAGATTTAGGGAAGCTGGAGATCGAGGGAAGAGCATGGTTGGGGCTATCAAGGCATCTTAAGAGTCTCAAAAATGACATTATCATGTGGTCTAAGTCTACAACTTCTTCAGATGGATATCTGGAAGTCCTACAAGAGGAGTTTGTCCATTTGGAAGTGGTGCTTCATAAAAACTATTATAAGGCCATCTTTCTATGTCTTTTTGATAAAGTGGGCCTTTCTAGTGAAAAGTCTTTTGGAGGAAGAGAGCGGGCTCAGGTTGAGAGTGAGGGTGAGGTGGCTCATGGAAGGTGATAGGAATAACTGGTTCTTTCATTCTTGTCTGAAGGAGCAACTAAAATAAAAGGTAAATATAAGTATGGAAGATGGATCATTCTCCTATGATGTGTATTTTTCTGGTATGATGGTGCTGGAACACTTCGAACTGCTGTTGGTAGGTGTTCGGGTAGTGTGCACTGGGGAGGGTGGATTTAATGGTGAGTTGGAGGATTTCTTTCGGAATATTTCTAGGAGGATTGATAGGGGATAATGAGATGTTGAAGGGTTTCCTATTTTGGGTGGAGGTGTGGGAGGTGGTTCAAAGATTGTCTCCGGAGAGTGCTCCCAGGCAGGATGTGTTCCTTGGGTCCTTCTATGTGGCAGCTTAAAGATTTTTGGGGAAGGTAGTTTCTGAGGCAGTCAAGGATTTCTTTAGGGGGGTGCCCTCAATAGGGGTACATGTGATTCCAAAATGGTACTTGTACCTAATTTTAATGATCCATCATCTATTTATCAGTATAGAACAATTTTTTATGCAGTGTCTCATACAAGATATTGGAAAGTCTATTGGCAAGGAAACTAAATAAGGTAATACCGAGTATCATTTCCCAAGAACAACAAGGTTTTGTTCAAGGTAGAGGTATCCAGGGGGCGGTGAGTGTGGCTCAAGAGTTAATAAAGGACGTGAAAAAGAATGTGGTGGAGTCCAACATTATTTTTCAATTGGATATGGAGAAGGTGTATGAAAATCTTGAATGAAGCTTTATTATTTGAGTCATGAGGGATCATGGATTCCATGAATGTGTTTATGATTTATACTTCTGTTGTTTCTCCTCACCTTGGATTTATATTTCTCTCCTAGGTAAGGGGTTTGGACTTTTCAAGAATGTGAGAGGTGTGAGGCAAGGGGAATCCCTTTCTCCCTCCATGTTTCTCATTTCTCAGGAGGATCTATCAAAAAATCTTAAAATAGGACTGCTGGACCAAAGGTTGCTGCCTTAAATCTCACAGGCCTTGGATGGATCCTATTCCCACTTGATGTTTGCTAAAAAAATTCTTATTTTTATTAATGGAAGGAGGTCGTATTTGGTTAAATTCATGAGGATCATAGAGGTCTATGGTAGTCTGAGTGGGCAGTATATTAATGGCAGGAAGAGAAATGTCTTTATTTCTACAAAATACTCAAGGAGGAGGGAACATAACATTCAACAAGTTTTGGGAGTGAAACCAAAACTACTACCAATATTATATCTCGGGGCTCCCATATCTATTTGTTGGGTAAAAACGTTATTCTTTGAGGACCTAACTAATAGAATTTATGGAAGGATTTTTAACTAAAAAAATAGATTCTTATCCTTTGGTGGTCGGGTGGCACTCATTGATAGTATGGTCTCCTTGATTCTGATGCATGTTTTATCTATCATCACCCCTCCTAAGGAGACAATTTCTTGCATGAATATGATCATGAAAATATTTCTTTGGGACACCAATGATAAATGTAAGGCCCATTGGGCTTCGTGGAATTGGTTTACAGAGCCGATTGAGGAAGGAGGTGTTGGTCTGAGAGAACTAAATGTAGCCATTCATTCAATACAGGCCCGATTAGCTTGGGATTTCCTTGTGGGGAAGTCGATGTGGGGCAAAACACTACGAATAAAATATAGTAATCATTGGGAGGATTGGGACAAAAGGAAACTATGTGGGTTGGGGAAAACAGTGGTGTATCATCTGGATATCCTCCAGGGTTCCTCCAGATGGGTGGTTGGTTGTGTGGAGGTGAACCTTTGGAGGGATAATTGTCTTGGAGATAAACTATATTTCTCGGGATTCCCTAGCCATGATATGTCTGTGAGAGAGGCTTTTCAGCATACCAGGTTGATGGAGGCCATTACTCACCTAGAGCAGAAGAAGCTTCTTAAAGGAAATTGCTCTCCCAAAGGATTAAGACTGCTTCTACTTTACCGAGGCATGCTCTAGGGTCTTTTATAGTCATGACATGCATGGATTGATTTGTCCAGAAATAAGCCGAGATGAATGAGGTGAGAGGCTGTGGTGTAAGAAACTACCTTCGAATATGAGTTTTATAGTATGTAGAGCTAGCAATCAGGCCTTACCCACAGAGGTTAACATCTAGAAAAATGGTATACAAATGGTGTCCCGGTGTTACTGTCGCACTAATCTCCATGCCAAATCGATAGTCAACATATTCCTTGAGGGTGAATGGGTGTGATTCATCTTCTCTAGCTTAGATAGGCAAGGAAACTACATGTATTCATGAAGATCCCTAGAGGAGTTCTTCAAGGGGTTGTTTTTGGGATTGGAGTAGAATGGATTGGAGTCCAAGTCCCGCTGCACCAGTATAGTATCAATTTTCTAGACTATATGGGTGGTGAAAAATAAATCTATATGGGAGGTTCGAACTTCATTTTCTATCTTTTAGATGAGATATAAGGGGATGTTGTATGAGTTAGAGTCTCTACTGAAAGGGGGGTGTGATTATACAGTGGTCTACATTCCTGGGTATGGAACTGTGGATCCACCGAGGCTTTAGGGAGGCTGGGTAAGGTGTCAACCTCTAGATACTGGACTGAAACTTAATGTGGATAGTTTGTTCTTGAATGGAATGATGCATGGGGGAGGGATGGTGAGGGATAACAGTGGTTCAGTTTTAATGGCATTTAGTTGATTTTATGGTCTAGGGAATTTGCAGGGAGCGGAGGTACATGCAATGCACAATAGTGTTATGTTATGAAAATGGTTATCGTTAGAGACTTTGGAAGTGGAATTAGACTTCGAAGTGCTGATTTGAGCCCTCTAAGTGAAAGATGAAGTTTCTGGGTGTTGGACATACCTCATTCATGGTTGTTCAGTAGAGTTTACTAATGAATAGGTGGTTCGACATATTCATAGGGAGGCCAACTTCGTTGTAGATGCTCTTCCTCGTGGGTGGAGTTAGAACGACCCTTTTGTGGTTTTCTTTAGGATGGGATACTTACCTTAAGAGTGTATTGGTATTGGGTTGGGGGACACTTTGGGGCTCCATCATTTTAGACCGCCTTGAATGCTTGTATTTCAAGGCCTTAATTTTGGATGAAAAATAAAAGTTCAGTCCGTATTTGTATTCTAGACACAAAGACTTTGTAAACACAAACATTGAAGTAATTAACCTTAGGATTCCTATTATTCCATAGATCATATGATATTTTGTTTAGGAAAGGTCTAACTAAAACTCTATTAATTATATAGAAATATGTATTCACAACCTCTTCCAAAAAATAAATAGGTAGATCACAATAACTACACATAGTATTAACTATCTCTTGTATGTTTATATTTATTCTTTCAACACCTCCATTTTGGTTGGGTGTCCTTGGATTAGAGAAGTTATGGCTATAGACATTTTTTATCAAAAAGATTAAAATTCTTGATTTTCAAACTCACACCCATGGTCAATTCATAATGTTTTGATTATAAGACCGCTTCATATTTTTACTGATCTAGAATACTTGATGAAATAAGAACAAACCTCACTTTTTTAAGCTAAAAAGAATGTCCAAGTCGACCTAGAAGTGTCATATACTAGAACATATACATAGTTCTTCCCATTTAAACATGAAACTCTAGAAGGTCTGAAAAAATCACTGTAAATCAATTGAAGTGGTTGATAAGTTGAAACTTATTTCTTTGGTTTGAAATATATTTTATGTTGTTTTCCTTTCTAATAAGGATTAAATATTGAATTATTTAGAAACTATAGTTTAGGTAGATCATTGAATAATTATTCACTAGTATTCTCTCAAAGAGATTGAATGTTATAGTGGCCCAACCTCTTATTACTGATCCATGACCCTTTATGGAAGGCACTTAGGCAAGAAACATATTGTGAGACTAAAGAATCCAAATTAACAACATAAAAATTTTCATTTCCCAATGCAGTAAAGACTAAATAATTCTAATAATTAGAAACATTACAATAATAATTTTAAAATTTAACAAGGAATTAACCACCACATAACTATGAAATGCTAATAATATTGTACTTTTGACTGTAGAAAAAGAATGTTAGAAATTAAAACTAAGTTACAGTTACCAATTTGAATACGGGAAATAATTTTCCTTTTAGATTTTCACTAAAGGTTACATGTACACCATCGATATTTATGAGGTTATTGAAGTTATAATTTTCCTCTGTCATGTGTCTTGAACACCCACTATCCAAGAATAATATGTTTTTATAGGAAATATTGAAATAGAATTCCAAACAAAATAGTTTAAACATGAAATTTCATGGGTACCTAGATTCTATTGGGTCTAATAATATTAGTAATTAAGGATTTAGTAACCCAACGTTCCATTATGGGATCATTATAAATTATTTATAATGTTTTTGAAAATTAACACAATTAGGTTTTGAAGAGTTAGAAGTAGTAAACTATTTATTAGTACTAGAACATGTAGAATATTTTTCAAAACATGGAATGAAACTGAACTTTCCATATTTGGATACCAAATTGGTTTTAACAAAATTTCATTTCCTAAGTTGGTAGCTAGTTATAGAAGTATATTTAGGAGAAACATGTTTTAAAATAATTTGTGTTAATATATTTTTACCATTTGTAAATTTCTCATGATCCTTATTTAATTGATCATTAGAATTTTTATGTTCAGTAGTCTCCTGTAGTAATTGGGTATTATCTTCCTCTTCAATGGTTATTTCGGATTGAAAAATAGCATTAAAATAATGATGTTTCTTATGATATTTATATTTATATTTGAAATCATTGATTCTATTGTCAATAATTTTACAATATTCAAACATTTCATCATTGGTAATGTTTTTATAATTTTTAGATTCAGATTCATCTCCAGAATAATAAGAATACGTTCAAGAAGATACTGAATTTATCTCAAATATGTTTTTCATAAGACACATATTGCCTTTGTCACCAATTTCATCATGAGATGATTTAGATTCTCTATTGATGTCCTCAGATAAACTCCAGGTGTCCTTCATTTCCTTCTTGTACTTCCTACACTTATCCTCATATTTATTCTTGTACCTTAGCTTTGGATACTTATCCCTCACGTGTCCTTTTCCTTTCCATTCAAAGCAGACTATCTCATTTGTATTCTCATTTATTCTCCAATACTTTTTCCATTTACCTTTGTTTTCATATTTTCCTATGTATCTAGTCTTTCTGAAGAAATTATTATTTATGAATAATTTCATAAATCTACTGGATATATGAGAAATTTACTCATTATTTTATGTTGATGAATCTTTATTAATGGAACTTTCAGCAAGAACTTTAATTTTATATTCTTTATTTGGATATAGTGGGTTTTAAAGCCACTAACATTCTTCTTGGTTGATCATATTCCTCTTTTTTAACATAAACTCTTCCTTGTACATCATTAGTTATTCAATCATCTCTTTAAAAGGTAGTGAATCTATGACAGAAAATTCTATAATTGATAATGAGGTCACTCTCCATCTTTCTAGAGGACATATCAAGATTCACACGAACTGTTCCTTCACAGTTATTGTCTTTACAAGTGAGATCATTGTATTTATAATCTCATTGAACCTAAGGTACAAGTAAGAAATAGGTTCATCAAAATTCATTTTTAAGTTATAATATTTAACTTTATATGTGTTAAGCCCCATTTCCATAACATTAGTGGTTCTTTCATGTGAAATAGCTTAAGTATCAAAATTTAAAATTCCATTTTACATGTAGAAAACCTATTGAATTAATCATCACATAATTAATAGTATAATTAATTCATAGATTCCAAATTAATTTTATAGGATGACTTTGTTTCATCATTATAGGTGTTTCTATTAGTAGAATAACTACTATATTCATCTACAATTTCAAACCATATTTCAAATCCCACGCTTTCTAAATGCATTTTCATTTTAATTTTACACTGACCATAATTGGTTCCATTATATAGGGAGTTCTATTGGTAGCTGAATCTTCATGTCTATTACCCATGATAATTAATAAAAACAGGTATTGAAGAACTAAAATATTTTAACAGACAAAATTTTTTAGATCATTAAAAAAACTAAAATCATAGTAGAAAAGATTTGAAAATCATTAAAATAATTAAAACTAAAATAGTAAAACCTTTGATACCAAATGTTGTTAAGAGTAGGACACTCAATAGGGTGGTAGTTAATTGATTTCCTAGAAAAATTTCTGTCAAAATGATTTATTTAACAGTACCCGAATTTAATAAGACAAAATGGACCAGTTAACAAAAGTAGAAGATTTATAAAATATTTGGTTGTTTGAAGGATTTATCAATGAGTGATTAGGTCTCAGTTCAAAAATTATAAGTTTTTATTTTAGCTTTCACAATATTTCTACTATCAAAAAATATAATATAAAAAATTCCTAAAATTAACTCTCAATGTGAAAGAAATTGTTTCTTATGTGAATAGTTTAAGTAGTGAAAACAGAACTTTTAAATGAATAGTGGATTAAAAATAAGAGGTTCAATCTCATGCAGAGACTTAATACTATCCACTTGGTGATCACCTTACACTAAGTATTTTATATAAATATAATTTGATCCACACCCTAGATCAGTGTAAATAATAGAAAAAACAATCCAGGTCAACTAGACCTCTTCCATACTTTTCATGGGAGTACAAAAAACTTAAACATGACTCACAAGGAACTCTTCCACTATTATTTATGGGAGTGTAAGTTTTGAAAGTATTGTTTTTGAAGTTTTAAATGTATCTTTTTGTTTTTTAAAAGAGTTCTTTTGTGTTCCTAATACAAAAATAAACACACTACTAATATTGTAAAAGCCATAAACAGACAGAGAAAAAATAGTGGGAATACAGTTAGAAGCCACTATGTGATTAGAAATACAATTTACAACTCTTGGAAGTTTCCTTGAAATGAATCTATATTTGAGTTCATGAAGAAGAAAACAAAATAGTGTGTCGTGAGAGATTCAATATTTTATTTCTAGTGAGGTGATATTTTGATCCAATAATTCTTTTCATCTCTTATTTATATTTGTGCAATGTGTTCTTGAGTTTGGGTTTATAACAATATCTTCTTTTTTTCACAACAAAAATTTCTTCACATATTTCTTGGGTGAATGATTTCTCAACTTGGGCTCTATTCCTTCATTTTTCTCTTTGATTAGGTATTCACTTTATACACTACAGCCAAGAAGAATCATGTTGTTGACCATGGTCAGGGACCTCGTACCCCATACTATTTTCTAGCGTCGATTACATGTTTCTTATAAAATACAGACAAATATATTTATATAACTAGTGGTTCTAAGTTTCATAAATATGTCTGTTATAAGTTAGTTAAAAATTAAATGAAAAATGAGTGATTGTGTTGTTGAATAGTGTCATTTTCACGGTCTATCAGACTTGATGTATTATGTAGTCTAGATTGGTGTGTCATGTAGAGGTGACTTAGGCATGGTAGGTAACTCTAACAACAGGTCCGCTTGAAAGTGACTAAACTATCAGTAAGTCAGTCCATCGGTAGCTTGATGCGACAATGTCTCATCTTTTGTGAAAATTATGTGAGGTTTTTTAGTCTGTTAGTGGCTTGATGTGGATATGAGATAGTTTATAGTGATACATATTAATGATAGGTCTGTATTACTTGTAGATCATACATAGCCAATTTTCTCTCATCAACAAGTTTTCAAACAGTGAGTTCTATCGGTAACTCAACCTTAACGGTGATAGTGAGTGCACATTAATGGTGAGTCATACTTAGCCATATTCTACTATTCTGTATTATGATGTGAAATACTAATAGAATAGATTATAATGATAAGTAACCATGAGTTAACATAATTAAACATAATATGACATAATGAATCATGATTTGTGAGCATTAAAACTAGAGGAGTCCAACACTTATCTATAAAATAATATTTAATATTTTTTTAGCCCATGATCTTTATTTATATTTGTGATGATACTAATGTGGAGTTGTTTTAAATTATTATCATATAATTCACATTTTATTATTGTGATAAAATAAATTATATTTTTCATAGAATTAAAAAAAATAGTTATCTTTTTAATTTGTGGAAAATTATATTAATATTATTTTACCTGTTTCAAGACTCTTTATAATTAATGATTTATACAAGGGAAACTCACTTTGGTTTTAAGATGAACATTCTACTATTTTTATCTTTTAATGCAATGAAACATTTATTAAGAAGTAGTTTTTTTTTATTTTTTAGTTATACATTTTAATATATATAATACGAGGGGGAGTTTTTCCTATTAAAGATTTATTTTAAAAACATTTATTCTATAATAATATAGAACTATGTTAAACTATTTAAATATATAATTCGTTCTCAAATTAATTTTCTCACTACTGAAGCATGTGGATGAAAATTGTGTAACATATTTTAACTATACTGACTTTACCTATTCATTTATTTTTAAGAATAATGTTATTTTTATTTAAAAAATTCCTTGTAAAATATCCATTTTATTTTAACTTTTTATTTTTATAGTGGAAGAAAATATACTTTTTGATTATATGTTTTTATAATATTAACTAATACTTCTTTAAAATATTTTATCCTTATAAAAATATGTATAGTAAGTTTGAGTTTTGTAATTCTAATAAAGGGGGATATTTTTTAGTGGCTCCTTTCCATTTCCCTTTTTTTTATAATTAATAAGCCCTTATTTATTTTATTTGTATATACATTTTAGTGCAATTTTATTTTCAACATGTATTTGTTATCCTAGATTTTCAATCATTTTATGTTTCATCTAGATTTTATTATGTATTTTTAGGTTTATAAGGTGACATTATTTTTGATTATATATGAAGCTTTAATGCTTAGTATTTTAAAATTAGTTTTTAGTAATATAAGAAGATAATATACATTTTCTTCAACTATAGTGATGGGTAAACCAATCTATTGGAATTATCCTTTTTAGACCAAAGCCACAATAACATTTATGTAATTATGATGTTTTTAAATTAAGTTGGGTATTGTATTTTGATTATATAAAAACCTAAAAAATTTATATTAATGTGTAATTTAATTAAATATAAATATCTTCAAATTATCTATATATAAGTAAACTATACCGAATACTGAATCAGATGTTTAAAGGGTCGGAAAATTGAATGAATATTGAGATGGTAGTGTGATAAATTTTTTTAGTAAGGTGAGAAAATTATGGGATGCTAAATCACGAGTCATTATTTAGGATATAATTTTGGAAGGATTTATTAATATATACATGAAAATATGTGAATTTTTTAAGACCCCATTTATTGAATAATTTTATGGAATAATTTCATTCAAACATAAAAATTATGGAAAGTGCATTGAAATTAAAAATTTTAATTATTAATTTTTATAATAATATTAGTAATATCATCACTAATTAAAATTATCATATATATTGACATGTATGATTTTATCGAAGCCCCAATGGATTCAAATATTATTATTATTAGTTTAAATTATTATTTAATGCGTTTTTTTACAAGAGAGCTACAATGATGAAGCTAAAATTGTGGAGAAAATTTATTAAATCCTTACAAATGAAAAGTTTAATTTATTGATGAAGAAAATGACTATTTAATGATAATATATTTTTTATAAATATATGCATAATGAGGATGGTGACGTGGCCCTAACTAGTCAAATAAAACTTTAATATTGGAACATACCTACCTATACCAACTTCTAACATATCTATTGACGAATTTAATCCTAGATGACCATCAATGGACATATAGTAGAAATAATTAGACCCCTAGGGATGATTATAAATGGACTAAAAATACCAATGAATGGGAAACAATCAACAAACAATACGTTCATTGTTTCCCGAGAGACTTTCTTTGTTTTTTGGGGTGAACTATTACTCTCTACTCATTTCCTTCCAATTTCATTCATATCATTCATTATTTAATATTTATAATATATAGCGTGCTTCAATGTGATTTTTTATAAAAAAAATCCTTCTTAATGTAATCCCTTATGTTCTCACTACCACTAACAGGATAGATTTGACTTTATTTCTAAGACAATCTAAAAGGAAGCGGCCTCATATTTTTATTTTGTTTCATTATATAACCATTTAAAAATAAAGTTTATTTTCTCTTTGGTGTCTTGAATGACTATAAAGATAAAGGAATTTTTTATTAGGTTTCTTTATTTCATTGAAGTTAAGGAATTTAATAAAAAACAACACAATATATTTAGGGGAGGAGACCTATGGACTCAACTTGAGTTTTACCCAAAATCCTATAGCAATACACATTAAATAACTGACATATAGAATTAATGGATAAAACAATTTTAATAAATTCATATATATTCATAGTGATGGAATGGAATGTAAAAACTAAACTCAAATGTTCTTCCAGAAAATGATGTATTTGATTATTTCATAAGAAAAATAAATGAAGTGTGAAATTGAATAGTTGATGAGGAGAGATAGAAAGGGGGATTTCAGAAGGAGTTACATGTTATGATATTTAATTAATTAATTTACATTCCTTAAATATTCAATTTATCTAGAAACTAAAACATAATTGAAAACGTGATAATTGTAGAACATGGGTGTGGATTTTGATTTTGGGTACATGTATTGTCATTGGAGTGAAAAAATATTTTCATGGGGGAGTGTTAAAACCAAAAATTTCTTTAATTTTACTTCTAATTCATTTTTTATATACACATAAATTTCTAGAAATATTGATATTTAAAACATTTTTAATAGTTTAGAAATAAAAAAAGAGTAATGTAAATTATATTTTATATCATGATTTTTCATAATTAATTGATAGTATTTCGTTAATTTCAATGAATATATTTTAAAATATAGTATTTGGAGTGTAGTTTAACTAAAATCAAGACATGTATGAGTAGATTATAAATTTTCCTGGACACATAAGATTATAATTACAACTATATACACATAGATGGATAATTATAAAAGTTGTGAAAGAATAAATCATCCAACATATCAAAAATATGTAAATGATTTTTTCATAAGAAAAACCATTGAAGTGTGAAATAGAATAGGGGATGAGGAGAAATAGAAATCTGGATTTTAGAAGGAGTTACATCTTATGATATTTAACTAATTAATTTACATTTTTTTAAAATTAAATTTATCAAGAAACTAAAATTGAATTAAAAATGTGATCTTTATAAATCATAGGTGTGGATTTTGATTTTCGGTACATTTATTTTCCATGAAGTGAAAAACTATATTCACAGGGGAGTGTTAAAACCCAAAATATCCTTCTTTTATATTGCAATCCATTGTTTATAAATCCACAATTTTCCATGAATATATACATTTACATCATTTTTAATAGTTTTGGAATAAAAAAGTGTAATGTAAATTAGACATTGAACCATGATTTTACATAATTAATTGATATTTTTTATTTAATTATAATTAATATAATTTAAAATGAATTTTTGGATGTGTAGGTTAAGGAAAATCATGATATATATGAGTAGATTATAAATTTACCTGGTCACATAGGAGTAAAATTCCCACTATATATGTATAGATGGAGAATTATAAATGTTTTGAAAGAATCACACAACCAAACCATGAAGCAGTGAATTCGAATCAATTATATTTCTATTAGGGTCCATGATATATTTAATACTAAATAAAGGATCCATTCCCCTTTTAGACTTCATCCTTTTTTAAATACTACATATGAACATGATACTAATATAGAGTTGGAATGACATTATGAACCCCCTATTCCACTTATTGCTAAACCTACTATCAATAGATGCCACACTAACAATTCAGGACTAAATTTTAATTAAATGGTGTCTATGAAGTCAACACGCACACAAAATTTCCAATAAAATGTTTCCTTAATTGAATACTCTAGTATAAAACCCCATGAAATATATATGTTTTGTGAAACTCTATTATTGTGGGAATTTTAATTGTTATAGTGATACTATATGAACCATTTCTAATTAATTCTAACTATAATCTTAAAATTCAACTATTCCAATAAAAACAATAATGACTATGAATCCTCCATTCACTGCCCAATGATGTCACTCAAGTTCTACTACTAAAAACATTAATAATAAATTTTGAAGGGATATATCTGAATAAACCTTAGTCCTAGTTGAAATAAGAATTCCATTTGGATAACATGAGTAACCCAATAAACCATAAGTTATTCTCAATACCAATTACCCAACCAAATCGAGTAATCACTCAATAGACAATCTACGTAGAAGAGATATAGGGAAAATGAATTCATGAGAATTATTTGTCTTACACAATGCTAAATGATTAATGAAGGGGAATTTTTTGTATAAATATATAGGGTATTCTACTAAAAAAGTGTCTTCCCCACTAAGGGATTATTTTCATTTTTTATATACATTCAATTATGTTCTTCATGTATGTTTTTTTTTCTTCATCTATGTTCATAATATAAACCCTCATTTTCATGGGGAGATAAAATAAGGGTTTCTCCTTGGAGAGGTGTTATGGTATTCCCAAATTCTTATTCTTTTAGAATTAAATATCTTGTTCAATCTATATTAATTCAAGAATTTATAGGGATGAAAAGTTAGTGATAGTGAATACCATCCTTGGAACAACATGAAGTGATATAAAAAAACTCACTTATGATTTATTTAAATGTATTATTATGTAATACGGTTATAGAGAACACATGAACTTATATTTTTATCTAATTGTATATAAAATACCATTAATTATCATTATCATTGATAATATAGTCATTTAACAATGATCACATAGTTAATTTAAATATATGGTGTTAACAAATCTAATTGACAAAGAAAAAAGAAGTGATGGCCTCAACTAGTAGGATTATACTCTATTAAGACGATTTATTGGAGCTTCTAAGGGTGATTACACAACTTGTATTTTCCCTTGACTAATAAAAATATAATATCCAACAAGTTAATCATGATTGAACCCGTGTACAGGAAAAGTTCATGCTCATCGAGATCACATACCATTCCATGTTCTTCGAACCACCCCTTGAAAGTCCCACCATCATGTTCTTTACTCATATGTAATTTTTATAGTTTATTATATAGATATATGTCAAGTATCTATAAATATTATTATGTAAATTAATTTTTATTTCATAATGAGTTTATTTTTATCCAATTATTGTTACTTTATAAATCATTTTTATTTCGTTTTAATAAATTACAAATAGTATGTCTGGAAAATATTCAAATTCAATTAAGGAATTTATTTTTATGGATTAATTAAATTTTAAGATAAATAATTTTTTATTAAAATATTATTATTAAATAATTTTTAATAAATATAAAGTATTATATAATTTTTTAGGAATTCAAAGTTATTTTTTATAAGGGTTTGGAAATCGTTATTCTAAAAAACACCCAATATTTATTAATATATGTAAATTTTATTTTAAAAGTGAAAATTTTAATAATTAAACATTTATTTAGATAAAATTAATATTATTTTTTGAATTATAATGTTGAATTTATATATTGGTTAATTTTTCATAATTTTATGATACAATTGAATTTTCGGGTAAAAATTAAATACTGTATAAATTGACTTTTTTGTATGATGTCATCTTAATGACTAAAAAGTGATGTCATAAATACTATAAAGGGTTTCTATGACATATATTTATTATTTATCTTTAATATATTTTAAATTAATGTTTATTTTATTGACTTTATAAAACCATTTTTAATCCTCCAAAACCATTAAATTATTTTAAGGTCTTTAAATCATTTCTTGAAGAGTGTGACTCACCTCAAAAAAACTGAGGAAATTATTTTGTTATTTTAAAAACTTGGACTTATAAAATAATGAAAACCACTCCTAATTTTAATAAACCATGGGATGGTTTGTGGCTTTGTTTATTTTGTTATGTAGAGTCCAAAACCTAAATAATAAAGAAGTGCCCCTATCTTGGTATATAAACCCACCCACGATCCCATTAATATTCACTCAAACTTCATAGAGAACATAAATACTCATCCCTATAGTCTTAAGAGTCCTCTTAAACTTCCCCAAGATCTCAAGATGTCCCTCCCAATCATTTGGAGTGAAACACCCATGCAAGGGATTTCTCTCTTCTCATTTCCATTAACGCACTTATTTTATGTTATGTCTCTTAAATTCCATTTTCTTATGTTGAGATATATTCTCACATATTCCACTAAATTTTAATTTAACTTATAATTGATTATATCCCCCTTTTACACTCATTATTCCTCCCATGATCCCTTATGTACACCAGTTACAAGGCCGAAATATAATTAGGATTATTATTTTTAGTCATGTTTATTTATTAACTTATGCCTTCAATTTCCAGTTTGAAATGATGAATTATGTTTTTCAATGTCCCTATTACAAACCATTTTATTACTATTTGATGATATACCCCCTTCTCTCTCATCAAACCTTTTCTATGAATATTTAAGATTCATCGTTATTATTTCGAAATTTTACCCAAATATTTCAAGGCCAAAACAATTGTCTAGTGATATCATACCCATTTTCTATCAAGGGAATTCATATTTATACACATACACATTTCGATTTAGGTATTATAATATATTTATTCCACACTCCTTGATCATGGAATATATTATGATGATGAATGAATCCATGTATTAAAATCTATGTGTCACACTTAAACATGTAAATTAAATGGATGTGATGGGTGTGCCAAGATTTATATAGAAATCTATTGCATTGGGTAATGTTTAGTCTCATGAGACATCATGTTATGACAACGAGTGAAACTGATTCCTTTATGGAACTTTTTTTACCATGATTTCTTGATGGTTTAGACTTGAACTATGTTAATGATGAAGTGGTTTATGTTGTTGTCACATTTCCCATGTTATTATTATCATTCTGTATCATCTCAATTTGTTCATGTTTATGATTCTGACTCTTTTTATGCCCCATTTATATGTATATTGTCTAAATCAAATAACCTTTTGAATTTTTTTCCATTACTATGATATTTAACTTACCCCTTTTTAATGTTAGTCCCCAGGTCATCCCTTTATATTTTAAAATCTAGGTAATTTTAGAAGAATATTAAGGAAGTGTTTAATAATGTAGTTATATCCAATGTTCGAGATGTTATTCCATGTACCTAATTCCCAAAGACAATATACTTTTTTACATTTTAGGTTATATTAAGTGTAACCTTATGTAATAATTCATGTATTAATGTGTATTAAAGAAAATGGTAGTTATAGTTGGTATTATTAGAAATGTTTAGTTATTTTTGGGATTAAGATTATAAAAATACTGATAAATCCTTAGGAATAAGACTAATTATAAGAAACCATCCCTATTTTTAAAGTATAGGGTAAGTGGTTTATCATGAAAATACCCCCTATCGGGGTACTACATGTGGATGTGGTTCTAGCATAGATGCATCTAAGCATAAAAACTCCAAAAGGTGCATCGATCTAGAATCAGTGTAACCAGGTACATGACAATAGGCCTTACTGGGAACCTAGTTTGAAACTCCCAGTTTATGAGATTTGAAAAACTCATAAGCTCATTATGAACCACTATTTATGGGGGAAAATTACCATTAGAATATATGTTAGGAAATATAAATTGGATAACATATAAGGAATGTAAGGACCCGACCCCAGTTGCCTGGAGCCGACGCCTAATTTAAATATGTTGGAATCCATACAAAGAATAAAAATCCCGAAGGACCGAGTAGTTTAGTACTATTGGAAACATGTTACATACATAAGTTTAACATTTCAACATGAAGGGAAAAACCATACTAATTTATTCCGCTAGAAGCATCACATCTCCTAGATTATGCTTGCAAGTCATTCATAAATTACTTCTTCATGTCCTGAGAAAATGAAACATGAGAAAGGGGTGAGCTCAAATTCTTAGTAAGAGTAAAAAATACAATGGAAGATAATATAAACATTAGACATGGTGAATAATTTAAAACGCATGCCTTTAATAATAATCTTGAACACATTATGGCAGGGATTTGAGATGAGTAAATAATGCCATAATAAAACATAATCATGGGTATTCTACTAGTCAAATAACCACATGAAATTTCAATTAGAAGCTTTATAATGAGGGAAGTGCATATGCCGGACATTCTGAAACATTTTTTCATGGCCTCGACCAAGATTCCTAATGATTAAGGACTCGTCCAAAATCCATATCTCATTGGGAAAGGCCTCAACCAATTCCACGTCTAGTTGTCTCATGAGACCTACCAATGCATCTAGGGGATATAGCGGGCCCCACCCATCACATAATAAGTCCAATACATTCCTCATGTGATCAGGGATAAACATAAACAACATATACAATCATTTTGAAACTATCATATGAAATGTTACTAACTTTCCCCAATTATTGAACATAAACAATAACCATTCAGAATAATATGGTGAATAGTTTTAGGATAGATCATCCACAATATAGTTAGTCATAAACCAGTCAATAAAATATGGTATATGAAATCATAAATTATTAACCCCAACAATACATAATAATCAACAATGGTGTTGAATCAAACGAGAATAATCATCTAAAATCATTAAGCAATTCTTGTGATAAATATTATTTTATTTTGAAAAGAAGAGTTATTTTGAAAAAATTGTTTTATAAAACAAGAAGTAAAGTAATATATAATTTCATGATAAAATGAGTGTTTTTATATGGATAATGGTTTCCAAAAATAGATTATATCTTACCCTTGAAAATAGATATGAATTTGATAAATTCCCATGTATCAGGCTCGTATTTTGGGAAAATGTTTTGAGAGATTATTTTAAAACATGTAACTATCCAAAAAATAGGGAAGGATTCTGGTTGGTTTACATATATAGAATACTCACACCGAATTTATGAGGAGTACATACCAAAAAATAATAATTTCATTTAGGAAATTAGACAATAAAAGTAACCCAAATGAAAATGAAAGTTCGGGTGGAAAACCCTTACCACTTTGTAATTAAAAGATTCATATGCCCCAAAAATTAATAATATAAAAATTATAGATTTAATACCATTAATATAAAGATATTCATGATATGTGAAATAAATGGTCAATATACATACACCATAAAAAAGTATTTGCAGTGAATATGGAAAATCTCATGAAAATGGATGTTAGATGAAGAAACCCTTACCATAACTCCAAACATGTACCTCTCTCGAACTTAAGCTCATGGAATATGAAATTATAATTATTAATAAATTATTTAAGAACTTATAAGACATGTATTTATTTTATTGTAATTCTGGTTAGTTCATTTGTGTTCTTATTGATAAGTTATTGTATTGAATTCCATCGCTTCAGAGTGTTCATTTTCTTTATTTTCTTCTTCGGCTCACTTGTTTTTAAGTATGTGGAATGAATGTAAATATCCAGAATTTAAATTATATATTATTGATGAACGTAAATAGGTGTTATTGGTTATTTATATAACTTGGTTACATGGAAAGATGATGAATTATCATATCTAACTTTAATGATAATTGTTTGGGTTAATTTATGGGTTTTGATTCCAATTAACTCATTTTTCTTTATAACTTAATACCATTTGTACAAAAGGATTAAAGAATATTAAATAGGTTATATTATATATATAAAAAATGGTTTAACCATAACAAGAATGGTTTCATGACCAGAATTGATAATGACAATAGAAATTGAAAGTCCATCGTCCTTGAATGTGTGAAATTGACACATCTCGGATGGTGTTCTTGCTACTAGTATAAAACAATGTAAAAAGGGGTAGATGATGAGAAATTATTACACTATCATGAAAAAATTCCACTACATATAAGTTACTGGATTCATTACAAAATTTGGATAAGGATAGGTAATAGAAAAATAAAACAAATGAAATTGAAAGGAAAGTCAAAGAATTGAAAAGAGGAATTTACCGTTGGAACCAAACTTCCTTGAGAGCCTCTTTAGAGGAGAGGTTTTGGTATTTTTATGAGTCCAAAGCTTGATATAAGTGGGATAGGAGGTTGGTAAGGTATTTGGATAGAATTTGGAAAAGGCACAAGGCTTGAGAGGAGTGAATGGAAGGGGTGTGAGAGGGGGGTTTTTATAGTGGAGGAGAGAGGGGATTTCTTAATATAAAACTCATTAATTTATTATTTATCCTTAATACAAGGAATAGTGAGTATTCCATGACCAAGAATAGTAATTTTTTCATGTGATCCCAAACCAAGTGGGTTTACATCAACAGAACATCACACATGACTATATAATAGTGTATTTATCTTAATTTTGCAATTTATGGTATGTCACTGTTCATAAAAAATTCAAGTATTTCAGAAAAATCCCAAAAAATTTCCCCAACCATTTTTCGTCGTGTAGAATCCAAAAATGAAGTAAAGTATTCAAAAATTATTTTCTAAATATTATTAATTTAATATCTAATTAAATCATAATTTATTCTAAAAAAGAGTTTTAAAACATTTGTTTACTTATTTTAAAGCATAAATATATCATACTTACACTTGAATATTATTTATATACTATCATATGTAAGGTTACTTCTTATTAGGGTATATCATTATTCATAAGGTTATTTTACTATTCATAAAGTTAGGTTTCTATTCACCAAAAATTATGTTTTTCTTATTGGACTCTAAATAACTTACTGATCGCAACTCTAGATGACCATTTTTTGAAATTCAAAACATCGAAGTCGAAAATTTATATTTAATGTCTAGGTTTTGAATATCTCCTAAACAACCAAGTGTTGTTTCAAAGGAACACAATGATTAATAGTATGTATTTAATAGAATCATACCATAAAATGTTTTGGGTGTTCAAATGAAGCCTAGAAATTCATAGGTTAAGAAATAAATGTAATTTATAAATTATCCATAATTTTCATTAGATCCCAATTTATGTGTTAAATATTTTAAAAATATTCCTCCATAATATTCATTTTATTATAGATAATATTCTAAAATAGGGGGAATTAGGTAAATCATCAATGTGATAGGCAATGTGATGACTGGACCAATGAGATACCCAAAGGTTGGAGTCACCCGTTTTGATAATCCCAAATCAAGTTTCATTTATGTGACAATCAGGTTTTCATTCTATGTTAATTGTGTTTATTTAACGTTCCTTGTTTCTATCAAGTAATATTCATATGCTTTTAATTTCTCTACTTGTTGGTTTAAGCTTATAGTGTAGAATTTATCCCATTATAAAGGCCATCGATTCAAAGGTCACTGTTGCAAAGGTCACCGATGCAAAGGTCACTCTTGTAAAGTTCACTAATTCAAAAGTCACTGATGGAAAGGTCACCGATGAAAAGGTCACCAATGAAAAGGAAACCATTACAAAGCTCACCAATGCAAAGGTCACCGATGAAAAGGTCACCTTTGTAAAGGTAACCAATGAAGGGTCAATGTTGGAAGGTCACCGATACAATTCTACTTTTTGGAAGGTTACCGCTGAAGGTTAATGATGGAAGGATACCGATGGAAAGTTACCAATGGAAGGTCACTATTGAAGACTGTCGGTGTGCACCTACTAATTGAATCATACCATTGTAAAGGCTACCGTTACTAGTCTACCAATTCTCTTTTATTCCATACTTCGTCAAATTCTTAATATTATTCTAACGGTCATATTTGGTAAATTTAGTGCTTCTGGCATTAATTAATGCTGATTGTAGACATATCAGGAGACTATATCTGGGGACAGTATAAGGTATGAGAAAGAACGCACATGATCTACTCATTCCTATTGTCGGACCTCAAGAATAAAAGGGAAGTCCAAGAGAGATAAATAAATATGTGGGTGAAGTGGTGTGACATACGAAGTGTGTCTGTACATGTGAAAAATATTACGTTCTACATCCATGAAGATCCTTCCATCACTTACAATGTGAATCCACGGGCATCACATAGATCATTTTGGAAAAAAACTCTTGTCTGCCTTCTTTGGTGCATCAATTCTCAAACAATTTAAGGAGCATAAATCTCAGTTATTGAAAGTTATAACCTGGATTGGCGACACTCTATTTTGGAGACAACCTCCAGAGAAAGACTCGAACATCATATTCTTCACTCCATGGAGTCAAGAGTTGCACTTTAAACACATAGATCTTTCTAAACTCAAGATTATAAACATAGATATATTTTGTTCTTTAATTTTAAATTTATGAGAAGCGTGTGTGTCTATCTATTACACAAACTCTCCCATATCCTAGAACTGGAGGATACTGAAAATACTCACATCAAACTTTACCTAAATTCTTTTTCCCTTTTAAAACTGTGTAAGTGACCGTGTGTGGTCTGTATTGTTTGTTTTTCCAACGAAGAACTATGGTAGAGGGTGTGAACCCTGGAAAATTTGTGAAAACTGTTGTAAAGCCCGTTACAGGAATTGTATCAAGTTTATTGTTCATATAAACTTCTTGGTGGTAGGTGATCACCAAGTGGAGCGGATTAATTCTCGTTTTGAGACTAAACCTATTATTTTACTTACTGTGCACTTTATTTCTGTTGTACTCTATTTTATCTATTTTCCACTGCTTATAATTCCTAAACATAAAACTGATCTTCATTCACTATGATAGTTAGTTTTGGTTAGTGTGTGTATATGTTTAATTCCATAAACTAGTTTCAATAGTTGAAGAAGTGTTTTACACAAGTTCAATTGAGGACTAATCACCCTTTGAGAAACCTGTTGACTAACTAAACATTTACATCTCTACAGCCTTAATTAACTAGGCCATTTTAAAATTGATGGATCATTATAAAAAAATTTTAAACAAAAATTTTATGTTGGAACACAATTCACCCCCTCTTGAGATTCCACTACGACCAATATTTGGTATTAAAGGTTAAATTATTTTCAAGTTTTCAAATTATTTCCAACTTTGATTTTTAGTTGTATCTTAAAGATCTTAAATTTTTTATCATATCTAAATTATCAGTTATTTAAATTCTAATTAAATATGGATAACAATGTTGAGGGTTCTGCTACTAATAGACCACCTTTATTTAATTTTAATAACAATTCTCAGTGGAAGTTAAAAATCAAAATGTATCTAGAAAGCATGTGACCTGAAATATGGGACAGAATTGAAGAACAACATGTATTGCCTACTACTACTCGAGACACATGGTCTCAATTGACTAAAGCTACATATAATAATAACTGTAAATAAATGAATGCATTGTACTGTTCCCTAGGTGATGAATAATTCAATAGAATATCTTCTTGTAAAACTACATATGAAAATTGGGATACTTTAGCTATTTCTCATGAGGGAACAACTAATGTTAAATAAATGAGATTAAATACTTAAACTATTAAATATGAAAATTTTAAAATGAAGTCTGATGAACTTATTTCTGAAATGTATCTCAGGTTCAATGAAATAGTGAATACCATTAGTCTGCTTGGGAAACTAGTGGACAAATAGAACCAAATTATCAGATTGCTTCGATGCCTACCTGATCGATGGAGAGGAACTTCTATTTATATATTAGAATCTTGTGACATAGGTAAACTACTAGTGAAGGAACTATTTAGAATGCTTATGATGCCTGAAGAAGAACCTAAGGTGAATCAAGAAGTAGATGAAGAACCAAGGAAGAAATATGTAGCATTGAATACTGCAACCTCAAAGAACAAAGAAAAAGAAAAAGTTCATGCTCTTGTAGACACTTCCACAAGTGAAGACTTAGAATTTGACATCGATGATGAGATGGATCATCTTGCAAGGAGATTCAAGAAGTTCAACCAAAATTAAAAGTTTTTTAGAGAATAAAACTCTAAATGAAGGTAGAACAATAAAGGATAGTGGAAAAATGATAGAAAATGGAATGATAACACAACTGATATAGTCTGTTATGAGTGTAAACGAAAAGTCCATGTGAAGGATAATTTCCCCAAGCTTAAATTTAATAAGATGTACGAAGAAAAGGGAAAGGGATATAAAAAGGCTAGGAAAGATACTTTTAGTGCCTCAGAAGATATCTCCAGTGGATCTGACACTTATGATAGTGAATGAACACACATGCAAATATGCGTTTCATGACAGAAACATCCTAGGTAACACCTAATTCCCCTATACCTAATGCTTATTATTCTGGGAATGAATGTGAATAAAACAATGACAAAAATATGACTAAGCATGAACTATTTGAGTACTATGGAATTCCTGAGGATACTTTTAACTAAATAAAGGATAAATATAATTTATTTATTAGACAACATGCTTTTAATGCCATTTATAAGTCTGATTTGGATATTGAGAAAGAAAAATGTACTCAGTTGTTAAAAGAAAATACCGAACTTAAATTAACAACTGAGCAATTAAAAAGGGATCTTGATAAGTTTACTACTGGTAGGGATACCTTTACTCAATTTATAGGAAAACAAATTTCTCCAAAATACGCAAATGGTATAGGATATCAACTAGGATGTAGAAGGATTATTAAAACTAAATTCATTCCACAATATGGATAGTTCACAGCTAGTTCAATCTCTAGACTATCTTTTGAAAAACAATTATCTTAAGGACCAAACAAAGTATTCATGTCTCAAAACATACCTACTAATTATAGAAAACCTGTGAGACCAGTATGGATTCCCAAATTTTTACTTACTAACCTCTCTGGAACCAATAAAATCAGTGTACCATAGTTACCCTACACTTAATCATTTTTTTTTCAAGATAATTGCCTGAACAGCTCCTATAAAACTCTATGGTACTTGGACAGTGGATGTTAAAGACACATGGCATGAGACTATTCATGTTTCAAGAGTCTAATTAAAGTTGATGGTTTACATTTCACATTAAGTGATAATGGAAAAGGGAAGATAATCGTCTTAGGCCAAATTTGTAACCCTAATGCAGTATTAATTTCAAAAGTACATTCTATTGGTGTTAAAATACAATCTGCTAAGTATCTCTTAGTTGTGTGATGATAGATTCAATGTTATATTGGAAAATGATTAATGAAATGTTTTTAATTATAAAAATGATTTAATATTTACATCTCTTAGAAATTAGAATGTATATGCTATTGATTTAGATTCTTTAGATAAGAAAAATGTTTCTTGTTTAAATTCATTTTATAAGGAATCCTGGTTGTGGAACAGAATATTAGGACACTTTAATGTGCACTCACTTATGAAACTAACTAGGAATGGTTTTGTAGGATACTTACCTAAATTTTAATTCCCTCTTAACAAAGTATATAATCCTTGTCAAAAGGGAAAACAACTCAAAGGTTCATTCAAACCAAAGAAAGAAGTTTCTACTTCTCAACTACTTGAGTTGGTTCACAAGGACTTTTTTGGACCATCTAGAGTTTAAAGTTTAACTAGGTAGCACAATGTTTATGTTCTTGTAGATGATTTTTCCAGATATACTTGGGTATACATTCTAGCTCACAAAAGTGAAGCATGCTCTTATTTCATTAAATATTCCAAGTCTATAGAAAATCATAGTGGACATAGAATTAAGTCCTTGAGATGTGATCATGGTCGTGAGTTTGAAAATAACGACTTTGAATCTTTTTGCTCACAAAATGGTTATACTCACAATTTCTCTTCTCCTAGAACACAACAACAAAATGGAGTCATATAAAGAATAAATAAGACACTTCAAGTGAATTCCTGGACTTTTCTCAATGAATATAATCTACCAATCTATTTTTGGGATGAAGATGTTAAAAAAATTGTTACTTTATCAATAGAGTCTTAATAAGACATGTTCTTAAGAAAACACCTTATGATATTTGGAATAATAGGAATCCCAAGGTTAATTACATTATAGTTTTTGGTAGCAATGTCTTTATCCTTAACACTAAGGAAAGTCTTTATAAGTTTGCTTCTAAAAGTGATGAAGGAATTTTCCTAGGTTACTCAATATCTAGTAATGATTATAGGGTATTCAATAAGAGAACCAAATGTATGGAAGAATCAGTTCATGTTAAATATTATGATACTTATCCACATGAAGGAAAAACCACTCTTGAACATCTTGAGGAAGATATGTCAATTTTGGATCTTAATGATAAAGACAGTAATATCCCTATGAAAACAACCAGTTTTGGAAATTTTCTAGAATCTGAGCCTAGTGAATCTGAACCTGTAGACAACCATGAGTAGTCTAGTTCAACTCTTTCTAGAGGTATAGGAACACTCAAGAATAATCCTTTAGATGTTGTAGTAGGTGATCTAAATAGAGGGACACAAACTAGAGTTTCTCTAAGAAACCAGGATGAATATCAATCTTTACTTTCACAGCTTAAACCCAAAAATATTAATGATGAAATCAGTGATAAATTTTGAGTGATAGTTATGCAAGAAGAATTGAATTATTTTGAAACAAATAATGTTTGGGAATTAGTAGATAGACCTAAATACACTTTGACCATAGTCACAAAATGGGTGTTTAGAAATAAAGTTGATGAATCTGGAAACATAGTTAGAAACATGGAAAGACTAGTTGCACAAGGATATAGTCATGAAGAAGGAATATACTATGAGGAAACCTTTTCACCTGTAGCTAGACTACAATCCATTAGGATACTACTTGCTTATGCAGCTCATTTGAATTTCCAACTTTATCAAATGGTTGTCAAATGTGAATTTTTAAATGAGTACATAGTTAAGGATGTATTTTTTGAACAACCCCTAGTTTTACTAATACCCATTTTCCAAATAATGTTTTTAAACTGTCTAAAGCCTTATATGGTCTAAAACAAGCTCCATGATCTTGGTATGATAGACTTAGTTCCTTTCTTATCTCAAGATGTTTTACTAATGGGATAAAAGATCCTACTATATTTATTAAAAGGACTTCCAAATATGTTTTAATAGTACAACTTTATGTCGATGATATAATTTTTGTATCCTCTAAAAACAATGTATGTACTGCTTTTTAAAAAATGATGCAAGAGGAATTTGAAATGAGTTTAATGGGGGAACTAATTTTTTTGGGATTTCAAAATTTTCAAAATAAAAATGGTATTATTTTAAATAAAATAGATATAATAAGTATATTTTGAAACGTTTTGGTTTACATAGTAATAAAGGTAGTGATACACCTATGAGTACCACTTTTAAGTTGGATACCGATGAAACTGGAAAACTGGTGGAGCAAACCGATTACATAGATATGATTGGTAGTCTTTTGTATCTTACTACAGGCAGACCAGATATTATGTTCAGTGTATGAATGTGTGCTCATTTGCAATCCAATCCCAAAGAGTCTCATTTAACTTCCATTAAAATTATTTTTAAATATCTCAAGTATACTATAAATTTAGGACTATTTTATCCAAGAGGATAGCCATTTGATTTAACAAGTTATTTGGATGCTGATTTTTCTGGTTGCAAGTTAGATAGAAAGAGAACCTCTGGAACATATCACATTTTAGGCAAATCACTAGTATCATGGTGTAGTAAGAAACCAAATTCTATTGCATTATCTATTGGTGAAGCTGAATATATAGCTGCTGGTAGTTTTTGTGCTAAAATTCTATGGATGAAACACAGTTGTCTAGACCATGGATATCAATTCAAACATGTCTCTATAAACAGTTACAATAAAAGTGCTATTAATATCTCTAAAAATCTAGTATCTCATGCTAGGACAAAGAACATTGATTTGGGACATTAATTCGTGAGAGATAATTATCAAACAAGTGATATCACTCTTGAATTCATTGGTACTAAACATCAATTGAATGATATATTCACAAAGACTTTGAATTATGAGAGGTTAATTATATTAAAAATGAGTTAGGAATGCTAAAATGTTAAGGTTTTGGACCTTTCCATCAGGACCTCAATGATAGACCTCACCATTAGGACCTCACCGATAGACCTCACCATTAGGACCTCACTGATAAACCTCATAGTTATAAACCTCACAGTTAGTACCTCACCATTAGAAACCTCACATTTAGAAACCTCATACTGAGGAACCTCACTGTTTGGAACCTCATAGTTAGGACCTTATCAATAGTCATCATTTTTGGGACTTTAGTGTTTTTCTTCTAGAATTTGAAAGATTTTTATTTTTATTTTTTTTCTTTTACTTGAGTTATTTTTTGACCCCTAAATGATACAATTAAAACACATACCACATTTCGATCTGCAAAAGTTCTCTCCAAATCCTCTTGCTTTCTAAACTTAGAACCTCACCTTCTGCCAAAACCCTTGAACCGCTCCAGATGGATGGAAAGAGTGAAAAATCCATTGGTTGTAGATGAAGGAGACACGCCAGATCCTAAGAGACCTAGAGTTGAATTAATTATTGGAAGACAAATAATGGAAGAGGTTCATAACCAACATTTATAAAAGAGGGAAATAGTGGTTGAGAAGGAGTTATGTTCAGAGTGGCTACTGTCGATCTGGTCTTTAGTACTGAAGGAACATGAAACTCAGGGATGGGTTGAGTGTTTTGAAAACAACAATGGAACAAATTAACCAAAGTTAGTGAAGGAATTTTATGAGTATCTATGATTTCAGCAGTTTGAGAATGAGAACCAGATGACTTCTAGAGTAAATGGAGTAAGTTCTAGCTTATCCTCTACAAAGTGGGATGACAACTTTAGGGTTCCACATGAAGATATTTTTGACTATTACTCAAAAGTTTTTCCTCCCTCTACTGAGTTATTTGGTTATTAAGAAGCTCTGGATGAACTAATAGGGAGTGGGATCCCTAGGAAAGTGATTGCTGCTGAAATGGAAGGAGAAGATTGGTTGTTGTTCATGTTTTTTCAGCATGTCTTGAGTCCCATGATAGGGGACATTTCTAACTTAAAATATCAGGATGTATTCCTTTTAAATCTGCTGAAATATGGACAGAAGATAAGTTTGTGAAGGATTATAATGATCCACTTATCAGATATGACAAAACCTAGTTCCAATTTTAATTTATTATTTTATGCCAGATTGATATCCTTAATGTTGAAAGTAAAGGGAGTTGTTGGAAATATAAAGGTAATAGTTGTTGTGAGAGACAATTTCTGCATTACCAAGACAATATTGAAGTTTATGAAGATCAGCTGGAACCCTTCTCAAAGAAGATGGGTAAATGATGAGGCTATGCTATATGAGGAATTCAACCCAACTACTCATCCTACTAGGCCCAAGGATAAGAGAGATCATGACCTGAATCCTACTGATGAGGAGCCTGCATACTAAGATGATGAAGAAGAAGACACTATTGAGCCAGAAAGAGAGGATTCTCTTATAGATGATAAGAGTGACCTGACCTTCCCTCCAATACTCATGCTAGTACTGTATCCTTTGGTGTGCCCAATCCACCAATGAGACTTCCTAGAAGGGAAACTGTCTTAAGGGACAGTGATGAGGAAACCAGTGAAGAAAAAAAAGCTGAAAATGTATTAAGAGACATTAGAGATACCTCTGATGAGAATGAGAACTCTAAATATAATCATGATGACTTTGAGACAACTGCTGATGAGAGTTATGAGGAATGTCTAAGTCTTAGTTCTCTAATAGGACATACATAAAGCATAGAAAGAGGAGATGAATAATTTTTTCATCAGGTTGAAGTTGGAGTTGAAATGGTAGTAGTTGAGGATTTAGTAGAAAAATAGGTAGTAGATCCTCCAGTTGTGATGTTGATCAAGGAGGTTTGGTCGAAATGGAAGTGGCTGATCAAGAAAATGTTCCAAGTGAGGGGGAGGAACCTATTTCTACAATATAAATTGTTGTTTCTCATGGAATAGGGGACTGGACATAAGCTCTTGGATTTGGGGGCTTATGCTTAGATTATTGAGATTTTGAAGATGACCAGCCTATCAGAAGTCCTCCACTTCCAACTGTTTCAGAAACTACCATTGTGCTGTAAGTGGTTCTTTTACCTCGAGACTATGTGAAGAAGGATTATTTGGAATCAACAATTTCAGATCTGAGAAGACACATTGATGTGATTTTGGTTGGTTTAAAGAGGGATATGACTCCAAATCAAGAAGCTATCACATCTATAATTAAAAGGCTAGTTTCTACCCCACATTCAGCTATGTTACATGAGATCAAAGAATGTCAGAATCATGTAAAACCATTGGCATTTTCTATGGAATTAGTGAAGAAGTATATAGCCATCTTATATGCATATATGGATTCAAGGTCACTGGAGGATAGAGATCTTAGATATGTTAAAAATGTGTTTTAGTAGTTGGTAACTGTGTTTGAGGACTTTAAGAAGTCCATGGAAACACATGTGAAAGGATAAGATGGTGATGTGAAAAGGATGATCGATGGGCTAACCAAATCATTTAATGAGATTGTGGCTTTCGCTATGGAACCTCTAGGTGCATCGGCATCTTCTTCAGCCTCTCCTCTATTTGACCTTGAAGCTTTCAGGGCCGTTGTTAGAAAAGAAGTGGGAATGTTCTCTGGTGCTACTACCTCAGACTATCAGGTCATTTCCATTACCAGTGAAATTCATAACCTTGTGGTAAATTATCTATGGGAAGATACTCAAGATCAGAAGTCCATCAAAGAGAATGTGGGTTTCTACTACAAGTGGGTCTATACTAAGCATCATATGGACGGTCACATCAAGTTTTTGTTGGAGAAATTGAGTATTCCACCTGTCAATCAGGCCTTTAAAGATCAAGTTAGTAGGCTCAGGGAGTTGACTCCTACCTTAGAGAAATTTATGGAGAATAAGGATGATTTTATCTCTACCATGGAAAGAGGAGGAAGTATTATTATGGATTTTAGAAATCTTATGTTACCCTTCTTCCATGTGCACTACACACCCATCATTGTTCCTCCTACTTTTCCTGCTTCCTCCACTATTTTAGGTTCCACTAGTACTTCTATTTTGATGACTCCTGCACAGGCCATCAGAAGTTTGACCCCAATGATTCCTTAGAGATTTACTCACTATAGGTCTATTGATGCCTCATTTGCTGCTCCTCCTACATTGCTAACTAACATCCCTCGGCCTATCCCTGCACCTTTAGAACCTACATCCTCACCTTCCAAAGAAAAATCTTCAATGGAAATATCTAATGTGGATTGAGTGTGGACTATCTTAGCTGATAGAGATCAGTGTATTCCTTTTTGTATATTGTACTAATTCTTTATTAATACAATTATTCTCTTTTATCTCTTTTTGTTATGTATGCTTTCTGTTAATCACAAAGGGGGATAAGTATTTAGTGTTTCAGTTGTTTATCATCAATTTATATATGTTATGGCTCGTCTATCTTAAATTTATATATGTTCTGGCTTCAATTTCATTTTTATATAATAGTATGTGTATGCTAACATCACTGATGAAATTAGCAGATGTTTTTAACCTTGACTAAACACTACTTAAACCTAAATATACAATGACATAATTTGTGATTATTAAAAAGGGGAGATTGTTGGGATCACTTGTTTTGATAATCCCAAATCATGTTTCATTTATGTGATAATCATGTCTTCATTCTATGTTAATCAGGTTTTTTTAATGTTCCTTGTTTCTATCAAGTAATATTCATATAATTTTAATCTCACTGCTTTTTTTAAGCTTACAGTGTAGAATTTATCTGGATTCAAAGGTCACCGATTCAAAGGTCAGTGTTGCAAAGGTCACTGATGAAAAGGTCACCATTAAAAAGGTCACTGATGCAAAGGTCACTTATGAAAAGGTCACCGATGCAAAGGTAATCGATGGAAAGGTCACTGTTACAAAGGTCACAGATGCAAAGGTCAGCGATGAAAAGGTCACCATTACAAAGGTCACTGATGCAAATGTCACCGTTGCAAAGGTCACCGATGAAGGGTGACTATTTCAAGGTCACCGGTGCAATTCAACTATTTGAAAGGTTACCACTAAATGTTACCGATGGAAGACTGTCGATGGGAAGTTACTAATGGAAGGTCACCGTTGAATACTGCCGATGTGAACCTACTGATTGAAGCCTACCATTGTGAAGGCTAGCGTTACCACTCTACCGATTATCATCTATTATTTACTTTTTCAAATTCTTAATATTATTCTAATAGTCATATTATCTAAATTTAATGCTTCTCACATTAATTAATTTTTATTGTAGACATATCAAGAGACCATACTTGGGGATAGTACGAGTTACGAGAAAGACCACACGTGATCTACTCATTCCTACTATCAGACCTCAAGCATAAAAGGGAAGACCAAGAAGGGTAATGAAATATGTGGGTGATGGGGAATGGAATATGAAGTGTGTATGTACATATGAAGAATCTTACTTGCTACATCAGAGAAGATCCATCCATAACTTACACTATGAATCCACGAGCATCACAAAGATCATTTTGGGAAAAACTCTTGTCTGCTTTATTTGGTGCATCAATTCTCAAACAATTCCAGGAGAAAAACTCTAAGATACTAAAAGTTAGAACCTGGAGTTTCAACACTCGGTTTTGGATACAACCACTAGAGAAAGACTCGAACATCAGATTCTTCACTCCATGGAGTCAAGAGTTGAACTGAAAAAACATAGAGCTTTCAAAAATCAAGCTTATAAACTTAGCTCTATTGTGTTCTTTCATTTTACATTTCTGAGAAGTGTGTGTGTATTTCTATTACACACACTCTGTCATGTACTTGAACTGGAGGATACTAAAAATCCTCAAATCAAACTTTACCTACATTATATTTCCCACATATAACAATGGAAGAGACCGTGTGTGGTCTATATTGTTTTTTTTCCCACGAAGAACTATGGTAGAGGGTGTGAACCCTGGAAAGTTTGTGAAAACTATTGTAATTCCTAATAGAGGTTGTGTATCAAGTTTATTGTTCATATAAACTGCTAGGTGTCAGGTGTTCACCAAGTAGAGATGATTGAGTATCATCTTGAGACTGAAACTCTTGTTTTACTTTACTGTACATTGTATTTTTGTCATAATATTTTTTATCTTTTTTTTTTCACTTCTTATAATTTCTAAACATAAAACTGTTTTTCATTCACTTTTATAGTTAGTTTTGGTTAGTTTTTGTATATGTTTAATTCAGTAAACTTTTTTCAAAATTTGAAGAAGTGTTTTACACCAGTTCAACTAAGGTCTAATCACCCTTTGAAAAACCTGTTGAACAAATAAACATTTACATCACTACTGCCTTAATTAACTAGGCCATTTTAAAATTGGGGGATCTTTATAAAAAAAAAATTAAACAAAAATTTTATGTAGGAACTCAATTCACCCCCTCTTGAGATTCTACTCTGACCAACACCAACCTACTAAGAGAAGGAATCTAGAACATGAGGATGATTCTATCTCAGCTATATCAGGTTCTGAATAGAATCCTGGATTAGGCAGAGTGTCCAAATCCCCATATAAACAAACAACTTTCAATTGAGACAATTATGCTGCAAATGCCTCTGTATTCAACGGATCATCTAATCCCTTAATCCTGTAACAATGAATCAACTCCATTGAGAAGATATTATATATCCTTTAATGTTCTGTGTAAGAGATGGCTATACTAGTTTTTTATCATATGATTGGAGAATATGGTTAGTGGTGGACATTGAATAAGAATACGAAGCCTGAGTAAGATATCAAAGTGATGGATTATAATTAATTCCAGTAAAAGTTTTTTGATAATTATTCTCCTCACACTCTCTATCTCAAAATGGAATGGTATTTCCATTCCCTCATGAAAAAAGGCAATGAATCTATTGGCGTATATGAGGAAAAATTCACAAGACTTGCACAATACGCCTCTGAATTTTTTGTTACCACTTGAATTCAAGGTTGACCGCTTCATTGGTGTGCTAAAACCTAGTCTATGAAAATCCATAGAGATCTGAGACTTTGATAGCAATGAAAAAATTTCCTGATGTTCCCTCAAAGTTGAAATGGAGATTGTCATGTCTCAAGGGTATCATGTGGATATGAAGTGGAATGTGGTGTTTAATTCAAGATTTATAATGGAGAAATCTAATACTTCCAAGAAATATAACAACACCACTTGTGAAATGTGTGGAAAGAATCACACTAGAAATTTTATAAGGGGAATAATAAAATTCTATAGGTGATGGAAGTAAGGGAACATAAAAAATGATTTCCAATAAGAGAAACCCAATAATGTTATAACAGAATGGAATTCTACAATCAAACTTTAGTGCATTGTTCATTAATTCAACTACAAGGAACCATGTCACTTTTTAAATAAATGGACTAATACAATGGTTTTTAGAGGAAATCAACAACCTCCATGGAAGCAAGAGAGAGTTTTTCCATCTCAACAGTAGTGGTAGATCTTGAAAATGAAGTGGTAATATGTATTCTAGTAATTCATTCAAGGATAGCGAATATAATTTTAATTTTGGTTGTATTAATTCATTCATATCACGAAATATTTGTATAAATACTCAAAAATAACACAATAAATTGATATAGAGTTGTCGGTGAAAATAGAAAATGGGGAAATTATTGTATTCCAAGTATATAACTCATCCCTTGACACAATTTGTGAGTGGAACTTCCCAGTTAACCTTGTCATAACCCCTTTGGTGTAACTTTATTTATTTCTAGGTATGGAATAGCTTTTCTTATATAGATCCAACATGAATTTCCATGAGATGGATATCACTCTCCCCATTGAGAATCGAACCCCGATTCAGTACAAGTGAATGGTAGAGGATTAATCTTCGTTCACACCAACATCAAAAGAATAGATATAATTGCATTACAATCAAGAATACCTATATCAAATGACAGAGTATAAGGAAAGAACCATACTTTAAGACATTCCCATTGTGAGGGAATACACTGATGTTTTTCTCGAGGAATTGCCCAGCCTTAATCCTTGAAGAGAGGTTGAATTTTCAAATGAGCTTATACAAGGGGTGTTTCCATTATCCCAAAATCTGTATATAATTACTGTTGTGTATCTTGAGGATCTAAAGGAATTTTTTTTGGAGAATCTGGATAAAGGGGTCATACACCCATGTTCTTCACTATGAGGTGCATCAGACCTCATCATCAAGAAGATGGATGGGTTAATGCACCTTTTTATTGATTATCAAAATCTCAACGGGATCATGATAAATAAAAATACCGCATACCATGGATTGATGACTTTTTGGATCATATACATGCATCATAGTACTTCTCTAAGGTGGATCTTTCATTGGGATAATACCAAGTTAAGGTGAATAAGAAGGATATCCCCAAGACTACATTTCATACAAGGAATGAGAACTATGCGTTCTTCTTAATTCCATTTGGACTCACTAATTCTCCATAAATATTCTTGGACGTGATGAATAGATTCTCTAGATATTAAATCAATTTTTTTTAGTATTTATAGATTATATTCTAATGTACATTAAATCCAAGGAGGAGCATGAGGAGAATTTGAGCACATAGGTAAAGGCCTTACAAAAGGATAAGATTTATGCCAAGTATAGAAAATTTGAATTATGGTTGAAGGAATTCTCATTCATTGTGAATATCATCACAAGATATGGGATATATGTGGACTATTAAAAGATAAAATCTATTTAAGGATGTTTGAGGCCATCATATATGACATATATTCATCGATTCCTTAGATTAGTGGGGTATTATTATAGATTTGTGTGATATTTTTCACTATTGTCAAACACATTAACAAATCTAACTTATACAGGAGTAATGGTTTCTTGTAATAATGTGTGTGAAGAATGATTCAAAGTATTTAAGAGGAGGCTTATCTCTTCCCTTGTCTCACACTACCCACATGTGGGGAACTTTTTGTAGTATTTAGTGATGCTTTGAAGAAAGGATCAGGTTTTGTGTTATTACATAATGAAAAAGGCATAGCCTATTCTTCAAGTATGTTTAGATTTCATGAACATAACTACTAAACATATGATCTAGATTTGGCTACTATGAGATTTTCCATCAAAATATGGTAGTATTATCTCTTTAGAGAGAAGTGTGAAATATATACTGGTCAAAAAAATCTCAAATAAATATTCACCTAGAAAGAGTTTTATATTCACCAATGAAGATGGTTAGAGCTTATTAAGGACTATGACTACTCAATCCACTACCATAATAGGAAATTTAATACAATGGTTGATTGTATAAGTAGAAAGGAGCCAACAATTCTACCATTAATGATAATTGATAGGGATCTAATCTTCTTATAGTTTTTAAAGATGGACATGGAAATCATAAAAAAATACCATCAATCCTTTCAAAAATGATTTCTCAACCATATATTCTTGAGAGTTTAAAGGATACTCAAGGAGATTATGTTGGAATTTTGAAGAATGTGGAAACTATTATAAAATCTAAATCCTTAGAGTTTACAATTAATAATGAAGGAGTTGTGAGATTTAGGTCACGACTATGTGAACCACTAAATAATTAGTTAAAGAAAGAATTGTTGGATGATTCCCATAGTTAGACTTTATCTTCTCACCCAGGAAGCAAAAATATGTATTATTATCTCTATGAGATCTACAGTTTAGATAATATGAAGAATAATATCACCGAATATTAATCAATGTTCTTAGTATGTCAGTAAGTGAAGGCTCAAAGACCAATGTATAAGGGGATGATGCAACCATTACACATACCAATATGGAAATAGGAAAACATCACCACATAAATTTTCTACAGACATCCAATGATATGTAGGGAAAAAAACTCTATATTGCTTTTTATAGATCTTATTACCATGAAAAATCACTTTATTGAAGTTTGTAAGGAATTCTCACAATAGTAACATGCATGGATATACATAAAAAAAGTTTTGAACTTGGATGGAGTACCATTTTCAATTGTATCTAATCGAGATCCATGATTCACCACTATTTCAAGAAATTTCCCCAGCATCCACTAAACACTGAGCTGAACATCAATATTGCCAATCATCCTCAAAATAATTTCCAATCTAAGATGACTATTCAGAAACTAGAAGACATGATGTAAGAAGGTTATGTGGACTTAAAAGAAGGTAGGGACAAACATCTACCTTAGTTAGAGTTCTATTACGGCTATAGTTTCTACTAAATCATCCAAATGGCTATAATGACTTGGTTCTTGACCTATAAGGATTTGGAATCTTTTGGAAAATATTTTTGGAGCCACGAAATATGTCGGCACAGGAATCCTAAGCCTGGGGAGCCTCGGTGCGATGATATTAAAAATATTAAAAATATTTTTTGTCTCACATGAATAGTTTCTCTTGAAACATAAGTAACTCATGTATAGAGTCCTGGATAAGATTTTTGAGACTACGATTGAGTCTATAATGTTGTGTTCACACTAGGTGTAATCTAAGGTTGTCTGCACCAGAGTTTTGTTTGGAGGCTGTTTTGGGTGATGTGTCTTTGAGAGGGTAATTATGTGATTTAATTTTATTAAACATAATTCCTTCCCCCACTCTCTAACCGTTATATGTTCCTCACCCCACAAAATATGAACACATGCCTCCTCTTGGACTCTCCCTTTGGAGATGAAAATTTTTCACCAAATCATTTAGTCAAGGTGTCGTTGATTCCTATTTTTGATGCAGATCATCATCAAATAAAGAACAATAATGATCCAAGAACCTTTCATCATCTAAATCTATGGCATTTCACCAATGACTTAGGTGGATTTGTTCTTTGGTCATAATCCCCTCATTTATGCATTATTTTAAGGTTCTGGAGCCCCAATATGAATGCAATTGATCTCTTCTAGGTAGATATTTGGGTTATGGGGGAAGAATGGGGTGAATCATTTGTTTCTCAGGTAATTACCAACTATAAATACCATATATATAGAGTGTATTTCAGTGAAACACCCCATGTAGCTGTTATTGTTTGGGGAATATGATCTTTTGGGACTAAACAAAGTGTATAGGGGTTACACACCATATATAGCCTTGGACCGTGTTACCATGGGACTTGGCTTGGGTTATCCATGTGAATAAATATGTTCATGAAAAAACACATCACAAACATACACAGACACAGGTTCTAGGACATGAAATCAAGAAACCTACATAGGAGTGGGACTGTTTATCTGAACATACCATTAATTATGGGATACACAGCGTATGAGGGACACAATCTGCTAGTCCATGTAAAAGTGGAACACGACCAGGGTCCGGGTGACAAGAGACATAGTGTGTACCTCCTTGAAACTCCATTTACCACTAAATGGGTTTAAAATCCATGTATAAATAATAAATTACCAGGTTCTTGAGTGGGATCACACTTCGTGTGTACCCTGGTGTACATTGTGTACTCCTAGAAGGTCATTATGAGATCTTTGGCTTTCAGAATGTCCTTCTTTGGGACACCGATTCAAGATGTTGTGTAGTATATACTAAGATATTTTATACCTAGGGCATGATGGCTGCCTCCATTATGGATTACGAGATATGACGTGGTGTAAATTATGAAAGAAAATTATAGAGCTGAACCAAACCGATGTTGGAGATCGGTATGATTCATGTAAAAAGATGCTAGGACTATTACTCTCCAATTGTACTTGGGTGAACATTTTACTTATTTATCTACTTAGGTAGAGATGGGACTCCCCACGTCATGGGTTTTGGTTTTTTACCTTTGGGTAGTTTCCTCCAGGGGTGTTACTCCTCTGATGGACTAGGGTGACGGTTTCCCTGTGACGTTCATGAAGGTATAGTAGGTACTCCCCTGTTAGACAAGGAAACAGGTCCTCTATCTGTATAGTTTGTACTCCCCAGTTGGACCAGAGTGTGAGTCCTCTATATGTGTGTACAGATATAGTCTATACTCCCCTATGGGTTAGGGTGTGATTCCTCTATCCTAGGAGTCAGTACCCCATATTGTTCGAGGGTATAGGTCCTCCATATGTTTTTTTTCTGGAAAACTTGGTACTCCCCTACTGTGCTAGAGAGTGGGTCCTCTAGCCTAGGGTTGGTACTCCCATACAATGTCAGGGTACTGGTCTCCCCTAGAGAATGAGTTGACAGAGTCGGTACTCCCATGTCCTTCTAGGGTACGGGTCCTTTCATTACTGAGTGGAACTCCCCTACCAGGTATGGAACAGTTCCATGATTTACAATGTGGTAATCCTCTTTCAAATCATGGATTAAGTCCTTCATGAGTAGTACTCCCCTATAGGATCAAGGTGCAGGTCCTCACTTACTAATTAGTACTCTCTTGTGTCTGAGTAACAGCGGGGATAAGGTTCTCCTAAGGAGTTGGAGCTCCCCCGACTGTTGGATTTAGTTACAAGGAGAAGGCCCCTTCACTTGATTTTAATGATACCTAGATAGGGTTTAGTTCTCCCTCGACAGACTGTGGTTCGAGATACTCCTTATAGGAGATAAAAGGCGTTCATATATTTTTTGGAGTAATAATCCCTCAAATGTGGGGTAGTGGTGAGGCATGAGTCCCTCTATACTATCTTATTAGAGAGGATGCACACAATACATATTTTAGGGAACTGATCCCTCATTTTTGTGCAATGGTGAATGGAGGGACTCTTCACTCATATTTCATTAGCTTGCGCTGGGTGCAAGGGAGAAATGGTAGGGCCTCTTGTGATGGGAACTAGAGATGTACCTAGTAGGACATTCCTGATGGAGTGTGTTCTCTCAAACGTACCATAATTAACAATAGAGTTGTTTCCGATGGAGGGAATCTCCCAAAGGGGTGCCATCTAGGATGACTGAGCTCATGGAGTATGTTCTCTTAGAATTTGGTTATGGTTTGAGCCTACAAATAGAATACAATAACTAGAAATGAGGTTTAAACATCAAGAGACTTGTGGTCTGAGACGATTTTATATGGGTGATTACTAGGAGTCCTTGTGGTGTTGTCACATGTTGGGGTAGACACCCCTTATAGACTAAACTGACTTTTCATATACATCCAAGGCTAGTTAAAGATGTATTTTCCTATCAACTATGTTTCCCTATTGCCCGGTTGAGTGGATTGTCTCCATATTATTTCCTCCTTTTTTGGGGTTTTGGGGGTGCCTAATGATTATTTTTATACTCATACCTCTGAAATCATTTCCCACACATGTTTTGTGTCTTGTGGAGACCAAATTCCTTTCATTGGTTTCCATGGAGAACCCATGATAGGTAGAATTTATTGATATAGATAAATAGAGGTGTTTACCAAAGTTGGGAGGAGGATCCTTCCAGTAGTTATAGTTGACAGCGATGCCCTCCTTATAAGTAGGTTGGATTATATTATGGTTTTCTTTGGTGGTATTGTTTTGACCTTCTCTTACTTCAGTAGTTTTGTTGTTCTTTTTTTGTACTTTGGTTGTGGGATATAGATGTATGCATGCATTGGTATCTTTAGTATATTAGTTTTCATCATTTTATGAGCTTGAAGATGTGTGCGTGCATACAGTTACATAGGTAATTCCTCCCATTAAAGTTATATGAATTATCGACACTATTATCTAGCCCCTATCCTATTATAGGATGGATTGGTGAGTAATAGTCTGGGACACTTTGGGTCGGGTCATGGCATATTTTTATTAGATCATGTCAGTTCCCCATTGGGACTGTAGTGTTGTGAGTTTGGATTGTGTTTCATAGCGACCATTTTACGATATTTCAAGTTACAGTCTATGGATAGGGGTTTTAGTGTTAGTGAGGTGGTCGACATATCCATTCACTAGGAATGTGATAAAATGCTTTCCAACATGGCACATTTGGACACTGGTCTCTTAGAAATAAATGGTACATGCATCATATTGGACTCGATTTTTTGTTTTTCCAGTCCCTCTTCAGTCATCTTCCCAAATATAATCATTAACCATGGTAAGTCTTGATTATATTTTGGGATGCCTCCGTGACTACATATAAGACATATTCAATGATGTGATCGTGATGAAGATCCACCTTGTGATGAGGCATTAGTGAAGGAAAATGATTCTAAAGTGTTACCTCTAGGTGGTCTTCTTGTGGTGCCACAACTTGTAGAGCAGTAGTTTTGACTGATAGTTTATAATGGGGACACACATAGGCTTAGTGCACTACATGAGTTCCTGAGGCGGTGACCTCTAATGTATGTAGTGATCCAGAACCCCAGGTAGCAAATGACTAGATCATGTTAGTCATGTGAGTCTTCCTCTTCGTGAGGACACCCTTGATCAGCTAGTATTCCTGGAATTAATCCCTATGCAGGATTCAACATAGGGATGATTGAGTTTGGTGATATATAATCTAGACGAGTTGACACTCACATGGAAGGAGTTAGAGAGACTATTCAGGAAAGTGTTTTACCTATCCATGTAAATGTTATCATGTATCGAGGAGCGTCTATAACTTCGATAGGGTAAAACATCACTGGAAGAGTTTTTAGTGAGGTTACAGACATGTCACGGTACTCCCAGTATATGGTTTAAGATTCTCCCTTCAGAGCACCGACCTTTGAGTGGGGCTTGGATCAGGAAATCTGTGAATTTGATGTACTGATGTGCATTCCAACCCATGATGGATTACTATAGAGATAACTGGTGTTGGAGAGTTTACAAGATGAGAAACAGGTGGATGTGACCTAAAATAGTGGTCACGAGGTCAAGCCATCTGTAGGAGTTGGTGGAAAATAGGTGGCAGGATCACAACATAGGGGGAAAACACACGCTCGAACTATGGAATGTGGGCATGTGGGGCCGAAATAGCATTGAGGATCAGATCACCTGTAGTATAGGTGATGTTACACTTGAGACAATTGGTGGTATCTTTTTAGAGATTGTACTACTAACCATACTTCTGAGACAGAGCTGACAGACAACCCACCCTGGCAGAGACAACGCTTGGAGAAATTATTTCAAGAAGGTTGCAAATGAGGAAGAGGAACTAGATGATTGGTAAGAGGTGGATTATATTTTGCGATGTTTCCAACACCACCCCCAGGTGCTCCGTTCCAGGATCAGGGAGCTGGAGGATGTGGGTGAGAATAAATTAGTGTGGTTAGATCATATGACCTAGGGGAACTAAGAGATATTCAAGGTATGATATATTTCTTTTATACTGTATCTTTCATATTGATAGAAACAGGTGCTAGTAATTCTATCCTTTATATGAATCTTGTTTGAGAATTAGATATTATGGTTGGACCATTGAGATGACCCTCATGATTAGAGAATCCTATGGGAGGAGACCTGAAAATAATGCAATGGCGCTAATAGTGTGACCTAACTCTTGGATGTGGGAGTTTTGGTTGGGATCTCTTGGTTGTATCATCAAGGCCTTACAATATAATTCATGGTATGGATTACTACAATTCATGCCTATATTGACTATGTTTAAAAAAGGGTGTGGTGTGTTCGAAATGTTGGAACACAATTTATCCTTTGCAAGTGAAAAGGGAACCCATGAAACCAAAGATAAACTCATGCATAGGAGGGTACAACCAAGTACACAAAATTTTGCTAGCTTGAACCTTTGTGCAGTAGATTATATGAGTTCCCAGTTCCCAATGGAAGTGGTGGAGTATGAGGAAATATTCCCTGATGATATTTCAAGATTTACACCTCCATGAGAGATAGATTTTATTCATTGGTTTACACCTGGGACAACATCGATATCTATATGGTATATCAGATAGATTCAATAGAGCATCGATAGCCAAGGGTGAAATTAAAGGACTTGCAAAGGAAGGGATTCATGAGGTCCAGTGTTTCAACCTAGGTGTCCATAGTTTTGTTTTCCAAAAAAGAATATGAGATCTTGAGGTATGTTGGGAGATTTCCTTAGACTTGTGTGTTCTTTATAAAAAAAAGTGCCAGATCATGTCCTGGCCTTATCAGTGGAGTTTTTATGCTCAAATCATTTTTTGGAAGCCCTGGAAGAGGGAGAGCCTTCCCACGAATCATTCCGTAGTAGCAGAGTTGGACCCTATGATGTTTCTACAGTATGGATAAGTTTCTCACCAGCCACACTCATCTGGGATTCGGCATGTGGGTATGGTAGTGTTCCTGTTTTAGTGATTTGTTTTTTAGCTAGAGGTTGTAAAAAGCGGGTATCTAAAGACCCATTTTTTACTCTTGGGCAGCCCTATTTCATCTATGAATACCCTCTCATGTTCAGTGTCAACCATGAATGGAATATGATTGAGGAGGCTATTGTACAGTTCATCCTGGCGTAGATTTGAACTAAGGGGTTTCATTAGTATATTCATCAGGTTAGCAAGGAGGTGCAACACTAGATCCCATGATTGTAGATGCACTGTGGTGGTTGGTCCATTCCCACTTATCACAACATAGGAGAAATGTTCTCGTTGTTTTATAATGTTTCCTAGAAGAATATGGACATGAAATGGGTCTAATATTGGTGGTTCCTATATGTATGTACTTGTATATAGTGTGGTAACTCAAGATGAGCTTGCTGGAATGAGAGTCTAGTTGAGAGATCAGTTTATTCCCTTGTGTCTAATATTTCACTTTTTTGGGACGAAAATCCTGAAGGTGGGTAGAATGTAATGACTTGAGTTTTGACATATAAGAGTTCTGAATATTTCATAATATTTTCCCGAGACATGCACCAAGTCAGAATGAAAATCTAGAGCTAAGGGTGCCTCAGTGAGGTGATATTAATAATAATAAATATATATTTTGTCTCATGCATGTAGTTTCTCTTCAAATATAAATAACTCATATGTGGAGTCTCAGATCTTATTTCTAAGACCACAGTTGATTCCAGAATGTTGTTTTTGCCCTTGGTGTGACCTATGGTCATCTGTGCTGGGAGTTTCATTCCGAGGTCCTTTTGGGTGACATGGCATGGAGAGTAGAATTATATGGTTTTTTTTAAACCTATTTTCTTTCCCTCTATCTCTAACCCTCATACACACCTCACCCCACCAAAGTGTAGCAAATGTATCTTCTGTTATTCTCCCTTTGGAGACATTGAACCACCACCGAATCATAGAGATGGGGTGCCGTTATAGATCCCCTATATGAATGTAATAGATCCCCATTCGATAGATCTATGGGTTATGGTGGAAGAACGATATTAATAAGGTGTTTTGTAGGTAATTACCAACTTGAATTACCATTAAAATGACATTTGGTTTAGTGACACAAACTGTGTTTCTCTTCCTGTTTGGGGATGAACATATTTCAGGACTACATTCCATGTATAGTGGTTACACACCATGTAGAGCCTTATATTGTGTGACAATGGTACATGGCTTGGGTTAGCCGTGTGAAGACACATGGTTATGCACTAACACAAAACCAAAATACATGGACCTGGGGTCCAGTACATGGACACAAGAAACCTACACAGGCAGGTGAATTTTTATCCAAACACGCCAGGTTGTATGGGATACATGGCAGGCGAGGGACACAATCATCCGGTTCATGTAGAAGGGGAACACTTCTAGGGGACAGGTGATGAGGGACATAGCGTGTAACTCCTTGACTAGTCACGTACCAATAAATGGGTTCAAAATCCATGTAGATAGGTTAAAAAACAAGGTTCTTTGGTATGCTCCCACGTCGTGTGTGCCCAGATGCATGTCACGTACACCTAGATGGTCCTTCTAAGATCTTCCGCGTTCCATATCTTCTTCTCTATGGATCAGATTCATAATTTCAACTAGTTTGTCCTGAGTAGTTTTCTACATAAGATGTGATGGTTTCTGCCATTACGACTTACAAGATATGAGGAGTTATGAATCGAGAAAGATTATTGTAGAATGGTATTGAACCAATGTTTGAGATCAGTATGGTTTATATAGAGAGACTTTATGAATGTTACTCCCCTATTGGACTAGGGAACAAGTTTTCCTTATCTCTCTACTTAAGTGGATACGGGACGCCCCACATCAAAAGAATAGGTTCTTTACCTTTGAGTAGTTTCATCTAGGGGTGTTATACCCTTAATGGGCTAGTGTGGGGGTATCCCTATGATGTTCATGAAGGTAGAATTAGTACTCCACTATTGGAATAGGGATAAGGTCCTCTATCCATGCTTTTAGTACTCTCGTGTTGGACCAGGGAGTGGGTACTTCAAATGTGGTATATAGACAGATTCGGTGCCCCCTACTAGTTAGGGTGTAGATCCTCTAATACAGAAGTTAGTACTCCCCTATTGTTCCAGGGCATCAGTCCTCCACACCTATTATTCTGGAATAGTCAGTAATTATAAGGCCCCAGCCTTAAACCTTACTTAATCTTGAGTTATTACAAGATTACACATTGAAGATCTTTTCAGGTTTAGAGTTTTAGAGAATTAGATCATGAAACTTCCATTACATTCCACATTTAAACAAAGTGGTTACATAAAAGACAGTATTCATTCTTCCCATCAACGGAAACATATTTAAAATAAAACATGGATTCTTTCTTGACACATCCTTGACACTATCATCACATCATGTACCCTTCCCTTGACCTGTGAAAAACATTTCAAAAACTTGGGAAGAGCATAAAAAGATCAGTAAGGGATATAAAAATATGGAAAGGAAACATGAGTACATGTATACATAAGAATGAAATCATACTTTACCCATAAAACATAAGCACTTTAACATACCTCATAAAATCGTGAATAAATCATAGAAGTCATAAGACATAAAAGGTAACTTGAGGCATTCATAACATTCTTACGTAGGGAGTAACCCTCTTGGTTATGTTTGGAATACCCATCACAGTATATTCCCTAAATCTCTTCGGAGAAACCTTAACGTTTCACTCCTTCATGTTACCCAGTGCATTGGAGAGCTATATCGGGCTCACCCGCCCTTAGTTTTTTCACGGAACCACCCGTCTTCATAATAATGCCCAAGAACCATAACATAATCGTATCATATAAAACATGCATAAAGGAAACATAACATTTCCACATTTCAAACAAAAGATATCAATACAACATATTGATATAATAAAAACATTATGAAAACGATTTTCAATACCAAAATAAAAGAAAAGTAAAACATGGTATTTATTTTTCTTTTAAAAAGAAGGTATGGCTTGTAGAGGAAGCTGAAACTCAAATAATGGTCACTGCGGCGGAGAAGTCATTGTCGCCGCATACGTACGACAAAAACATTCCCTTTTGTCATTTAGTAAACGCTTCGTATAAAAAATATTCCTTTTGAATAAACTTAAAAGTCAAAGGGGTTTATACACCGTATAAAAGAAGGTTGTGTATAAAACAAAATATGCCTCAATGAAAGGAGTTTGAGACGAAGTCCCATACAAAGACGGTATCCTTGGTTTAAGGATAAATCAATTAAATAATTATGTGTGAAAAACGAATACACAAAATATAAGTGGATATTAAGTGTAAAATAATCAAAGGTCATTCACACATATTCAAATGATGACATATTCAATAACTACATGTTGAACCCAAAGAAATCAAAATTGGGTTAAGGAGTTCCCTTGACAGCCTAACAGCGTCACATCAAAAAAAGGGTATCTCATCACTGGGACATAAAATTTACATCAATAAGGATATATGAGAAAATATCCCAACATAACAATATGTGAATTAAAATACCCAACAAAAGAAGTCTTTTAAAAAGAGGAGGGTGAAAGGTTCCCTTACCGACATGGGTATCTTTCGAAACATACGCCCCGTGAAAGAAGGACAATACCAAATTGATGTAAATACTCATAAATGAAATAATATTACACAATGAGTAAAATAATGGTCAGTACATACACCCCTCAAAAGCAATTGTGGAAAATGTAGCATAAATCTCACAAGAATAAAAGTGAGATGAAAAATCCCTTACGAAAACTCGGCAGCCTAACGGCGCCACTTAAAACTTCCAAAAATGGATTGATGAGATCAAATAGGGTATATCATCACATTACAATAAAATTTACATCAAGAGGAATATAAAAACACCCCCCATCATAAAAAAGAGGATCTTACAAGAATTGACATAAAGGAGAGTACTTAATGAGAAAGGGAGAGGTCAGATCTCTTACGCAAATTCGGCAGCCTAACGGCACCACTCAAAACTTCCAAAATGGGTTGATGAGAGAGAATAGGGTCTCCCACCATATGAAAATAAAAATTAAAGTAAGATTAATATAAAATAACATCCCAATCACAAGAAAGATGATCTTTGAAGGAATGACATAAAAGAGTGTACTTAAAAAGAAAGAGAGGAGTAGGATCCCTTACCTCAAGTCCAACTTACCTTGTTCGTTTCTTTATATTCATGAATAATAAACATCGGTCTATTAATAATTGCCTAAGTACCTAATTTAGAGATTATTATTCAGTTCATATCACATATTATAATGTTATAATAATTATTTAATAATGTTAGTTCATATCAGACGTTTTTGCCGATGTTTGGTACATGAGTCAAGAATGAACTTGTTTGAAAAAAGATTTCCCATGTAGTTATAAGTAAATAATTTCAAGAATAGTATTAATGATTAAAATGTAATATATATCCAGTAAATATTCATTTTATACTATTACATATCATTTGGAGGTAAAAAAACGAAAAGCACCATTCATGGAGACGGTAGGCCATACGTACGCATGAACGCTACTTTTATTTTTTTGTCATATTAATGGAATTAAACCAAAATGAGAGAGACATATATATGTTATAATTCCAAAATTATATCCATAATTTAGATTTAATATATTACATATATATCCATTATATATATGTACTTATAATATTACATAAAATTTTGAGATAAGAAATGAAATGTACCGTTCATGGAGACGGTAAGCCGTACGTACGCATGAACGCTACTTCAATTTCTATATCATATTTAATGGAATTAAAACATAATGATACATAATAGTATTTTAATTAAATTATGGTATCATATATAATATCATTAAATATATCCTTTATACGTACCACATATGGTATTAACGAATCAAATCACTTTGAGGGGGCGGTAGTCCGCACTTCCTTAAATGAAGATATCGCGTTTACCCATAATGGAAACCATAAAGGTACGCCATAAATGAAAAATAATGAAGCTTAAGTAAAACATAAACATATTATATATAATATATAAATATATTGTCATCTTAATGGCCACCTTTCAAGGTGTTAGAAGAATGTTGAACAATCATCATTTCGGGAGGCAGAAATTCACCATCCACGGAAACAGTATGTTCATTAACCATTATATGTAGGTGTGTGTAAGTGTAGCATGAATACTTATTTTAACAACATCCTATTATATTTAATATACTGGATTTGTTAAAAAATAAATTAATAAAAATAGTTTAGGGGGTTGGGGAAGCAAAATAAACAAAAGGACACAAGTGAAGACATTACCTTAAAATCGGGTAACTCCCTTTGGTTTGAGCTCAAAGGCTTTTTTGGAAAGACTTATGCCCAAAGTGAGGCTTCAAGGAGTAAGAGAGGGAAGTGGAGAGACAAAATGGGAAGGGTTTGGCCGAGCCAAAGGCTTTGGGAGTGTGGGTAAGGAGGTAGAGGTGGTGGCCTTTTATAAGAGGAGAGGAGGGGCACTCTTGTGAAGTTACAAAATGTTACTTTATTTTGAAAAGCGTTTCGGATTTTAAAGGTCCCACATTGATGTATTTCGAGGATAAGATGATAAGGGTTATAAATCCACTCATCCAATAGGTTTTGGACATGTTTAGGTCTTAGATATTACATTATCGTTCCATTTTATTTAAATCGTTAAATAATGAGGTCATCGCTGCATCATCATGATGTCATAAATAATTTAATTTATTTAATGTCTAAAAATTATAAAACAAATAATATAATGTAGGAAATATTTTTATCTTTCCAATTTATATTTATAGTAAAAAATATGACTTGTATAACCCCATGTAAAAATTGTTTTAGTAAAACATTTCATGTTTGTGTCATTTTTACTTTAACATTAAATAAAAAGATATTTATGTCATTTCCCAACCAAAGTGGCTCCATGGGGTCCCCAAGTTGACCCATGGATTTTATTGGTCGTCCATGACACATACAATGAGGGTAGGACATGTGTTTAGGTCATTTCATTTTATTAAAACATTATTCTTACCATAAACTACACTAATTACATCTAATCGCGATTAAAAACTTAATAAGTTACTATTCACCAAAAAAATTATTTTTATCCCTTTGAACCACATTTTACTTCATAATGACAACCATTTATGTTGGATTGTTGAAATTCAAAACACAAATATGGAAAAATTTCATTTAAAATGAAAAATCAGTTTTTATATGTACCACTTAGTGGTTTCACAATTCATCAAAAATTGAAGTTTTTCAGAAAAACACCAAAAATTCCCCCTAAGATATATTTGATATTATGAATTAAAAAATGAAGTATATTTTACAAAATTAAAAACATATAAGTCACATTAATTAATTTAATAATTAATTTCCGCTGTCAGAGCAAATAACGTGTTTTTATGAAACAATAAGTATCAAAAGATTGACACTAGTTTAAGTCTGATTTCAAAGTGAAATTAATTCCAATGACCACTATTGGATTTAATGGTAAAAATATATTCTAATTTCACTTTAAAAACAATTCAAATGATAATCTAATCATATAAATAAATTATATTAAAAACACGTTTTGAATTAAAATACAACATTTTACACTATTCATTAAAAAATGAACTTTATCGGAAAGATACCAAAAATTTAGACAAAGTAAATTTTGATGTCCCAATTATTAAGAAGAGTTTTATTTGGTCCAATAGAATTTATAAGAGTGAACAAAACTATATTTAATGACGGTTCACCATCAAAAGGCGATAAGTGAACCTTTAGTGAAAACTACGGCATATACGCTTAAAATTGAATTCTTTCCGTATTTTAAGCCTTTATCTTTTATTTGATAAATGTAAAAACATTTAAAAACATATATAATCATATTTTAGTTATTTCTATCAATTCCCGCCAATACAACGACTACATGTTAACTACCATTTAAAATAATATTATTTTATCATTAGAGTGCAACGTAAGATTCCCAAGAAACTCGTTGTTGCATGTTGGGTACGCCATCGAGCATAGCATCCCCTTTAAAGTCATATTAATATTTTATTCACAAATATGGATAAATATGAAAATTTCATATTCTTTATTTACCTGGGGTGTTACATCCTTCCCCCCTTTTGGGAATTGCGTCCTCGCAATTTTAAAATTGAGCTTGGAAACATCCTTGAAAGTCCCAGATCGGAACAAGAGTCGGTAAAACAATCACTTTAAAATAAAGAAAGATAAGCACAAAGGTCACCCGAGTTAACCGATAATAGGATTCCAAGTACGAAAATATGAACATGGAGGAAAAAACAAAGGTTCATGTTCTGATGGAGTGTGATAGAAAACATGTTTAGGAGAAAGTGAACCACAAGAAAATCACAAACATGTGATGGGTTAAACGGTATTCGATTCCCCAGTAGGAAAAGTTAACAGACAACATTTTTTTTATGTTACTCTTCATTGAGGAACTTATTTATGAACTTAACTAACACATAAGGAAGCATACACAATTGTCATGTTGACTTTCAACTTTTACTAGATTTCTTACACGAACTCATATTTTCTACAAAAGACGAGTATTTAGGAAGACTTGTTCACATTAAGAGTACTATAATCCACTTCTAGAGAATCACCTAATCCAAAAAAGAGAACTATATACTTCCCATGTCTTTAGAATTTAACCAAAACCAAAACCAAAAAGGTTAGTACAAGATCAGATAATCCAGAAAAGGATAACCCTTTATAAAAAGAAAATCCATTCTTAATCTCCAAAATCTGTCCAACAAAACCCAAAGTTCAACGAGGACCATTCTATAATCAATTTGTCCATAAAATTCTTCAAAGTAAACCAATCGAATATTGAAACCCAAATATTTGAAGGATTTAGTCACATAGTCTTCCATGTTAAATCGAAACATTTATCTCCAAACAACATCAGTTGCTCCTAAAGTCTCGTATTGAAAAGTAATTAACCTAATCATATATCCTCCATGATAGGTTAATCATTTTAATAAATAACCCAAAATCAACTTATTCTTAATTCATAAAATCATATAACTAAAAAGAATCAGTCAAACTAACCAGGGACTTCACGTAGTCCAGTGGTAGGCGATAAATACCAACCGCACTTTGGTTGTGGGTTCGATTCCCGCAGCTTTGTCCGACGCGACGGTTTGTCACACGGTCTGCATGTTGTCCTTTTTTCAAAACTATATAATTTTAAAATCATTCCCAAAAAGAGATAAAATCATCAAAAATAACCATAACATAATTTAACCTCAATTTCATCTCATGCCTTTCACTTCAATCATAACATATAGTAACCCATAATTACCTCAAAAGTAAGGATCATATAAACCCAAATGGTTCTTTATAACTATGTCCACAAAAGAAAAGATAACTATTCCATGAATAAAATTTTCATATATTAAACATCAGGGTTACACATAATATAAAAAGTCTTCTAATGTAACCCCATCATCAAAAGAGACTTAATACTCTTAAGAATTTCACCATAACTCTTGAAGCCCTTATATGTTGACATCTTACTCATTTAAAATTTTTCATGATCTATTAAACATTCCTTTCCAACTTATTCCGAAATACCTCTTTCTTACAAACAAAATCATGAATCATATCCTAAGATTCCATAATAGGAAAACAATAGTCATGAAATAATACATACCTTTGATTGGTCATTGTCAGTTTCTTCATCCTCAATCGGAAAGGCATTAGGTATTGGTAAACGAACATTTGTACGCTCTTAGTGATCCTATTCATGAAACTTCTTCATAGGACATGTGTTTGCATAATGACCATGCAAACCACATTTAAAACATTCATTTGATCCCCCAAAAATAAATTCTTTCCCTTTCCTCGAGTCAACTGGATGCTTCCTTTTTCCATGGCAGGTTCTTGCTTTATGAACTTCATTTCCACATCTATAACATATTTCTGTCCCTTTAAAACATTTTCCCAGGTGTTTCTTTCCACATCTTTGACACATAGGTTTTTGAACACACTTACCTTTATGATTATTACCTGTACTTCCATAGGGATTTGTTTCTCGCATATATGATGCCTTAGAGAAATCACCAAGGTTTAGGTGGTCAATCATGACTCCAGATAGTTGGTTGAGGATAATCACAAGAGTTCTCATTGCAGCTCCCATATCATTCAGTTGCTTGCTCAAAAAACTGTCACAGTTTCCTTCACATCCACTGTTACTTTGGTGCCTTCTAGATCCATCCATTTACTAAAACCAAAAAGTTTAGTGTGAGTATATCAACAAAACCATCATGTACTAATGAGGAAGATAAACACTAAGATATACTTACTCATTCACTTTATCTAAAACTAGGAATCTTTCTGAAATCCTAACCATTATGGTAATGTCACTTATTCTTAAAGAATACCCTAACCTATAATGTTATTTAAACCAAACTTTGATACCAATTATAAGGCCCCAACCTTAAACCTTACTTAATCTTGATTTATTACAAGATAACACATTGAGGATCTTTTTAGGTTTAGAGTTTTAGAGAATTAGATCATGAAACTTGCATTACATTCCACATTTAAACAAAGTGGTTACATAAAAGACAGTATTCATTCTTCCCATCAACAGAATCATATTTAAAATAAAACATGGATTCTTTCTTGACACATCCTTGACACTGTCATCACATCATGTACCCTTCCCTTGACCTGTGAAAAATATTTCAAAAACTTGGGATGAGCATAAAAAGATCATTAAGGGATATAAAAATATGGAAAGGAAACATGAGTACATGTATACATAAGAATGAAATCATATTTTACCCATAAAACATAATCACTTTAACATACCTCATAAAATCATGAATAAATCATAGAAGTCATAAGACATAAAAGGTAACATGAGGCATTCATAACATTATTTCGTAGGGGGTAACCCTCTGGGTTACGTTTGGAATACCCATCACACGATATTCCCTAAATCTCTTCGGGGAAACCTTAACGTTTCACTCCTTCACGTTACCCAATGCATTGGAGAGCTATATCGGGCCCACACGCCCTTAGTTTTATCACGGAACCACCCGTCTTCATAATAATGCCCAAGAACCATAACATAATCGTATCATATAAAACATGCATAAATGAAACATAACATTTCCACATTTCAATCAAAAGATATCAAAACAACACATTGATATAATAAAAACATTATGAAAACGATTTTCAATAGCAAAATAAAAGAAAAGTAAAACATGGTATTTATTTTTCTTTTAAAAAGAATGTATGGCTTGTAGAGGAAGCCGAAACTCAAATAATGGTCACAGCGGCGAAGAAGTCATTGTCGTCGCATACGTACGACAAAAAAATTCCCTTTTGTCATTTAGTAAACGCTTCGTATAAAAAAGATTCCTTTTGAATAAACATAAAATTCAAAGGGGTTTATACACCGTACAAAAGAAGGTTGTGTATAAAACAAAATATGCCTCAATGAAAGGAGTTTGAGATGAAGTCCCATACAAAGATGATATCCTTGGTTTACGGGTAAATCAATTACATAATTATCTGTGACATACGAATACACCAAATTTAAGTGGATATTAACTGTAAAATAATCAAAGGTCATTCACACATACTCAAAGGATGACATATTCAATAACTACATGTTGAACCCAAAGAAATCGAAATTGGGTTAAGGAGTTCCCCTGACAGCCTAACGACGTCACATCAAAAAAGGGTATCTCATCACTTGGACATAAAATTTACATAAATAAGGATATATGAGAACATATCCCAACATAACAATATGTGAATTAAAATACCCAACAAAAGAAGTCTTTTAAAAAGAGGAGGGTGAAAGGTTCCTTTACCGACATGGGAATCTTTCGAAACATACGCCCCGTGAAAGAAGGTCAATACAACATTGACGTAAATACTCATAAATGAAATAATATTACACAATGAGTAAAATAATGGTCAGTACATACACCACTCAAAGGAAATTGTGGCAAATGTAGAATAAATCTCACAGGAATAAAAGTGAGATGAAAAATCCCTTACGAAAACTCAGCAGCCTAACAACGCCACTTAAAACTTCCAAAAATGGATTGATGAGATCAAATAGGGTATCTCATCACATTAAAATAAAATTTACAGCAAGAGTAATATAAAAGAACATCCCCCATCATAAAAAAGAGGATCTTACAAGAAGTGACATAAAGGAGAGTACTTAAAGAGAAAGAGAGAGGTCAGATCTCTTACGAAAATTCGGCAGCCTAACGACGCCACTCAAAACTTCCAAAATGGATTGATGAGAGAGAATAGGGTCTCTCATCATATGAAAATAAAAATTACAGTAAGATTAATATAAAAGAACATCCCAATCACAAGAATTATGTGCTTAGAATTAATGACATAAAAGAGTGTACTTAAAAAGAAAGAGAGGAGTAGGATCCCTTACCTCAAGTCCAACTTGTCTTGTTCGTTTCTTTATATTCCTGAATAATAAACTTTGATCAATTAATAATTGCCTAAGTAACTAATTTAGAGATTATTATTCAGTTCATATCACATATTATAATGTTATATTAATTGTTTAATAATGTTAGTTCATATCAGACGTTTTTGCCGATGTTTGGTACATGAGTCAAGAATGAACTTGTTTGAAAAAGGATTGCCCATGTAGTTATAAGTAAATAATTTACAGAATAGTATTAATGATTAAAATATAATATATATCCAGTAAATATTAATTTTATACTATTCCATATCATTTGGAGGTAAAAAAATGAAAAGCACCGTTCATGGAGACGGTAGGCCGTACGTACGCATGAACGCTACTTTCATTTTTTTGTCATATTAATGGAATTAAAAAAAATGAGAGAGATATATATATGTTATAATTCCAGAATGATATCCATAATTTAGATTTAATATATTACATATATATCCATTATATATATGTACTTATAATATTACATAACATTTTGAGATAAGAAATGAAATGTACCGTTCATGGAGACGGTAAACCGTACGTACGCATGAACGCTACTTCCATTTATATTTCATATTTAATGGAATTAAAACATAATGATACATAATAGTATTTTTATTCCAGTATGGTATCTTATATAATATCATTAAATATATCCTTTATACGTACCATATATGGTATTAACGAATCAAATCACTTTGAGGGGGTGGTAGTCCGCACTTCCTTAAATGAAGATATCGCGTTTACCCATAATGGAAACCATAAAGGTATGCCATAAATGATAAATACTGAAGCTTAAGTAAAACATAAACATATTAGATATCATATATAAATATAGTGTCATCTTAATGGCCACCTTTGAAGGTGTTAGAAGAATGTTGAACAATCATCGTTTCGGGAGGCAGAAATTCTCCATCCACGGAAACATCATGTTCATTAACCATTATATGTAGGTGTGTGTAAGTTTAGCTCGAATAATTCTTATAAAAACATCCTAGTATATTGAATATACTGGATTTGTTACAAAATAAATGAATAAAAAGAGTTTAGGGGGTTGGAGAAGCAAAATAAAACAAAAGGACACAAATGAAGACATTACCTTAAAATCGGGTAACTCCCTTTGGTTTGAGCTCAAAGGATTCCTTGGGAAGACTTTTGCCCAAAGTGAGGCTTCAAGGATTAATAAAGTGAAGTGGAGAGACAAAATGGGAAGGGTTTGGCCGAGCCAAAGGCCATGGGAGTGTGGGTAAGGAGGTAGAGGTGGTGGCCTTTTATAAGAAGAGTGGAGGGGCACTCTTGTAAAGTTACAAAATGTTACTTTATTTTCAAAAGAGTTTCGGATTTTAAAGGTCCCACATTGATTTAATTCGAGGATAATAAGATAAGGGTTCTAAATCCACTAATACAATAGGTTTTGGACATGTGTAGGTCTTAGATATTACATTATCTTTCCATTTTATTGAAATCGTTAAAGAATGAGGTCATCGCTGCATCATCATAATGTCATAAATAATTTAATTTATTTAATGTCTAAAAATTATAAAACAAATACTATGATTTAGGAAATCATTTTATCTTTCCAATTAATATTTATAGTCAAATAAAAGAATTTTATAACCCCATGTAAAAATTGTTTTAGTAAAACATCTCATGTTTGTGTCATTTTTACTTTAACATTAAATAAAAAGATATTTAAGTCATTTCCCAACCAAAGTGGCTCCATGGGGTCCCCAAGTTGACCCATGAATTTTCTGGGTCGTACATGAAACATCCAATGATTGTAGGACATGTGTCTAGGTCATTTCATTTTATTAAAACATTATTCTTACCATAAACTACACTAATTACCTCTAATCGCGATTAAAAACTTAATAAGTTACTATTCGCCAAAAAAATTATTTTTATCCCTTTGAACAAAATTTTACTTCTTAATGATAACCATGTATGTCGGATTTTTGAAATTTAAAACACAAAGATGGAAAAATTTCATTTAAACGGAAAAATCAGTTTTTATAAGTACCACTTAGTGGTTTCACTATTCATCAAAAACGGAAGTTTTTCAGAAAAATACCAAAACATCCCCCTAAGCTATATTTAATATTCCGAATTCAAAAATGAAGTCTATTTTACAAAATTCAAAACATATAAGTCAAATTAATTAATTTAATAATTAATTCCCACTGTCAGAGCAAATAGCGTGTTTTTATGAAATAATAAGTATCAAAAGATTGACACTAGTTTAAGTCTGATTTCAAAGTGAAATTGATTCCAACGACCACTATTGGATTTAATGGTAAAAATATATTATAATTTCACTTTAAAACCAATTCAAAAGATAATCTAATCATATAAATAAATTAGATTAAAAAGAGGTTTTGAATTAAAATACAACATTTTACACTATTCATTAAAAAATGAACTTTATCGGAAAGATACCAAAAATTTATACAAAGTAAATTTTGATGTCCCAATTATTAAGAAGAGTTTTATTTGGTCCAATAGATTGTATAAGAGTGAAAAAAACTATATTTAATGACTTTTCGCCATCAAAAGGCGATAAGTGAACCTTTAGTGAAAACTAGGGCATATATGCCTAAAATTGAATTCTTTCCGTATTTTACGCCTTTATCTTTTATTGGATAAATGTAAAAACATTTAAAAACATATATAATCATATTTTAGTTATTTATATCCATTCCTTCCAATACAACGGCGACATGTTAAATACCATTTAAAATAATATTATTTTATTATTAGAGTGCAACGTAATATTCCCAAGAAACTCGTTGTTGCATGTTGGGTACGCCATCGAGCATAGCGTCCCCTTTAAAGACATATTAATATTTTATTCACAAATATGGATAAATATGAAAATGTCATATTCTTTATTTACCCGGGGTGTTACATCCTTCCCCCCTTTTGGGAATTGTGTCCTCGCAATTTTAAAATTGAGCTTGGAAATATCTTTGAAAGTCCCACATCGGAACAAGAGTCGGTAAAACAATCACTCTAAAATAAAGAAAGATAAGTAAAAAGGTCACCCGAGTTAACCCATAATAGGATTCCAAGTACGAAAATATGGACATGGAGGGAAAAACAAAGGGTCATGTTCTGATGGAGAGTGATAGAAAACATGTTTAGGAGAAAGTTAACCATAAGAAAATCACAAACTTGTGATGGGTTAAACGGTATTCGATTACCCAATAGGAAAAGTTAACAGACAACATTTTTGTTTTATGTTACTCTTCATTGAAGAATTTATTTATGAGCTTAACTAAAACATAAGGAAGAATACACAATTGTCATGTTAACTTTCAACTTTTACTAGATTTCTTACATGAACTCATATTTTCTCCAAAAGACGAGTATTTAGGAGGACTTGTTCACATTAAGAGTACTATAATCAACTTCTAGAGAATCACCTAATCCACAAAAGAGAACTATATACTTCCCTTGTCTTTAGACTTTAACCAAAACCAAAACCAAAAAGGTTAGTACAAAATCAGATAATCCAGAAAAGGATAACCCTTTATAAAAAGAAAATCCATTCTTAATCTCCAAAATTTGTCCAACAAAACCAAAAGTTCAACGAGGACCATTCTATAATCAATTTTTCCATAAAATTCTTCAATGTAAACCAATCTAAGATTGAAAACAAAATATTTGAAGGATTTAGTCACATAGTCTTCCATGTTAAATCGTAACATTTATCTCCAAACAACATCAGTTGCTCCTAAAGTCTCGTATTGAAAAGTAATTAACCTAATCACATATCCTCCATGATAGGTTAATAATTTTCATAAATAACCCAAAATCAACTTAATCCTAATTCATAAAATCATATAACTAAAAATAATCAGTCGAACTAACTAGGGACTTCACGTAGTCTAGTGGAAGGTGATAAATACCAGTCGCACTTTGGTTGTGGGTTCGATTCCCGCAGCTTTGTCCGATGCGATGGGTTGTCACACGTTCTGTGTGTTGTCCTTTTTCCAAAACTATATAATTCTCAAATAATTCCCAAAAAGAGATAAAATCATCAAAAATAACCATAACATAATTTAACCTCAATTTTAACTCAGGCCTTTCAATTCAATCATAACATATAGTAACCCATAATTACCTCAAAAGTAAGGATCATATAAACCCAAATGGTTCTTTATAACTATGTCCACCAAAGAAAAGATAACTATTCCTTGAATAAAATTTTCATATATTAAACATCAGGGTTACACATAATATAAAAAGTCTTCTAATGTAACCCCATCATCAAAAGAGACTTAATACTCTTAAGAATTTCACCATAACTCTTGAAGCCCTTATATGTTGACATCTTACTCATTCAACATTCTTCATGATCTATTAACCATTCCTTTCCAACATATTCCGAAATACCTCTTTCCTACAAACAAAATCATGAATCATATCCTAGGATTCCAAAATAGGAAAACAATAGTCATGAAATAATACATACCTTTGATTCGTCATTGTCAGTTTCTTCATCCTCAATCGTAAAGGCATTAGGTATTGGTAAAAAAACATTTGTACGCTCTTGGTGACCCCATTCACGAAACTTCTTCATAGGAAATGTGTTTTCATAATTACCATGCACACCACATTTAAAACATTCAATTGATCCCTCAGAAAGAACTTATTTCCCTTTCCTCGAGTCAACTGGATGCTTCCTTTTTCCATGGCAGGTTCTTGCTTTATGACCTTCATTTCCAAATCTATAGCATATTTCTGTACCTTTGAAACATTTTCCTAGGTGTTTCTTTCCACATCATTGACACATAGGTTTTTTAACACACTTACCTTTATGATTATTACCTGTAATTCCGTAGGGATTTGTTTCTCGCATAAATGATGCCTTATAGAAATCACCAAGGTTTAGGTGGTCAATCATGACTCCAGATAGTTGGTTGAGGATAATCACAAGAGTTCTCATTGCAGCTCCCATATCATTCAGTTTCTTGCTCAAAAAACAGTCACAGTTTCCTTCATATCCACTATTACTTTGGTGCCTGCTAGATCCAGCCATTTACTAAAACAAAAAAGGTCAGTGTGAGTATATCAACAAAACCATCATGTAATAATGAGGAAGATAAACACTAAGATATACTTACTCATTCACTTTATCTAAAACTAGGATTCTTTCTAAATTCCTAACCATTATGGTAATGTCACTTATGCTTAAAGAATACCCTAACCTCTAAAGTTATCTAAACTGACCTTTGATAGAAACTATAAGGACCCAGCCTTAAACCTTATTTAATCTTGAGTTATTACAAGATTACACATTGAGGATCTTTTCAAGTTTAGAGTTTTATAGAATTAGATCATGAAACATGCATTACATTCCACATTTAAACAAAGTGGTTACATAAAAGACAGTATTCATTCTTCCCATAAACGAAAACATATTTAAAATAAAACATGGATTATTTCTTGACACATCCTTGACACTATCATCACATCATGTACCCTTCCTTTGACCTGTGAAAACCATTTCAAAAACTTGGGATGAGCATAAAAATCTCAGTAAGGGATATAAAAATATGGAAAGGAAACATGAGTACATGTATACATAAGAATGAAATCATACTTTACCCATAAAACATAAGCACTTTAACATACCTCATAAAATCATGAATAAATCATAGAAGTCATAAGACATAAAAGGTAACTTTAGGCGTTCATAACATTCTTACGTAGGGAGTTACCCTCTTCGTTACGTTTGGAATACCCATCACAGTATATTCCCTAAATCTCTTCGGAGAAACCTTAACGTTTCACTCCTTCACTTTACCCAATGCATTGGAGAGCTATATCGGGCTCACACGCCCTTAGTTTTATCACGGAACCACCCATCTTCATAATAATTCCCAAGAACCATAACATAATCGTATCATATAAAACATGCATAAAGGAAACATAACATTTCGACATTTCAATCACAAGATATCAATACAACACATTGATATAATAAAAACATTATGAAAACGATTTTCAATACCGAAATAAAAGAAAAGTAAAACATGGTATTTATTTTTCTTTTAAAAAGAAGGTATGGCTTGTAGAGGAAGCCGAAACTCAAATAACGGTCACGGTGGCGGAGAAGTCATTATCGCCGCATACGTACGACAAAAACATTCCCTTTTGTCATTTAGTAAATGCTTCGTATAAAAAATATTCCTTTTGAATAAACTTAAAAGTCAAAGGGGTTTATATACCGTATAAAAGAAGGTTGTGTATAAAACAAAATATGCCTCAATGAAAGGAGTTTGAGACGAAGTCCCATACAAAGACGGTATCCTTGGTTTAAGGATAAATCAATTACATAATTATGTGTGACAAATGAATACACCAAATATAAGTGGATATTAAGTGTAAAATAATCAAAGGTCATTCACACATATTCAAAGGATGACATATTCAATAACTACATGTTGAACCCAAAGAAATCGAAATTGGGTTAAAGAGTTCCCTTGACAGCCTAACGGCGTCACATCAAAAAAAGGGTATCTCATCACTTGGAAATAAAATTTACATCAATAAGGATACATGAGAACATATCCCAACATAATAATATGTGAATTAAAATACCCAACAAAATAAGTCTTTTAAAATGAGGAGGGTGAAAGGTTCCCTTACCGACATGGGTATCTTTCGAAACATACGCCCCGTGAAAGAAGGACAATACCAAATTGATGTAAATACTCATAAATGAAATAATATTACACAATGAGTAAAATAATGGTCAGTACATACACCCCTCAAAAGCAATTGTGGCAAATTTAGCATAAATCTCACAAGAATAAAAGTGAGATGAAAAATCCCTTACGAAAACTCGGCAGCCTAACGGCGCCACTTAAAACTTCCAAAAATGGATTGATGAGATCAAATAGGGTATATCATCACATTACAATAAAATTTACATCAAGAGGAATATAAAAACATCCCCCATCATAAAAAAGAGGATCTTACAAGAATTGACATAAAGGAGAGTACTTAATGAGAAAGGGAGAGGTCAGATCTCTTACGCAAATTCGGCAGCCTAACGGCACCACTCAAAACTTCCAAAATGGGTTGATGAGAGAGAATAGGGTATCCCACCATATGAAAATAAAAATTAAAGTAAGATTAATATAAAATAACATCCCAATCACAAGAAAGATGATCTTTGAAGGAATGACATAAAAGAGTGTACTTAAAAAGAAAGAGAGGAGTAGGATCCCTTACCTCAAGTCCAACTTGCCTTGTTCGTTTCTTTATATTCATGAATAATAAACATCGGTCTATTAATAATTGCCTAAGTACCTAATTTAGAGATTATTATTCAGTTCATATCACATATTATAATGTTATAATAATTATTTAATAATGTTAGTTCATATTAGACGTTTTTGCCGATGTTTGGTACATGAGTCAAGAATGAACTTGTTTGAAAAAAGATTTCCCATGTAGTTATAAGTAAATAATTTCAAGAATAGTATTAATGATTAAAATGTAATATATATCCAGTAAATATTCATTTTATACTATTACATATCATTTGGAGGTAAAAAAACGAAAAGCACCATTCATGGAGACGGTAGGCCATACGTACGCATGAACGCTACTTTTATTTTTTTGTCATATTAATGGAATTAAACCAAAATGAGAGAGATATATATATGTTATAATTCAAGAATGATATCCATAATTTATATGTAATATATTAAATATATATCCATTATATATATGTACTTTTAATATTACATAACATTTTGAGATAAGAAATGAAATGTACCGTTCATGGAGACGGTAAGTCGTACGTACGCATGAACACTACTTCCATTTCTATTTCATATTTAATGGAATTAAAACATAATGATACATAATAGTATTTTAATTCCATTATGTTATCTTATATAATATCAGTAAATATATCCTTTATACGTACCACATATGGTATTAACGAATCAAATCACTTTAAGGGGGCGGTAGTCCGCACTTTCTTAAATGAAGATATCGCATTTACCCATAATGGAAACCATAAAGGTACACCATAAATGAAAAATAATGAAGCTTAAGTAAAACATAAACATATTAGATATCATATAAAAATATAGTGTCATCTTAATGGACACCTTTGAATGTGTTAGAAGAATGTTGAACAATCATCGTTTCGGGAGGCATAAATTCGCCATCCACGGAAACAGTATGTTCATTAACCATTATATGTAGGTGTGTGTAAGTGTAGCTCAAATACTTCTTATAACAACATCCTAGTATATTTAATATACTGTATTTGTTACAAAATAAATGAATAAAAAGAGTTTAGGGTGTTGGAGAAGCAAAATAAAACAAAAGGACACAAGTGAAGACATTACCTTAAAATCGGGTAACTCCCTTTGGTTTGAGATCAAAGGCTTCCTTGGGAAGACTTCTGCCCAAAGTGAGGCTTCAAGGAGTAAAGGAGGGAAGTGGAGAGACAAAATGGGCAGGGTTGGCCGATCCAAAGGCTTTGGGAGTGTGAGTACGGAGGTAGAGGTGGTGGCCTTTTATAAGAGGAGAGGAGGGGAACTCTTGTAAAGTTACAAAATGTTACTTTATTTTCCAAAGGGTTTCGGATTTTAAAGGTACCACATTGATTTATTTCGAGGATAAGATTTTAAGGGTTCGAAATAAACTCATCCAATAGGTTTTGGACATGCGCAGGTCTTAGATATTACATTATCTTTCCATTTTATTTAAATCGTTAAATAATGAGGTCATCACTGCATCATCATGATGTCATAAATAATTTAATTAATTTAATGTCTAAAAATTATAAAAAAATACTATGATGTATGATATCGTTTTATATTTCCAATGAATATTTATAGTCAAAAATATGAATTGTATAACCCCATGTAAAAATTGTTTTGGTAAAACATCTCATGTTTGTGTCATTTTTACTTTAACATTAAATAAAAAGATATTTATGTCATTTCCCAACCAAAGTGGCTCCATGGGGTCCCCAAGTTGACCCATGGATTGTCTTGGTCGGACATGACACATAAAATGAGGTTAGGACATGTGTCTAGGTCATTTCATTTTATTAAAACATTATTCTTACCATAAACTACACTAATTACCTCTAATCACGATTAAAAACTTAATAAGTTACTATTCACCAAAAAAATTATTTTTATCCCTTTGAACGAAATTTTACTTCTTAATGACAACCATGTATGTCGGATTTTTGAAATTCAAAACACAAATATGGAAAATTTTCATTTAAACGGAAAAATCAGTTTTTATAAGTACCACTTAGTGGTTTCACTATTCATCAAAAATTGATGTTTTTCAGAAAAATACCAAAAATTCACCCTAAGATATATTTGATATTCCGAATTCAAAAATGAAGTCTATTTTAAAAAATTCAAAACATATAAGTCACATTAATTAATTTAATAATTAATTCCTGCTGTCAGAGCAAATAGCGTGTTTTTATGAAACAATAAGTATCAAAAGATTGACACTAGTTTAAGTCTGATTTGAAAGTGAAATTAATTCCAATGACCACTATTGGATTTAATGGTAAAAATATATTCTAATTTTACTTTAAAACCAATTCAAAATATAATCTATTCATATAAATAAATTACATTAAAAAGAGGTTTTGAATTAAAATACAACATTTTACACTATTCATTAAAAAATGAACTTTATCGGAAAGATACCAAAAATTTACACAAAGTAAATTTTGATGTCACAATTATTAAGAAGAGTTTTATTTGGTCCAATAGAATGTATAAGAGTGAACAAAACTATATTTAATGACGGTTCGCCATCAAAAGGCGATAAGTGAACCTTTAGGGAAAACTAGGGCATATACGCCTAAAATTGAATTCTTTCCATATTTTAAGCCTTTATCTTTTATTGGATAAATGTAAAAACATTTAAAAACATATATAATCATATTTTAGTTATTTATATCCATTCCCGCCAATTAAACGACTACATGTTAACTACCATTTAAAATAATATTAGTTTATTATTAGAGTGCAACGTAAGATTCCCATGAAACTCGTTGTTGTGTGTTGGGTACGACATCGAGCATAGCGTCCCCTTTAAAGTCATATTAATATTTTATTCACAAATATGGATAAATATGAAAATGTCATATTCTTTATTTACCTGGGGTGTTACAGTAATCACCTCTCATTCCAGAGAGATGGTCCTCTAGCATGGGGTTGGTACTCTCCTATTGTGTCAGGGTGAAAATCTATCATAGGGAACTAGATGATAGAGTTGGTACTCCCCTATCTACTAGGGTGCAGGTCCTCTAGTCACTGAGTGTAACTCCCCAGCCGAGTAGGGTGTGGATCTTTGATTTATGAAGAAACACTAACTTGTCGTATCAGGGCAAGAGTCCTTAATGAGTAGTAATCCCATATTGGATCAGGGTGTGGGTCCTCACTTAGAGAGTATTACTCCCCCACATCCGAGTAGTAGATCCGAGCGGGTCCCCCATTGGATTTGGAGCTCCCTCTCCTTTTGGAAACAATTAGGAGGAGTGGGACCTTCCACTTGATAGGAAGAATACCTAGTTTGGGGTCAGTTCTCCCATGACAAAATGAGATGCAGGATAGTACTTAAAGAAGTGAAAGAGAATTCATAGATTATTTAGGAGCAGCACTCCCTCAACCATGGGTTTGTTGAAAGGAATGGGTCCCTATATTATCTCTTTCTAGAGAGGATATACATGGTTCATAGTTTGGAGCACTTCCCCCTTAACTATGTGCATGGGTTAGGGGAGGGCCTCTTCAATCAGGTTTTCTTATCTTTCTCTAGGCATAAGGTATCAATGGAAGGACCTCTGGTGGTGGGAACTAGAGCTGGACCTAGTAGGATATTCCCAATGGAGCACTTTCTCTCAGTTGTACCATTAGGAATGGAAGAGTTGTTTTTGATGGATTTCATATCTTGTACATGTTACAAATAGGATTGATGAGATCATGGAGTTTTTCTCCTAGTTTTGTGTTACGGTTAGAGTGTATGAAGAAAATACTATTACTAGCTATAGGTATGGAAACTCATGAGACTTTTAGTCTTTGAAAATTTTATCTTGGTGATTTCTGAGAGTCAGTGTGGTGTTATAACCTGTTGGGGTTGACACCCCTTATAGACCAGTCTAACTTGTCACATATAGCTGAGGATGGTTCAATAAAAAGTTTACTTCTCAATTGGGTTTCCCTCTGGATAGGCCGAGAAGACTATTTCCATTTAGTTTCTCACTTTTTCTCTTTGGATTTTTGGGATTCATACTGAGAATTTTTATACTCACTCCTTCATAGGATTTTCTTACACATTTTTTGTGTATTTCTTAGACCACTAGCGTTTCGATAGAGTCCATAGAGTACCCAAGACAGGTGGATATTATTGAGATTGATGGAATGAGGGGTTTACTAGAGCAGAGTTGAGTAGATTTTTAGTAGTTTCAGTTGAAAGTGATCCCCTCCATTTGAGAAGGTTACATGCTTTTATAGTTTTATTTAGTGGGAATTATTTTCCTCTTATTTAAATTCAGTACTTCTGCTGTATTTTTATTGTTATTTAGTTATGTGATATAGATATATGAATTTATGGATTTCTTTGGTTTTTTACATTTCAGAATTTTGTGATCTTGTAGTTGTGTGTGTGAAGACATGTACACAGGAAATACCTCCCAGGATAGTGATATTCCTTCTCAGTGCTAGTCTGCAGCCCCTATCCTATTTGAGACAGGTTTGGGGAGTTGCATCCTCGGTCCCATCAGGCCGGGTCACGACAATGGATCCCTATGAATTCCTTTATGTGAAGAGGTGAAGAACACCTACATGTTGGGATAAATTTGTGGAATTAAAATTTCTAGGTCCTAAAATGGTCAGCAATATAGGAGAAATTGTTAAGAATATTCAATAGTAGATTATGTTTTCTAAAAGTCGACAGAAGAGTAATGTTGATAATCATCAACATGACTTAGAGTTTGATGTTGGAGACATATTATTACTATATGTATCACTATGGAATAATGTTACGAGCTTTTGGAAGAAGGAAAATCTTAGTCCAAGATACATCGACCCCTTAGAGATCCTTGATCACATAGGAGAGTTGGACTACCAACTAGAACTCCCAGCTAACCTATCTCAAGAACTCAATGTATTTCATTTACCCATCTTGATAAATTAAATACCATACCCATAAAATGTACTCAATATAGAGGTGGTAGCATTGGAGAATGATCTATCATATAATGTGAAGCAAGTTAATATCATTGATCATAAAGAAAATGTTTTACGAAATAATATAATTTCCATTGTTATGGTGCTATGGTGAAACGAAAAATTTGGGGAAGCAAATTAGGAACTATAGGAGTTAATGAAACTGAGTTACCCTTATCTGGTTTAGTGAGAAAAATGAAAATTTCTATAGAAAATTTATTAAGGGGGGAAATTATAATGACATGAACAGTTATAAATAAATTTTCCCTTACGATTTAATTAATTATTTTATTATGTCATATGGTTATAGAAAACACATGAACATTTTCTCATATCCAATTGGATTTAAAATACTGATAATTATACTTACTATTGAAAATATATATTTTGAATAATGATCACATGGTTAGTTTAAGTATAGTGTTTTAACAAATAAAATTAACTAGACCACAGAAGTGATGACCTCAAACAATATAATCATAACCCATGAATCCCATTTATCAGATCTTCTGAGGTCGAGAGAATAACTATACTTTGTTCATGGCCATTACCAAGAAATGATCCAATAAATTAATCATGGTAGAAACTTGTTATGGGAAAAGTTCAAGATCATCAATATCATGTTATAAACCATGTTCGCTGAACAACCCCATGAATGTCCAAAAATCACTCACCTTACTCATAGGGATTTTTTGGTGTATTAAAGGTATATGTATCAAGACCATATAAATATGATTATGTACATTATTTTTTACTGGAAAATGAATATAATTTAGTCATTTTATTGTTACTTTATAAATGAATTTTATTTTCATTCAATTAAACTCAAATAAGGTAATATTAAAATAAAATTATGAAATATATTTTGTTTAATTAATAGATTTTTTAAATAATCAATATTTTAAAAAAATATTATTATTAAATAATTTTTATTAAATATAAATTATCATATATTTTTTATGAATTCTAATGTAGTTTCAGTAAGGGTTCGAAAACCGTTATTATGAAAAAATCCCAACATTTCAAAAATAATTGTTAATTTTATTCTACAAGTCATAATTCACATATTTAAAAATATATTTAGTTAAAATGAATATTATTTTGGAATCATAATGTAAAAATTATCCAATGGTGATTTTTTCAAAAATTACATAAGGGATTACATTTATTTACCAAAAATTAAATAATATTTAATGATAATTTCGTATTATGAGACCGTAATGTCCCAAAAATGCTGTGATAAATAAAATATAGGGTATCTAGGACCAAATATATGGTTTAAAATTAAAATAACTTCATGTTATATTTATTTTATTAATTTTATAAATCCATTTTGAATCATCTAATTCCATTAATATATTTTAAGGATTGTAAATCATTTCTTTAAGAGTGTGACTCACCTATACATAAGAAAGCACAATAGTTAATTAATTTCAAATTATTTCATTATCAAATAATGATAACCACTCCAATTTTATATAAATCATGGGAAAAAAAATTGGGTGGGTTGTGGTTTTGGTTATTTTATTATCAAGAGTCCAAAAACTAAATAATAATGGAATCCCCTTATTTTCCAATATAACCCACCAAAGATCCCATTTCTCTTCACTCAAACTCATTAGTGCATGTCCATACTCTGAACTCCACTCTCTAGAGTTCCCCAATGGATCCCCCATGATCCCAAGAATCCCCACCCATGCATATTAAGTCACACACCCATGTAAGGGATTTCTCTCTTCTCATTTCCATTCAAGCGCCTTTTTTATATTATATCTCTCAAATTACATTTTATCATGTTGGGATATGTTCTTAAATATTCCCAATACAATAAATTTAATGTGTAAATTATGAGATACCCCATTAAATCTCATTAATCCTCCCATGATACCTTATGTACACCCGTTACCATTCTAAAATATAGTAAGCATTCTTTTCATTATTCAAATTTCCTCATTAACATTTACCTTCAATTTCCAATTTCTAAGGTTTAGATATGTTTTTAAATTTCATATTAATGAACATTTTATTTCTATGTGATGATAGAACCCTTTCTATATCACCAATCCATTTTTATGTTTTTTTAATAGAAACTGTAATGGTATAAAAAATACCCTCTATTTTCCAGGAAAAAAGAATTGTGTAGTTAATACCATACCCATTGTATATCAAGGGTGTTCACATTTAATAACATATAATTTTTTATTGGGGACTGAAATATATGTATTCTAAACTCAAGGATAATGTAAAAATTATGATTTTAAATGAATCTATGTCATATGATCTATGTGGAACACTTATGTATGATATTTAAATGAATGTGATGGGTGTTCCTGGAATTATATAATGATTCAATGAGTTATGTAATGAATAGTCTCATGAGAAACCATGTTGGGATATAGACTAAACCTAAATCCATTATGGGACTTTTCCTATCATGATTTACTGATGTTTTATCCTTGACCTATGTTTATGATGTGGTGTTTTATGTTGTTTACACATTTCCCATGTTATGATTATCATATGATATCATGTCTCATTGTTCGTGTTCATGATTCCAACGAATTTTATGCACCATTGATATGCCTATGGTCTAATAGATATAACACTATTTTATGTTTATTCCCTTACTAGTATTTATAGCTCACCCCTTTCTAATGTTTTCCCCAAGTTATCCCTTGTAGTTTTAAAAGCCTTAGAATTTTATAATAGTGTTACAAATGTTTTCAACAATGTTGTTGTATCCCATTTTGTGATGTTATTATTTGTAACTAATTCCCCAATACACTATACTTCTTGATCTTTTCGTTTTTTATGTGTAAAATTATGTAATAAATCATGTATTAATGTGTACAAAAGAACATGGTTGTCATAATCCTTATTTCATGTCAATTTTATTATCCCATAATATAATCATTTTCATTTCCTCAACTCCATTAAAAAGTATACAATGCAGATAATGAGTTTACTATTAAGTGTCATGTGATATCATTATTGGGGGAGTAGGGGATCCACTTGATATATGAGTATTTCATTTTTTTCCTGAGAAGGGGTTGGATGTGGTTTAGAAACAAAGATCCTTTTGTATTCTCTCTTCCACATTATTAAATGTACAATGATTTATGTTCATGAATTTAGAGAAAAATTAAAATTTAATGATAATGAGGATGAAATATATCTCAAAATTAATGAAATTTTAGTATTAATATCATGAGTACAATCTTTATTTTTATCATTTTTGAGTCTAAATATGAATATTTTCAATCCTTTATTACATTTCACTACACTAACCCCTCACTATTTTATATTTCATATTATAATGTAATTAATTAAAAGTGAAAATAATAATAATTTTTATCAGTAGACCTCTTTGAGAGACAACATGGGTCTTCTAGTGACAATAACCTTTGGATTTAAACTCTATTGACTAGGGGGTTACAATAATGAATATAATTTCCTCCATTATTTACCTAAAAACAAAATTTGATGTGTAAATACATTTTAAAAGGGACTCTATGTTCAAATAAAAAATCATAAAACCCATAGAATTCAATCTAATGGTTGTATATGGTAATCTAAAAGGAACCTTATAAAATGATCATCAGTCGTGGGTCATAAATTACTATATTGTTTTTGATTTTTAATTGTATGAATACATTGGAAAAGTTTAGGGAGGCTCATGTCTAGTGTAAATAGAAATAAAATGAAATGAAAAACTAAAACAAAAGTATTAGTGGATAATGTTTAATGAACTCTAATTAATATCACCTCTAATTGACACTATCGTAGTATTAATTAATATTGAATTTCTTTCCTACCCAATGTGTGGGAAAAATATAATTCACCCACCATACCTCATTTTTGATGATTTTTAGGATCCCAACATTCATATTATCAATCATATTATAAGAATAGTTTTCTTTGTGATAGTTGGTTGAGTAAATATTCTAATTGTGTCGAGTATATTGAAAAAACCATACCATAAACACCTAGAAATCACTTAATTTGAATTAGCATCCAATTTTGTTGATCCATGGTATTTCTAACCGTCACATTAACACAATTTTTATAATATGTCAAAATCCACCTTCCAATTAAATTTTATGTTGGATTGGTTCAATAGGGGGGGGGGGGTTGTAAGTGAAAACTAATAGAAAAAAGAGAATAAATCGCGAGTACAGAGGCTAATGTCACCTAACTTTCTTACCATGAAAGACCCAAATTATCTGATAATGAAGTTAGTCTATATTGAAGAATTAAAATTTAAATTAAAGAGTGAATAAAGATTTATCCCTCTTGATTCCACCCAAGTAATGGGTTTCCCACCCATTTTTAGGATTTTGAGAGTTAGCATTGTAGAAATAATTAAAAATAATGAAAATAAGAAAAAATATTGGATGGTAGAAATAAAGAAATTATAAAGAAAATAATTTTATTAAAAAATTAATACAATTTTAAAAACCTATCTGAATCTAATTTCATTGTTGAGAGGCTGAGTTTAGATAACTATTCATGGAAGACGATATGTTATGTAAATTGATTATAGGGAATATCTCCAAAATTCCATAACCTTTATCGGATTGATTCCATTTAAGATCAAAAAATATAATCTCTCTATGTATATAGCTTCTTGATCATCATTATGATTTATACCCACTTATAAATCACCCCCATTGATTATTTTCATTTTATTGTGTATGGAAAAGAGCATATGGAAAGTCCAATCATTCATTTATGGATTTGGATCAATATAATAATCATAAAATTCCCATTTTAGTTGAGGTTGCATGCATGGAATCCTAATGTGTAATATATTAATACCATGAACACCGTGGATCATTATATAGGTTCTTGAGTATTTTGAAATGACATTGATCCAATATAATTACGTGAAGCAGTGTTACCAGCACATCATTGCTTACATTAAAGGTTAAGGGTACATTCCAAGTGATTAAGGATATGGTAGATACTAATAGTCCATTGGATTGGTTAAGGTGATGTTAGAGGCTAGGAGTAAATTAGATATGGATAAGGTAGTGTAAAAATTGAGTTATAGAGAGTGATGGTGAAGAAGATAATAAACCAAACATTTTATAATAACAAAAGTGTTTTATATTTCCCAACATTGGATTTGAGGTAGGGTATAAACTTATTTTAAAACCTAGAGCTTTCAAATCCTTGGATAGAGCGGTTATGCACAAAAGTTTACAAGTACTTACTTTGAGAGGTTCTTACCTGTTAATATAATTCCTTTTCATTTGTATTCCTAGGAATTTTTGAGGAATTATTTTTCTCATAGGATTCAGATCCTTCACTCTGAGAAATTCCTTGATATCACATATAATCGACCTTATTAGTGCTTCTGTTGATATTATATTGACTTATTTAGGGTTTAAACATATTTATTTGAAGACTAATATGGTTTTCCTTATGTTCCTTCTTCATCATTTTAGATACCAAAAATAAAAAATCATTGTTTGGTCTTAATATTTTAAATAATGAATTATCATTGAACCAATAAAGGTCATATTATATTCTATTACCAATTTAATTCAAACATTACTCCTAACCATTATATATGTATTAAATTCCCATTCAACATTAAATTTAGTTGGGGTTATTATTAATACTTTATAAGGTAAAAATTGAAAAATTCCATTCTTGGTAACTCGCAAACACTTAGATTTTTTCACTTATGGGTAAGTGTATATACCCATATCCAAATTTCCACTAAAGATTGAAAAATAATCCAATTACTTTCAATCTTAAGTCCAAGGGAAATGCATGTTAAATGAGTATATATTAATTGAATTCAATGACTATAGTCAGCATATATATAATTACCCTTACCTAATGCTTCTATTTTACTTCCCAAATTCACACTTCCTTGATAAATCAAAATTATTAATTTTATACTTTATTTTCCCTTATTAATTCATGTTCAATATTCCCATGCCACTCCATATATTTTTTCAAATATAAAAGTTTTGTAATTTATTTACTAAAAACATTTATTCATAGAACTTATTACTTCTATGTTATAAAAAATATAAAACTAAATCATCCTAATAAGTACACATCCCCAAGATTTATTTATAACATAAAGTGTATAAAAGCTTTGTCAGATATCCATATATTGAATTTTTTATTTACTCTTGTTAAGGAGTTTTTATTTTTCACACACCGACCTTGTTCCAAGTGATTTGAATTTATTTTATTTTTGTTACCTTTAATTCAATTTACAAAAGTTAAAATGTCTAATGGAATTTTAATTTAAATTTAAACCCATAGGTTCTATACAAGTAAAACTAACAATTAACATAATCTCAAGTCCATTAATACAATATTTTCATTCTCAATATAAATTAAATCAAAAAACATTAATTTAAACTGTATTTTCCAAGCTCAAAATATGTGATTTCTTATTTTCATTGTGATTTTCAAAAGTGTAATAAAATGACATAGACACATAGATTAATATTAAAAAATCATAATAACAACCAAAAAATAAAAATAAAAAACAATAATAAATTATAATAATAATTTTGACATACCCCCATACTTATAGATCTTTATACTTTATTTAATCACAATAAATTAATGTTTAATAAAGTAAATACAAGTGAGATATAGAAATACAACCTGGTTATGTTTTTTAGTGGTTTTAATTATGCATTTTTCATACTATTTCTCTATAACCAATAATTAAAACAAATCTATATTATCATATTATTAAAATTAAAATAGATAGAATAAAATAGAGTACAAGAAATAATATTGAGTTATCCAAAAGTGGTTCTATATTTGTTTTGTCTACATCCCAAAAATGACAGTGGATAAACCCAACATAATAGTGGATGAGGTTTATGTGATATGAATTACTACACGAGAAGTTTCCCAAAATCCACACGGAGACATTAAGAAAGGGTAAACCTGAAAGAAATTAGTAATAACCCATCCTCTAGAATGATTAGAAAACTAAAATGTGTTAGGGGAATTAATAGAAAGTTTCCTCCCTATCTCTTGATGTATCATCCTCCATGTGATATTATTCTATGTGCTAAAGAGGAATCTTCTTCACAGAAAGAGTTAAAACGAAATACATGTAATGATGAATGGAATGAAAGAGAATCGATGGAAATTTCTAGTCCTTTCAACTATCATTGTAGGAGATCATGTTCTCTTTTAAAATTCCTATATAATATAACTAGTCTATTTATGAATTGGATAGTTGTTGAGTACCTCACCAACCACTTGTATTTATTAAGAAATAATGGGGGAAAAGTAGTGTATATTTTTGACCTTTTTCACATAAAGTTGAAATTATTGTAATTAATTAGATAGATCATTGAGATTCTTTGCTAAATCACCACATAAATTGTGTTCCTGGTCCAGTTTAATATCCTCTTATATTTCTTAGAATTTCTAATACTTACAATTTGATCTTCTAACCCCTATTATATATTTACATGTAATGAAAATGTTTCTTCAATGGATGGGACAACATAAAAACATAGCCATTTCATTATATATATTTTTAATTTAAATGAAAATAAATTAAGCATTTCTAAATTGACATGAATAATGACTGGTGTTCTTAGTTAAGAGAAAAAAGTTAAAAAATTTACATCTGAAGAACTTTTAAGTGTTCCCTTTCACTCAAATAGAAATTTATTGAACTCCTAAAATAATATTAATTGGATTATAAAGCATGACTCCAAGAAACCTTAAAAAACACTCATTGATGTTAGGGTTTCAATTATTATATATATTTTTATTGTTAAATATATAAAAAATGGAATGGGTAAGGATATTTATGTCTTGAGAAAACATATACAAAATGAAATGATGAATTGAAAAACATGTTTAGATGGAGAATATTTAATGAAAAAATAATATAACCCCTTATTTATTTTATCATAGTATTCCTTAATATGCAATAAAATTCCAGCATAATGTTTGGGCTCAATATAATTCTCTCATGACACCCCTTTCATTAATGATTTGTAAGATCTTAGTATTCAAATAATCAAGTCTATACTCTGTCTTTTCATCCTTTGTGATTTTTGGTTAATTTCACATTAAATTGGGTGGATTTTTTTTATTGAAAAAACCACTCCTTGTACATCTAGAACTCATGTCTATATTGTGTGAATCAAATTTTGAAAATACATGGTCAACCAATCTCTATCATGGATAATATCTTTAGACCTTATCAATAATAATCCTCCCATATTTACTGTATATTGTATGGGTTCTAGAGCGGATGCTTATTAAGTGAGAAAAAAAGAATGAATAGAATAAATCTGGAGTAGAGTGTTTAATATCATATATTTTTCTTCCCATATGATACCACACTTAGTTAAATAATTAAATTTAAAAAATAAATTAAAGACATCAAATGAAGAGTTGATGAAGAGTTATCCCCATTGGTTCCACCAAATAAGGGGTTAACCTCTCATTTTTATAAGAGTGATTGGATTGGGGGAAGAAAAAATTAATAGATAATGAAAAGAATAAGAAATAATGAAATATAGTGAACAAGGAAAGATAAATGAAATTACTATATTAAAAAACATCAACAATTAAAAAAGCATATTGAAATATGATTTCTGTCATCAGAGGTTAACTTTTGAAACTTTTTCAATGAAGAGAATGATATTTTTAAATATGAAACATGGAAACTATATTAAATCATTTGATGTGTATGGGATTGATTTAATGAATGATTAGTCAAGATAATATATAAAAATATGTATCTTCTTGATTATTCTCTTAGTTTTTTACATCCTCCAAATCAACCCACGATTATTTTATTCCTCTTATCCATGGAAGGGAACACATGGAATTTTTATTCATATATTTACCATTTTATTTGAATAGAAGAATTATATTTTTTGGTTTAGATTTGATTATTTTTATATAGGACATGGGTGTTGGTGATCTATCCGACAACAACCATGAATCTTCATATATAGTTTTGAGTATCCTGAAATAACCTTAAGCCTATGTTGTGATGTTAAATAAGTTTATAGGAACTTTTAGACATGGTTAGAGTTTAAGAGTATATTTCTAGTTTTTATGACTACATTAGAGGATAAGAGTTCATCTAGGAGGTTAAGAATATGTTATAGGGTACAATTTTATTTGATATGGGTAAATTAGTATCACTATTTTGTTATATGGAGCACTTGTGATGAAAATAATGGCCTTAAGAGTTTTAGAATATAGATGTTTTTATATTGTACCACATTATACCTGTGTTTAGATATAATTTTAGTTGATAAGAAATGTTATTCAGTTCGTCATCTTGATTAGTTCCACCTCAAAAATTCTTTCTTCTACCTTTGTGTAGTGCCTAAATTTTTGTTTAGTGCATCTCTGTTACTATAATTATTCCTTCACAAGACTTTCCATTCCTTAGGGTCCTCTAATAATTTTAACTAAACAAGTCATTAAGGAACATAGACATGCCCTACCGAGGGTGTCAACAAATCCTGGATATACTTATAGAGGGTCAAGGCATATTGTTTTTACAAGGATCATATTTATTTTTCCTTAAAATATATTTTCAACCAAAATTTAAAACTAAAATAATAAAATATTTGAATAAATATTTTAAGTAATTCTTTTTAAAAACTATTGTTATTTTTTATTATATTTAAAATTTAACTCAAAAATTATTCCCACCTACTAAATACGTAGTGAAATCCAATGTGATTTGAAATTATGGGTGATATTACAATTTACTAAAAAGGTAATAAAAAGGAAATATTTCTTCTTTTCACTCACTAAACAATTAAATATTCACTACTTTCATGATTTTTCTCTCTTTATTATTACTAATTATTTAGTATCATTCTTAATTTTATATTTTTATCATTCTATTTTGATATAAAATAATCTTTTTTCTTATTTTTCTAATTATTTTTTTATTCATTCTATATCTTATATCCATTATAGTGGATAAAAATTCCAGAGATTTTATCTTGAGGAAGGAAGTGTTATTCCCATGATTGGTTCAATAGTACATATTTTTTTATTTTACTCCATGGTGAGGATATTAGGGTGTGAGGAGTCAGGTTTAGATATTTTCACCCTTATCCACATGTCTCTATCCTCATTTATTATTCTAAATTTTTAAAAAACTCAATTTGTATTCTCCAATTAATAATTAGATTATAGGGGTTATGTGATGAAAAACAATTATGGAGTTGGTTGTTCAGGTAATGGATTGATCAAAACAATGGTTTTTAGTAACTTGGAGCTATAGAGGATGTATAATATGGTCTATAGAAGTGATTTCTAATGTGAATTAAGTTTCATAGTCTAAGGAGCGGAATTTTATTACAATATTTTATCAATTTAATCAATTAAGGAATATATGACCATGTAAAGTAATGATGGATACCGAGTATCCCAACATAGGACCACTTAGCTAATTATATTATGCATTAACTGAGTCAACATGAATTTAATTTTTCCTATGTTTCATTTTACGAAAGAACCCCATATTTACTTTCTTATTATTCTTTTAAATAAAAAATCATATAAAAATATATAAAAGTAGTTAACAATAAATAATAGTATCTAAATAGCTTGAGGATTTCATATTTATTTTCAAATTTTAATTAAAAATTATACCAATCACAAATAATCACATTCTTTATAGTGGGGTTATTAGAATAGTAATATAAATCCCCTATGAATTTATAATTAATTGAATATTGGGTTTTCCAAAATTAAATTAGATTCCACAACAAAATTTACTCTGTTTTATTAATCTATTTTTACTATTTATATACCTTAAAGAATATAAGCTAAGAAAAGTTTAGTTGGATGGTTGTGATGATAAAAACAAAGTTAATTAAATAAGTAAAATGTTAGTGAAACGAGTGTTGATCCTTGGGAATATTTCTACTTCTTCCTATCACAGATATCGAATAGTTACTCCCTTTTTAACTCTAAACCAATGAGTAAATTGAAGATCTATAATCCCACACCCTTTAATTGATATCGTCATTTAATTCAAACACTATAATGTGGTAGTTATTTGGTCCTTAGTTCCAATGTTAACAAGGGTGCTTCCAAACAATCACCTAATATATCACAAGATATTTGGACTTCCTATAAATGAAACTCCAAATTGGGGGAAATGTATCTAGAAGAGTGATGTCCCCCATATTTTCATCACATCTATGTGATAATTATCACACAAAAAATCACTATCCCAGTCATAATATACAAATATAAATGGAATAATCTAGACATATAAATTTGTTATTTTATCCATATAAGAATAAAAATAGAGAGAAAGATTAAATTGAAGTATTAATATCTCATATTATCCCAATAATATAACTCACTATGAATATTGAATAAGAATAAATAGAAAAATAAATTTCATTAAAAATTGAACAAGGAATCACGGAATAAAATTATTTTCTCTTTATAAGTGAACTTCTAGTTGTGCATTGTTCTCTTTGGACCCAAAGATGAATATGGGATGAAAGTGAGGAAAAAAATAATGAAAAAAACTATTCTAATCCCACAACTATGAATAAATTTACATAATACTATGTTTCTATAATTAGGTATCCTATATTCATTATTAATCATTATTCACTATATTTAATACACATGGTCTCATCTTCCTCTTCCTCCTATATCGGTCTTCACATGGACAATTTCTTGACTGGAGAACAATTTGATATGAAAAATTGAATGAGGAATATTTAATATTGCCATATGGATATAAATGTATCCAAAATGATGTTACATGGTCATTTATAGACCTCTATATCCTTCCAATATCTTATATATGTATTATAAAAATATTTAGAGGGAAATATAGAGATAAAATTTGTCTTGCGAGCTTAGCATGCCTTTGCTTCTTTAGAGTAAGCTGGGTTGACAATGAAACATTATGTTTTGAAATAAAAAAAATATTTTTTGGAGTATAGATTAAATATTGGAGACTCATAATTTGTGTCAAAGATAATTTGAGGTTTATTTTTGTAGGGAATATATATAATGATATGTGGAAATGATTTTTTTGTTGTCTTTTGTTCTCAACACAAAAATATGACTGTGTTGTTTGAAAAGTAGTAATATCTATTGATGTAAGGATTTAGTTCATTAAAAAAGAAAATATGAGGATAAAACATATCATGATCCTTGTGAAACATTATTCATTTTGGTAAAAAATTTGTAATAATACATAATTTTGTTGAAGTGGAGATTCAAGAGAACTTGTGACTGAGTCAAGCATTAGAGGATCACAGTGTTGAAAGATCCATGTTGCTAAATCATGTAGCCAGATTATCACATAACCAAATGATCCAAATATCCATATAACATAGATATATTATCTATATATCTGTTTCCAATAAATGATTGGTTCACATAGGCGTTCCATATAGTTGAGTAGTCGAGTGTTCCACATTGAAAATTTCTTCTACAGAGGAGACTCACAGAGCTGAATGTCTCACGTAAGTGATTTTTTCTGTGCATGAATATCAATTTATTTAAATGCATGAAAAATATGATTTTCCACACAAAGAAAGTGTTCATATATCTAAATGAACATATAATAATCTATATATGTAATTTATTGAGTTAAATATGCATATTTATTTCCTATAATGTGGCATATTTTATGCAATTAAGGTGATACAGTTTTGATTCTATTTTTAGGAAAGAACTCAACAATTTTCATTTTCTAAATTAATTCTATGTATCATTTAAATTAAGGGATTATATTTTAAGTAAGTTAATAATTAAAATAGCATTAATAATCCATGATATACCTATAGTTTCAATCTGTGTCAGAAGTAGTTTTTTTTAAAGTAGTGATAGTGAAAAGATCAGAGATTTTAGAAGAATTAGTTTCAAATACTTACAAAGATTCATAAATATCACTATTAAGTAGAAAGAGAATAAATTTATATCGATATTTTCATTTATTGTGAATTTTTGAAATAATTCATATAAATAAGAGTAATTATTTCTCATCATTTTGTATAAAAGAGAATAAGAATAAGATTGAACTTGCATAAGGGAAGGTGTGATGAAATCAAGTTGTGTAGTGGTGAAATATTGAAGCCTGTTAGTGAATGAACATTTAGTTATATCAAAAAGATGTTTATATTTTATCTATGTGAGAATAAAATTCACTATTTAAGAACTATAGTTTTAATAAAGTGATAGATATTCCCCTCATACTATAAACCCCAAATGTTTTTTTTCATTTGGAAGTGTGGTGTGGGATTACATCCAAACCACACTACGGATAGGATATAATTAGTGAGTAGTAAACCATGTAAATAATTTTGTTCTTATGGGTTTAATTATTAATTATTTTCTAATAGTTTTATTTATCACTACCTATAGGTGATGGTTGACTCTAAACTAAGATCTCATAAAAAGATAATATCCGAAATTCACCCCTCCCAACCTAAGTAATCAGATAGATCTAGATTGGTCATTTCAATTGGCATCTGAGTGACGGTTATTTCATGGACCCTTTTATTATTTTCTAACAAAAGTAAAATATCCCCTGATGTTATGATAATAGTTAATAGTATGGGAATACTTATCTTTGTTGAAAATAATTATCATACCTAGTAGTATAAAATGTTACCTTGACTTATATCCCTTGGATGTGATGTTCCTCAAGCTAGTACAGGAATTTACCCTACTTCTAATGAGGTAATTACCTTAAAAATTTTTGATATGATGAATTTAGAGAATTAAGGGTGTGATTTAATGATATAATTTCATTAGACCCAAAAAGTGAATATCTATGGATTAAAATAATCATAATTACTAAAGGCATCTTGGACGAGTTGGAGAATATTTATAATGGAAATATGAAATTAAATAAAAATGTTAAAAATATAGCAATTAAAGTATGAAGATAATAAAATGGGTAATTATAATTAAATTTCGGACATATTTAAAAGGACTAATGACAATATATACATAATAAGAAGTTTTGGTGAGATTTCAGAAAATTTAGCAGTTGATCAAAATAATCTCAAAAGGCTTATAGATAAATTTAATTCAACGGTGGCATCTATAGAGGACATAAATCTAGAAAATATATCTCTAGATGATCTAAAGATTATTATTGTCACATAAACAATGAGAGGAAAAAAGGTAGTAAATATAACTTGAAATATTATCATTAAATATCTTCTATAACTTCTATATAAGAAAAATATAATAATGTTATCATAGAAGAAGTTAGTGACCTTGACACCAAAGAAACTTTTTGTAAAATATTTCTTAAATAATTTCATTTATTTCTATAATAGTGATAGGAGGCACATAGATGTATAAATTAATGTTACCAATGAAGTGATTTTGTTGTGGAGTCAAGGGAAACTTTCCTACAAATTGTCCAAGACTAAATGAAGATGATGATAGTCGAGAATAAGATAGAAAGTCATGTAGATATCTGAAGAAGAATTCTGAAAAATTATAATTAAAAGGGAAATGATAATAATCTCTATATAAAATACTAGATAAATTTATTTTAGAAGTATTAGAAATATGATGATAGCATATTGAAATATAATAATTCTTATGACGGTGCTACTAAAAAAATTCCTTTTTGAAAATGTGAATAATGGGACGTTTACAAGTGATGAAATTATAGCTATAAAGAAGATGAATATATGTCATATATGGAGTTTAGGCTTAAAATAGTGTTGATAAAATGTCTTAAAAAATTATTATCCTTGAAAATGATTATAATAAGTTAAGTAAATAAGATATTTTGATAAAAAATAAATAATTAGTTCTCAAGAATAATCCACGATTATAAAAATGGATAATGATGTGAGGATGTTACTTGATGAAAATAACAAGATGAACATTAATATTAAATAAATTTTAAATTTGATGGAGAAATAATTTAAACTTTCTCAATAAAAAATAGTTAAATTAGAATAAGGAATACCAATGTTCTAATATTTTGTTGTAGAAGTAGGATAAAAATATATGAATTTTAATGTCCAGAAGCATCTAAAAATTATCTTCAAAGGCTGAAAAAGGTTTGAAGTTGTTTTGAAGAAGAATTATGGAAATATGTGAATATATTTGGCTAAAATATGTGAATTCCAAAGTTATGGAATTTCCTAGGACTCAATGTTTAAAGGAAAAAATAATACAATCGGGGTTCGCTTAGGGACGAAAAAAATCCTAATTTAAAGAGAGTATTTCAAGAGTATACAATAGGTTTGTTAAAATAAAAGGATATAATAATTATGGCTAAAATATGTTGGAAGTAAGTTAAACTATTCAGGAAAACATGAATGTTTAAAAGTAAAATATGCATTTTATTGATATTAATGGTACTATAGTGGGTTTTGGTATATAACTAAAATGTAAGGGTTCATCAATTAATACTATTATAGGCCTAGGAAGTATATGATACATTGTATTTTGGGAAGTCAATCCTTTAAAATAAGACTAACATAAAATTTTAATTTGAACTTTTAAAATAGATTTCAACCTCTAAAAACTATTTCTAAAAGGTGTGATTATCCTATTAATACAACTAAGGGATGTATTATTAAGTTACTAGATCCAAAATGTTTATATAACCAATAAATAATTTCTTATGTAAATGAATTAAAAAGAAAGTATAAGTCTTTAGTTGTTGAAATTTATCTCAAAGTTATAGTAGGAGAAAAAAATTGGATATTGGATAGTGGATGTTCCTCATATATGAAAAATTCAATGATGTTTTTTTTTTAAATTTGAATGATTAAAAAGAAGAGGAAACTATGTTTTGAAATGATGGGTCCCTTCAAATCCAAGTAACTTGATATATTATCATTGTAAAGGAACATTTATATTCCAAGACATCCTTATTTGTTGATGGATTCAAAACATGGTATGTTTTTTACATCTCTGTGATGAATGAAACAATGCTTCTGTAATAATACAAAGAATTTTTTCCAAAAAGGATTTTAAATGGGAAAAGTTTTACAAGAGGAAAACGTACAAAGGGAAACATTTTTTTTATGTTAATGATGAATAGATTTCATACTATCTGAGCATGATAGATGAAAATAATGTATAAAATAAGAGACTTGGACATAAGTTTTAGAGGAATATGGGAAATATGATAAAGAGAGAATTTATTAATGGAATAACATACATTAAATGAAGAATATATTGTTTTTTATATCATATAATCGGGAGAGTACGAAATCATTATATAGGAAATTTGATATATATATTCATACTATCAATTAGAGGTTATATATTTTGACATATGTGGGCCTATGATAATGCAATTCAATAAGAAAGAAAATTACTTTATTTACTTTTTTTAATAGTTTTTTTATATTACAAGTGTTATGTTATTGAAACATAAAATATAGGCTCTCAAAATAATTTAGTGTTTCAAGAGAAATAATAAAAAGGAATGTGGTTATTCCATGAAGAATATTAAATTTGATAATGGTGATGAGTGAAAGAATGCTAAGTGAAAAGACTGTCTTAAAAATCATCGAATTCATCATGAACATGGTGCCCCATACACACTATATAAGAATGGTGATTAAGGGAGAATGAATAGAATTTTTGTTCAGATGGTTTGAACTATACTGACTGAACATGATACTTCTTGATTATTTTGAAAGAACTATTGGAGACGTAGTTTATAATTAAACTCACTATTTCTATTGGAAAAATATAATATAAAACCTTATGGTATATATTATAAATAAACCCAAATATTTAAATTCCTAAGGGTATTTGGAAGTACCAACATTAAAAATGTTAGAGGGGATACTATTTGGATGTTTAATCAAATAGGAGTTAACGGTATCCATCATGGCTACCCTCATAATGGTATAAGATATATGTGATATAATAAATAAACAATAATGATTTTTCATACTATAGATGTGAATGTGCTTGAGAATTTTGAAGAAAAAGTTTCACACTCATGTGTTGATATAATAGAAAGTGAAGATGAAGTTGTTACTGTTAAACAACCAAAAAAATTTCTGAAAGAATTAATTATATAGAAACTAAATATAATAAATATGATGACTTATCAATTTCATGTGATGAGGGAAAATATCATTCATATCAGACATGGGTACGAAATTAGGCTAAGGTCTAAAATATTATTGGTGATCAAGGAAAATAGGTTTATATCAAAAGAACATCTAGGATAGTCTCATATGAATATTTTTATTCAAAATTTTATCCAAGAGATTTTGAACAAGATTCATATCATGAAGAGGGGATTGATTCCATGAATTTATAATTGAATGATATTGAGAAGAGTTATAAATGAGTAATTTTACCCATACTAGAAAACAAGAATGTGACTAGAACATAATGGGTTTCTAGAACATGTTAAATGAAAATAGTGATGCTATAATTAACAAGGAAAAATTGTTAGTACATTCTTTTATAGGTAAAGGAAATAAATTGTTTTTGAGATGTTTCCAATATTGAAATATAAGAAACCATCCAAATTTTTCCTTTTATTTATACACAACATTTATATAATATTTTGTACATGGATGTTAATTTGACTTTTTATAATAGAGAGATTAATTAATATGTTTATATTGAGAAACTTCATGGTTTTATTCTTGTTCAAGATGAAATTTATGTGATGAAGTTAAAGTAGTATTTTTATGAGCTGAATAAACTTCAAAGAAATTTTTATTCTAAATTAGATACATTCTTAATAAAATTATACTTCAAGAATGTAATCGTTGATAATAATCTCTAAATGAAAGAAAATCCAGAGGTTTCCCTTATTATAATTTTTTAACATGGAGATATCATATTCCCAAGGAATGAGAAGAATCATTTGAAAGGTTTTATGAGGATATAAAGAGGTTATTTTAAATGTATTTTCTAAGAAAAGGAAATAATATCTTAAATTGTAAATATTTTAAAAGAAAAGGAATATTTTCTTATGTTAATAGATGTATAATGAGGAACTTCTGAAGAAATATTTCATACAAGATACAGTAAAATGTACACACCCATTTCAATGGGAATAATGTTAGTAAATGTTAGGAATAGGAAAGTGGTTATTTATAAATATTTTAGGAAGTTAATTGGAGGAATGTTAAATCTTATACAGTCAATGAAATATATAATGTATGTCGTCACTCATTTTTAAAGGTATCAAAGTGAACCAGAAGAGACCCATATTGTGGCACGAAAAATTATTCTTAGATATATAAAATAAATAATTTATATTGGTTTGAAATATGATTTCATAGAAAATATTGATTTGTTTGGATTTATTAATTAAGTATGTATAGGATGTGTTGATAAAAAAAATCAACTTTGGTTCGTGTTTTATTCTTGCATGAATAGAGTAAGTGTTTCCCACTATGAAATAGAATTTATAATATTTAATCATCCTTCATGTAGAATATGTGTCTCAAACTGAATATACATCACAATTAATAGGGATGAATACAATATTGGAATATTAAAAGGTAGAGGTGGAGATACCACTTATTCATTGTTTTGATACTTGATGTGCTATCAATTTTTCAATGATTCATTTTCAACATTACAATGGAATGAACATTGATATTAAATATAACTTTATCATAGAGAATATATATATAATTCAGTTAAATATACTGTATGTTACAACAATATTGAATATTTATAATTTATATACAAATCCATTTTCAAAAGAATATTTAGAAAAAATGAGGTTGATATTGGGTGTTCGAACTCATCCATATTGAGGTTGTGATATTTATTTTGTTTCCACTCTCCCATCATTTCTCTTAGTAGTGATTTCAAAGGGTGGGGAAATATATAAAAAAACTCTATCTAATAGATAGCATATATTCAGAGGTTTTTAAAGGTGTAATATATTATGTTAGAACATTTGAACATTGTAAAAGGTTTTTTTGTAGTGGATAGAAGTTGATGTTTTTAATGGTAATTTTATAAGTTCATTAAGATTCTTTAAAAGTTTATTAATCAATAATTTTTGTTAAAAAATAGTAGTATTATTCTACAATTATTATTTCCTATAATGATTTTTCTCACACAAGATTATAATTTTTGAATATCATTTCATCACTTGAGTTTCAAATATTTAGAAATTTATGTTTTGGTTTAAAAACAACATCTAATGGGGAATGTTATGAGAAAAAGGAGGTTTGAAGTTGTTATTGGTGATTAAACAATTGATTGATATGTTGTAATGATTTTTTTGTTGTCATTTTTTAACAACACAAATATAAATTTTTGTTTCTCAAAGAGTTATCAAATCCATTGATGGAAGGTCATGTGATATTTCAATGATCAAATATCATTATAAACAAATCATAATTTTTGATCAATTTTCCTGAATAATGTTTGAAAAAATATTAATATGGAATAATCTAGAGGAAAATGGGATTTAGGAAGTTAGGTGAATGAGTCTCAAAGCACAAAACCAAGTAGTAGAATGATCCATGTAGTCATATCACATGGACAAATGATCCTGTATCCAAATGATCCAAATTTATGAATCATGTAGAAATATTATATATTTAATTGATTTCCATAGATCAGTTATTCTGGTAGGAAATTCATGGAACAAAGTGGATGAGTATTTCACATAGTCTATTTCTTACATTGAGGCGATTCTTGTTGTCAAATGTTTAATATAGTCAATTTTTTCATTGTAGGCGTTTTGATATTTTTGAATGCACAACATATGATAATTGCTACATATGTTAATTTCTGACACTGATTAATATATATATATATATGAATCATCATATATGAGTTATTGAGTTCAACATAAATATTTATTTTAAATGTTGCATGCATATTTTATTTGATTGATTTGGTATAATATTGATGACATTTATAGGGAAGAATGCCATGATTTTTATTGGCCCAATTCCATCATAGTATCATGTATACATGTGTATAAAATATTAATGAAATAAAGAATTAAAATATATTGAAAAATCCATCTTATATCTTTGGGTTCAATCATTTTAATAAGTGTTTTCTTACTAAAGTTATGATAACAACCAGATTCGAGGCTTTCAGAGATAACATTTATAATATTTATGATGTTTTATAAAAATCAATATAATGAAGAAAGAGAATAAGTTATCATCACTATGTTTTTTGTATTGTGAAGTGTTGTGAAAAGTAAGATAAAGAGGGGTTGGTCTTTCTAACTACTTTGAAATAATGTAAAGAAGAATAAGATCAGAATTGCAGAAGAAAATGTATGAAGAAATCAAAAAGCATAGTGATAATGTGTTAAAGCCTATTGGGTAAGGATCATTTTATTGTTATTAAAATCCTAATTATACATTATTTTTTTGATCAATGTTACACAGTTAAATAATTATAGATATATGAAAGGGATGAATATTATTTTTTTACTATAACCACAATTTTTATTATTTTCTAGTGGTTGTGTGGCCTTTTATATCTTACAATACATTCCATCAACTACATACTATTATTGAATAGTGATTCTTTTAAATACGTGGTTTTTCATGGGTGTTTTTATTGGGAGAGTTAATTTTCATTAACAATAGGTTAAGGTTCATTATAAAGAAAGAAAAAATAGAAGTAAAAGATCGTTGATTCACCCCACCACCACTTAGTGACCTTAATGATTTTGTTTAGTACTTTCACATGATAAATTCAGTATGTGAATTTGTATTCATTAGATACTCATGATTTTTTATAATTTTTTGGACAATGAAACCAAGACGGTGAATCTCCCACCAATATAGATTTTTCTGGTGATCATTATATTATGAAGCATTTATATAATTTTATGGGGGCTTAGGATATGTTGATATGTGATACTTCCCTTAGTAGTTTACGTAAATTGAATCCAAGGAGAATTTATGCCCAATCTCCGGATTGAGATATCATTAGATGGGTTTTACCTCTTTAGAATGTGTATGGAGGTGGCTACTTATTCTCACATAAGTTCCAATGATTTATATTATTTTCTCATAACCTATGAAATTCCCAAATTATTCATAAAAATCATGGAAATAATATTTATATTTCCATTTTAAATTTTTATTATTTTATTTCAATATATATTATTAATTCAAAAATTAATATTTCACCTTTTCTACTTGTTTTTTATAAAATCCAAACTATTAATATAAACAAAATACTTAGTAAATTCACATATATTATTGAATTAGTATGGATATAAAAAATAAATTTCATTGTAAAAATTATATTTTTTTACTATGGCACACATAAAAAATTATCTTTTTCAATACATGGAAATACATGAATCCAAAATAAAATCCACACATATGTCTTATAGATATTTAATTCCTTCTCAAGTTCATTCCCTAAGTCATCAATGGTTAAAGGAAATAGAATTAGTTAAATTATGATTATAATATGAAACATATTCTTAGAAAACTCTTCTTCAAGTTTCTCATCAACTCTTTAGTTTGACACTCCCTTGATTTAAGATATTTGATAATATCTTAATTCATCTTCGAATTGTTCATTTGAGTTTTGTATTAGCATTCACATACCACTATAACAATAAAAAGGAACTTTATTCAAATTTTATTATCCATTTATTATAAATATATCTCTTTTAATGAATATATCTATCCTAGAACTGAATGATACATTACACCATGAATCACTTGAAGTTAATTATGATAACTCTGGCCTAAAATCAGGTATGGAAGTTGAAAAAAAACATTCATTTACATTCAATAATGGATTTTATATTAAAAAAAATACACATTTATCCTTGATATATAATGAAATTTTAGTTTGGATTTAAACTGTTCAAACTACTCTAGTTTATTTGAATTAATATGTTTTGGTTTCAGATGACACCATAAAGTGTCATATTTTCATAGAAAATGATTTACTCGAGTTTGATTTCAAAAATCTAGTGTATGTATATAAAAATAAAATATATTAAACATATTTTTTAAAACATAATATACTATTTACTAAAAATTGGATATTTAATGAATTCTAAGTGGATTTAAATTAGTTTGGTAAAAGAATTGGATTTGATTTATTTTCATATGGTCTATAAACTCTCACATAAAAATAAAAAAATAGTAGATAAAATGATTTGATAATATCATTCCCCCACATATAAATTTTAATACCCTTTAATAAAGTAATAATACTAAAAACATAGGGAAATAAAATGTTTTTGTGTTTCTCTTTTAAAAATAATTGAAATTCAGAAACAATTGGTGGGTTATTTATAATGCATATAGAAATTTATATTAATGATGTAAAATTATTATGAAACCTGGGGTGATACTTAGGGGATTTTCATTGCATTCTATCACTACCCTAAAATATTTATTCGTCTTTTTACTACTACTCAATGAGGAAATTCATGATCTAAAATCCCTTAACATTTCAGGAAATTTAGATTCCCAGGATCAGGAAATAATTCACTATCAAGATCACAAAATTCCAATATATATGGATTGAGATGGAGAGAATGAATCATTATTTTATCAATTCAACAAGAAGAATATAATGAATGATTTAATGGAATCATTATAATCACATATACTTCGTCAAACCCAACTTGTTATCATTCAAGAATAGAATAATTGAAAGATATTTTTGTAATAAAAAACAAAATATGGTGTGAAGGAATATAATTTATTTCCCTTTATGGATCACCCCCGAGTCCAAGTTAGTTATATATGGAGATATTAATGATCATTTGAAGAAAATTAAGAAACAAAAAAATATCAAATTAAGGATAATCGAGTTCTATGGATGGGAATGGTTTATTATAAAAGAGATAGGATCCCTCTATAATCATATATTATTCCACATAAATCTTCATATAAGGTATTCCACTACCATGATATCCACTTCTTTTATTTACCATATCGGTCTCGACATTTTCAGTTTTTAATTAGTTAATTGATTTGGTTAAGATATGTGCTTGAGGAATCCCTAATTACCCCTAATCTACGAATTAAAGTTATGTATAGTTCTATTTTCATTGATGAACCTGGTTTGGGTCGACCATAGTCAAACTTTTTGATTCATATTGGATTTTTCTAAATTATTTTTTGGAGGTAAAACACACTCCTATGTGTATATCCGGTATTTGATTTGTAAGAATATGTTGTGCTAAAATATATCCTTAAGGTTGTTCATCAGAAATATTTTTTGGATGTATGAAGTCTATATTTGATGATAATGATATATTGTTTTGGTGGTGAAATGTGTATTTTATGCTCTGTATTCATTATGATGTTCCATTAAATTCCATCGAGATAGCGAAACATTCCGTAATATAGTGCTTCACAATGCTTATTAAAATTACATAATTTTCAAAGTGTGTGTTGGTATCTTATCCTATGATGAGGTGAAATAATGTACTTTCAACATATCATGTAGTGAATCCTTAGATAATTTATATTTAAACGCAAATGTTTCAATATGTTTTATATTTTTTATGTCATTGTTTTGGGATGCTGTTAATTGATTTTTATTCAATTTTATTGAGTTTAACCGATGTAAAGGTGATACATGGTCTGATCATTGGTTTATAATATATAGTTTTTTTCATTTAGGAATTAGGATATTCCATTAGGTGTTTGAAAGTGAATTATCAAATATTTTTGCATATGTTTTTATTTTTAGTAAGGCTTCATGAGTTCTTATGACTAGAATATAAGACCATAAAGATTATTAAGACTACTGATGCACCACGACTCAATGTGTGGTTCTAGATTTCCAGTGTTGGGTACTGGGTACCCGATGGGGATGGGTAATAATAGTTTGGTTCTGGGGGACCAATGGGTTTCCAAAGGACCTGTAGTGGTTACCCAGTAGGCCCATGTCCATTTCCCTAAAAATTTGGATAATTTGATCTTATCCCATAAAAATTGTTTACCCCATGTTTCCCCTCTTTTGAACCATACTTTTCCCATCCCATTAGAAGCTTATCTCAAGGATCTATATGTCCACCCTCATATTTTCCTTATTTTCCCATGCATCATGATATTTGGAAGGGATATATTCGTTTACAAATCAAATATGAACTCCCTCCATCTTATATTATTCCCTCATCTACTATTATTCTCTAATAGATTTGTTATAAAATGATTTCATGATTATATATTTAACCAAAAATGTCCAATTTTAGGCCTTTGTTCCCTCTTATTTGGGGTAAAATGAGTCTATTGTGAGTTATTTCTTAGTGGTTGTATTTTGTTATGTTTAAGTATTTACTTGTAGTGAATTGATTAGGTTTTTATAGATTACTGAGTATAGTTTTATCTGTTTTTGGGAAAAGTTTAATTAGAGATCCAATTTAATTAGTTACTTATATAATTATTTTGGTTTTCTTCCTAGAAATTTGTTGGTTCTTGATTTCGCCTTAAATATGGGTTTTTTGATTTCATGGTTAATTGATAATGAATTATTTTTTATGTGTTCCAATTTTTTTAGAAGCTGGTATGATGACACTATAATATAAGTCATGAGTTTTAAAGGCTAATATAATAGTATGTGGTTATAAACCATATGAAATTCCCTATATATTTCTGTAGGTTTATCTGGTTCTATTTTTCATAAATTAATAAATGAAACTATAAATGTTTTATAAAGATATGATTTAATTATTTTGATAGATACCAAAGTAATATTTTCAAATAACATTTATAGGAATAAATCCCATAATACATGGATAAATTTTCAAATTAATTACTTTATTTTTTAAGTTATGGATTAATAAAATAAGATTAATATATTAATTTCAATACATGATTAACTTTTTATTTATAACTTTTTAATATTCATATCATTTATAATATTTTTAATCAGGATATTTATATTTGATTTGTCATAATTATTATATTTACCCCCATTATGATGTTTTAAAATATAAGACCAAAAAATTATTCTATGGTTCAAAAAATTTATCATGACTAATGAATAATTCCATTGATTTTTAAAGAAACTAGTGTAATAAATATTTGTACATAATGTTTTAAATATGATTTTATACTATTGGAGCCCTTTAAATTTCTAAATGTCTAGTAAATAGTTCATTATGTATCTTTAATTAATTTTAATTTACTTCCTTGAAGTTGATGAATACACTTTGTTGGATAATTGGGCATTTCCATATAACTTCAATCATTCCTATTTAACCATTATAGACACATAATGACTATGTAAATGACCTCTTTAGTTATGTATGTTACGAACAATGGGTAGTGTGACTACATTAAAATAGTGGAATTCATTATTGTGTATTCAGTATTTATTAATGATGGTATCACTACTTCCCTATTAAATATGCATGAGTAATAATTCAATGATCCATACTATACTTCGATTAGGTGTTACATTAGTGAAGAGGTAAAAACATGATTGATTTCAAGTGTAATAGAATTATGGGACAATAAAAAATGTTATTTATTAATTATATTCTAACCTAAATTAGATAATTTGATCTTAAAACCATAACATGATTATTTTTCATATTTTCTTATACCATTATTTATTTAATACAAAACCTTTTTTCCAAACATGATTTCATAAAATTAAACACCTTTTTAAAATATTATTTATATTACATTTTAAAAAATTATTGACGTGAAATTAAAAGATATGAAAACAATGAAAGAAAAATGTTTATTTTAATAATCATGATCTTCTTATAATTAGTAAACACTTCATCTCTATATAATTTCCTAATGTAAATCCAATTATTTTATCATAATAATAAAAATAGTTCAGGGTTATACATAAAAGTAAAATTATAAATTTTAGAACCAATAGATTTAATTTTTTTTTCATTTTCATAATTTTTCATTATTAATATTGACATTGTTGAAAATGATTTCACCACTATAAAGGGGGGGTGGGGAATAGGATTTCCAAGGTCAAAACCTTATAATGAGGTCCCAAATTTTCATATTAATTGTTATCGTATGAGGGTATTTCAACCCTCATCACATAATATTTGAAATATAGTTATTTTACTTCCACTCAACCATGAGTAAAACACTTATAATAGCTATAATAAATATATTATTCAACGTGTGTCAGTCCCATTACTTTTAAAGGGGAACCTCCTATCATTGTTTATTTATAATATTTGGGCACTCATGAATAGAAAATACCCACCAAAATAATTTCCTAAATCAATTCCCTATTTTGGTATAACCAAAATCCTAACATAAGAATTCTTAAGTTGTAATCAGATGGTGGTTTTACAAATAAGAGAAGATTAGTGAGTATCTGGCTAGGAAAAAGTCCAAGGTAATGGTTTATTTTACAATTTCATTCTTATTCAAAAAAATTTTAGATTATTTTCCCATTAGAATAATTATATTATCTTTCTCTATTAAACCACATCTATTTTCTTATCCTCTCATAACTTCTAGTTTTTCATGTTTTTCTATTCTTTTGTTCTCTTTGGTGTTCTAAGATGATTGAAGGAATATTTTTAAGAAAATATGATCTTATCTATTAGGTTTAAGTAATTTTAATTTATAATCTATATTAAAGTTATTAAAATTATTTTATTCATGTTTTTATCCACATTTATTTAAATGATGATGTGATTTTTATAATATCAACAACATTTTTACCAAATTTTTAATAGAAAATTCTAATAAATTTTCATACAAGGTACCATTTTATCTTTTTAAAAAACTGTAATAACATGTTTTTAAATGTTTACCACATAAATAAATTTTCTTCCATTATCAATATAGTTTATTTTATCTAGATCCCTATATAATTATCCATAGTTTTTCATGTAATATCATATTATTATTATTCTTTTCATTTTTATTTTTAATATATTTTTAAAACAAAAGGATATTTTCCTTACATAAGAAGATACCTTATAATGTCTTTATAAATGTGTTTTTCATCTATGTAAACATTCATTAATGAGTTTTATACGTCACTATGGATATAATCCAATAATACCATCCACTTTATTTATATGGATGGACTATGATCATGTTTTGGTAGGATCGAAATAATTAATGTATATTCTCAATTATAGGGGGGGTGAATTGTAAGTTTAAATATATTCATTTTTAACTATAAGGAAAACTATGTTTAACAAGGTTAAACAAGGTAAAATCACAAGACCTCTTAGTTCTACACACTTGATAGGTTCCGAAAATATGGGTCCTGAAATGAAACTTAATAAAAGTTTACAAGGAATGATTCTACATTAAAGTAAATAGAATATTACTTATTGGAGTATAAAAAAGAACTATAAAGTTTAATAAGATTATACTTTTTTCCTTTATCAAAATTCAATGGAAAATAAACATGAAAGAAAACAAGTAACAGGTATGAAATCTTTTAACCCAAAGAGTAGGGTATCCAAAAACATTGGATAAATGTCCCTTGATTAATAGATTCAAGAAATTCTATCTTACCCACACCAGGGTAAACCCTCGATATGAATATCAGAATTTGTCTTGCTATCCCTGAAATCCCTTGAAATCAAAGGTAGTTGAAACCTCTATCATCCTAAACAAGGAAGTCCTCCAACTTTAATGCAATCGGCACCTCTGTCTTCCTATCCCCAGAATCCTGGATTGTACATAGCAACAATCAGAGTCACACGAAGAAATATGAACAAGATGTTCAGTATGCACAAGGCATGAGAGTCTCTCTCTCTTGAAATTACTTCAGCATCATGTAATCTCAATATTTATTGAGTTATTCGTGAGCTCGTTCAAATGAGATCCTATTTATTGGCACTTCTCTAATGGTCGACTCTCTCTTCTAATGGTCAAATATTTCCTTTAATCTTGGAGGGACCTGTATATGTGTAACTGAAAAATAGGTTAGTTCAAAAGATATTGTATGACATCGTTTCATAACTTTAACAGGTGTAAGAAAAATATGGTTGCTTAATAAAATCCAATTTTTGAGTCTAAGGAAAAATAAAGTTAAGAGTCTATGTAAATAAAAACTTGGAGACTACAAATAATGAATATCTAGATTTTATTTTTCAAGGAATTTGGAACCTGAATTATATAAATTTTAGAGTCTGAATTACAATGAATTCGGAGTCTGAATTCTTAGGAATATAGATTATGAATTATAAGGAATTTAGAGTCCTAATTATGAGGAATTCGAAGTCTAAATTCTTAGGAACTCGGAGTCTAAATTCTGAGGAACTCAGAGTCTTAATTCTGTGGAACTCAGAGTCTAAATTCTAAGGAATTCGGAGTCTGAATTTTGAATAATTCAGTGTCTGAATTCTTAGAATTTGGAGTCAGAATTATGAGGAATTCGAAGTCTGAATTATGAGAATTCAGAGCCTGAATTTCAGAGAATTCGGAGTCTGAATTTCATAGAATTCAGAATATTAATTTTAAATAATTTGGAACCTAAATTTCTGAGAATTTGGAACCCCAATTTCAGTGAATTTGGATCTAGAATACATAATTCTTTATAACTAAGAATTTATAGAAATCCAAGGATTTAGATGTGAAAACGAATTATACACATAGAAATAAAATGAGTTATATTTAGAGTAACTATAACATGAACAATGAAAAAAAGGTAAGGAGATAATTTCATTGGGGATAGAAACATTTCCTTAATAAGATAAATTTTCGGGGAAATAAAATTTTCCTTCAGATAGAGTAATTTTGATTTTCAAAACATAAAGGAATGGAAATTTTCTAAGGAAACCTTATTAACTCAATTGTCTCCCCCTTTTTGGAAACCACAAACATCCTTACTAAAGAAGAATATAAGGACTTATAATTTTTATGGACATGTAAAAAGAGCATATCTCCCTTTTACTTATGGATCAGATTGAATACGAGTAACTCTACCTTAGGATTTGGAGTCCCTAAGGATCTTATTCTTTATTTCCTAGATGAGAAAACATTTTCTTTCATATGAAAATCATCATTGATAAGAACTTTCCCTTGGATGAACACCCCCCTACGTAGGGAAATATCTTCTTACATAGTATTCTTTTTTATCATTCATTTCTCCCCCTTTGTGATTTTCAAAAAGGAAAAGAGGGAATGGAAAAAAAATTGGTACCTAAAATATTAGTACTAAGCAACCAAAATTATATGAATTACAACCGAAATTCCAATATAACTGAAATAATTTTTAGAAGGAAAAATACAAAAAAAATATCAGAATTGTGAAAAATTATCCTTATTTATCCTTCAGTACTAACTTATTTACAATATTTTTCAGCTTCTTTAGCTCCTTGTGATCTTTTTCCATGCACTTGAGAAAATAATCCTAATCTTTACTTTTCTTCTCTAAGTATTTTTTTTCCTAAACCTTAAGACACTCTTCTTGAGATTTTAACAACTCTTCTTACTTAACAAGATTCCCTTCAAATTCGATTTTGAGATCCGTTTCCCTCAACCAATTCATATCCACATAATTAAGTTTCCCATTTATGTCCTTGACTTATTTATTCCATGTTGTCTTTTCAAGAGTCAGATTTTCCTCAAATCTCTTAGTAAGATCATTAAGCTTGTCATCTTCAGTGTCAAAGGAATCATTCACATCATCTTTAAATTCATCAGAAGCTCTCAAGTCTCTACTGTCTTCCTTGACCGGCTTGTAATCTTTTTGCATGACCTTTTATGAGCCTCATAACCAATGATAAAATATTTGAAATCTACCTCAAGTCCGACAAATTTATCCCTAAGCATTGAAACCGAATCTAATTTTTCATTGAATGAATGCTGAAGCAACTAACACCTAGAATCTATACTTGGAAATAAAGGAAAATTACCCACAAACTTTTTTAAATATTGTAGCACAATGTCATCTCTAGGAGAGGATGACTCTGAATCAGGAAGTTTTGTTAGTGAGGATTCTTTTTCTAAATATTTATCTTTTCTCCTCAAGAACTTCCAACAACTTTCTTTTTCACTACATATTTTCTAGGTGTATGGAACAAAACCTGCTTTCCCTTATCAACTCTCTGAATGATTTCTTCTGTTTTGGGTGATTCATGATCACTATCAAATAACTGGAAAATTTTATCTTCCTCAACTTCCTCTTTCTCAGCATCAGCCACTAGATCTTCTAGATGAAAAAAATCATGATATCTAATTTCATCATCTGTTGGCTTATTGACTTCTTCCTCAACATTTTCTTCATTCCTTGGAGTAGAAAGTTTTGAGGATTCATCTTGAGACGTCTGGATTGATAATTTTATAGAGGGAATTTCCTTCTCTTTGTAATCTTCAACTTGATTTATGGAATCATCAGTGTCATCCCCTCATTCTTCTCTATATTTTTATTATTCTTCTATTTGCTCTTCCTCTTCATAAACAATTTCTTCTTCTTGTTCTAGATCTGGAGTCACCATCTTATTTAAAGAGTCTCAGGAAGTGAACCTAAAAAATATATTATTTTATTGGGATTTGTTCATATGTTTCTGACATCCTTGATAAGGGACTATAAAATTTCCGCCTCCAATAACTTCTTCCTTTGCTTCTTTTCTTTCTGTTGCTTCTCAAGATCTTCGTCTGCCTTTATCTGTAACGCCTTTTCCTCAGCAGGGTCCAAACCAAACCTTGGCTCCCATACTTATTTTTTCTTTTATTCTCTCCACTTATCCACTACTTAATCAGGGTAGGTATTTTGCTTCTTTGGCATCGGTGGTGCTGACTGAGTTTCCTTAGACATATGGGTTTTTTCCTTTCTCTACTTATTCCTTAGGCCTCCTCTTCTTTCCACCCTTCTTGGATGTTTCAGCCACCACTAGTTTCATTTCTAGAGATTGGATTTCAGATTCTGAATAATCATAAAATTCTCTTGAATCACTATAAAAATCAACTTTCATTCTTCTTAGAGTATCATCACTCAACAAAACTACTTTGAAATTCATTGTCTTTGAACTACATGGAATTTTGAAATGCTAAAGAGAAAGAACTATAATCTTCGAATGAATAGACGAATACATGATAATCTGTGATTTAAGGTTCCATTATTGATATTCTTGATTTTTAGAAAAATATACTTCACTAAAATGATCATCCTAATATTCACCGAAAAATTTAATGCATAGATATCACTTTTCTTCAGGGTATCCTTGTCCCCTTTTCTCAGAATGAGAAATCCCTAAAACCATAGAAGAAGAATCTGAAGATATTTAGAGAGTTGAATAATTTTTGGAGTCTTCAATTCCATCAATACAAGATAGCCTCTATCTTTATCCTTGTCAAAAGATCGTACTACATTAGTTATCTTGTGAGAGCAGAACTCTGCTTCTCCTGCATAAGGAATTCCAATCAAGATGGAATCCATATTGTAAGAAAGGGAGTAGGATTTCCCATATCTCTTAAAAGAGAAATTATCTCCCTATCCTTCATCGGAGAAAGTCACTGATTCATAGAACTCGACTAAAAAATCCAAATAAACCGAATCCTATGCCCTTAGTTTTGATATACATAGGCTCTGCTAGCCACTCAACTTGATATTCTTTGAAATGATGGAATCATATTTAGCAAAGAATTTCAGATCAACTAACCTCTCTCTGTATATTTTCCACTCGAAGATTTCCTTTATGTAAGACATTTCTTTCTAAAGAGAGGCTTCTACAGACATTCGGAATTATGAAAACCATGAATATTCAGAACATCCTTAAGTAGAGAAGTTGGGATTTAGCACACCATAGCTTGAAGATCGATGTGAGACAACCTTTGTGGGGGTCTTTATATAGGTGATTGAGGTGATGGTTCAACTTCCTTACTTTATGCAATGAATGAAATACTCTTGATCAGATATGACAGTTGAGATGATAATCGAAGAAAGATTTTGATAGGTTATGATCTTTTAAGGTTTTTAAGATAAAAATTCAGATTTATGGAAATGTGAATTATAAAAATTTAAAAAAATGAAAATACGAACACATAAAAAGATGATTATGTAAATTTAGGAAATGAATCATACCTTTCAGATTGCTTAGGGAAATTATCCATAATGAAGAAAATTCTTCTAGAAGATCTTTTAGATTTCAGAAAATTTAAAAACAATATTAAATAAAAATTTGATTACAAATTTTGATTATGAAAATTTTGACTATGAAAAATTTTGACTATGAAATATTTGACTACGGAAAAAAATTTGACTAACAAAGAAGTGTACCCCCATATGAAAAGTAGTTTCTTACTATAAGGAGATTGGTTTCAACAGAAAGTTAACACCGAACATTACATTACGATTATCATTCCTAACATCTATTTAATGAATTCAAATATATCAGAGGGTAAATATTTTGGGAAAATATCATCAATTTGATCTTTCATTCTGATAAATTTAAGAATTATATCATCTTTTTATGTGTGACCCCAAAGAAATTGATGCCTGTTATCTATGTTTTTTGCACGAGAGTGATGTCCAAGATTTTTACTTTAGGAAATAGAACTAGTATTATCAAACAAATTTTTTTTGGTTAAACTCATACCATAGTCTATGAGTGTCTGTTGCATCCATAACACATGAGCACAACTACTTCTAGATACTACATATTCAGATTTAGTAGTGTAAAGTGCTACTCAGTGTTTCTTTTTGTATGACCAATAAACTAATATATCTCCTATAAAATCAAAAGTTCTATATGTACTTTTCTTATACATTCTACATCCAAAAAAGTCAGCATCTGAAAAGTATTAGAATAAAACAATTTCAAGAAGTATAAAAGAGTCCTAAATCCATGGTTCCCTTTAAGCAGCGAAAAATTCTTTTAACTTCCTTTAAATGAGATTTATTAGGATTAGATTGATAACTTACACATAAGCATACTGAAAAAATTAAATCTGGATGACTAGCTATCATGTATAGTAGACTTCCTATCATACCTCTCTATGATGTTCGATCCATTAGTTTCCCAGCTTCATCAACATCAAGTGAATTTGGGGTACCAATCAGAGTACTTATACTCTTAGTGTTGTCGTATCCATACATTTTAAGAAGATCATTAATATAATTATGATGGGATATATAAATTTCTTCTAGTTTTTGTGAATTTTGAAAACCCAGGAAAATTGTTAACTCACCCATCATACTCATTTCAAACACAGATTCGATTAGATTTGCAAACGATTCAGTTAAATATTGTTGAGTTGAACCAAATATGATGTCATCGACATAAATTTAAAAAACCAATTTTTTTTATTATCTTTCTTTATAAATAATTTTGGATCAAAAATTTCCTTAATGCAATTGTGTTGTAATAGAAATCCTATATGTATATCATACTATGCTTTAGAAACCGTTTTAACTACATATTAATCTTTGGAAATCTTGAAAACATGTTTAGGATGTTTTGTATCTTCAAAAACAAGAGGTTTTTTAACAAAAACATCCTCTTGAACATAACCATTAAGAAAAACACATTTAATATCAATTTGGAGGTGTTTGAATTTAAAAAATGATGCAAAGGAAAGTAGAATACGAATATATTCAAGTCTACCTACTAGAGCATGAGTTTCTTCATAGTCTATTATTTCTTGTTGATTATAACCTTTAGAAACTAAGATAGATTTATTTCTTACTATGATTTAATTTTCATCACACTTATTCTTGAAGACCCATTTTAATACAATAACCAATGTCATCTTAGTTCTTTCAACCAAGGTCTAGACTTTATTCCTTTCGAATTCATTTAGCTAATCTTGCATGGATTTAATACAATCATAATCACCTAAAGCATCATTTTTAATTTTAGGTTCTAATTGATAAAGGAATACTATATGTTCTACTTAATTCCTTGAAGAACTTCTAGTCTTTATATGTTGATTTACATCACCAATGATACTATCACTGTGATGATTCTTAAGAAACATTTAATTTGAGTTTTTTAAAACCTTTTAATCAACATATGGTAGGACAACTTCTGGGGTGAATGCTAGAGAAACATTTTCTTGAACATTTTCCTTATCAGAATGATCTTCTATTAAGGGTTGATAATTGTTTTTTTAAAATACATCAAAATATGTAGGTTGAGGTTGTTTGAAAACAAATGGATCGGTTTTATCAAATTTGACATGTACTATATCTTCAACAGTAAAAGTGTTTTTATTTAAAACCCTATAAGCCTTAAAAGTTATAGAGTAGCCTAAGAAAATTCCTTCATCAAATTTAGGTCTGAATTTATGTATATTATCTTTCATATTCAGAATGAATACTTTGCAACCAAATTCCTTGAAGTGGTAAAGTCCAGGTTTTATACCTTTCCATAACTCATAAAAGGTTTTTTAAGATAAGGTCTAATCAAAATTTGATTTATAGTAAAAAAAGCAGTACTTACAGCTTCAGTCGAAAATTTTTTAGTTATAGAATATTCACTCAACATGGTTCTAGTTTTCTCTTCAAGAACCTGATTTCTTCTAAAAAAAACCATTTTTTGAGGGTTTCTTGGTGCTGAGAGGTTACGAGTAATTCCTTTTCTACTACAATAGGTTTCAAAATCAGAATTATGAAATTCTCCTCTATGATCACTATGAATAGTTATCAATGAAAGGTTAATCTCATTTTTAACCTAGGCTCTAAAAATTTTGAAATAATAAAAATCTTCAGATTTCTTTGCTAGAAAATAGATCCACATAAATCTAGTGTAATTATCTACTAAGAAAAATACATACTATTTTCTTGTAGTGCTTCCAGATTGTGTTGGAAAAAAAAGATCTATATGCACCAACTGTAATGCATCAGTAGTTGAGAATTCACTGACTGATTTAAAACATGATTTATGTTGCTTACCAAATTTACAAGGATCACAAACTTTTGAAAAATCAAATCTGAGATCTTTTAGATCCTTAACCAGTATTTTCATATAGAGTTTTCATAGGTTCCTAGGGTTACTATGTCATAACCTTCTATTCCATAACCAAGAAAGATCTTACATTGCACTAAGATAAGGTAGGTATTGGCTCTGAAGGTCTTCTAAGTTTAGTCTGTATACATTCTATTACTTATGGGCAAAAATATTAAACTCTTCCTTGGAATAATGTACTAAACATTTATCATTCCTGAAATTCAAAATGTATCCTTCATCACATACCTGAATTATGATAATAAGTTTGTGTTTAATATCATTAACAAATAAAACATTCTAAATCAATGTTTTTCCAAGAAGAATGATGTTACCTATACCAATAATTTATCCTTTGGCAAAATCTCCGAATGTACTTTTTCTCCTTTCATCTTGATAATATTTTCAAAGATGTTTTTGATACCAGTCAAATGCTGGAAATATACACTATCCATGTACCATGTATTGCTATTAGTATATTATTTATCTTCCAAAAAATAATATTGTTAGACTTTTGGAACCCAAACATTATTAGATCTGAAAAATTTAGAAAGAATTTTTTTTAGTATCCACATCTTCTTAGAAAAATAGTCTTTGTGAAAACCTGAAGAATGAGTTCTATTTCAAGAAATTTTTTTTCCCAATTTCCACCACACTAACATTTTGTATAGAATGGATCACTTTTAGGAACAAAATAGTTGTTACTGAATACTAGTTTAGAATGAGCATAACCAAATTCCGAATTATTACTTAGAGGTTGAATTTCAGAATACATCTTATAAAAGTTTTCCTTACCTAAGGTAAAGTTTGACAAACACTTAATCAATGAAAATATTTCTCACTTTAGTTTAATAACTATATTTTTATCCTCAAAAATATTAGTTTTAACACTAGATTCATTCTATAAAATATTTTTCTTAGAAATTACTTTTTCTGGATCCGTAAAAAGTTTATCCTTCCTAGAATTAACTTCCACATGTTTTTTGAAAGACTTTCAAAATCATAAAATTTCTTATCAGGATCTTTAGAAATATCTAATACTTCTTTAGTAAGAATAGAAATCCTCGAATTTTCCATATCAAGTTTTCTCTTGAGTTTATAATTTTCATTTTCAAGAATCTTAGAAAACCTATATACTTCTTTATAAGTAGTTTAGGCATTATATTCATCAATATAAGATTATTAATCTGAAGATTGATAATATTTATTATCAATATAATTAGCATTAAAGGATACATTAGTTATAGATTTATCATTGTGTACCTTACCCATCAGAAAATAATTTTCAATGGGTAATCTAGCTAGTAAACTGAGATTTTTCTGACCAGAAGATTCATACTCTGAGTTTTCCTCTAAAGTGTCTCCAACACTGGAACTCCAGGTTCCATTAGCTTTCAAAACGTTTTTAGCTTTATCATTTTAGCACTTCTTTCTATTTTTATTAGAATTGTTTTCCTTTCTATCAATTTTCTTAAGAATATGGAAATCTAGCCATATATGCCCTACTCTTCGGCATTAATGACATGTGACTTCTGAGTCTTTTTGTCCTTTCTTTCATTGATCTTATACCTATACTGAATGTATTTTTTTCTAACTATATTGTTCATCATTCGAGCAAGATTAGCTAGCTCATTCTCAGAATTTTCACCTTCACTAGATTCATAAAAAAAAATGACTTTCTTTGACTTGTATCTTGTAAACCTTTTAGGAGTCTTGAATTTTTTTAGTAGTAAAGGCTACCCTTCCCTTTCTATTCTTCTTCTTATTCAAATAAAAATCTCTTTTCATTCATGTCTAATGTTGAAGAAGAGTTCCAAAAATCTCATCAAGAGTAATTTGAGATACTTTCCTATTATCATCAACAACTATTCTCTTAGATTTCCACTCATTAGGCATAATATCTATAATCTTGTCCACAAGTGCCTAATCATCAATACCTTTTTCACCCATTTATTTTAAATGGTTTACAATAGTCATAAACATTTGTTGTACCTTACTCACTGGTTCTCCATAAGGAAATAGAAATCCATGATATTCTGTTCTAAGAATAGCTCTTCTAGAGTCAATATCATTGTATGTACCAAAATTAGTAACCTCCAATTTCTTCAAAGTACAATTTTCAGCTTCACAAGAAGAAATCAGACTATATATATTTCAGGTCATGGAACACAAAAAAGAATTGTATACCTTGTAGTTTAGTTGATATTCTGATTTTTATTAATTAGTAAAAGATCTGAACTCCTTACCAGGAATCTTGTAATCTCCAGTAACCATAACAAAGTTTTCTAGTCTATTATCAATAACAAAAGTCTTCATATGATCACTCCAATATTCATAATCATTCCCATAAAATATAGGTGGTCTAGTAAAATTTAGATTGTCAGTCAAATCAACATTCAGTCTTTCCATCTAAAAGAAAATATCTTTCCATAGAAACTTGTTAATAGTAATAGTTTGTAAATAAGGATAAAAATATTAATCAAGGAAAATATATTTAGAACAATGAAAACTTGATCAAGAAATCTTATATGTGAATATAAGTATTTCATAGACCTCCACTGATACCAATTGTAGGATCGAAATGATGAATGTAGATGATCAATTACAAGAGGAGGGGAGAATTGTATGTTTATAAAATTATTTTTTAACCTCAAGGAAAACTATGTATAACAAGGTTAAACAAGGTAAAATCACAAGACCTCTTAGTTCTAAAAACATTCTAGGTTCCATAAATATGGTTCCAGAAATTAAACGTAATAAAAGTTTACAAGGAAAATATTCTAACTTAAATCGTATAGAATCTTACTTATCAGAGTATAAAAAAGAACAAGAAAGTGTAACAAGATTACTCTTTCTTACTTTATCATAATGTAGCAGAAAATAAACATGAAACAAAACAAGTATCAAGTTTGAAATATTTTAATCCAAAGAGTAGGGTATCAAACAACTTGGGATAAAGGAACCTTGATTTATACTTTCAAGAAAGTCTATCTTACCCACACCAATGTATGCCCTCAATAAGAATATCGGAATTTGTCTTGCTATCCCCGAAAGCCCTTGAAATTAAAGGTAGTCAGTACCTCTATCATCCTAACCAAGGAAGTCCTCAAACTTTAAGGTAGTCAGCACCTCTGTCTTCCTATATCCAAAATTCTTCGATTGTACACAACAACAATCAGAGTTGCACGAAGCAAGATGAACAACAAGTTCAGTATGCACAAGGCATGAGGGTCTCTCTCTCTAGAAAAAGATTTAGTAACATATAATCACTAGATTGATCGATTTGTTCATGATATTTTTCAAAATGAGCACCTATTTATAGGTACTTCTCCAATGGTTGACTCCCTCAACCAATTGTTATATTTTTCCTTAAATCTTGGAGGGACCTATACACATGTAACTCAAACAGTGGTTAGTTGGAAACAGATTGTACGACGTTGTTTCCTAACTATAATAGGGGTAAGAAAAATATGGTTGATTAACCAAATCTAATTATAGGAGTATAAGAAAAAATAATGTTCGGAGTCTAAGTAAATAAACACTTGGACACTAAAAATCATGAATATCCAGATTCTGTTTTTCATTGAATTCGGAACCTGACTTCTATAGATTTTAGAGTCTGAATTCCAATTAATTCGGAGTCCGAATTCTAATGAATTATGAGTTTGAATTATTAGGAATTCGGAGTATGAGTTTTAATGAATTAAATGTATGAATTCTAAGGAATTTGGAGTCAGAATTCTAAGGAATTCAGAGTCCGAATTCTGAGGAACTCGGAGTTTGAATTATATGGAATTCCAAGTCATAAGTGTAAGGAATTCAGAGTCCAAATTCTAAGAATTTGGAGTCTAAATTATAAAGAATTAGGAGTCTGAATTCTGAAAATTAGGAGACTGAATTTTAGAGAATTTGGAGTCTAAATTTCTGAGAATCTGGGGTCTGAATTTTATAGAATTCAGAATCTGAATTTCAGAGAATTCAGTATCTGGATTTTTGAGAATTCAGAACATGAATTTTAGAGAATTCAGAACCTGAATTTCATAGAATTAGGATCATGAAGACAAAATACTCTATTTCTAATAATTTATCGAATTACAAGGTTTTAGATGTAAAACTAAATTTTACATTTAGAAATAAAACGAGTTAGATTTAGAGAAACTATAACTTGAACAATGAAAATAAAGGTAAGGAGAAAATTTCATTTAGGAAGGAAAATTTTCCATAATTAGATAAATCTTAGGGGAAATAAAATTTCCCATGACTTAGAGTGTTTCAGATTTTCAAAATGTAAAGGAATGGAAAAGTCATAAGGAAACCTTACTGAGTCAACAATATTTTATATATTGACTAGTGAAAATATTGATATCTTAAACACTTTTTTTCAATATAAATATATATATTGATTATGGATTATATGATTATTTATTTTTTATAAGGATTTTATTTTACATAGTAAGTGATAGATGAGGTAAAATATTATATTTCCCCTCAATACAATTGTTAGTCTCATAATACAAACTAGATTTAGTATCTGTAGAATGCCCTACAATTTTATGTGTAATGTCTTCACATGAGGCCATAATGGTATGATAATAACAGCCAAGTTTATATATTTATCTTTATGAATCTAGTATTATTATCCATGTGATTATTTGTATTTTTATTTCACCCATAAATATATTTCCATTTCATGATATTATTTATATGGTATATTTTATTATTTTTTCTCTCTTTCATATTATATTTGTTTTTTTTATGATAGATTCCACTATATTACTTCCCTTACCAAGCATCAAATCTCTCAATTTATTATGATTTCCCTTCCCTAGGGTGACAATAGGGAAACATTGAATGATTTAAAAGGTATACTAGACGAAATAAAAAAGTTCTCAATGAATTTTTATGTTTTATTCGATTTTTTCTACTATATTTTGAGAATTATGTATATATATAGTCTCCCTAGAATACTAAACCATTTGATCTTGTGGGATAAAGTCTCTTTTATTTTTATTCAATAAAGTATAGTAACTTTTGAGTCTAGGTTGAAATATTTGTGTTAATTATAGTTGGTATTAAAAAATGTTTAGTAGAAACCTAGGGAACTGTATCTAAAAAAATAGAGTAGAAGACAATAGGAATATTATTATAATCCCTTAAGGTATTTAAGAAAAACTTATAGAATATTTTACTTATACAAAATTAATATTTTATTATTGAATATTCATTATCTTATGGGCTACAATGTTATATTAAATTATTTATAAATGAAACCTATAGAAATGAAAAAAACCATACCAACAACTATAACCAATGTAGGGATTTCCATCATTATCAATTTAGTGAAGTCAATGATGCTGGTGTTGGAGACAAGAAGATTATAAATATATTGGGTTATTTGACTATAGATATGACCAGTAATCATACTCATGTAAAGAAGTATACTGATCTCTAACATGGGGAATAATGATGGGACACTTCATGTGACAACAACCATTGTAATTCATTGGGAAATCTAATCCATTAGAATTTGATTAATAGATCATGTTCGAAGAGAATATATTACTCACTATATGGATTAGTGGAAGATATAAATCTATATTAGTAGTTTATCACCTAAACAGAGGTCTACACAAACCTATAATGGGGTGTGTAAAAGTTAATTTTTCTAATAAGATAAAAAAGTGTAGTATTGTGGCTAACCTAGTTTCTTTTCATAGTGAATTTCACAATAATCATATTTTTAGCATTAAATTTGACGAAAAGGGAAATGAGGGTGTTTTTTATTCTTTGAAAACTAAATATAAGTAGTATTTGAGGGTTTAAAATGGATTGGCGTGGCATGTTATAGGTATGAGGTTATATTTTGTTTTGTAGTATTATCATATTATAAAAGGTTTATGCGAATTATCTTCTGATAAAAGGGTAAGTGAGATAGTAATTGATCGAGATACCAATCACTATTGGGTGAAGTATATAATAAACATCACTTTTGTACACATAATAGATCAATAATCACTCATAAATTACCATGTAAAAACCTAATAAATAATTTATAACATTTAGTATACTCATGTGAGAAAAGATACAATACATTGAGGAAGTCTCAAAAAGGTTATCAAAAGAAATAAAAAATTAATAACACCAAAACCAAAAAATACAATCACCTAAAGAGAATTGAACACCACTATAAACAAACACAATTCAATAAAAAAGACAATATCTACTCATTAAAATGAGAGACCCAAGAATTTAAAGATAGTTCTCTGAACTTACCCATTAACTCTAAAGTTACCCCTCTATTCAAGGGATTATAGATAAAGATTAATAAAAAGATAATGAAAATTGAAAATAAATTTATTACAATAAATACCTCAACAAAACTCTCCCCCACCAATTGGATATTCCATTTTTAATTCTCCCAGATTGTGAGAAAAATATTTTATAATAATCCATCATACAATTAATATCTCAAATATTATGATGCACATATAATATTCTATTTTAATTAACTCCAAGTGGAAGCATCATCAACGTCTTTAATCCCATGAATAATAATTAATTCACATGCACACATTATTTTAAATCCCATGGAATCATCCCAAGAGAATCAAATCTTTATGTCACTCTTAAATTAAATCAACATAGCCATACTAGCTGAGGTGCAACAACTTATAGTTTTTAGTTTTTATTTATGAAAGAAATCATCATGTAAAATGCCACAAGAGGTGAAAATATCATACAAGAGGTAAATTTAAATATAAGCTATATAACATATATTTTAGAAATTTACTTATCCTACAATTCTTCATTTTACAAAGGAAAATATCATATGTGGAAAAACATTTTTTATGTGATTTAGAAAAAATGAAACATGATCAAAGAATGGAAAATAAAATAATTACATGAGTAAAAAAATTCCACATGAGGTAGATCCATATATATTCTCATATGGAATTCCAAAAATGTAAAACATCATCCAAGAAATAATCAACATAATGAAAAGATTTTTGTAAAAGTGAAACACAGTTTAGGGAAAAAATTATCATGTGACTATACTTCTCCATATTTATCTATTACAGTTAAAAAAATATTATCTAACAATTCATAAACATTGGAAAATAAAATATTGGTTTGATGAAATGTTTTAACAAATGATTAATAACTCCTGAAATCATTTAATTTTTCCATTAGAAAGATTATATCATAGAATATCCTTGAAAATTTAGAACTATATAAATAAGACCGTAATGAAATATTATGGGGAATTAATTATTGAAAAAATGCAATAATTATATTAAATATCATATCTATCGATTCCTCCACACTTAAATATTGGACATGAGAAAAATTTAACATTAAAATAATTTTCTATAATAATCTTAAATACTAATCCAATATGGGTCCCATTATCTAAAACTACTTCCATTAAGTTATCAATCTTCCTTATTGATCTCAATTCAAAGTTATTCCATAGGTATAAACAATTAAGGCGCAATTTATTCATCCACTCATTCATAGTATCAGCTTCCTCTCTGGGATATCTCCCTCAACACTCAAGTATGAGTTTTTAGAAAAGTTATTCTCATTTAATGTTCAAATAATTTTCAAAATAGTTTTGATGAGTTTCTTTAAATAAAATCAATGAGTCATTTGTCTCTATATATCATGATGTATTTTTAGTGGGTTTTTAGGGATAAGGTTAGTGGTTTCTAATGATAAAATTACAAGTAACATTTTTTGTTTTGGATCTTGTTAAAGCATAACGAATTATTTTAGTTTCCTTAAGTAATTTCACTCCTCTCAACTCCCTCCCCCACTAATAAAACTTCTCTTCTTAAAATTTTAATGAATCATCCCCAAAAAATATAGATATATTTCTAGTCCTTCTCTAAACTTCTACCATATTTATAGCTTGATCATTTTTTGATATACTTTTTCAAAATATTTATTTTTAAACTGATTTCATCTTCTAGAATCGTTATATATCTTTCAAAATTATTTTCTACTCTAAATACTACCAGTTTGTTTTATAAAATTTATAGCTTCCAAATTTATCTTCCCTCATTAACTCTATCTGATTATCATTGTTTCATCTAATTAATATCTAAATTTTGTGTATAGAAAATAATTCTTAGAGGTAATGATTATGTTATTCTGCATGAAAAATGTAATGGACTTCTATACTGAGGAATGGAAAATATCATGGAATTTTTTTCCATTCTTCCACGATCAATTTTAGATCCGGAATAAAAGTATAAAAGTTCTATTAAATTATTATTTACATCCAAAAATATTTAGAAAAATATATTTCCCATCTCCATTTTCCCTCCCTAACACTTGAATTAACATTAGATCACACATCAGCTTTACTATCATGGGAGACAAGGATTTTATCCTTGAAATGTGGATATCGATCTTGGACATTCATAGATGCTGAGGGTTTTAAGGATCAAATTAAAATCTAGGGAATAAATTCAGTTTATTGAAAAAAAGAATTTAATAATACTAATAATTTCTTCATCTTTTTACAGAACGTCCTTAGATGATCAAATATATTGTTCGAATGAATTTGAAAGATCTGTTTGTTAAAACATGATTTGGTTATCTTAAAAAAGGGTATAATGAAGAATATGATAAAATTAGTTTATAAACCTCCAAATTATGTTATTTAAATGTTTAAACAGTATGCCACAGAAATAGATTCAAAAAATCAGGGGTTTCTATTAATTTCCCATACTTTAAACATGAAAACAATTTCAACTTAGAATTCATATAAAATAATTTTATGATCAAATAATTTTCATCACATAGTAATTGATTAAAAGTTAAAAGGTTATTCTATTTTTTCTCAATCTTTTAAAAAAATAACTAAAAACAAAAAAGAAACCACATTTTTTTGAAAAACAAATAATTGAACATTTTGGAAACCAATGATTTGAAAGGCCTAGACTGTGGTTCCCTCCCCACCATATAAATTATATAGTGTCCCTAATTAATTTAAACATATTTATCATAAAATAAAATTATATATGGTATCATAATAGAAAATCATGTTTTAAGGACATACACCCCCTAAGGAATCTTCCATGATAACTAGTTCAGAGAGTGTGAACTCCTCTATTGGATCTTATGGTAATATTCTAGGAAATTAAATCTACCAATGATCACTAATAGTGAATAAGGAATTAGTTCATTCTTCTACAATTTGGAATCATCTTGATTTCTAAATTGAATAATGATTCTTTTTATCCTATAAGAAAATATTTCTGTTTGATGAACTTATCATCAAACACTATTCATTATCTTTATATATCATAGAATTGCCAAAATTTTGTCATATAATTTTATCCATCGATTGATGATATAATTTGTGCTCTTTTATATACTTTTCAAGGTCCATATTCATCTCCCTTATAGGCTAGAATGATTTATACTCCAATTTTATAGGAAGGTGGTAATATTATCCAGAAACTAGAATGCAATGGATCATTCCTATAGGAGTTTTTTAGGATATCTTATAAAACCATATGTTTATTTTCAATTTTTGGCTTCACTCACTCCTATAATATTTTTTAATTTTCTCCAAAATTATATTGATCTCGTAGTTGGGCACTTCTAAATGGCCATTAGACTTTCATTGGTATGTTATTGATCTATTCTGATTAACTCGATAACTTCAAATAAAGTACTTTATATTGTTATTCAAAATGTAAATCCATTTGTCCCTGATTATGGATCTCCACATTACAAATAAATAAAATATATTTTACTTGAGAAAAAACAAATGGACAAGGTTTCATCAGTACTAGTGTTGTTGTCTTCAACAATTTTTTATACATAATCTAATTATATAATAATGCTTTATTTCTAAATGAAATGGGTACATGTACCATATAATATTCTCCCAATATTAAAAATTTCAAAAAAATCTAATGGGCCTTTTATTTATTTATTTTATTTTCAAATATTCCTAGAAAAATGATAAATTTCAATTTTGGTAAAAAAATAATGATCATATTTAAAATGTTTTGTACAGTAAAATAATATTATAGAAATTTCCTTTATGTTCTCTTAGGTCCAATGTTTGGTCCAAAACCTATGTTGTGGCATATTTAAAAAACACATTGTATTTAAATTTTAGGAAAACATTATCTTTTTAATAGATCAATTCATGTTTTCCAAAGAAATAGATTTTCCCAAATATAAAATATTGAATTATATTTATATTTATGGATTTGTGGTGAATATAAAGTATATGGTACATTTGAATTCACAAGATAATTTATTATATTTGTATAAAGGGAACCTCTCCTTCAACCAGGTACAAATGTTATCCTAAAGAGTTCTCTTCACTCAGTCCTTCACTATAATTATATTTTAAATAATTCCATTTGGTCCACTCATGTGATCATCCATATGTTTCATAACTCCCTATTATCTTTTATTTCCCGGTTGAACTTCTATTTATGTAGCATCCATCTCAAAAACATATATATGTCTTATTTAATTTTCATTAGATATCTATTGGGTAGGATGATAAAAAAAATGCTTTTTCCAAGATAATATGATCTATATTTTTCTAATATAATGAAAAAAAAGAAATCGTTTTTTGTGGTTGGGTAGTTTTATTGGATAACATCCAATATTATGGAAGCATAGTCAATGAATTGTGGCCAACCATTAAACCGATAGGGCATGACTACTAGATCATTTTGGTTGGATGAATAAAACTATATCTTAAATATATGTTCATAGGTTCATGGATTCATTATTTGTGGGGTTATAAATATTATTTTAGGTTCATTAAATTACTTTATATATTTTTAATTTAATAAATATTTAGATTTTTTTAAAACTATCCATGAGAGAGTGAAAGAAATATTATTGAAATACTTGTTAAACCACTTCTAAAACATTAATTTCCTGTGAAATATCTTACATGTTTTACATTGGTTTGGTATGAAAATGAGTTTATCACATTTATATTTTATTTATCCACTTAAATATCTTTTTGTGAGATTTCATTCCAAATGAAAATTGGTTTTTATACAATAAAATGTAACTATTCCAAATTCCAAACAATATTCATTTCAAGGTATGTTTTTAGCACTCATTTTATATTTTTTAAAAAATTGTGAAACTATTTTTCAAAGATTGTGTAATCATATAAAAATAACTATAGGAATACCCCAATATGATTAGAGAAAATACTTAACATCAACCTATAAAATGTAACTGGGGTATTACAGAGCCCAAATTGAATTATCCTATTGTTAAAAGTCCAAAATGGACATTTGAATGATGTATTCTAATAATATTATAGATAAATAAGGACCTGAGAATATCATTAAAGGCCATAAAAAATAACAGTGAGTTCTCCATATCAACCACTCTAGCACCTGATCAAGGAATGAAAAGGGGAACATGTATTTTTCTTATTACATAGTTATTTTTTATATAGTCTCTACACAGTCTCCCACTATTTTTAATTCCAATAGTAATTAATTATTTATGTTAATTCTTTTGAATGATCACATCTTTTTTATTAGGAATTAAATGAATAGGGATGACCCTTTGGGAATATGAGATTTGGTAGATGATTTCAGCCTATAAAAATTCGCATTTTCCAGCTTTAAAACCTCCATTAAGGCAGGATTTATCCTTATTTAAGGATTCCTTATATGTTTATAACCACCATCGCGTATAATTATATGTGATAAAATTATTGGATTTCTCCCCAAAATATCACCTAAGATCTATCATATTTTTTAAAGATTTATACTCAAAATTTCAATAAAAGTTTGTTCTTGAGCTATGGAAATATTATTATAAACTATTATTTGTGAATTTTCTTCTCTGAATAGGTTCATACATTTCAAATTATTAAAAAATGGTTTTAATTAAATATTTATAGGTTGTTAAATAGATAAAATTAAATTAAGGATTTCGACTCTTAAGGATTGAATTTTCTAAACATAAAGAATCATATCATACTTTTTGAGAATAAAATCATCATATTCAATAGTATATTTAGAAGTTACTTATTTTTTACATTTTAATATTTAATTTCTAGAATTTACATAAATATGAATTATCATATTCTTTTTGGGATTTTAAATCAAAAAATTATCTCTAAAGAAAAAAATTCATGTAAAAACCAATTTGTCATTTTCCCCCTTAAATGTGGTCATGATAATGGAATAAGTTATCATATAAAGGGCCCCTCATATATTCAAAAATATAGTGGTTTATAGTGATGTCTATAAATACCATGGTGAGTTTTCCTTCAAGATAATTGTTCATTATGATTTATGTCTTCATGTATTCCCTCCCCAAAAATAATGTTGAGTGTGATGTGATCCTATCTTCCACCATGTTTAACACATAGTGGTCTACTAGGAAAATAAAATCTAGTATCTTCACTGGTACATCCTCAAATACCCATGCAAGGAATATAATGAATCAATTTTAATTTTGGACTACCACTCTTATGGTTTTCAAAAATCCCATCTAAGAAGATATAAAACCTAAAAGGGTAATTACATTTATCATATCTAGAAGACAAAAAAATAATCTAAAATGTTAATGTGTCTAATATTAAGGGGATACAAAATTTCCTTCGATATTAATATTTGGATTGAAATTAAGGTATGATAAGTGTTAAGTTACTTCTTCCCAAATTTATTCTTTCATTACTTTTAAATTCCCTTTTATTGTGGCAAAGTTTCCTACAGAACATTGCATACGTGGGAATTTATTTGGGATCATCTAAGAGGAAGATATTGATTTCGGATTTTTTATAATGTTTTAAGAATATCTTTTTTCTATTCTTCTTATTGGATATTTTTGGGTTGTATAACCATTGATAGAAAATGGAAATGAAAGTGGAATATATTTAATTTCTATTTTTTTACCATGGCGTTTTCACATTATTATTTCTCTTCGGCCCACCTTAATATTTTTCTTTATTTTCTTCATTATATTTGGGATTCTAGTTAGCTTATTTAGTTATGAGTTCTTTATTTTATTCATCTTCCCCTATAGATTATTTTTCCAGTTAATGTTGTAATTGATTATGTATAAGGTTCCTAAAATCCTCTTATTTATTTATTACCTGATTTTATTCAAGATCTAGCATGGTATTTTGGTGAAATTCCCTAATTGTTTTGATGGTTATGACATAAAAAGTTTCCCTTGGGGTAGGGACTGCTTGGTTTGGCATCTTCCCTAGGTTTTTTTATTGAATGTACATAAGTTTTTATATATTTTTTGTAAAATTATAGATTGTATTTTTTATTTCATTGACTTTTTATCATTATTTTTTCTATAGATGAGGCTATGCACTTATGGACAGATTGTGATAGGTTATCTTTTACTAGAAGGGATGTTGAAATTATTCGTAAGAGGGTGGGTTTTATAGTTGTTTAAATAGATATTAAAATGGTGGTTGATTTTGAAATTATGATGGAATTGATGTTGAATTAGAAACATATCTTTCTTAGGGGGTTTGGTTTGGTTTGGTTGGCTTCCAAATCCATTTTAACTCGGTTAGGATCTCTCCATAACACATTTTTTTGGAATTATATTGTTTAAAATCCTTCTTTATAACCTTCAATTCCTTATACATCAACTAATGGATCAGTAAAATGGTATCGTGATGAGAATAAACCACATACCCTATCCAATACATATTGTTCACTGAATTTTTTCAATGATATATGTATCTCACTAAACTGGTTATCTCTTCAGGTTTAGATTCTTTTAATATAGATAAATTATATGTTTTTACTTCATGAATCCCTCTTATACTTGTTCTTTAATACATAACTATTTTGAGTTCTATGAAAGTATCTAAATCAAACCCTTAGATTAAATTGATAGAATTTCAATTAAATATCCTTTATATGATACATCTAATATGTTCTTATAAATTCATTTATGGCCTTGGTCTATGAAATTAGGGAAGTGATGTTCCTCAATATTTTGAAGGGAATCATGAATGTACTATCTTGAACCTCTCATAACATTCATAAAGAATTTATCTAAATGTTTTTCAAATGGAAAAAATATCTTCTCATATGGTTGTGATTCTGGAGGTGGAAAAAGATATTTTCATAAGTATCTTTGTAATTGATTCAAATAATATACTTTATGTGGTTGAAGAATATAAAACAATTATTTTGAAGATAGGTCAAGTGAAAAGTGAAATTTCCAATAAATTACTTACTCCTCAACCAATCCTTAGGGTTATATTCATGAACACATTAGTGTAATTAATTGAATGTGTTTATTATGGATTCAACTACATAACCATGTAATTCTGTAAATAGCTTAATCTAGTGAGTTTTTAGTTCCATGTCATTTTTCATTTTAGGAATAGTTATCTCACTATTATGATTTTTGATATAAAAAGGTATAAAAGGTTTTAGTATGCATTTTAAGCTATAATTTTAGGCTTGAGTTAAACACCAGGGGTATCCAGTGAGTGTTCATGATGAATTTTGTGAAATTTTGATTTCAAATTATTGTTTCTTTATCTAGTCAGAATTTTATTTCAATTTCAAGATCTACTGGGTAAGGACTAGTGAAAGTGGTTATAATCATGAAATATAAGAATTATATTATTGGCACTATATACCTATAAAAATGACACTTTTTAAAAAATATATATCATAGGGTGTGGAAAAAAAATATTACCTATGTTTAAAATTCAATATCATATTTAACCTAAGTTTTCTCTAGATAGGAGTTAATAATAGTAATTTTTTTATATTAAATTAATGGGGGGGGGGTTGGTTTTGAATCTTCAAAAGCTAATGTGAATCCATAATAAATGGTCAAAAATAAATTTATAAATAATTTATTAGGATTAGGGTTAGATATCATTTTCAAAGATATCATAGTATTAATGGAATACTAAAACTTTATTCCAGTTGAATGATAAATGATAGACTCCTTAATTGAGATTCCAATCACCATTGGTTGATATATAAAATTAGGACCCCTCATATTCACAAAAATATAAAAATCCATTACTAAATTATCATGGAAAAAACAAAACAAGAAAATTTACTCCTTAGAATGTCCACCGGGATCATGATTGTGTGAATGAGAAATACACCACCAATTTCCATTGCTTCATCTGTAAGTTGATGGGGAATTATTTAAAAAAATTTCATAAGTGTTAAAGGAATTTTACTTAGAAAATAACCTTGAGTATGTCCAAACATATGTGAACACTAAAGTTGTGTTTTAAGTCCCAAATGACATGATAATATGTACAATTAATCCTATACTCAAATTTAGAAAATGAATTATTTGTTTCATGATGCACACACTCATTATTATTTCTTGTGTTTTGATAGCATAAAATACACTTTATGTGAATATTATTATTATAAGGATGTTTCCAATAGTCTTTGTTCAAAATCATATATATTAAATAATGGAATACATGATTATCATACATATACATGAAATTTAAATATTTCTCAATATGGATAGTAATTCAATGTGTAATCCAAGAATATATTTCAAAGAGAAGGAGATTAGTTTTTATAAACAAGGTAGTGAATCACTTATTTGGATTGGAGAAACATCATTATCAAAATATTTTATAGATTCACCTTAATGAAATTATGGGGGAAGAGGAAGAGAAAACACTATCTTTGAATGGGGATGTCACACTAAGGATATAATATGTGTTTATTGTAAATGAATAAATTGATATATTTCTTGAAGACATACTAGTAAATCCAACCCAACATGAGGTTTAGTTTTCTATTGAACTCATATTTAAGGAAAAAATATATATCCAAGACACCCAAGAGAATGAAACTAGTTTCACTTGTAAAGTTGAATAAATAACTACAATATTTGAGTGATAATGGATTTATATTCCCATTTTTCCCACCATGGGGATCCCATGTAATATATTTGAAAATAATCTATTTTACTATGTGGTTACTCATAAATAACTGGTAGATTAGTGGCATTAAAATAAATAAAAAATACCCTTTTCTATTTGTTAATAACTTATTTTACCAAAATATAGGAGTATAATAATGTTTATAGAACAATCTTCACTCAGGTTATCATTAATTAAGGGTGAAGAAGGATGACATACCAAGAATAAAATTTCTTATTAAGTGTAAAGATTATGATTTTTGGATAATTCCTCTTGTATTCACTAATGAACATTCAATTTTTATTGATTTACAGAATATCATTTTCAAGGATTATCTAGATAATTGTTTTTGTGAAATTAATTAATGATATTCAGATATACTCTAAAATTCATGGAGATAATGAAAATCACTTTAAAATAAATAGTGAAACTCTCCAAGAAAATTTATTCTTCGAGAAATTTATTATGTTTTATTTTAAGATATATAAATTTTATTTTATTGACTATATTTTCTCCGAAAGTAGAATATTCATTATTACTTTAAAGTAAGGGGTAGATGATGAAATAACCACATTTACAAATATTAATAAGATATATAGTTACATAATTTTATTAGGTCACTAATAGAATTTTGTCAAATATTATCCTTGTTTTCCAACCCTTTAATAATGTTGACATTTAAAGGGGTGAAATTAAGATGGTTAACAGAATGTGATGTATATTTTGAGGAGGAAAAGAGGAGATTGGTTAATTTATTGGTGTTTAATTTAGTATCAGGAAAGGAAGAGTTTATAATTTACAGTTACACATCGAATAATGGAATATGATATATCTTTATATAGAATGATATAGTGTCTTCATATTTATCAATGAAATTTAAAATCCAAAAATATAAATATTCAACTCCAGACTTGAGTTGGTATGTGTATTAATTTCGATGAAAATATTGAGACTTTATCTCTATAAATACATATTTTACTTATATACAGACCAAGAATGTTTAATGTACATGTTCTTTTATAAAGATCTCAACATAAAAAAAATAAAATGATAATAACTACATAAGGATTATGATTTCTCAAAATACAACCACCCCAGAATAGAAAATTAGGTGGTTTATAAATTTATTAGGAGGGTCCATTGAGTTATATCTATGATAAAAATTATCAAGGATCCTATTTTAAGGGATTCAGTAAAGTTTTATGTGGTAATTATTTGAAAATAGAGTACATTATATATTTCCCAAGAGATTATTAAACAGTATTTATAAATAAATATAGAGAAGTCTGAGTAGGATGATAAGGGTTTACAAGGGAAGATGATGCACCCGATTTGTCTATACATTTTCATATACTATATTGAAAAAAAGAACATGTTTTCAGCAATTACCTACTTCTTAGGGAACAAATACATTGATTTTGGTGATCTTGTTCATTTCCAAGAGATTTATGGAAAAATACACAAAACAGGAAAGAAAAGAGAAAAAATTTACAACTACACATCGTGTACTTATATACACTCTGTGTACATTCAAGCTCAGACACGAGTTGACTAGGACAAGTACATGCCCAAGTAACCAGAAGCCGGTACACGATGTTTTCAAACTATACATGTCATGTATACGATTCTAGAAGTAGTTTGTGGATGAGAAGAGTCTACACGCCCATGTGGTCGGCTGAAGGGGACACGCCGTGTTTCACTAATACACGTCGTGTATACATTTCTAAAAGTGGTTGGTTACTGAAAAATGAGACTACACTCCATGTATGGCGGCGTTACACACCGTGTACATTTACCTACCAGGCGGTTCCATGTTCCTAGTCAAAGACGGCGTGTTAGGCTACTTGCCCGTGGAGAAAAAAAAGGAAAAAATGCATTGAAAAAAGCACATGGCGTGTACTTTGTCCACAAGTCATGTACTTAGTTTTTCTATAAAAGGAGGCCTTGGCCTCCGGACCAGGAGAGTCTGTGGTAGTACTGTGTGGAGAAAAGGTTGATGTTCTGAAGTAGATATGCCCCGCCGTCATACTACTATCATTCCACCGTCTACCGAATAATAATTTTCACCCCGAAGTTCCAAGAATGATCACATTAGGTATCAGGAGTCTTATTCTTATCTTTACCTCCATGTGTAACTAAACACCCAGTGTGTTGGGGTTGTGGGATATGATGAGTTTTAATTTTAATTAAGTTGTTATGAATGTGTTTGTTATAATATTCTCTTATTATTCTTCTTAAGTCACTTCATCTTATCACAGGAAATTTTATACCAGACCAAGGTAATAATTTTAAGGGATTCAAAAGAAGAATACCAATGAATAATTTCATGAACATTGGAAGTATTCGTTGACTCAAAATGGACTAAGCCAAATAAATATCTGTTAAACACTAACTACCAGACCAAGGAGTTAGTTTCTTTAGCTCTAGATATAACGTTCACTAGAACAAGGAAACTTTATTACAAATTGAACCCAGAGTCTTGGGTTATTATGAACAACACAACCTCATAAGTAATTTGATTTGATAATCAAACTTATCATAAATCCATAACCCCAACACATTTCTATCTTTATTTACATCAAAACCAATTTTCTCGTATTTTACTTCTATTATATTAAGAAATTTGTTAAAATAAACTTAAAACCAATTATTCTTTTTGTATCCAAAACAATCAATAAAAATTTAATCTAAATTCATCAGCCTTTTCTAAAACAAATATAAAAACTATGTTAACCAAGATAAAATTACTTCTTAATTCCCTGTGGATCTACCCCTTACTGGTGTTATACTTGTTTGGGTAAAAATAATTTGGGACACTGAAAACATACCTTCGGTGAAATGACCCGCCAAATTTTGGTGTCGTTTCTAGGGAACTAATGAAAAGCTCATTTTATACTTGTTTTAATTAAGTTTGAATTCAATTTTAGTGAAAATAAAAATTATAAATTCATAAAAATCACTTTTCTATTCTCATTTTTGTTTATTTCTATCTTTAGTCATTTACGCTTGGTGTTTTTTTGAAGGACATTAAGTGTATGAGCGGCTACCTCACACATTCCAAGAATGCTGAGTCGTCAGGGTTTTTCCCATTAGACCCAGAGATAGAACATACGTTTTTGAGGGACCAACGAGCACTCATGGCTAAACAAAAACAAACCACTTCAATGGTGCAGAATGATGAAGGAAATCCAGCTGCTGTCCAAAGAGCGGGAAAGTACTTAAGACCAGATGACAACCAGAACCCTTAATAGCACCAACAATTCCAACCAGAGCAGATTCTATATCTAATCCAAGGTCGGGGGCCATTCTATGCTCCTCATGAACAACAATTCATGCCGGTTCCCCTTCCTCAGTAGCCACCTCCACTCCTGTAACGCCCCGACCCCAGCTACCCAGAGTCGATGCATTACTTCGTAACATTGGCATGATCACAAAAGATCAAGTCTCAAAAGACCGATTAGTTTAGTTGCCTTGGAAACACTAGATACATTCATAAATGTTACATTACATCATAAGGTGAAAAACTACAATAACAAAGTCTTCATAGTCCACACTCATATCCTCTTCTGACTATCCCTGCAGGTCATTCATAAAATACTTCTTCACATCCTGGAAAATATTAAAACATTGAAAGGGGTGAGCTTAGATGCTCAGTAAGGATAACAATATTGCGGAAGATTTCATAAATAAACATAAAAATTTAAGGCAATGCATAAATAAAACAAAATCTTTTTAAACTTCAACATCAACATAATATGTCAAAAGTAAAATGAGATAATTCCATTCACTTATTCACATGGATATTCTACTGGTCGAATAATCACATGCAATATCAATAACCACTTTCATAATGAGGGAATGTATAATTCCAGACATTCTGAAACATTTTGTCAAGGCCTCGGCCAAGACGTCTAAAATGATTAAGGCCTCGACCAAAACCATAAATCAAATTGGGAAAGGGCCTCGGAAAATTCCACTTCTAGTTGTCTCATGAGACCTACCGATGCATCGAGGAGCTATAGCGGGCTCCACCCGTCACTTATTAAGTCCAATACATTGCTCATATGAATAGGTTTAAACATATCATAAACCATAACATAATCGTATCACATAAAACATGCATAAAGGAAACATAAAATTTCCACATTTCAATCACAAGATATCAATACAACACATTGATATAATAAAAACTCTTTCAAAACCATTTTCAATACCAAAATAAAATAAAGTTAAAACTTTGTATTTATTTTTAAAAAAATTGATGGCTTGTAGAGGAAGCCGAAACTCAAATAATGGTCACGGTGGCAGAGAAGTCATTGTCGCCGCATAAGTACAGAAAGAAAAACATTCCCTTTTGTCGTTTAGCAAAATTCTTCGTAAAAAAAGATTCCTTTTGAATATACGTAAAAGTCAAAGGGGTTATACACCGTATAAAAGAAAGTTGTGTATAAAACCAAATATGCCTCAATGAAAGGAGATTGAGATGAAGTCCCTTAAAAGGATCATTTTTAAAATAGATATATTATGTGTATTCACTATAATTACACATAAATAAAGTACAAATACAATATATGACATAATAATATCATGACATAATTTGAAAGTAGGAGATTAACCCAAAGAATGGAAATTGGGTTAAGAAATTCCCTTACCTCGTGTCTGACTTGACTCAACCGTTCTTTAACATCCTGAATAATAAACTAGAGTTAATATATAACTTATTAAGAACCATTTTCAATTTCATTATCCTTTTTATATCACTTATTACAATGATATTAACATTATGTAATTATTTAAGTTAATAACGGTCGTTTTGTCGATCTTTGGTACTTGAGTCAACAATAAACTTCTAATAATTACAAGTTGTTTATGTCGTAGAATATCCATTATCTCCAGAATTATATTAATTATTTAGATGACATATATATCATATATATCCAGTATATAAATTCATTTATAATATTACGTAACATTTAGAGGTAAGAAATGAAATGCACCGTTCATGGAGACGGTAAGCCGTACGTACGCATGAACACTACTTTCATTTCTATTTCGTATTTAATGGAATGAAATCATAATGATATAAATGTATAATATAATTCCAGTATAATATAGTGTATAATACCATTTACTCAATCCTTTATACATCCCACATATGGCATTAACGATTCAAATCACTTTGAGGGGGCGGTAGTCCGCACTTCCTAAAATGAAATTATCGCGTTTACCCATAATGGAAATCATAAAGTATACCATAAATGAGAAATAAAGAAGCATAAGTAAAACATAAACATATTATATATCATATATAAATATAGTGACATCTTAATGTCCACCTTTGAAGGTGTTATATGAGTGTTGAACAATCATCGTTTCGTGAGGCAGAAATTCGCCATCCACAGAAACCGTATGTTCTTTAACCATTAGATGTAGGTGTGTGTAATTGTAGCTCGAATCCTTCTTATAAGAACATACTAGTATATTGAGTATACTGGTGTTGTTACAAAAGAAATGAATAAAAAGAGTTTATGGGGTTGGAGAAGAAAAATAAAACAAAACAACATTAGAGAAGACATTACCTCAAAATCGGGTAACTCTTTTAGATTTGAGCCAAAGGCTTCCTTGGGAAGAGTTCTGCCCAAAGTGAGGCTTCTAGGAGTAAGAGGGGGAAGTTGGGAGAGTATTTAGGCAGAGTTTGTCCTATCCAAATGGCTTGAAATTGTAAATGTGGTGGTAGAGGTGGGGGCCTTTTATAAGAGGAGAGGAGGGGCACTCTTGGAACGTAAGGATATTTTACATTATTATACAATGCTTTTCGGATTCTAAAGGTCCCACACTTATAGAATTCGTGGATAAGGTGATAAGGGTTCGAAATCTACCCATCCAATAGTCTTTGGACAAGTGTATGCCTTGGATTGTACATTATCTTTTCATTTTATTAAAATCGTTAAATAATGAGGTCATCGCTGCATCATAATGATGTCATAAATAATTTAATTTATTTAATGTATAAAAATTATAAAAAAAAATACTATGATGTAGGAAATATTTTTATCTTTTCAATGACTATTTATAGTAAAAAATATGACATGTATAATCCCATGTAAAAATTGTTTTAGTAAAACATTTCATGTTTGTGTCATTTTTTACTTTAACATTAAATAAAAGGTATTTATGTCATTTTCCAAATAAAGTGGCTCCATGGGGTCCCCAAGTTGACCCGTGGATTTTCTTGGTCGTCCATGGCAGATCCAATGAGGGTAGGACATGTTTCAAGCTCATCTCATATTATTAAAACATTATTTTTACCTTAAACTACACTAATTACCTCTAATCGCGATTAAGAACTTAAAAGTTACTATTCACCAAAAATTATTTTAATCTCATTGAACCACATTTTACTTATTAATGACAACCATGTATGACGGATTTTTGAAAATCAAATCACAGAAGTGGTAATATTTCATTTAAACGAAAAATCAGTTATTTAACTACCACTTAGTGGTTTCACTATTTATCAAAAATTGAAGTTTTTCATAACAATGCCAAAATATCACCCTAAGCTATAATTGATATTCTGAATTCAAAAATGATTTCTATTTTACAAAATTACAAACATATAAGTTTCATTAATTAATTTTATAATTAATTTTCACTGTCACAACAAATAGCGTGTTTTTAAGAAATAATTTATATCAAAACATTGGCGATTGTTTATGTCCAATTTCAATGTTAAATTAATTCTAATGACCACCATTGGATAAAATGGTAAAAATATATTCTAATTATACATTAAAATCACTAAATATTATAAATTATCACTATAAATTATTTTTATTAAAAAAGTTGTTTTTAAGTATTTTTCACTATTCATAAAAAATTAGAAGTTCTCAGAAAAATACCAAAAATTCAACATAGGCTAATTTCGATATTCCGAATCCAAAAATGAAGTCCATTTTGAAATATAAAATTTCTATAATTTTAAAAAGTGGTTATTACTATTCATAACGGCTACTTTGATTAGTCGCGGTGTGTTAGAACTCGAAGTTGCGTACAATGCAAGCTATTGCATTATTGAATGAGAAGCGTATCATGGAAACTCAGGGTGTTACATTCTCCCCTCCTTCAATAAATTGCGTCCTCGCAATTTGAAAATTTTCTTTGAAAATAAAAGGTTGAAAATTGAAAATACCTTTGTGGAAAACCCACATCGGAAATAAGGTTAATAAATATATAACATTAAAAGAAAGCAAGATAAGTACAAAGGTCACCCGAGATAGCCCATTCTAGGATTCTATGAAAATATGGATATGGAGGAGAAACAAACCATCAAGGTCTGATGGAGAGTTATAGAAAATAGGATTAGGAGAATGTTTAACTAAAAGAAAATCACAAACTTGTGATTGGTTAAACGATCATTGATTCCCCAGTAGGAAAAGTTAACCGACAACATTTTTGTTTTGAATTAACTTTTATAAAGTTGAGGAATTTATTTAGGAGATTTACTAAGAATGTAAGGGAATATACATACTTTTCATGTAGACTTTCATTCTTTAATAAATTTTTACCACAAACCCATATTTCACTCCAAAAGGTAATACAACTCAAAAATATTCTATTTATCCTAATTGTATAAGGTTCCAAATATTAACACATACCATTTAGATTAGTAAAATTATTTTGTAATAACCAGGGACTTCCTGTAGGCTAGTGGTAGGAAATAAAGGCCTGTCACACTATGATAGTGGGTTCGATTCCTGCAGCTTTGTCCGACGCGATGGATTATTCCCCACCCTGCAGGTTGTCCTTTTCCTAAAACTATAGTATTATAATATTCAAAAATAATCTTCATAAATTTTTTAACCTTAAACAATACTATCCAAAGATCAAATTAATCCACTCCAACCTTTATAGTTATCCAAAATACCTCTGTCCAAACATTCTCTAAAAGGTCTCTTAATTCCAAAATCAATTTATCAGATTCCCCAAACAAAGTAACGTTTCTCTTATTGTCACATACTAAAAATATAATTACCTTCATCATATTAAAACCTTACTGAAATCAACAAGCACTGCAGTAAAATCCTTATATATATATCAGATTATTCTAATAACTAGAATATAATCCATGAGTCCAAAAGCACCAATACATTAGTTATTCTTCTTCAACTGTAGTAACAACATAAGATTGTCCTTGATCCCTTGGCCTTTTCTGAGGTAAGTTTCCCTGACGCTTAGGACATTCATTTGATTAATGCCCCATTTCCCTACAATTGTATCATTCAACATTGATAGCCTCTTTCTTTCCCTTGCAATCACGAGCCTGGTGACCTTTTTCCCCACATTTATAACAAACTCCCATTCCTTTTAGGCAATTACCAGGGCGATTCTTCCCACAATTATCACATAATGGAAAATCCTTCTTTCCCTTTTTCCCTTTATCTGTCTCTTGTTCCACCGTTCTCTTCTTCTCTTGCTTTACTTTGTTGTCATAAGACTTAGAGAATTCCTTTTCTGTCTTGATAGCACATGAGACAATATCTTTGTATGTTGAGAACGATTGTGATACTAAAGCTTGACGGAGAAATGGTTTTAACCCATAAAATAAACGATCAATCTTACCTCTTGGGTTACGTATATAATCTGCAGCATACCTCGCTAACCTTGTAAAGTTGTCCTCATACTTTGCAACATTCTCATCCTCCTTTTGTCTCAGACTCAAAAACTGCCTTTCCATATCTGCTCGATGGTCATGTGGAAATTATTTTTCTAAGAAAAGATCTTTGAACTCTTTCCATTCCATACATGATACTTATTCATCTTCCTTTGTATTTTGAATCAATGACCACCATTGATCGGCATCTCCAGTGAGGCGGTAAACTGCCGTGATAACCTTCTCCCTTTCGCTACTCCCCAAGGCATGGAATATTTTCTCTAAAGAGTTTATCCATTACTCAGCTACTAATGGATTTGTACCTCCATTAAATGTTGGTGGTTGTTGCCTCATGAAGCGGTCTAACATTGATCCTCCACGTTGCGGATCAGGGTTCTCCATACGAGTAAGGTTATTATTCATAACCTGAGTGAGTTGTCCCAGTATGGTAATAAGTTGATCAGCACCAGTTGTATCTCCAGATCCACAATAATTATCTTGAGCAGGAGGGAAATCCCTACACGGAGTGCGTGCATTGATACAGTTTTCATTCCTTCTACTAGGCGCCATTTCTATACAATGGCATAAACTAGATCAGTTTATGAATCAAAATACATAATTCCATACCTATAAAATACTTAACATAAATTGAACTATTTATGGATATAATCCATAATAATAAAAAGGTTTTCTTTGAGGAAGTATATACTCATAACCGTTCATAGTGGTTTATAAAGAAAACGGGAATTATCATAAGCATATCCCCCGGGAGTGTCGTAACCAAGAGTACAGCAAGGCCCGTTGTCGTGCACCGGTTCCTATTCGAGTATAGCTCAAAGCGGTGTTTTCGGGTTTTACCCCAAGGTACATCTATTCCAGAGCCGCCTCTACCTGCTCGTATCCAGACAGGGATGTATTGCTCGGAAAATTCACAAAATCTCTACAACAACAAAATTCTAGGAAGTTCTTCTATACTAATCCTCAAAGTCTATCTTTGGGCTATGTGCTCTAATCAGAGTTTATCTAAATCTAGCTTCCAAGGTTAGTACTAAACTGCCTCTGATACCAACTGTAACGCCCCAACCCCAGCTACCCAGAGTCGGTGCATTACTTCGTAACATTGGCATGATCACTTAATATCAAGTATCGAAAGGCCGATTAGTTTAGTAGCCTTGGAAACACTAGATACATTCATAAATGTTACATTACATCATAAGGTGAAAAACTACAATAACAAAGTCTTCATAGTCCACACTCATATCCTCTTCTGACTATCCCTGTAGGTAATTCATAAAATACTTCTTCACATCCTGTAAAATATTAAAACATTGAAAGGGGTGAGCTCAGATGCTCAGTAAGGATAACAATATTGCGGAAGCTTTCATAAATAAACATAAAAATTTAAGGCAATGTATAACTAAAACAAAAGTCTTTTAAACTTGAACATCAACATAATATGTCAAAAGTAAAATTAGATAATGCCATTCACTTCTTCACATGGATATTCTACTGGTCGAATAATCACATGCAATATCAATAACCACTTTCATAATGAGGGAATGTATAATGCCAGACATTCTGAAACATTTTGTCAAGGCCTCGTCCAAGACGTCTAAAATGATTAAGGCCTCCTCCAAAACCATAAATAAAATTGGGAATGGGCCTCGGCCAATTCCACGTCTAGTTGTCTCATAAGACCTACCGATGCATCGAGGAGCTATAGCGGTCTCCACCCGTCACTTATTAAGTCCAATACATTCCTCATATGAATAGGTTTAAACATATCATAAAACATAACATAATCGTATCACATAAAACATGCATAAAGGAAACATAAGATTTCCACATTTCAATCACAAGATATCAATACAACACATTGATATAATAAAAACTCTTTCAAAACCATTTTCAATACCAAAATAAAAGAAAGTTAAAACTTTGTATTTATTTTTCAAAAAAAATGATGGCTTGTAGAGGAAGCCAAAACTCAAATCATGGTCACAGCGGAGGAGAAGTCGTTGTCGCCGCATAAGTACGGAAATAAAAACATTCCCTTTTGTTGTTTAGAAAAATGCTTCGTATAAAAAAGATTCCTTTTGAATATACGTAAAAGTCAAAGGGGTTTATACACCGTATAAAAGAAAGTTGTGTATAAAACCAAATATGCCTCAATGAAAGGAGATTGAGACGAAGTCCCATACAAAGATCCTTTTTAAAATAGATATATTATGTGTATTCACTATAAATACACATAAATAATGTACAAATACTATATAGGACATAATAATATCCTGACATAATTTGAAAGTAGGAGATTAACCCAAAGAATGGAATTTGGGTTAAGAAATTCCCTTACCTCGTGTCTGACTTGACTCAACCGTTCTTTAACCTCCTGAATGATAAACTAGAGTTAATATATACCTTATTAAGAACCATTTTAAATTTCATTATCCTTTTTATATCACTTATTACAATGATATGAACATTATGTAATTATATAAGTTAATAACGGTCGTTTTGTCGATCTTTGGTACTTGAGTCAACAATAAACTTCTTATAATTAGAAGTTGTTTATGTGGTAGAATATCCATTATCTCCAGAATTATTTTCATTATTTAGATGTCATATATATCATATATATCTAGTATATACATTCATTTATAATATTACGTAACATTTAGAGGTAAGAAATGAAATGCACCGTTCATGGAGACGGTAAGCCGTACGTACGCATGAACACTACTTTCATTTCAATTTCATATTTAATGGAATGAAATAATAATGATATAAATGTATAATATAATTCCAGTATAATATAGTGTATAATACAATTTACTCCATCCTTTATACATCCCACATATGGCATTAACGATTCAAATCACTTTGAGGGGGCGGTAGTCCGCACATCTTAAAATGAAATTATCGCGTTTACCCATAATGGAAATCATAAAGTATGACATAAATGAGAAATAAAGAAGCATAAGTAAAACATAAACATATTATATATCATATATAAATATAGTGACATCTTAATGGCCACCTTTGAAGGTGTTATATGAGTGTTGAACAATCATCGTTTCGTGAGCCAGAAATTCGCCATCCACAGAAACCGTATGTTCTTTAACCGTTAGATGTAGGTGTGTGTAAGTGTAGCTCGAATACTTCTTATAACAAAATCCTAGTATATTGAGGATACTGGTGTTGTTACAAATGTAATGAATAAAAAGAGTTTACAGGGTTGGAGAAGAAAAATAAAACAAAACAACATTACAGAAGACATTGCCTCAAAATCGGGTAACTCTTTTTGATTTGAGACAAAGGCTTCCTTGGGAAGCGTTCTGCCCAAAGTCAGGCTTCTAGGAGTAATAGGGGTAATTTGGGATAGTATCTGGTCAGAGGTTGGCCGAGCCAAATGGCTTGAAAGTGTTAATGTGGTGGTAGAGGTGGGGCCTTTTATAAGAGGAGAGGAGGGACACTCTGGGAAAGTAAGGAAATTTTACATTATTATACAATGCTTTTCGGATTTTAAAGGTCCCATACTTATATAATTTGTTGCTAAGGTGATAAGGGTTCACAATATACCCATAAAATAGTATTTGGACAAGTTTAAGCCTTGGATTGTACATTATCTTTTCATTTTATTAAAATCGTTAAATAATGAGGTCATCGCTGCATCATAATGATGTCATAAATAATTTAATTTATTTAATGTGTACAAATTATCAAAAATACTATGATGTAAGAAATATTTTTATCATTGCAATGATTATTTATAGTAAAAAATATGACTTGTATAACCCCATGTAAAAATTGTTTTAGTAAAACATTTCATGTTTGTGTCATTTTTTACTTTAACATTAAATAAAAGGTATTTATGTCATTTTACAACTAAAGTGGCTCCATGGGGTTCCCAAGTTGACCCATGGATTGTCTTGGTCGGCCATGGAACATCCAATGAGGGTAGGACATGTGTCAAGATCATCTCATATTATTAAAACATTATTTTTACCTTAAACTACACTAATTACCTCTAATCGTGATTAAGAACTTAAAAGTTACTATTCACCAAAAATTATTTTAATCTCATTGAACCACATTTTACTTCTTAATGACAACCATTTATGTCGGATTTTTGAAAATCAAATCACAGAAGTGGTAATATTTCATTTAAACGAAAAATCAGTTATTTAACTACCACTTAGTGGTTTCACTATTCATCAAAAATTGAAGTTTTTCAGAACAATGCCAAAATTTCACCCTAAGCTATAATTGATATTCCGAATTCAAAAATGATGTATATTTTACAAAATTCCAAACAAATAAGTTTCATTAATTAATTTTATAATAATTCCCGCTGTCACAACAAATAGCGTGTTTTTAAGAAACAATTTATATCAAAACATTGGCAATTGTTTATGTCCAATTTCAATGTTAAATTAATTATAATGACCAACATTGGATAAAATGGTAAAAATATATTCTAATTATACTTTAAAATCACTAAATATTATAAATTATCACTATAAATTATTTTTATTAAAAAATTTGTTTTTAAGTATTTTTCACTATTCATAAAAATTAGAAGTTCCCTAAAAAATACCAAAAATTCAACATAGGCTAATTTCGATATTCCGAATCCAAAAATGAAGTCCATTTTGAAATATAAAATTTCTATAATTTTAAAAAGTGGTTATTACTATTCATAACGACTACTTTGATTATTCGTGGTGTGTTAGAACTCGAAGTTGTGTACAATGCAAGCTATTGCATTATTGAATGATAAGCGTATCATGGAAGCTCGGGGTGTTACAACTCCATTCTCTCATGGAGTACGACCTGCCATCAATCCATGGAGATGATATGGGCATCGTCCATCCACTGATGTAGGACTAACCCTTCGATATCAATAATACAATCATGTAGTTGATCCAAAAAATTGTTCAAATTAGCAACCGTTACAGCGAGGATCCCAATGCACATCTCTCCAATTTTATGGAGGCCGGCGACACGTTCTGATACCATAGAGTGTCCACAGATTCCATCTATCTTCACGTTTTCCCCTTCTCTCTAAGGGATAATGCGAAATACTGGATTAAAGGATTGCCGCAACGATCCATCTTCACCTGGGAGGAGCTATCCCAGGAAAATCCTGTCTAAATACTTCCCACCCTCGAAGACGGTGACGCTGCAGAATGAGATCCACAACTTCCAGCAACATGAATCAGAATAATTGTATGAATCATGAGATTTCATCAAGGAGATGTTGTGAAAATGCCCACACCATAGAATTACACTTTGTATGCAGGTAAAAACCGTTTACGGAGGGTTGAAAACAAATACAAAGTCTATGGTGGATGCTGCTGCTGGAAGTATGGTAATGAGGAAGTCCCCCAAAGAACTCTTAGAACTACTGGATGACATTTCTGCCAACAGATTCTAGTGGCATTCTGAGTGGGGCACACAAAAACGTAGTATGCATGACATTGATGTAACTACCATGCTAGCTACCCAGTTGGACACTGTATCCAAGAATATTGACGCACTCAATCTAAAATGCACATCCCAAGTACTTGAAGAAAACCATCCGGTGTGTAGAGAATGTGGTGATAAACACATCATGGGAGAATTCCCAGCTTCTACTGGAGGCCCTACAACAAGAGAGGAGAGTTATGTTGCACAAAATAGAGGGGCCAACCATTACCAGTAGTATCTGAATCCGGCATGGAGTGATCAACAAAATATAAGCTGGGGCCAACAACAGTAGAATCCTCTTCCCCAACAACCACCCTGCTTCAACTAGCCTCCTTATCAGAACCAATACCATAGGCAACAACAGCCCCAACAGGGACCTTATCAGCAGCAATGGAATCAGAACCCTTACCCACATCAGCCTCGACCGCCACTACCTCCACCAGCTTAACAACCACCTCAGTAGAAGAACACATCAAGGTTAGGGGTTCTCATGACCAAATTCATATCTACTACTAAGAATAGGTTCCAAAATCAAGAGGCTTTAATTAATGGCCTAGAGAACATGATTGGCTAATTGGAAAACCGACTCTCGGGAAGGAATCCCAGTACTCTACCGGGAAACACAGAGAAAAACCTGAGGAGGGACGCCCATTCCAGCATGCTCTAGAGTGGAAAAGAGATCCAAAAAAAGAAATCGGAACTACTTAGTGCACCCACAACCTCTGTTGATGAAGAAGGTAAAAATTCGGACCCCTCCTCATCTAAAAGCCCACAGAATGAGGCTTTGCAGAATAAAGGGAAGGAGGTTGTCAAACCCTTTCATCCTGCCTTACCCTTCCCAAAGATATTAAAGAAGAGAAAGATGGACCACCATTTCAGCAAATTCATGGATGTATTTAAGAAGCTGCACATAAATATTCCATTTATAGAGGCACTGATGCTGATCTAACTTATGCCAAATCCATGAAGTAAATAATATCCAATAGAAGAATGATGGAGGATCTGGGCACCATTTCCCTAACCAAGGAATGTTCTGTAGTCATCCAACATTCCATTCCTCCCAAACTCTAGGATCCATGTAGTTTCACTATTCCCTGTACCATTGGACCATGCAAGTTTGGGAAGGCCCTCTATGACTTAGGGGCCAGCGTGAACCTCATGCCCCTTGGAGTTTTCAAGAAGCTAGGGATCAATGATTTGAAGCCTACACGAGTAACCCTTCAACTTGATGATCGATCCATCAAACATCCGAAGGGACTACTAGAGGACATGGTGGTCAAGATAGTTAGGCTGATCCTTACAGTAGATTTCATCATCCTTGACATGGAAGATGACCATGAGGAACCTATCATTTTGGGAAGGCCTTTCATGGAAACTGGTAAGGCACTCATCGACGTGCACCAGGGGGAGTTAATTTTTTGTGCAGAAGACAAGAGAGTCTCCTACAATTTCCTCAAGGCCATCAAACTTGCATCATCACCCGATCATGAGGGATGTTATGCGATAACTACCTTGGATGATTGCTTTGTGGATGATCTGGTATGTTATTTTATTTCTGATTACTTTATCATTATAGAAATTTTAGTTGAAGAAGATCCAGAAGACCTACAGTTCCTAGAAGGTCAGGGTAGCTACTATTGGGACCATTATCCACTATAGAACTTAGGTAAATGATGTAAGTAGGTCGAGCCAACGACTTAAAAAAATGGCGCTTCATGGTAGAAAACCCAGATGATACACTCCATGTACCCCTTATATACACGACGTGTAATTTTCATTCTAAATTATTTTCTAACTATGATAAATATATAGTTTCACTAGGAAATAAACAAGGATGATGCCGATGCTGATGGTAAGGTCATTGGTGTTTATCCAAGCCGTCACAGGTTCGAATACTCCTGACTTACTTTCGGCACGAGGTTCTTCATTTTTATATTTTCATACATGGCGTGTGTGATATTTATTTTTCACATATATTTATTTTTTCTTATTAAGAAAAACACCCATGATGGGGATGGATTGATTGACCAGGTTCGTAACCCAGTTTCAAAAGACCCGGGTTCGAATCTAGACAACTGCCCCATTTCCATCATTTTTACTTTCATTGAAACTACACGGCCTGTCTTTCGATATACGTCGCATGTACCATATTTTTCCTTACTAAATTAAAAACATTTCCATATAATTTAATTTATGTGGTTGAAGTTGGCAGATTAGAAATGTCTCGGCCCTGGATCCAAAAGACCTGGGTTCGAACTCGGCTAATCTCTCTGCTTCATCCCCTTCTTGTATAATTAAAAACCACACGCCGTGCATTTTTCTTCTTCCCGTGTAGTATAAGCCATATAAAATTACTATATATTAATGATAAATTAATGTAGTAGTACAACCTTCGCTCCAGTGGTTGAGGGATTCCGTTTGGAATGACCAATCGCCGGTTCAGACATCACCCCAAGCACCAGACCAAAGGTTGTACTTCTCTTTTTACAATTTTAGAACACACGACATGTATTTACCGATATATAATGTGTATATTTTTATTTTTAAATTATGTATATACATATATATATATATAATTTTTCTATTTTAATATTAATATTAATTATTATACAGTTTAATTTAATAATTATATATATATATAAATATATTATTAATAATAATTTCTTTATTGATATACACGGGGTGTAGTCTATATGTACACGATGTGTACCTCGGCTATATAAGCCCTAGAACACCCACTAACTCAGTGGAGGATGGGCCTAGCACAACATCCCCTTCACCACCCCTTCCGGTTCCTCCGAGCACCATCATTTCTTCTCCACCGGCTGCCGCACTTCCCATGCCCCCTTCAGTAGCTCTGCCCTCACATCGACCGCTTCATCTAACAGGCCACCGTCTACTTCAGCAGATCCACCCCCAGACCTAGCTCCTACTACTTCACCTCTACCTGGACCAGGACATGCAGATGTTACATATGCTTTCATGGTGTTCCCGGTCACCGTCTTAGAACACGATAGAGTCTGTCGTTTTTCTCGCCGCCCGATTCCGTTGAGTGGCCGCTATCTAGATAGCAGCGTTCCTTAGAAGCTGGGCATCTGGGGCGAGTTAGAGGATCTTCTCAGACATACTCCCTTACATTTGATCTTCCAGGTCAGCACTCCTATTTTTCATGATTTATTTTTGAAGTTTGATACCTCATTCGAGTTCGACGGAGCTGAGTACAGGGAGACACCTGGTGATGTGGTACCCGTGGTTCGGTTCTGGCTAGGAAGCCGATGTTTTTCCCATACCATGACCGAGTTCGGGTGAGGGTGTGGTTTTTACCCTCATCCTATCACCCCACCCCTGTCTCCTCCTGGACCCAACCCGAGCATTATGAGCTCAATTCTATGTGGCGGGAGATTCCTGGTTCTGACAACCGCTATACCCCTAACTCTTAGAAGAGTACTCTTATCACTGAACCCATCCTTCGTTTTACCCACCGGTTCTTTAGCTTTATTCTTTTCCCCTTCCATTAGGATATGGGGGTCTTGACTGGTCATGACATGGATCTACATAACTGTGTCATCTGGAAGGACTACCCGGACCACCCATATCTTTCCGCCTCATATTTTCATTCCATGTTTACCTGTCGTCAGGGAAACCTAAACTCTGGGTTTTACGCCACCCACCTTTGCCACCACCTCGGGGACTTTGATCCTTCTCTACCCCATGAGCTGTTAGGTTCCCCCTAGTGGATGGAATATCTCATGCTTATTCGCATGGGATTGATCTGGAAGCAGGGTGGTGCCTACGTCCTTGCCCAGGCTCCACCCTGCCCACCTGATGACCCTCCTGCACCCGCCGATGAGCCTCCACCTCCTCCCCCAACCCCTCCAGCTTCCCCACCCCATCCCCCTTCTACTAAACCCACTTCTTCTAGCCTTTTTTTATTATGTAACACCACCTACTCCCCTACCACCACATCCTCGGTCAGACTCACCCTTTCCCTCTGCCTCGATACGATGGAGCAACACATGGTTTGTCTTGACAGCCACTAGGACCCCCTGGAGCAGATGTTGGGGCTTATTTTTCATCATCTTGGTATTCCACTACCACCGCCACCTACCTCTTCATTAGTTCCTATCATTTCTACTACAACTCCACTACCCTTTCCTATGCTGGCCACAGATTCCATTCTCCTATCTACTGTGGGACAAGCTACTACTAATACTTCTTCCACCGCTACTGCCAATCCAGTGAGTGATGTCAAGCTTTTCATTCTGAGTCAAGCACCTATGGCTCCTACTTATTTGGCTTCTCTTCTGGGTGCAGATTTCGAGCCTCTAGTTTCCACAGCTCTTGAGACTTCTCTCCCGGCTGGTTCTATACTAGATGATGCCTCTTCTGAGGCACCCTCGTGACTAGTTTTTGGACACATGTTTTTCATTGTATATATATTTTTGTGATATCCTGTTCTTGTGTCTGTTATGTATGCTGGAAGTGTTCTATTTCTTTCCACCTCACAGGTACTCTGGCACATTTTGAGATGCACTATTTCATCACATTCTATTTTTCTTTGCCTAAACATGAGGGAAGTTTTTTTTCATTGTCTAATTTTCTTTCTTGGATTCCTTATTTCTTTACTTTCACTCGGTCTGGTCTATTATTGAATCCCCACCTAACCTTGTTAATATTTTTGGGATCTTGGTGGACCACCTGTGGTATTATGTATGGGGGACATCTCTCGACCACATTAGTATTTCCCCTTTTTATCATTCTAGGAGAAATCATTTTTAGAAGATATATTTTAATATGTGAGGACATTTTAGTTTAATCATATTTTTTATGATAAAACTGAAAGTGGATTTTTTTTAAAAAAATTTCATGTTCATTTTGGTTATTAAGTGTTTTAAAATGACTGATGATATAATTTAAATTGAATCTTGTAATACTTGGATAATTACATCGACCAGACTAATAAATTATTTTCAAGTCATGACCTGATTTTCTCTTTATTTATTTTTCCCACTCTTGAGAGGTATTCTAAAGCCCTTTTTATATTTTTTCTAATAACCTCTTTCATGAGAGATACTTAGAATATATAGAACTACCAAAATTTGCAATATTACTTTTCGAAACATGAAGAATTTTTAAATTAAATTAAAATGAATGAGGCATTAGATTTTTTAAACCCCTTTATCTTGATACCTACCCTATATCTTATCTTCGCAAAGCCCATAGAGACCATGAATAGCCTTTACAAGAAGCCATATTACAATAATATTTCCCTTTATACCCTAATTATTTTATGATTTTTCATGATTATTAATTTGAGCTCAAAAGAAAGGATTGGAAACACATGGTATAAATTCGTGAATTGTCAAGATATTAAGTATGGGGGAGAGCCTCTTGATCATTTGGGGAAAAAAGGGTTCCAAAAATCTATTTTTTAAAATTCGAAAAAGTTCCCTTTGTGTTCTATAAAAAAAAGGGGCAAAAAAAGGGGCGTTATACTCACTGGTTGGTTTGTGACTCCTACCCAACTAAAGGAGATAGTGGTGATCAGATTATTTGATAAATCTTATTGATGATGTTTTTAAATTATGTTTAACTTTGAATATATTACACTTTTATTTAATGAATTTAACCTCCTCTTTCAAGACTCAATGTTATTTTCACATATTTACCTACAAACCTTTATCCATAGAAACAACTGATACTTATTGAAAATGCCTCATGATTTTTGTAAGTCAAATTTTCTAAAGTAGAGAACTAGATTTCTTGCAAACCAATGTATAGAGTGTATATATATTTTATTAAGCATAAATTTGATTAAAATAATCTTGAGTGTGAGTATGTTATTGGTTAGGTAAATCATCAAGTGGATTTCTTATTTTTGAAATGTGGAAACACATATTAAAAGAGGATTAAAGTAGGTAATTGAATTTTATACAAGGCATGATTAGAATATCTCCTGGATTGAAAATGTTTTGTATTATTTTTGAAATTTTCTCTTGTAACTTATTATTTACATTTATGATTAACTAAATTCCTTGGTTTTAAAATACAGACTCTTTTAATTAGATGTTGAGATTTTCTTGAGGGAAAGAAAATGATTAAGTATGGGGGAGTTTGATGCACCCGATTTGTGTATACATTTTCATATACTCTATTGAAAATGGAACATGTTTTTAGAAATTACCTACTGCTTTGGGAATAAATACTTTGATTTTGGTGATCCTGTTCATTTCCAAGAAATTTATGGCCAAATACACAAAATGGGAAAGAACTGATAAAAAAATTACAACTACATGGCGTGTACTTATATACACATCGTGTACATTCATGTTTAGACACGGGTTGACCAGGACAAGTACATGCCCAAGTAACCAGAAGTCGTTACACACCGTGTTCAGTCTATACACGCCAAGTATACCATTCTATAAGAAGTTGGTGGATGAGAAGAGTCTACAATACAAAGTGGCTGGCTGAAGTGGACATGCCGTGTTCCACTGATACCCGATGTGTATACATTTCTAGAAGCGGTTGGAGATTGAAAAATGAGACTACGTGCCATGTATGGTGGCGCTACTCGCCCTGTAAAATTATCTACCCGGCAGTGCCATGTTCCAAGTCAAAGACATCGTGTTAGGCCGCCTATCAGTAGAGAAAAAAAATGGAAAAAACACATTGAGAAAAGTATATGGCGTTCACTTTTTCAACATTCCGTGTACTTAGTATTTATATAAAAGGATGCCTTGGCCTCCGAACTAGGAGAGTGTGTGGTAGTATTGTGTGGAGAAAAGGGAAGAAGTTCCAATGGAGAGATGCTCTGCCGTCATAGTACCGTCATTCCACCATCTACCAAAGAATCATTTTCACTTCGAAGTTCCAAGCATGATAACATCAGGTATCATGAGTCATGTGTTTATCATTACCTCCCTATGTAACTAAACACCCATTTTGTTGGGGTTGTGGGAGAGGATGAGTTGTAAATTTAATTAAGTTGCTATGAATGTGTTTGTTCTAATAATCTTATCTTATTCTTCTTCAATCACATCATCTTATCACTGGAAATTCTGAACCAGACCAAGAGAAAAATTTTAAGGGACTCAAAAAAAGAATACCGTTGAATAATTTCATAACCACTGGAAGTATTTGATAACTCAAAATGGACTAATCCAAATAAAGATATATGAAACACTAACTACCAGACCAAGGAGTTAGTTTCTTCAGATCTAAATATAATGTTTATCGGACCAAGGAAACTTTATTACAAATTGAACCCAGAGTGTTGGGTTATTATGAACAATAAAACCTCATAAGCAATTTGATTTAATAATCAAACTTCTCATAAACCCATAAGCCCAATGCGTTTCTATCATTATTTACATTAAAACCAATTTTACAGTATTTTAATTATATTCTATTAAGCAATTTGGTAAATGAAACTAAAAACCAATTATTCTTTTTGTATCCAAAAAAATCAACAAAAATCAACTCTAAATTCAGCAGCCTTAGTTAAAACAAAAATAAAAACTAAGTTAAGAAAGATAAAATAAATTCTTAATTCCCCGTGGATCGACCCCTTACTGGATCTATACTTGTTAGGGTAAAAATAATTTGGGACACCAAAAACATATCTTTGGTGAAACGACTCACTAGAAGACTAATATTTTAAATGAATGTAAATTATCAGACTTCGTCTACAAATATGGAGAGTTTATGTTCAGGAAGTGGTTATGTGTTCATACATAAAAAGGAGAAAAGGGGAGCTACTCGACGAATCACATTACTCAAATTTATATATATAATACAAAATAAAAAAATGAACAATGGTTTATGAGAACATTTTGGATGTGAGTATATAAAGTGGGAAATTGAGGACAATGTGTCCAAATACATGATGTTCGAGATGGTAAAGGATGAAAGACAACATTAGAAGGATGTTATGAAAACTAATCCAATACAAATATGGATGTGGAAAAATGATATAATGGAATTTTTCATGATACTCATAAATAATACGAGGAAGAATATCTAAATATGGGATATTTTTTATTTATATATCATGTATTCACATTTACTAATAGTAAAGGAAAATATAACCCCTGAGAACCTTTCCTGCTTCTATAATTATTGCATAGCAAGGCTTCACAGTTCACCTCTATCAATTATTTATGATTGTGACCCTTAGATCATAGGAAATTTTTTAGAAGTCTTTAGAATTTTTTTAATATTATGATGCATTTGAGCATAATGAATCATCCTCAAAATTATGGATAGCCTAAAAGGACTACTCATAAACTTGGCATGATGGTGAGATCATTCTCACTTAAATTCATGGTATATTGGATTATTATCTACCTCTTATATAATTTACATACAATAATATCTTTTATTCAGACAGCTTGATGGAATCAAATGAAGCATTACTCAATAATAGATATTATAAAACATCTTGTTAGAATGGTGTTAAATAAAGGATAACATTAACACATAAACATGTTTTGGAGAAAATTATGAAATTACAGTCTATGTTAAATCATATCAAGGAATATCAAAGTAAATACATGCTAGTATCAGATGTAAGGATATAGAATTTCAAGTGGGGGATCATGTTTTCATAATGGTTTATCCATGAAAAGGATTTATCTAATTTAGCAAAAATCTAATGTCAAGGCCTAAATATTGCAAGAATTTTGATATTTTAAAGAGACTCGGAGTAATAGATTACTAATTATCTGTGATACCCGAGCTCTCTAAAGTGCATAAAATATTCCATGTTTCCATATTGTGTAAATTCATACCAGATTCAATGGATTTTCTCACCTATATGGGAATAGGGTTGTAACCTCACCTATCATATAATGAATATCCTTTCAAAATTCATGACACTAGAGTGAAAGTGTTTCAGAATTGTAAACATTATCTAGTGAGGTTATTTAGATAAATTACAAACTAGTGGAGGATACATAGGAATGTAAAGAAGCTATGGATAATTATTTCTCACATTTTTTTAAAGAATTTCATTCATAACTATTTTAAGGAGAAATTATTTTAAAGGGTAATAATTAAATACCTAGTATCATTTTATAATAGCTAAACACCACCTCCCTAGATGATTTTTCAAAGAAAATACGGTTATTTTATCATTATATTAGAAATAGTTTGTGGTTATATTTAAAAATTAAATTTCTAAATGTTATAATTTGAATTTGGGAAAGTGGATAATTTTTTTTTGATTCAGAAGGTTGAATATATGTGAGGGTGACGTTTTTGGATTTTCCCAAAAATTTTCATCCAATTTGATAAACATGGTATAATTAATGAAAATTATTTTTGATTTTGGTATACGATAATTTTTATGTTTTAAAATACATTTTTCTAATAAAATTATATTCCTATTATGAACTTATATTAAAATTAAATCAAAAAACTTATTAAATTTGAATATTGAAAAATTGATTTCATATTTTGAATTAGGTGGTTAAAATATATTAATGAGGTTAATTTTATTTTTTCATTATGAATTTTGATGTTGGTAAAAATTGTATCACTCCAGTATATGGGTAATATAGTTTAATTAAGGATAAATACCCATGATATGATCATAAAATTTCATATGAATTATTATTGGAAGAGAAAATTTTAACTGTTATCACCTTAGATTAAAAATTTAATTATTATAGTGCCATATTACCATGAGTAAGACACATATAATGATTTATATTTAAAAAAAATATTAAAATGTGCTTTAATCCCATCACTTTTAAAAGGGAACATACTTTCATCACTTATTCAAAAACATTGAGCACTCTATCTTGGCCAAGCCCTACCAAAATCCCATTATTACTTCCTTCCCCACATATTGGAGGTATTTTTATCACTAAAAATATATCTTAATAAGTCTTATGATTTAATACAATGAAGTTTTTATAAATAATATAATATTATAGAATCTATGCCAATGAGAAAGTCTGTGGTAGGGGTTTATTTCACAATATCATTTTATACGGGACTTTTTTGTTTATGTTTCCATTGGAATAATTTTTTGATATTTCTATATAAAACCCAATCAATTTTCAACTCATCTGGCCATTTCTTGGGTTTTTTCATTTTCAATTCATTTTACTCACTTTTTTTATTCAAAATGATATAGAAAAGGTTCCTAAGAAAATAGAACCTTATTTATACGATTTGGGATAGGAATCATTCCCCTCTATGCTCGTGTTCTTCATTTTTTTATGAATTTTTTTTGTTGACTTTTAAATTATTCATAATATATTTTTTATGCCATCATTGATTTATTTTTAAAATGATTATTTCTATATATTTCTATTAAATTCATTTCTTTGACATTTTATAAAATATGGAAAATAATATTTGATTAAAATTTACCGCATGATATCTTTTTACAACCATTTTATATATTTCTATTATCAATATTTAAATATTATAACCCCTATTTTTTAAAATAAATTCATATTCCCATAATTCTGGGAATTGTTCAAAAAAATGTTTTTGAATGAAATAATTATTTTTTCTTATTTTAAAAGTGACTTTATAATTCTTTATAAATGATTTTTTATTTTTTAACATTGTTTAAGGAATTATCTACTTTAACAGGGATATAATATAATGAAACTGTTGAACTTATTTCTATGGATAGAGTATTATCATGCTGTTTTTCATATTAACTCAGTGAATTATTGAAATCTCATATGATACTTTTTTAATATGAATGTTTATATGGATTATATATTATTTTATTAATTTATTTATTTCAAATTATAAATTCATCAGACATAATAAGTGATTGGGGATGAATTAGATTATATATCCCCTAAATGTATTGGAAGGCCTCATACCACAAACTAGGTTTGATATTTAGTGAAATCATTGCAATTTTATGTATGAGTTCATGACTTAAGGCTTTAATAGTAATATTATGATGTATGAAATTATGAATTCTACCATTATGAAACCAGTATTGTTATTCTTTGTGATTATTTATTTTTTATTTCACCCATGGATATATTTTTTTTCTCATGATATTTGTTATATAGATCACTGGATCACTTTTCATCTCTTTTATATTATTGTGTTTTTTTGGTATTTTATGAGATATTTTTTTGAATGAATTCAGAGAAATAATAGAATAAATTATAAATTTCACACAAGAGTTTTAAGTTTCATTTCAGTTTATTGATTGTTATATGAGAAGCATGTATAAATATCTTTTCTAAGACTAATAAACTATTTTATCCCATTGGATAATGTATATTCTATTTTTTTAATATATTAATGTTACCCAAAACTCTGGGTTACTTGATTTGGGATTGTTCCATATATTTTCCATAAAGTGAATTATGTGAATAAAAGGATAATTTTAAAATAAGACTACTTTTAAATGGAAACCCTAAATATGGTAGAATCGTATAGTTTAACACTTTATCGGGGATTCCTTGGGAATATATTTTAGATGAACAATACTATACTTATTTTATCACTTGGAAATATAAAGTTCCATAATAGTTAAAAACCATGGTAGATTTAAAGACTTGTATGGATAAGCTTTAATGAACAATCGATCATTTCTCACACACAAAACACACACACACACATATATATATCGTAGAAATGGTGTAACCAGTCTCTAAAGTATCATAATGAGAATTATTTTTATAACCAGTTCTATGTTTGGAATAGTTCTGATTTTCATAATTGGACTCCAAAATATGATATGCATGTTTTACACATTATTATTTTATAATTTTGTAAATTATAAATTAAACATTATATATGATAACTACTATGGGATAATTTAACATGTATACTATTTAATTTACTGAGAGCATTAATAATTTTGATGCAATTATTGCAAGAACATGACTATTTCGTTAAGACATAAGTAATATCATTCTCTATTGTATGTTTCATGTTGAGTTTCTTACATTTTATGGTTTCATTAATCATGGATACCTATTTGATATAATATTATCTGGTTACTAAGGGTAATTTGAAATCATATACATTTTAATAAGATATATCAAATGGGATGGGTTGTAGAGCCATGATAGTGTAAAACCATTTATTATTTTTATGATATATGCTAAGAACTTGAATTTGTTATACTTTCCCATTTCTATGGGATGTTTTACCCCATAATTCATCCATGGTAATAAATTAAAATAACATTTATTTATTGGGAAAGAATCATTATTTTCATTACCTTTTCTTCTTATATTTTGAGTATTCAGCTCATAGGAGGTGAATAATGTTCAGATTCTCCTAGTATAGGTAGTTATAATTTATAGTTAATATAGATATGTTATGTTGTTAATTATCTATGGATACTATGAATGTATTAAAATATGTGTGTAAATTAGTTTTTAAACAATTTAATTTAAATTAGTAGGGATATCAAAAAAACACCCATGAGTGTTTTTCACAAAGGATGGAACCTTGGTGGTTGACTATTATGTTTTATATACTAACACCCTGCATGTGAACCTTAACAGAAATGTAATATCCTAGTTTATTTTATAGGAAATTAAATTTACAGGTAGCGTTTTTGATGCTATGTTTTTTCGTCCCATGTAAATTATTGGTTCAAGTGATGTTCCACTTGATATTGGCACTAGATATAGAAGATTTTGTAAACAACCTAGCCATGTTTGTCAGAGGCCTTTCATATATAATTTTCTTTTACCTAGGGAATTTTTTATATTGTATTAAATGTATTTAATTCAGGTACTACTGGTTTTTTTTATATTTTATTTACCCCTATTTGGTAAATGTTCCTCAACCTCATTTAGATACTAGAGGTGTTAGTTTCTACACTCGGTGGATTGGGGAGTGTTGTTGGGGTCATGTTGCAGCCTGATCTAGATCCTATTAAGTTATATTGGGTCATGGTAATTAAAAATGGTATAAAAGTATAATAATGTTGTAATTTATCTATTAGATATATTTATATGTAATATATTATTAGGAGACAATAGTTAGGACAATCGATACTTAAGATATAATCCATAAATATTTTCTTGAACCTCTTTATAGTGGAAACTCTTATTTTTATGGATGCCCAACTATCTTGGAACCACTGGTATTGATGTTTCATTAATTTAATTACCTAATATATTAGTAAGTAATAATTTATAAGGTATCATAGGTCTCAAAAAGGAGTTACCTTAAATATGATTTTAGGAATCATGTTAGGATCTTACTTGATTGGATCATTGATAGGAGGAGTGGTGAATCATTGTTTCTCTTTTTTCTTTTAAGAGTTTCTCCCTATTGAAATCAGCCTCTTGAGTTGGTGAAGGCTCTCAGTCTACTAATATTTGTGTATCAACCCTTCCTCATATGTTGAAATATAATATAGAGCACAATACATGATATTTAAATGTTTCTACACATATGAATACTCCATTCCTTGTTGGTTAGTCCCCCCCCCCAAAATGGATTGATCCATTACACCCAAAATTTGTTTACAATAGCAGGTTTACAATGTTCAAACCCCACTTATAGGTTCCAAAAGAAGAAAAAATGCCTCTATGAAATCTGATCAAACAAGTATAGTAAACACCTGATGATCATGTCACATCTTGATGCTCCTCCTCCATGATCTGATGGATCATTTTATCAATATGTTTAATTATTATTTAATAACATTAATAGTTAATGTCAATGATTAGCCTAGTTTTATAAAGAAATCGACTAAAATCAATGAGATTTGGTCTTCATATATTTATATAGATTTAATTCATCATGATATCTATTTAATGCATGCCCTTATTACCATATTCCTCTTCTTCACAAATATTCAACATCTACTCTTGAATATTTCTCTCCTTCCTCTTCTCTTTGATACATTGTGTATTAGGTTCCATTTCAAGGTGAAATGTATCTCAAAAATTCATTGATTCACTCATGTATTTCTTTTAATATTTTTGGGTGTCAATCCCCTTGCCTTGAATATAGATGTGACATGGCCAATGAAAGGGAATATATCGATACATCAATGGTTACCATAAACCACCTATAATTCCTAAATTACATCAAAGTATTTTTACTAGAACCTATACATCATAAATTGTCATGGAAATTTTCTATCTTCATGTAGCATGTATTATATCTTAATTTAATCAATAAAAATGAATATTGTATACTACTCAAAGTTATTATAGAATCATGACCCAAAACCAAAGCGAATGACTATTGAATCATGGAATATTTATTTATATTTTGCTATAATTAATTCACTAAATGTTCATGCATTACAACCCAACACACCCTTAAACATGGAATAGTGTATAAAACTTGTACATTTTCCATCAACTCATAGATCACGAGGATCCCAATGTCATTATTTAGGTTGTTTTGTCATTAAGATCTTCTTGTTGAACATGGATTATTTAAAACACCACTTCTCCCATAATATACATCACTATGTCACATTGGGATCTTCTTAAACTAACACACCCACCTCTATGATGTGGGTCTGGTCATATTACACATCATGAAATATAAGTCATTATAATGAGATCATTTTTTCAATTACATCCTTCAGCACTCAATGCCTATTTTGGAAATCCCAGTTTCTTATAGAGAGACTTCAAAATAACCACGTCCTGTAAAACGAGACTGTTAAATCCCAGTTTTACCTTCTTATAACTCCATGTCATCTATGTAGTGGAACTCATAGACTGTGAAATTCATAATTCACATAATTTTCTTAGCCATGTTGCAACATGGGGTCCACTATGACAATAACGTTGTCTAAGTTTCCTTTTATTGATATTTGGTTGGCCCACTATTATATTCTTATCTATATTCTACATGAAAACTTCAAGGCTATGGAATTTTTCATGTTATGTAATATTCACCACATAATTCATTATTCTAAGGCATGGTCCACCTTAACCTTTTATAAATTACACTAATCATAATTTTTAAGAATCCATCACCTCTAATAAAATCATTTTAAAAGATTAAAAATGTCTCCCTTTGGAATTATATAAAAATATGAATCTTTATCTTCTTCCAATTTCAAATTCATATGATTTTAAAATGATAATGAAATTAAAATATAAAAGTGTCATGGATTTTTTATCTTTTATTCTCAAAAACATATTTTCCTTTATTTTTAAATTTTTGAGAGAGGGTCGATATCACATGGTTCTATGAAAAGTATTTTAATTAATTCAATATAAGTGTACACATTATAAATTTATGTGGAGAGAAAGAGAGATATAACCAATGTGTTCTATGTTTTCTATAAAAACTCATCATGTGATAAAATGATCAGAAACAATTAAGAGTTATCATCATGGAACTGCTAAATTAATGTGTATATCAAACACACATGTCTACACACAATCATAATAGTTCATATAAACGATGTATATCTCTCCCTTTGACCGCCCAAAGATATACCAAAACATCCAAATGAAAAATATGTTGATCATATCCATAAAAATAGAGTGAAATGGTGATTATCATAACTTATTTATATATTTATCCATGTTATCTAGAAATTCCATACATGAAATCATTATTCTTAATGGAGATACTTCTAGTGGGATGCACTATTATCCTCCCTATCATAGATAGGCACTCCGTGAAAAATGATCCTCTTTTATATTCGGAAGTGATAGTCTCAAACTTCTCCTTAAATTCCCTATAATTTATCATAAGATATGTAAAAGTGTAAGGAAATAATGGGGACCTTTTTATACATCATAGGAAAACCTTATCCTGAGAGATTCCTCTCAATATAAGACATTGTTTCCTTCCCAACGCAACATCATTCATTTGAGAAACAATTTTATTTCCCTCAAGAATTAATACATCATCACTTAATTTTGATTGAAGTGTCATTAAAACATTCCCATTTGGTCACATTTTTAGAAATTCTTCTACTTATTACTTGTGGATGTATTATTAAATACCTTCTCATATTACTTCAATGAAAAATTATTTCTTTAATTTTTCCCTCTTATTCATACAAATAATACCACTTAGATACTAAATATTCATATATAAATATGTGTTATACAAATTTGAGTATAATATTTTACTATAATTTCCACAACACCAAAAATATCCCTTGAATTTAGATTTCATTGACCGATTATAGAATTGTCTAGAATAATGTTGATGTTTTATCATTGAGCCTTATTTTACACACATATAGTAATTTTTATAAAAAAATATTTTATGTATTCAATGTAAATGTTTTGATCTAAATATTATAATATTCCAATTGAAAACATATTCCATTAGAAATAAATGTTCTATTCTATGGTTGAATACATATGGATTTACCTTGTCTCATCAATCCTTTATCTTCACCAGTATGATAAAAATTTTATATGATATAAATTTATTTCCTAAAATAACCCCTAGACATTTTAAAATCAGTTCGAGTTACGTAAATGATATATTATGTCTCAAATAAATCATCATCCACAGTGTTCAATATCTTATGAAGATCGAATTTTATATTTTCTTACACAATCATCTTCCACTTGTGTTCCATGATTTCATTAACATGATCTAATTCACCTATAATCATATCCTTTTTATATTCATTAACAATAAATATTATTTTTTTACCAGACACTCTAATTTGAGTAATATTTTCCGTATTTTACTTCTCAATATTTTTCTTATAATTTTTGAGTTGTAAATTATATATAAAACAATATTTCAACCAACCATTTTGTTCCCACACAAGTTCTATTATTTATTCTCTATAAACATCATTACTTGAACAATCTACAACTTCATATACATGGGACATAAGAGTGAATTCATTATCATAATTTCTAGATAAGTCAACATCCTTTCTTAACAAGCTTCTATGTTTAATGATAAAATGTTTCTTCTTTTTTTCTTATCATTTATCAACATTCGAGGGATTATTTATTCCTCAAGAAATTAAAATTTTTCAACATGATTATTTGGAAAAAAATAAATATGACAAATATTATTGTAATTACTGAATATATGAAATTTAGTACATTTTCCCTTCCACTTTCCCTTTAAGAATATCATTGATAAATGTGTGAAAACTGGTCGAGTTATTTATCCTCTCATGAATTGATAATGTCTTGAACTTCTTTATTATTTCTTTTTCTCATGGATTCAAAGGCAGTTAACACATTCTATAACTTATTTAATGATAACTCCTTCCTTATGTTTTAGTAAATAATAATATTTTGAAACTCATCTAGTGAAAGATCATCTATATCTTCCAAATCAATAACTTTAGGATCAAATTGATCCAAAAATTTCCTTGTAAGATTCTTTACAATTGTGTATTCATAATTTTTATCACCTAATCCATGAATATTTCTTAAAATTTCATTTATCAGAGAGAAATATCTATCAAAATCTTTAGATACAACTATATCACAGTCCTCAAATCTACACCTCAAAATTTGGTTTATATATTCCTTCACTTTAAAATTTCCATTATAGTTCCCCCAAAATTTATCCCAAATATTCTGTATAGTTGAAAGGCCCAAAACCTTGTGGTATGCATTTAAAAATGGAAATAAAAATGTATATTTTTTAATTTATATCCATCTCAATATTTTTTATCAGTGTCAATAATATTAGAAATATTAAAAACATGTTGAAAACCAACTGTAGCAGTATCAAAAATCTCAATGATAAGAGAAAGGGAGTAAGAAAGCATTCAATCCTCCAATTATATTATTTTTTTATATCAAAGATAACAACTACACTATTTTTCATAGAATCTTGATTCTATATGTTTCTTAGATCTTTTGAGTGAATCATTTATCCGATTTTCCTTTTATAAGTTTATCCCCTATGAACTCCAAATCATTAACTAGTGAAGCTTCCCTATATATTAAATTGAGTTTATCAACCTTTACAAATATATATAAATTGAATATAAATAAAAAAATGATATTTAAAATGTTTGACACCCATTTTTACTCCTTTCCATGTTGTTTAGTCACCCCTAACAGGGATTCATCCACCACTTCACAATAATATTTAGAAAACAAATCCCAATGTTTTAACAGACCACATATAGAATATACTATAATAAAAATATATCTTAAAAATATGGTCCAATAAGGATATAAAACACATAGTGATCACTTCACCTCTTGATTATCATACGCTGCAAATAGGTGGATCAAAAGATATGTGTCTTTACTCATTCATCAAGAACATCAAAACCCAATATCAATTGGCATCCTGTTTTTTACAAAACATGAATTGGAATATGTAGGATCTGTTCTTCCTCAATACATAGATATATATATTGACTCATGATCACTTTGTTGGGTATTATCCTCTTCACATAATCTCTTCATTACAAATAGGAACATTATTTTCTTGAGTATACCTCACCTTATTGTTCTCCTTGATACAAGGTATATCAGGATCTTTCTCATGTTTCCCTACCACTCATGATTGCATAGAGTCCTTCACATAAGTATCGTCATCCTTGTATGTGTATAACCTCCTACCTCAAATAAAGATGCCATGCGCCTAACCAATTGAAACCTATCATCACCATAATGGTATCCATAAATCACAAATAATTCCTCAAATAAATTCCATGGATTTGAATGAAAAGTGAAAAAATGTAACAACTTTTGGTACTTATATATTTTCAGGTAGAATGAATTAAATAATCATTTAATCCTCCAAAATGAATTCTTCATCCTCTAATGATTTTTTTCTAGAATTATGGACCAAAAATTTCCAATTATTAATGATGCATTGAAGATCCATTTATTCATTTTCGAACATGATTCAATAAAATTGAAGCAAAAAATTATAACAACCCCTTCACCATGGTGTAGTTTATAGACTTTAGTAATGTTCTCTCAACCTATAGATCACTAGGAGCATGGTCTCTGGATTCTAGCCAATTTCTCATACACAACTTCTATTCAACCATGAATTCAATCAGACATCACAAAACCAATAATTGACTTCCCCATGTTACAGATAGAACATCTCAAAACACCACACCAAACTATATGTAAATGTAATGGATATTGTTCCATCTTGAACTGTAGGTAATAATAACAATATCTTACTTTACAATACTTCCTTTAGTACTCAACAACCATTTTGGGCATCCCTATTTCTAGAATAGTGACTTCAGAAACACCATGTCTTGAATTATGGGTGTTGTGACACCTATTTTGAAATTTTGAAAACTACATGTTAACCATGTAGTGAAAATACCAAACCATGACCCTAATTGTGCCCATAGTTGGCTCATCCATGTTGCATGATGAGTCCCACCATGGAATGTTCCCTATCTAGGTTTCTCTTTTTATCCATTTTCTTCTTATCATGCCTTATGATATGGGTATATATTGCTCCTGGATTATTCAAAATATTCATTATTAATACCTATAGTTAATTGGCATTCCCATGTTTATAAATATTCAACACATCATGCCTTATGCTAAATAATGGTCCACCTTGACATTTTCCATGATGACATCAAAAAATACTGTCCAAAAATCCAAAAAATCTAATAAAATCCATTGGGAAACCTAAGAAATCATTTCCACTATAATAATAAATTATAATCATACTGATGGTATATAATTGAATCAATATGAACCATTAATCCATTTTAATAAGATAATAATTTAAATAGTGTTTTTATGTCAACTTTATTATAATATATGTAATTAATTAAGATAATCCCAAGGATGGATAGTTGCATCCAATTGAACAACATGTATATAATATTCATCTATAATATTGAATTTTTTTATTTCAATAAAGTTTCCAAATAATTCCATTCTATGTTAACAATTTTACCTTCATATAATTGTATTATTAATTTATTGACCATTTTTTTCATGTTATCATTATTAGTGAATATAATGATTTAATATTTTATTGACATATCATTATATGTCTAGTGAATATTATATATAAACGTATGTAAAATTTTAATTTTTATTTTATTTTATGTTGATATAACTTATTTATCTGAACATTATATGATTTAGTAATGTATAATTTTATTTATTTACACATAATGAAACATTTTTCGTGTTACTAGAATATTTTTCATAGTGCAGATTGTGAGAACATTAATCTATTTTTCAAAATAATAATGGAAAATAATTTTCAAATAAAATATTTCCTTAAAATTGAGTGTTTTATTTTCAATGAAATTAGACGGTTCCTTTCATTGATGGACATTTAATATG